>JAJHZJ010000694.1:1285000-2570000 GCA_023548195.1 Bettongia penicillata ogilbyi | reverse complement strand
CAGGCCTAATATTTTTATTTTATGGATAACAACCTTTAATAATATTTTAATAACAGATCCCAAAACAGCCTGTTTTGTTTCTAAATTGACATCACTATTAGGAAGTTGTTCCTTACAACAATCCTAAACCTGCCCTTTGTGCTTCTACCCATTGTACCTTGTTCTCCCTACTGAGGCTAAGCAAAGCAAGTCTAATATAGCTTCCATAATATAGTTCTTCAAATACTTGAAGATAATTATCAGATCCTCTTTAAAATCTTTTCTTCTCTAGCCATGCATTGCAACTAGCTCCAGTCGATCCTGATATGACAGTATCTCAGAGATTCTCACCATTCTGACATCCTGTACTCTCCAATTAGCACCATCCTACCTAAAATGTGGTACCCAGTACCAAATCCAGTAGTCTATATATGTTCTGACCGGGGCAAAGTACTTCAGAACAATCATCCCTCTCATCCCAGACACTATACTTTCCAATGCTATCAAAGACTGCATTGACTTTTTGGTTTCATACTGTTGACTCCTATTGAGTTCATATTCCCAAATCTTTTCAATATTGTTATCTAGCCATAACTTCTCTTTCTTGTACTTGTGAATTTGATCTTTCTTTTAAACTCAAATTTAAGATTATATTCATCCTTAAGGAATCCACCTTAAATCATTAAATTTGAGTCAACATTCTCATCATGATCTTTTTGGATCCTATTGTCCAGGGTACCAAACTTTCTTAGCTTTAGAAAAAGGAAGGAATGCTTCTTACTGGAGGCAGAAATTTTTAAAATCTCTTACGCAGAAAATTTTCAAAATCATATATGCACATGTCCAGTCTAGTTGAGGTGAAGTCTTTCATGGAAGCAAAGAATCTTTGCAAGTTTCTCATCAGTGTTTTCATTCAAAGATCCCACCTCTCAATTAGATATAGGCAAGTAGTCACTTGCAAGTGGCAAAAGAAATAGCCTAGTTTGTAAATTTTATTCATTATTTAGCTGAGCTATAGAAAGACCAAAAAAGTGTAGAGTTTTTATACTCCATGAAGAGGACAATATTCTCCCAAATGAAGAGGGCAGATTTCAACATAGAACAAGAAAAAAGGGAAAAGCTAGGGAGAGCTCAGGTGGAAGGAACAAAGAAAAATGAAGAGAGGCAAGAAGAGAAATTACTATATTCATTCATTTAAGAAAAATTCATTGAGTATCTGCTAACTGTGCAGCCCTGTGAAAAGTAAGCCCTGAGGAAAATACAAAATATGAATAAGATACAGTGCTCTACCATCACAAAATTTAGTCAAGAAGGGGGAAAAGACAGAAACAAAAATAACTGTGGTAAAAAACAATGTGTAATGAGTGCCATAAATGAGAATCTAAGCAAAGTACTATGGTTGAACAGAATAGAGGGGGATCTTTACAGGCTAGAGTGATGAGGAAGGGCTTTATGGATGAGGGAGCATTTGAAAAGGGCCTTGCAATCATAGCAAGCCTTTAGATATCATCCAGTGAAATCCTCCATTTTATAGATGAGGTAATTGAGGCCCAGAAAAATTAAGGGACCTACCTAGGGTCATACAGATGGGCAGATCTTAGACCTGAACTCCAAATTCATGCTCTTTGGATAGATAAGGTTTTGACAGGAGGAAATGTGAGGCAGTATTAAAGGCATGAAGAAGAGGAATGAGCTAAAGCCCTGAAGTAGGGAAGTCCAAAGAATCTCATCTCGTGACTAAGGAAAATCATTTAACAGGGATGTGACAGTAAATAAGAGACTTTGCAATGTCGGTCCTCCATGCTGGTAATGCTATCCTTTCTCACTTCCCCCTCTTGGAATCTCTTGTTTTCCTCAAGACTCAGTTCAAGCTGAGGCCTTTCCTGGTTATCTCCCTCCCTTTCTCTATGATGCCTCCTCTTCCCACAACTGATAAGAACCTTTGCCTCTAGTGTTGTCTTATGTCTATTTTGTATAAATCTTGTGCATGTCTATATTGGGACATGTCTTTCTCATTAGGATGTAAGCTCCTTGAGGGTATGGGTGGTAGCATGGTACCTGGCACATAGTAAGCACTTAACAAAAGCTTGTTGGCTGATTAATCACAGTGGTGGCAGTGGGATTGGAAAGGAAGGAAAGGATTTTGAAGGAAATGGCAACATTGCCACGTAAGTTTCTTGTCTAAATGGATTTTTAAGTTCAATTCTTACTTACAATTTTAAAGTAAGAAATTGCTCAGAGTAAAGCCAGATATATTAGAAATATTATGGTCATGCTAAAGATTTTGCTGCAAAACAACACTCAAAACAGCAACAACCAAAGTGTGATTGTTATCACCTCAAACAATTGGATGTGTTTTCTGACAAGCCCTAGCTCAGAGCTTTGAGCTTCCTGAGAATCACCCCCGGCAGGTCATACTCTTCATTTGAAAAGTCCAACATGAAAATTAAAAGCATATGATGAAAGGTAAGGAAACAGAGAGTCAGTGGAGTTCAGGAGGAGAAAGAGGCAGAAATAGTGAAGAGATAGAGAGATCTGTAAACTAAAACAAGGAAGCCTGAATGAGAAAGAGGCAGAAATTTTATTTTTTAAGTTAAGTAATAGCTTAAAGGAATGTTGAAAAAACAACCATGAAACTGCCATGGATGCTTAAGAAATCAGCTAAAGGGAGCAGGATAGAAATCATGGGAGAAATAATAACTTTTAAAACACAAATAAGAAGGGTCCAATCCTTCCTGTGGGTGACAGGGCTTGTTGTCAGCTCTTCCGGTATGTAGAGAAAACCTAGACCTACATGGGCAATTGACCCTCTGCTTCCTGCTGACAGCCTCCATCTCTCCCAACTCCAGGAGAAGAGGTCCAGTCATCTCTACTGCTGGGATGGCATATTGGCTCTTTGTTTCCTTTACAGATGATCTTGACAGCTCTGACTTTCTCCATATTTTGTCCTTACTTTCTAAAGTCCCTGCAGAAGTTCGAGACACTAGTTCAAGTATGTAATTCACAAAGGCAGCAGGTGGCCAGATGGGACATAGCTGTGCTCTTTGGAGTTAGCCAGTCAGCAAACATTTATCATGTAGCTACTATATGCCAGGCACTATGCCTGATCCTGGGGTTACAAAGAGAAACAAAAAATACAGCTCCTTGCCCTTGTACCCCCAAGGAGCTCATGTTCAGTTGGGGCACACAACATAAAAACAACTATGTACTAACAAGATGTACACAATGTATATTGTAGGTAATTTTAGAGGGAAGGAACTAGCAAGGTGACAGAGGTGGAAAAGGAGAAGGACGATTAGGAGATGCCTACTGCAGAAGATGGAATCTGAGTTACATCTTGAAGGAAGTCAGGAAGCCGAGGTGAAAAGGATGGGCCTTCCAAGCATGGGGATATCCAGTGAAAAGATGGAGTCAGGAGATGGGAGGGAGTGTCATGGACTATACCCATAATGGATAACCTGAGCTCTCAACTTAGTCAATTCTGATCGAGGGATAGGTTCCATGAAATCCATCAGACATTTTTAAAGCACATAATTTGCATAAGACACTATGTTAGGCCCAAAAATACAAGGACAGATAACTAGTCTTTGCCTTCAAGTTTGCTCATCCCCAGTTATAACATCCCTTCTCTTCACTCCTTTTCCACCTCCCCCTCTTGAATTCCCTAGGTCTTTTCAAGGTTAGGTCATATACCACTTCCTTTAAGAGGCCTTTCCTGATTTTCCCTTTTGTTGATACCTTCTCTTTGAAAATGCTCTGGGCTTATTTTGTATTTATCATTTATTTATTTGGCTGTGAACATGCACCCTTCCTCCAATCCAAGTTAAATGAATGCTTCCTGAAGGCAAGAGCTATCTCATTTATTCCTAGTATATAAGCAATGCACCTGGCACACAGTAGGTGTTTAACAAATACTTATTAAAGCAGCTAGTGGCAAAGTAGATAAAGCACTGGATCTGGAGTTCTGAGTTCTAATGTTATTTCAGATACTAGCTTTGTGACTTTGGGCAAGTTACTCGACTTGTTTGCCTCCGTTTCCTCGACTGTAAAATAGATATGCTAATAGAATTACCTCCCAGGATTGGTGTGAGGATCAAATGAGATAGTATTTGCAAAAGTACTTAGCACAGTGCAGGGGACATAGTAGGCACTGTATAAATACTTATTCCCCTCTCTCATTATTTGATTACATTCTACTAGAAATGAGCTTTATGTACTAACAGCCAAGCAATTACCCCTTGTTGGGCTCCCCAGATTTTCTGTTAATTATGTATGTATAGCCTTTTAAGAGTAGGAGGAAAAAAGCCCATTTCAAACTTTAGCTGCACTGTATTCAGAGCCGGAAGGGCTTTTAGAAAGCAGTTAGTTCAACCCCTTCATTTTACATGAGGAAACTGAGGCTAAGAGAAGGAAAGTAATTTGCCTAAGGTTGCATAGGTAATAAATGGATTTTTTTTTCATATTCCAAGTCTCAGTCTATCCCACCCCCAAAGAGAACATAAACGGCTCACAGTCAATATAGTATGCCATCTAAGAAAAGAAATAACTTCAGATAGAAGGTTATGGATTGAGGGAAAGCCATTTTATTGTACTGCCACTGTGAGGGAAACAGAAAATGGTTTCTTTACTGCTAGACAGCCTCCCTCTGAAGAAAAAGGGGGACTAAATCTTACTTTAGAGTTTCAACATTTAGTAATGGAGCCTCTCTTTTGTTAAATGTAAGGGGATGTTCAGTATGTTATTATTTAACTTCTAAATGTGTTTCTGATACCCTGATGAGACCAAGAGTCATCTCTCATCACTTGACTTGGCCACTCTTCCTATAAACAATTTTAAGTATTTCACCTTAGAATTTTAATCAAGGAGCACAAGATTACAGTGCAAGCTCCTTGAGGGCAGGGATGATTTTTACCTTCTCTCAGCACTTAATAGCCAGTATGTTTGTTGACTGACTGACATGATAGCCATCTCCAAAATTTGAAAGGCTGTCATTTGGGAGAAAGACCAGACTCATTCTCCTTAGCCTTAAAGGGACAGAACCAGGAACAACCGGCAGAAGTTGTGAAGAGAGAGATTTGGGCTTCATAGAATTAAGACCTTCTTAACAATTAGATTTGAGGTAAAGTAGGATGGGCTGCCTCAGGTTATTGTGAGTGTCCTATCAATTAAGCTCTCCAGATAGTATCTGAATGATATAGTATCTGAATGATGACTTTGTCTAGGATTTTACATGGAAATTCCTGTTTAGCTATGGATTGAACTAAATTTTGAGGTCTATTTGATATTCTGAGATGCTTCGATAGACTAAACTTTACATTTATTTATTCAACCAATTTTTCTGCAGCACTTGTTGTGTCCGAGAGAGAGTGCTAGGCCCTAGGGAGAATATGTTTAGTTACAATATTCGAACAAAATGAGACCCTCATGGGTTATTCAACAGTTAACAAAAAGGAGATTAATTTGGCCAAAGCGGGATATTCAACAAGGACATGTGTTGAAGATCTCTTGAGTTGATTCAACTGAGTGACACTCCCTTACTTGAATCACCAACCTTGATCTATGACCAAGCATCAGGGTGCCCCTGGAGCTATGGCTATTCTGTACTCAGGTGACCTTCAACAAATTGAGCCTTTTAATTCACTGAGGCAATCAAGACTTCAGAGAATGTACCTTTTAAGGAAAACCTAAACTAGTTTTAGAGGGGCAGGAACTAGGATAGTGTGCCTACCACACAATAGTTGGTCTCTTTTGCCCACTTATATCTGTGGTCTCACTCACTACTTTGAACCACCTTCAATACTTTAAAGTATGGTTATTTTCCCAAATAGATTCAATCTTTACTGTGTCACACAAAAGAAAACAGGAAAAAAATTAACCATAATTTACACAATTTATTTAGTGCTTTTCTGAATTTTTAAAATGGCAATAGTGAGACTATGGGGAAGTAATCAAGGCATCTTAATTGATTTTTATCCTAGTCTTAAGAGTTCTAGTTATGCCCAAGTCAGGGATAGTAGTAGGGATGCAGGCAGGACCAGATTGGTCTGACGCATAGTTGGAGTCGGATGCTACCTTTACCTCATGATTTCAGGGACTCCAGAATTATTTCCTCGATGAAAAAAAATATCTCCCCAATTTGTTCACTGATGCTCCAAATTCTGCTTACAGGAAATAAGTCTGTGATGTACTTGATGTGAGTGGCATGGAAAGGAAATTCCATTACTAGAGACAAGGATTAAAATGAAAGTAAATACATTGACTTAAACTGATTCTCCCTAAAGTATAATCACAGATCCTTCCTCTGGCGCAATTTTTAATTGGTTAGGGGTGGCTGCATTAACACACTGAGTTTCTGGAATACAGAAAAGAGCCCGAGGAGGAACAACACAAAGACCAAAAAGTTTCAAAAACCAAAGGCGAAAAATGCTAAATACAAACTTGACCTGCAGTGTAATTCTGCAAAAGGCAGGACTCAGAATGCGGCTGCTGGTGATGAGAGATGGTAGGTGTTTAAGCAGCTTCAGTACTTGATCTCCCAGACTCTTCTATGGAGAGGGAAGGGCATGTACAACTAATTATCGAGAAATGATGTGGATACAGTTTTAAAATGGGAGCATTTATTTGCCTGTTCCTCCTTCATTTTTCTAAATTTCAAAATTACTCTGGAAATTTGTGGTGCTCTTTGGTTCTTGGACTCCTGACAGGCTATCAAAAGTTGGAAAGGTCTTCACACTTAATGACTGCCAGGCCCAGCCTGAGAGGCCTGCCTGCTCCGAATCAGCTCACAATCATGGAGGTCGTCAGCTCTCTTTTTAATGGGAAATTTGGAAAAAGTCACTTGGAGTTTAGAAAGTGGAAACTACTGTGGTGTACGTACAATTAAAACCTGAAGCTATGTGGATGATGAAGCAACAGTTTCTTCAAAGTCAGTTCAGGAAGTTTTACTCAAGTAAAAAGTGGGGGGCTTTGGGAGGGGGCGGAGTTCAAGAGTTGCCAAATCGGGAAATTTGAAGAACTGCCCAGGAGCTTACAAAGATCCTGAAGCAATGAGAAGAGGGGAAGTTGGGGGGCGGAAGGGTGCGGGGAGACAGAGAGAGACAGAGAGGCAGAGAGAGATCCCAAAACACTGACATTTGACTTTAATTCAACAAAAACAAGTAATTCTGTTTCCAAATATAGTCTCTTCATTTAATACTTTTTAAAATCATGTTTGCTTGGAGAAATTGTAAGTATTATTTCCATGACTCTTCACTTCAAGAAATCTAGAATGTTATTTCCACCAGCCTTAGGAACAAGAAATCAAAACTTTAAATGTGATCTTCAAAGAAAGAAAAAGCTAAGATATGAACTAGGATTCCAGCGGTTGTCATGTAAACATTCACCTCAGTGCGGAAACTCTTGCTCTGACTGCTTGCATCAAGTTCCCTTTTCACACCACAGGATCTACCCACAGGTTTCTGGGTTATATATGGTTTTCAACAATGAATAGTTTATGCAGAAAAAATAAGACTCTTCCCCCCCTCCACACACACAAAATGCCTCTACTGCCATTAAGTGTGCAACATCAAAAGTAATCAGCGTATCATAAGATCAAAGCCAAGGGACACTTTTTCAGTAGGTGTTCAGGAAAAAAAGGAGTGAATCAATATGAAAAAGATGAAACAAAAATATATTTGTTACTAAAATCTGTAATGAGTTTTTTTAAAGGTTAATTTTTAAAATGTTCTTTTGTTTATGTCTCTCGGTTTCATCCGAGACTAGGAGTCAAAGTTCTAAAAAATAAGGAAGATTGTATGTAGTGCTACTGACCCATGAATCTCCCATCCAATTCCTAAACTTAGTCATGAGAGAAATTGCTATGAGGTCTAGGGTAAATGGTAAATGCTGTTCCTTAGCATAGGCAATCCTGGGACCTAAATGGGGTCTTGTCACCGGTATCAGACAAGACAGGGAGCAGGAGGCATGCAATTCTTTTACTATTAATGCAGGGTGGTGGTCACAGTCACTTAACTTCATGACTGGATTATACTTCCTCTGCGTCCAAGAAGATTGGTCTTGTCAAATAGTTTATGGCTTAGTTTTACAAATGGAATTGATTCCTAATAGCTTGTATATGTCTTGTTTGTATATGACTCTTTGTATGTTGTCTCTCCAATTAAACTGTAAGCTCCTTGAGAGTAGGTGCCATTTTTTTTTTCTCTTTATCCCTTGTGTTTAGCACAATATCTGGTACATAACAGGCTTAACAATTCGTGCTAACTTGAATGGGTTTGGTCTTTTTGTTGAACTACCAGCTTAAAAAAAAGTAATACATTCCCTGTTTGAAGGATAGCAAAGCAGGCTCACTGATAAACTTAAGTGTAGCATTGTAAGCATTTGCACCACTAAGGTGAGTGTCTGACCAAAAAGCTATATCTATACCAATTTTACTGTTTTATGCTGCTGTTAGCTTTTATTTCCGTAGCTACCCAGGAATCTCTTCTGGGTACCAGCCTCAATACTTTGCTAAAAGAAGTGAATGATGGGTGGAGCACACAGGTTCTAATTCCTGTGGGTTTTATGAAGTTAATTAAATTGCCGTCTCATTATAGTGGGATCCTCAGAAATACTTAAGAGATAAAGAAAAATGGACATGTCTAGGACTCTAGGGTCACTAAATGGAACAAAACTCCGCATCTCCCTAGTGTGGCTATTGTCCTGCATTGGAATACAGGACTGATATTCAATCCCAAACTGCAAAAATAGTTGAAATCAAATAGAACAAAGTTCGCCAAGACTAGAACATGACATTCTTCTCCCAATATGTACTTCTCTTTGCTTGTAAATTTGTCTCCTTTGTAAAGAAGGTGAACTCTTTCAATGAACAACTGTTTCATTCTATTAAATAGTCCACAATTGATTTGGGTAAAAAATGGAGAAAATGGAACACCATACTGCTGTCTTTTGAAGATCTCTGTCCAACTTGCTAGCAGCTCCCAAGCATTCTAGCACAGTAACTTCATACATCTTAATCTATTTGTTCTACCCTTTTCCCTCCCCTTCCCTTTATTTCTCTTCTGTCCTTTCTTCTCCTCTTTTGCTCCTCTCCTTACCTATCCTCTCCCTCTCTAGATCAGTATTAGAAGTGGATAATGATAATGAGAATTAGATGAAGAGCTGAGACACAGAAAGGTTAAGTGAAGGAAGAAAGTCGTGTGGAAAGTAGAGTAGATGACCAGTGTAATTCACTTGGTTCTTGATACAGTGGGAAGAATATTGAACTGGCAATCAGTATAGTATTTAGAGTTGGAAAGGTCATTAGAAACCATTCCCTTCATTTTATTGTTGGGGAAACTGAGGTTCAGGGAGGTTAAGTGGCCAAATGACTGGTAAGTATTAAAGATGGGATTTGAACCTGGTCTTTTTACTTCAAGTCCTTTTCAGTTTGCCATGATCCCTCTTCCTGTTCCTTCCTTAAAGAATTCTGTGATTTTGATTATTTTAACTGTTTGGTTCTCAAATATTTATGTTACCTGAATAATAAGGGATTAATGCTAGATGTTCTCTAAGATTTTTTCTGGCTCTAAAGATTTTGACTTTACTGTAAAGTATCTGTACTTAAGCATGTAAAATTTCAGAATTCAGGATTTACTTTACTGGAATAAGCCCCCCTCCCCAAAAAGATACATATATCAAGAATATTTTTTAATATAGGAATATGAAAAAAACCCAAAACTGGTATTTCAGGACTTGAAAGGATCTGTGATTTCATTGCTAAAAGCATTCCCTCTATCAGGGCAGATCTGGACGGAAACAATCTGCCTCATCCTATGTCATTCTTTTCCATATTGTCCCCTAAAGCCCTTAGAGAAGGAGCTCCCCAATGGACTAAAGACATTCCTTTAACTCTTTTTACATTTTAGGGATACCAGTGCAACACTTCATCTATTAATTTCTGCTCTTACCATATAATGAACCTTTAATCATCTGTTTCTGCAGTGATATCCCTTATACCACATATATGGTATGACCTACATGTAGGTCAAGGTTGAAAATATGATGCAGCCCATTTGTACCCACTATGCATCTCTCCATTTTCCTTTGTTTGACCTGAACTTTGATTCTTCAGTCACGTTGACATTCCAAGATTGGCCAACACAGAATATCACCAGGAGAACATTTGAGTTTAAAAAGAAAGGGGTTCATAACAGTAAGCAGCTTGGGATCATTGAAAGTACTATATAATAATGAAGATGGCCAGTTGTGTGTACAATCCTTCTTTCCTTTTTATTTTTTCTTTTGCCTCATTAAAGAGGACATTCCCTTCTTAAACAAGCTTATTCAATGAATGGCCATTACCTCACCCTAAGTGAGTACCTGAATAGATCTTGACCTAAAAGGGCCAAGGTCTCCCATAGCATCTTGGACCTTTTCCAGTCATCCTGATGAATATCTGGTTGCTGGATTCAGATAGCTCTGGAGGAGAAGTGACGCTGGTGACCTGCACAGCCCTCCCTCACTAAAAACAAAGTCAAGTGCAAGTCATGTCATCATTTTTCTGATGGCATGGTCTTTTTTGAAAAGGAAGGATGAACATAACAACAGCATATATGCAAAAGCCCATTCTATTATGTTTTAAGTTCAAAATTAAAATTAAAATCAATTTATGTTAAATCAAATTCAAATCAATTTTTAAAAAGGAAGCACTATACAGTTTTCCAAATAATATTCTTCCTTCTATGTCCTCTTCTTCCTATTCAATTCTAAGTCCAACTTATTGTCCACTTGCAGTGCATTTCCTAAGTTATATGATGATCTACTGACTCAAAGACAATCTACCAGCAAGTCATAATCTGGACAATAGGCATTTTTCATCCATTCAGTTTTTTTTCTGTGTTGTCTGTTAGCCCAAACTCTTTTGAATCAAACACATTTTCCCCATGCAACCTTGGGTTTTGTTAAGGAGGTCCCAGAATGTTCTACAGCTTAATGGAGCCAGTACAATATCATCTAAAAGTAGGATCTGCAAGACCTCACTATCTCTAGGGGAATCATCTTCCATCTTGCCCTTCTGCAGGACATCTTCTATGATAGTGGCAAATACCTTTGGCAGGCATCCATTTCCCTGTCCTATACCATACTTGACAATAATCAGAAAACCACTGAACTGAGTTATCGCTATGATTACATTTGTCATGTATATTAGCATAGGCATGAGTTTAAAAACATAAGAATTATAAAATTATGTTTTCTACAATGCTAAGTATTTAAATGAGACTCCAATATGTTGCTAATGTAGGATTGAAAACAGATAGGTCAGTGATTCTGGTTCAGATTTTTTTTTAAAAAGTTAAAAAAAAAAGGGGGGGAAGGAGTCACCTGGTTAGCAGTTAAGGAAGCAGCATAACTTGGGTTCTTTTTTAGGTCTAGCCATCAAATCACTTTTGCGCAAATCACTCTCTACCAATTGACTTCTTCAGATGCAGACTAGGGATGATAATACTTTTCCTCAAGCTACCTGATAGAGATATTGGAATGATACTTAAGTCAATATTGGCAAGATGACTTAATTTCATTAAACCAATATATGATGTGTATGACCTTTCTTGGTTGAAGAGGAAAGAAGCAGAGGGCCTGCACTTCTAGAGTATTCTACCCAAGCAAATTAGAAAACAGACCCATTACAGCTCATGCCAAAAAAAAAAAGTCCAAAAGCATGAAAGAGACCAAAGAGAATTACATCATTTCCTCTGTATCTTCCCTACGGGCTCTCTGGTCTTGGAGAGTATGACTCAGGCCAAAGAAATGAAGTGAAAACAGCCCGAATTGAGATACTGATTATTTTGGATTCTTACCTTAAACAGAAGAGAGAAATACATTCCTCTTTGGTGTGAAACTTTTGGAAAAATAAGCACAAAGAATAAATCAGGAGCATGACTTTCTGATTAGGATTATACTAAAGCAATCAGGGTCTTTTGATAACTTTACATAGAACCTGCTAAATCATAACACATGGGATTCTTCTGTCCCTCAATCCCTTGTTAAAAACCAAAGGGCTTACAAATTTAACCCATTTGAACTTTACATCCAGTAAAATTCTTGCCATTGTGGTATCAACCAAGAAAGTTATTATTTCTTTATGCATTTTTGTTATTACAAAAATGTCATATGTAATTGGGTTGATAAATAAATTAGACATTCTTCTTTTCATACTAACTTCAGCAAGTAGCTGTTAACTCTTATGCTGAAATCATAAAGAGTTCCCTGCCACATGTATGTCTCATTACATCCATTTCTTGTGCCTCGAACAATAATAATTCCCTATTATTCCTCCTTCTCCAGTGATGATTCTGATCCCGACATTTACATACAAATACACGTTGCTACTTTCTTCATGTCAGTCAAAAGTGCTCCCAAGAGAAGCTTAGGATTAGTCTTTGGACAATGTCTGTGACAAATTCATAATTTGGCAACCCTGGCTGCACTCGACATATTGAATTGATCATACACTGGGGACTGAACCCAGGGCAAGCCTCCCAGGCTTCAAAACCATGTAGCACATGGGCAGAAATATCACTGGGGAAAACAAAAGCCAACCTCATTTTAGTTACAGCTTAGGCTTGGCAACATTTAAGTCCCCTCTAAGGCTCCAAAGGAAAGATCAGGTAGTGTTCAAAAATGTGGTTTTCTATATTCTCCTGTTATTATATTTGAAAAAAAAATCTGAGACAGTGAAGGAGCTGACATCATATTCATACTCCTTTGCCCAGCATCAAAGGCCTTTTCTTACTATGGCATGACTACTCTTCAGAACTTGTTATTCCCCTCTGTGCTAGTCAAATTGGATTCCTTGGGAGCTCCTGAATATGGCTTATACTTTTTTAACTCCTGGGCTTTACAAAAGTTCTTTTCTGTACATTGGATGTCTCCTTCTCCCTCTTCACCCATTGTCCTACCCTTGGGTTCTGAGTGAAGGTTGTTAAAATGGAATATTTGAAGCCAAATTTAAATACTACATCTTCCATGAAATTATACCTCAGCTTCTGGTCACTGATCATCTTTTCCTTCTTGGACCAGAGATAGTGGTATTTTACTTTATTTTCCCATTTCCCTTATGCACTTGTAATTAGGCTTGGTGCAAGTCCAAATCACCCAGGATAGAGATACCCATGTGGGAAATGGCAGGGATCTGCTATTGGGAGAAGATATTTTATTCCCCTACCACCTGGTTCATAGAAGCAGCCTCTTTCCTTGACTACATAGGTAGAAAAGACCATGTCTTTAAAATTGTCAGACTGGGAAAAAAAATTTTGTAATTAAAAAAAACTTGACAACTGCAAGACTGCCAGCTTTAGGACCTGAGGCCCCTAGAAATGAGTTTAGGCTTTTTTCTGTTTTGTTTGTCCTTTTCTAGGCACAGGCAGTTCAGTTGAATCTGGGACCTCCAACCATGGGAACCATGGAGGTAGGATTCCTAGCCAGATGTTGCTGCCAACCTGATAAAAGAAACCCTGAGAAATCAGAGTGCTGGGATGCTAGTGGGGGGATTTTGGACTTGAAACTGTGTGGAACTGATGGGGTGCTTGGGTACATGTGCTTTGACCCCAATTCTAAAATCACATTTCTCTCTAGCCTTAAAACACTCTCCCAGGCAGTTTCTCCTCAGCACAAGGGCAGCTTGCCCCAGCAACAACTGTTATCTCCTTTCCTGATACAGCAGCCAGCTGCACCTATAGTCTGAACCAGCTGTGTACTGGCTGATCTGGTTGTGCACTGAGTCATAGTGATATTTACTACTCACTGACCAATCATATGAGTCCTAGATTTAGACATATATATATACTCCCTTACATTTATCTTGTCTAACAAAACATTGATGAAAGCAGCCTGGATCTTTCTCAGTCAGCCCTGACCATTAGATAGTTGACTTAGTGATGTTTCGGGCTTAAAATCACACCTCCATGTTTCCTTCCTTTGGGCTATTTCCCAATGAATTTTGGGTAAAATACCTTCATAGTAGATACTAAAAGTGCATGTTCCTCTAAGAATTAACCACTTCCTAATCCCACCCTAAAACACCTAGTTAGCATACTTGGCACATGTGTTACTATGGTATCATCTATATAAACTTTATCTATAACTCCTTTAAATTGCATCTTCCCGAAGAACTCTTGCTCGCTGAAAAGCATAATAAACCTTTACCTTGACTTCAACAATGCTTAAGTCCATGAATTCTTCTCCAGATGGACCTCGCAGGCAATTCTAGTCTTGGAGTTCCTGTCCCCCCCAGCCCTCATCACAACTATCTTACAGAGGAGCTGAGTAAAGCAGACAACTGAATCTCTCTTCCCTCCCCAAAGACTGCAGTGATATAAGGGGGATTGTGCCTCCAGGTATTAGAGGGGATGTATTTGTATATTTATTCTTGCTATACCTTTGAAGTAAATCTTTTTTTTTATTTTAAAAAATGTAATAAGACAAATTCCTTTATAAAAGCTGATCTCGTTAGGTAGTTAACTAGAACTGGGGGTGCTAAGGACCCTCTAAACTAAGGAAACAAAATTGGGGAGGCTTGAGGCAATGGCTGAGATTAGATACCCCCTTACCTTAAAAGTACTGGAGAATCTTGGGGGAGGGGTGAAATTTAACACACCTGGCCTATAGGGTGTCCAAGTAGTCTTTGTTACACAGGTTACACATGCAACCCCCATCCCAAAGCCCTTTGGTATGGGACTCTCTCCTTATTGGTAGAGATGAGTGCCCTGCCCTATGTGAGGGACTGGGTAGGGAAGGCTGGAGTTCTTCTGCTCTTAACAACCCAACCCGTCCCTTGGGCAAGGCAGGGCAAATCCCATACCAATAGACTTTGGGACAGGTGTTACACACACATTAAATATACTCTTGTATTTTAAGTACCTGATTTGGAATCTTTTCCCCTACTAAATGTAATCTCATTGAGATTAAGGACCTATCTAAACTTTGAATCACTTCTAGCATTTAGCATAATTGTGAATTGTTAAAATAAACCAAAGCTGCAGAAACTTCAGAAATAATATTAGTATTCCCTTTACCAATGTAATCCCAGGTACAGACAAAAAATAATAGTTGGTAGCTGTTAAGGAAGAGAAGGAAAAATGGTCCCTCATGAATATAAAGACAGATGAGAAATAAGAACTTCCAAATTATACGAGGAAATGTTCTGGATAGCCATAGAGAAAACATTTTTTATGGCCAGACCTACTCAAAGTTAAGGTTGATTGAAGAGCTGTTTAAACTCAACCTTTAGAATAGACTAGTGATTCCCAACTCCTTTTGGAGCTGAACTGGATAGTTCCTTAATTGTATGAACCTAACTCCTCCTAAATATCCATTATGGCCTTCCTGACTGATATCCTCATTGAATATCGAAAGGACTTCACGGAGGGAGTAAAAATTAATTTTGTTCTGAGAATTTCACAGCATTCCTTGAGATAACTGGAGAAATCCTGGCGTATCTGAGGACTGCAGTTGGATTTGGCTACTTTAGATCCATTAATCAACAAGCATTTATCAAGAACTCCCAAGGTACTGGTCATACAGAAACAAATATGGGATACTCCACAATCATTCGATCAGAAAGTTGACCCAAAGTATTAAACAGGGAACAAGGGTTGGAGCAGATGATCTTTAGACACTGTCTCTATCCAAAGGGGTAGGGAAGGCAGGGGGTGGGGGGAGAATGTGAATTTAGAATCTAGCAGCATCTGCCTGATGCTAATGGAGCTCTGTCCTACTGGGGCCCATACACCCACTAAAACAAAGCGAAAGGTTGCAATAGCCTGAAAAAATACAAAATTCTGACCTTAGGTTCCTTTTCGTATATTTTTTTCTTTTCAGCATGGACATTTTGGCAATGGGGAAGACAAGAGTTCCTTTCTTTGGCCAGTTGTTGAAAGTAAACTTAGTTTGGGATCATTTTAATAACAAAAGAAATATAACCGCTTCTCTTTCTTCTTCCCCTTTGTCCTCTATTTACTTTTCTCAGTTCTCTTACCTTTGACCAAGGAATATGGCCTTCCTCATTTCTCCTATACTTCCTGATACTCAAATTAGTATCTTTTGATACTAATTTCTGAGTAACACAAACATTTTCTGGAAAAGAAATACTTTTGACCTTTTCCCTTTATCTCCACCTCTTCTTTTCCTTTTCTTGCCCTTTTCCATTTTTTTCTCACAACAATAGCTAGCATTGATTTGACTTTTTATATTTTACAAAGCAATTCATTCACAGTAACTCTGTGAGAGATGCCACACCTCCATAATTTCCATTTTATAGATAAGGAAACTGAGGTTGAGAGTTTGTCTACCACCATAACTAATAATAATATAGCGATGTGGTGCAGTGGCAAGGACCAGGAATTTGGAAGACCCAAGTTCAAATCTGACCTCAGATACTTAGGATCTGTATGACCCTGGGTAAGTCACTTATCTCTGCCTCAGTTTCCCTAACTATAAAACAAAGATAATAACAGCACCTACTTCACAAGGTTGTTGTGAGGATCAAATGTGATAATAAGTGTAAAGCACTTAGAGTCACCCTTGACATACAGTAGATACTCTGTAAATGCTAACTACTACTACTAGCTATTACTTAAAGAAAGTTTGGCAAGACATCCAATTTGAAAAGTTATCACAATGGAATTTATGAATAAGTATAGTTGGATAAGCAGAATAAAGATGAGAAAGATTTGTAAAATATTACAATTACAGTGTTTTCCATCTAGGGCGGTGAAACCACAACACTTGTACTCTAACATAACTGTCCCTCCTGTGCTTTTAGTCTAAGTAGAAATGGTGCCAAAAAATAAAGATGGGAAAAATTGGCTCAATTGGAACAAGTATACATAGAGGAGTTTTGTGTTGGAGGTAATACAGTGGTACTGAGGGATCAATATTCAAGGTATCTGAAGGAGAGAAAAATAATAATGGCATGAAAAACCCCAAAACAACTCAGATCTTGTTAAAACCAAAAAGATGACATCAATAAATACCAACTTATATATTTACTATAAAATCTTTATGAGGATCACCCATGTGCTAATCAAAGGTATCTACAATGAGGATATCAGTCAGGAACAAGCAGATTTTTTCAAGCAATATTCAACTCTTTACCATTTCACAATTGACTGCAGGATGTAGAGAATGTAAGATTCCTCCATGCCTGTTATTTTTGGATCATATTAAAAATTTTTTAGGTAGAACAAAATACTACCTTATAAACTGTTTTGACAAGGTCTTCCATATATCAAAATCATTCACTATTCACTAAAAAATATGACAACAGAAATAATCCTATTCAACAATTCTCCAATTATAAACATCATACAAGGCACAAAATAGGGTGATGCATGTTTGACAAAGTTGTTTGTTGTGATGGAGAAGATCCAATTTAACAGAGGTGTCCAACACACTGTAGCATGCAGCATACCAAAATGTGGCCAGAACCAGATTAAAATGGAATTGGGGGGAGAACAGGGGCAGATGGCCATAAACTGGGCAATAGTTGAACATTTTGTGGTAAATGATTGTGATGGAATGCTATCATGCCATAAGAAATGATGAGCAGGATGCTTTCAGAAAAAACTGTGAAGACTGCCATGAACTGAAGTGAGCAGAACTTGGAGAATACTGTACATACAACATCAATATTGTATGATGATCAACTGTGAATGACTTAGCTATCCAAGACAATTTCAGAGAGACTTGGGATGAAAAATGCTGTTCTCCTCCAGAAAAAGAACTGATGGCGTCTGAATGGAGATTGAAGCATAACTTTAAAAATTTTCTTTATTTTTCTTGTTGGGTTTTTTTGGGGTCTGTTTTCTTTAGGTTTTGCATGACTTCATATATATAATCTATATCAAATTGCTTGCCTTCTCAAGGAGGGGGCAGGGAGGGATAGAGAAAATTTGGAACTCAAAATTTTATGAAACTATTGTTAAAAAAATTTTCTAATTAAAGAAATAAGTGAAGAAAAGTGTAATCAAGAAATATTTAACAACATAAATGAAAATACAATTAAAAAGATAGTATTACATTTCAAAACTAAGTCAATATGCAGCCTGCAGGGAACTGTATGTATAGATTAGTGGCCCCTTCCATTTGAGGTTGACACCAATTCAGTGGAGTCTAAGTTAAAGCAAAATTCCTTGTGGGTGGTGAGGTCTTCCAGATGCTCCTATTTGTGGATGACATTGTGCTTACTGCATCAAACACTAACACTTAAGAGTCACTGGGAGAGATGTATAAGACTTTGATCTGATCATTGACATTGGAAGGGCCACGTGAATGAAAATGCCTATTACTCAATGTACAGCCTAAAGAATTAGTGCATCATTATGCATATCCTGGAGAGATAGAACAAATGGCCAATGAACTCAGGACCCAGAGCTGAACAAGAAGAACAGAGTAGACAAGAAAATCTGAAGTTCCTTTAATGATCCCACACTTCTTTATAAAAGCAAAAGCACATTGTTTCAATGCCAACATTCTTCTGCTGCTGTATGGCAATGAGTTATAGACTACAACAGTCTCCAAAGAATTAAAAATGAATATTCCACAGAGGGCAGTGGAGAGGTACATGGTGGGCATGGGTCCACAGGACATAACACATAAGCAAAAAGGAACTTCAAGGAAAATTAATAAAAGATGCCATCAAGGAATTGAATAAGGGGTGGAGCCAAGATGGCAGAGGAGAAAGACACATATACACTAGCTTTTCCCCTCAAACCCATACAATACCTGTAAAGAATGACTCTCAACCAATTCTAGAGCAGCAGAAGCCACAGAATGATGGAGTGGAGGAGATGACCAACCCAGGGTGACCTGGAAGGCTGACAGGAAAGATCTGTTACAGCAGACATGGAGCAGAGCCCAGCCCACCTTGAACTTGCAGGGAGGAGGACTGGAACAGGCCTCTGGGGTGGAATCACCAGCAGCAGTTTGCAGATCCCTCAACCCACAGGTGCCAAAGGTCAGAGAGGCCTTTTTCAGCTGGTTGAGAAGGGAGCAGGGTACCCTCCATAGCTCCAGCCCCAGGTGGTGGCAGCAGAGGCCTCAGCAGGCCAGCAGCAGCTCCCATGGCAATCAGCAGCCAACATCCATTGTTGGAGGCCTCATTGTAAAGCCCCTGGGGGAATTGAGCAGCTAATCTGAACCTCAGCCCTGAGTGTTGGCATGGCGAAATTGGAGGTGAGGCTGCTGTGGAGAGGACATTCTACTGCTCACAGATTCTGGGCATAAAAGTTTCTGGTTGCTCCCTGATCAGTGTGCAGCCTTGATTGTGCTACCTTGGAGGAACTGAGATCTTACAGATTCCCAGAGTATACTCTACTCTTGACAAATGGCCCAAAAGTAAAATAACTGGTTGGGGAAATGCCCAAAAGAGGGAAAAATAAATAAAACTATAGAAGGTTACTTTTTTGGTGAACAGGTATCTTCTCCATCCATTCAAATGAGGAAGAACAATGCTTACCAACAGGGAAAGACATAAAAGTCAAGGCTTCTATATCCCAAACATCCAAAATAAATATTTAATGGTCTCAAGCCATGGAAGAGCTCAAAAAAGGATTTTGAAAATCAAGTAAGAGAGGTGAAGGAAAAATTGGGAAGAGAAATGAGAGAGATGCAAGAAAATCATGAAAAATGAGTCAGTGGCTTGTTAAAGGAAACCCCCACAAAAAATGCTGAAGAAAATAATACCTTTAAAAATAGCCTAACTTAATTGGCAAAAGAGGTTCAAAAAGCCAATAAGAAGAATTTTAAAAAAAAATTTAAAAATCAGAATTAGCCAAATGGAAAAGAAGGTTCAAAAGCTCACTGAAGAAAATAGTTCTTTAAAGACTAGAATGGAACAGATGGAAGCTAGTGACTTTATGAGAAACCAAGAAATTACAAAACAAAACCAAAAAATTGAGAAAAAGGAAGATAATGTGAAATATCTCATTGGAAAAACAAATGACCTGGAAAATAGATCCAGGAGAGACAATTTAAAAATTATGGGACTACCTGAAAGCTCTGATAAAAAAAAAGAGCCTAGACATCATCTTTCATGAAATTATCAAGGAAAACTGCCCTGAGATTCTAGAACCAGAGGGAAAAATAAGTATTCAAGGAATCCACCAATCACTGCCTGAAAGGGATCTCAAAAGAGAAACTCCTAGGAACATTGTAGTCAAATTCCAGAGTTCCTAGGTCAAGGAGAAACTATTGCAAGCAACTAGAAAGAAACAACTTGAGTATTGTGAAAATACAATCAGGATAACACAGGTTCTGGCAGCTTCTACATTAAGGGATTGAAGGGTGTGGAATATGATATTCCAGAAGTCAAAGGAACTAAAGTCAAAGGATTAAAACCAAGAATCACCTAAACTCATCAAAACTGAGTATAATACTTCAGGGGAAAAAATAGTCTTTCAATGAAATAGAGGACTTTCAAGTACTCTTGATGAAAAGACCAGAGCTGAAAAGAAAATTTGATTTCAAACCCAAGAATCAAGAGAAGCATGAAAAGGTAAACAGGAAAGAGAAATCATAAGGGACTTACTAAAGTTGAACTGTTTACATTCCTGCATGGAAAGATAATATTTGTAACTCTTGAAATTTTTCTCAGTATCTGGGTAGTTGGTGGTATTACACACACACACACACACACACACACACACACACACACACACGTATAGAGAGAGAGAGAGGGAGAGAGAAACAGAGCACAGGGTGAGTTGAATAGGATGGGATCATATCTAAAAAAAAATGAAATTAAGGGATGAGAGGAATATATTGGGAGGAGAAAGGGAGAAATGGAATGGGGCAAATTATCTCTCGTAAACGAGGCAAGAAAAAGCCTTTTCAGCAGAGGGGAAAAGGGGGGAAGTGAGAGGGGGAAGTGAAGCTTACTCTCATCACATTTGGCTCAAGGAAGGAATAACATGCACCCTCAATTTAGTATGAAAACCTACCTTACAATACAGGAAAGTAGGGGAGAAGGGGATTAGCAGGGTGGGTGGGGGATGATAGGAGGGCAAATTGGAGGAGGGAACAATTAGAAGTAAACACTCTTGGGGAGGGACAGGGTCAAAAGAGAGAATAGAGGAAATGGGGGGCAGGATAGGCTGGAGGGAAATATAGTTAGTCTTACACAACATGACTACTATGGAAGTCATTTGCAAAACTACACATATATAGCCTATATTGAATTGCTTTCCTTCTCAGTGGAGATGGGTGGGGAGGGAGGAAGGAAGAGAAGTTGGAATTCAAAGTTTTAGGAACAAATGTTGAGAATTGTTTTTGCAAACAACTGGGAAATAAGAAATACAGGTAATGGGGTATAGAAATTTATCTTGCCCTACAGGACAAGAGAGAAGATGGGGATAAGGGAAAGGAGGGATATTAGAAGGGAGGGCATATTGGTGGAAGAGGTAATCAAAATGCTCAGCGTTTTGGGGTGGGGGGAGGGGAGAGATAGGGAGAAACTTTGGAACTCAAAACTTAGTAGAAATGAATGTTGAAAACTTAAATAAATGAATTGATATAAAATTATAAGAAGAAAAGATGGGTTGGTCACATGGTAAGAGATGGCAGCTAGAGATCTCTACTGGCAACTTAGAAATGTTAGGAAAAAGGAAAAAGGACCTCCAGCACATTAGGCATGTGGGTGTACTAGTGCATGGAGTGCTGGATTTGGAGTCACAAAGACCTGAGTTCAAATTCTGCCCAATAGCTGTGTAGACCAGGCAAATCACTTTTTACTTTTTTGGTCTCAATTTTCTTAGGTATAAAATGAGGATTTCTATTTACACTCTTTATAAGTCATCAAAATCTAAACAATGAGACAATGAGGGTTGCACTGGACTGATTATTAGCCAGTCAATGAAAGCTAGAATGATTTGAGTTTAAAGGCACAGTCAAGTAGCTCCATTTAAAACACAATTGACTTTTTTTTTAAAGCTACAGGACAGGGTGGGCTTTTTTTTTTTAAGCTACTGCCAGTTAGGGGCTTCTGGGAGGTTCTGTGGACAGAGTGCCATGGCAGGAGTCAAGAAGACTCATCTGTCTGAGTTCAAATCTGGCCTCAGACATTTACTAGTTGTGTGACCCTGGGGCAAATCATTTGCCCCTGTTTGTCACAGTTTCCTCATCTGTAAAACAGAAATACCTATTTTGCAGGACTGTTGTGAGAATCAAATGAGATTAGCATATGTAAACTGCTTAGCCAAACTTACAATGCTATGTAAATGTTAACTATTTTTATTAATATTAATATTATTAGGTAGAACCCCCTGTGGTAAATATATGACAAGACACCAGATAAGATTCACACAGGATGAGCAAGTATGAAAGGGATATAATCTGTACCATTGAGGAGAACTTCCAAATCAATAAAGTCCCATTTTTTTTTGAGTATGGTTATTAATTGAACATCAAAAGTTTCAAGAGGAGATATGGTGAGATCAGTGCAACAATTTTTATTCTTTTTTTTGAAGTAAAAAAAAAAAATCAAACTATTTTTTCATCACACCACTAGGAAAATATGACAGCCTTGAAACACTGAATAGGAAGGCTATGTTAATTGCATTCAGTAAGAGGTTGGTATAAAGAGAACAAGATCTTTTCCAACATAATGCCTAGTACTAGCCTGTTGCATAAGGTTTTAACCAACAGTGATAACTGGATAATTGGCCCTAGCCGCCTCTTGTGTTCTGGGGTAGAGAAAAGCTCTCCCTTGCAACCAGCTTAGAAGTTTAAGTTGTTTTCCTACCCTTTCCTGTCCTAAGAGGTTCCCCTCAACAAGTTGTTTCTGTGGAAGAGGGCAAATAAGGAGGAACAGGGTCAGGTATCACATCTTTTTCTGCTTTGGGAAAAACTGACCCAAACCAGTCATCTACCATTCCATTAAGCAAGAGGTTTAAGATTGTTATGTAAGCAAAGAGAGACTTCCTTTGGTCTTAACTCAAAACTGTTTCGCATTAGTCTCAAAAAACACTAACTGAAATGTTGCTCCTATAGTACCTTCCAGAAAGGCAAGAAAAAGTAACCTGAGCTGCAGTCCAAGAAAAGTCACTGTGAAGGAACCTGAGTTTCACATTTCGGGTGGGAGATTTCCCATTTATGATCTTACTTGGTGTCCTGGTGAAAGCTGGCGCAAGCACTGTCTTCATCAAAGGAAAGATCATCTGGGACCTGCTCAGTGCTGTAATGTAAGTAACCCTCTTTCCCCAGACTCCCTACTGAATTCCAGTTCTTATACTGGGGAGAAAAGCACAACTGTGTTTCTCTTTTCCAACCAGGACTGAATTCATGGCTGCTAATTTCTGGTCTATGGGAAATGGTTCAATCGGGTGGATGTGAAGTTGTCACCAAACAAAACTGGTACGACTACCTCAGGGATTCATACCAGATGGGAGGTAGGTTGGGGAGGAGAACTGCTAATACCTATAAACCCAAATGTTTACTCCAACTTCTAGGAATGGAATATCTCTGAACCAGCGGAAAGCTGTTAAGGGTCATCACCACTGAAGTGATGGGCCTGGGTACCATTAGCTCTCCATGCTACCTTCAATCCAGATCTGAGCACCAATTTCTTCCATTTCTTCACCTATGGGCTAAAACATATAATGGAACCAAGAGTCCAGAGGCAGATGAGAAATTCTCATAAAGGTATTCTTAAACATGCTACCAGCCTCAATTTCTTCATTCTTAAATTTTCACTGAAAGGTAAAAATTTAGGTCACACAACTAATGAGAGGTAGGGCTGGAATTTGAACTCAGGATTCTTTCTGTCATACCGTGGATCATGTCTGAGGCAGGATTCAGATCCATATATTTCTGGTTCCACTTCCAGCTCTCTCTACTTGCCTCTTAGCTGCCGCTCCTGAGAACATGAGGAGAGCTAGCATCTTGCATTTTCCTGTTTCAACTAATTCTTGCTAACTCCCTAGCAGTTCTATTTGTTGACAATGACTCTGTTTTGTAACAGATGCCAGGGAATCCTTCATTTTCTTGATCATGGTGGGAATAAGGGACTTGTGGTCATCAACACATTTGGTCACAACACATAGCTGCCCCTTCACCTGCTGCTCCTTGCTCCCAGCATCCATCAAGTCTTTCCCTTTGTCATTGCAGTGCATGGTACATCAAGCCAGGTGGTCCTGGAATTTCTCCAGTTTGCTGATCATAAAAGCCTGTGCCTTGGGCAAGGGAGCGTGGCAGTGTTCAATGCACTGATTAACCTGCTGCATGGAGGCCTGGGTATCTTCACAGCAGGTGGCACTGCAACGGAATATGGTAGCCTGCATCTTGCAGATATTCTCCTGCTCCAGCCCTTTCACCATGGTGCTCACCACCTTCTGCACCCTCAGCTGATGTGACTTCGCCATGGCGTACATGTGTACACCGAGCCCCAGCCCTGTGCCTGGCCCCGCTCCCCCGAGTACTCAACAATTTATTTTTATTCTAAACAGTTAGTCTAACTAATACATTTCAGCGGGCTTCATCCTTAATGGTGTAGTGTAGCCAGAAAACTGGACTAGAGGAAGACAAAGCACCTTTGTTATTAATTAGCTCTGTGGCCTTAGGCAAGCCATTTAGTTTCTCTAAGTTTCCTCAACAGCAAAGAGGAAATAATGAATAATGCTCCCTTTACCCAAATCACTAGGTTGTTATAAAGATTTTTTAAAAATAGAGAAACCTCAATTGTATTTACTATATGTGTAAGGTATTTTGCTAATCATAGAATTTGGGAGAGGGGAAGAAATTTTACAGTCATCTAGTCTAATTCCCTCTTTTTACAGTTGAGGAAATAAGAGACCTGAAGAGCTCACTTGAGTGATGCGCAAAATGACTTAGCATCAATCATAACTAGAACCTAGGTTTCCTTGCTGCCAGTTTAATGTTTCTTGGTACAGTAGCTGATAAAAAAAAATATATCATGCTCTCTGCCCTCAAGGAGGTATAAATCTCTCTACCTCAATAGACCAAATAGAAATAAATAATTACATAACAGTGGGATTAATTAATAGATGTTACAATATAGTGCCTGTTTAACACATAAATTCAAAGGAAGCTGCTTCTTCTGTGGACTGGAGTGAGCTAAGACAATTGTAGAGAAAGGGCTTCAGCTAGACCTTGGAGGATATGTAGGATTTGGCTGGGTGGAGACACTTGAGAAGCGCATTGAGAGGGGTTCAAGTGGGGGACGGTCCTTCGAAAACTATGTCATTTCATTTTGTAATTTCAGTAAGGCGTAAGATCATGGCCCATGAGTTACAAAGACGAGGGTTCCAATCTTACCTCTTACACTTTCTAGCTGAGTGATCACTGGCAATTTACTTAACCTCTTAGTCTCAGTTTCCTCGTCTGTAAAATGGACACAATAATGCCAGTAGTGATTTATTGTACAGGGTTATTGTGAAGTCTAAAAGAGATACTATACATAAATTGCTTTGTAAACCTTATCAGACTCTGGGAACCTCCTTGAACTCTCCTTATATCTCCGCATTTAACCTGACCTTTCATACTCAAATCTGTGGCCATTTATGTTACCTCTTGATTGCCCCACCTGCTTCCCACCCAAACCCTCCATTGTCTGATAACTCCTGATTGCCTCCAGCTGTTTCCCACTTTGGATTATATCGCTAGTTAACCCTAATCCCATCAAGATTCTCCTCAGACCCTCCTCCCAGACCACTAGACCACCTCTAGATCTTTCCCATGGACTTTCTGTACATTAGTTTCATCTTGACTCCAAGAAGGCGCTCAGATTCAATCCAGCCCAAACGCTGTCTAGCTGGGATTCTATCTGAGCCACTTAGGAATACAAGTGCTACAAATGCTTAGGCTCCTTAAGATTCAACTCAGTATGGCCAGTCTTTAATTAACTTTGTTTTTCTTTGGCTTTAAGAAGACTTGAGTTGAAATCATCCGAGCAGGACCTGACATGTCAGTATTTTGGGGTCCCCAGTATCCTGGAACCTCAACAAATGTGCTATGCAATGTTGGTTATCATTGTCATCACCATCATCCACATCATTCTTTGGAAAGTAGCATTCAAAATTGCCTGGTTTTTGCTCAGCGCATCCTAAAATGCCTTATTTGTTAAAGGACTATCAGGGAATAAGAGGCATATTCTAGAAATTTTTGGCATGCTTTAATATAGTAATGATTGGTTCTCTCATAGCCCAAAGAAGGCTCTATGAACAAAGCAGAATCGCAGTATTTTGGAGAAAGTGTGAGAAGAGCAAATAGCAAGGCATCTCCACTCCAAATGTTCATATGCGCTGTTTGTACCTTGACCTTCAGTAGAGCCTTCCAAGCTCTTAACTGGTCTAGTCAGCCACAGTGGGACCCCAATATAGTGATGTCATCTTGGCCCTCTTTGAGAATGAATCCCAACAATCAACCATGCTTGATATATATGTAAAAAAGCTAACTAAAGCAGAAATCCAGATTAGTGCGCAATATTGTTCCATCATGATCAGTTCCTTACATATCACAATAAACACTGTGTTTTGGATAAAGTCCACAACGAAGACAGAACAATTAGGAAATTAACATTCTGTGCTTCTTTCAATTTAGCTTTCTGTTTCCTCAGCTAACTTTTTGTGGCTGTCTTGATTCATGCCATTAGTGACTGAGAGGAGACTTGCACTTCACTGGTTTTTCCTTAAACACCACACAGTATTCAGGCTCTGGAAGCACACGTTCACATGCCGATATGTCTCATCAAATTAAAGCTTTAACTGAAACCCCTCCGTACTTGATTATCCAAGAGATAAGCACAAAATTTATAGACAATCCAGATGCTTTGCTGCCCTTCACCCCTGCCCCCCTGAAGGATCGTACTCTAGGATTTTCAGTTCCCTACTTAGGAAAGGTCAGATAGGTAAAGGGAGAGAAGACATTTCAAATTAGCCTGCTATTTATTAGTTGCTGTAACAAGCCTAATTATAGAACAGGAAATAATTGACTACAAAAACCTGCTTTATTTATTAGTAATTTTCATTGAATCAATATCCTCCCATCCTTTCTTCAATCTCTTTTGCCAGGGATGATTTAGAAGGAGATATAAATACAAATTATATAAAGTAGTGGAAAGACTATGGACAAAAGAGAGCCAAAAAACGTGGGTGTGAACAGCACTCTGGTGCTTGCTAGCTTAATGACCTTGGCCACCCCTCAGAATGTTTCCTCATTTGTAAAAAGGAGGATAACACTTGTATTACTTATTTTCTGGGGTTCTTATGAGGATCAAATGAAATCATGCATTTGAAATACTTTGTAAATTTTACAAGTTAATTTTTAACTTTTAGCAAGGCATATGACTTTAGATAGGCAAAATCCCTTGGAATTTCAATTTCTAGATCTCTTAAGCAGGACAGTGGGATAATGGGATAATGACACTTGAATTACTTCACAAGGATGGTATGAGGAAAGTCATTTTTAAATTTTAATCTCTAAAAGTGGCCAGTTAACTATAATTTTAATCACTTATGCCATAGGTTGGATCCATGAGATAAATTTAATTTCCTTCTCATAGCTAGTTTGGACTTCAACTCTGCTAGCCTTTGCATCCACTCTAGCTAATTTTCATTTGTCATGGAATCTGGAATTGTATACAGTTTGTTTGATGTAGTCATTCTATACATTAGTAATTTGTATTAACATATAACAGGCTATTTACAGATGGTTTCCATCATACCAGCATTCTAAGTGATTCATGTTTAAAGGTGCGCAGGACTTGGTGAAGACTCTAGTGGCAAGTAGCATCAAGGAAAGGTAACCAAAAACCTCCGAGCAGGCAGTATGGGTCATGATTGAATGTCCTTGGCTCTGATTAATCAAACCATAAGATTTTGTCAAGCTATTATCAGCCCAGCCAGCTATCCCCAGCATTTGCAATTCCAGCTAAAATCTGTGCACCCTCCCTTTTGTTAGGAGCCAGGGAGCCTTCGGTTGCATTTGGTTTCCTTAGGCTGGGTGGGGCTGTGGCTTTGGCAACTGAGGGAGTGGTTTTGATGGGGATAGAAGAGTAAACAGTGCAACATGTGGTTGTGATGACAGTTCAGTGTCCAGAAACCATACATCTCTAGGAGCCCTGTGGTTACAATTTAAATGCTTTTAACTGATTCCTTTAGAACCATGCAAAGAGCCAAGTTGAGTTTTGCCTTAAATAAAAGAAAGAAATCAAATAGCAAAGTTACAGTGAGATAAAGCTGGTTCCTAGAAGAGTTTAATAAAGGTCTATTGACTTAAATAGAATTGGGTTGGATTCACTCAACAGATGAAGAAAGCAGGGTGCAGAGAAGTTATGTGATTCTGTAAAGATGCTCCTGCCCCTCACTTCAGTCGTTACCCCATTCTTTGAGTTGTTCTTTGGAGAAGAAGAGCGAGCCGTTAGTTTAAAAAGATGCTTAAAATGACATTTACTCAGAAAAAACCCAGCAGGAAATTAAATCAGTCTGGGTCCTAGAGGCAAGTTTATTGTCTCCGGCCACTTCAAAAGCAACCGGTGTTAAGGTGGGTAATGACTACTTAGCATCTGAAAGCCTTTCCCTTTACATTTCAGGGTCTCTATCTTTTAGCTCCTTCTAACCAGCTTCATTGAAGACTTAAAATAACCCCAGATTAGTTATTCGAATGAGCACTGAGCTAGAAACAGAAAAAACATTGAGCTGAAAACAGAAAGAACTGAATCTTCTCCCCTTTGCCTAGTGCTAACAAGTTGTGTGACCTTGCTCCAAGTCTCTTAACTTCTGGTTTCTTCATTTGTAAAATATGGGGATTGGACATTTCAGTTCTTTTTCTCAGTCATATTTGACTCTTTGTGACCCCATTTGTAGTTTTCCTGCAAAGATATTGGAGTGGTTTGCCATATTCTCCAGCTCATTTTACAGATAAGGAAACTGAAGCAAATGGAGTGACTCAGCCAGGGTCACGCAGCCAGTAAGTGTCTGAGGTCAGATTTGAATTCAGAAGAAAGACTCATCTTTCTGCCCCGGAAGAACAGACACCTTGGGGTGTGGAGATGCTGAGACAAGGTAGGTAGGAGTGGTAAGGACAAATAATTTGAAAATGAGAGACATGAATAAAAATAAAATTTAAGAGGCATTAAAAAATCCAAACTGCTCAGAAATTGATATAATATGCTATGTGTTGTTTTTTTCCTAAATTGAGACTGTAGTGCTCTAGCCCAGGAAATTGATATCTAAGCATCTGCCAGAGGCCCAATCCCAGACTTTTTCTTTACTGGTATCACTCATAGATTCAACAACCAAAACTAAAAACCCCTTCTTCCTATTAAAAAAAAAGGTTATTCTTTTGAGTCCTGGCCTTTCTCCTATGCTTGAAAGCTATTCTGGTAATGCTATTTTCCCTTTTCCTTGTCTCTGGCAGTCTGGTACACTGAGATGGTTTGGGAACACAACTGCATTTTTCTATATTGTTTCAAGGGACATCCCTTATTATAGTAAGAATATTTCATAAATTGTAATTTCCTATTGTTCAGTCATCTCCCTGAGGTTTACATTAACTCAGTCATCTCATTGCCCAACAGAAGATAGTTCAGGTTTAGAAGTATTAAACAATCCTTTCCAGAAACTCCCTGCCATTAATGCTTATAATCCCTTAAAATTCTTTCCTATTTATGCTTTGAATTTGCCTTTAGCTGAAATACCCAGAACTGGATACAACACTTTTAGCTTCTGGCTGATGTTATAAGATCGCCAACCCATCTGGCACCCCTGATTTTGGCCCTAGGAAACCTATTTCCTCTTGATATCACTGCTAGTCTTTGTGCTGACAGTCTGCCATCTTGGACCCACCATGTGTCTTTCCTTTTCTTTCCTATTTCTTCAAGAAATGTTCATATTCCATAACACTTTTCCATCTTTGCAAATTCTTTATAACCTACCTCAGTCTCATCTCTGGACATCATCCTTCCACACCTGACCTATTTGGAGCCAATTCACCTTGCCCTTTTGCAAGAATCATGGCTTCCTTCACAAATACATGTTATATTCCAAAACTTACTCATATTGGCTTTAGTGGCACTTTAAAAATATTCAAAATTTTACATTTTAAGACAGACAAATCTGGCTCCCTTTCAATATTGATCTCCTTCCAAATCATAATCCGTTTTGGAAGAGGTGAGATAATCTTTCACACCCCTTCCTTTTTGAAAATGATATAGGAAAGTGCTAGAGTGTGGATATGGGAGCTATTTTTCTGCTACTACGTCTTTTCCTCAAAGTTCCTATAGCTAATTCCATCTCCCGACATTCCAAAGGAAACTATGAAAATTTAGCAAGGAAATAACTACATGCAGTACCATCCTACTCCTTTGTGATACAGACAAATTTACTCTTCCTCCCTGCTTCCTATGTGCCATAAACAGAAAACTGTCTTCTGCCCTCCTACTTGAATTTATCTTATTCTAGACTCCAAATTTCATAGTCCTAAAACCCTATGATTGTCCTAGAAAATCAGAAAGAAACTACTATTTAATTCAACAAATATCTATTAAGTGTGGACAATGGAGACCACAGGTGATACAGATACAGAAAAGAAATAGTCCCTGTCCTCAAGGGCTTTTCATTATACTATGGGAATATAACCTGAACACAGATGAGTATTTGCCCTAGGACAGGTAAAGGTTTATGGGGATGACTTGAAAGGAGTTAAATAACTGTGGGGGATAGGGACTCCTGCCTGTGTTATTAACCCTTACACCATCAGAGGACTTACCTTATCCCTAACTTATTCCATGACCATATCCTTTGTTGTCTCCCAATGGCTCCAAAAAGGCACCCCTGCCCTCTTTTCCAGTCACTTTCCTTCTAGCCAACATTTCCCAGCACATGGAAATATAAAAGTAATGGCTATGGAAATGGGAGAAACCTGGACCTTAATCCCATTTCTGAAATTTCATAGCTCTCAGTTTCCTTATCTATAAAACAGATCAGTACTTCAGAGAACTGTGATTTTGTTTGTGGGAACTCCCTTCACCAACACAAATCTATAAAATGGAAATGCTGATAATTATACCTGTAGTACCTATCTATTAAAGTTGTTTGGGGGCTCAGATGAAACTATAGACACTGCTTTTCAGCTGTGGAGAAGTCATCAGTCTCGATATTGCTAGCAATTTCCCCAGTTTCTGCTCTTGGCATGACATTTCCAGGGATTGTTAATGAGGGGATGGTAATGCAAAGAAGTTGAAATGAATTTTCTAACCCTAACAGAATGGGAGAGGCAGTGTAGCATATTGAATAGAGCCAGCCTTATAGCAGGAAAGCCTTAGCTTCCAGTTCTGTCTCTGACCCAGACTAGATGGGTGACTCCAGGCAAGTCACAACTTCTCAGTGCCTTGGACAGCTGAGGCCATAGTTGGAGAGAAGGTGCTGACCTGTAGTGACAGAGGAAATTCCTTCACCTGGGAATTCCCTATAATAATGAAATCACAGGTCCAGTTCCTCTCCTTATCATTAATGAGGTAGATTAGGGTGATGCTGAACTTGAATCATTTCAAACATAAATGACTTCTCTAATTAATGGAGTGTGTGACTGGATGGAGACTACATCATAAAAGCTAAAATATACCCTGGAACTATAACCTAAAAAAGTTGATTGATGATAAATTAATATTATGGGGGAAAGGCCACATGGCATCTGAAGGCAAGCAGATAGATATGTAGTGGAGAGAAGAGATCAGCAGAAGACCCCATCTCAGAGGGGAAATGCACAAATAATAACATCAAAAGAAAGCAGCAGCTCTGCAGGAGAGTTAGCAAGCAAGTAGAGTTGTCAGTATGAGTTAACCTGGCCATGATTTCCCTGGTCTTATGCATATGAAGGTCATACTCCCACAGATAGCCCATTCCCTGTTCCATCTCACTGTTTATCAAGGGCACCTTTGTCTTTCCTGTCATTCAGGTTCACAATATATGAGTTATTCTCATTTCTTTACTCTTCTTCAACCCCACGTCTAATCAGTTCCAGCTCCACATCTTTGTAATGAACCCCCTTTCTCCACTCACATAAATAGGACCCATTTGAATTCTCTTTTAGGGTTTGTATTTTCCCTTGTACTATTACAATAGCCTCCTCATTGGTCTCACCAAATCCATTCTCTCCTCTCTCCAGTGTACCCCTATACAGCTGCCAAATTGATGTCCCTGGAACATGGCTGACTATGTCCCTCCCTTGCTTAGGAGGCTTCGGCAGCTACCTATTGACTTCAGGATACAATGCAGATTTCTTCATTTGATATTTGAAGTCCTTCATGGTCTGACTTCGGCTGATTTTTCCAAACTGATCTCATATTACTTCTCCTCAAACACTCTGTGTTCCAGTCAAGCTGTCTTTGCTACTCTTGCTATATGATATTCACCTAATTTGTGCCTTTGTATAAGGTATAAGCTGTTCCCCGTGTCTAGAGTGTTCTGCTTCATCATCGTCGTATTGTGTGGTCCCTAACTTCTTCCAAGGCCTTTTTTAGTCTGCTTGTTAGTGTCTCCCCAAATTACCTTCTATTTACTCTGCACATATTTTGTACATATTTATCTACGTATGTGTTTTTGTCTTTATATATATCCTCTTCCTAGTACAGTGTCTGGGGCGCAGTAAGAGCTCAATAAACTGTTGTTAAAGTGAATTATTTGCATGTGTTTCCTCTTCTGTTGGTGGTATGGTACCTTATAGGAGAAGGTATCCCTTATGCATATTACAGGATCAAGGGAAACTATTTCGTTAATTATTTTTGTGCACTGTTCAATCAAATGTATTTTGTTCTGAACTGAGCTCTCTGATTAACAGGTAAAAGAAACACCTGTATGGGGTTTAATGAGCTATGAAGTCTAAGATGATGCTGACCAACAATGTGTCTCGGACGTAGGAGGGTAGCTTTCAGGGATCTGTGTGTGAAGGGTCCCTGGGCTCTATTCTGTAGGGACTCACTGAGAATTTCTGTTTTAGATGCCCTACCGTGGGAGAGATCCATTAAAGTTTGTTTTTTTAAATGCTTTTTATCCTTAGCTGTGATTAGACAGCAGGATTTTTCAATGTAACTTTTGTTTACTAAACCAGTGTTTCAAAATGAAAGTTCTGGCGTGCCACTGGTATGTTGCTGTTTACTGTATTGTTGAATATTGAGCTAAATAGTACAACTGAAAAGTTGGTACATAGCAATAGGACTTGACCTTCATCAACTGTTACCCATTGAATATGAAATGGATGCTATTTTAAAGATCTTGACCCTGCTATAAGCATGTTGGGAGAGTGTAGATTATGGGCAATGGGCCACAGTGTGGAAGAAGAAGCAATAACTTTATTATGCTAGTTATAGAAAAGAAAAATGAATCCTAGAAGCCCCAAAGTGAAAACTGTTAATAGAGTTGTTTGGGAACTAGTTGTTAAACCCTCAACTGTTGCCTGGGAAATGAGAAGAAAGTTCAAAGATATCCTCGGAAGGAAAGGATGTACTATAGAGGAAGAAACTCGCTGATACAGGCAGCACTATCACCAGCAGCTGATGTTTCAGGGGCAACCCCATCTTCAGCAGTTTACGATGCAGTAGTGGCATCCTTTTTGACAGTACACATCTCCTTCAGCAATCAGCAATCTAGTCAGCAGATACTCATGAGGTACAGACTGACAACTTCATGGGGTTCAATATGAGAAGCTTCTAACAGGAGCATACCCATTCACTAAAACAGGAGAACTTGGATATATTCAGTTGGTGCATAGCACAGATATGATACAGGGATACCATGGGGACTAAGGGTTTGAGGATTAGATGAAGTTATGTGTGTGTGTGTGTGTGTGTATACACATATGCATATATATGCACATATAAAATGCTTTGCAAACATTAAACAGCTTTAAAAATGCCACCAATTATGATGATAACAAAGAGAAATATGGGCAATTGTTAAGAGAGCTTAGGCAAAACACATACAGTAGATGAACATTCAAGATTCAACACCCTGCTATGATAGAATTCAGATGGCTGATAGCATGAGACAGATAACTTAGTAGTGGTGGGAATACTTAGAGCATGGCGCAGTAGAAAGAGAGATGAACTCTGGAACCACAGATTCTGATCCCAGCTCTGCCAGTTACTACCAGTGTCACCTTGGGCAAAATATTAAACGTCTTTGGGTCTCAGTTTCCTTATCTGGAAAATGAAGGGATTGTACTGCATGACCTCCAAGGTTCTTTCTAGATTGCCTGGATCTATACTCTTAGATCCTATGAGTTCTTAATTATGTCCCAAGGAGATGGGGTGAGGGGGGAAAGGATGGCAAGTCTCCAACTGATATTGAGAGCTGTCAGGTCTCTTTCTCCATAAGTAGAGAGGTCTACCATCTCTTTTGACTCTTAGCCCCAGGAGATTTTTCAGCTCTTCTTAGTCATTTAAGTCTGTCTTTTGTACTGACTCTGTTTCTGTATTTTCTGCCAGTCCCTTACCCCAGTCTGCTCATTCACTAGAGGTGAGAAGACTCAGAGGATTCATTTCAATCACTTTGTATTCCCATCACACCAACTGTAGTCTATGTAAAGCTCATGCTGAGAGCAAGATTGGAAAGGAATATATGGAACTGACAATCTTTGGCCTATTTCATTGCCAGTTACCAGGTCACTGTCCTCTCTGTCTAACTTTGAAACGTTGTGATTTCTTTCCTTCCCTGGCCCACTTTGAAAAGAATTCACACTCAGTGTCTTTTCTATAATCTTGTCCCTTAAGATTTTTGAAGTTTTGTTTGGTTTTTGTTTTTACTAGTAATAACATTAGGGAAAATAGATAGGGAGTATAAAGGTGCTCTCCAACTCAGTGTCCCTCTTCCTTCCTCCGCTTGGACTCTAGGAAAAAAACAAAGTTGTACCTAAGTGCTAATAGGGGTGGGGAATTGGTATATAAAAGCCTGAAATTAAGATTTAACAGTATTTCAGGGGAAAATCAGTATCAGGCTTTTCCGGACCTCTCTTCATAGGAATTGAGGTTGGGTCTCTGGTTGATAGAGGATGGAGTGGTGGAATTAGGGACACTGCTCTGGTGTGTAATGTTCAGAAGGTTTTCTGTCACTTGATTAGGCACTTGATTTTCTGTCACTTGATTAAGAAGGATCAGTTACAGGGGCTTACTCTTATATCTTCAGTCTCCAATTCACTCTCAATTCCCAGTGCTGCCATTGCCAGACCTGACCTGATCCACCTTTGGGGCAGAGATGATAAGTGGGGATGGGGATTGGTTGGTTTCAGGCAGCAACTTGCAATGGAGAAAGAGAAGGATAAACAAAAAGGGAAATTCCATCTGGGAGTTAATTGCTGAAGCCACCAGCATGTTTCTGACAGCTCTTCATGTATAAGGGATGCATATTGATCAGGCGAAGGTAAATTGGACACCGCCTCTGTGGCAGATACAAGTGAATCTTTATGATCAGGGATGTTATGGAGTCTCAGGATCACTACATTCAACAGCAGTTCTTTTCTGTACATATTCTTCCACAGCACCATTCCTGTTAATTAAGGGTTCTGATGAGCTGAACTCTTGTAAAATGAGGTTTCATTTTACTTGATAGTGCTTTCCGTCCTGTGCCTGTCTCTACTTACCTGGCATTTCCCCCTTTAATGTAGACTCTGTTCCACTAAAGTGTTACCTTAATAGAATTTTTTTTTCACTTTCAGTGACACAATAGAAGGATATTATCTGAAGAGGGATTGCATTATAGAATGGAAATGTCTCATTTTAAAAAACAATAACTTAAGTCTAAGTGGAATTTTGATGTAATTGGAATATGGCCAAAGCGTAGCTGACTGTATGCTGTCCTTATTAAAACTATTTGGGAAATTTAATTTATTTCCCCATAAACATAAGTTCACTTTGGTCAAGTGAGTGAACTTGGCCAATCGTTCTAGCCACCCCAACCCTGCATTGTCCTGAACCCCATTTCAGGAAACTTTGCACTGTCTTCCCTGTATCCATATTTGAATTGTTAGTACACTGCCGATAAATCTGAAGAGTTAGCAAAGTCTCCTTGGTTGGCATCGTGCTAATGCTAGTGTTAATCCCACTAACAATCACTGTACAGGATTTCCTCAATAACACTCTTGTGCTCTCCACAATGTAACTATTTATTTGCAGAGTCACTTAACACTGACATTTGTGTGCTCAACACAAAGTGTTACCAGTAGTTTCTTTCACTGTTTCTCTTCTGTAACCAAGAAAAGCAAAATAAAGTACAAATAACTCTGCTTATTCAAAAAGAAATCCGGAATTGTTCCCTAAACTTGCTTGGGGCAGCGGATATAGACTTTTGAGTGATCTGGAAAATATGAAAAGAACTTGGCTGGAGAACAAAAACAAAACTGATACATGATGATGATGGCGAAAGCAGAAGTAGACACTCAAAAATGAATCATAGTACAAGCAAATGCTGCTCTGCTTGGCTTTAAGACATGAAGCAACAAACTTTCAGATGAGAATATCACCCTCTAGTCAATGGCCTCTCACCCTGACCTAGCAAGAAAAAAAGGACTTTGCTCCTAGGTCTATCCCTTGACTTGAGGTTTGCTGATTTCTTTTTAGGAGACTTCAGAGTCCACTCCGTTCCTTGCTACTGCTTCCCTTTCTTTCATTTCTGCCGCCCTCTTCCCAACATCCTCACTTCCAGCAGTGCTTGCTTCCTTACTACCTGCCCACACTCCTCTGCTTCCTCTTACATCTTGAAACTTTGGACCAGGCTGTCCTATCTGTAGCCTGTCTTCTCTTCCCACTAAGTCACAGCCCTCCCTTTAAAAAAAAGACATGAGAAAGCACAATCAATATTTGTTTACTCAACGGACTTTCTCACTAGCTCCAATGTAGTCACAGAGTGTCAACAAAGTTATTTTCAAAGAATATGAGATTCTGCCATTGAACTCCTGCACTAAGACAGTGTTTGGCTCAGTATGGGTGACTAATAAATATTTGTTGATGGGTGGATTGAAGGTAACTTATCCAGGAACTTCCTGCATGTGATGAGTTACTAGAATTGAAAAGGAAGAATACTGAGCTGTCAGTGTTGCCAATTAATCCCTGGGTTTAGAAGCAAGATGGGGCAACTTGGTGTTGCATTAGATTTGAAATCAGGAGTCCTGGGTTTAGACTCTATGTAACTTATGGCCCAAGGTCCCCAGATCTGGGTTATAAAGACAGGGTCACATCTTGGGAAGCTGACCTATAAGATCACTTTGACCCTTACGTAGAGTTTATTCTGGGTAATCTCAAAATATAGTTCCTATTTATGTCTCTACACAAATGTGAGTAAAAGGGTCTTCAACTTTCATATGAGCAATTAAGGCAACAAATATATGTATGGGATATAGGGATTGAACTTGTGATTTCATTGGTATAGGGAATGCTAGGTCAAGGACATTCCCTGTGCTAATTCTGGTTTGTACCATATCTGTATCTTAAATCTTAAGAGTTATTTATAGGACTAAGAGATTCAATGACATTCCACAGTCACACAGTCAATATGTGTCAGAGGCAAGATTTGAACCCAGGTCTCCTTGACTCCAAGGCAGTTCTGTACAAGCTGCTTTTCATAGGATATTTATTTTACCAGAGAGAAAATGTAGAATTTACAAAGAACTCATGCAAAGACATAAATAATTCAGAAAACACACAAAGGACTCACAGTAGCCCACAGGCAATCAGTACTATTCTTTTTCCTTTCCAGTAGGCCCCATTTTTTCTCAAATTACTGAATCCTCAATATTTGGGAATATTCTGTGGTTTAGATTCCCCTTGGAAGGTAATTGAACTTAGGGTTGCCAGCAAGGGAACCCCCAACATTCCAGCAATTCTCTTTTTCCCAGAGGGTCCTATATAGTCTCCTACATAGTTTTTTTCAGTGCCATCCTGTGGTTTGGATTCTCCCTGGAAGAGAAACATACTCTGGGGCTGCTAACAGGAAATACCCTGACATTCCAGTGAGTCTGTTTAACCTCATAAAGACCCTCTAAGGGTGTGGACTCCCATTAAAGGGAACTATATACAAGGCATCTAGACAATCAATCTCCTTTCCACAGGATCTATGCTGTCTGATAATTAACTATAACAGTACCTCCATATCATAGCTTTTTATCCTTTTCTATAACTCTACCTAGCATTAGTAGTCATGTAAATAATTTTCTTCTCTTTCCAAGACACATGCTGCAAAGGATAATATGTATTTGGGGTTTCTTGAAAAGCACCCCTCCCTCCCACAGCTGACTTTGCCAAAGTAATTTTCCTTCACTGGCTAGAAGCCCAAATTCTAGGATCATATGGCTCAACAAATACCTCCACCCCAAAATATCTCTTATTAAAATATATCTCTATCAGGCTGCCTATCTATCTATCTATCTATCTATCTATCTATCTATCTATCTATCTGTCTGTCTGTCTGTCTGTCTGTCTGTCTGTCTGTCTATCTATCTATCTATCTATCTATCATCATCATCATCTCAGCACTATTTGTAGTAGGAAGGAATTGGAAACAAAGTAGGTGTCTATGGTTAGGGGGAATGACTGAGCACATTATGTTATATAAATGTAATAGAATATTATTACACAATAAAAATTTCACAAAAAATTTAGGGAAACTCAGGAGGATTTGTATAATCTGATGCACAGAAAAATCAGAAAATGTGAGGAGGAAAGTATCACTTTCATTTGGTAGGGATTTCTGCTGACCTTTGAAGGAAGACAGATTTCAGTAGGCAGAGATATGAAAAGAATGCCATCTAGGCATGGAGGGTGGCTTGTGTGAATTCATGGGAGTGGGTTAGAATAAGACAAAATCAAGGAGCAACTAGAATTTTGGTCTAATCTCAACATTTGGTACCTCAAGAAGAGTGGTATGAAAGAGCATAGAAAGATATGTTGAAGTCAGATTGTGAAGAGCCTTGAATACCCTACCAGGAAAGCTGTATATAGACACTGGAGACTCACTGATGGTACATGAACTCATTGCATTTGACTTCTTATTGGCTAGGTCAATGATCATGCTTTCCTCTGGACAGCTGAGAACTGAGAATGGAAAGAATGACGATTAGATTAGGAAATAAATAAGAAGGCACAGTTTTGGAGCAAGATCTGAACCCAGGCATCCTGACTCCAGGTACAAGATCTTTCCATTAAGTACCTCACTGCTTCATTAAATCTTATCCTGATGTCTGGAATAGTGTAGTTCTTTTAGAAATCATCCTCTTTTACTTGAGTCTACTATCTTTCATCCTTTGTATTCTTTATTTTGCTGACAAAATCTCTTCTCTCTGCACTCCCCCGATCCTCCTTCTCTCCTACATACATGTATATTCCCAATATCATCTCATGCTGCTGCCTCTGTTGAGGCAGCCCACTCACTTCCAAACTCCTCTACCCTTGTTCTTCCCTCATCCAGAACTGAGGCATAACAACAGAGAGAAGGCCATCTTGTGCTGGTATTTTACACAAAACTTGGCCAACTTTGAAAAAATAAAAGAAAGAAACATCAATTATTGTAAGGAAATGTTTTTTCCTTATATAGGAAATATATTTTTCCTAACTCTTAAATACGCATTGTCAGACATAGGATCCTATGTTATACTGACTCAGAATTCATGTCCCCTTTTCAACTGTCCACCTTCTTCATCCAACTTGATACCTTACTCTTCATGCCTGAGAAGAGCTCAGAGGGAGAGGAAAAAGATGTTTTTAGCTGTGATAAAAATCAGTTTTGAATCATCTTTATTAAAACAAACAAACTGAAGAAAACATGTACTGCACTTTTTCCAACCATTGTTTATTGAGTAACTGCCCCAAATGGTGATCTTTCTCCTAATTCAGATTAGCATACACTTGTTTAAATACAATTTGGGAATTCTTTTCTTTATTCATTTTTGTATGTCTTCTCTCACCAGAGAGGATGATCCCATTTCTGTGTTCTTTGAATCTTTTGTGCTACTTACTGCAAACAGAAGAAAGTTCAAACCCTTTAACTTGGAATTCAAGATTCTCCATAATTTGTTTCCAACCAATTACCTTTTCAGACTATTCATACACTCCTTCCCTGCATTCCAACTGAACTGGATTACGTTTCCTTAATGCATTCTATGGATTCCTACCTCCATACCTTTGTTCAAGCCGTACTCTCTTCCTGAAATGCCACCTTCTCCACCATTTCTATATGCTGAATTCCTACTCATCCTTTAAGTGCAGATTAAATACCCACTCCTCTATGAAGCTTTTCTTATTGATCCACCAAGAACTGATCCCTCTTCAAACTCTCTTAGTACTTTGTACCTCTTTCCTGTGTTTTCACATTCTACTTTTTAATAATATTTATTCGTGAATATATCTTACTCCTGCTCTACTAAAAGGTAAGGATTATCATATTACCTTGGTTTGTTATGCAAGGAATTTCACAACACTCTGCCGTAGTGATTCATTAATTAAGTCTTGTTGGATTGAATTAATAAATGCTTGTGGAGTTTTTGGGGTGAAGATATTTCTTCACTTCTCTCTCTCTCTCTCTCTCTCCCTCCTTCTCCTCTTCCTCCTCTAGAAACATCAACTTAAGACCCCATCAAACAGCCAAAATGATTTATAACATACCATCTTAGCCCTGAGCTGCGATCTCTGAAGCTCTGGGTTAGGACTCTTTACATTTCATAGATGTTACATTTAAAAATATTTTTGAAATATTTGATTCCTGGCTTCTCCTCAATTCAAAAACAGGAAGCCCATGGAGTCACCAAGCTCTGTTTATTCACTCTCTGTGGCCCCCTCCCTCCCTTCACCCTCCAATTCCAAACTGGAATCCACCATTACTAGTTTCTAATTATGATATTTTTGTGCAATAGGGTTTGACAGGGTTTTTTTTTTAATAGTTTCCTGCTTTAGTAGGAGACATCCTGTTATTCTTAATAAGGCTTTATGCCACCTAAGTATTATAGTGTCTCAAATTCAAATAGACAGAGACACTAAATGGTAGATGTATTTATTCCCTTTGTTTTCTGGGAAAGAAGCGATTCACATAAACCCTTTCAAAGTTGTTTTGAACAGGATCCTCAGCTCTCACACATCAATATGATCCCTTTTTGGCCTTTGCTGCTTTCTTCTCTGGCATGGCTCATGCATATTTTGTTCTCACCACTTTTACTTTGAATGCAGACTAAAATAATGATGATGATGATACTACTTAAGAATGAAGCATATAATTCTGAAAAATGATTAAAAATTATATAGCAAATTCATACTTGGAAACACAAAAAGCTATATGGTCAGTGTTTGCATCAACTTAGCTAAAATTATGTTTATGAAGCACGATGGAGATGAAACCAAAAAGCTTATTATGGTAATTTATCATAAGTTGAGTGGTATTTGGAATGATGACACAAAACTTGGTTCATGACAGTTGCAGGCAATGAATAATTGCAAACAAAGCAATTGGAGAATGGCATTCAGTGGCTCCTGGAAAGGTTGCCAGGACATTTGAGTAATTAGCTTTCAAATTATGGCCCTTCATGTAGGAGCTTGAGATGGGGTCACCTAACACTCTGGTGATTTTAGCTCTACAATTTTCAGTTGTTTAGGGACTTCAAGGATGGAAAACAGGAGGATTCTGAGTATCTGTCTTCTGCCTACTTCTTTCAAGAGGGTATCTTACACTATATTTTGGACTTCTTGAAAGGTGCCATTTACTTTTTCAAAAAATTAATTTTTAAAACAACTCTAAGGTGCCACCACCCACCTATCAGAGTGACTAATATGACAAAAAAGAAAAATATTGACTGTTGGAGGGGATTTGGGAAAACTGGGACACTAATGCACTGTTGGTGAAGTTGTGAACTGATTCAGTCATTCTGGAGAGCAATTTGGAACTATATCCAAAGGGCTACAAAATTGTGCATACCATTTGATCCAGAACAGCTCTTTTTGTGGCAGCTAAGAATTGGAAATCAAAGGAATGTCTATCAATTGAGGAATAGCTAAACATGCTGTGGTAAATGATTGTAATGGAATATGATTGTGCTGTAAGAAATGACAAACAGAATGATTACAAGAAAAAATCTGCAAAGACTTACATGAGCTGATAAATAGTGAAGTGAACAGAACCAGGAAAACATTGTACACAGTAATAGCAATATTGTTGGATGAAGAACTGTGAATGACTTAGCTATTTTCAACAATTGATGATCCAAGACATTCCCAAAGGACTAATGATGAAGCATAGTATCTTCCTCCAGAGAAAGAATGGATATTGATTGAACACAGACTGAAGCATGCTTTTTTTCACTTAATTCTTTCATTTTTTTCATTTTTTTGAGTCTTCTTGTACAAAATGACTAATATGAAAAATGTTTTTAATGATCGCACATGTATAATCTATTTCTGATTGCTTACCATCTCAGGGAGGAGTGAGGGGAGGGATAAAATTTGGAACAAAAAACTTTAAATAAAAATGTTAACAAATTTTTTTAAAAATTAATTTTTTCAGTGAACAACTCTTTTCTCTCTCTCCTACTTTTCACCATTGGAAAAAGAAAAATAAAGCCCTTGTAACAAAGATACATAGTCAAACAAAATTATTTCTGTGTTGGCCATGTCCGAAACAGTATGTTATTCTGAATGTTGAGTCTATCATCTGTCATCACTTTACCAGGAAGTGGGATAGCATTCTTCATCTTTGGACCTATGGAATGGTGGTTTGTCATTTCATTGATAGAATTCTTAAGTCTTTCAAAAGTTGAGTTTACAGGTTGTTATTGTATAAATTATACCCTTAGTTCTGCTTACTTCACTATATATCAGCTCATACAAATCTTCCCAGGTTTCTCTGAAACCATCCCTCTTTTGTTACTTTTTACAGCATAGTATTTCATTACATTTATATATCATAATTTGTTCAGCTATTCTGTAATTGATGGGCACCTCCTTAGTTTCTAGTTCTTCAACACCACAAATATGTCTTAGAAATGAGACCTTTATCAGAGAAGCTTCTTGCAACAATTTCCCTCCCAGTCAACTGTTTCCCTTCTAATTTTAGTCAATTACTTTTATTTGTCCAAAACCTTTTTATGCAATCAAAATTGTTCATCTTATCTCCTGTGATCCTCTTTATTCTTTGTTTGATCATGAAGTTTTCCTCTATCCATAGTTTAGAAGGGTAAAGTTCCTTTCTTTCTCCTCTACTTTCTTTATGTTGTAAGAAAGGTACCATTTTAGCCAATCTGCAGAAGGAATTTTACCTCTTTGTCTTTTACTTCTGGCTACCATATTGTATAATTCAAAAATCAGAACCCATGCTCTGGTGAAGGGTATGCTTTATTTTTAAAAAGTTAACTAAAATCTGCCTTCTGTCTCTCCCACCTTTCCCAGTTGAAAAAAGAAAGTATGTCTTTAGCAAAACCTCACTAAAATTATACTTTCATTTCTTGAAATTAGGACTGCTCCAGAAATTCTGAAATATATTATTGTTGTACTGATATCAACTCCTCCTGGTTGTGGTAGGACCAATGATATGAAAATTCAGGTTATTCATTCAGGGATAAGGTTAAAAACAAAGTTGACATTTTTCCTTATCTGCTGTCCACATCAATCCATTAAGGACTCTTGATATCCAATGAGATGCCTAAAATGCTATCATACCTTTAGGCCCAGATGATTTCACAGATTTAGAGTTGAGGATGAGAAGTCCTTCATTTAATTGTGTGCTAATATATGTGTAGAAAGTTTTGAGATCCATGTAGAAGATTTGGTCAGCTATTAAGTTTATTATCAGATAGCTAGACCCCATCTTTTAAACATTTTAAAAATAAGGTTTACAACACTGTCCTGGATCCTTTACTGTGAAAATTTTAAATTTTCTAAAATACGTATTCTGATAAAGCATTACTATCAGATTTTGAATAAATAGACACTACATAAAATTAGTTAATAGACAAACCTCTGTAACATCTCTTTCACCTACCCCTTCCTTTATATTCCATCTACCACTACCCTGATATAGATCCTCATAACCATAGATCTGGACTATTATAACAGATCTTTGTATTTTCTCAATCTCTCTCTCTCTCTCTCTCTCTCTCTCTCTCTCTCTCTCTCTCTCTCTCTCTCTCTCTCTCTCTCTCTCTCTTTCTCTCTCTCTCTCACACACACACACACACACACCCTCTCTCCGGTTCATCCTTTATACTGTCCCCTACACAGTTCTTCCATGCATAGTAAACCAGTTATGTTATCTCTTGCTCAGAACTCTTTAGTGGTTTCTTTTTGCCCTGCTCTTAAGGCTTTCCACAGTCTGGCATCATCCTGCATTTCTCATCTTTTCTCATACTGTCTTCCATTTACTCCACACTGTAACCTGGCTGAATTCTTTACTGTCCCCCAAACGTACTTTCCACTTTTCTACTTTTGTATTTTTGTTTATACAATTTATTATTCTGAGAATGTCTTCCCTCTCCCTTTGAAATTCCTACCTATGCTTTAAAGCCCAATTCATATGTCATTTCCTACATGAAGCTTTCCTGATAACCCTAATTAGAGTGAGCTTCCAATTATTACTCTAACCTTACATGGCACTTTGTTGGCACCTCTCATACACTTATTTATTGCAGTTATTTGTGTCATATGGCATCAAAACTGCTCCCTTCTCCCCATGCATATAACTGGACCCCCTTTGGCATACTGAAATAAGATTGAGAGAAGGCAGTTTCTTCACTAGAAGTTCCCTGTACCAAAGAGAATTAATGCAGTCCAGAAAAAGGTCATATAAAGTAAGCTTCAGGAGGGCAGGGACCATGTCTTAACTAAATACTTTGTATTTCCTCAGCAGTTTACACAGTGCTCTGTACCAGGATATATTTATTGATATTGGATTGATTTTAACTCATTAAAACTCAAAGTGAAGAAAATGTTGCTTACAATTCAGTTATCTTAGCATTTCTGTTTCATCATAAAATACTGTGGGGCTTGGAATATGTTGATAAAAGTCAGCCATGTTGGTCTGGGAGGGCAAGAGTTTTAGAACTGTGAACTGCATTAGGGCAAGTATCTTATGAAATATTGCCTCCAAATGTTAAATTGGATTTCTCCTACATTGCTTGAATGACACCCTAGTCATATTAATATTAACAGCTAGTATTCATACTTATATACCTACTATGTGCCAGTCACTGTATCTAATCCAGGGTTCAGAGCTAAGCTTTCTGACTTCAAGTTCAATTCTAGGGAGGCAGTATAGTATAGTGTAAAATTTGATTTAAAAAAAAATCAGAATGGAAAATGTTATCCACATGCAGAGAAAGAACTATGGTGTCTGCGCAGGTTGAAGCATACTATTCTCTCTCTTTTTTTTCTTTGCTGAAGTTTGTCCCTTCTGTTCTGATTCTTCTTTTATAATGTGACTAATTTGGAAATATGTTTAATATAATTATACATATATATCAGATTGTATGCCATCTTGGGGAGGGAGAGGAAAGGGAATGAGAAAAAGATTGAAATTCAAAATCTTGTAAAAGTAAATGTTGAAAAATTTTTTAAAAAAATAAACAAACAAAAAAAGCAAATCAGGGGATCTGGTTTTAAATCCTGGTTCTGCTACTTACTTATTTATATGACCCTGGGCAAGTCTGAGCTCCAAGACTATCACTTTCATCAACTGTACGATGAAATTAAATGACCTAAAATGTCCCTTGTACTCTAAATCTATGACCCTCTTTCTACTTCATTCCCTTGCCCTCAAATATTTTCTACACCTGCCAATCTCAGTGTCTGAAATTCTTACCATTCTTTACTCCTTTGTGTCATAATATTGAAGTCAGTTGCTAAAATACAAATATTTGGGAGGGAAAGATTCTCTAATTCAGAGACCATTTTGGTTTTTGTCTCTGTGTCCTTAGTCTCTGTTTCCTGTGTCCTGGAGATAGACAAAAAGGGAACCCTGCCCTGCCCTAAGGGGACTTCAATCACTGAAAAGAATTTATACCAATGATCCACCCAGGAGAAACTAAGGGGAGCATATACAACTGGAGGGATAAACCATAAAACTTGTTCATCAGTGTATTTATTTTGAAGAGATACCCTGAACAATCTGTTAGTTGGATCCAGGACTAATAGGGAAGAGGAAAACAATTGAAGTATCCTTAAGAAATGGCAAAGTTATTTGAATGACCCCAAGCATCTCCCTGAAACAAAAGCTTATACTTATATAAACTTACTTATATACTTATACAATATACCAATATTCTTCCAAGGATGATCTAGGACTGAGAGCTATGTCACATTATAGTCTCTAAAGAAGTGAAGTTGAAGATCACCCCAAGGCCGAGGGAAAGATGTACAATGGACTTGAGCAGCTGGTCACATTTTACAAAACAAGGAATTATGAAGGAGAAGTGGTATAAAGGATGTCATCAAAGAAAATGTATAATTTTAAAAAGAAGAAGATAAAATGAGGAAGGTTCCGAGCCCATTGGGTAGACCCCTGTTGTGATTGACAACAGCTAAATAGGATGGGCAGGAATGACAGAGCTGTGATTTGCCTAACTAGAGAAAATAGTCACATCACATTAGGGGGATCTACAGATCTACTGGATTATTTCAATCCTTAGTCCCTAAGGCAGTACTTTGCACATAATAACACTTTATAAATGCTTACTGAAATAAATAAACCATTAACATTCTAGCTTATATTAATCATAAGATCCATAGATTTACAGTTTATAGGTCATCAAGTCCAACCCCCTCCTTTTTCAGGTGAGGAAACTGAGGCCAAGTGGTTAAGAGCAGTGCCTAGAGTCATCTGGATAGTTCCTTCAATTCCTTAGTAAAATTAGGGTTCTAATGAAATGAGACACAAGATCAAGAAGGGGTCAAAGGTGGCCAGGAGAAGATTCAAAGGATAGGGACCTATCTCAGGTATGACACTACAGTAGGGGTCCCTGGGAAACTGAGGAATGGACAGCATGGAGGCCATAGGAACACCAGAAAGGAGAGGAATACTGATGGCATCCTTTATCGACTTCCTAATTTGGCTCAAGACTAAACCTGAAGCAGGTAATTTCTGTGCTTCTCAGCTTTTTAATGAGACCACTCAAATTTGGGACCCCCCCTTCACTTTTACACTAATCCTTCATGCTGCTTGCCGCCCACCTAGGCTCCAAGAGGCAAAGAGTCCAAATGCAGCAAATACCATTTTTAAAAATCCCCCACATGGACAAGCAGATTCTCAGAAAATTGTAATAGAAAGAAAACAGAAAGGAAGAAAAATTTTAAAAAAATTAAACTTCACCACCTGATTTTCTTTCAGCCCACTGCCCAACTTCCTTTAAATTTCTTCTGATTTCATTTGGAGACCTAATTCACTTGGCTGGGGTCATGAGTACTCAATAGTAGCCTGGTGTAATAAAAAGGCTACTTGATCTAGTAGGGTTGACTCCTTGGGTTCGAATGCTTACTCTGTCACTTATTAGCTCTGTGTCAATGGGCAAACCACAGCATCTCTCTGGGCTCAGAGATCTTCAATTATAAAATGAGAGGATTGGTTGGCTCTTTTCTCTCTAATTTTTTTCAGAGAACTAAAACCAAGTTGCTAATTAGGAGTTAATGATGGACATTTCTATAGTATTCTATGATTTATAAGGTGCTTTCCCCACCACAATCCTGTGACATAGATGCAGACGAGGAAACTGAGGCAGAAGGAGCTGAAATTGCTTGAACCCATTAGTCTGTGGCAGGCCTGTACATCCTGGGACCCTGGAAGTCCACCACCCCTTGCAGCATGCCAAAAGATTTCCTCTACATACAAAGGATATTTTCCTCAACAATATTTGTAGGCTGCCTCAAATCAGCAGACACTAAGCTGCCTGAGGGCCATACTTGTGGGCTGCAGGTTGTGCAGGCCTGTTCTAAGGGGTTGTGTTTGAAGGTATGGGACACGAGTGGGAACTTCATGTCTTCTTTAATCTTGTAGTAAATACAGGTTGTAACTGAAACCTACCTGTCCTGATTCTATATTATAATATCCTTTCCATTCCACCATACAGTTTCTCACACTTCATTAGTACCAGATATCTAGGTATTGCTGAGCAAATAAAGATAGGAAAAAAAATACAGAAAATAAGGAAACATTTTAAAGTAAAATTCCAAATGCAATGCTTTCTGTTCATAAAATGCAGAGGACAAAGTATTCTAGACACAACAAAATCATACTCAGAAATTTAGAGAGGAAATCACTGACCCAGTTCTGATAGCCAATGGAAGATAATTCTTGATGATATAATTTCTTATGCTTTTTTCTCAGATTCATTGTAAACATCTTTTTTAAGTTATAATTTATACTATGAATTACATAACGACTTCAGGTTTTTAAAAATTTGCTACTTTTTTAAGGGCAGAAATATGAAGAAGCTTGACAAAAATGAAAAGTTATATATTTAAAAAATGATCTGGCTTTTCAAAATCACAATAAACATTTAGAAGCAAACCAAAGAATTTTGATTATTAGTTACACATTAAAAACTAAGCTCATTTTTTCTTAATGCATTTTTTAAAAGATTGTGGAGTGAGGGCTTAAGAAAACGCTATGAAAATAAGGAACTAGATTATTCAAATGATATTGTAAGAATAATAAATCAAAATAAAAAAGGGAAGAACAAATTAATAAAATCTAAATGAAGCATCAGTGAGTTTTAAAAATGTTGGTTGTATCAACACACAGGAGGCCTGTATAATGCTGAAATAGATTCATAAGCTGGACTCCTCATGTGTGTGGTCAACACTCATAGTAAGAAATAAAAGGAGAACTGGGAAGGCTGGCCAAGCTAGAAGTGATAGCAAAGGGAGACAAACCAACATTCTCTTGCTGAAATTACAACCAGATTGTCTCAGAAAGGCAAAGAAACCAGAAAAAATAAACACATGTGGTTATATTACTTTCATGACCATACCTGAAAGAAGATGCTGGGTTGCCAATTGAAAAACAGGAGAAATTGCTAAGAATGTGTTTCAATATGTAGCAGCCTGTAGAAAACATGATTCCAAACAAACAAACACCACCACCAAAAAAACTGCCGACCAAATTCAAGAACCTTAGAAAATGACTTCCCCGCCTGCTAACCAAAGCATTACTCTAGGTATATGGTAGAAATATGGAAATCATTGATGTGAACTATTGGAGACAGAAAACAAGTAGCAATCCAGAAAGTAAGGGAATGAGAGAGGTTAAGGCAAATTCATTTGGGACACCAGGGAATTAAGGAATGTAAAAGCAAGAAGAAGAAGGGATAGGCTCGCCAGCAGAATTTGGAGTGAGGAACACAAATGTGTCTAAATGTGACATGTGTCAGCCACACTTATATTTTCAATTATGAAAGAAAATGCTGCTCACTGTTTATGAACGTCCAAGTCACCTGCAGCAAATTCTGGGAAAGTACTTTTCCCTTATGGAATGAGAATGGACATATGGTACTATACATGGAGACTACCAGCCAAGGGAATCTGAAACTGAGCCAAATCCAATCAAAGAGAAACATTTTAAAATCATACAAAACTGGAAAAAATTCATTCTGGTCACCATGGTACCAGTCCAACTAAATCATCTACTTCTTTACGTTCTGGGACTCAAAGTACTTACTAACTCCTTTTATAAGAAGGGTAGTCTTACCTGAAAAAAGACTACAAAGTTAGGTTGCACATTGGTTAAGAAATAGGTAACATATAAATGCCTGAAAGAATACAAATTTATCTAGAATAGTTCCTATTTACATAGAATATAAATAAATGAGAAATATAAATTACTAAGCCTCTTTGCCAAGGCTAACACCCCTCCATTATAGCCTCTATTGCTATGGCACCTTCTCCAGCACATTACCCCCTTCTGTCATCTCTGCTATCTCACTAATCTTCAGTCTGTCCCCTGGCTACTGGCTACTACCCTACTACTGTCTATAAACATGTTCATGTCTCCCCATCCTCAAAAAAGCATTCATTGAATTGATCCTTTTCTATATATCACCTCCCTTGATAATGCTGTCTACAATGGGTACTCTCATTTCCATTCTTCTCACTTTTTTCTTAACTCTCTGCAGTCAGGCTTCTGACCTCATCATTCAGTTGATTAAAGTCATACAAAACTGGAAAAAATTCATTCTGGTCACCATGGCACTAGTCCAACTGAATCATCTACTTCTTTACGTTCTGGGACTCAAAGTACTTACTAACATTTTACAGATGATGAAACTGAGGCAGACTTGCCCAGGGTCACACAGATAGCAAATGTCTGTGGTTGGGATTTTAACTCCTTTTTCCTGATTCAAAGTCTACTGGCCAGTATGATGCAAAGCTGACTCAAATCCAAATCTCTTGCCTCTAAGTCCAGGGTTCTTTCTATTATATACACACTCCTTCAGAATGATGAGTGTGAAAATCTCTAACATCCTGAAAACACTTCTAAATTATCACAAATTCATCATCATCATGAAAATTAAACAATGTGGTTATAGTTTTAAATGCATTTTAGGTTCTAAGTTTTGGAAGATGAGTTATGCAAGTATCAGATCATGGAGTGTTAAAAGAACCCTGGAAAGTAGTTTAGAAATGGTATTGTCTAACTCCTCTCCCTCCACAATTTTTTAAAATTCTGAACTTAACACTAAATCAAATGGGCATTCCCATACATATTAGAACAGAAAAAAGAGTTGTATCTAATCTCTATAATACACAACTTACTTTTCTTTTAAAGTATATAAATACTTCAACTAGTAGATTTTAAAAGTGCTTTGCTTTTCTCTGCTCCTTTCTGGCCACACTTCTGCTCTCTTCTCTGCATTTTTTCTTTAAAAAGGTATCTCATATCACCTCACACCTATCAGATTGTCTAATATGACAAAAAAGGAAAATTATAAATGTTGGAGAAGATGTAGAAAAATTGCAACACTAAGGCACTATTGGCGGAGTTGTAAACTGATTGAACCATTCTGGAGAACATTTGGAACTATGTCCAAAGGGTAAACAAAAGGCATATCTTTTAATCCAGCAATACTACTACTAGGTCTGTATCCCAAGGAGATCATTAAAAAGAGAAAAAGACCTACATTTATAAAAATATTTATAGCAACTCCTTTTGTGGTGGCAAAGAATTGGAAACTGAGGGGATGCTCATCAATTGAGGAATGGCTGAACAAGTTGTAGTATATGATTGTAAGGAAAGACTACTATTTTGCTATAAGAAATGACAAGCAGGCAGATTACAGGAAAAACCTGGAAAGACTTATGTGAACTGATGCAAAGTTAAGTGAGCAGAACCAGGGAAACATTGTACACAGTCACAGCAACACTGTGTGATGATCAACTATGACTGACTTAGCTCTTCTTAGAAATCTTGTGATCCAATACAATTCCAAAGAACTCCTGATGGAAAATGCTCTCCACATCTGAAGAAAGAACTGATGGAGTCTGAATACAGATCAAAGAATACTATTTTCCCTTGATTTTAAATTGTTCTTTCCTTTAGTTCTGTTTCTTCTAATATAGCATGACTAATATGAAAATAAATTTTACATGATTCCACATATATAACCTATATCAAATTGCTTATTACCATCTTAGGGAGGAGGGAGAAGAAGAATGGAGGGAGATAATTTAGAACTCAAAGTTTTATTAAAAAAGCAAATGTTGAAAACTGTCTTAACATGTAACTGGAAAAAAAGTAATACTATTTGAAATAAAAAATTTTTTAAAATAAAAATTAAAAGATACCTGAATGCCTCTCTTTGCTTTTTTCTCTTTTGCTGCCTTATCTCTATCCATTCTTAACTTTCACTACCCCTTAGGGGGGAAAAAGAAAACAAAGTCCTTGTAACAAATTATGTGTAGTCAAGCAAAATATATTTCCACATTGGCTATGCCCCCAACATGCATTCTGCATCTTGAATCTATCACTTCTCTGTCAAGATGTCTTCTCCCTCTGTTCTAACATGAAGACCTTGGTAATGGATTGAGTTCGTCCCTCATTGTCGAAGAAGACCATGCCATGAGAAAAGTAATGACATGACTTGTTTGAGTGAGGGAGAGCTGTGCAGGTCACCAGCCTCACTTCTCCTCCAGAGCCATCTGAATCCAGTGACCAGATATTCATCAGAATGACTAGAGATGACCCAGGATGAGGCAATTGGGGTTAAATGACTTTCCCAAGGTCACTCAGCTAGTGAGTGTCAAGGGTCTGAGGTGAGATTTGAACTCAGGTCCTTCTGACTGCAGCACTGGTCCTCTATCCACTGCACCACCTAGCTGCCCCATGAGTATTGAAGGTATTGGGTATGTGAAAGAAGAAAAGAAATGGCACCAAGAAAAGTAAACTGAAAGAGGTTGTAGGAGAATGCCAAAGACAAGAGAAACATTGTCTTGCATTGATGGTTAGAATATTTACAAAGGCTGATAGGTTTTGCTATCTCCCTTCCAATATTTCTGAAGATCTGTCAGTCTCAAGGCAATTGACCCATCTGAGTACCAACTATGAGAAGCCAGATAGGGGTTGAAAGAGCACTCAGAAAGGGAATTGTTAGGTTGATTCAAAAGAGAGCTGAAACTCTGTTGACCAGCTCTGAGGCATACAGTCCAGGCAGTCTCACTCTATGAGAACAATGATAGTTTCCTGAAGCAGTTTTAGTGGCAGTAGCAGCTAGGGTGAGAAACAGCAGCACATAGAGATTCAGTAGATGACAGCTAAGAAACCTGATAGCAATCTCACGGCTGAGAAGCAGCTGCCAGCAGATTTGGAGACAGAGGGATGGAGCTTGAGCAGATTATAGGCTTTGGAAGTGGACAAAAGTGGCAGCAGAAAGAGAGCCCAAACCATGCCAAGGAACTGCAGGAGTCAAAGCCAAGAAATAGTAAGGCACAGCTTGTTGCCAGGAGACAGAACTCAGACATGGGAGGTTTTCCAGTTTTGATACATGGCAGATGTCACTGAAGCTGAAACCCTTTCTCACCTTGGAGTTAGCTTTCTGGAATTTTCCCCTCCCAGTGGCCCTTGGATCTGTGGGAGATTTCACTAATTTGTGTATGGAATTATGAAAATGATCCTAGCATATTATTTCTTCCTGTTATGTCTTTTGCTAATCTTTTCCACTTACATACTTTATTGTTTCACCTGTGGTTTCTTTCTGGTCCTGTTAGAGCAGGGAAAAGATGGGGGCTCAAGAAATATTTCTCAGCTTTATTGAGTTCACAAAACATATGATTCCAGTCAAGTGGATGGTGCTAGCAGTCCTCTATCTTCATGAAAAATAGATGAAGAGAAGCGGTGTCATTGCAGTCCACTTTTCTTATTTAGACCATAAATTGATTCAATGCTACTACCCCTTTTTTATTTGGATTTTGGATGAAGTATCATCAGTCATTCTCCTCTTACCCCATAGTGGTAGCTACTATCTCTAGCACCTAAAGACATCTAGGTGGTACATTGGATAGCACTCTGGGTGTAGAGTCTGTAAGATTTAAGTTCAAATTCAATCTTGGGTGCTTTTGAGCTCTGTGACCCTAGGCAAGTCATTTAATCTCTGCCTGCCTCAGTTTCCTCAAATGTAAATTAGGGATGATAATAGCACCTACCTCCAAAAGTGGTTATAAGGATCAGATGAAACATCTGTAAAGTGTTTAGAACAGTGCCTGGCACATAGTAGGCACTTAATAAATTCTTATTTTCTTCCCCTTCCTTTAGTTTTATAATCATGATGTTACATGATTCATGTGAATAGTCAAACATGACTGAATTTCTAGCATGGACATGCAGAATACTGGGATAGTCGTTTTGAGTAAGAGGAGAGAGGTATACAAGAAACAAAATTTTGAAGGGGCATCACTTAGTGACTTATGAGAACTTAATGTTTTCATTAAGTTGACATGAGAAAAGTTATCTCAAGCACAATGCTAATCTGATAGCAATTAAATACACAAATCCTATGGGAAATTTCTAAGAGCTCTGCTGGGAGATCAAATCCACTCAAACACCCATTCAGTGTGGTATCCGAGTTTTTAGAAACATAAAAACATGGGGTTTAGAGCTGGAAGAAACCCTGGATAAGAGGTTCTTAACCTAGGTTCTTTGAATTTTTCAAATAATTCAAGAATTATATTTCTATATGATTGGTTTCCTTTGTATTCCTATGTATTTTATGTATTTTGAAACATTGGCTTCACTAAACTGTAGAAGAGTTTCATTACACACAGAAATTTTAAGAATCATTGCCCTATCTAATCCAGTATTTCTTAAACTGGGTCTTGACCCCATATGGGGTCGTGAAAAATTTGGCAACAGTAAAAGATTTCTGAACATGCAATGACCAAAAATTAATTCAAAATCAGATGGGTAATGAATCTGAGGTATTTCTGGCAGTGCTTGCCTGTATTGCACAGTGCAACTTCACTGCAGTCTTGATTCAGAGCACAAAGCATGAGCACTTTGCACCACACATACCCTCAAGCTACACATTGCCAATGAATCTGCCAAAACGCAAAAAGAGGTTGAGGGTGGAAAATGTTTAAGAAGCCCTGTTCTGCTCCAAAACTCTCATTTTACAGATACATGACAAGTGAAGGGGGTATTAAAATTACTTCATTTTGCTCCAGACGTGCACCTACACCTAGCACCGAAGGACGAAAATCCCAGGGAAGCAGCTTTTGGCCCAACATAGGGAAGGACCTCCTAAGGATTAGAGCTGTCTTATGATGGAATGCACTGCTTTGTGAAGTAGCTAATTTCCTGTCATGAGGGTGTTTAGACAGAGAGTGGCTAGCCAGCTGTCAGGGTTGTTGAAGAAGGGCCTTGCCCTTTCACTGGGCAGAAGGGCGCCATGAGTGGAATATACTGAAGGAATTGCTGAGGCCGGTCACACATAGTGTGCAAAAGGCCATCAGAGTAATTTTTCAGAGAACTAGGAGTAGTGATACACAAAGGCAGGGGATGTTAGAGAGATATGGGGAAGGGAGCTAGTAGGGTAATACCTTTAACTAATTTTTGTTTGGGAATAATACTAGTTGGCATTTACATAGTGCTTCGAGACCGGCATTACACATTATCTCATTTGATCCTAATAATAATAAGTAAAATAAGTAGATCCTATAGATAGCTGTTCGTTCTTCATTCTCACAGAGGATCCATGACATCGCAAGGTGATGTTTTGACTTTCAAGGGAACTGGATTTGAGTGGGACCAAGCTGTACAAAGTCTTCAGCTCTCAGGCTCTCTACTCTAGAGTCATCAGAATCCAGAGGCAAGACAAAGTTCAAATCGATAAGCCACAGAGACCAATTATTGGCCATTCAAAAGAAGCCAGAATGATTTAGATTTAAAAGAATAGTCAAACAGCTCCATTTAACACACAATAGGCTTCTTCTAAAAAGTTATTGGCAGTTAGGGGCAGCTGTGTGGTACAGTGGAGAGAGTGCCAGGCCTGGAGTCAGGAAACCTCATCTTCCTGAGTTCAAATCTGGCCTCAGACTTATAAGCTTGTTACCCTGAGCAAGTCACTTGCCCCTGTCTCTCTCAGTTTCCTCATCTGTAAAATGAAGTGAAGGAGGAAATAGCAAATCACTCCAGTATCCTTGCCAAGAAAACCTCAAATGGGGACATAATTGAACAACAACAGGCAGTTAAAATCCCTACTTTGCGGTAAGGGGACTTAGGACCCAAAGAGGACTTGCCTAAGGTCATTCTGATAATTAGCAGGAAGAAGATTTAAAGCTAGGTTCCCTGACTCCAAATTCAAAGTTTTTTCCATTCTACTACTATGTCCTCTTCTGTGGCCTCCGAATAGCACCTGGCACACAGTAAGTACTCAATAAATTCTTGTTAAATTCCTTCCAGGCAAGAATCAAAGTCTCCCCTGGAGAACCTGGTCCAAGGTTCCTGACATAACCTTCAGAGGTTCTCCACTATATTACCTCTATGGCTAACACACAGCTGCCTACATAAACACAGAACTTTTACCTAGAATTTGCTGAAAATTGGGGCCTGAGGCTTGTTTCAGTTGTTGCCTCCCACTGAACCACCCCAACAGCCATGAAGCAATAATTATAAAACAAAACCATATAAGATAAAGGCAGAAAGGGAGCATTTAGTGGGGGGTTCTTCACTTTTTATGTCCTGAACCCCTGACAGTCTGGTGAAGCCTACAGATCTCTTCTCAGAATAACATTCTTAAATGCATAAAGCAAAACATATAGGATTACAAAGAAAATAAATTACATTGAAATAGAGTTTTTAAATATATATAGTATAGGTATATACTAGATATAGTATATATATATGTATACATATACATATATATATATGTGTGTGTGTGTATATGTATGTGTTCATTCTTCGTTACTGAAGACCGTGCCATCAGAGAGATAATGACTTGCACTTGACTTTGTTTTGAGTGAGGGAGGGCTGTTCAAGGTCACAAGGCTCACTTTTCCTCAGGAGTCATCTGAATTCAGTGACCAGATATTCATTAGGATGACTGGAGATGACCCAGGATGAGGCAATTGAGATTAAGTGACTTGTTCAAGGTCATACAGCTAGTAAGTGTCAAGTGTCTGAGGTGAGATTTGAACTCAGGTCCTCCCAACTCCTGCTCTGGTGCTCTATCCACTGCACCATACATATACATATATATACACGTGTATATATGTATATATATCTTTTAAAAATTCACAGGTCCCCAGGCCAAGAATCCCTGATCTAGTACAACGCCTTCATTTATTTGTACAAGTAAGTTTTCTGAGGTCAAGAGATACTGACTTTCTCAAAGTCACACAGACAATTTACCAGTAGAGTTGAGATGGAGAGTATGTTCCAGCTACTAAACACTCTTCCATCTCATCTCAAGAGATAGAAATTATATAACAAAGAATTCTGGAATCACAGAATTTGAGAATTGGAAGGGACCTAAGCAGTCATCTAATCCAACTCATACATACTTAAAAGAATATAACAATATCCTCTCATATGAATTCTAATAACACTTCATTTTCTACTGGAGACCATAACCTGGCAGAATGAGGCAGGAAGGGCTAATGAGTGGTGAGACTTCATTCTAGGCCTGGGTCAGCAAGTTAGATCTTGATGGTGGCTGCTAAGGATGCTTGCCACTAGGAGTATATCCTTAACCCACAAGTACTACGCCAGATCTGGACTTGGGGGTGGGGGGAGCAGGAGTTAAACCTCCAAACCATTGGTAGAAGAATGGGCAAGGTGAACAGGGGTGCTGTGTGCATCTAAAAATGGTTCACAAATTGTACTAGACAGCAAGGTTTCTGTGGGTAGAAATCAATTTGTCTTCCACTTTCTAATAACCTCAGTGCCACAAAGAGAGGAGACCTCTGGACATGTACCTGTTTAGTTCAACACTGACTGCATCTGTAAAAATGTTGAGTTATTTTCAGAAGCACAGGGACCAATAAGTCATAAATTGTTGCGCTTGGGGCTTTGCACCTGGAAGTTATTGTACATGTAACTTCAATAGGGTTTCCAGACTTTTCCATTCAGAACCACATTTTTGCACCCTGAAAGTAATATCCAAACTCTCTTACTCATAAACAGTAAAGGAGATATTAGCAAACCAGTACTATATGACTAAGCAAAAAGCAGCAGCAGAAGAGTCAAAGGGTCTCTTTTCAAAGAAATTTGTTGTCGTTTTCCTGGAGCTGGGGTGGTATGTCAGCACACTTGTACTTTACGACCCAACTCAGTATGCATTTATTACGAGGGGGAGACAATTCCACAGGAGGACACATTCTAGAGTTACCTTTCACAAAAAGTGAAAATTTCACCTGCTCGATTCTCTATTTGCATCATCCAGGAATTTATTTGCAACTGTTACCCAGTCCCCAGAACTGAGGCTGTGTCATAGGCATTTATGATACTCAGGTGGGTGTTTGGGGTCCCCTTGTCAAAGAAGGTGAGAGTCAGAAGAGGCCTTAGGCATATAACCCAGCTCTCTGTTGAAATCAACTAAAGCCCAGAAGAGAAAGGACTTATGAATGGTCATGGAATTGTGTAGTGGTAGAGGTAGGTCTAGAACAAATCTCAAGACTTGAAGGGTGTGTGTTATAACATAAAGGACACTAGTTTGGAATCAGGGGATATGGGTTTGACTCAGTTATTTCACAGATTATAGAGTTTCAGAGACCATATAGTGAATACTTTACCACACAGCAGACAAATGGTAAATTAGGGGATTTTATTTGCATCCTTGCAGTGAGGGGGAGTCTGCTATTTCTCAATTCCACTTAGGGATAGTGCAGTTCATCCACAGTCAGCAAGCATTTATCAAGCACTTACTATGTGCCAGAGATACAAAGGAAGGCAAAAGACAGTCCTTGCCCTCAAGGATCTCACAGTCTAAGTTTTCTTTTCTTTTTCTCTCACCTCAGTTATTCCAGTCAGTTGGCCAATGAACATTTATTAAATGTGTGTCATATCCCAGGCCCTGTGCTAAGTGCAAGGGATACAAATACAACGGGTTTTTCATTGAAGCCTCAGCCTTTTTGTGTGTGACTGAATATGCTGAAGGAAACCTGACTCTGGATTGGCAAAAAGAAAGCTGGGCACATCTCTTCCCCTCCCCGTCCCTCTCCTCTTCCTCCTCACCTTTCTCTTACTTCTCTCCTTTCCTCTCCTCATCTCTTTCTCTTCTCCTCAACAGAGTGCCTTCAAGTAGTGACTCAGTGTTAACAGCAGTGCCAGAAGAGACTAGGGAGAGGGGCCAAATCCTCCTTTCATTAATACCATAGGCACCCTACCTTAGCAATGTCCTTCCTGAAAATGTCAGCCAGAAGTCACACCACATTTCAGACGTGATCTGAGCAGAGAACAGAGATACTTTCACCTTCCTAGTCCTACAAACTTTCCCTCTTTTAATCTAGACTAAGATAATATTAGATTTATGACCTGTGTGACCTTGGAGCCTCAATTTCTCCATCTGTAAAAATGAGAAAATGGAGCAAGATGATCTCTAAATTGCTTCCCAGATCTAAATTTTAACAATCTTATAACTTTCAATCCAGTGTTCCCACTACACCAACCTTTATGATTAGTCACATAGTGATCTAAGATGCTCATTGAGAAAACAGAAATAACTGGATAGTCTATCCCTTTGTCTCATCCTTTTAGCGCTATGGCTACATAGTCTTAGACTCCCCAAATTCTATCAATCGGCTGGTAATTACTGAGTGCCTTCTGTGTACCTAGCACTATATACAAGATAAATACACTGTAAACAGAAGATAATCTAGCTTTATATTTTAAGGAATATAAATAAATACAAGACATACTCTTTGTCTCCAAGGGACTTATAGTTGGGATGAAATGAAATAAATACATAAAACCATAAGAGAGGATCTTGAAGCACAGACTGAGGAAACGCTGAGGGATGTCTCATTGTCCAAAGGTCCTTAGACACAGAGTGGGCTGGATTTCAGAGTTGGCTTTCAAAGTCCTCTTTGTGCCATAGTGGAAGGGATTGGGTGCAAATATCAAATACTTGGCTTGAGTTCTTGCTGGTTTCCCTGGCTGTGCAATTTTTCCACCCACTTCTGGCTTTACATTGAGTGCAATGGACGCTGCCAAACAGGAAGGATGCCCTGGGCCAGGAGGCATGAGGTTGCTTCTCTGGTACAGTTCGGAGGGGCAGCTGAGGCTCAGACTTCTAAGACCCAAGCTTAGGCCCCTAGACTAACGTTCCAGCTTACTCACTATTAAGCCTCCTGAAGAAACAATTGGACTGCTAGGGCCCTGCTAGAGCCTCTTAGGAATGGGAAGTCTGAAGTAAACCAGTCCTCTTTGCCTTAAGTAATAAAAATACCGGAATGAAAATATTTGTATCAACCGCATATCCACACATTCCATGCAGAGGCTGTTTAAAAAAACCCCAAATTACAGAAACGCTGCTCTCCAAGGCCACAACAACGCACAATTTAATGGAAAGTGAAGGGATATTTTCAGTGTGAGTTCAGCACTGAACAACATAGGTTTTAATTTGTCCTCTTTAAAAAAATCCCTTCTAAGACTCTCAGGATAATTTAAAAGTGGTGACTCCCTTTTAGAAAGTCTTTTGACCAGTCTACCATATGCTGTTCTATTAATATATTACCTTAGTCTCCAAATATGCCCTGTCTCAATGCTGCTTAGAGTAGTTGAGGTTCTATAAAGTTTAGTGGTAGGGGTGGGCCCTTGGAGGGCCTGGGGCTAGGAGGTAAGGGGGAGGGGATACAGTATGGGGCAGGAGATCCAGGAAGCTTAGCTAGACACTAGCTGTTTTAGAGCCCCACCCAATTTGTGCAAATTCAGATAGACACATGTTGGGGCCTGGCGATGCCTTGGGTACGGGATCTCATGTTGAATGAGGACCAGGAGGCCCCAGAGCATTGACTCCTTGCCATATGGGGAAGAAATTAACCTCAGTCCCAAGTGCCTCTGATTATGTCAAGAGCTTTTACAACATTCTCAAATAATTCTCCCAACAAAAGGGATTTATTGTATGTAGTGCTAGGTACACAGAAGGCAGTCAGTAATTACCTGCTGATTGACTGAATTTGGGGAAACTCAAATGACTTTCTAAAAGCATATTTAAATTAAAGATAGCATGAGGTAATTTTTCTTTGTTTGAGGTTGGGATTTCATTGCTACTGTCAACTCCTAATGAGGAAATTTTGTCTGCTAATGTAAGTGGGCACCTACTCTGTAACTTTTCAGTCTGAGAGTTGACAGGTTTAAGTGACTTGTCCAAGGTCATGTAGCTAAAAAGTGACAGAGGTGGCACTTGAATGGAGACCTTCTTAATTCTGCAAGTTGACTCTCCATCCATCACACCAATAACAAAAATATATTTTAAAAGCATCTAGGTTTACAAGCCTAGAAATTAATCAAAACTTATTTACCAAGTACCTAATAAAGAAAGTGCAGTGTAGATAGAGCACTGGAATTAGAGAGAGAAAACCAGTGTGAGCTTCACTTGTGTGACCTTTGGCAAATAATTTGACCCCTCAGTTTACTCATCTATAAAATCAAAATTACTTGCAACATGGACTTTAGTAGATTGTTGAGATCAAATAACATAAAGAAATTCAGTGCTTCACTGTAAAATACAAGGCAAATAAAAGTTAGCATGATTACTTAATCTCCTGGACCTTAGTTTTCCCATCTATAACATCCATTCATTCCAAAATAAATACTTTTTGAATGCTTTTTCATCAAAAAACATTGTGCTAAGGCTCAGAACTAGCTGATAATCTCTCTGAAGTCTCTTTCACTTTTTTTTATTATTCTCTTTCACTTTTAAAAATTCTCTGATTTCATAAAGGCGCCCACACTGGAAGGAGACAGGAAAGGAGGAAACATTTATATAGAATGTACTATATGTGCCAGGTACTGTGCTAAGCGCTTTACACATATTAATTTATTTGATCCTCTCAATCATCCTGGGAGGCAGGGGTTATTATCATCCCCATTTTACAGTAGAGGAAATTGAGTCAAACAGAGGTTAAATGACTTGCTCAGGGTCAAACATTTAGGAAGTGTCCGAGGTCTAATTTAAACTCATCTTCCTGATTCTAGGACAAGGTTCTTGACAAATATGCAAAGTAAGAAGACATCAGCCCTACTAACAAAAGAACTTACAATCTAGGTGCAGAGACAAGATTCAAACAAGTAAGAAGATGAGAAAATGGTAAAATGGAGCATTTGCAAATGCTAAGCATGTAGTACAGGGACAAACTTCAACAGGAACCTTGGGAAGGCTTTACTCAGGCTCCTCTGATCTCTTTACAACTAAGTCATCCTGTCATCAAATTTACAGTCAGAGACTGCCTGAGTGGAGAAAGACCCGAAAACTAATAAAATTAATTTAAAAAACACTTTTATTGAGCTGAAAAGCAATGATTAAAGAACTACCACCCAGTTGATTAAAAAAAAACACCTCACTGTATATGTTTTTTAAATTAATGAGAATTATTTAATTCAGTTCTCTTTTGGGGGTACTGTTTGTTGCATCAATAAGATAATTAGTTTAAATTAATGTAATTATTTCATTTCTTTCACTTATTGAAGTTCTGTTTGATGATTTATCATGACCTGGAAGTGACCGAGTTTCTGAAGGTGTTGTTAAGGGATTACAAGTTCTGGAAGGTATACTAAGGTGGGGTGATTGAAAAAATAGGTCTGGGGATGGAATTGTTCTGCCGTGGGAGGGCTTTCAGAACATTCAGAAAATCTCTTACTAGAAGGTTGGCCACCAGGTGATACAGTTTCAGCTAAAGCAACTTAAGAAAACAACATACTAAAGTGTAATTTGCATCAGTAGTGAGAGTATCCATTCCCATGAAAGCACAAATCTTTCGGTTTGAATCTTTAGATCTTGAGTAAGTGAGTAAAATTTTAGCCAGATTTTTTATTACAATGCAAGTGTTTTCAAATGGAAAGAATCAGTTTTATTTAGTCCTGAACGAAATTGCTCTTTGCACTTGGCCTGGTCCACCTGTCAAATTTCCAAATGAGCCAATTTCTCCATCTGGGCCTTCATATCCCCCAGCAGACACATGCAGACCATATAGTCTTTTTAGAAAGAGTGGAGACCATGAGAAGAGGAGAAATGTCATGAAATCAAACAAATAACTTTTGAAGCAGCAAATCTGGCAAAGGTGGATAGAATCTTAGCTCTAGAACAGAGTAACAGAACCACAGCACATAGTTTAGCCTCTGCCTTGAAGGGATTTCTTTCTGGTTTCCTCCAGGATTATCCTGTATGTTATGTTCTTCTGTTGCATGCATGTATAATAATGATATTAATAATAATAGCCACCACTGTAGAGGTATATATATATATATTCTAGGACAAGGTTCTTGACAAATATGCAAAGTAAGAAGACATCAGCCCTACTAACAAAAGAATTTACAATCTAGGTGCAGAGACAAGATTCAAACAAGTAAGAAGATGAGAAAATGGTAAAATGGAGCATTTGCAAATGCTAAGCATGTAGTATATATATATATATATATATATATATATATATATATATATATATATATATGCCAACACAAGTGACTTTTTTTTTTTTTTAATTATGGGGCTCTGAGTGAAAAGCAGAAGGGGAAGAAAAAGAGCTTTTCCATCCCTAAGCTGGAAAGAAAACTCCCCAACAGTAGTTTAAAGTTCTCTGGTAGGGCTGTTATCACATGAATGTTTGGGTTGGCACGGGCAATTGGCGTCATAAGAGCTCTCTTATCCCAGTCACTTTACCCACAATCTGACAGAAAGAGCTGCAGAAAACTGAAAGTGGCACCCAGGAGGCCAAGGTAAAGGAGGCTGGGACAGAAACCAAGAGGAAGGGAGGGACAGCAGAAGGAGGGGAAGGAAGGAAGGAAGGGCAGGTGAGCAGGCCATATGCATTTTAACCACATCAGTTTAAATATAAAACCCTTTTGACATCACGCAATGGAATCTGTAAATTATTCATTGCCAGCATCACTGCTAGGCCTTCAATTTCCTCATGCTCTGGACCAAAATTCTTAGACTTTAGGCAAAACACGGACAGAATTCTTAAACCAACAACCTCCAATGATATAAAATAAAAAGTGAAAACATCCAAGAATGGTCATATTTTAAGAGGAAGTAAAAATGATAGAGTATTGGGATCTAACATTTTTTATTAAAATATGACAATCTTAGCCAACTTTGACAACCCAGCTAACCTGTGTGTGTTGGGAAGGAAAGTCCAAAAAAAAACCCTCTAATAATTCTATTCAAAAGAAGTACCCATGTTTATAAAGATACATTTGATCCAGAGGATTCTCACAACAATCTTGTCAGGAATAGTAGAGGGTACAAGTACTATTATTCTTATTTTATGGATGACAGAACAGGTTCAGAGAGTTAAGTGATTTGCCCTTGATCACACAGCTAGAAAGCAACTAGACTACAATTCAGAACATCTGACCCCAGAGGCCGGTGTTTTGCCTTCACCGTAGCGGCCTTTTGGTTTGGAGGTAAGGGAGAAAAGAAACCGAACGATTAAGAGAACGATTACCTAGCAGTACTCGATAGTGTTCTCATTAAGTGGTGCTCATTAGGCACTACATCTGTGGTATGGGCAAGCAACAAGAGTTCAGAGAAGGGAGAGGCTATAACACAGTTAAAATTGAGCATGAACATCTTTAAATCAACATTGTCTCCTACTCACTCTAAGAGGTAGCAGACAAGTCCTACAAAGTAATATATTTGCTATCTGACTCAGAGTAAAGAAAATACTGTTAGACGTGTGATGGAATCTTCAATCATTTCAAAATTTACTTGAATTCAGTGGCCTTTTCATTTTTGTTCTCACTCTTGAAATACATCAACTCATAGAATCTGTTGTCCTTCGTATCGGGCAATGACACCGATGACTAGGAGGCCACTGATGTGTGTGGGTTGTAGCTCAAAATACAAATCCATATTGAGCTCATTCTTTTCTACGTTGCATCTGTGTGAAGACTGCCCTTTGCCCTCCAGATGTAGTTGCTCTTTGTGAAGCCTGCTGTCATTCGTGGTTCTGCCTCTGACTCAGGGACAACCTGGGTGCTAGGTTTGCTCAAATTGTACTATTTGGTTTCCGGTGACTACTTACCCCGCCATGCGATGTTCTGGCTTCCCAGAATCCTAAACTGCTCAGACACACTTTCAAATGTCCTTGAAGTGTTTCCCCTATCTGGTTGGTTTGTTGTGGGTCACTCCACGTCAGCTCATCCAAAGCATCTGCTTTGAATATATAAAGGAAATTATTCCACAGGAGCAACTGACTCATTTTGACTTTCCAGGACTGTATCCATTTAAAAAAAAATGCATTGAGAGTCTACTGTGTGCATTTGAAAGTGTTCTGGGTACTGTGGGGATAGAGAATATATGGTCCTTGTCCTAAAGAAGGTAACTGGATTGGTTTTTGTCATTGTTTAGTAGCAGACTGTACCAAGGCTCCTCAGCCTTGACATCACCCCACCCTAGTCATGTATTCTCAACCTGATCAGTCCATGTCATGGCAGTGTGGCTCTTTGATCTCCAAAAGGTTGCAGGGACTTATTTTGCAATGTGCCCTCTGGTTTCTCTTCATTCTGTAGGAGTTTCCATTTTGAAACTGGAATTATTCTGGCTGGTCCACGGGAATGGGAACTATGACAGGGCCCAAAGAGAGAAAAAGCTTCCTGCAACTAAAAGAGGGGACAACTAGGATGACTTATGGAATCCTCGAGGTGGGCAGTGCTAAGGTGGAATAACCCAAGGCATCATCTTTGCAGCCTTGGTTACCTTGAGGAATGAACACTCTAATGATTGACACTAGCTGTCTTTGGTTCAGATTTAGAGAACTCTATGTTACACAACAGAAGTCTCGTCTCCCTGTCTGTCTTTCTCCCCTTCTCTTTCTCCTTCCTTTCCTCCCCCTTTCCCTCCTTTCCTCTCCCCCTTTCTCCCTCTGTTTCTGTCTCTTTCTCCCCTCCATCTCCCTGTCTTCTTCCCCTTTCTCCCTGTCCTTCTTTGCCTGTCTGTCCCTCTCTTCTCCCTCACCCCATTTCCTTCTCTTTATTTCCTTTACCTCCCTCATCTCTCTTTTCCCCTACCACTACTGCTCTGAAAAAAAAAAAAAAGATTTTGGCTGCTTTTTAAAAAATAGTGACTGAATATCCATAGAAGTGGAAAGCTAGCCCTGGTTTTTTTTTTTTAAGTCTGAAAGCCTCTCATTTTTATAGTTTTGAAAATCCTTGGAGTTTAACTTTGAACTTTCACCAAGAAAAATTATATCTTATAAACAATGGCATTTGTTGATTGGATGAGGGACTAGATCAATATTGGTTTTGGCAAGCAGTTCTGGCTACAGTTGCCTTCAGAAATATGCTGGTTGTGGTGTTAAAAAATTATGTCAGTTCCTCAACATGTGCCTCTTTTTCTTGGAGTTTTGCCGGAGAATTAGTTTCCAAAGTTACTTCCAGAAGTTAACCTAGAGGCTGGCCTCCCCAACAAAGGAAGTTACACATAAACTAATGGAATGTGGTCCCACTGCTGGGAGGGTGCCCCAACCTCCCTAAGACCAAGTTTCTGAGGAGATTGCCCAGGGAGAAATCAAATTTTTGGAGAAAGATTGTGTGGGGAGGGGTAGGGTGATGTGGGGTGACTCCTAATTTAGATATCACAATCCAAATCTCTATGATGCAAAAGGGGTCCATTAGATAAGAGCACAAAAAGGAAGGAAAAAAGCAAACCTGAATCCAGAGGGCTTTCCAAGAAGAGGGCTAACTGTATTGTAAACATGATGGCTCTGCTTATGTTAGGAAATCGCAACTCTCTTTTTGACTATAAGGTTCATAGTCATTTATTTTAGGCTTCCATATTAGGAATTAATCTTTGGCAATATAGATCCATGCCCTGTTGTATGTATAACTGTATATGTGTGTAAGTACATTCTAATTTGAATGTAAGAGGCAGCAGGGCATATTGGATAGAGTACTAGCTATCTTTGGAGTCAGGAACACTTGCATTCAAGTTTTATCTGGGGCTCACACTGACTGTATAACTAGACAATGGCATTCTCAATGGCACTCTGAAGCAGCTCTCTAAGACCAGAAGTGACAAGTGAGTTGTTGAGCTGTATCAGTGAAGGGGCTTTCCATTCTTGGGAGTTCTCCCACATCAGTGAAATCGCAGATCTAAACCGAGAGGGTCATTCACTTCTAATGAAGTGTTTGGCTCAATTCCAAACAGTAGAATGAATAAGGAGCAAGGAAGGAAGAAACTGGTTTCTACTTTTGGTTTTGCTAGCCATTAGCTATGTGACCTTAGGCAAGTCACTTAACTACTCAGCTTCCCCATGGGAGTAATAATACATGTGCCATTGACTTTATAGAGGTGCTTCGAGGAACAAAGGAGTTGAAGTATGTAAGATGCTTTGTAATATAAAGGCCTACATGAAGGTCAGCTGTGATATATATTTTACACTGATGTTCACACTCTAATAGCAGATGAAGAAATAGAGGTGTTCTTTTTAAAAAAAAAGCCGAAATGAATTTCACAAACTTAACTATGTCAAACACTAGGATCTGAGCCAACCATTTGGAGACTAAGCTGAGTTTAGTTCAACACGTTATATATACCCTATGCCATAATACACTTCAAATGGATAAACTACCTAAATAGTAAAAAGTCATAGAATAAAACAATTATAGGAAAATAGGTTATGTCTTTCACAGTTATGGAAGGGGAAAAATTCTGTAAACAAATATAAACTATTAGAGATCATTAAAGGCAAAATAGACAATTTTGATTACTTATTTAAAAGTTTTGCCTAAAATTAGTGCACCAAGAATTCAAAGAATTTTATGGATCAAAAAATCATCTATTAGATACCTTTGACAAAATGCCTGCTGTCCAAAATTTATAGAAAACTCAATTTTTTGTTTAAATTTAATCATTAAGAGCCATTCCCTAACACATGACTGTTTAAATGACAATTTTCTTTTCCTTTTCCTCCTTTCTTCCTTTCCTCCTTCCCTCATCTCTCCTAGGCTGGAAATATAGTACTCACTCATGGGCCTGATAGCACTATGAGTCAGCATTAGAGCTTTAACCTGTTTCTTTTTTTCCCATCCTGGTCCAGTTGACACCACCATAAGCGACCTGGTGGCTCCCCATTCCTGGCCATGTGGCTCGACAGATTGATACCAGACTCAGTTCAGATACCCAGCTGGCTTAGTCTATTTCAGTTGAGTCTATCCGAGCTTCAGTGATTCCCAGGTAGCAAGGTTTACAGATTGTGCAACATCATACACAACAGTAAAGAGTTTTCAAAAGAACTACAAACCAACTATCTGAAAAATATTTTCAATTACTAATAATCAGAGAAATGAAAATTAAAATAACATTTCACATATGACATGCCATATCACAACCATAAAGCTAGATGGGAAAACTAATTGTTGGCTAGGCTGGGAAAAGGCAAGAATGCCAATCCACTGCTGGTCAGTCTGTGAATTGTTTCAGTGTTCTAAGGAATTGTTTCGACTTATTCAGTCAAAGTAACATGGTGTTATTAAGTACCCACCATGTACTAAGAGATGAAAACACAAAGGAAAAAATAATCCCTGTCTTCAGTAAATTTACATTGATAAAAATTTTATACTCTTTGATTCAGAGATTTTATTTACCCCATATAGCCGAATTTTGTTTTTTCTATCTCCACATCATCTCTCATGTATGTACCTTTTTCTCCACTCACGGAATTTCAATCCTAGTTTAAGTTCTTACCATATATCATCTAGATCACTGGTTCTGAAAAATGTGGTCTTGGAAGGAACCCCTTTCAGGGGTTCACCAAATCAAAACTATTTTTACAATAATACTAAGACTTTAGTCCTCATATAGTAAATATCTATATAAACTCAAATAAACAAAAATTCTTTGTGGTCCTCAATACTTTTTATGAAAGTAAAAGACTCCCAAGACCAAAAAGTCTGAGACTACTCATTGAGACTATTCAGTAGCCTTCCAGTTGGTCTATCTGACTGGTCCTTCCCATTCTAATTTATCTTCCAAATCACTATAAAGTGGATGTAGAGATAATATGTGTGAATACATTTTTAATCAGATTACAAGGATTATAGGGTCTTTGGTCATTGCAGAGGTAAAAGAAGGATATATATATATATATGTATATATATATATATATATAGTGAGATAACAATGTAAGTCAACATGGGGTGGTCAAATACAATGAATAGTTGATGTCAGCAAATTTCTCTCAGTAAATTTACTTTTTCTGAAAAACCACTTTATAAGAGGGTTTGTTTAGATCAGTCAGTTAGTAAGCATTTAGTAAGCACCTATTACCCTTGTGTTAAGTGCTGATGATTAAAAGACAGACAAAAACCAATACCTGCCCCTAAGGATCTCATAGTCTAATGTGTGTTTGTTGGAAGGTGTCTGTCATATAAAAAAAAAATCTATAAATACTTTTTTCAAAGATTTTTTTCTTTGGCCAATAAAAGTTTTGGAGAATGGCAAGAGCAATTTTCTGCAAACAATACTGTTCTTTAGCTCAGAGGTTGGGAAATTCTGATCTAAACCACTATACACTTACTTTATCAGGGGTCAGCAACCTCAGATGGCAAATGCAGGCTGATTTGAAGTGGCATCCTGGACAGTCATCGCTACCACCTCCTGCCCAACCCAACCACTTATGAAAGTCCAACTGTCACTACTTGAGAAAGCCCCTGCCACAAGCCACCTCATACTCCTTAATCGGGAGTCAACATTGTAAGATCCCCCACCTCCACTCTACTCTTAAGATGCAAAGACCTGTTTTCCTTTTTCCACCCCCACCTTTGTTCAGAAGAGCTGGTGCTTAATCATCAGTCCCATCGCCTCCTACTCCCATAACCCTTGACTGATTGGAAAAATAGGCGTTAGAGGTCAAAACATTGTGACACCACTTTTGAAGTGTTGCAAGTCCACAGCTTCACACACTTTTTGTCTGGAGTCTCAGTACTGGGGGAGCCCCAGGATGATGGGTTGAATTGACCCTAGAAAAGACCTTGGGGCCACTTAAGACAAGGGTGGATTAAATGACCTCTAAGGTTCTTTCCAGCTCTGTTCTTATGATTCTAGTACCATATCCACACCTTGTCTATAATTAAAGCAAAGGTGGGCTGGGGTTTTTTAAGCATTGGTGAGTCAAATAGTGTGCCCTTTACATCTCCTGCCTCCTGCACCATACATATGCATACACTTAGCTGAGTTGGTTTTATGCTTTGTATAATAGTGTAGACCAGATTCACCCTTTGCCTAACTCTGCTCAATTCTCAAGCTATCCTAATCCAATCTCCCCAGGTTTAAAAACCATTCTGTCAAGATAAATAAAAAAGGACAGGATGTGTTGCGACCATGTGGTTTATTTATTAATTTCAGTTCTATATTAGTGTAGACAGTTCAGAGCCATACAGATATCTAGGGCTTTTGGAGAATTCCCACATATGATATGAAACAAGGATGAAGAAAAAAAAGTCTGCTACTAACAACTGTAGTGAAATTTGGGAAAAGTATACAGGAATGTGACATTATACAAACCATAAAGTTTTCTTGGGTTGATTTAACTTGAAAAACGAATATTAACATTTACGAATGAATGCCTGTATGCATGCTTACAAAAACAGACACCACCGCTGCAACAGGTTATTTGCTGAGTGCCTCCTACGTCCTCAGTACCAGGCTAGTAAGAACCATATGCTCTGCAGATGGGGTTACACAGAAAGTACAAGATTTTTCATTTATTTCCAGAAGACTATTTAGTAAATACTTAGAAACAATGTATAGGGTATTTTTAGATGTGTAATTATCACTGTATTAGATAGTGTACTTCTTGTTTTGGTTTATACAGAAAATGGGCTTTCAATCAATGTGCATCAGAAGCCTTTACTAATCGCCTGTCTTTGAGGCAAAAAGAGAATTCTTCTTTAAAATTGTTGGAAGCTTTAAATTAGTGTCAACACAAAGATAGTACCTGCCTGACTTGTAAGCATCCTAAAATCTTCTCTGTAGTCAAACACAGCCCATTCTGGGAAAATTGCTTTTACTGCAATATTCCTGATGGATTGGACTCAAGTCCTCCCTGTTCCTCATACATACTCATACATAAAATGCTAATCTATTAATCTTCAAAGAACTGTCAAAGTGCTAGTTTTCCTAAAGTAAAAAAAAAAATCACACTTCTTTGATTATAATTCTTGAGACTAATCTATCACATCAATACGATGTATCTTATCTTTCGGCTCCTATCTCCCCAGTCCCACAACCTTACAATCTACCTGACCAGTAGTGAGTATTAACAGGCCTATATATGGAAAAATTTGTTGTGGCTCTCCTCTCTGCCATCAGATTTCCCATCTTTGGCCAGGAAGGACTGCCAACTGAACCCCAAATCGTGCTTGCTATAACCTAATCAATTTCTCTGCTGCAAATAAAGAAGGGAAAAGTGGTTCAAACCACAGAGCCATTCTATAGACCAGGCCATGTTTCCCTTTAGATTACTTTGTTACACTTGGTATTTTATTCTATATCTGTTTTCTAAATTTTAAGGAATGGAAATATGTTAAGCAGGAGGACTTTTGATTTTCAATATTCAGCTATAGTTATCACACATCTTTCCTTACTGATGCTGCTGGCAGAAGGCCTGCCAGTTCATGTCCCTATTTCTCTATCCCTAGGACTTGAGTGATTTATAATTCTTCTTGGGGGTCCTATAAATTCAGCACTGTAATGCAAATAGACATAGAATTTCAATAACCCCTATTCTGTTTATTGACATTAGCCATCAGTTTCGGATGACTTCATAGAAAAAAAGAATGTTGTATTCAGTCAAGAGCAGAGATGAAGACCAGAGGGGATGTTTGGCTAATTAGAATTTCAGGTCAACTCCAGAATGCCTCCGAATGCATCAAACTATGTCAAGTGTTTATTTTTTCCTGGCCCCTTCCTACCACTACAAATTCAGCTGTAGACATTTGGAATGGACAGAATGCTATCGTTGCTCCCTTTACAGCAAGGATGGGAACAAATCACCCCTACAGGACAATTGGAAAGAGAAATCATTTGCCATCCTTGTTGTCTTTAAACAAATGACTTCTGTTTATGATTTGACACACACAGAGCATGTCAAGACAGGTTGTGTGAAGTTGAAGAATGAAGAAGGAATGCCATACAAACTTTTTCTCTTTGTAAAAGGAAAATCCTTATGTGAGTATCAAATAAATGAGGAATATAGGTGATCATAGGGAAACCATGGGACAATGAACACAGGGAAAGTATTTCAGAATGCAGAGAGGACTGACTATGGAGTTAGAAAAAGCCAGGTCCAAGTCCCATCTCTGATACATACTAGCTATGAGATCATGGGAAAGTCATGTGAATCTCAGTGCCGCAGGCACCTGACTCTAAGTCTATACAAATAAATTTCCAATTTGTATAGGTTTCCACCCCAAGACTTTCCCCATGAATGATTTTAGCAAAGGGTGGGACCAAAAAGAAAGTATGTGTATAGGGGGTGTGTGTGTGTGTGTGTGTGTGTGTGTGTGTGTGTGTGGTGGGATGGGTGATGTATGTGGAAATGATAGGATTTATTTATTTTTTTAAATTAAATTATTTTATTTGCTTTCAGTGTTCTATGATCACTTTCATATAGCTTAGATTTTTTTCGCTTCCTTCTCTCTCCTTCCTCCCTCCCTCTCCGAGGCAGCATACAATTTTATATAGATTCTACATATGCATTAAATACATTTTCACTTTAGTCATGTGGCATAGGAAATGATAGGATTTAGAGTTGGAAATGAAGGAAACAGACATTTACAATTGCCTACTGTGTGCCAGGCACTGTGCAAAGGACTTTACAAATACCATCTTATTTTATCTTCACAGCAACCTTGGGAGGGAGGTGCTATTATTATATCCATTTTATAGTTGAGGAAACTGAGGCAGATAGCATGACTTTCCTGGAGTCCCACAGCAACTAAATGTATGAGGCCTTATTTTCACCCCAAATCCACTGTGACACTTAGCATTCTCTGCCTGGAGACTTATAGTACTTACACTATCTTCTGCCTTAAACCACTGGGCTTTACTTTTCCACATTGTTTAGTCTGCCTCACTTTCCTCAACTATAAAATGGGGATAATAGTTGTTTCTAATTCCCATAGATATTGTAAGGATCAAATGAGATATTTGTAAAATATTTATCACAGTACTTAGTACGTAGTATAAATATTTATACCTTTCCCCTTTCTCACCTTCGGATCCTGAACATTATTCCTTTTTTTACAGCCTAAGATTGCATTAGGTTTTTTTGGATGCTGTGGTAGCCTATGACCAAGACTTAACACATTACAAGCAAAGGAGCAGGTCTCATCAAGCAGATACATTTTTAAGGGGGAAGCCTTGAGGCTGTAGAACTGACAGGATTATAAACCACGTGAGAATTAGAGATGCTGCTGACCAATGACCTCTGCTATGTAAGCAGTTAGAGCACAAAGGTCTCTTGGTTTCATGTAGAACAGAAGGCTTTGTGCTGGTGGGTGGGTCCTGGAATTTCCATTAGCATATGAAAACCACCCAAGGCAGCAGCTTCCCCACCCTGGCAGACCTGGTCTGTGCTTCCCTTCATGTAGACTACCATCCAACAGTCACTGCTCCAATGTTCAGCCCCTTGAAGCAATGGGGGAGGCTGTGGGGAAGGCCAGATGCTCAGCCACTGTCAGTGTGTCTCCTTAGCCTGTGTTGGACAACTCTTTGCTTACAAGCTAAGTAAATATTGCTTGTGTTGTATTACTTGTTTCTGTTGTTATTTTCAGTGATGTCCTTCTCTTCATGACTCCATTTGGGGTTTTCTTGGCCAGGATGGTTTTCTCTTACCTTCTCCAGTTCACTTTACAGATGAAGAAACTGAGGTAAACAGGATTAAGTGATTTGCCTAGGATCACACAGCTAGTAAGAGTCTGAAGTCCATTTGAACTCAGGAAGAGGAGTCTTTCTGACTACAGATGCTTCTCTCTATCCACTACAACACTCATTTCCAAATACCCAAAGTTAGGATGACTGCCTGTAGTCTACCCACAAGAAATGCCATGTCATACTGTTGACCAATGTTGAGTTTATAGTCCACTAAAGGAATTGCTTTGGGATGCTTTGGGATGAGCTATTGTCTAGGATACAAAACAAAGCAAAGCAACTTGCCTTAACAGCTTAGATGGTTGTGTGACCTTGAGGAGGTCACCTGAGCCCTCTCACCCTCATTTTGCTTAACCTGATGAGAGTCCACATTAGATGCCAAAGTTTAGCTCTAGCTCTAAATTCTGTGACACTAGGATCTTTATTAGAACTGTATCTAGGTCTTTAAAGAGGGTTATCAAGATGAAAAAGCAAGACTGAACAAACAAAAACAGTACATATTTTTCATGAGATAAATTTAGTTTGGGGATTCCCAAAACAGAGATGATATCATCACCACCAAGTGTCTATGCTGGTGATCGGTTTATGATACCTTTTCCCCTGCCTCTGGCTTGGGCCAGGTCTTAAGTTCATAGAATTTAGAGATGAATGGGACTTGCAAGATGACCTAGTTCATCTTGTTCCTTTGACTTGTGAGGAGACCTGGGATCCAGAGAGATGAGGTTTTTTGGTCAATCTACCTAGAAGAAACAGATTTCCAGGAGGAATTCTAAGCCTAGTCATGGTATCACAGAGCTAGAGCTGGGAAAAGGCTTAGAGGTCATTTAGTTCTCCCAATCTTCCTATTTAATATATGAAGGAACAATCCCACAGAGGTCAATGGACTTAACCCAAAGCCTCACAGATAATAAATAGAATATCTTGGATCTTCTTTCTCCAAAACCGGAATTTGTTTTCTATAATACTGCAGTGAATAAGTTTAGAGATCAAAAGAAGCTGGGAAATATTAATCTAGATGGCACAGTGGATAGACTGTTGGGCTTGGAGTCAGGAATACCTAAGTTCAAATCCTGCCTCATACCTTCATAGCAATGTGACCCTGGGCGAGTAACTTACCTTCTGTTTTCCTCAGTTTCCTCACCTGTAAAATGGGGATAATAATAGCACCTACCTCCTAGGGTTGTTGTAAAGACCAAATGTAAATTGTAAAGAGATTAGCACAGTGCTTGGCACATAGTAAGCTCTATTTAACATTTACATAATGTTAGCTATTATTATTATCTTTTCAATTACTATAGAATTATCCTAGTGGCCTGACTAGGTTAAAACACATCTCCCTAAATTATGTGAGATATAACCATCCAGTGGCATGCTAATAAATATTTAACAACTAGCTTTCCAAAGGAAAAATTACTGTATACAGGACACTTAAGTTTAATATGCATTATTACAATTTTCTCTATCACTTTCTTAAGTCTAGAAGACAATGATCAAAACTCAGACTCTAATTTGTAGCCTTAATTTCCAAGGTGTAAATGCTTACCCTGAGAATTTAATAATCAGTTCACATCTGACTACTTCCAGCACATCACTGCAAACCAGGCTTTAAACACTTACTTCACCAATGATTTGTAATCGTGAGCCCTAGACAGGCCTAAGAGAGAACTCAGGTTGTTTTCAGTCAATCATTTTTTCACTAGGTTGGATCAATGTACTTTCATTTGAAGACCATGAATATCAGTAGAATGCTGGGCCAAATGTAACAAGATGAAATTCAATAAAGATAAACCTAAAGTCATATCCATGAGTTCCAGAAGAAAAAGTACAAAATGAGGCAGGAACGGTTGAACGGCAAGCTAAATCAAAATATTTGGTGGTTTTAAGGGACCGAAAATCAATCTGAGTCAACACTGTGATGTCAGAGCCTAAAAAGCCAATGGAATCTTAGACTTCATCAAGAGAAGAAAAGTGTCCAAGATAAGAGAGGCCGTAGTCTTACTGTCAAGCTATACATCTGGATATTGTATTCATTTCTGGGCACCACATTTGAGGGAGGACACATAAACTGGAGAGTGAAAAGAGGAAGACAACCTGATGGCAAAGGGCCTTGAGATGATTATGCATGGTAGACACTTAAATTCTTATTGAATTGAATCCATTGAAGAAATTGGAGATTCTTAGCCTAGGGAAGAAAAGATGGGGGTGGGAAAGGATTGGAGTAGCATGCCTTCAAGCACGATAAAACCAACAAAGGACTGGCCTTGTTCTGATTGGTTCCAGAGGGTAGAACTAGGGATGTTGATAGGAAGTTCTAAAGAGGTAGATGTCTGTTTGATGTAAAGAAAAACTTCCAAGTAGAGTTATTCCAAAGTAGAATGGGCCACTTCAAGGAGGAGTATGTTTCCTTTTTCTAGAGGTCTTTAAAAATCAGATAATCTGTGTCTGTCATGTTATGGAGGTGATAGTTAAAGTACAGGTTGGACTAGATTTTAAGCAGTTTCTGATGACACTTTACCACTCTGTGACTGTGATTCTAAGTTTCTGGCCACTAATAATTCACTTATAATGGCTCACCCTAGTGCCAGGGGGTAGATTATTAATTTTTTTAATGGGCCAAAATGGAACTTTTGTAAACATTATGGTGGAACAATTTGTGATGCTTAATAGTCAACTTTTTCCTGGAGTATACTGTGAATTGAGATATTATCTCTACCTGCTTTGTGGCTTTAGTTCAGTCATCCACCCAAAATGGTGCTTGATAAGTATGGTTCACAGTGTGGCTTTGATGCTTTACATTCTGGGTGGACTCTAAAAGTTGTCAAGCTCAATCCTCAGTAATCACCTCACTTTACACCAAAAATGCAGCCTTCCTCTAAGTGGAAGATGACAGCCCTTGGATAATCATGTGGCTGAGCCTTTCCTAATAGCTTAGGTTGGAAAAAACCAAAAAACAGAAAAATGGCAATGAACCTCATTCCTCAGAAATCCCTCGTTCTGGGGTCTAATTGAATATCCAAATACCTTCTAGGTGTTGTGCATACGTGGCATCAGTTGGGTGCCTGTGATCCAGATTTTGGAAGTAGGATTCCAAAGCTTCTCTCGCTTCCTCCCCCAGGAGAAGGCTCAGGCCCAAGATGTGAGCTGGGCCCCATTAGCCATCCACTGGGGCTCAACCTTTTAATCCGATCTGCCACAATTTGGACTTATATAACTTATTTGTTTGTTTTAAAGTCAGTCCATCCAAGTTTGAGAACACTTAAAGCTCTCCTGTAGAGGAAAATTGGAATACAACATTATCATTAACTAAATCAACAGCGAGGGTTCTGTAAAAATACCAAGCCGGGCTGTTTTATTTTACTTTTATTGTAATGTTCCCTGTAGAATTACATCGCGTTTTCTCTGAAAACCTTTCCTGGGATTTGTGCACTATGGCAGGCATAAAAAAGACACATGTTGATAAGCTATTCTTCTGGACCCCCTTCCTCCCAATGCAGAGTATTCTTTTTTTGGGGGTGGTGGTGGCAGGAGAGAAGGGCTGGTATAGGAGCATTTCTGAGATTTCCAGAACGCTCTTCACTTATATTTTATTAAGGTCTCTGAATGTGTTCTTTAATCTGTTAGGATAGACTTCCCAAAGGCATTCAAGGAGAAGTAACTCATATCCATAAATACCACATAAATGCTGTTGCTTTTGAAAGTAATGCCATTCCTGGAGGATTGTCAGGCCATCGTCATGTAAACTGGGGGCAGATTGCCCAACATCTTATAAAATGAAACAAAGAATTTTAGGGCTAAAAGAGAACTTAGAGACCTCTTATATGACATCCTCCTTGAGTCTGCTCACTCTCCATCCCTCTGCCAATGACCTACATAGTAAGGGAGCTTAGAGCTATTGGGTCAAGAAGAACAAATAAGGGAGGTCAAAGGAAGTCACCTACAAGTGAAAGCTATGTGTAGTACACAACAATCTGAGGTTTGGTTTCCCTGAAGTGATGACGCTCCTGTTCCAACAAGAATTCACCAATATCTAGTAACAACCATTCAGTGCCAATCAGAGTGTGAAATCTTTAGAACTTTACAAATACAATGAGGAAAATAAGGAAACTGGATTAGATCAATTCATTTTATCTTTTGGAAAGAGATCTACTAAACTAAAACTACTTTCTGTTTTCTCATAACACCAAGCCCTGGCTGGTCTAGCACAAGCCAGTTCATGTATCCAATATGTAACCACCTGGGATCAAACCAAATAAGGCAACATAGTAACATTTCAGGAAATATTTAAAATGAAAGATATGCTGAGTTTTGGTTCTACTATTGCCTAGAATAGACTGAAGTTCTCAAAGTGTGAGTCTTTGGAACCCCAAGACCCTTTCAGGGAGTCCTTGAGGTCCGAACTATGTTCATAATAATATTAAGATATTATTTGCCTTTTAAAATAGTCTTCCCTTTTCCAACCACCTATCTGTATGCAGCTGGATTTTCTTTAGGTACTTCAACTAAAACAATATATCACAACAGATTGAATGCAGAAGCAGAGATGAAAATCCAGTTGTATTTTATTAAATACATTAAAGAGATGTTCAAAAATAGCAAAACAATGCCACGCTTCTCACTAATTTTTTTTGTTTTGGAATATATAGGTTTTTAAAATATGCTTTTACGTTAACATACCATAGATTATGATTTCAAACTTAATAACTCCAAATCTGTTATTTTAAATAAGTGAACAAATGAATACTTTACTTTAAATATACTTTAAAATTCATTTTGAATATAGCTTAATTGATAATTACAACCCAAATAAATGAAAACTCTTTGGGGTACTTTGAGAGCATAAAGTTGTCCTGAGATCAAAAAGTCTGAGAACTACTGGTCTGAACAAATGGTTTCCAAAATAATGGCTGTGGCCCACTCTCCCCTTTTCTCATTTTGAGTGAGATGGAGTGAGGTGAGTGGGATAAACAGACATGGATGAGATTTGATGTGTACAGAGGATTTAATGACATTATCTTCTCCAACAACCTCCTACCTCTTTGTCCAAACTCGTTCCTCATTAAAACTTCTCTGTTGCTGTTAAGGGTCTCAATCAACCTATCAATAAACATTTATTAAGCACCTACTATATGCCAGGCACTCAAAAAGGGGCATTGTCCTTCCAGTTACCCAAGTTCACCACCTCGATGTCATGACTAACTCTTTAGCTTTTTTCACCTCACATTTCCAATCTATTGCTAACTTTTGTCATTTCTACCTCCGTAGTATTTTTTCTACTATATCCCCTTCTCTCCCGGTAGTCACCACCCTACTACCTGGATTATTCTAACAGCCTCCAATTTCTCCCTACTCTAATGCAGTCTACACAGAGCTGCCAAAAAGATTTTCCTAAAGTCTTACCATATCCCATGCCTATTCAATAAACTATTTTTTCCTATAATTTTCCTGTGATTCTAGGCTCAAACACTGTTTAATTTTTATCTCATCCTTTTAACAATTCAATTTTTTGTGCAAGTTTTTATAATGTGCTTATTAGGGTATATGTACACACATATAATTTATAAATAAGTAAATATACTTGTAGTATAGTTAAAAGCTCAGTTTTTATACTAATAGAGTTCAAAAACCAAAAGTAAAAATTGAAGATCATTGGTCTGGACAATTTATCTTTCATGGTTTGCTTCACCTTCCTTGACTTTTCTGAATTATTTAACACTGTCAACCTCTTTGTCTCTTCCTTGACACACCCCCTCCTAACTTTTACTAACTAGTGTTACTCCTGCTCTTTGCTCCCTGCCTGTCCCCTTGTTGGTTTTCCTTTGCTAAATCTTTTTCTTTATTCTCTAAGTACAGGCATTCCTCCAGACTTCACCCCCAGCCCTGTACTTTTCTCTCTGAAGATTCCCTCCCCTTCTCCCCATGCTAACTTTACTCATTCTCATTCTCTGTCTCTCTATCTCTCTTTCTCTCCTACTTTCAGTTATCACCTTCATACACATTCGTATCTCCAGCCCTGACTTCTGTGTTCTCTATGGTTTCCAATTTCTAGCTTGCTATTTCTACGTCCCACCACTAACTCAAACTCACTAATTCCAAATCTGAATTCATTTCCCCATTACAAACTCCCAGTGTTCACTTCCTTCTCCATTATCCCCACACTTCCAGTCAGTAACCCAGTCTGGTTAATTCTTTCTCTCTGAAATATTACTTGTATCCCTTCCCTCCTTTTCACTGATTCTGTCAACACCCTGGTACAGGCCATCACCTCTCATTACTAACAGTTCCCAGGCTCCTCACCACTCTCTGATCCATCTTTCTCACAGCTAACAAAATAATCTTTCTAATAACAGTTCTGACCTTGCCACTTCCCCTTTGTTTTATAATTTCATTTTATACTACTCTCCTTTGTGTGTTCTGTTTCAGCAGATCTCATATGTCTGTCTCCCACCTCTCTACATTTGTGATTCCTTTGTGTCTGAATTGGACTTTCTCCACTATATTAAATCTTTTCTTTCTTTCATGGGACCCTTCACCTCCAAGGAGAGCCTCCTCCCTGAATCCCACTATTTGATACTCCTTCTGCATCTAGCACAGCCTGACTTGCATTTATTTGTGTAACTATGGTAATCCCTCTACTAAATTGTTAGATTCCTGAGGGCAGGGATGATGTTAGTTTTCCTTTTTTTATTCCTAGCATTGACAAAACCCTTTATTTAGTTTTTTAATTAACATGTTTTTCTTTCACCTCCCCTTCCCAAAAAAGAAAACTCTTGGGACAAATCTGCATAGTTAAGTAAACCAAATTTCTACATTGACCATGTCCAAAAATATATCTCTTTCTGCATCTTGAGACTATCACCTCTCTGAGAGGAGGTGGAAAGTATGGCTCATCATCGTGAGTCCTTGCATTGAATACAGTTCTTAAGGCTTTCAGAGCTGTCTTAACAAGTTGTTACTACGTAAATCATTTTCCTTCTTCTGTTCATTTCACTCTCCATCTGTTCTAGAAGTGTGTGCAAATTTCTCAGAAACTGTCCTTTTCATCCTTTCCATAGGGCAGATATATTCCATTATATTCACATGTCATAGTTCAGCCACTCTCCAAATGATTAGTATTCTCTTACTTTCCAGCGTTTTGTCACTACAAAAAAGAGCTATTGTGACATATGAGTTCTCTCCCTTTTTGATCTCTTTATCAAAAATATAGACAGTTTATGTAATCAAAATTATCTATTTAAAATCTTCTGTGTTCTCCTCTGTGTCTCATTTGGTCATGAACTATTTCTATATCTAGCCATAGTTAGAATAGAAAAGTAGTTTCTTCCTTGTCCTTTAATTTGTTTATAATGTGACCTTTCATGTCTAAGTCATATATACACTTAAAGCTTATGTTGGTATATAGTATGAAGTGTTGGTCTAAATTTAATTTCTGCCAAACTGCTTTTTACTTTTCACAGCAGTTTCTTTTGAATAGTACAACTACTTTTTGCAAAGTAGGGCATAGTGGAAAGTTGGTGCCACTGGAAACTTTTGAGAAAACTCAGGATATGTGCAATATCATTTTATGGGGGAGAAGGGGAGAAATGAATTTCTCTTTCTTTCTCCTCTTTGATATCCTTCCCTTCTGATCCCATCAATATTAGTCAAGCCTCCTTTATCTAACTCAGAATCATAGGAATCATAGCATTGTAAGAACAAGAAGAGATCACAGAGATTGTCTAGACCAGTGGTGTCAAATTCAAATAGAAACATATCTCTGCAGGCTGCATACTAACTTAGAAAACCACAAATTAACATTATCTGTGTTTTGCTACATTTGTTTGTTTTGTTAAATATTTCCTAATTTCATTTTAGTCGGGTTTGGGGCTCCACTTGGGGGTTTTTGCAGGCAGCATGCTATCCAGCAGCACTTTTGACCCCTCTGGTCTTGACCAGTTGTCTTATTTTACAGATTCAGCAGCTGAGGTTCAAAGAATAGGGCCTGCAAGCCAGGCTGCTTGACACTCGGGCCAGCGTACTTTCCACTATAACCAGAGTTGCTGCTCCTGTCTCCAGCTTGTCTGCTGGGGGATCCCAGTACTTTTGTAAGACTAGCAGAGGATGAGTCACATTTCCTGACTTTGTCAGCTTCACAAAAGACTTCAGTCCTCAAAGAACACAGGGGTCTAGGTGTTATCTCCTGAATATATGAATTACATATCAGTTCCTAGGCTTGAGGAAATTTTCCCACTGAAGGCAGAAATCAGGGCCAAGAAAAAGTAAGCATACAAAAGGAATTCTTTTCTGATATTCTGATATGGTTTCCTTCTAGTTTGTGCATTTCAAATCAGTTCCTTAAACTCTGAATGACAGTCTTAAAATTCTCATCTTTATTTCCATGGGCAATGGAGGGCAGAGGGAGAGAGGACAGATTAGGGACTATCCTAAGCTACAGTAATAAAAATAGACTGTCTGGGGAGTGATTCTTGTTAAGATCATTTCAAAAAGGAGAAGAAAAACCCTAATTCTTCTAAATAAGTGGACCCTAAATCTACCTGAGGAACTAGATCACTTTGAGGTAGTGGTGGGGGTGTGTACTCATGCATGATACATGGTGACACTATACCTATTGATACCATATAGGTAGTCCCTTTGTCAACCAAATTTGTTTGAAAAAGTTCATTTGTATTCAACTCAAAATAGCCTTTATTAAATGCCTACTATATACAAGGAATTGTACTCAGTGTACTCAGTACTCAGAATTGTACTCCTACTGGTGAGTGAAACTTACATGCACACAGATAAGTAAATACAACACATAGGCAAAATTATACAAAGTCACTTTAAGAAGAAAATAAAATTAACAGGAAGATCAGGCTGCCTCATATGGTACCTAAGCTGTGCTTTGACAAAAGCTGGGGAGTCTAAAAGGTAAGAGGTGATGACGATATGTATTCCAGCCATACAGACAGCCGATACAGGCATTCAGGCTGGAGATGGCATGGTATATATGGGAAGCAGCTAATGAGACAATTTGACTCCCATATAAATTGAACAAATGGTATGGGAGCAAATATAAACTTAGACTGGAAATATAGGTGGAAGGCAGCTTACAGAGGATTGTTCTAAACCTCTGGCTGAAGATTTTGTACTGAATCTGAGGCATTAAGGAAGGAAATACTGAAATATTTGAGGAGGGGAGCAATTTGTTGCAATTTGTCTTATAAGGACATGAAGTTGGTAGCTGCATGGGAGCTCAATTAGATAAAGGAGAGCCTGGAAACAGCGGAATTGATTAGGCTGCTTCAATAGTCTAGGTGAGGGGATGGCAAATGGCCTGTTGAACTAAGAATGGTTTTTACATTTTAAAATAAAGTTTTATTAGTTTTTACATTTTAAAGTAAAATTTTATTGTATTTTAAAATAAAAAAAAAAACATTCTTAGCTCCCAGGTGGTATAAAAACAGGTGGTCTGGATTTGACTTTAGGACAACAGTTTGCCAACCCTTGGTTTCAGGCATAGCAAATGAACTAGGGTAGAAAGAAAGTTATTAATATGAGAGGTGCTGTGGAGACAAAACCAGTAAGACTCAGTAATGAGGAGGAAAAAGAAAGAATCAAGAATGATGCCAGAGTTTTGAACCTGGATATCCAGAAGGTACCCGCAGCAGAAAGAGGGAAATTTGAAGGATGGATGAGTTTTAGGAAAAATGTAATGAGGACATGTTGAGCTGAAAGTGTCTAAAAGACATCCAGGTTAAGATGTATAATGAGTAGTTAGTAAATGCAGGAAGAGAATTCTGGATCAAGATTAGGGAATAAATTGCACAGACGTGTCAGAGATTACAATAGGAGTATATGAGCTTACCAGAAAAAAAAAGTGAAAGAAACAACAAGATGGCCAAATGAGAGTTTATGGGGATAATGATCTAGCAAAGGAAACTGAAGAGAAGGAAAGAGACAGATATACAGACACACACAGAGAACAGTTTTGAAAGTCAAGAGTTTTAGGGAGGAGGTAATGAGCTAGACTGGAAATTGAGAAATGGAAGGTGATTCTGGATTACATTTGGAAAATTGCATAGCACTTTCGATGACATCAGACTGACTATCCCTGCAGAAGCTCATCTCTTTGCAAGAGCTCATCTCTTACCAACGCTCTCTCTGTGGTGTGATTTGACTAATTCTAGTAACGTCACAATCTCGGAAGACTTAGGATTAGTCCAGTCTTAGAAGCGTATTTGGTGGGTCTTAGTAGACCAGACCTGTACGACTTGTGGCACACAGAAGGATTTCTTCTATATACAAAAGATGCTTAACTCTACACTTTTTGTGGGCCACCCAAAGTCCTTGGAGTGCAGCGAGCAGCCTGCAGGTCATAAGTTGCATAGGCTTGAAGTAGACTGAAACATGACGACAGTGACTTCTATTTAGGGATTGTGAAGGACTATGTCCTTTCTCTGTCAGAAGAAGAGGTGTACTGGTACATAGTTAGAATGGCATCAAGGGGCAGCGAGGGGATGGATAAAGCAACAGCCCTGGAGCCAGGAGGATGTGAGTTTCACATATGACCTCAGATGCTTACTAATTGTGTGAGCATGGGCAAGTCACTTAACTGTGATTGAGCGAAAGAAAGAAAGAAGGAAGGAAGGAAGGAAGGAAGGAAGGGAAGGAAGGAAGGAAGGAAGGAAGGAAGGAAGGAAGGAAGGAAGGAAGGAAGGAAGGAAGGAAGGAAGGAAGGAAAGAAGGGAAGGAAGGAAGGAAGAAAGAAAGAAAGAAAGAAAGAAAGAAAGAAAGAAAGAAAGAAAGAAAGAAAGAAAGAAAGAAAGAAAGAAAGAAAGAAAGAAAGAAAGAAAGAAAGAAAGAAAGAGAGGAATGAGGGAGAATAGATAAATTCTCTGTGTGATATAATGATTCATCCAACATTCTGAAGAACTGAAGCATGGCCTGTAGCTTGTTGCATAGACCCTCTGTGAAAGACCCAGAAAGATTCACACAGACAAATCTTACCAGAGCTGGAACTAGGATGAGATGATGAGAGATCTTTTTTCTAGACCTTGATATCTGAGGGTCAGGGTTGAGGTGATACTTTCTTCTGGTCCCAGAAGCACCTGACTGACCTAGCTCTCTCACTTGGCCCTGGTTGGAACTGCCCAGGGCTCTGTGGTTGTCATATTCCCCAACCAAAATCTATCTTCAGACCACAACATGATGTTTCCATTATGCCACCTGACCTGGGGAGCCATGGCATGTGGGATATTTAAGATCAAAATGGGATCTGTGGAGAAGTTAGCAACAAAAATGGGGGGTGAGTGTTAGCTGCCACCCCTCTACTCTTCATAGAGTGGCCTCTATGAGAAGAGGGACTATGCCTATACCATACCACTCCCTTTAGGGGTCTTCCTGACATGGAATGCAGGGTCCTGAACAGAGGAAGCATTCAACAAAAGGTTGTTGATTTATTTCTTGTTAAATAATCTACCCTCACACTACAATCAACTGAGAGAGTTCCACATCCACAGGCATTGGCACACCATTTGATTAAAGTCAAATGGAATCAATTTAATAAATTGAGTCAATTTAGCTTCTCTATAACTTGATAGGCCCCCAAATACTACACCTAGCAAATTCTTGTTTCCTGTTCCTCTCATCCCTGTGATTCAGAACTACCTTCTGATGGGGCAAAAACCTTTACCTCTCCCCACGTTCAACCAATTGTCCAGCTGTGAAGTGATGAGGGGCCTGTTCTTAACTATTTATGAAATACCCCCATACAATCCAGGAAACTACCTCAGTCTTCAAGTCCACCCTTTCATAGAGACATTCCCCACTAATCTCCTTTTTTTGGTCTCCTAAGAAGACCAAGTACAAAAGCCAGATGCAGAGGTCAGTGAAAATTTGGCAATCAAGGCTCAAAGTGGGTTGAAAGACATCTGTGGCCTCAGACGAGCACAAAGACTACACCTCTCTCTTTGGCTCATCAATCCTCCTATAGTCCAACCTCCTTTCTCCTAATCACTTGTTTAGTTTCTACTTTCAATGGTAACACAAATGTTGCCTCCTCTGAGAAGTCTTCTCTGATTTTCTAAGCTGGCAATTATTTTTCCACTAAGTGCTTCAGTATAGCACTTTGGTATACCTCCAACATGAAAGATTATATATTATAGTTGTTTGTGTTTGCATCGAATCCTGTACTACATATAAGTTCCAGAAGGGCAGAAATTGGTATTTATCTAAGCTTTGTATCTTCCCTAGTGCTTACTACAGTAATCACTTAATGGTAGAATTGTTGCTGGCCCTAGTAGACATAGGTAAGCCAAAGGACTTGTCCCATGCAGTGCAGCAAACACTGTCAGGTTTTCCACCAAGGGTTTAATGACCCATCTATGTCATTATGCAGGACAGCCGATATTACAGAGACAGTCCTATATCATAAGGTAGTCCTTAGATTAGAGTACTGTACAGATCAAGTTTACCAGGCCAGAGACAACCTTGCCATCCAGTCTCTTACCTAGAATACTTTTCCTTCCATGTTCCATCTTTTTTAAATTTTTAAAATTTATTTTCAGTGTTTCACAATCACTACCATACAACCTAGATTTTTTCTTTCCCTCTCACTCCCTCCCTCCTCTCCACTTCCCTGCTCCCTCCCCAAGATGGCATACAATTTTAAATAAGTTATACACATACGTTCCTATTAAGAACATCTTCACCATAGTCATGTTGTATAGAAGAATTAAAATGAATGGGAGAAATCATATAACAAACCAAAACATAATACAAAAGAAAATGATCTGCTACAATCTGTGGTTGAATTCCATAGTTCTTTCTCTGGATGTGGAAGGCATTTTGCCTTAAAAGACCATTGGGAATTTTTTAAGTCCTTGCATTGCAATGAAGTTCTAAGTCTATCAGAAAATATCCTTGCACACTGTGGTTGTTGTTGTGTTCAAAGTTCTCCTGGTTCTGCTCCTTTTCCTCACCATTGGTTCATATAAGTCTTTCCAGGCCTCTCTGAAGTCTTCCTGTTCATCATTTCTTATAGCACCATAGTATTCCATTACATTCGTGTACCACAGTTTATTCAGCCATTCCCCAATTCTTCCATATCCATCTTTCAGAGCCCAATTTAGTGCTACCTCCTCCATGAAGGCTTCCCTGACTTCACTAATCCTCATTAATAACCTTCCTCTCTATAATCTCTACTCATGGATGTGGTCTAGTTACAATATATTATCTTTCATTATTCACTGTTTTAGTATAGCATAGTTAAAAGAGCACTGATCGTGCCACTTCTGAGACTCAGCACTTATACAACCTCTGGGACTCAGTCTCCTCATCAGCAAAATGGACTACCTAGGTGGCTGTGAGGATTAGATGAGGCCACGGACAATATAATGTGCTCAGGGACCATCAGTGGAGGCTGTCATGATAAGCTTCCTGAAAATAGAGATTGTCGAATTCTTCTGCTTCCCCACTACACTTTACTCAGTGGTGAGACATAGTTGATATTCAGCAAATAAATACTCAATTGGCTGATTGGTATTAGTTTATTTATCAAACAATAAACACTTAGTAAGCACTTACTATGTGCTATGCAGTGCGCTGAGGACTTTCCCTTGTTAGTGGGAGGACCATCTCATTAAGAGGTAAAGAATGAAATTGCTTAAATCATTTGCATCTGAAAGAATCCTACATCCCTTTCCTTACAAAGCTACTTCCATTTTTTAAAAATAATAACGAGTGTTTTAACAGCACTGTAATGTCTGTCAAATGCTTTTTACGTGTTATCTCATTTGACCCTCACAACAACTCAGTGAAGTGGTGCTGTTATTATCTCCCTTTTACGGATGAGGAAACAGGATGAAAAAAGGTTAAATGAGTTGCCCAAGACTACACAGTAAGTGATGAGGCAGGATTTCAACCTGGGACTCCAGGTCAGTACTCTATCCCCTATGAAGCCTAGTTTCCATTCCTTTTCAAGAGACAGCAAAAGAAGGTTCAGAGATGAGAAAAATGTAGAGAGAAGTAACACTGTCTAAGAAATACCCAGAGAAATGGAACTGGAGGTATAGAGAGACATGGTTTCCTAAGTAATAACAACAACCTCTAGATCCAGTGTCTTATAGTCCTAAAACACCCCTCCTCATAACAATCCTTAGAGGTAGGTAGTGTCCCCCTTTGGTGAAGGACTGTCTCAGAGACACTAAATGACTTTTTATGGTCAGTCAAATGCCAAGGGAGCCAGGCCTTGAGCCTAGATATTCTATCGCCAAATAAAAGTCCCCCCTTTTGTCCTCTGTGTTGCCTCTCAATTGGAGAATTGCAATATTCTCTGGCAAGTTTCATTCCATTTTTAAACACAAAATCCACAATGTCCTCTCAGAAAGAGGACAAAGCTCTCTTCTTGGTAAAAGATGCCCATATGGTTGTGGGATTAAATAGTTAATTAAGTAAACCTTGAGAGAAATATGGCTGCACAAAATCAATTTCTGTTGCTCAAGAACTGAGGATTACTGATACTGTTGGTGGTGACTATGACAGAGACCACTACTCCAAAGAATCACTTACCCCCAAAGCACTGGATAGGTCAAGCTGAGCATCTTGTACCCAACGCCCTGAGACACATTCTTCTTGGAGGCTGGAGTGTCAGGAAATGCTATAGGAAGGAAAGAGCATATTCCTTTACTCAGAAATCAAAGGCTACTTCTCCCCAGAGCAAAGGAAGTGAAACCAATTAAAAGAAATTCAGATTTGCCTCTTCTATCTAAAGGAGGATGAAGGAGGGGCAGAAATGCAAACAAAGCTTGGGGGGAAGATGAGGGGAAATCACTTAATGACTAATTTTCTAGGAATTCCATGAAGAGAAACATGATTTTCCTATTATTTTTTGCTTTCTATCCTCCATCAAGCTCTACTATTGAAGATTATTCCAGTGGAGGACAAGTTCTTGTAGGCTCTACCATACTGGAAAGGCTGTTTGGACACCAGTCCTAACAACATCGGGTAATCTGCTTTCTGAGGGCCAGCCTTGCTAAGTCTGGAAAGGCTTGTTACCAGGAGGCTAGTCACCCAGGGATGAATCCTTTGGCCATAGTAACCCATGAATCAAAGACAATACAAAATCAATCAATCGGTAAGCATTTCTTAGGTAATTACCTACTATGGTGTCAGGAACTATGTGAGGTGCTGAGGACACAAAGGCAAAAGGGAAGCAGTCCCTGTCCTCAGAAGCTTACACTTTATTGGAGCAGATACATGGGAAAGGGCTCAAGTGGCTGGGAGGATCAGGAAAGGCTTCATGGTGAAATTGATCTGGGACATAGGGAATTTTAAAACATGGAAATAAGGAGTGTTTTCCAGGCACAATCAATGCAAAAGGATGGAGATGAGAATGTAATGCTCTCTATGAAGGTCAGTAGGAAGGTCAATTTGACTGCACCACAGAGTGATTGAAAGGGAATAACAGAATGAGGTGGGATGGTAGGTTGGAGTTAGAATGTGAAAGGTATTAAATTCCAAACAATGGAATTTATATTTTCTTTAAAAATAATAAGGAGCCACTGAAATTTGTAGAGTAAGAGAGGTCAGATCTACACTTCAGGAAAATCACTTGGATAGCTGTGTGGAAGATGAGATGAGACAGAGAGACTAATACTGTTACTGCAATAATTCAAACAAGAGGTAACCAGGGTTTGTACTAGGGTGATGCATGTGGGTAGAGAGAGGGGATAGGTGTGAGTAATGCTGAGGGAGTTGAAACAATAAAATCTGGCAACTAGTTGAGTTGGGGAACAGTTAAAAATGGAGGATAACTGAGGTTGGGAAATAGGCTAACTGGATGATTGGTACAACCTTTAAAAGAAATGGAGAAGTTCAGAAGGGAGGAGGGAAAGATAATGGACATGTTGAGTTTGAAATCACTGTGAAACATTCCATTAGAAATGTTCAAAAGGTAGGTGTTGATGTAGAACTGGAGTTCAGAAGAGAGTAGGATCAGATATATAGATCTGGGAGCTATCTACATGGAGGCAATGATTTAAACTATGAGAGCACATGAAGTCACCAAGTGTGTGTGTTTGTCCTTCGTTGCCAAAGAAGACCATGCCATCAGAGAAATAATGACATGACTTGCACTTGACTTTGATTTTTTTTTGAGTGAGGGAGGGCTGTGCAGGTCACCAGCCTCACTTCTCCTGCAGAGCCATCTGAATCCAGTGACCAGATAGTTATCAGGATGACTGGAGATGACTCAGGATGAAGCAATTGGGGTTAAGTGACTTGCCCAAGGTCACACAACTAGTGAGTGTCAAGTGTCTGAGGTGAGATTTGAACTCAGGTCCTCCTGACTCTTGCACTGGTGCTCTATCCACTGCATCACCTAGCTGCCCCAAGTCACCAAGTGAGAGAGTATGAAAGGAGAATAAATAGCAAGAGATCCAGGAGAGATCCTCGTTCCACAAGTACAGGTAGGGGGTGTAAAATGGACAATGATTCAGCAAAGGGAACTGAACAGAAGTCAGACAGAAAGGAAGGAAGAGAAAAAGGAGAGATAGCAGTCTTATGGAAACTCAAGTGGAATTAAGATAGTCAATGGCCCTTGAGAGGTAAAGAAGGATGAAGAATAAGAAAAACCCAACAGATTTAGCAAATAAGAGCGAACTGATAACCTTAGGGAGAATAGTTTAAATTAAGTAATGAGGTCAGAAGCTGGACTGCAGAAGGTTATGGAGTGAGAAGAAGAGTGAAGGTACTGGATGTACACAGATTTTTTTTTTTATTATCTTATTTTTAATTTATGGAATAAAACAATACCTCCATAGCATAGTATAATAAAAAAGATGACTGTACATGAAACTGCAAATCTATTATGTACAACTTACTATTCCTTGTAAAATATAATAGTTGTCATGTAAATTTCTTTTTTTCTCCCCCCCCCAGAGACGGCTACCATTAGATAAAATAAGCATATATGTGAAATTATTCTCTACATATATCTATTTATCAGTTCTTTCTCTGGATGCAGATTTTTCTTTTAAAAAGACAATTTAATTTTTTCGCAATTGGCAAGCATTTATTTTCTTATTTCCCACTTTACCCACCTCCAACTTGGAAAAAGAACAAATAATAACAAAAGCTTTATTAAATATTCATAGTCCAACCCCACTCCCACCCCTCAATTTCCACATTGGTCATCTCCAAAAATGTTTGTTGACAGTTTTTTGGGGGGACGTTTTGCTCTGATAGATAAAACAGATATAGGATGATAGCTGTAGTGGGTGTCAGAGTCTAGTGAGGTTATTTTTTAAGAATGGGGGAGACTTAGGCATATACGTAGGCAGGAGGGAAGGAACCAGTAGAAAGAGAAAGATTACAACTCAGAGAAAGATACAGGATAATTGTGGGGCAATCTGCTTGAGAAGATGGGAAGAGATAGGGTCAAAAGTGCATATAGAAAGACTGGAATAAAAAAGTTGCTGATTGGGGGATGATGCCAAGAGGTTACGAAATGCAGAGAAGGGGAGAAGAGGGAACTTATGGTAAATATCCTCTAATTTTTCAGTAAAGTGCAAAGCAAGATCCTTAGGTGGGAATATGGAGCTAGACTTTCTGAGTTCTTTATATAAAGTAAATCATCAAGGAAGAAAAATTAAGATCCAGAAATATGAACCTAATGGTATCAAAATGAAAGACGGACCCACTATCAGTTGCCATCAGAAGAGGATACAAGCCAGCCTGGCTTGTCATCCTAAGGGGGAAATTTATGTATCAGGATATCTGATACTGCCATCTTCTTCCCTTAGATCTAGGTTCATCTAAAATCTCGATTCCAAGAACTATGGGAATGACACTGCCTTCCAGATCACCATTGTTCCAAGAAACAACCTTTGGGGGATGTGACTTGTTACCTGCCTCTGCAGGGGCTGCAGTGTCTTTCTTTTCAACATCCAAAGCTACTGAAGACCCAGAAAAGAAAATTCTCCCCACCAAAGTCCTTGGCACTATCAAATGCCTCAAGGTCAGAAATGGATATGGTTTAATCAGTAGAAATGACACTAAAGAAGATGTTTTGCCACAGTAGCCTAAGAACTCCCTGGTCTTTCCATTTGACTTGCAACTAAAATATCCCTTGTGTGTGGCCTTTCCCTATCAGAATGCAAGTTCCTTGAGATTAGGGCTTTTCTTGCTTCTCTGTTTGTATTCTTGGTGCTTTGGCACATATTGAGCATTATATACGTAATATGTTATATTTATATAATATGTATTACATAGTAATATATTATGTTATAATAAATACTTTTTCAATCAAACATTTGTTTTCTTTCTATTTATCCAATATATTGATTAGCTTCTGTATGTACTTCCCAGAATGCTAGAATTAGAAGGGCTTTAAGGACACGCTATAGTCTAACATTATTTTGTAGATGCGGAAACTAAGGCCCAGGCTATCTTGAAATATCTCCATCTTCTCCACAAATATGATTTTATCTCATACTTTGCGCAAGTCTAAGTTTATACCTATAGTTTTGTCTTGCAAATGAATTTGTATGCTAAACTATTATTGTACTTGGCTGCCTTAGAAAGATTCTCTTCTTGGCAAGAAAATCAAGAATTGCTAGCAAATTGTAGCCTAGAAATGTAGACTAGAATTCAAGTAAATGGATTCCTAATCCCATGTTCTTTATGTTTTTTCTCCATATTTCACAATTGTAAAATGAAAATATTCCAGGACCTCAAATATCTGTTAAACACACTTCTCAGCAGGGCACTTTTTCCTTCTATGAAAGGGTGTTGCTGTTAAATGGCTGTTCATAGTCCTCTCAGGATGGATTTTGAAATAGTAATGCAGAAGTTGAATTCAACTGAGGCAGCACTTCCCTCAGTCCCAGATGACCATCTCTTGACTGGATATTTTCATTGATTGTGTCCCCTTGCCTAGAAGTCTCTCTTGCTTCACCTCCATCTCCTAGATGCCTCAGCTTCCTTCAAATCCCAGCTAAAATCCTATCCTAAGGCTTTGTCATCCTCCTGAATGCTAATGCCTTCCTTCTCTTGATTAACTCCACTGTAAGCTGCATGTACCTTGTTTGTACATAGACATGTTGTCTTTCTCCCATTGCACTATGAGTCCCTTGAGAGCAGAGACCATTTTTACCTTTTTTTGTATCTGGAGAGCATAGCAGAGTATTTAATATATAGTTGGTGCTTAATAAATGCTTGTTGCCATGACTTACCATCCATCCCAGAGTGGTCTGGATCTTTCTTTCATATTGTGTGCAATTATAAAAGCTTCAATCTGATCTACTTAAACTCTTCATTCTCAATAATGAGAAATGGATAAAAGAAAAGCTATTGACTCTGATCAGGGCAGCCTGGTGATGCAGTGGATAAAATACCAGTCCTGGAGTCAGGAAGTTGAATCTTCCTGAGTTCAAGTCTGACCTTACTAACTGTATGCCTTTGGGCAAGTCACTTAAACCTGTTTGCCTCAGTTCCTTATCTGCAAAATGAGAAGAAATGACAAACCACTCCAGCATCCCTGCCAGATAGGCTCAGGGAGAGCTGGGCACAACTGAACAATAACAACCACAGCATTGACTCTGTTTATCACCATTTCTTACATGATAGAGAAGGAAAGTAACTACTGAATAAGGACCAGAAAATGGTTTCACTCAGCAAATTCTTGATTTTCTTGCCAAGAAGAGAATCTTTCTAAGGCAGCCAAGTACAATAATAGTTTAGCATACAAATTCATTTGCAAGACAAAACTATAGGTATAAACTTAGACTTGCGCAAAGTATGAGATAAAATCATATTTATGGAGAAGATGGAGATATTTCAAGATAGCCTGGGCCTTAGTTTCCGCATCTACAAAATAATGTTAGACTATAGCGTGTCCTTAAGGCCCTTCTAATTCTAGCATTCTGGGAAGTACATACAGAAGCTAATCAATATATTGGATAAATAGAAAGAAAACAAATGTTTGATTTGATTTGCTAGAAATCTAACTTGTTCTATGATTTTGAGCAAGTTTTCTCACCAACAAAACTAGGTAGGGATCAGGGGAGAAGAAGGAGTTGGGGTTAGACTGGATAAATGACTTCTGACTCAGAATAAATGAGCACCAAAAGATACAATGCACCCTTGAACTTGGAGTCAAGAAGAACTATGTTCAAATCCCACCACCAACACTTAGGTCCAAACATGGGCAAGTAACTTAATCTCTCACTGTTATTTCTCACAAGTATCCTTTCTTCTAATCTGCTGTTAATTCTCACCTTTGCTCCAGTTAGTCGATGGCCTCTGACCAGACACCTAATCTTTAAATGACTCCCACATCAGTACTGTGTTTTTTCCTTTCTAGAAAGGCATACATACAATGATGTGCCTCTCATATTCAGGACCTTCTAGCTCTTCTTGATGAGGGTGGCCATGATACATACTGTAGAGATAATTTAGAAGACTTTGGCCTTTTTCCTTTGTTAATCCAGAATCATATCTTCTGACTTTTTTTCTATGTTCCCTTGTGCCAACTTATGTATTAAAGTTATTGAGCACCAAATTAAACACTGACTTGAGAAGCTGCACTGTCCAGTGAAAATAACACTGGCTCTGAAGTCCAAGGACTTGGATTCAAATTCTGATTTTGATGCTTCCTGAAATCATGACCTTGGACAAGTTATATAACACCCTGGCCCTCAGTTCCCTCATATAAAATGAGGGGCACTAGCTGGCTTTGACCCCATCAAATTCTTCATAGAGTTTCTCTACTTCTTTCTCCTGTGATAGACTCTGAAGGGGAAATTATGTTGCACCACATATTGAAGAGAGCTGTAGCTACTTGTAGTATTACTAAAGGATCTGAAATAGCAATTTGTCCAGTCTAGCATCCTCAGGCAATCACTCCTGAAGGTGCTCTAGCCACGGCTACTAAAGACTAAAAAAAGAAAGCTCTTGGCACCCAAATCCTTGGCACTGCCACATGGTTCAATATCAAAAACTGATATGTGGAAATGACGTTAAAGAAGAGGCATCTACTCTGATGCTGACCCCTAAGAGCCACGGGACCTTTCCACCTGACTAGCAGTCAATGTGTTGTCTGTCCCAGGAGAATGGGGGCTCCTTGAGATCAGGCACTGTCTTTTCTATTTGGTTCCCAAGCATTTAACAGAGAGCAAGTACTTAATGAATGTTTTATTAATTCATAAGTAGTTATTTAATAAATTCATTCACTGTATTAACATATTAACTAATTTAATATATTCAATTTCGTTCATTCACTGTAGACATTAGCCCTTGCTTCCTTATCCCTGCAAGTTATGAAGGAATGTTGAGAAAGTTCTTCTGGTGCTGTGATCAATAAAGTAGATGTGGTCAGAAAACCTACCCTTGGGAGTTTGTGACTGAAGATGTCAGAAGCTACTAAGACTTGTGATGTGACTGCCAGTAAATAATGAATAGTAATGATATATCCTGAGAGAGGGAAAACAGAACAGTGTGGAAGCTGAGAGTGGATTTTGTTGCCACCCTCCTTGGTCTTCTCTTCTAAAATTCCTTGTGACTGTTGAGGGTATGACCACGTCAACCAGGTTTGCCACTAGAATGTCAATCTCAACTCTACTCTCACTCACAGACCCCTCTCTCCCATATATAATCTGTTGCCTAATCTTGTCTTTGCAATATCTCTCCTATACACTCCCCTCCTCTTTACCTCTACAGCCCCAACTTTTGTTTGGGCTTTTATCACCACTCTCTTGGACTATTGCAATAATTTTCTACCTGGTTTTCCTGACTCAGGTCTCTCCCCAATTCCAATCCATCCTTCATTCGTCTGTCAAAATTTTCTTTTAAAGTGCAGGTCAACTGTGTCATGCTACTCACTATTCACTGACCTCCAAGGGCTCTTCCCCTCCAGGATTAAATATTAAGTCCTCTGTTTGGCAGCTCTCCATAACCTGGTCTGTTTTTATCGTTCCCCTCTTTCTGTACTCTCATTAGTCCTCTCTATATACAACATGATCCAGCACCACTAGCCTAAGCCATTTGTCCTTCAAACACAGCATTCTTTTCCCCATCTTCCCAGCATTTGCAATAGTTGTCCCCCATTCCAAGAATGCTCCTAATTTTCACTTCTGATTCTGAGCCCCTTCAAGAATTTCTCTTCATTGAATTTGTCTCTACTTCTACCTCTGTGACAGACTCTGAATGTTGCATTTGAGTTGAAGGACCCACACTCACTTGTGGCATTCCAAGAGCCATGAGAATGGCATTTGCTTCCATCTTAGGAAGCAGAACCTATGAACATGCAATGTGTCACGTCTTCCTTCAGATAATCTGACCACAACTATTGAATTCAAAGGAAGAAACTTCCTGCTACCAAAATATTTGTCACTGTCAAAATGGTCCAACATCAGAAACAGATATGATTTTATTAGTGGAAATAACATTAAAGAAGAGTCATTAGTTCAAATCTTATCTTCTACAAGTAGCTTTTCCCAGTTCATCCAACTAATGCCTTCTATCTCCTCACCTCTCCCCACTCTCTCACACACACACACACACTCTCCTTCTATGTATCTAGTTATAATTGTTTTCTTCATTAAAATATAAATTCCTTCAGGGTAAGGACTAATTTTTGCATTTGGCACATAAGTACTTAATAAATGATTGTTGACTGACAGGTTTGTAGATATATCTGATTACGGACTTCAAGCTATTTGTGTATGCTTTTGGGTAGAAATGCCCAGAGTTAGGTTTGAACCTTGATTGAGGTAAAATTGGGGGAATACAATGTACTATCCAACAGGTCCTACTGCCTTCCTGATGGACACTACTCCAGGGTCTGTGCTAAAAAGCTCTCAGATTTGGTTTATCTGAGTGACAAGGAAGGTTCCCCATGGTCAAAGAATAGCCATGGTTGAGGGGGGCGGAAATGCCACTGGACTTAGATTTAGTTTTTTTTTTTAACCAAATCCCTGATATGAACTGGTTTTGTTCTCTCATTCACTTTTTCTCATAGATGTGGAGTGTGACCAGATTTCTGGCAAATTGATAATCTTGATGGGCTGAGTTCTACTTAATTGAAATTTGGCTACATGGAACAAGGTGACTCAAGACACCTGCCTGGATAGATGTTTTCCTTTAGTATAAAGAACTCCTGGCATATTAATTTCCTTCACCGATGCAGACCAACAACTCCTATAACATCTAGCCAGGGGTGGGGAACCTGTGACCTTGAGGCTACAAGTGGCCTTCTAGATCCTTGAGTACAATCTTTTGACTGAATCCAAACTTAGCAGAACAAATCCTCTTAGGATTTGTTCTGAAAACTTGGATTCAGTCAAAGGGCCACACTTGAGGACCTGGAGTGTCACATGTGGTCTCAAGGTCACAGGTTCCTCTCACCCCTGGCAATATTACCTGGAGTACAGATGGGTTAAGTGATTTGTGCAGGATCACAGGGCCAGTACCTGTTAGAGACAGGACTCCAGGACCTTTTGACTCTAACACTGATTCTTTATCCACTATGCTTCTGCAAGCAGTTAAGAAGGGGAATTGACACCATCTATTCCCCAAAGAACTGGGTTCTTTCACCTTTCTTAGTAATGTGTTCCTTTCCACTGTTTCACAACCCTTAAAAATTAAGCAGATTTTTTTTCTGAGGTTCTGCCTAAATTCCCTCCAGGGTACAAAACAATAATCAGTGCCAGGTAAAAATAAAAGAAACTTGATAGTGCTAAATGGAAGTGTTCTCTTATGCTGTGGATGTCTTGAAAAGGACTAACTTTTTTTTTAATTTATGAAATTAGTCATTTTAAAAGCCACTGGCAAACCCACTAGATCCTTTTTGGGCTGTGGAATACCCAAGAAGAGAAGTGGTGGTTGGGTTTAGTTCCTCATCTAACAGGGCATCAGAACAGCTCTAGGCAACCAATGAAGAATTAGATCTGCCTGTGGGTTTTCCTGGTATAGACTACCATGACACATGATAGCAGGGTTGTTGGTGGTTTTTTTTTTCCAGCTGACTGGGAAAAATTAAAACTCTCCTGACTTGACAAAACTCCCTATGGCCTCTTGGGCCTGTATTTCCCAGAGAGATGTCACTCCCAAACATTGGATTCTTAACCTTTTTTGTGTCCTTGATCCTTTGGCAGTCTCTGAAAGCCTATAGAGATATGGATGCAGATATACATGCATATATACATGTACATACATATACATACATATATATGTTTTATGTGTATATGCACATAGCCTACATTCATAATTGAAAGACATTCTCACTTTCAATTAGAGCTAATTAAAAAAAAGATGTATTTTTATTCCTTCCAAGTTATGGACCCTTGAAATCTATACATAGACTCTGGATCAAAAATGCCTAATATACAAACTACCTAAATTTCAAATTACTTAAGTTTTGGTCTTATCTTTTCTTGTCTTCCAACTCCTGTTCACCACTCCTTCTGAAGCCAAAGTAGTGTTCTGTGCATGAGAAAAATGCAAAAAAATTAAGTTAAGAAAAGGTGTTGGTTTTTTTTTTAAAAGAAAAACTTAAGTTGCAGTGTTAACTGACCAACAGTATTACATGAATTCTATAGGTCAAAGACTCTGGAGGAATCTTACAGGGACCACTATACTCAAATACTTTTTATGGTATTTTAATGAAAATTTAAAACACTTTTTCCCCCTTGAAAAGAATTCAGTTTGCTTAGATAGTGTAACCAGACCCAGATGTTATAAAATTCATATTTGATCAAAAACCCCAACTCTTGATTTTTCTTGAACACAAATGAACTATATGCTGAAAAAAATTGATATTCTTATTATGATGATCTATTTCAGATGAAGTTGGTGTTTGAAACCAGATCCCTACCCTAGAAAGCATCAATCTGACTTGTCTATCACTCCAATGAGATTAGTCTGCAGACAAGAACTGGAATGTTCTTATGAAATAAAATGATGAAGGGATTCATACCCTATTTTCCCCTGAAGTCTGCCAATTCTGTGAATGGATAAGGGACTCCAGTCTCTGGGAGAGAGAATAATTTAAAGTGGAAAGAGAGCTAGACTTTCTGCCTCTAATATAGACTAGCTGTGTGATCAGGGAAAGTCATTTAATTTCTCAAAGCTTCAGTTTCCTCATCTATGAAATGGGGAAAAAAATATCTGTAGCATTTACTTCTCAAGATTGTTTGCAAGTCTTTAATGAGATAATATATGTAAAGTGCTTTGTAAACCTTGAAGTGTGGGGTAGAAATATCAGCTGTTATTATGATAATACTAATAATAGATAACATTTTAATAGCTTTTAATAGCGAAGTGTTTTCCATGTCATTTCATTTGATGATCATTCACAAATATACTTCCACTCTCCCTCCCATTTTAGTTTGATTCATCAATTTGTTTCAAACTATGACTAGGTAGGTTTCTCCCTTATCTCCCACCTCCCAGTTGCTAAAGTATCAAGGCCCCTGGGAGACGTGAGGTAGTATGTACCCAGCAAAAATAAAAATTACCATCATCATCTTGACAACAATTTCCCCTCAGATCCTGAAGGAAATAGTCCAGGGAATGAAAAGCCTTGGGAATGACAATGTCCTCCAAGCTACCAGGCATATTTCTAGGTCAGTTCCCACAGCCATCACTAAGAGGAGAAATCATTATACAGAAGAGGCCCACCTTCTTCATCCCCACCAGCAAAAACTATTGACCAATTGTTACCAACAGGAAGACCAGCACAGTAGCCTTGGGAGGTACAGCACACCTCAGATCACTGCTTCTTATGGGGTGCCTGTGCTCAGACTCCAATTCCAAGATCACATTTCTCCCTAACCTCAAAACACTATCCCTGACAGTTTTCTCGCCAGCCCAAGGACATCATGCCTAGCAATTATTCATGAATGGGCCCCAGTAAGACAAACTATCTTTCCTTGTTGCAAGAACAAGTTGACCTTTGAAGACATTCTCTTATAAAAACAAGACTATATTGTAACCATAGAATTGTCATGTATTGATTCCCACAGTTATCGTATATTATCCAGAGGTCAAGCTACCAACTCTCAAAGTTATCTTGCTATAGACATAGACCAAGAACACAACCCCTTCCCCTGGTTTTCAGTAGTAAATGATGCCTATGACTAAGGTTGTATATTATCACCTAATTAGCATACCTGTTACTACTTTTCCCATATAAGCTTTAGCATCATTCCTACTAAGTTACAAGTTCCTTAAGGAGCTCTGCCCACCATATTGGTATTACAATATACCTTTGCCACCTTGACTTAAAGAATGCTTAAGTCCATGAATTTGTTCCAGATGACCCTTTCCTGTACTTCATTCCTTGAGCAGTCCCTGAATCTCTTAAACAACATCAGTTCTACTAAAAGAACAACCTTCAGAGCCATTATTCCAGGAAGCAACTCTTGTGGATAAGATGCTAGCCATGCCAGACCTCCCCACCAACAGCTGACCAATTGCCATGCACTGAGCAGGCCAGGCAGCCCAGCTGAGATACCAAAGTACCTGGAGGGAGAGGGGGTAGCAGTTACCTGGCAAGTCAAACCACCACTACCAACTTGACCACCCTCTCCTCAGACCCTGATAAAGACAGTTCAAGATCTTGAACCCAAGAGGCTTTGGAGAAGCAAAGCCTAAAACCCACAGTCATCATCCAGGGAAGCAACACATGTGAGATGCAGCCTGCAGGTGCTATAGCCACATTAATTGAAGACCAAGATATTAGAACTCTTGTTACTCAAATCCTTGGTGCTGTCAAATGGTTCAACATAGGTTACTGACGTGAGTTTATCAATGGAAATGAAATAAAACACCAATCATTATCATTCGCTTTGATGCTGGACCGTGAGGACCATGGGACCTTTCCATCTGACTTGCAGCTGAAAACCTTTCATATTGTTGTACCCTCATTAAAATATTAGTTCCCTGCCTTGCCCATCATAAGTGCTTAATAAATGCTTTATTTGCTCATTACTAGTTATGAAGTTGTGTATAGGAGGTTGCTGCTTTATAAGCATATTTTGTTCGGAAAGGGTTTTCTTTGGAACTTTGAATGCATTTCCCCATTGAAACAACATCATAGGAGGTGATAGGTGCCTAGGCTGCCTCACAAAAGCCTATGTAACCTATTGTACCTGAAGCACAGACATAGCCATAATGTCTCAAGAACATTGCTTCTGTTGGGGCTTCTTGGTATCCAACCAGAAGCCCTTGCACCATGTGAACTCCCACAGTTCTTTAAGAGAATTTGATGAAGAGGTGAAACTAAGATGGCGGAGTAGCAAGAAATAGTATGGTAATCTTTTCCTCTCCCCTGCCCAGACCAAAGCCTGATTGGGTTATCCATGGAAATGAATCACAGTGCGCCATTTTTCCAAGTCTACTCATACAAGGGCAAAGATAAGAGAGGTCTGTGGACACTGGGGCAGGAATCTTGTCCAGGAGCACCTCTCATGGTTCATTCCAGAATGGAGAGACACTTGTACATCAAAGAAACAAGAAGTACTAGACCAAGTGAAAAGAAACTTAAATTTGCGTAGGATGTAAAAGCAAATGTTAAGTAGTGACACTGTCACTTATTACTCAGTTCTGTGTCATAAATTTAGGAAAGATTGAGCAGGGAATCTGTATCTAGGAGTGGAATTCCAGGAGGAAAAGTGGCATGGCCCTAGGCTGTGTACACAGAAAGCACAAAAACAAGCGATATTTGCGCGGCTTGGATCTCCTCTGTGCTATGATCCATTGGGTCTCAGTTTCAGCTTCCAGCCAGTTTGAAAACTGAAAAAAAAAATTCAAGAAGGAATCCCAGACCACAGTGAAGCCTTTGATTCTGTCACTCAGAACTAGTAGACTGTTCTGGCTAGTCAATAGCAGCTGAGTCCAGCAACAGTCTACTGCAACTTCAAATGGGGCAAGCCCATAGGCCTGTTGGTCAGGTCCTAATCTTAGGAATGTGCAGAGTTTAAATCAGAGTGGTAGCAATCACACCACTTTGGAAGGACTGAAAGTGCTTGTAAGTCCCCAGTCTGAATTGTCCCTGAGATACTGGGATAACACACTTCAAGAAAATAGCAACCAGAAACCTCATCACCATATGAGCTCCTACAGTAGAATCAAGATGGTGGAATAGCAATCTTCTCCCTGTTCCTGTCACCTACTTCTTGACAGAGGGATAAAGGACTCAGAGTGCAGAATGTGACATTTTTGGGGTTTTTTTTTTGACATGGCCAATGAGGGAATCTGTTTTGCTTGGCTGTGCACCTTTCTAAGAGGATTTTTTTTCTCTCATGAAAAATTGAGGGAGAAATAGTGCATTTTTGCTAATTAAAAATAAAATTTAACTTAAAAAAACCTTGATGAAATATCTCAACAGCTATTGCACCAACATTTTTGGAACACTGAGACACTTAACATTTTCAGACTACTACTTAAGGCAATCTTTTGGCAGTGCAGAGGAAGGGGAGACTATCTGGAAAATCCTCCACCATCCTCTGTAATTGGCTAGTTGAAATGTTGATCATCATTAGACTAACAGCAGTACAACAATTAAGTAAAACTATTGGTCCAAAGTGGACTGACAGCTTACTTAGCCAGTAACATTTTTGTAAAAACAAGTAGATGATGTTGGCACTAGAGATATAAAAGCATAGCCAAGCAGCAAACTCCCAGAAAACTAAAGCGGACCAGATAAAAGTCAGTTACTCCAGATGCTCTCTCACTGGGTGAATTATGGCTTGTCAGGGTCCCTCTAAAAGTGAGGTGATCACTCCTGAAACCCCAAAATGCTATCTAGTACTATTTTAACTATACCAAACTAAAATCTATACTACTGCTATATGGGAAAATGAATTCTGATTTTTAGCTCAGTAGTCCCAAAACTTCAGTGGCTTTCCAAGCAGTGGTGTCCAAGAGTTGGAACTCCAAGAAAGGGGGAAGAGGGGAGGAGGAATAGAAAATGTCAGCATCCCACAGCCACTAACATAGGAATACATATAAGTGTCAGAGTTAGCTGTCATTGATCTTGTGACTACCATCATTGCCCAGTTGCGGTGTATTATATATCTAAGATCTCAAGCAGCTTACAGTATAGCCCAATGCACAAGTCTTTCCCCAGGGACACACACAAGGGTGGGGAATGGAAACACATACATTCAGTGGAAGCCATTCATATAACCCAACTTGCTCTACAATCAAAGGTACTTCACCTGAGTCTCCTTCTAAAAAAATGCACATCTCCACCACCACAGAGTAATGGAATGGCCTAAGACCACTTTAAGAGGATCAGCCTCTTCCTCCTTTCATAGTGTGCCTCAGAGTGAGAAAGAGGTTGGTGCACTAGTAAAGTTCTTTGCAGACACTTAAAGTATTGTGTAAATGTTAGCTATCATTATTATCAAACATTTTGGTAACAGCTGCTAGCCTCCAGGACCACAAAATAAGCCAACTTTGCTGCCCTAGAGTAGGGCAGGCAATTCTGGGCACTTACAACTTGTTAACAACCATTCACCAAATGTTTTAAATCAAGAGACAGAAGACTAGACTCCCAGCTAGGCTGTTCCTAGGCTCCCAACTTGCCACCTCCCAACCCCCACCTTGTTTGTATGCATAGATCATTTGTAAATAGGATGTTTTGTAAGTTCCGTCTGGCTTTAATTCACTTCAACAATAATATCAGTCACTGTATGCAAAATATTGTGCTTTGTGCTGGGGATAATATGAAAAAAATTGGAAGAGTCTGACAGTCTTTCTAACAGGCTTAAGGAGATTACATTCTACTGGGGGTGGGGATGGGGGTAGGGAAGGGATACAACATATATACAAATAAATATTTTTCTGAGTAAAATAAAGAAGGTAAAGTGGACTTCTTGGAAGAAATGGCACCCAACCTGAGTTTTGGTTTTTTTTTTAAAAGGTTCTGAGGGGAACGAATGAGTGTATTCCAGGCAGATACAATGTTGTTTTTTCTTAATAGAAATAATGTGTTTTTTAAGAGTGTCAGGCATATTTGTACCATTGATATGTTCATGATTTAGTCTTAGAGACATATGAGAAGGAGCCCTTATCCAGTCCTTTAGGAAAGTTTTCAGTGAGGTTCAGTTACTGAATCCATTCCAGGGATTTAGTGTTTTTATAAATCAGCTCTGGATTTCAGAGCCTCATGGTAGCTCCCTACAAAGTGACCAATTTACATGGGCTACAGTGTTTTCTGCAACATTCCATTTCTATTTCAGCTGAAGTATTCAACCACAAGACACCTACTTACTTCTTATCTACTTGTACATCTGGTGAGACAGAGAAAACTACATCATCGCTTGATGTTGTTCAGTTGTGTCTGACTCTTCGTGACTCCATGGACATTCTTGGCAAAGATCCTGGTGTGGTTTGTCATTTTCTACTCCACTGCGTCCCCATTTTACGGAAGAGGAATTGAGTTAATATAGAAGTTAAAATAGGAGTTAAATGACTCCCCCAGGGTCAGATGTGAGGCTGAGTTTGAACTCAGACCTTCCTGATTCCTAGTACAGTGCTCTAGCCACTGTACCCTAGCTGCCCCTTAACATATTTAATTCTTCCTAAATCCAGACTCACTGACATACTTCCCAGACAAGGAAAGAAGAAAACCTTATTTATTTTGAAAATAAATGTATATATACACATACAGAATATATGCACAATATCTATGCACATGTGTATATGCATAGTGTATCCACCTATGTATGTGAACATGTGTCTGCATATTACATACATATACTGTATAGATTGTGTGTTTGTCCTTCATTTTCAAAGAGGACTATGACATTAGGTAAATGGTGATATGACTTGCAGTTGATTTTGATTTGAGTGAGGGAGGGCTGTGCAGGTCACCAGCCTCACTTTCTCCTCTAGAGCCATCTGGATCCAGTGGCCAGATAGTCATCAGGATGACTAGAGACAGACTGCCATGGGATACCCTGGCCCTTTTAGACTAAGGCATTTGCAAACCTTGCCTTGGAGGCTACATTGCAAGCAGAAAGGATTAAAAAATGACCCAAATTGAAAAAGTAGTCCAAATCCAGTGGATAGGAACCTAAAAATAGAGGTGGCTGTCAGGTCACAGAAAGACAAAATCTATTTTCAGTTCTTGAAGACCTGCAGGAGGAGGTAGTTGAGAAGGAGATTTGATTTTGAAAGATAACTTCATCTGTCTTCCATTTGCCAACTAGCATAATGCCATCACTTAGTATTAGTCATCACTGACAAAAATTTGCTGTAGAAAATTGGATTGAGGATATAATCACAGAATCAACATTAGTATGTTATTCTGGGAGAACAAAATCTCAGGGCAAAATTCAGAGATCAAAGCCAGGTGGACTGCTTGCTTTTTCTGTGCTTGTACTATTTGGTATCATTTCCGTATTTCACTCAGGAACATTGCACAACTTCCACTCTCTTCATCATCAAAAAATATTTTTAGGCTTCTCCTTGACGGTAATTCTTTGGCATTGGTTGGTATTAGTCATCTGGAGGAGCATGAATCCTCAAATCTTCTGATATCAGTTGATCTGTAAATATTGGCCAACATTGTGTTTTCCATTCTACCATGGAGGCGTATTAACTCTTACCCCAAGTTGTAGGGATGACTTACTTCTGACATGACTTTAGAAAAGTCAGAGTTATGAACAAAAGTTCAAGTTAACTTAATTCATTATTTATAGTTATGATATCATATTAAGGGCTTTGGGAGAAGACTATTAATTTTTTAAAGAAGAAATATATTTTCTGCCCTGAGGGAGCTTATAGTCACATTTAAACGAGGTCACTAAGCATATAGAACTGTGCAAAAAAGCAGAGGAAATGATGTGAATTAGTACCAGCACACACACACACACACACACACAAACACAAACTGTCCCATCCCTGACCCCTTTCCCCCTTGGTTTTTGATCTCTGAATCTTGCCCTGAAATTTTGTTTATAACTTTCATTCTCTGCTTACATAGCCAATTTGATTTTCTATAGAAATTTATCATCCATGAATAGTCTATTCTCAGAGTTGTGGCATTACCCTGAAAAAAGTGGTATATGCTTATACTTTGGAAAAATCTGAAGATCTGGAGGGCTGCAGAACAGAAAAATTGAAATGTCATGAGGAAGCTCTTCTAGCAACATCTACCTATAGAACAAATCTAGTGTCTCCTTCACATGACAGCCCTTCAGATGCTTGAGATACAGCTCTCATGCCCTCACTGAGTCTTCTCTTTTCCAACTAAGCAAGCCCAATTCCAAAGAATCCTTAGATGACAAGGGTTCAAGACCATTTACCATGTTAGTTGTTCTCTTCTGGAAATTCTCCAGCTTATTAATGTTCTCTTTAAACCATAGTGACAAGAACAGAATACAATACTGCAGAAGAGGTTTGGTGGGTGCAGAATATTCCCTTTTTCTGGAAGCTATGCCCTCTTTATGCAACCTAAGATCATGTTATCTATTTTGGCTTTCATACCACACTGCTGACTCATATTAAACTTGCAGTCCATTAAAATCCCCAGATGTTTTTTTCAGAATAACTGCTATCAATTTATGCCTTACCTCATAGAAACTTGTAAAATTGAATTTTTTTGTATGTTTTTGTATTTTGATACCAAAGTACAAGACTTTACATTTATCCTATATTGTTAGATTCAGCCTGTTTAAGATTCTTTTGGAACCTGATTCAATTATGTACTGTGCTAGCTGTCCCTGCCCAGTTTTGTGCTATCTGCAGATTTGATGAGCATTTCATCTATGCCTTTATCTAAATCAAATCTAAGGGCCATCCCACTAGTAAAGAGACCTACTATTAATGCACATGTCAATTTACTTCTGGTATATGATGAAAGAAATAGACACATCTGTTTTCACCAGGTTAGGTTTGCATAGAATCATGGTGAAACATATCATGACATTTCAGATTGGCAGTCACGAAATCTGGGTTCAAGTCTCAGCCCTGACACTCATGAGCTGGTTAACCTTGGATAAGTTACATAATCACATCAAGTCTCAGTTTCTTCATCTGCAAAATGAGGAGGTTGGACTAAATGATTTCTAAGTTCCATTATTAAGCTCTAACATTCTATGCTTCTATGGCATTTTTGAAGGGGTTCACTTAGCCAAATGAATACTGCTCGGATTGCCTGGTTTTCCACTGGGGAGGCTCCCAGAGAAATGGCTCCCATTCCATAGGAAAAATCTCTGAAACAAAGTTAGTTCACTGAGCAAAATCTTCCTCTAAAAAGGACTAGCCCCAGCACTTCTGCTAAATATTGAATGATCATGACACATATTATGAAACAGGCAGAATTCAAGTAACACTCTTCTTTCTTGGAGACTTAATCACCAGAAATAATTCCCAGTTACCCAGGAGTCCTAGGGATGAGTTCAATTGCATAAAATACAAGCAGGGGTAAGGGTGAGGACTTGTTGGAGGAGGCTCTTCAAATCAAATCATTAAACACCACCTAAAATAATAGCAAGTATGTCTGAAACGCAAACTGGGTCTCCAGATGTCTCAGGGAAAGAGAAGAGAAGGGCAGGGGTTGGACTTAGGCTAGATAAGTGAGGGAGGGAGACAACCTGTGTTTGGACAGAGAAAATTAAGGGAAAATCCAGAGGGAGAGAGCCTGGAAAGTAAACCTATACAAGGACACTGAGTACCCATCTTTTAAATATTGCCTCCCATCCAGTTACGTCTCCACCAAATATTTGTATGGCATGGTCCGTAATGTGGTTAATTGCTGAGTATATTTTATTTTAGGCAGGATTAAAACACCTTGTAAATGTCAAAATAGATTATATCTACTCTCCCTCAATGTGCTAACACTCCGTTATGTAAGCAGATTAAATTAGTCTAATAGCACTTATTCTTGACAGAACTGTGCCAGTACCTAGTCCTGATGGATCCGAGTCACCAGGCATAGATAAAACAGATGTCCTGTACCCCAAGGGATTAAAGAAACTACCAGATGTGTTTGCTGAGTCACTGTTAATATCTCTGAAAGATGATGGAGCTTGGGAGTGGTGTTGCCTGACTGGAGAAGGGAAAATGGCCTATTTTTAAAAAGAGGGGGTTAGGGAGAAGGGTATATGCAAACTATAGACCAGTCAATTTGAATTTAGTTTTTGGCAAAATTCTAGAATATATTATTAAAGGAAAACTTTGGGACCATCTGGAAAAGGTGGTACTGATCACCAAAAGTCAGTATGGCTTCATCCAGAATAGATCATGCCAGATGGAAATATAGCCTATGTGGATCTCAGCTAACCTTTTGACAAAGATTCTTATGTTCTTTTAAACAAAGGAGCTCAAAAGATAGGGCATAACAGATGGAATGCTAGACCCGAAGTTAAGAAGATGGCCTCAAATACTACTGTGTGATCCTAAGCAAGTCACTTGACTTCTGTCTGCCTTAGTTTCCTCATCTGCAAAACAGAAATAATAATAGCATCAATCTCCTAGTGTGGCTGTGAGTGCAAAATAGTTTAACAATTGTAAAGCGTTTTGCAAGCCTCAAAGTGCTTCATCAATATTAGGTATTATCATTGGCAGCTAGGTGGCACAGTGGAAAGAGTGCTAGGTCTAGAGCCAGGAAGACCAGATCTGGCCTCTGACACTTTCTAGCTATGTGATCCTGGGTAAGTCATTTAACCCTGTTTACCTCAGTTTCTTCATCTGTAAAATGAGCTGGAAAAGGAAATGGGAAATCAGTCCAGTATCTGTGCTAAAAAAAACTCCAAAAAGGGGTTACAAAGAGTCAGATGTGATTGAAACTGAACTACATCACTGTTGTTTTTCTTACCTCAAAGAGGAAGACTCAGCTGAAGGAAGTGCCAAGAAAACGTCTCCATTTTCCAGTCTTGAGTATTTATCCACATATACTATAATATCATCCACTATTTCCTCATCCATATGTTTTTAGTAAACTGAATTTTGCGTTGACCACAAAGAGGCCAGGTTTAACTAGAGACTGATATAAATGTAAGGTCAACAAGATAGCCCAACCTCTACCTCCATGTTAAGAATTTTCCTAACTGGGTGCTAGGAACAGCTGTGATTGAACTCAGGCTGTTTCACCTAAAATAATCTCATTAAAGCCAAAGAGGAGGGAACTGAGAGGACTGAAAGGAACTTGGGGTCATTTTATTGCCCCTAGAATTAAAATGAACCAATTACTTCAAGAAGGTTTTACAAATTGTTAATACTTCACTTGCAGCTTCACTCCTAACTCTCTGAATTTTTTCTACTTTCTCTCTAGCAGCCTTCTCAACCTGAAGATGCCACCCTCCCCTTATGATTCCTTCTCCTCTAATAGGTGGATCTTTGACTCAAACTACCATTTCATGAGGAGCCCAAACCATTCTCATTTCCCTTCTGGCTTGACTCCTGACTCTCCAGATTGTTCCAGCAGTATTTTCATTTTGAGAGTGCCTCTGATTTGTGACCCTCTCCTGTGACTGGTCAGTTCTTAGCTTGGATGACCATTTCGTGCCCAGGCCATGCTCACTTGACTCCTGGTACCACTTCTGATTTCCTGGATTTTTCTCTCTCTTCCCTAGTCACCTTGACCCAGTACAAGTGCCCTTCCCCCTTTCCAACTCTCTTTTATGTGTTTTATAAGCTCCTTGAATACATAGGGACTGTTTTTTCTTCTACTTATATTTATGTTCCTAGAACTTAGTGGAATGCTGAACATATAGTAAGTGCTCAATAAATGTGAGATCTCTTTCTCCCCACCCCTTCTGTCTTGCTTATTGTCTCTTTCATGTTACCTATGATTTCCCCAACCAAATCAAGATTCAGAAAACTCTCTTTCTACATACTGTGGCATACTAGAATGAAATCAATAAAATGGAATTATTTTATTTAATTGAATCATGGAATGTTAATGTTGAGGAAATCTTTACAAATCAAGAGAAAACTAACACTTTGATTAGTTAAATGAGGTGGCCAAGATCACACAATGCATTAGTAGCAGAGTGGGAACTATAAATTATCCTTAGCTCTGAAGACTGATTGTAAAATGTAAATTTCTTTACTTTAGATTCAAAACATCAGTTGCACAAATATAGGATAGAAAAAACATAGCTTAGTAACAGTTCATGAGAGAAAGATCTGAGTGGTTTGACTGACCACAAACTGAGTGTGCCTTAATAATGTGATATGACTGCTAAAAGAGCTAATGTAATCTTGTATTTCAATATATCTGTAACATCATTAACATAGAATATATTCCCTTGATCACTAATAATAACCATCCATCTACTACTTATCCTATGTGATTCTTGTCTATTTTTTCCCACAGATTCTTGACCAAGGATCAGTCCAGTGTAGTAGAGGCTTTCTTGTGGATCTTTTTAATTACTGATAATTTGACCTCTTTAAAAGATCAGAGAATTTGGGCTGATTAGGAAGGTAGTGAGCTTCCCTCTCTAGAAGTCTTCAACCAATGACTAAGTGACTGCTTGCCAAACATATTACAAAGGAGATTCTTGTTCAGGAGCAGGTTATAGTAGATGGCCTCTGATGCCCTTCAACTCTGAGATTCCAGGAAATATTGGAACACATGTTCAAATTCCACACATTCACATGGAAGAAGAATAAATTATCTGTGATAATCCTTAAGGTAGAACCAGAACCAATAGGTAAAAGTTGCAGTAAGATTTTGATTCAATATAAAGAAGAATTGTTTTAGCAATTTTTCCAAAAATGGAACTGTTGGTGAATTAGCCTGAGGTCCTTGAGAGCAAGGACTGGTTTTTGCCTTTCATTACTTCCCCAGCACTTAGCATGTTGTCTGGCATGTGGTAGGAGCTTAAATGAAGTAGTAAGCGAGTTGACTGAATGACCATTTGAAGTAATGAGTGCTGTATCACTCTAAGTATTTAAACAGAGGCATGGTAACCAATAATCAAGAAATGCTGCAGAAGTGATTTCTGTATTAGGTGGAAAGTTGGACTCCATGACCTATAAGAATTCCAAAGAGAGGATTCTTTCAGGTAATTCAGCAAATCAGAGCAGTTATAAATCACTCCAGAGCCTATCTTCCAATGACTCAGAATTCTAATCCAAATGGCCATGTCAGCAATCTTTACTGCTTCCATCACAATATTCAGTTCATCTTTCCCTAAAACTGGTTCTTCTCAACTTCTCCAGTTATATCACAGGTATCACTATCCTCCCCATCCTTAGGTTCAAAAATATCAACTAATGAGGAAAAGGTTTCGGATCATGGAGTCAAGAGATTAGTATTCCTGCCATGACTCTAACAACTTTGTGGCCTTAGGGAAGGTCATATGATCTCTCCAAGATTCAGTCTCCCCATCTGTAAAATGAATTAGAAGAGATAGTTCCAAGATGCTTCCAACTCTGTAATTCTATGAATCCATGATTAATTCTTCTTTTTCAACTTTCATATGCAACTGCTCACCAAGCCCAGTCAATTCTTCAAAATATCTCTTGGACACATTCCCTTCCACTTCAGCCCCATTGCTACTTAACCTAGTAACAGCACTCATCACTGTAACATTGGCTTCTCCTCCATTGAATATCTCTTCCTCTATATACTGCTACCAAATTAATTTTTCTTCTCTGCTCAAGAACTTATAACAAGGTTGTTATTTGTTGTCTACTGAATTAAAGCCAAAGTTATCCTGACAGTCTGCAAAGCTGGGTTCTAGGCTTGGTTCTAGCTGTGTGTCCTCAAGCAATTAATATAACCTCATTTTGCCTTAATTTCCTTATCTATAAAATCTTGGGTTTGACTAAATTATCTCCATGCTCAGTCTTCCTTTTAGAGTCCCTATGACTATGAGTCAAATTGAATATGTCCTACTTATTCAACCCTGTACTTTGCCCAACCTCAACTTTCTTCTGTAGTCTCAGTGGGCCCCTTACTGTGTTTCCCATGCACTGTCCTCACTCCTACTTTAGTGCCTTTGCTCATGCTGTGTAGCCTGTCTTAAATGGCTTCCCTCCAGATCACCACATATCCAGATTCTGTTCATCTTTCAGTGCCCTACCGTAAGGTCTCATTTCTTTCATTAACTCATTTCCCAACTGTCCATCCATCAACAAATATCTATTATCTACTATATAATACATATAATGTTTTTGTAGTGCTTAACCAACCAACTTATGAACATTTATTTGGTACTTACTATGTGCTGGGCATGTGCATTCATTCCCTGCCCTCGGGTGCTTAATTCTATCAAGGAGAGACAACATGTTCACATATACAAGGACATACACAAAAAGGACAAAAGTTAGATCGTGAAATCTTCATTTAGAATGTGGCATGTAAGCTACTTGTTGGAAATTAGGGGTTATAAGAGGTAAGGGTAAAGGGAGTGCCCGTTGAATACGTGAGGTGAGAGGAAGTAGTTAAACTGATTTGACTTGATGTGTTGAATTAACTTGGGCTGTGCAATGCTTCCCTTTGAGTATGATAGCATGTAAGCCTTTGAAAGCATGTGCCATTTTGTTCTTGTCTCTGTATTCCCAACATATTAATTGCTTATTTAATTGAATTCAAGAAATGTTTATCAAGTCATTCTAGGGTGGCTGTAGTGAGAGAGAGATACCAAAAATAATGTAAAAAAGAAAAAAAAGATCATTTTGGTTGCTTTCTCAAAAAAAAAAAAATGTCCCACAGAGAATCTCCCTCTTTGGTGCCTCTTCCTAAGCAGATGTGTAGACAAATCTGGCAGAAGGACTTGGTCCACACTTCCTGTCTCCGGTCGGAAATAACACCACATGACAAACCTCATGATAACAACTCCAAGCTTGCTTCCCAAGAAAGAAATCTGGCTTTGGTGGTTTGCAAGACTCTCCCAAAGGCTGACACAGCATCCCCGCCTGCCTTCTCCTTCTCTCTCAGGATCACTCGTTTGTTGCAGCTGCTCCATCGGTCCAATGAGCTGTCAGATGAGGAGGGCAAACAGACATGACTCTGTGAATGTTCACATCTGCCCTTTTCCTTCCCAAATGTAGAGGAGATCCCCTTAGCAATATGGCACTCCTACTCAGGCCAGGGGAAATGTCGCCTGGAGGGGACCTCTCCTCCTGACTGCTGATAGAGACATTTCAGGACTGCAAGGAACAGCATCAAACAAAACATTAAACTTTGATGAGCTGCAAAGCCTTAAAAATCTAAGCTTTGAGTCAACAAAGGAGTTCTAATCTATATAAACACTCTCCATGCAAATGGTCAGCGAGGCTTCAGTCCTTATTTGGCTATTTTCTCTGATGCGGCAAGCAGAAGCCCAGGGAACAGGGAAACAACAGGGACCTATTTTTACCCTGAAGGCAGAGGAGATAAGTGGCTTTTTGTGATTAGAAAATAAGAACTTAGAGGAGGCTTGAAGAATCCTCCCTTCTCCATTGCCACCTGGTCTGCTGCCTTTGGGTAACTCATAAACCATCCCACATGCATTCATCCTTGGAACTAAGGACCAGAGTCCCCTTACCTAAACACAAATGCAATCTGCCCATGGGCATTCCGTGATCATGATCACAGTGAGAAAAAAGCATGTCAGAGTCAGGGAATCCCCGAGGCAAAGTGATCTCCTTTGTCTTTTATTCTCTCCAGTTCCTTGTTCCTGTACTCATTCACCCTCACCCATTTGCTGCAGTTCTCTGTGCCCATGCCCCCTGACAAAACAACCCTAAAGACCCCAGAGACCAAGGGTAAGGCTTTAAGAGATGATCTTTTCAACGATGACCTATTTTGGCTTCAGATAAGCTCTCGGTCAACTCCAGTCACTACTGGGTCATAGAAACTCAGCACTTTCTTGACCAAAAATCCCTTTGACATTGTATAGGTCAGGTGATCAGCAATGAGCTAACTTTTGCCTGAAGGTCTCTAGTTAAAGAGAACCCATCACCTCCTGAGGCAGCCCATTCAATTTTGCAATAGCTCTAGTGATTAGGAAATATTTTCTTTATAATTGGCAAAATATCCAAAAATACTACCTTCCTGCAACTTCTACACCCAACTTGTGGTTCTGCCCTCTGGGACACAGCAGAAGAAGTCTAATCCCTCTTATATTTCAAATATTTGAAGAAAGGTACCCTATTCTCCCCTACATTTTCTACAAGTCTGGAGGACTTTAGAGGTTCTTGAAGGAGGTGGACCTGAACAAAAGGGTTTGTTTTAGCAACTCTGAGTACTTTTCCTTTCAACTGATAATCAATCAATAAAAATTTATTAAGAGCCTACTATGTGGCAGGGACTGTGCCCAACTTCTCTTCCTGGAGTGTGGGGGCCAAAGTTGGGAGCTTAACCAGGGTAATACTGTAAGTCTTGTAGGAAGAGGGACTTACTCTTTAGAGACCCTAAGCGCCATCCCCTTGTGTGTAGGGTGGTAGGTGGTGGTAGAAAGGCTTCATCAAAGATAGTATCATACATCTGGTGGATAGGTAATTCAGTATTCTATGGAGACCTGAGGAAAGTAGATGCCTAACAGAGAGGGAAGGAGAGCTGGCCTCACTGATGGTGCATTTAGTATGAGTCCTATACATTCAATGGTGGTGAGCAGAAGATGTCTGGTTAAATAAAATTTGTCCTATGATCAGTTTAATGCCTGAGTACTTGCACAGGAGCTGGACCCTTTCCTTTTGTGGTAGAGACTTAAATAAGAATCAAATTTTTATCTCTCCTCCCCCACCATTACTTGGCACCAAATGTTCTTGAAGAGGTCCATGATATCAGGAAGCTGATGTCATGCCTTGCAAGTGAATTGAAGTAAGGGAGGGCTGTGCAAAATCACCAGCCTAACTTTATCCACCAGAGCCATCTGGGTCCAATGGGAAGATACAGATCAGGATGACTGGATGGTCCCAGATGCAGTGGGAGATTTTGGTCTTTTAAGCTAAGGTCTTTCCCAGGTCTCAGTTTGTCTGAGGCAACACCCATTCAGTGATTAAGACTAAGTTTTTTTGCATGTTTTTGGTTTTTCTTTGTGTTTGTCCTTTGTTGGTGAAGAAGACCATGCCATCAGAGAAATGATGACATAACTTGCACTTGACTTTTTCTTGAGTGAGGGAGGGCTGTGCAGGTCACCAACCTCACTTCTTTTCCAGAGCCATCTGAATCCAGTGACCAGATATTCATTAGGATGACTGGAGATGACCCAGGATGCACTGGGAGACCTTGGGCCCATTAGGCCAAGGTCTTTGCAGGTACTCACTTAGGGTGAGGCAATGTCCAGTCATTGAATAGGCCTGTTTAAGAAGTAGCCAGGGCATGGCCCCTTTAATGAGGTCAAGAAAAAGAAAGACATCAAGCTGGGAGGGAAACAGCAACAGCTACTATTGATAATCATTGTAAAGCTGGGAGGGTGCAGAGGAGCCCTTAGGCAGGGAGAGAGGAGGAGATGGGAGGGGAGGGAAGGAGCTAGTAAAACCCAAGTCAACTGGGCATCTTTTGGCCAACCAAATTTACCTTCCTTTGGAGAGGAGAAGGAAGGGGAAGGAGAGGTAGACAGGAGAGGAGGAGTTGAGTTCCCCAGCTAACTGGGTCCCCATTCAGCCAACTGTATCTACTCACAGGATTGTGTTTGTCCTTCATTGGTGAAGAAGAAGAGATGAGACAAAGGGTAACCTCTTTCACCTAGTCAAAAAACTAAACACAATCTGGGAGGAAAAGACCCTTAGGGATTTCTGGCCAAAACAGAAACAAGTGCTATTTACACTCACTCTGAGCCATCAGAGCCCAGTCAATGACCAAATGAGCCACCAAGTGGAGGTACAAGCTAAAGAACTATTTCTGAGCTACATTCCCAAGATCAAACATGGTCTATGTAAATCCAGAAATTTGGGATTGGACTATTGGTTACATAGCCCAAACTCACATTAGGTTTTTGGTTACTATATCATAAATATAATATAAATATAAGCTTCCATTTCAGAAAGACCCTGAGATGTTTTTCAGATAAATTTATCTAACCATACCACCTCGATTTACTTGTGAAGTTGATTTTCTGAACCCAAGGGTAAGATTTTACATTTATCTATACTGTTTCATCTTATTAGAGTGAGTCTAACATTCTCCTTTCCTTCATCTTTTTATCTCCCATTTCCCCCCAAGGAAGCATCCCTGCATTAGCTATATACCCTTTGATCCTCTTCTTCTCTGTTTTGATCCTTTGGTGAATCAATTAAATTATGTATTATCAACTTACTGTTGATCATGGCTTGGCAAGCCACAGGCTTGCTTTATTCCCCACCATCTGCCTCCCTCACTCTTTTCACATACTATTAAAAGGAATTGGAGAAGACCGCAAAACCACGCTGTTTGAGTCCACTGTAAATTTATGTCACATAATCTCCACCGTGTTTTCACGGTAGCAAGGCAATCTGTTTACACCTCCCTAATCGATTCACTATTTTGCTCACCATACCAGTTTTCCTAAGCCTTTTCATTCTTCTTCAGGCTCCCCATGGCCCCTCCTCCTTCTCCTGCCTTGACTGAGGGCCTTTTTACTTCATAGAACAAATTGAAACTGTTCACCAAGAGCTCCCTCATCTTCCTTCTTTTCTTGTCTCAGACATCTTTACCTGTCTCACACGAAGAGGAGGCCTTTCCCCTTACCAAAACAAACCCCTCTAAATGTCCTCTTCCAGTCTTCTCTAGCAGATCATCCCCACTATAATATTCACTCTGTTTATAATATTGTGTCTTTTTCTACCTATTAATTCCTTCCCTGCTCCCTACCTATGTCTCTCCCATTCTCAAAAAACTTCATCCAGGTATTTCTGGTCTATATCTTCTAATCTCTTTTTTCCTTCTTGGTCAAACTCCTTGAGAAAACCATCTACATTAAGTGCTTCCATTTCCTCTCTGCCCACTGACTTCTAAACCAACTACAGTCTGGTTTCTGATTTTATCATTCAAATTAAAAAGCCTTCTCCAAAGTTACTAGTGGTCTTTTGATTGACAAAACTAATGATTGTTTTTAAAGATCCTCTTCCTTGATTTCTCTGCAACCTTGGACACCATTAGTAACCTCCAGCTCCTGCATGCTCTATCTTCCTGAAGTTTTCATGATGCTGCTCTCTCCTGGCTCTCCTTCTATCTGTCTTACCCCTTCTTTCCAGTCTCCTCTGCTGGATCTTAACCATAAGTGTTCCTCAAGATGCTGTCCTGGGGCTTGTTCTCTTGTTCCTCCATACTGTCTTCACTGGTTTCTCAAAGGTTCTTAAGAGTTTCAATTATCACATTGCAGATGATTTATACAGAACTAATTTCTCTTTCCTGAGCTCATCTCATTTTGCCAGTTGCTTCTTGAACATTTAGAATTTGCCAAAAGATGTCCTAGATTGCATGTCTAACCATGTCATCTGCCCCTCCTCAAGAAACTTTAATGGCTGTCTGTTAAATCCAGTCTCAAATATAAAATTCTCGGTCATTTAAAGCTCTTCATAATCTAACCCCTTCTAAACTCTCCAGTATTTTTTCATTCCTCTCTTTTCCACACTCTAGTATGGAAATCTAGTTACCCATGGGGTTACTTGATACATATAGAAGACTGCATGCTTGTGCAGTGGCTCTCCCCCACCCCCTTGGAATTCTCTCCCAATTTGCCTCTGACTCTTAGCTCCAATGGCTTTCTTCAAAGCTCATATCAAATCCCACCTTCTTCAGGAGGACTTTCCCATTTCTCCTATGGCTAGTGCCCTTTCTCTAAACTTACTTTCTATTTAAATTGCATGTAAATATTTGTTTGCAAGTGCTCTCCCCCATCAGATTAAGCAGAAATCAAGTTTTTGCCATTCTTTGTATCCTTGGCACATAATGATTGGTAAATGTTTGTTGAATGCTTGATTGACATCCCCCTACCCTCCTTTTAGAAAGTGTCCAGGGCTTGAGTAAAACAGATTTTGGATTTTTCTAGGAAACAAGGTAAGGTTGGAACTGCTCCATGTGGTGGGGGTGGGGAGAAAATTTGACTGGCTAGTGGGAAATGTGCAAGTTTCTTCCTCATTTCCTCCTCAGTTTTTCATCTGTTAAATGAGGCAGTTGGACTCAGTGACTTCTAAAATCCCTTCCATCTCTAAATCTATGACACTGTGAAAACTACTTGTCATTATACAATGTGACATGGTAAATAGGGCGCTGGATTTGGAATTAAAAGACATGGAAAAAAAGAATTAAAAGAATCTTTGATCTGCCACTTACTCCCTGTGTGGCTCTGAACAAGTCATTTGACTTGTCTTGTCCTCAGTTGAACTATATCATGGTAAAGTTCCTGCCAGAGAAAAAATTCAATGATTCCATTAAGACATTTGCCTCCAAGTGAATTCAAAAAGAAGCAATTAGGTGGCTCAGTGGAAGGAGGGCTAGAAAATCTGAGTTCAAATCCAGCTTTAGACACACAAGTTCTATGACCCTGGGCAAAGTTACCTGGCCTCATCTCTGCCTCAGTTGCCTCAACTATAAAATATTGATCATAATAGCACCTGCCTCACAGAGTTGTGAAAATTAATAGATAATATATATAATGTGCTTTGGAGACCTTAAGGTATTATGTAAGTGATGACTTATTATCCCACTTGAGAAGGTAGAAAACTCTCTCACTTTGGTTTCTCCATTATAGCTTTGGGTCTAATTACACTGATATGGACTGATGTCCAGAATTGCAGGGGTGGGGAACCTGCAGCCTCAGTTCCACATATGGTCTTCTAGGTCCTTGGGGGGGAGCCTTTTGGCTGACTCCAAGTTTTGCAGAACAAATCCCGCAAAACTTGGACTCAGCCAAAGGTCCCCCCTCCCCCCACCCAGAGGACCAAGATTGATCTCTGGCAGAGATAGGCAATCAATCAACAAATATGAAAGTGTTTTAATTTTTCTATTTTCTAGGCACAGTGCTTGGGATGTAAAGAAAAAAAAGGAAAAACCATCTCTTCCTTCAAGAGGTTTTATTCTAATGGGAAAGTTAACATGTACCTACGTAAGTTCATATAAAATGCGTGCATCTAGTGGTGATTGTTTGTCAAAGAGGACCACGACATCAGGAAAGTGATGTCTTGACTTGCAACTGAATTGGATTTAAGTGAGGGAAAACTGTGCAAAGGCACCAGCCTCACTCTCTCCTCCAGAGTCATCTGAGTCAGGGGCAAGAGAGGGAAAAGTACGACTGCAGATAGCCAGTTGGGTCCCCAGTGGGGCAGCTACCACTAATCACAGATTGTAGTTTGACCTTCATTCTTGAAGAGGACCATGACTTCAGGAAGGTGATGTCATGATTTACAAGTGAATTGGATTTTAATCTCTGAAATCTAAAAAGACATCTTGGGGTTTACTGGCTAAGTTTCTTTCTTAAGGACCATGTCTTAAAACCAAATCACTCTGGTTCTCCTTGATTGGCCAACAACAGGTCCCACCCCAAGTCTTTTTTGGCCATTGCTTGACCTCTGGCTCAGCCTGGGGGTAAATAGCAATTATTTTTTTTTTGGCCAGAAACCCTGAGGGTCTTCTAATCCCAGATTGATTTTGGGTTTTTTGTTTTTGACTAGATAAAAGAGGATATTCTTTGCCTCATTTCTTATGTAGCCTTAATCCCTGAATGGGCATTGCCTCAATCACGCTAAGACCTGGAAAAGATCTTAGCTTAAAAAAAACAAGTTCTGGGGGAGGAGCCAAGATGGCGGAGTAGAAAGATTCACATATGCAAGCTTCTAACCCACAACCCATAAAATAACTGTAAAGAAGAACTCCCAACAAATTCTGGAGCAGTGGAAGCCACACAAAAACAGAGTGGAGGTGATTTCTGTTCCAGAGAGCCCTGAAAAACCAACACCAAAGGTCCATCACATACTGGACCTGGAGCAGAGCCCAGCCCTGCATTGGCCATGTGGCACCAAAAGGACCAGATCTGAGCAGTCTTCAGGGACAGAATCTCCAGTGGCCACGCAGGTCTCTCCACCCACAGATGCCAAAGGTCAGTGAGAGAGCCTGCTTGACTGGCTGAGAGGGGAGCGGGGTGTCTCCATAACTCAGGCCCCATTGGGAGGCAGCAACAGAGGCAGCAACAGACAGGAGCTCCCAAAGCAGGCAGAAGCTTGAATCTGTTATTGAAGGTCTCCACATAAACCCCCTGAGGGAACTGAGCCCTGTGTGGTGGCCCCACCCCAACCTGAGCACCTGAACTTAATCTCACACTGAATAGCAGCCTTGACCCTGCTGAAAGCCTGAGGCTGGGAAGCAGCATTTGAATTTCAGACCCCAAGCACTAGCTGGGTGGATTTGGAGGCAAAGCAGGGGTGGAGAGGAATCTCAGAAGTCAAGTAACTGGCTGGGAAAATGCCCAGAAAAGGGAAAAAAAATAAGACCATAGAAGGTTACTTTCTTGGTGAACAGATATCTCCTCCCTTCTTTTCTGATGAGGAAGAACAATGCTTACCATTAAGGAAAGACATAGAAGTCAAGGCTTCTGTATCCCAAACATCCAAAATAAATATTCAATGGGCTCAGGCCATGGAAGAGCTCAAAAAGGATTTTGAAAATCAAGTGAGAGAAGTGAAGGAAAAAATGGGAAGAGAAATGAGAGAGATGCAACAAAAGCATGAAAAGCAGGTCAGCACCTTGCTAAAGGAGGCCCAAAAAAATGCTGAAGAAAATAACACCTTGAAAAATAGGCTAACTCAATTGGCAAAAGAGGTTCAAAAAGCCAATGAGGAGAAGAATGCTTTCAAAAGTAGAATTAGCCAAATGGAAAAGGAGGTTCAAAAGCTCACTGAAGAAAATAGTTCTCTCAAAATTAGAATGGAACAGATGGAGGCTAATGACTTTCTGAGAAACCAAGAAATCAGAAAACAAAACCAAAAGAATGAAAAAATGGAAGAGAATGTGAAATATCTCATTGAAAACAACTGACCTGGAAAATAGATCCAAGAGAGACAACTTAAAAATCATGGGACTACCTGAAAGCCATGACCAAAAAAAAAAGTCTAGACATCATCTTTCATGAAATTATCAAGGAAAGCTGCCCTGATATTCTAGAACCAGAGGGCAAAATAAGTACTCAAGGAATCCACCAATCACCACCTGAAAGACATCCAGAAAGAGAAACTCCTAGGAACACTGGCCAAATTCCAGAATTCCCAGGTCAAGGAGACAATATTGCAAGTAGTTAGAAAGAAATCATTCCAGTATTGTGGAAATACAATCAGGATAACACAAGATCTAGCAGCTTCTACATTAAGGGATCGAAGGGCATGGAATAGGATATTCCAGAAGTCAAAGGAACTAGGACTCAAACCATGAATCACCTACCCAGCAAAATTGAGTATAATACTTCAGGGGAAAATATGGTCTTTCAATGAAACAGAGGACTTTCAAGCCTTCTTGATGAAAAGACCAGAGCTGAAAAGAAAATTTGACTTTCAAACACAAGAATGAGAAGAAGCATGAAAAAGTAAATAGTAAAGAGAAGTCATAAGGGACTTACCAAAGGTGAACTGTTTACATTCCTACATGGAAAGACAATATGTGTAACTCTTAAAACTTTTCAATATATGGGTAGCTGGTGGGATTACATGCACACACATATACGTGCATGCATACACAGAGACAGAGATCACAGAGTGAATTGAATAGAATGGGATCATATCTTAAAAAAAATGAAGTTAAGCAGTGAGGGAAATGGAATGGGCCAAATTATCTCTCATAGAAGAGGCAGGTAGGAGACTTTTTAGTGGAGGGCAAATGAAGGGAGCTGAGAGAAAAATATGATGTTTACTGTCGTCACATCTGACTAAAGGAAGGAATAAAATGCACACTCATTTTCGTATGAAAACCTATCTTACAACAGTAAGTGGGGGAGAAGAGGATAAGCAGAGTAGGGGGGATGATGGAAGGGAGGGCAATAGGAGGAGGGAGCAATTTGAAATCAACATTCTTGGGGAGGGACAGGATCAAAAGAGAGAATAGAAGCAATGGGGGGCAGGATAGGATGGAGGGAAATACAGTTAGTCTTACACAACACGACTATTATTGAAGTCATTTGCAAAACTACACAGATATGGCCTATATTGAATTGCCTGCCTTCCCAAAGGGAATGGGTGGGGAGGGAGGGATGGGGAGAATTTGGAGCTCAAAGTTTTAGGAACAACTGTTGAGTATTGTTCTTGCTATTAGGAAATAAGAAATACAGGTAATGGGGAATAGAAAGTTATCTGGCCCTACAAAACAAAAGAGAAAATGGGGACAAGGGAAGGGAGGGATGATAGAAGAGAGGGCAGATTGGTGATAGGGGAAAGTAGAATGTTTGGTGTATTGGGGTGGGGGGGAGGGGAAAAATGTGGAGAAAATTTGGAACCCAAAATTTTGTGAAAATGAATGTAAAAAATTAAATAAATAAATTTAACTAAATAAAAAAAAAAAATCTCACCTCCTACAAAAACAACCATCAAACAAAAAAAAACCAAGTTCTCCCACTGCAACCATGGTCATTTTCAGTCGTCCTGAACCCAGATGACTCCAGATAAGAGAGTGAGACTGGTGACTTTACACAGCCCTCCCTTATGACACTTGACACTCACTAGCTATGTGACCTTGGGCAAGTCACTTAACCCCAATTGCTTCATCCTGGGTCATCTCCAGTCATCTGGAGGACAAGGGAGGTTGGTGACCTGCACAGCCCTCCCTCACTCAAAACAAAGTCAAGTGCAAGTCATGTCATCATTTCTCTGATGGCATGGTCTTCTTCAGTAATGAAGGATGAACACACGAAAGGTAACCCAGAGGGGAAGGCAATAGAGCTGAGTGGGAAGCAAAACTTTTAATTCTGGGGTATTCATCTTCTAGGATCCCCTTCTCTCTGTATATCCTTTCTACCTGATCTAATCTGCCTAGTGTTCATGTTCTCTCCCTTAATACCACTTGGATATTCCCTATCTCCCATCTCCATGCTTTAACACTGGCTGGCCTGGCCTGGAATATTTTCCTTCCTCATTTCCATCTATTAGATTTCCAGGCTTCCTTCAGAATGCCTCTATACAGCTGCTAACGCCTTGCCCTATGAAACTACCTTTCAACAAAACTATTTGTATACATATATGCATACAGACATGTACACTCATATTTTGTACACACTTTATTACTCATATGTGGTCTCCTTCATTAGAATGTGAACTCTTTGAGAATAGGGACAGTGCTTTTACTTTTTCTTGTATCTCTAGCATTTAGCTATGTCTGGCATATAATATTTGATCAATGTTTCTTGATTGACTGACCATAAGCAATAATGCATTTCTTCCACCTGTGTCAGAGCTTCCTATCAGGAAAGACTATGACATCCATGAATTTAAGTCACTGAATCACCTATCCTTGGAGGTAATTGCATTGCAATATATTCTATTTTCCTTGTTGTGTTCTTAGCACCTAGTACAGTGCCTGACATACAGTAGGTGCTTAATAAATGCTTATAGAATCAAGTTCAGGGCTTATTTCTTAACATGAGATGACAGATTAAACAAACCTTAGGCATTATGGAGTTATTAGGGAGTACTGTGGTAGGGTACAGAGAATTCTCTCTGGGACAGGGATATGAGAAAAACTTAAGGACAAAAAGCAAAATGCATCAACATTTTTTTTGAGAAGTTGTTCCTCCCCCACACCCTCAAGATGCACAGAAGGAGCATCTGGACCTTAGTGATTTTTCCCCTGCCTGATCTCCTACAGACCTGACTATGCCCCATACAATCTGACACTTGATGGCATACCATCTTCAATGCTAATAATTCCATATATGCAAGCCTTTTTTTTTCCTGGCAAGATGCTAGACAACTGGAGGGCATCGCCAGGAACTTCTACTTATGATGGGTCCCCCATTTCCTTTTGTTCTTGAAATGTCCTTGCACAGATGGCTGTGTGCCTCACAGGCAGTGTGGAAAGAATGTTGGATTTAGAGTGAGAAGAATGATTTTGAAGTCCCAGCTCCGGGACTATGGACAAGCGATTTAGCTTCTAAGGTGCTCAGTTACCTCATCTGTAAAATGAGAGTGAATACATCTGTCCCATCTACCTCTCAATAATGTTTTAGGCACTCTATTAATGGGAGCTATTATTATTTGTAACATGCATTATGGGCTAGTGGAAAAGAACCTTGAATTGTAATCAGGAATCAGGAAATGAGATCAGAACCTTTCTCTGCTATGTATACACATATGTGACTTCAGATCATAGGATTTAGAGTTGAAGGGAAAAAAGTCCCTTTCCCTTTGTGGGCCTCAGTTTCCTCATCTGTAAAATGAGGTCATTGGATTAGATGATCGATCTCTAATGGCCCTTCCATTTCTCAGTCCTATAATGCTCTGCAGGGCTTGCTATGAACAGAAATGACAATGGGTAACTGACATGTTGACAGTTAGCCAAATGATCCTCTGGCCCAGGGAACCATTTCAGAAGAAAGGGATTGAGCAGATGCAGGAAAGGTCTGGGATTCTGCCACAGTGATAGCTCCTTGGCTGTGTTTTGTGAAGATTAGCACCTCTAGCCAACTCTCTTGATTATCTGTGGGAGACAGGGAGAGGATGGATTATTGAAATCTCTCGATAACCCCCAAACCTCATTCTAGCCAACAACTTTAACCTCCTCCCCTGCCAGATCTCTCTCCCAAGCTACTACCAACAAACCAGATCAGCTGGTCTGGATTTCATCACCTTTCCCCTACTCTCCCTCCCTGCACGAAAGAGACATTCATCAGCGATGAAGCCCAGCCAGGCAGCAGAAAGAAAGAAGATGGAACGAAGTCTGAATAATCTGCAAAGTAGTCATTCAGATCTGGATAATTGACAGCTGGCAGAGCGAAGACAGGCAGAGAGGTTGAATGTTGTCATCATTTCTGCATCTTTGAGGATGGGCTGATTAAGACCAAAGGATGAAGCACAGGTCCTTTGGGCTTATAATTCAGACGTAAAGTTCACCAGAGATTAGGGTGTGTGTTTAACAAGGATGGGCACAGAATCAGAATCCTGGAGTTGAAAAGGACCTTAGAGGATACTCAGTTTAACTCTTATCCAAAGCATAAAACCTCTCAACAAATCATCAATAAGGGATTCGCTGGTTTCTATTCAAAAACCTCACATGACAGGCAGCTCATTCCTTTCTTAGGCAATCCACTTCATACTCAGACAGTTCTAACTTCTTGTTACTTTTGCATAGATTGAGGCAAAATCTGCCTCAGTGTAAGGGAGAGGTGGGAGCAGACCAATCAGCATTGGACACAGAGAAGAGTCAATGCATATTCATAAATAGGGTTCACCCAGTGAATTTAAGAGCATCTAAAGAAGATGGGGTAGACTAATCCTAAATTTGTGCTGTTGAGTATAATTTCAGAAACAGTTACAGCTGTTGGTTTTGCTGTTTTTCTTAGTGAAAAAGGAGGGTTCCATAGTTACATAGTAGCTACTGTGAATATAAAGAAAAATCCAAGACATAAAAAGTTTCTAATTCATAAATAAGTCTTTCCTTTCTTTTTCTTCTTTTTTTCTTTCATGCTTCCTTTCACTCTTCTTTCCTTCCTTCCTTCCTTCCTTCCTTCCTTCCTTCCTTCCTTCCTTCCTTCCTTCCTTCCTTCTTTCCTTCCTTCCTTTCTTTATCCTTTTTTTAAAAGAAAGATCATATGGAAAAAATCTAAACCTATGGTTTTCCACTTCAGGTGGGAAAGCAGGAAGAAAAGCCCTGGACACATAAGGAGCCTTTGGTCATCACTGTTCTCTATCTTCTCTCAACTCTTATATCCCTGACTAGCTGCCTTCATACAACTGTCTGCATGCTCCTATGCTTTTTAGCATGATGTTTTCAGCCATGTTGTCAAATGTTTTCAGTGAGGATGAACGTGGCATCAAGGTCAGCTACTACACTGATGGTAACTTTCTCAACTTGAAAAGGCTACAAGCCAATACCAAAGTGAAGGGTTTGTGCATGATTTTCTGTTTGCAGATGGTTGCACACTCAATGCAGCCTCTGAAGCTGAAATGCAGCAAAGTATGAATCTTTTCTCCGCTTCTTGTGCTAATTTTGGCTTAGCAATTAACACTAAGAAAACACAGGTGATCCATCAGTACCCACACCATTCATACGTGGGGTCATTGATTACAGCAAATGGAGAAGTTTTGAATGGTGTGAATAAGTGTGCTTACCTTTGCAGTATACTTTCTAGGAATATATATATTGACAATGAGGTTGCTCAGTGTTTGGATGACTCTGAAGGAAAGTGTGGGAGAGAAGAGACGTTAGAATCACTACCAAATGAACGTCTACTGAGCCATTGTACTGACCTTATTGTTGCATGCCTGTGACACCTGGCCAGTATACGAGTGCCATGCCAGGGAACTGAGTCACTTCCATTTGAACTGTCAAGAAGATTCGAAAGATCACCTAGCAGGGCAAAGAGACTGAGGTTCTTTCTCAAACTAAACTGCCAAACGCTCAAATTCTGCTGCAGAGAGCACAACCACAGTGGGCTGGCCACATTGTTCAAATGTCAAATGTAGGCTTGCCTAAAAGGCTATTTAATGGAAAATTCACACAAGTGCTCACATGGTGGTCAGAAGAGGGGATACAAGGATGCCCTCAAGGTCAATCTTAAGAACTTTGGAATTGATTGTATGACGTGGGAGACACTGGCATAAGATCACTCAGCATCAGAGGAGGTGCTGGAACCTATGAGTAAAGCAGAATTGAAGCAACTCAAAAGAAACGCAATTAACACAAATTTAGAGAATCCACCCCAAATGTTCACACGGACTATTTGTGTCCAACTTGGGGCGGAGCGTCATCTGATCAGCCACAGCTGGACGCATTATAACTTGACTCTAACATAGAGGTGTCATTTTGGTCCTCTTTGAGAATGAAGGATAATAACCACCAGTTGGACCCTCACAACAACCTTGGGAGGTAGGTGTTGTTATTATCTCCATTTTACATTTGAGGAAACTGAGGCCAACAGGTTTAAGTGACAACTATGATCTCACAGCTAGAAGTGTCTGAGGCTGGATTTGAACTCAGGTCTTTCCGATTCCAGACCCAGCCCTCTATCCACCATACTACCTACCTGCCTCTAAACACTTGATAACATGTCATATTCCTTGCTAATAATTCCATATATGCAAGCCTTTTTCCTTTTATGAGATAGCAGACAACTTGAGGGCATTGCCTATGCCTTCTTTTGTATCCCCCAGCTTCTACAATGCTTAATTTCTTTAACTGATCTCTTTCCATTCCTTAAAGAAGCAGGAAAAAAATGGCCATTTGTAAGTTTTATGCACAAGTCTCTAAACATCCAGTTCATTCATAAGACCATAGAATTACAGTTTAAGAAAACTTAGAGGCTAAAAATTCCAGCTGATTAATTTTTGATTATGAGGTAAACATAACTGCTTGTAGAGAGTCAGGATGTAGCCAGTAGATAGAGAGAGATGGAAGATGAGTGAGAGAGTTGGCAATGAATAGAGTATTGGCCTTGGAATCAGGAAGACTCATCTTCATGAGTTCAAATCTGGCCTCAGACACTTACTAGCTGAGTGACCCTAGAGAAGTCATTTAACTTTGTTTGCTCCAGTTTCTTCATCTGCAAAATGAACTGGAGAAGGAAATGGCAAACCACTCTAGTCTCTTTGCCAAGAAAACTCCAAATGGGGTAATAAAGACATGACTGAACAATAACAGGAGATGATAGAGGATTCTACTAGCAGTAGCATTTTGGATTAAAACAGAGCACTATGCTATATGACTTGCCCAAAGTCACTCATTAGGAAAATATCTCAATTGGGATTTGAATCTATTTGCCTCTAGGTCTAGCACTTTAGCCAATACATTACATACCCTTTCACTTAAGAAACATGAAGGGCCTACTTTGCACCAGGTACTGTAGTAGGTGCTAAGGTAGAAAGACAAAAATGAAACCATCTTTGCAGCCAAGGAGCTAACATTCTATACAGTTAAGTCAATACAAAATATGCACAAAGTAAATACAAAAGAATTCGTTGGGGTGGGATGGGATTAGGGGTTAGCACCTAAGAGATCAAAATAGACCCTCTGTAGGAGGTGGCATTTGAGCTTGCCCTAGAAAGAAACCAGAGATTCTAAGAGGAAGAACTAAAGAAGAAATGCATTCCTGTTATGGGGGGACAGCCTTTGCAAAGATATAGAGGCAGGAGATGAAAAGTCCCTACAAAAAAGGGTCATTTTGGCAAGAAGATTTAGCATGTGAAAAGGGGAGACCTATGGAATAAACCTAGAAAGGTAGGCTGGGGCTAGACTGAGAGGTTTTAACTGAGCTTGATGGCCAACCTCTCTAACTTCCCCTTCTCCCCCACTGCTACCCCAATAATAGATCAATTTACATTTTGACCAAAAAAGAAAACCAAACCCACAAACAAAAACAAAAAAATCTGATCATTATGGAGACAACACCCATAGTGAATCCAGAGTAGGGATACCATTTCTGGCTAATGTGTTGTTTTAATCCAAAATGCTAATGGCTATTTGAATTTTCTGTCATCCCTATCACTCGCTAGTCTTCAATCTCTATCTAGTGGCTCCTTCCAGGCTGCCTACCAATAGTCTACATTTCCCCCATATTCAGAAAAACCTTCCATCCTTGTCAATTAATTATAATCCTCCATCTCTCCTTTCAAAAGCTCCTTCAGAAAGCTTTCAACAATCAGTGTCTCCACTTTCTTCTCACTCTCTTTTAACTTTCTGTAGTCTGACTTCTGATCTCATTATTCATCTGAAAAAGCTCTCTTCAAATGTACAAGTCATCTCTGGTAAATGGCAGATCTAATGGCCTTTCCTCAATCCTCATTCTTCTTGATCACTCAACAGCACTTGACGCTGTTGATCACCCCCTTCTCTGATGTAGTCTTCTCTACCTTTCCTTGACACTACTAGCCCCTGAATCTCCTCCTACTTGTCTGATCACTCCTCAGTCCCCTTTGCTAGATCTTCCTCCAGGGTGAGCCCTTTGTGGATATCCTCCAAGGGTCTGTCCTGGGCTACCTTCTCTTCTTCTTCTATACAGTTTCATATGATGATCTCATCAACTGCCGTGGATTCAGCTATTAGTTCTATGCAAATGATTCTCAGATCTATTTATCCAGTCCTAACTTTTCTCCTGTTTTTCAGTCTCATATCTCCAGATGTTTATTGGATATTTCAAACTGGACATGTAATAGACATCTAAACTCAATGTGTCCAAAGCTGAACTCATTGCTCTTCTGAACTTCCCTCTTACTGTTGAGGGTACTACCATTTTCTCAGTCATGTAGGCTGTCAACCTAGGGGTCATTCTTAACCCCTTACTTCATCTCATCCTTTACATCCAATTTACTACCAAGTCCTGGTGATTTTGCCTTTGCAACATTTCTTATGTAAAGCCCCTCTGACACTAGCACCACCCTAGGCCATGACCTCATCACTTCTCTGGACTTGGCCTATTGCAGTGGGCTTCTGGTTGGTCTCCCTGACTCAAGTCTCTGTCCAATTCAGTCCATTGCCTACTAAGCTATCACAACAGTTTTTCTAAAGTACAGGTCTGACTTTATCAGCCCATTATTCTATTAACTTCATTGGCCAAATATAAAATCTTCACTCCCATCAGCGCCATGCTTTTTTACTGGCTATCTCCCATGCCAGGAATTGCCCCCATTATCTACCACCTTCCTTAGCTTTCTTCAAATCTCAGCTAAAGTCCTACTTTCTGAAAAAAGCATTTCCCAGTCTCCTTAATGTTGTTAGTGCCTTTACTCTGAAATTGCAGTTAGGTAATCAGGATTAGTGCAAGTAATGAATACCATTATATAACACATTATTTAAATTTACCCTATTAAAAGTTATAATTATATGTAAAATATGGTCATTGGTTATATCCTAGTAGGAATATACAGCAAAAGATTTTAAAAGAAAGTATTTTTTCTATTTATCAATGTAAAATAAGAGCAAAGGATAAGAAAAATTAATTCGCATTAGAGTTTATCACAAAGTAATAGAGTAATTATAGAAAGAATTCAAAATCTCAGAAATTAAAATGAGTGAATATTGTCTTTAAAGATATATAGATCTTTAAATATAATACAAATATTTAAAAATAATATAAAGATATATAAGAAAAATACCATGATTGTCATTTAAAATATTTTAGCAGGATAGAACTGAACGATCTTTTTTTTATTATTATTTGAGAGTTCATTTATGGTTTAATTAATTTTTAATTTCTATTTCACAGAATGGAATATTTAGAAACTTCATTTCCTATCCTGTTGATCTGGGTATTTAATATTTTTATAAATATTCATCCATTTAATTTGCTTTCAGTTTTGTAGGAATATAATTGCATATAGTAGTTCCTAATTTTTTCTTTATTTCTCTTGCATGAATTATAAATTCTCCCTTTTTCATTTTGGTTATCTCTTTTTCTTCTCTCATAAAATTAGCTAATTTTATGTTTCTTTGGTTTTTCTAAACACACCTTTAGCTTTATTGATCTGTTTAACACTCTTTGTTTACCATTTTGTTTACCTTTTTGTTTTTAGGATTTCAATTTTTGCTTTTGTTTCACACTTATTTATTGATTTCTTAGTTTTCATTACTTGAGTACTCAAATCAACAGTTTTATTTTTCTTTCACTTAATAAGTGTTCAGAAATACATCTCTTTTTCAAAGGATTGCTTTAGAACTTCATCTCATTGCTTGTTTTCGTTACATTAAAATATTTTTTAGTTAAAAAGCATTTACTTTTTTCTTTTTTGTACTTATCTCCCCCCAAAATTGAAAGGAAAAATGAAACCATTAATATTAAATATTCACAGTCAAACAAATCAAATTCAGATAATGAATAGGTCTAAAGTTGTATATCTTGTTCTGCACTCTGAGCCCATCACCTCATTTAAAGAAGGTGGGTAGCATTCTTAATGACTATTCCTCTGCACATCTCATGCATTTTATCAAGTTTTCTCTGATATAATAATTGTTTCTATTATTTAGGATATTGGTCACCATTTAGATGCGTGTTCTTTGGTTCTATTTTCATAAACAATTTTCATGTGATCTGTAAAGAATATATTTATTATTTGTGCTTTTCCTCATTTATTTGAGTGTTTTATATTCTGTAATAATTTTTTTCAAGGTGTATTATGGTGCTGAAAAGTAATTATATTCCTGAAGATTCCCGTTCAATAAGCACTCTATCATATTCTACTTTTACTATTTTTCAGATTTTTTCTGAATTTTTTTCAGATATTTGATATCCTTTTTACTTACCCTTCTGTTATATTTGTGTAAGTTTTGAAGAGAAACACTAATATAAAATTATATATGTCATTTTGTAATTCAGTTAGACTTACCTTTATATGTTATTTGCTGCAAATATATTTAATTTTTTTATCTGTCTGAACATTAATTATAATATGATTTCCCTGTTTCACAGTTGTTACTTTTACTATTATCTTGTCTCAAATCACTATGGCCTCTTCTGCATTTTGAATTTATCTTAGACATAATGAATTCTATTATTCTATGATAAAATATACTACTGATTCCTTTTAACTTTGTAAGAATCAATGTTTTAAGTATGTTTTTCTTCTACAAAATATTGTTAGGTTCTGCTTTCTAATTCATTTTGCTACTCACTACCAGTGCATGTTGTATCACTGAAGTTTTTGATTTCTGTCTTTTCCATATTTCTTTCTTTTTTCTACAGTGTCTACTACTTTGCTAAGGTTTTCCTGTTTCTCTTCTATGATCCAATTATACTCATTATCTCTTCATTCTTTAATTTGGGCTTCAAACCATTCTTGTTGCTCTCATGGATATTCCATGTTCTTTTCTGTGGTTCAGTTGTTTTATAGCCACACTATAGAATTACTTTCTTCATCTGGCAATGAAGCACTCCTAGTACTCTCTTACTATTGTATTTCCTTATTATATTAGAAGCTTTTTTTTATTTGCTTATTTGCTTAGTCTATCCGATGGTTTTCCTTTGAGAGTGTCTTTCTTGTCCCTTCTTTTTGTAGTTGTTCTTTTTATTTGGAACATTTTTATTATCTATATTTTACTGTATTTTTATTTATTTTGCTATGTGTTTCCTAATTACATTTTAATCTGGTCTTGGCTGTACTTGGAAATGTTGTGGGTCAAAAGTTGTCCATGGGCAGAGTGTTTGATAACTTTGTTTTAGACCAATCAAGTACCAAGAATCCCCTCTTTTTCCTTTAAAAGAGAAACCATTCAGTTCATGCAAAATTGATGCTGCTGCTTTGCATCTGTAAGGAATAAATTAGAGAAGAGATAGCCTGGACAGAGGAAGTTTACTCAATCAAACCCATGCCTTCCTTCTCTGGTACTATTCAAAGTGGATCCTTTTGAATTTCTATCAAGAGGGTTAAGAAGAAAATTAAGGTCTCTCTTGGGGGCTATGCATTAAACTATTTTTATTCAATGGTCAGATAGGGGCCACAATGGGGATAAATGTGTCCAAGGTAAGTAGTTACACACAATAGGCAGAAGCTCAGTTTCTGTAGACTCAAGAGGCAGAGAGAAGAGCTTTCTTTGGGGCAGCAGCAAGTGGCTTTGGGCAATGAGGTGACCCAACTAGAGCTTGCTTTCCAGGTTTTTGCTCTCTTTTTTAGTCCTATTATAAGTAGAAAGGGCTCCTTCTATTCTACCCCTTTGTTTAATCTGGCAATTGTAGAAATCTCAGAGATGGGATGGTGCTCTTGTCCCTGCTCTCAGAACTCTTCAAAATAGGGTTGAAATAGCCTGATCATAGGCTAATGGGATCCAGAATAATAGGATAGAGAACTAAAGACCTTCAAGTTCATTTTATGGATGATAAAACTGAGAACTAGAGACGTTATTGGATTTACTGAAAACCACATAGAGAGTAAGAAACAAAGCCAAGATTCAAATACAAGTCTTTTAACCAGAAATCTAATACTCTGCTGCTCACATAAAAGTAGCTCGCTTATTTCCCCAAAATCTCCCTCTCTTGGCCAGGCTTAAGGGTCCCAGTAACTCTATCTAGATGGCTAAGAGGTGAATCCCAATCCAACTGGTTGGATTGTTTGACCTTCTCCCTTTTCATTAAAATGCCTTGACAATGCAAACATAAGATCCCATTGCAAAGCATCCTATTCTACTATGGTTTCATTATATTGTGAAGTAGAACCTGTTTCCGATGTACATGATGATTCAGTCTTTCCTTCCCAAGAAAACAGAAAACTCATGATATAGGAGTATTCCCACAGGGCCTGCTTCAGTAGAATCTGGCAGTTCCCAGGACAGCCCTGTTATGCTACATGCCATGTATATAGAAAAAGATAACTTTGGATTGGCAGAAAGACTTCTCAGAGAAGAGAAAAGCAGGAAAAGAGGAATGGAAGAAGAGAGAAGAGATATAGATTTTGAATGGTTAATAGTGGCATAGGCATGAGGAGAAAAGCAGTATTTCAATGTGTCCTCTGATTTCCAGAGCCTTGCACCACCAGAAATGACTAAGAGCAAGGTTTAGAGGTGAAATTATTCTCTCTTTGGTTGAGTTGAGATTTCATTTTATTCCCAAGTCACACCCTTCACTTTTGAGTATTCTATCACCTACACTAATCTATATGATTTCCTGGTTTCTGTTTTATTGCTAGCTTTGATAAACGTTTGCACACTTTCTATGATTGCTTTTTGTGTAGGAAGTGTTTGGTGGGAGAAGAGCTAAGCTAACTGATATTACGCTATTACTGGTCTGGGGCAGATCAACTTTCCCCATGAAGTAACCAGGGAAAGTGGTTTTTATCTTGAACCCCCAAAGATCATTATAACCCTACCTCTAAAAATATTCACTGTGTAAGACAGAACTTTAGCTTAATATCTCTTTTGAAGATAGGAAAGAGAAAGAATGATTGCCAAGTCATAAATTAACTCCTACTCTCCACAAAAGATAGCAAATTGCAATCTCCTCATGGATATGGGAGGGAGTTTTCTACAGGCATTTTCCTTTGCCCTGTTTTCCTTCCCCTTCTTTCTCCTTCCTCCAACTCCAATAGCAGCACCAGAATGATTTAGGGGACCTAGGGTATTCTAGTTGTTTAAAAATAAATTAATTGAAATATTTTGTTGGGGAAATTTTTCTTCAAATTCCATAAGAACCTTGAGATAGTTAGAGAGGCTCTCTGGGACATCAAGAAAGCAGAACTGGCAACCCTTAACCAGATTGTGTCCAACATATTGCCGACAGCGCGGGTGGGGCATCACAAGCCACTACACAACTACACAATAACTCCAATTACACAATAACCTTATCTCATATCTGTCTAGACATATCATCTTCTCTCCCAGAACATGCAATAATAGTAGCTGTTCACATTTCTATAGTGCTTTTAGATTTCCATTTTGTTCTTTAAATGCCATATTTTTCTCATCTCCCTTGCCCCCACTTCTACCTCTGATTCTCCTATTTTTTTTATGCATTAAAAATTTTTTTATTAAATTATTTTGTTTTCAGTCTATTTGGTTTTCAGAGAATAATCAGCATAATTTATTACACAAGTGTAAAGCGTGTTATCTCCCTTCTCAAGAATTTTCAATTACTCCCCATTTCTTCTACAAAGATGGCCTACCAGTGGGTAGACTTTAAAGGAGATACAACTTCCATTCTGCCTTCTTCCATTCTTTTGAATGTATAGCTAGGGACACCAACATCTCTTCCTTGAACTTACTACGGCAAGGAAGGAGAGGATGGCTTCTTCCCCTCCTGCACAGTAACTATGACAGTAGTAGTGACAGGGTGTACTTGTCTAAGTGGCTCTGAGCAGCCCCTTCTGCTCTGTGTTTCTTTCACCTGTGATCAGAGTCCACAGAGATGGACTTTTCAAGACTGGTGGCTACCTCATCCGGAGTTCCTGGGGTTCTTGGTTGGTGATATCTGCCCTACGGGAAGCACTCTCTGAAGTGACAATAAATCTTTCAGGAGGAGAAATAATCACTGATAGGATGAGCTATATCCATGCCCTAGCTTGAAAGAAGATTTGCACCTGTAGGGAGTTATTCACAGAATTGAGGTGAAGGTTAAGATGAAATTCCTGTTCAGCAGTCACACAGAGTATTTCATGTGTTACTGCTCATGGTGTCATCATCAACGAATGAATGAATAAACAAATAAATGAAAAAGGGGAGAGGAAAGCATTTATTAAGCATCTACTCTGCTAGGGACTGTACAAAGCACGTTGCAAGTATTATCTCATTTGGTTATATTTTTACAAATATTATTTTATTTATAAATCTCTTTCTATGTGCCAAGATCTACAGTAAGTGTTGGAAATACAAAAATAAAAGCAAAAGTAGTCCTTGCCCTCACCATGCAAGAGTGTATAACAAGGACAGTGAGGGGAGCTATAGAAGATTAGGTTGACACTTTCCAGGAGGAATTCTGGGTTATATGTTCTATGTTGTCATGTATTGTTAATGTATGCTTATGAATCTTTTTATGTTTTAAGCATTTCTTTTGTGGTGGAGGTAATAAATAGCTGCTCTACACCTGAAACATCTTTGTATATTGAGTACCTCACTAGGTGGGGTCCTGTAATCTTTTGGGGAAAACTTAGATGTAAGCCAAACCCCAAGAATTATGTGACAATTCTGAGTTCTCCATTGGGGTGAGAATGGAATGAACCAGAGACACGGAAGAAAAGTCTGATTACTTTAAAAGCCAGGCTCCCTCATGACTGAGCCTGGTCCAACTCTCTGGGAGATTTTCTTATCCCTGCAATATTCTCATCTGAATTCACCCCCATCTCCAGTCCCACCTCCTTGTGGTCTCTTCCTCTGACTGGTCATTTCTTCCCAATCTCCCCCATTTTAAGGAATGGCCAAGGCAGTCATGTTCTTCTCTGATCTCTGTAGAAGCCCTGACTCAATGGACTTTTTCTTCACCACGAGAAAAAGGTAAGGAGAGTAGGGCTTTTCTCATCACCACTCTTCCTTCCTTTTATGTATTATCTTTTCCCCCCATTATAATGTAAGATTCTTGGGGTCAGAAACTGTGTTTCCTTTGACATCTAGATGTATTCCCAGGATTTAGAATATTAACCAACACACAGTAGACTCTTAATAAATGCTTATTACCACTTGACTTTTCTTCCTGCTCCTCAAATACACTCTGATCTCATTAAAAGAGAAGATGGACTGTGTAGCTCTACCAGACCGACAACGCAGTATAATTATACCTCAGAATAATAATTTTAGTTGGCACAATTAAGATAAGCAGCTCTAAGTTACAGCTGGCACCCATATTTAATCATTTTTTGTTCCCTCAATTTTGAGGCAAGCCCTGTCTGGAATAATACAAGTCACAATTCTTGACTAATATACATTACTTAGGGACCATGCATCACTTGAAAGCAAAAGGAGACAAACACCACCGTCACCACCACTGTGACTCTTCTCAGGCTTTCCATCTGTTCTGCTTCCCACTAGAGGTGACTATTCTGATTGTTGATACATCAGCTCCATCCCTCATAGCTGACCCTCCTTGATACCTTGGTAGAAATACTGCTGAAATGCTATAGTGTTAAAGTAAGGCACCATCTATATTTTCTTCTTTTCCTCTGCCCAACAACATCGCATTACTCCTAATATACTGAGAACTGAAAGGCAGAGAGACAAGCTATTTCACCTTGCTCCCTCCATAGTTCTTCACAGAGAGACTATTCATACAGGTAACTCCAAGATGCATTGCCCTCAGCTCTACCACTTGCAAAGAGATGGGTTTTCTAGGAACTCTGAGGAATGCCAGAGTGGGCCATGCAGAAGGTCAAATAAGTACAGACTTCCATCCATTCTAGTCTTCTTTCAGAGACTGAGTTATTACTGGCAGAAGTAGTGCTAAGGGCAGATCAGAAATGAGAGAGAGGAGGGAGGCTAAAGACTGCAATCCTACCACAGGATCCAGAATGTCTGAACTGAGAATAATTCTAGGCTGTCTTAATCAGAGGCTTCCAGGGGAGAATAATACCAGCAATAATGCTGAGATCATAGAATTAAGAAATAGAGTTACCTAGGAAATTATTTGGCCGACAATCTTGTCTTATAAATGAATAAATTAAGGGCTAGGGAAGCTGTCTCACCCAACACCTTCACTTCTAGAGGAAGCCTAGCACATTCAGTGGAACCCCCATGGGAGGCTGTGGACAAGAGTGGCATGGGATGAGAAGGTGTTGATGGGCATCACTAGAGGAAGTGCCTACATGGTAGACTTTGAGCTTCTTGACAGCAAGGGACTGTATTCTTCTGCTTTGCTTTGTATTCTCAGCACATAACACAATGCCTGGCATATAGCAGGCACTTAATAAATGCTTGTTGACTTGACAAGGATGAGATAACAGGCTCACCAAAGTGTTGGCGCACCTGCTGTCATGGAGATACCTTTCATGTGTCTTTGAAGAGGTCAAAGCTTTTTTTAAAAAACTACAACCATGATTCTGGATTAAGAACAACATGATTCTGGGGTGGAGGCCACCCTGGCAAGAGCTGAATCCTGTCAGAGATCGTTGACATTTAACAGAGTTTGTACACAGCTGGATCTCATGGGATCTCTGAGCCTGGTGTCTGTTGAGTTGTTGGTATGAAATATGCCATGGACCCAGATTTTGGAGGAGGGGAAATACAGTCCTTTTTTTTGGTTTTGAACTAAAGGTTTGGCCATGACTGCACTGAGACAACTCTCTAGAAACTCCAGCTGCCACCTCTCTTCTGCATCTCCTTCCTTTCTTTGTACACTAAAATAGTGAGTCACTGGGAATAGCTAAGCCACACATCATTTTGTAATTGGAGCTGCCCAGAGCTGCTTGCCAGACTGAGCTGGCAATGAAACTCTCCTCCTTGAAGGCCCAGCTGACTTCAATGGGAGCCCTACACGTGTGTTGTGAGGCCGCATTTGGCCCCCGACTTCACTACTGTTGGTCAAAAGGACAGAGGTGGCCTAAGGCCATGCCACCTCTTACAGGAATCCTGGCAGAGCACACAAGTCAAACAGGATCAGGTTGGGTCATACCTTGGCTCAGAGATCTCCCTGGCACCGATGTATAATAGGTGGGTACAGGGAGTGGCCTGGTGACTCAGTACATGGCACCCTTCCCTCTGAGTTTCTGCCAAAGATGCTGCCCTTGTAGCAATGAGTCCAGGAAAAGTGCTAAATCTTGCTAAGCCCAAGTTTTCTCATCTATACCATGGGGATACTGATACATGCATTCAATGAACAAGCATTTATTAAACACCTACTATGTGACAGACAGGGCTGGTCACTTAGAAGATAAATACAAAGAATGAAGTAAACCCTACACTCAAGGTGTTAGCATCCTAATGGGAGAGAAAGTAAGTATGTATAGAAGTATGTGCAAAATAAAAATGGAGAATAAATTCAAAGTAGTTCAATACAACTCAGGAAGGGAGGACACGAGTCATTGGGGGAGGGATCAGGAAAGGCTTCCTTCACAAGATGGTGTCTGAGCTACATCTTAAAGGAAGAGAGATACTCTCTGAGGCTGAGGGAAGAACAGCCAGTGCAAAGATAGGAGATGAAATGTCATGTCTGATAAGACGTGCAAGAATGGAGGCCATTCTGAGGAGGAAGGCAATATGCTCCTTGGGAAGGTCACATCCTGGGAAAAGTCCAACCAGCCCCACCCTCACTCCTGTTCTAGTCCTAGTTAGCTTTATATTTCCAGGAGTGAATTGAATTGAGGGCCATCTTTCCCAGAGTATTTAAGTAACCACTATGTACCAGGCAACCAGCAAGGTGGTGAGGATCCAAATACAAAGAAGGAAGCCATCTCTATTCTCAAGTTTACATGTATCAAGGCAGATCTGTGGGAATTTTCTGCCCACAAAGTCCAAGAAGTTCTATGCTTAAATCTTTCCAATGGGGTTGAATATTATGAGTTAAATAATGGAACCAACAAAAGTAATATTTTTCATCATTAAAAAAAAATATCTGAGATTAAGTTCCAGGCCTGTTGGAAGGACAGACAGCAAAGGCCAGTAAAGGCTGAATATGTTATCACTGCAAGCATGCTGCCTGACCTTCAAATCTTATTCTTTTAAACTAGCTCCATCCTATTTCCATCCCAAACCGACAGAAAGTTTTGCTGTTAGCAGCTAAATTGGGCTTGTTATTATCATGAAAGGCTTCATTTGAACTCAAAGATCAGATTTTTTAAATGATTTAAACATTTGTTTAGCTGATAAGCTCTTCTCTGACCTTTAATTCCTGGTAAAAACAAAACTAATTACATGAAGCCTGCATTCAATTTTTAAATAGTCTATTTTGTTTACTGATTCTATCTAATTAGACCAACTTTACAGTACAGATAATGTACTCTGACAAGCCTGTGGGTTCAAACAGTGGGCTTTGAGTCAGAGACCAGAATTCCATGTCCCAGCTGTGATATTTACCAGTTGTATGACCTTGGGGAATAATAATGATAGCTAACATTATATAGTACTCTTTACAAATATTATCTCATTTCATTCTCACAACAAACCTATGAGGTTGGGCCTATTATTATCATCTCCATTTTACAGATGAGGGAACTGAGGCAGAGAGAGGGTAAGCAACTTGTCAAGGATCATACAACTAGCAACTGTCTGAGGAAGGATTTGAAGTCAGGTCTTCCTGATTCCACATCCAGTGCTCTTTTCACTGTGCCACCTAGTTCCCAGGCAATTGAGTGTAGGGCTGCTTAGGATTTGAAGCTAAGGAGTTTAGAAATCATTTCCCCCACAGAGCATGAATGAGGAAACTGAGGTCCAGAAAAATTAATCAGCTTACCCAAGGTCCCACAGAACCTTGTACTAAAGAATGATAGTGGAGGGCAGAGGGTAGAGTCAAGATAGCAGAGTAAAAGCAGGGACTCAGCTGAGCTCTCCCAAATTCTCCTCCAAATAAATTAAAATAATGTCTCAAGTTGAACTTTGGAGCACAACTAACAAAAGGTCAGGGTGAAGCAATTTTCCAAACCAAGACAAATTAGGTCAGCAGGAAAGGCTTGTCCTACTGGGTTGGTGGTTGGACCGGGACCTTAGTGCAGTGCTGGCCATGCCCAGTAAGTGAGCAATAAATGTTGTGGGGTGGCTGTATTGGAGGCTTCAGGAGCTCTCAGTCCACAGACAGTAAGGGAGTTGGACAACTGGTTGCATTGTTGCAACCAGTTGTCACATTGCCCATATGTAGTTCCAGGTTGCAGCCCCAGGGTGAAGAGGAAAAATAGTGCATTAGAGCTTGTGGGAGCAGGGGAGCAGGGATCCTAGTCACAGTTCTAGGGCAGAGAAGAGTGCTCTGTAGTCAGTTATGAGGGAGCAAGAGCCCTGGTCTCAGATTCAAGGCAGAAAGGTATTCTGATGCTTGCAACTGCAGAAGATCAGGAGCTCAAGTTACAATTCCAGGGTCAAAAGGAGTGAAAGTGATGCCAGACCAGGAGAACAGTGACTATGCCTTTCATTAGATCATACTACTTCAGAAGAACCAAAGACTTACAGACTCCCAGAACTAGCTCTGAAAATAGCAGCATGAAAATCTAAAACTTGGGACAGTCTCCTCTCTCCTCCATCCCAGGAGCAGAACCCAATTTTAACATAAAGTTATAAGTCAAGAAACAGACTGGGAAAAATAATCAAACAACAACAGCAAAAAAGAACTTGACCATAGAAAGTTACTATGGTGACAGGAAAGATCAAGACACACTTCAGAAGAAGGAAACAAAGTCAAAATAGCTATATTTAGCAACTATAGGCAAAACTTCAAAGAAAAATTTGAATTCCACTCAAAAGGGATTTAAAATCAAATAAGAGAGGTAGAGAAAAATTTAGGAAATAAATGAGAGTGATGTGAGAAAATTATGAAAAGAGAGTTAACAGCTTGGTAAAGGAGGCACAAAAAAAAATGAAGAACATAACACCTTAAAAATCAGAATTGCCCAAATGGAAAAGGAGGTACAAAAAAATATAATTCCTTAAAAATAAAAATTGGGCAAGTAGATGCTGATAATTCAATCAGACATCAAGAAACAATAAAACAAAATCAAAAGAATCAAAAAAATAGAAGAAAATGTGAACTATCTTATTGGAAGAATAACTGACCTGGAAAATAGATTGAGGAGAGATAATTTAAAAATTATGAAAGCCATGATAAAAAAAAAGTCTAGATGTCATATTTCAAGAAATTATTGAGGAAAACTACCCTGAAATCCTAGAATCGGAAGATAAAATAGACATTGAAAGAATCTACTGATCAACTCCTGAAAGAGACCCCAAAGTAAAAGCTCCCAGGACTATGTTGACCAAATTCCAGAGCTCTCATTCCAAGGAGAAAATACTGCAAGCAATGAGAGAAAAAAAACAAACAATTGAAATATCGTAGAGCCATGGTCAGGATAGCACAAGATTTAGCAGCTTTATTGGAGGTTTTGGAATTAGATATTCAAGAGGGCAAAAAAGTTAGAATTACAAACAAGGATGACCCTTCCAGCAAAACTGAGTATAATCCTTTAGGGGAGAAAAATGATATTTAATGAAATAGAGGATTTCCAAGCATTCCTGATAAAAAAAAAAGATCAGAGTTGAATAGAAAATTTGACTTTCAAGACTCAAAGAGAAGCATAAAAATGTAAACATGAATGAGAAACTATAAGGGATTCAATAAGGTTAAACTGGTTACATTCCTACATGGGAGGATGATACTTGTAATTCTTGAGATCTTTACCATTAATAGGCAGTTAGGAGGAGTATACATAGACAGAGGATACAAGTATGAGTTGACAATGATGGGATGATTTCAAAAAAATAAAATTAGAGTGTAAGAAAGAGGTATGCATTAGGAGAAGAGGTTAGGGAGAAGTAGAATGGAGTAAATTATCTCATATAAAAGAGACCCAGAAGGAAGAGCTTTTACAGTGGAGGGTAAGACGAAGGGGTTGCAGACAATGCTTGAACCTTACTCTCATCAAAATTGGCTCAAAGAGAGAATAACATACATACTCTGTTCCATATATAAATCTGTCTTACTCTATAGGGAAGTAGAATGGATGGGGGTCATGAGAAGGCAGGGCTGATAGAAGTGAGAGCAGATTGGGGGAGGTGGTGACCAGAAGCAAAACAGACTTTGGAGAAGGGACAGAGTGAAAGGAGAGAGAGAGAGAGAGAGAGAGAGAGAGAGAGAGAGAGAGAGAGAAAGACAGAGAGACAGAGAGAGACAGAGAGACAGAGAGAGACAGAGAGAGAGAGACACAGAGAGAGAGAGACAGAGACAGAGAGAGACAGAGAGAGACAGAGAGAGAGACAGAGAGAGAGAGATAAATGGGGTAGGGGAGGATAACAGAATGATGATGCATTTGAAAGAAACAGAGAAGTTTGAATCTTTGAGATTTGAAAGTTTATATAACCTAGTTCACAGAGCTGTTATATGGAAAATATTTTGGAAACCTGAAAGAAACGCAGAATACAGATAATAAAGAACACATAATAAATACAGAATACAGAAATATGACATCATCATCATCATCACCACCACTACAATCATCATCATCAAAGGGGAGAGTGCAACAGGAAGACATCAAGTTGAGATTCTAGGGTCCATAGACCTGTTGGGCACTTTTTCTCTGTTAGATCCCCTTGCTGCCATCCCCACCTCACCAGCCCATGATCTCTTCCTTTTCATAGACTATAAGCAACTCAGAAACTTAGCATTTAGATGCAAGACAGAATCTTACCAGTTTTCTCTTTGTGGTCCTTGATGCTGTTATAGGAGTGGGTGGTGAGGAATTAGGAAAAAAACACAACTCCCTCCAATATAATCGCACAATGAGCCCCAGGGAATTCTAGAAGTATCCACACATATATTCTGACATACATGTATTCTGACGGTGGAGAATGCCACAGGTGCAGGCAAACCTCCTGGGTTTCCACACAATAACTGTTATGAATGCACTTTTGCTTTTCATGAGCGCACTCAAGCTGTCTGCACTGAACCTCAGCACAAATTATATGAATCCACATAGGCTCATGGATTTAAATCCAGAAGGCACATTAGAGGCCATCTGGTCCAATTACCTATTTTTATAGATGAGGAAACTAATACCCAGTGAATATAAGTTTCTTGCCCAATATCACATAAGGAGCAAACAATGGAGGCAGAATTTGAATCCAGGTCTTCCAGTTTTAGACCCAATATGCTCATTTCAGATTCCCATTTTGCTTTTCAAAGATGGTCTCTCTACAATACTTAAGAGACCCAAAAGGATATATCTTGATTACTGTTAAGGAGGCCCTTGACATTGAAGCATTTTTAAATCATTGAAGAATTTTTTAAAATACACAAAAGAGAACAGTTGGAAATTCTGAAGGAGAGGTAAAACAAGCAGTAGAAAGCTCAGAAATTAACACATTGAACTTATTATACATACATATAAAATTATTTTATTTATTATATATTAGTATATATACATACAGATATGTTATCCATTATATTGTTTTAATTATATATTGCTACAATATAATACATATTAATATTTAAAATATATTAATCATTAATTAATTTTATTTATTATATTTTATATAAATTTAATATTATAAATTTTATATTTGGTTAATATATTCATAATATTATTTGAATACATTAAATTGTATATTAAATATAATAATATATACTAATTTAATATACTGATATATTTGTGTTTATATTATTAATATTATAAATAAAATAAAAATAGATTTATATTAAAGAATTCTATATTATTTATTAATTAATATAGCATACTTATTAATATGTAATAATTATTTATCATATGAATTATATAACTTTATATAACTATGTATACAAGCTGCAGAAAATAGAGATTCTAGATTTCCTATGCAATCCCCTTTTTCCCTTTGTATTTGGAAATGTCTACTGATATTTACTAGGTTTAGAAAAAAAACTTTAAAAAAAAACACTTAGAAAAGAGGCCCACTCAGTTGTGTCCTCTACATGTCAACTTGGGAAATCCCAGATTCCCATTAACCAGCATGAAAGTAATGTCAAGTTGCTGCTTCTGCTCCTACGTAGGCTGGGTGGTGCAGACACCTTCTTCAGCTTTTCCAGCTCTTTTCTAATACCTGACGCTGGCTCTCCACCCCCATAGTGTTCTCCTTCTCATGTGAAATCTTTTCTGAACCAAGAGTATTCACCATGGACCTTCCAGGCTTCTCTCCATTTTGGGGGGTTCCTGATAACCTTCTTCTATTTCCCCTTCTCCAAAGGTATTTATAGTGTGAACTGGTCCAGTGGATTTCCCCCAATTAACTTTTTGTTTCTTACTCTCATTCTCTCCTGAAGCCTTCCCTAGGGCCAGAAAGAAAGAGCACACATCTGAACCCAAGATCAGGAAGAGTCAGGGGAAGTCTTTGGTTCCAAGGAAACAGATCTGGGATAGAGAAAAGGCTGTAACAGCCATCAAAAAAATCTCCAGCTAGATTTCATGCTTTATTGAGAAATAAACTCTCCCCAGCCGTGGTCTGCAAACAGCTGTTCCTCTGATTAGCACCCCAAACTGTAAAACAGTAAACAATTTAAATTTTAAATTTTTGGTTTTGTTTTAAAGGGGAATATTCAGGCAGTAGGAAATAGGCAAGAAGGAAAGAGAGCTTAGACACTTTTGGGCTAAGGAATCCTGTTTGCTAAAGCAAAGCATATGAGAAAGAATAATGCGACACAAGGCTAGAAAGCCAACATTTCCTTCAAGATGGCCCTTTCCATTAGAGGTTTAACAAAAGACAGCCATCAAAGATCAAATCTGAGAAATCCATTGGTTCTGTCTTCCTTTCTCCCACAGACCCATTGCTTGTCCTTTAATTAACGGTGTTACAAATCTGGGGGATCCATCTTGTTCAGTCATTAGGCAAAACAAGTGTTGAGATCTATATCTTCCATGTTTTCCCAAAAATTAAGCATGGAAGATATAGACCTCAATACTAGTTGAAGTTAACAGTCTGGCAGGGATTAGTAAATAGAAGTTTTTGTCCATTTCTTCCAAGGATATTTTAAGATTCCTTTTTTCTTTTCTTTAATAGCAGGAGGGATTCCAGTCTCAACATGATTTGTGTTGCTTTGCAAAATACTGAGCTTCCTACCACTGAAAGTGTTCAAATAGAGGGTAAATGATGATTCTTTAAAGAGGCTCTTAATACTTCATAACCTTCTAGCTGTTTGGAATAGGAGCATAAAAATACAATCTTTGTCTGGCCCCTTCCCACTACCACTACCCCTCAACATAAGCCTCCCTCAAAATATCCTGGAAAAGTGGGCAAAAAATTGTGTATGTGACAGAATTGAGAATTCCATTAACAAGATTGAAATTCTTTAATTCAGTACTTTAATTCATCTTACTCCTTTAAAAGGGTAGCATCCCCCAATGACTCTCAAACATGACATTGACCTGGAAATGAAGGGACAATTTTGCCTTTAACAATAAGGGCGAAGGGAAGAGAGTGCTAAGGAAATTTTGTAAGCCTGGAATAAACCAGAGGCAACGAGAAGACACACATAGGATTTCTGCTCTCTTTCTCTCTTGGTCTCTTGTCTTACAGTCATCCCAGAGGTCTCATCACCCCTTTCTGATCTCATCACAGAGGCTGGCTTGGCTGTCTCTCACTCTTTCTCTCTGTCTGTCACCTGTGCAACCTTTTGTCAAGTTCAGAAAAGAAAGGCACTTAATTTCTAATTTAATTCCATCCTATTTGCTCGTATGTCTATATTTTTGAGTTGTCATTAAAAATCTTATTCTCAATTTATGAAATGCATTTTGAAAAACGTTTGTACTGAATCAGAATCTTTTCTGAACTTCTGTGTCCTAGCAAGTTCTTATTAAATATTACCATTGTTAGCAAACTGGTGGAGATTTGTGTCTGACTTATTGAACAAGATTCAAACCAATAGTACCCATCAGTCACTTACAAAAAGGGCCCCAGAATTGCTGGTTTGGAAAGGAAGATCTTTCTAGGATGATGTCGGATTGGTATTGACAACAATCCTTAATCAACATTACAGAATGTGATAGAGTGCAAGAGTCAGAAGATTTGATGTTACAAGCTAATGTAACACTGGTTCTAGCTACAGTTGTGTCCCTCCCCCCTTCCTCCCCCACCAGATGTTCCCTTCCCCATTTAGAGACAACTGGGGGTTTAGAACTGTTACAGTCAGACGTAGCATCTGTCAGGGCTTGTCATCGCTATCCCCAGATGCTGGAATTCCTCTGACTAGGACAAGTATGTATTCAATATCACTGGCTGCATACCCAGGCTGGCAGCATCTGCTTCTGTGCACTATGTGAATTATCACTTCTTTCACACTCATTCCAGGTTCACCTTAGGGGTATTCCTATGGATCTCTGACTGGAGCTACCCAGGAACTTCTAGGGATTTCGTAGTCAAAATTCACTCTTAAACTGCTTGCGAATTCATACCTAATCATACCCTGCCCCTCTCCTACACATCGTAAGCGGATTCCCACCCTCAACTTCTACACAATTGTGTTATCCATTCTCCTTGACTAAGATCATTAATACTCCACGCACAGACTTCTCCATCCACAACCCTTTATCCACATACCTTAGATAGCAAACTGGTCAGATTGTCTAGTTTGCTACCTACACCTATCCCACAAATCACCATAATTCGGAGAACATTTTGTCTTCTTTTTTATATCCAAGGTGGGCAGTCAAACATTATGAGGAGCTTCAAGATCTATTCAACATACAGGGGCTACATCTTTGGTGTCTGTTAGTTTGTCCCCTCTTCTTTCAGCCCTTCTCTCCTTTCCCTCCCCTACCCCAAACCCCAGATGTAGGGCTGATACCCTATAGGAAACCCAGAGGCAGTCTTTTCATAAAATGCCAGGGAATCTTATAAGGTTCACTCAGTTTCTCATTCCTGCAAAAAATTGTCCCTCATGCAACTGTAGCAGACTTCAACTTTCTCTACTGAGTTTCATGTCTTCTTATGGCTATTAGCTCTCCCTTCTTTTCTAAGACTAAGTGGCTACCATATCTTGGGCTGTCGCTTTCTTCCCTGACCAGGTGCTATTATCCCTCTCCTTTCTCACCCACTTCCTTCTGCCTATTTTTTTTCTATTTTTACTACTGATTTTTCTCAGCCTTAGTGTTTTCCACCATAAGTATCTCCTACTGCTCCTGCTTTCTCTTCTTCTCCAATTCTGTTCTTCCATTCCAATTGCTGACAGAAAATAGTCCCAAACTCCCCTTGATCTATTCTGCCTGGCGAAGTTTTGGTGGGATTATTTGACATTCTGAATTACAGACCCCCTGGGCTCTACCTATTAGGGCCGACTAGTTGCTAAAATATCCTTTCCCACCTGCAAAGCCCATCTTAGCTCTGACAGCGTCTACCCACTAACTGCCCTAATATAGAACAAACATATAGGGGCCAGCGTCTTAACATGCTGTACCAAATACTAACATTAAGAGAATGCCCTGACCAATCCTTTGTAACTTAGGAGGAGAAGGTGGATATCAATCACCAAAGAAAGCAGCTATGATCACTGCTGTATCGATCACCTGGGTCTGAATCTTGGCTCTGCTTCTAATTGGTTGTCTTGTTCTCAGTTTTCTCATCTCAAAAAGCAAAAAGTTGACCAGGAATGAAGGGTTCTTAACCTGGGGGTTGTTTACCTTTTTTATGAAAAAAAAAATCTTGACAACTGCATTTCACTATGATTGGTTTCCTTTGTAATTTCATGTAATTTATTTTATGATTCTGAGAAGGCATTTATTGATAGGCTTCATCAGATCGCCCATAGGTTCTTCACACAAAACAAGTCAAGAAGTCCTGGCTTAGATGGTTTCATGCCTTGGATAGGAATTGGATGAGATGACCTGGAAGGTTCCTTACAATTCTAACATTCTATTGCACTATGGTGAGATGAAATGGAGATCCAAGTTGGCATGCTGGCTCTGACCTCCACCATCTAGCTATCAGCAGCTGGATGACTGGGCACCTGAATCTCAGTTTCCTCATAAGTCAAATAGGGATAATAATATTTATACTATCTACCTCATGGGGCTATTGTGAGAAAAGAGCTTAAGAAGCCTTAAAATCATATATAATGGTTCTATCATGCAAGGGAAGTGTCATTCTTCCTCTGACTCTCCTCTCTGAGCCTACAACCTTGTGCTGGAGTCAACTCTTTCTGCTTCAGAGGTGATTGTTAAATTTTCAGTGTCAGCATTTATACATTAGAAATCTGTAAATACTATCAATCAGGGCATGATTTAGTGTTTTGGTGTTTGTCTAGGCTAAAGAAAGTATGGGAGAAAATGTCAATATTAAGGTCTATTGTAGGTACTTCTTTTTCCTCCCAAGAAATCCAGTTAAATATTTACCAGCAAATGATACAATTCTTTGATCTCCACTCTAAAGAGAAACACTTGAACTACTGTCCAGACATAATGTAAACCTGTATAGTGAACTGGCATCTTGTTAGGGGTTACGCATGGCTCTGTGTGGTATCATTCTGTCCTTTCACTGGATTATGTAATTAAAGGATCACAAAGTTCAGAGCTGGAAGAGGTTTTAGGGATTAGCTAGTCGTAAAATCACAGGATCAGAGATTCAAACCTGGAAGGGATCATAAAGTTCATCTAATCCAGTCCTCTCAGTTTACAGAGAAGCAAAACTCCCAGAGATTTTAAATGACTTGCTTGAGTCACATGACTCTGACAGAAGCAGGATTTGAAACCAGTCTTCCTCACTCAACATCTTTTATTTCTTCTGCTAAATTGCTTCTCAACCAAAACACCAAACCTGTTCTTCAATCTTGAAACTGTGGTCACATAAACATGCAGATGAAAATGAGGGGTGAAACCTCCCCAACTAAAAGCCTGCCAATTATCCAAGTATTTCCAAATATCCAGATGTTTGGCATCATGGTTATAGACTGAGAATCAAGAGAAATATTTTTCAATCTTCATACAGAAATGTGGTGGTGGGTATATAGATATGGCCTTAGTTTTTCCTACTGGAAGCATTAAGAGAATAGAATCTTAAGGTCTAGCAATACTGAGAAAAAAGATTACTGATAACCTGGATTCCAATGTTAGTTATCATTCTTAGTATCTGTGTGATTTTTGTAAATGCAAATTTTGTCTTTGAATCTACTGAGTTTAATACATAGCAGACAGTTGATTTGTTGGCATAAACCAACATCTTACACCTTATACCAAGATAAGGTCAAATTGGGTACATGATTTAGATATGAAGGGTAAAACTATAAGCAAATTAGGTGAGCAAGGGATAATTTACTGACTTCTATGGAGAAGGGAAGAATTAATTGATTAACTTAGACTGTCTCACTTAACTTTTCTTTTTTTAATGTTTATTTATTTTTAGATTTCAACATTCATTTCCACAAAATTATAAGTTCCAATTTTTCTCCCCATCTCTCCACTCTCCCCACCCCATAACACTTTGAATTCTGATTACCCCCTTCCCTCAATGTGCCCTCCCTTCTACCACACCCCACCCTTCCCTTATCCCCATCTTCCCTCTTTTCTTGTAGAGCAAGATAGATTTCTATAACCCATGACCCGTATTTCTTATTTCCCAGTTATATGCAATAACAATTCTCAACATTCATTTCTAATACTTTGAATTCCAACTTCTCTCCCTTCCTCCCTCCCCACCCATCCCCACTGAGAAGGCAAGCAATTCAACACAGGTTACATATGTGTCATTTTGCAAAAGACTTCCATAATAGTCATGTTGTGTAAGACTAACTATATTGCATTCCATCCTACCCTGTCCCCCCATTATTCTATGCTCTCATTTGACCTTGTCCTTTCCCAAAAGTGTTTACTTCTAATTACTTCCTTCTTCCATTTTCCCTCCCTTCTATCATCCCCCTCACCCCACTTGTCCCCTTGTCCCCTACTTTCCTGTAGTGTAAGATAGATTTTCATACCAAATTGAGATGTTATTCCCTCCTTGTCATATGTGTAGAGAGCAAGCTTCACTTTTCCCCTCTCACCTCCTCCCTTTTCTCCTCCATTGAAGATTTTTCTTTTATGAGTGATAATTTGCTCCATTCAATTTCTCCCTTTCTCCTTCCAATATATTCCTCTCTCACCCCTTAATTTTATTTTTATAGATATTATCCCTTCTGATTCAACTCAACCTGTGCTCTCTGTCTATATGTATGTGTATGTGTGTGTGTGTGTGTGTGTGAGTGTGTGAATAATCCTTCAACCTACCCAAATACTGAGAAAAGTCTCAAGAGTTACAAATATTATCTTTCCATGTAGGAATGTAAACAGTTCAACTTCAAAAAGTCCTTTATGATTTCTCTTTCCTGTTTACCTTTTATGCTTCTCTTTATTCTTGGGTTTGAAAGTCAAATTTTCTCTTCAGCTCTGGTCTTTTCATCAAGAATGCTTGAAAGTCCTCTATTTCATTGAAAGACCAGTTTTTCCCCTGAAGTATTATACTCAGTTTTGCTGGATAGGTGCTTCTTGGTCTTAATCCCAGTTCCTTTGACTTCTGGAATATCCTATTCCAAGCCCTTCAATCCCTTCATGCAGAAGCTGCCAGAACCTGTGTTATCCCAATTGTGTTTCCACAATACTTGAATTATTGCTTTCTAGCTTCTTGAAATATTTTCTCCTTGACCTGGGAACTCTGAAATTTGGCTATAATATTCCTAGGAGTTTCTCTTTTTGGATCTCTTTCAGGAAGAGATTGATGAATTCTTTCAATATTTATTTTGCCCTCTGGTTCTAGAACATCAGGACAATTTTTCTTGATAATTTCATGAAAGATGATTTCTAGGCTTTTTTTTTTTGATCATGGCTTTCAGGTAGTCCCATAATTTTTAAATTGTCTCTCCTGGATCTATTTTCCAGGTCAGTTGTTTTTCCCTTGAAATATTTCACATTATCTTCTATTTTTTCATTCTTTTGGTTTTGTTTTGTAATTTCTTGGTTTCTCATAAAGTCATAGCTTCCATCTGCTCCACTCTCATTTTTAAAGAACTATTTTCCCCTACAGTAAGAGATAGAAAGAGAAATCCCATTTAAAGCTAGGGTAGACACTATAAAATATTTAGGAGTTTACCTGCCAAAACAAACCCAGGGACTATATTAACACAACTACAAGGCACTTTTCACACAAATAAAGTCAGATCTAAGTAAATGGAAAACATCAGTTGCTCATGGGTAGGCCAAGCCAATATAATAAAAATGGCAATTTTACCTAAATTAATTTACTTATTTAGTGCCATACCAATTAAACTATCAGATAATTATTTTCTAGAGCTGAAAAAAAATAGTGTCAAAATTCATCTGGAAGAACAAAAGGTCCAGAATATCAAGCGGACTAATGGAAAGAAATGATAGGGAAGGTAGTGTAGTGCTACCAGATCTTAAATTGTATTATAAAGCAGCAATTATCAAAACTACTTGGTACTGGCTAAGAAACAGAAGGGTAGACAAGTGGAATATGCAGGGTACTCAAGACCCAGTAGACAATGAATATAGCAATCTACTGTTTCATAAACCCAAAGACCCCAGCTTCTGGGATAAGAACTCACTGTTCAACAAAAATTGCTGGGAAAACTGGATAACAGTGTGGTGGAAACTAAGCCTAGAACAATGCCTGACACTGTACACAAGAATTAAATCCAAATGGGTATATGATCTAGGTATAAAGATTGATAGTATGGACAAATTGGTAGAGCAAGGAATAGTGTATTTATCAGATTTATGGAGAAGGGAAGAATTTTTGACTAAAGAAGAGAAGAAATCATTATGAAGTCCAAGATGGAATTTTGATTACATTAAACTGAAAAGTTTTTGCACAACCAAACCCAATGCAACCAAAATTCAGAGGGATGTAGAAAACTGGGAAAGAATTTTCACAGCTAGTGTTTGTGAAAAAGGCCTTATTTCTAGAATATATAGAGAACTGAGTCAAATGTACAAAAATACAAGTCATTCCCCAATTAACAAATGGTCAAAGGATATGAACAGGCAATTCTCAGAGGAAGAAATTAAAGTTATCTATAGTCATATGAAAAAATGCTCTAAATCACTTTTGATTAGAGAGATGCAAATCAAAACAATTCTGAGGTACCACATCACACCTATCATATTGGCAAACATGACATAACAGCAAGATGATAAATGTTGGAGAGGATATGGGAGAGTTGGAACACTAATACATTGTTGGTGGAACTGTGAGCTGATCCAACCATTCTGGAGAGCAATTTGGAACTATGTGCAAAGAGCTGCAAAAATATGCATACCGTTTGACACAGCATTATTACTTATCCCCAAGAGATCATAAAAATGGGAAAGGGTCCCACATGTACAAAAATATTTATAGCAGCACTCTTTCTGGTAGCCAAAAACTGAAGTCAAGGGGATGCCCATCAATTGGGGAATGACTGAATCAATTATGGTATATGAATGTAATGGAATACTATTGTGCTTTAAGAAATGATGAACAGGAAGACTTCAGAGAGTCCTGGAAAGACTTATATGATCTGATGCTGAGTGAAAGGGGGAGATTCAGGAGAACTTTGTGTACAGCAATGACCACAGTGTGTGAGAGTTTTTTCTGGTAGACTTGGAACTTCGTAGCAATGCAAGGACTTAAAAAAATTCCCAATGGTCTTCTGAGTCAAAATGTCTTCCACATCCAGAGAAAGAACAATGGAATTCAATCACAGAATGTAACAGATCATTTTTTTGTGTATGTGCATTATGTTTTGGTTTGTTATATGATTTCTCCCATTCATTTTAATTCTTCCACACAGCATGACTATAGTGAAAATATATTTAATAGAATGTATGTGTAGAACCTATACAAATTGTATGCCATCTCAGGGAGGGAGGGGGGAGGGAAGAGGGAGGGGAAAATAGTAATCTAAGTTATATGGTAGTGATTGCAGAACACTGAAAATAAATAAAATTAATTTAAAAAAAAAGAACTATTTTCTTCAGTGAGCTTTTGAGCCTCCTTTTCCATTTGGCTAATTCTGTTTTTTAAAGCCTTCTTCTCCTCATTGGCTTTTTGGACCTCTTTTTCCAATTGAGTTAGCCTATTTTTTAAGGTGTTATTTTCTTCAGTATTTTTTGGGTCTCTTTTAGCAAGCTGTTGACTCACTTTTCAAGCTCTTCCATGGCCTGAGAGCATTGTATATTTATTTTGGAGGTACTAGATGCAGAAGCCTTGACTTCCTCTGCCAGTATGCATTGTTCTTCCTCATCTGAAAGAGTAGAAGGAAATACCTGTTCACCAAGAAAGTAATGTTCTATAGTCTTACTTATTTTCCCTTTTTGGGGCATTTTTCAGCCAGTTACTTGACTTCTGAATTCTTTATCAAGAGGAAGGTCCTAGTACTCCTACTCACCCCAGGACCATGTTCAGGGCTGAGACTCAGATCAACTCCTCGATTCCCTCAGGGGATTTAGGGGAAGGTCAGGGTTGCCTCTCAGGGCTGAGATTCAGATCAGCTGCTCAATTCTCCCAGGGGCTTTAGTCAGAGTGCTTCACAAATGGATGCTGCAGCTGCTGCCATAGCTACTGCTTCTGCCACCTGGGGCTGGTGCTGAGGGGGACCTTACTCTCCTCTCGTCCAGTTGGGAAAGCTCTCTCTGGCTTTCTTTGGTGCTTGTGGGTTGAGGGATCTGAGACCCTCTGCCACTACTAGAGATTCTGTCCTGGAGGCCTGTTCTGGTCCTGTTCCTCCTAGTGTCACGTGGCCAAGGCTGGGCTCCACTCTGCATCCTGTGCAATAGACCTTTCCTGTTGGCTTTCTGGGTTACCTTTGGTTGGAAATCTCTTTCACTCTGTCTCTCTGTGGCTTCTGCTGCTTTTTTACAGATATTTTCTGGGCTGTGGGGGAAGAGCTAGAATATGTACATCTTTCTGCTCCACCATCTTGGCTTTGTCCCTCTTAAGCCTTAAGTTTTCTTAGTATGAATTTTTGCAGCTGTTAATAGGGATATCTAGGTTGCCTACCCTTCTCTTTGGCTTGTTATGGGGATCAATTGAGATAAAGAATGTAAAAGTGCTTTCAAAACTTTAAAGCTCTATAAAAATTACTATTGTTGTTAAAGTTATCTCCTTTATATATAAATTGTTGTTGATGTTTAATCATGTCCACACTCTACGTGATGCCCATGGACTTCTTGGTAAAGATAACAGAGTGGTTTGTCATTTCCTTTTCCATTGTTCTCCATTTGTTTTACAGATGAGGAACTCAGGCAAATAGGCATTAAGTGACTTGCCCAGGGTCACACAGCCACTAAGTGTCTGAGGCCAGGTTTGAACTCAAACCTTCCTAATTCTCAGTCTAGTGCTCTATTCACCGCTCCACTTAACTATCCTATATATAAAGTATAATATAAATATATTAATATATAATCAGTGTAAATATAATCATTCATACTCAAAGAAGATGAAGTTGGAATCTACATGCTCAGACTTGACTCAAGGTCCTTAGCTCCTAAATTACAAAAATCAGAAGAGAAGTAGCCAGCAGGAGAGATATTTGTGGATGAAGTAATAAGAGGTGAAAATCTAAGCCAGCCAACTTATTTCAAATCAGTTCTCCTATTAGGCTAAATCTCTGCTTGGGTCTTGGAGAGACCAAAGAGATGCTTTTAACTCACAAGCTGAATCTATCAATTCAGATTTTAGAGAACTCTAAGGAGGAAGCAAATCATTTTGCTAAACTTTATTGCTTTATTTTATTACCCATTTGTGGAGGATGGTGGGGGTAAGGGTGCATTCTTATGCTTTGTTTGGTCTGGTTTGGTCAGACCATTCTTCTTAGTCAAATTCCAATTCCCTTACTTGTAAAGTTTCCAGGCAAGGATTCTTGCAAGGGACCCCTGAGCTAAGAAGTTTCATCATATCTAAGCTCCACTATGAATTAGAATCAAAGAGCCAATGGGTTAGAAGTCATAAGAGTGTATATATAAGTCCTTCCTATTCAATTGTAAGGAAGACTGGACTGTATTTTATTTATCCTACCACAGAAAACTGTAACACTAATTCATTGTTGGTATAGTTGTGAACTGATCTAACTATCCTGGAGAATAATTTGAAACTATGCTCAAAGGAAAAACAAAGGTCATATCCTTTGATCCAGCAATACCACTAATACATCTGCATCCCAAAGAAATTATAAAAAAGGGAAAAGGTCCCACATGTACAAAAATATTTATAGCAGCTATTTTTGTGGTGGCAAAGAATTGGAAATTGAGGGGGCATCCATCAATTGAGGAATGGCTGAACAAGTTCTAGTATATGAATGTAGTGGAACACTATTGTTCTATAAGAAATGATGAGCAGGATGATTTCAGAAAAACCTGGAAAGACTTACATGTGCGGATGCTAAATGAAGTGAGCAGAACCAGGAGAATATTGTACACAGTAACAGCAACATTGTGTGATGACCAGCTTAGATGAATTTGACTCTTTGCAAGCAATACAACGATCTAAGATAATTCCAAAAGACTCATGATGGAAAATGCAATCTACAGCCAGAGAAAGAACTGTGGAATCTGAATGTGAATGAAAGCATACAATTTTTCCTTTGGGAGATTTTTTCTTGTGGTTCTTTTTGTTCTGATTCTTCTTTCACAACATGACCAATGTGGAAATATGTTTAATATGATTGTCCATACATAGCCTTTATCAGATTGCTTGCCATTGTGGGGAGGGGGGATGGGAGAGGGAAGGAAAAAAGAATTTGAACTCAAAATCTTATAAAGGTGAATGTTGAAAATTAAAAACAAATGAAAAAGGTAATTTAAAAAAAATTATCCTGCCACAATGAATGCAGATGGAGAAAGGTGAAGATAGCTCAAACAGCATTAAAAGCTAGAAAACTGACAATAATCTGACCTCTGCAAACTCTAAATTCAAGCTTTCACTCCTAACTGTGAGGGATCCCTCAAAACTTGTGCCGTTTCACACGACTGACAACTCTCCTGACAAAATCCAGATGTGGGGTGCTATATGGGAAACGGTTCACAATCCAATCTTGGTAGTCAAGCAGTACAACAGAGAAATTGCAACAATACTGAGTATAGAGCATAACATCACAGAGGATCACACTGAGTGACAATTGACATATGAGCTTGGATACATACTAGGGTTATCACCTATACTGGAAGCTCAGGCAAGATTCTTGCCATTAGAACTAAATACTTCATCAATGAATGATACTAATTCTGTAATCCCTAGCTCAATTTTGGCCTAGGCAGAGGTTTAGTACCCCTAAATCAGGGAGACAAGTTACCGGTGAGAAGGTCTAAAGCTATGTCCGCTACAGAGGAAAGACATGGCTCATTTGCTATGGGTTGAGGAGGGCCAGAACACAAGATTCTTTGGGTTGTGCAGAGAAGTCTCACCTGTGAACACATCTCAGACAGAATACCTCATTTCAAATAACAAAGGTAAGTTAATGATAGGAATCTTCTCAGGAAAGAGCCTTTACTCCTAAAAAAGATTCTGCAGAACTCTGAGCTGGGTATGCAACAGGACTTCAGGAGTGATGGCCTTCTTATTGGGATAAGATGAATTATTGGATAAATTGTACCAGTGACCCTACATTTGTACACATATAAGGTCTAAGGACAAGAAACCCTGGGTTCACATCTGAAAAATGCATACAAGAAATGCAGCATGGCCCTCTTCTAATGGCTAGAGGATTTTAACTCAGGTTGGTCATGCCATTTAGTACAAGAAGGAACCATCATCCCAGTTCCTGTTGCAAGTAAATATAACCAACATGAAAATTAATATATGATCAGAACAATCTAAGTAAGGGATCTGTGGAGGTGGTTTGACTTAGGAATATCCTTAAGTATTAAAATAGTCATTGAAACTGTCAAATAATTGATAGAACACTTGAAATTATTTGAACAATTGGAAGGGAGTTCACAAGATGGTGTGTATTGTACATACCCAGCCCCAGACATCACAAAGATATCTTCTTCTATGTGGCTCAAAGAAATCTAGCAGGGCAACTGTCCTTCAAGTATAGCAAGAATTGAACAGAAATTCTACGAATCCATGGATAAAATCATTCTACCTGGAAAGGCAATAAAGCAAAGGAATGGAGGCCACATTAGTCTTACATATGAACACCTCCATCAAAAAGGCAGAACTCTTTATTGCAACTGTGGGGAAGGAGGCCATTTGTAGCCGCATGAACTTGAGAAGATAATGTTACTTAAGTGGTACAGAAGCCGAGGGTTACAAGATCATCTTCAAGAAAAGGAACTGGAGCCAGGGAAGGAGGTTATCTGAGCTCCCCGAAAGAGCTGTTACGTTCGTTGTTGTGCAGTACTGCACTACTTTTCATGGTCCCCTTTAGGGTTTTCTGGCAAAGATACTGGAGTGTTTTGCCATTTCCTTCCTCTGCTCACTTTACAGATGAGGAAATGAGACAAACAGGGTTAAATGACTTGCCCAGGGTCACATAGCTAGTAAGTGTCTGAGGCCAGATTTGTATTGAAGAAGATGAATCTGATTCAATCAGTCTGCTTGACCACCTAGTTGAGCATGTCATTAGCAGAGATACTTTGTGGGTCTTTTCTACTTAGACTCATAGGGCTTCATACAGAGATCACCCAAAGACTAAAATTGTGGACTACAGTGCTGTCCTACACATCAGAACCCAAGTGACGTCATGTTGCTGTCATTTTCTGAGAGCTATTTGGAGGAAATGCCATCATAACCTCCAGAAGGATTTGGCCTTAGAGGGCTGAGCAATGCACATGCTACCTGGGGGATGACTGAAAGGAAGAGTTAGGAAAGAGTAGCTCCATCCAGACAAAGATCAGTCAAGGGAGAATAGCTAGTATTCTGTTAAAGTCACCGCCTCCAAACCCTCACACTGCTAAATCATTGTTACCTGGTGGTTCCATGTCTAAGATAAACAACTTTTATTACTTTTCACTTTGTAAGGGGCATGATCCAGGGCCCACCAGATAAATGGCATTTTCAACTCAATGTGACAAATATTGATTGCGTAAACATCTAGAAGGTGTGATAGGATCAGGGTTCCCCTGTCTTCCTGCAACAAAGATTAGTTTTCCAAAAAAAGAAAAAAAAGCAATAAAGCTATCTCAGGGTCTTAATTGGCTCCTGCTTCCATTGATAAAGGTTCCTGGTCACTTTAAAGGCATGAAAAAGCCCATCCACATGGAGTTGGGGGCCCCTCCCACTCAGTTTGTTTCTAAAGACCCCATATATCATGTCACCATACACTCTACTGCTCACTGGACAAGTTTTCATATGGATATGAGTGGGGCTGCATCCAGAGAAGGCCAGCATATCCTTATTATACTAGGGCAAAGTATATCTCCTTTTATTGACTGTTCGAAAATGTTTTTTCAGTGACTCATTTCACCCCAACATTGAAAATAAACCAACAAGGTACTGGCAGAAGTATATAAAACAGTGTCTTCCTCTCAAGAAGGTAATGATCTCATTGGGGAATAATCAATTTCAATTCATGAAATGACTAAAAAACATTAACAGATGGAAAAGAATGGCATATTCAGTATCATGCAAATATCTGAAGCTTTAGAATGTTTATTGAACTGACTCTAGGGGAAACAAATTGAAATGAACAAAAGTTATTAAAATTGTGATACAGATGGTGAGCATCATGTTAGGTAAGAGAGGGGAAGGGTTCAGTGTGACTGGAGTTCTTGAGCATCCAAGGATGCTTAGAAATACAAGTACATCTTGACTTGAGACTCGAAGGAGAGGTAGTGTGTTTATAGGCAGACATTTACAGCAGGGAGGGAGACAAAGTGAACTCAACCACACTCTGCTGTTTGAAATGGTGTACGCAGTGTATTTCATGGTGTACATGAAATGAACCATCCGAAGAGGCCATGAAAGCCACTTCTATGAATGCCTTTTAAAATAAAGAAAATGCTCATGTGTCTGCAAAGGTATAAACCTTTCCAGGAAAGGAAAAGTTTACCTGAAAACAAAAATGATTCAAAATAACATTCATCATAGATAACACAATTACAGAATATTAGGAGAGGAGACTTTAAAGATAATTGAGCCTATTCTTTAAAGATAATTGTACAACTAAGTAAATTGAGACCTAGACAGACTCTATGATTGGGTCAATGTGATTCAGGTTATTAATGAAAGAGTTTGAATTGGAATGCAGGTATCCTGATTGTCAGGCTGCTGCAAATTACCATCTAACCCAACAAGTCCACCATCTTTAAGGCCCTGTGTATAAAAAGACAAAACAATAAACAGTCTTTACCTTAAAAACTTACATTCTTGGGAGGGAGGACAGGGTTGTAAAATGTAAGTAGAAACAAGAAAATTTGGGGGTAGAGAAAGAACTCTAATGTAATAGATGACTTGTCAATGAGCCCAGTCCTTATGAGTTTGTGTGTATAGTGTATCTCTGATGGATCATTTGGATTTTGGAGCATGTATACTGGGTAACTGGTTCTGGTCTGCCTACAACATTATGCTGAAGAATCTTTGTGATTGACTGCAAACTGTTTGAACCCAAAAGGAAGCAGTCAATCCTCTTTCCCTTTTGATCTGACTCCTTCCTGCCCCTTGGCATCGGGACAATGCTGTAAGGGTGAGGTGTAGGGCTGTCCCTGTCTGAAGCCAAAATGTGAACTGTGATTATAGACCTTGTTTCTTTGAATTCGTTCTTTTGTTTTAGGTGAAGGATACCAAAGATGGCAGTACAGGAGAGGAATCCATCATAGGGTTTACATCCAGTCAGTCCAGAATCAATGCCCCAAGGAGCAAGGAGAGACTGTTGTGATTCAGCCCAATGCTAGCTGAAACAAGGATTCATTTGATAACAAGACTGTATTTAGACCTAAACTGTATGGGATCAATACTGCATACAAAATGCATTGAGTCTGAGTCTACTTTCTTCATATGTGGAGGTGGTATGGGGTGAATATACCCTCATGGTTTTGGGGGAAAATGTTTGTATTTCTGTCCTTGGTATATTTTTAAAGTATTACTTTGTAAAAGCTAATTTGACTGTTAAGCAGTTAAGTGAAAGGAGACGTTGCCCCCAAAATATTAGGGGAAATGTTTTTATATTTGTTCTTATTATATCTTTGAATTAAATATTCTTTTGTAACAGGTAATCTAAGTACTTAAACACAACTGGAGTGCTAGTCACTGGCCTCTAAAAAGGGAGGAACACAAACAGTGGGGACTTGAACAAAAGAGAGACTCCCCAAACTTCTTCCCCACAGTACTGTCTCTGAAAAGGGGAAGGAGAACAGGTCTACAACTTAGTTCGGTGCCTACACAGCATTAGTCCCATTTGGTATCCTGGGTGTTTCTTAAGGCATCTTTTCTGGGCTACCTATAACATTTAGCTTGGAATCCTAGGCTCCAGGACATCTGTAGCTTGGACTCTTGGGCTGGAGATGTCCTTCCCTGCACCTAGAACTGAAAAGAACAAAAAAAAAAAATAGGCTGAAACCCCAAACCCATTGCTCAGGACCACATAGCCCAAGGAAAGGGGAAGGAGGCCCAGGGGGTCTCCCCTACCCTTATCACAATTCATTCTATGAATGAATAAATTCTTAACATTTAGATGTAAATGCCAGAAAAGAACAACTATGCTTTAGTCAGGTAGTTTTAAAGATGTAGATAATTCTGGCTATGCAGACAGTGAAAAGAGGCTACTCCCAACTTCATGGAAGACCAACACAGGATGTCCATGTATGTACCAGTTCTCCTGTCTCTCAGTAGAAGGTCAGCTAGCACCTCCCATGCTCATGGGCTGGGTTTACAACAGAACAGTTACATGTAAACGTTAACTATTATTGTTTTAAATATTAGATAAAAATTTGGTAAGTATTAGATAAGAACTATTTGATAAAGTGGTGGGAGATAGAATAGATAGCAAGAAGGCCAGTATATCTGGAATACCTGGAGAGAATAATGTAAAATAATATTAGAAAGGTAAGCCATTATACCATCCATCTGTCCTCTCTTCCAGATGCATGAGGCTGTAATATAGGCACTACAACTGAATAACAGTTTAAGGACAAACTTTTTTTTCTCAAATTCATCCACTGAGGTCATTGCATAGGATAGTTGTCCATCTGTAATCCACATAGCCCAAGATCTGACATACATATTTCATAAGGACTTGATTTGTTGAAGGTGTAAGGGTAAACCAGTCAAGGGTTGAAAAAGTCTGCAGAAGAACAGTTGATGTCAATTTTTCAAAAATTCTCCTCTTTGACAGACCTCTTGAGTCATCTGGGAAAATGGCATGGACAGTCTTGTAGCTCTTTGGGTTTTTTTAGGCCTTGAATATTCTCATCATATCCAGCTGGTTCCAGTCATTTGAGAAGTTCTTCCTAAGATATCTTTAGTCCTACTGGAAACAGGAAATACTGGAAACCTCACTAGAAAATCATGTAGATTTCTGGCCTAGTTTTATTGAGGTTTTGATAAGTATCCAAAATTGTGGTTGTTTATACCAATTGAGCTTCTGAATCTCTCGAGATTCACCCCTCTTGTAACTTGAAAGCCAATAGCTTCACAGGAGAAAATGTGTATATCCTAACCTCTTCTTGGACATTTTCCTTTTTTCTTTTGCCATTTGCTAATTTACATGTGTTCCAAAGTTGATGCCAAATGGGGAAAACTTGAGAAATGATTTTTATAAGTTAGAAAAAAGTCCAATGATGATACCAAACTCAACTTTACTCATTCTCTCTGTTGGAGACTGATTTGGTGGAAGATTAAGATGTATAAGGAATTGAGAAAAAAAATATGATTTCCCAAGTCTATGAGGACAAAACAGACCACAGCACCAAAGCAACAGCTTGTTAATTCATGTTGGCAGGGAGTGATTAGATTATAGAAACATAGCACTCAGTTTTGGAAAGGACCCTAGAGGTCATCTTGTCTAACCTCCCACGCAGTACAGGAATTCCTTCTATACTGGCCCTGACAGATGGCTAGCCAAACTCTGCTTGAATAAGTGGGGCGTTACTATAAATACAGTTTATTATTTCTCATACAATGTTAATAGACACTAACAAGAATTTGAAAGCATTTGTATTAGATGCAGGCAATAGTATCTCACTAGATAGAAAGAAAAAACTCTTTAAAGGTTAAGATGCCAGTTTATAAGCTCCCTCTGCATTAGAATTTCTATTGACTTCAAAAGAATTTAAAAACTTGGAAGGGCTATTGTACTGATAGCTTACATCTATGGTTGCAAAGTTGTTGACATATATCGTTTCATTTGAGCCTCTCAATTACCTTCTGAGATTAACAGTGGAGAAATTATCCCCATTTGTATCAGTAAGCACCTTAACGTACACAGGGTGGCCTGCTATCACAGGTTATTAGATCTGCATTTATAAAAGGAAAGGCAACTTTTGAAGGGTCAACAATCAAGCACAGGTATCATCACTTAGTTCAGGGGAAAAAGTCAACACCCTGAATTTCAGAGAAAATACAGAGAAATCAAATTCAACAGACAGATCCAACTGTTACCAGAGAGGGAAGCAACAACATCTGGGTTTTCAAAGCTTGTGGGGGAGGGGGAGGGTGGTGGGTGAGGAGCTCCTTGGCAGCTTCCCAGAGTCTCATGTGGCCAAACAAACCTTCCAGTCAGTAAGCTCCAAAGTCAAACCTCACCCTCAGAGTATTTATACATTTTTTAGAGCTAGAGGGTATCACAATCCTTGAGAGCCATTGCCTCATTAACAACAGGTATGGGCCTTTCTGCAGATCTTCCCAGGCTCATCAATGGGTGAGGAAGATCTCTAATCACATTAAAATAATTAACAATACAAATATGTATACTGTTTCCAGTTAAAGAAACTCTTATTTCTGTACTTCACTCCTAGTAAAGACTCTTGATGGGTAAAGGCAAGATTCAATCAGAGGCACTTGATTATATTAAAATGAAAACAGCAAAAGATCCTACTTTGCTTGCCATCACACCATTTTACAATTGAGGAAAAGGAGTCTCAGAGGAAGTAAGTGATTATCCAAAGTTGCGCAGCTAGAATCCTAGAATTGGAAATGATCATAGAGATTATCTAATACAGCCTCTTTTAGACAGGACAGAAGTCCACATCATTTGACTCAAAGTTCAGAGCTCCTTTGCTACACCTTGTTTCCTTCAGTAGAACATAAGACCTTTGAGGACAGGAAATGTTTCTTTTTTGTCTTTCTATTTCCATTACCTAAAGGGACTTCATAAATAGTTACTTGGATTGGATTTGATTTTCAGGTAAAGCCCACAATTAAATATAAAAAAAGTGGGCAGATCGCTTTTAAAATACCCAAATATATTTTCATTGACCTCTTTTATGAAAGAATTGATGCCCATTTGCTTTGTGAGTGTTTCAATGATGTGAGAGGGTCAGGAACAAGCATTTATTAAGCATCTACTATGTTAAGGTTTAAATGCTAGTTAAGCACTTTTACAAATCTCTCATTTGATCTGAACAACAACCAAATTGTATGTATTATCCCACTTGATCCCCAGAAAAACCCTGTGATATAGGCTTTATTGATAACTTTCCATCTTTTAGATGGGGAGATGTAACAAGGGCACCCCGACACATATCCAGGATGACCTACTGGCACAGGTTCTTAGACCTGCTTTTCTAAGGAAAGCAAATAAAAAGGGGTCAATAATCTACTTTAATTACATTCACCAACAGAGAAAATACAAACAAAGAAATAAAGACCAACAAACAGGGTTTCTAATTGACCATAAGCAATACGTACATCACAGATCAATAGACAGATCCAACTGTCTGACCATTACATACATACATAGTTACCAGAGAGAGAGGCACTGACATCTGGGTTTTCAAAGCCAGGAGTGCTCCTTAACAGCTACACAGAATCTCATTTAACCATGAATATTCTTCCGATGAGTGAGCCCCAAAGCAAAATGCAAACCTCTGAATTTATAGACAGCTAGAAGGCATCACAACACATGTGCTTCAGTGCCTAACTACCAAAAGGTGGGAAAGCCTTCAAGCAAGTAAACCTCCACATAAGCAGACTTTCCCTTTAAATAAGTTCCTCCCCCAATAGCCTCCAGGTGAGTTATATTAATGAATGGGTGGGGAAGATCTTTAACTCCCATTAACATAAATTCCATTAATATTTCAGGAGACTGAGGCTCCAAGAAGATGAGTGACTTGCTCAGGGTCACAGAGCTAGTAAGTAGGATTTGAACTCAGGTCTTCTAATTACAAATGCAGCACTCAATTGATCACATTATGATGACTCTCATAAGGGATAATATGGATACTGTTTTAATAAAGAAAATAAATTCTTAGAAAATTCTTCCAGCCATAAGAATACACTTTAAAATTTGGTTTTTTTAAATTGTTAGAATTCAATAGAATTTCAAGATAATGAAGAAATTGTGTGAGGGTAATGTCAATTGTATTAGAAATTTAATAATAGCCTCTTTAGGCAAGATAGATTTTCTTTTTTTACTGAATTGATCACACTTGGTCAAATCATGCCTTTAAAAAAAACGAACCAAGAGTATACAGCATTCATTTTTTTTCTTGAATAGCAATTATCCCCCTGGCACTTCACACATCAGTGGTTCTGAATTAAAGGACCTGTGAAATGCAAAAAATAGGATCCAGACAGACAGACAATGGAGCCAGATGCTGTTTGATAAAATTGTTTATATTTGTTCAAATACCCTGTTGACATATGTGAAAATCAAGTTGTATTAGCTTTGGTGAAATGATTTTGGTCACTCTCAGGGCTAATATTATCTCTATTTTTGTTTTACTATCTAAAAGTCTAGCATTTGGCTCCCTCCTGTGTTTTCCAATTAATCAGAGGACAACACTTTCTCTTATCTCTGCTCCTTTGGGACTTGCATGACTGGGGAGGTGGGAGGAAAGGAGAGAAGAGAGGCTGGGGAGCACCCAACGAAATGTCACCAAAAATCTTATCTTTCCTCCATGAATGATCCTAAGTGGAAATCAGTTCCCCAATTTTTACTCCCTGGAATTTACCTCTAAAGGACACTACATCTCAGAACTGAAATTACCCTATATGTTATCATATTCAATCAAAGCCCTACCCATGTATTTTAGAAGAAAGGGAAATGTGATTTAAAGTAGGGATTTTAAAACTTTTTAAAGTTATAAAATATTCACATTTAAAAAAAAAATCATAGAACACTTGTCAGGTCATAACAATAACTTTCATTTGCATATTTGTATAAAGGAGTCCCAGCCCTTGGAAAAGGTATCCCAGGTTCAAGGAACTCTGCAATTCATCATTTACAGGAAATCTTTCCCCACCTCTCTTAATTCTAGCACCTTTCTTCTGTTAATGATTTCCTACCTTGCACAGTCCTCTGTCACTCAAAACAAAATCGAGCGCAAGTCATGTCATCATTTCCCCGATGGTGTGGTCTTCTTTGGCAACGAAGGATGAACACAACCAGTTATTCTGCATTTAGGTTGTTTGTACCTATCCGTTAGCTTGTTTTCTCCCTGATTAGATTAAGCTCTTTTAGGGCAGGGACTGCCTTTTGCCTCTTTTTGTAACCTCAGTACTTACCATGGTGCCTGACACATGGTAAGCATTTAATAAATGATTATTGCCTGAGTCAACCCTCTCTAAACCATAACTCACAAGCCCCTCCTGATGTTTTTACTTTTACTAGCCAAAGAGAAGATGCATTAATTCAAAATAATACAACTAATCAAAGAGCATAACAAAATAACGAGGAACTCCGACCCCATGCACACATGAGGTACAATGTCCAACAGGTTACCTTACCACTTGAGTAAAGGCATTCATGCTGAGGACATGTATCACCTGGAAAAATTCATGAGGGGCACATGAATAGGGAACATATGTCTGGAGAATGCAACTGAGGAGGGCACGGACGAGGCATCCACTGTGGGGATGCCAATGTCATTGTGATGTTCTTTGCTTTGAGTTGTGTCTTTGGTGCCTCAGCAGTGCCTCTGGGCATTTCATGTTTTCCTGGCCATCCCCTGATTTTTGGTGACCATCTCCATAATCTGTGCTTTGGCTCCTTAGGACCATCATCTGGGCTCTCTGCTCCTATCTGCTTGGGTAGAATGATGAAAATTCTCCATAAAGATAGACTGATGACCCTATAGTATCTAACTGAGACCTTGAATCACAACATAGGAAGGGTGGAAATAAAAGCTGTCCACAGTACCTGGAGGCTAAGATTTAAATCTTCTCTTGACTTCTGCAGGTGCTGGTTCAGTCTGTGCATTTAGCACCCCCCCACCCAAAAAAAACCCAAACATTTTAGGAACACCACTCAAAAAATCCGGTGGGAAACAAGAAAAAGTTGGGATGATGAAGCCCATTTAAAAACCCAAGTTTTCATTGATTGACATGCAAATATAATAGAGGTAGAACAAGCTTCAGAAGTCAAGACCATTGTCCTTCCTTCTTCCTGGAAGGTACATGTGTCAACATAACAAAACCCTATCTGGTTTTTGGATTTTATCACATTTAGCACAAAATGTCACAACATCCTTCCCTATAATGCTTTAAGGTTTACAAAGGACTTTTCCCCCAACTGTCCTTTGAAGCAGTTTTTGCATTTACAGGTAAGAACAATATGGCATGTAGACATCAGAATGGGCCACAGAGACATAGAGCAATCAACAACATCAACGTCTACCCAGGTTTCGGAGTCAGAACCAGGATTTGTCTTTCCAAGAAATGTTCTTTCCACTCTACTACATGGCTTTTACACTGTCAGTTATACACAAGGCAAATCATCATTCAGTACCAGACAGCTCCCTCATCTTATGGATGTGTATCTCCCACTAACCATCTTCCCCATTGGGTTGTGGTGATCACACACTAGTGACACCTTTTTATCCTCTTTGATTCTTTTCCACATCTTTCCATCTATGATCCATAAAGGATCTAGACGAGGCCTGCATAACATATGGGCCCACACAACCCGCCAAAGGATTTCAGGGGACCTGTGAGAAACATAGGGTCATGTGTCACAGGGCAACCAACCATGTCAGCCTGTCTCTAATCTAACCCACCTGTGGCCCAGAGAAGTTCAGCCTACTTTACTTTTGGCACCTTCCTACTGCCACGTTCTGCAGGTCTGATCAAAACAGTACATGGAGGCTCCTCCTTTGGTCTACACACACCTGCATAACATCTAATCTGTTATACCTCATTCTTGCTGAATGCCGCCATTACTCGTCACACATACCATCAATGTCTTCTATGCCATTTCTGACACAAAAGTCACCTTTGGCAATAAGCAGTGACCTCTTCACAACTGCCATGTATCTCTTTTCCTCTGCTGTGCGTGTTGTTTCTGTGCTGGACATTACATTTTAGTTAAACTACCAGGAGACTGGCCTGACTCAGGCCCTGACCACTTCAATGAGCTACTGCCTGTTGGATGGATCAGAATGATCTCAGTGAGGTAAATGGATGGTGTCCAGTCAGACTGACCTTCATGCTACTGGTGGTGTTTAAGTTCGTACTACTGGCCCTGATATTTACTTATCGTGAGACATTCCATCTTTTCTGGGAGATTAGAGACTGAAGCCATTTAGTATGGATGGCAAGACTGATGGGAATATGCTCTGTGTCAAGATCATCTTCTCGTCCCTGGGCCTTCCTGCACGGTCATTTTATCCTCCCTTAAGGTCCTACTAGTGGATTACCTTAGAATTTGGCTCACCCAGAAAGCACATGGGGGAAAGTGAAGTTTTTGAATTGGAAGTTCTACTTTTTCTCCCTGTCAAAAAGGTCAAATTCAGAACCTGGGTGGGATCTGATGCTTTGGTTTTGCTAAATATAATTATCTAAGAAATCCTCCCCCAGCTTTAAGAGTTATCTAACATGCAAATTTGGCCTTGTCGTATCTTGGCACATTAAAAAAAGGAATGGTTCTTTTTGGCCTTCCTTTGAGATTTGTGTGTAAATGGAGAATGGACTGGGATTTTGGAAGGCTTTTTGGAGTTGACAATACAATGGAGCAAGTAGTCCTCAGTTCTATTATTGTTATAGAAAATGCAGGTCCCTGGAATTTTAGGATCATCTGACAACTGTGTTGAAGGAAATGTTTGAGAGTTTCTGTGGTTGTTTTTTTTTAAAATATAAATTTATTTATTTAACTTTTTACATTCATTTTCACAAAACTTTGGGTTCCAAATTTTCTCCCCTTTTATTCCCTCCCCCCACCCCAATACACCAAGCATTCTAATTTTCCCTATCACCAATCTGCCCTCTCTTCTATCATCCCTCCCTTCTCTTGTCCCCATCTTCTCTTTTGTCCTGTAGGGCCAGATGACTTTCTATTCCCCATTAACTGTATTTCTCATTTCCTAGGAGCAACAACAATACTAAACAGTTGTTCCTAAAACTTTGAGTTCCAAATTCTCCCCATCCCTTCCTCCACACCCATTCCCTTTGGGAAGGCAGGCAATTCAATAAAGGCCCTATCTGTGTAGTTTTGCAAATGACATTCGATAACAGTCATGTTATCGAACAGTCATATAAGACTAACTGTATTTCCCTCCATCCTATCCTGCTCCCCATTTTTTCTATTCTGTCTTTTCATCCTGTCCCTCCCCAAGAGTGTTGACTTCAAATTCCTCCCTCCTCCCATTGCCCTCCCTTCCATCATCCCCCCCACCCTACTTATCTCCTTCTCCCCCACTTTCCTGTATTGTAAGATAGGTTTTCATACCAAAATGAGTGTGCATTTTATTCCTTCCTTTAGTCGAATGTGATGAGGGTAAACTCCATGTTTTTTTCTCAGCTCTCCTCTTTTTCCCTCCACTAAAAAGTCTCCTGCTAGCTTCTTGAATGAGATATAATTTACCCCATTCCATTTCATCCTCTCTCCTCCCACTACATTTCTCTCTCACCATTTACCTTAATTTCTTTTAAGATATGGTCCTATCCTATTCAATTCGCTCTGTGCTCTCTGTCTCTGTATGTGTGTGCATGTGTGTATGTGTGTGTTTGTGCATGCATGTACATGTGTGTGTGTGGTCCCACCAACTACCCAGATACTGAAAAGTTTTAAGAGTTACAAATATTGTCTTTCCATGTAGGAATGTAAACAGTTCACTTCTGGTAAGTCCCTTAAGACTTCTCTTTGCTGTTTACTTTTTCATGCTTCTTCTCATTCTTGTGTTTGGAAGTCAAATTTTCTTTTCAGCTCTGGTCTTTTCATCAAGAATGATTGAAAGTCCTCTGTTTCATTGGAAGACCATATTTTCCCCTGAAGTATTATACTCAGTTTATCTGGGTAGGTGATTCTTGGTTTGAGTCCTAGTTCCTTTGACTTCTGGAATATCCTATTCCATGCCCTTCAATCCCTTAATGTAGAAAGCTGCTAGATCTTGAGTTATCCTGATTGTATTTCCACAGTACTGGAATTGTTTCTTTCTAGCTGCTTGCAAGATTTTCTCCTTGACCTGGGAGTTCTGGAATTTGGCCACAATGTTCCTAGGAGTTTTCTCTTTTTGGATCTCTTTCAGGTGGTGATCGATGGATTCTTTCAATACTTATTTTGCCCTCTGGTTCTAGAATGTCAGGGCAGTTTTCCTTGATAATTTCATGGAAGATGATGTCCTAGGCTCTTTTTTTGATCATGGCTTTCAGGTAGTCCCATAATTTTTAAATTGTCTCTCCTGGATCTATTTTCCAGGTCACTTGTTTTTCCCATGAGATATTTCACATTCTCTTCCATTTTTTCATTCTTTTGGTTTTGTTTTTCTGATTTCTTGGTTTCTCAGAAAGTCATTAGCCTCCATCTGATCCATTCTAATTTTGAGAGAACTATTATCTTCAGTGAGCTTTTGAACCTCTTTTTCCATTTGGCTCATTCTGCTTTTGAAAGCATTCTTCTCCTCATTGGCTTTTTGAACCTCTTTTGCCAATTGAGGTGAGCCTATTTTTCAAGGTGTTATTTTCTTCAGCATTTTTTGGGTCTCCTTTAGCAAGGTATTTACCCATTTTTCATGCTTTTCTTGCATCTCTCTCATTTCTCTTCCCAGTTTTTCCTCCACCTGTCTAACTTGATTTTCAAAATCCCTTGAGCTCTTCCAAGGCCTGAGCCCACCGGACATCCCCCTGGGGTGTCTGGGGTACTAAGGCCCCGCCCTCCACGTCTTTCCCTGATGGTAAGAATAGTTCCTCGTCATCAGAATTGAAAGATGGGTACATCTGAACCCCCTCAAAATAGCTCTCTATAGTCTTATTTTTCTTCCCTTTTCTGGGCATTTTCCCAGCCAGTTACTTGAGTTCTGAGATTCCTCTCCACCCCTGCCTAGATCCTCCCAGCTAGTGCTTGGGGTCTGAGATTCAAATGGGCTTTCCACGGCAGGTGCGGCTGCTATTCAATGTGAGCTTAAGTTCTGGTGCTCAGGTGGGGGCAGGGCCGCCTCCCAGGCTCAGTTACCTCAGGGGGTTTATGCAGAGACCTTCAGTAATGGCCCTGAGCTCCTGTCTGTTCCGGGAGTCCTGGGCCACCGCTGCCTCTGCCACTGCCTCCCAAGGGGCCCGAGTCACGGAGACACTCCGCTCCCCTCTTGGCCAGCCCAGAAGTCTCTCTCACTGACCTGTAGTGCCTGTGGGTGGAGGGACCTTTGTGGTCTCCAGAGATTCCGTCCCTGAAGCCTGCTCAGATCTGCTCCTTTGGGGACGCACGGCCAGGGCAGCGCAGGGCTGGGCTCCGTGTCCAGTGCGTGATGGACCCCTGGGGACAGTTTTCCAGAGCTCTCTGGAACGGAAGTATCTTCTACTGTGTTTCTGCGCAGTTTGAAGTGCTCCAGAATTTGTGGGGAGTTCTTTTTACAGGAAATTTATGGGCTGTGGGTTCGGAGCTAGCATATGTGAGTCTTTCTACTCCACCATCTTGACTCCTCCCCCTCTGTGGTTGTTTTTAATGGCATTTCAGAAGTTATTGATAGCTGCCTCTTGGACCTTGTTGTAAGTCTTTGGAATAGAGCACTAGGAGAAGCACACAAAAGCACTATGCTTCATTCTCCCCTAGGAACTCAAAGACCTTTCTAGAACTGAAGATGTGTACAAATGAGCCAATTGTACTATGGTTGCTCTGCTGAGGACAGGAGGAGCTGCAGCAATTTTAAAAATGAGAGAAGACAATCTCTTGCTCTGTATCTCTGTCTCTCTCTCCCAGTCTAGCCAGGACCCCAGCAGAGCTAATACTTAGAGGAGGGTCTGACTTTATAACTTTGTCTTTGCTTTTGTGTTCCTTTCTTGAGTATAGATAGCTGATCTTGAATCAGACATCCCTGGTTTCAGTAGTGGCCTTTGAAGTTCAAGAGATCAGAAACTCCTGGGCCCCTCATGTGGGCCAGTTGGCAGTGGGAGGAATGTCCTGGAATGAGGAAGATGATCAGGATCAGGAAAAGGAACCTAAGCCCTGGCATGATAAAACAGAATCCTTTGGATGCCCAGATGCCTGGGCCATGTCATGGTGACTTCATTAACTATGGTAGACCAACATGGGGCCTTCAGCACCTGACCATGTATGGAGGAGGTAGAGAGACATGTCAGATCCTAGCCTAGAGGGGTAGTGACTCAGTTGTTAGCCATACTAACATTTGCTTCAGCTTAGGGCTTGGGTGGCTTGGGGAGTCAGAATCAAGGCCCAACAGTGGCAACTCAGACTGTGGCAATGCTCTGCTCCAGCATAGGGGGAACAATATCTGAGGCCAGATATGTACTCAGGAAGATGAATCTTCCTGACTCCAAGGCTGGCACGCTATGCACTGTGCCACCTAGCTGCCCTAAACCTTTGCTCATTTATGATCTAGAATTGATTGGTCCCTTCCCAATGCTGTCAAGGCAACACCTGGGGGACATGTACAATTATTCCCTGGGAAGGGTTTCCAGGACCAAGAAGTGGTATTGTCAAGAGACAGTTTGATTTCTGATGACCAAGGGGAAATTGAGTCTACCCAGTCCCCATAGAAAAAAGGGGCATTCCTCAGAGGGCTTCACTGATCTAGTATTCTCCCCTCCCCTGTGGAGTTCTGAGGACAAGGGAGGTATTGCCTGGTGGACCAGGGATTAATTAATGGGTGTCATTACAGTGAAATTCTTGGTACTGGCCTTGGAATTGGGGACAGGTCACATGTAAGAGGACAATAAACTTTGATCAACCTTATTATAGATAATAAGGACCTATAATGAGGGTCTCTCACTATGCAAGAAGAATCTTCATCATCACTGAAGTTCTAATGTTCCTGATACTTCTGCTCATGGGCAGAGAACCTGCGATTGAAACTCCACTCTGATGTTTACTCCCTTGGGCAAGTCACATCCCTTCCCCAAAGGCATCAAGGCGGCACACTGAATAAACTACTGGGCCTGAAGTCAGGAATACCTGAGTTCAAATCTAGCCTCAGATCTGTGTGACCCTTGGCAAGTTACTTAACTTCTTTATGCCTCAGTTTCTTCAACTATAAAATAGAGATAATAATAGCACCCACCTCCTAGAATTGTTGTCAGTATCAAATTGTAAAGTGGTTAGTAGTATGCCTGCCGCATAGTGGTTGGTTGTTGTCCTTGGTTCTTGAAGAAGACCAAAATGACATCACTACGTTAGGATCAAGGTACAGTGTGTCTGACTATGAATATGAGCTCAGAAGGCTCCACTATAGGTTGGGCACAAGTAGTCCACATGAACGTTTGGAGTAGAGATGTCTCTGAATTTGAACATCTCACTTAAAAAAAAAAAACTGCAGTTCTGCTTTGTTCACAGTACCTTCTTTGATACAGGCACACTGTGCTGGGTGATTCTGTTCCAGAGTCTCCCATGTCTCACAATAATTCCAAAGTTCTTCTGAGAGACCTTAAAAGTCTCCTTGTGAAGCTGCTCAGTTAACTTGGGATTTATTGACTAGGTCTTTCTTTCTTTCTTTCTTTCTTTCTTTCTTTCTTTCTTTCTTTCTTTCTTTCTTTCTTTCTTTCTTTCTTTCTTTCTTTTTCTTTCTTCCTTCCTTCCTTCCTTCCTTCCTTCCTTTTCTCTTTCAACTCTCTTTCTTCCTCCCTCCCTCTCTCTTACTTCCTTCTTTCCTTTCTTTCTTTTCTTCCCTCACACCTTAGACCCAATGCACTCTGAAGCCCATAGATTGAACCACAGTGGGTCCCTGACCAACCTCCACTCAATGGCTGGGTTTTGGACCCTCCTGGCTTAGAGTGAATGTCAATAGTAACTGGAAACAACAACCCTGAGGCCACTGCCCCTTCCAGGGTGATTTATTTATTTATTCTTTTCTATTTGAAGGGATCATCCCCTGACTCCTTTTTAAAGAGGCCTACTCACTGAATAGGTATTACTTCACTTTAAATGAGGACTGCCTAAAAGGCCAAGATCTCCCATTGCATCCTGGGTCATCTCCAGTCATCCTGATGAATATCTGGTCACTGGATTCAGAGGGCTCTGGAGGAGAAGTGAGGCTGGTGACCTGCATAGTCCTCCCTCACTCAAAACAAAGTCAAGTGCAAGTCATGTCATTATTTCCCTGATGTCACGGTGCTCTTCAAAAACGAGGACAAACACAAGACTCTCTTTGTATTGCTTCTTCTGACTTTCATATGAATGCTTACCTTGAGTGAATTCTCTGTAAAATAGTCTTTTAGGCAAATATGAGTTTGTCATTTGAACAACATGGCCAACCCATCAGAGTTGAACTCTCTGAAAGAGTTTGAAAACTTGGCAATTTGAGTCAAGAAAGTCTCGAGAAAGGACTACTTACTCAACTGCATTGTCATCTCCAAAAAGCCTTCCAAAATCCCAGTCCTTTCTCCCTTTACACACAAATCTCAAAGGAAGTCCAAAAGACAAAAACTGTTCTCTTTTTAAGGTACCAAGATACAATGATGTCAAATTTACATCTTAGAAAACTCTGTTAAAACTGGGGGAGGGTTTCTTAGATCTTTAGCAATACCAAAGCATCAGGTCCCATCAAGGTTCTGAATTTGACCTTTTTGACTGGGGGAGAAAGTAGAACTTTCTATCTGAAAATTCAGTTTCCCTTGTGGGCTTTCCATGTAGGCCAAATTCTAAGGAAATCCACTAGTAGAACTTTGAAGGGGGACTAAATGAATTAAATGCTGGAAGGCCCAGGGGTAAGAAGATGACCTCTTCTAGAAAAGGTTTATCTCAGTGCCCAGCATCTAACATTGCCAGATAATCTTCAGAATCTTCCCAGAACAATGCAAATGATAGTGATTCAGTTTCCTGGCATAGTGCTGGTATACTGTCCAAAGGCATACAACTGTCATAGACATACAACGAGATAGTACATTGGCTCTGTAAACCTTCAATTATCTCTTTTCTCCCATACTTTCCTCAACCTTCCAACATGTGCATCAACCTCATCATCTATGTGTACATCCCTGGAAAGCAAATTGCCAAGACAAATAACTTAACCACAGCATTCAAAATTTCTCCATTTGCTGTAACTGATGGTTACATGTATGGATGGTGAGGTGCTGGCTGATGGACAATCTCTCTTTTCTTGCAATTAATTGTCAGGCCAAAATTAGAATAAATGAGAGAGAATTGATCCATATTCTGTTGCATCTCAGCTTCAGAGACTGCACTGAATGAGCAACCATTTGCCAACAAAAAGTCATGAACCAATTCTCCCTGCACTTTAGTCTTGACTTATTGCCCTTTCAAGTCACATAATTTACTGTTAGAGCAGTAGCTAACTGATGCCATGGTCATCCTCATTGACAGTGTCCAACAACACTACTGAAAACATCATGCTAAAAAGCATGGGAGCAAGCACACAGTCCTGCTTCACTCCACTAGTGACTGGGAAAGTGTTGGGCCATTATCCATAACCCATGTGAGTATGTTGTCATGAAACTGATGTACGATACTGATGAACTATCCTGAGCAACCAAATTTTGTCATGATCTTCCAAAAACCCTCATGACTGAAAATATCAAAGATCTTGGTCAAATGGACAAATTCTGTGTACAGATCTCTGTTCTGCTCCTGGCATTACTTCTGGAGTTGTTGATCAACAAACACCATACTGACTGTTTAGTCCTTTCTCAAGTTACATGAGCTCTCAGGTGAATGACCATCATCCAGGTGAAGGATCAGTTATTCGGGAGGACTCTGGCAAGAAACATGCCAGCCATGACTGTGAAAGAGGACCCTCCTCACATCCCCCCTCCCCCACAATGACTGTCACAGGACAACCTATTTCTTTTTCCTTTATAGAGATGGGCATTGGAGGCATTCTTGAACTTCTGGTGATAACCTCCTCTTTGCATATAACCTAGAAAATTTCCATCAGCTTTTGTATAAGTAATATAGTCCCTGCCTTTTGAATTTCAGCTGGAATAGAATCAGCACCAGGTGCTTTGCCAACTGAGAGGAATCCAATGTTTTTCAGAACCTCTTCTTCAGTTGGAAGTTTGACCAGAGAGTGATTGAATTCAACCTGAAGCATATGGACTGTGATTTCAGCATTGATTGATGATGACCCACTATGGAAGTGTTCAGCCCATCTCTCCAGGATCATGTCCTTATCACTAGTCAATGGGGATCCCTCAGCACTAAGTTGTTGAGATGCACTATAGGTCTTTGGTCCATAAATAACCTTCAGGGCATCATAAAAATGCTGTTAGTTGTTTCTGTTAGCATAAAACTGAATTTCATCTGCCTTCTTACTGAGCCAAGAATCTTGCATCTCTCTAAGCTTTATTTGGTTTTGATGGAGTTAAATGCTGCCTTCTTAAAAATCAATAAACTATCCTGCTGGTAAACCCTATGGAGTTCTCATTTTTCATTTAGCAGCTTCTGAATTTTCCTATCATTTCCATCAAACTAATCTTGATGTTTGTGAGTGTACTGACCCAGATGAGTAATTGTGGAATTGTACACCATATCTCTGAAAACTATCCATTGCTTTTCTGCTCCATTGTTCTCAATCATGTGCTGGCTCAATGTTCCCTCCAAGTTAGTAACAAGCTATTCATACTCAGAGAAGTAGTCTAATCTGTTGACGTTCAGTTTTCCAGTAGTCATCCTTCCTTGGGGCTGCTACTTTTGTTGAATGTGAATGTTTAGCTTGCCGATGATCAGTCCAGCACTCTGCATTACACATAGTCTTCATCATTGTCACATCCTGTCTGTCTCTTCTTCTTACAATGGCATAGTCTATTAAATACTAATGTTTGCTGCAAGGGTGCATCCATGAAGTGTTATTACATTTAGGTAAATAGAAGACAGTGTTGGTGATGAGAAGGTCATGAGATGCACAAGTCTTCTGTAGTAAGTAATGATTGCTGTTGCTGTTTCTGACTCCATTTCTCCCAAGGATTCCCTGTGATATCTGATAGTCTGTGCCTACTCTGGTGCTCAAGTCACTCAGAATTACAAGTTTGTCTTTTTTCAGCACATTGATGATGAGGGTCTCCAGATCTTCATATAATTTTTCTTTAACCTTATCAGGGTTCATCATGGTAAGAGCATAGGCACTGATGATAGGGGCGTGGTGCTTTCTGCAAGTGGCAACTGCATTGTCATGAGCCTGTTGTGCACTCCCTTTTGGGAGACGTACAAGCTTGTTTACTGGATTAGTTAATAGCACACCCCATGACTATGGCCACTCCAGAAAAACACATATTCAGCTTGACATCAGTAAACTGGCTTTCATTAGCCAGCCTTGTTTCACTCAGAGCTGCTATTTGGATGAGATACTTGCTGAATTCTCTTGCAACAAGAGCTGTTTATCTTTCGTTTCTACTGGATTTTGTGTAGTCCATAAGCATGCACACATTCCATATACTGATGGTGAGTGGAATTCTCTGTAAAAATGTTTCTGTACATTTGTGTGTGTGTGTTTGGGGTGGGGTGAGAATGCCCGCTTGCTGGTAAGCTGGGCAGGGGTGGATAAAGCAGGTAATTTTTACAGCACCTTTTCTACCTCCTTCCTCATACCAGGAGGTCAGCAGTGTGGTTCTTAAAAAAAATGTTGCTCATATACCCAGACTGCCAAAACCCACTGCTACTCTACAGCTCCCAGTGTATCCACACCTACTGGTTAGTCACTTGCCTGTAACCACAGGACTTTGAGGTCGCTAAAAATGGTAAAATGGTGTGGGTAAAGTCTTTTGACTCACCCATAAATTGGATTCAAGTGAAGCAGATTTGCTGCAAAGTTGTTGAACTTGCTTTCTCTTTCAGAGTCATTGGAATCCAATGGCAAAGACAAAGTCAAGATGATGTTCCAAGAGCAATGGCTCTGGAAACAATGAATGACCTTGGCATCTTCAATGTCTAACCAAGCTAAGCCCTTCACAGCACCTGCTTCAGCTGCCTCTGTAGCTGTTGCAACAAATTGTTCTCATCTGCCCGTTCTGCCAGGGGAAGCTTTCAGATGCTTGAATTAGACACCCCCCCCCCCAAACTCACCAAAGGGTTTGAGATCCCTCGATTACCCTCAACCTGGTTTAGCCATGTGCTGAAGCCCTTTATTAGGGTGTGATTGCTTCACATGCTGCAGCTTCTTGGAACCACAGGTGAGAGTTGGGTGAATCAGGTGAATGTCAAAGTTGGAAAGCAGTTCCCTCCCCCCAGCACCCCTACACCAGGTACAGATGCTTAATAAATGTTTGTTGCTTTCTCTGGAAAGCAGTTTCTTCAACTGTAAAATGGAGATGATCTCTATGATTCCTTCCTCCTCTAAATTCTATGATCCTACAGGATCCCATAAATATAGAGAGATATCAGAGGATTATTCATACATTTTATCATGTTACAGAGTGCCTTAAACTTCAGGTACTGTTCATAAGATTTCGAAGATTTACCAAACATTTGGGATTGGAGATTCTCTTATTCTCTTCCTCACTATCCCCCCCTCCAACCCAGTTTTATGGATGAAGAAAACTGAAGCCCAGAGAGTATAAGGGATTAGTCAAGTGTATGCACTCAGCTTGTAAATACTAGGATTAGGACCCTACATAAAAAGTATTAATCTATAACTCTTATTAATTGATTTGTAAAACATTTCATTTGATCTCATTTATCATCGAAATCATTTGCATTCTACATTCATTTGCCTTGCTCTAATTCAGTCTTTACAGGGTTATAGTTTCCAAACTTTGTTGATTCTGCATCTTTCTGAATAAAAAAAAGCTCAATATGTATTCACTTATAAATCATATTATGTGTAGTATTGTACTAATATTATTGCACATAATACAAAGCATGCACAAAAAGTAGAAGTTAAAGGATAAGATAAAATTGAAATGTTTCCAAAAATAATATTATTTTACTTATTTAATGGTTCAAAACATTTTTTATTCTTACTGACATATTAATTTTTTTTAGAGAGAGTAGTATGATTGTGTATACATCATTATTTTTATAAAATTGTGGCTTAAGGAAGTTTTGTTTTATTTTAATGCTATCACAGGTAAAAGAGAGTCTTCAGAAATCTAAATAGATCTAAAGGGAAGAAATTTATCACTAGCTGCAATCACCATACTGATTTTTCCAATCCTATTCACCAGTTATGGAAAGGTTTCTGTTAAAATTCAGGTAGTAGGGGGCGGAGGCAAGATGGCGGAGTAGAAGGATGCACGTTTACGAGCTCCGAAACCAAAGCCCATAGAATTAATGTAAAAAGAGACCCCCATAACTTCTGGACCACTGAAAGGGGTACAGAAACGGAGTGGAAGAGATTTCCGTGCCAGAGAGCCCTGGAGACCCGACCCCAGGGTCCGTTGAGCCCCAGAAAGCGGACCCCACCCCAGTGCTGCCCTGGCCGCGGCCCCAGAGAAGCTGACCCGAGCAGGATTCAGAGACGGAAGCTCCAGCAGCCGGAAAAGTCCCTCCGCCCACAGAAGCTACAGGTCAGTGAGAGAGACGGCTGGCTGGCTGAGGGGAGTGGGGTGTCTCCGTGACTCGGGCCCCCTCGGGAGGAAGCGGTGGTGGCAGAGATGGGGGCAGGAAGTGGCGGAGGCAGAGGTGTGGGTGGCAGCAGAGGCAGCAGCAGCGGCGGTGGCCCCGGCACTCCCCCCGCAGCAGGCAGGATCTTCATTACTGAAAGTCTCTGCATAAACTACCTGAGGGAGCTGAGCCTGGGAGACGGCCCTGCCCCACCCTGCTCCACTACTGAAGGCCTCTGCATAAAGCCCCTGAGGGAACTGAGCCTAGGAGGTGGCCCCCCCCACCCGCTCCGTTCCTGAAGGTCTCTGCATAAAGCCCCTGAGGAAGCTGAGCCTGGGAGGCGGCCCTGCCCCCACCACACCACCCGAACTAAAGGTCACATTGATTAGCAGGCGGGCGGCGCGGAAAGCACATTTGAATTTCACCCCAAGCACTAGCTGGACCATATTTTAAAAGAAATTAAGGTAAATGGTGAGAGAGAAATGTAGTGGGAGGAAAGAGGATGAAATGGAATGGGGTAATTATATGTCATTTAAGAGGCAAGTAGGAGACTTTTTAGTGGAGGGAAAAAGAGGAGAGCTGAGAAAAAAAAAAAAAACAAGAAGTTTACCCTCATCACATTTGACTAAAGGAAGGAATAAAATGCACACTCATTATGGTATGAAAACCTATCTTACAGTATAGGAAAGTGGGGGAGAAGGAGATAAGCAAGGGGGGGGATGATGGAAAGGAGGGCAAAGGGAGGAGAGAGCAATTTGAAGTCAACACGGGGAGGGACAGGGTCAAAAGATAGAAGAGAAACAATGAGGGGCAGGGTAGGATGGAGGGTAATCCAGTTAGTCTTACACAACACGACTATCAGGGAGGTCATTTGCAAAACTACACAGATATGGCCTATATTGAATTGCCTGCCTTCCCAAAGGGAATGGGTGGGGAGGGATGGATGGGGAGAATTTGGAACTCAAAGTTTTAGGAACAACTGTTTAGTATTGCTATTGCTACTAGGAAAGAAGACATACAGTTAATGAGGAATAGAAAGTCATCTGGCCCTACAGGAGAAAAGAGAAGATGGAGACAAGAGAAGGGAGGGATGACAGAAGAGAGGGCAGATTGGAGATAGGGAAAATTAGATGCTTGGGGTATTGGGGTGGGGGGAGGGGATAAAAGGGGAGAAAATTTGGAACCCAAAATTTTGTGAAAATGAATGTAAAAAGTTAAATAAATAAATAAATAAAATTTAAAAAAAAATAAAAAATAAAATTCAGGTAGTAGTTTTCCATTTTCCCTGATACCATGATTGCCGGTGCATGGTTTCTTCGGGTCTGGAGGATGGCTGTGCTTCTGTTTTTTGCTTTTTTGTAAGAAGAAGAAGGGGACCACAGCAAGGGAGATGGCAAGATGCTCACATCGGTCATGATTTCTTTGTGTTGAACTTACTTCCAAGCTATCTGACAGTCTATCAGATGGGGTGTGTCTTGGAAGCTGGGTTGCAGAATAGAGTGACTTTGGTTCTTGGTCGCCTTGTCCTCAAGTTGACTGGCAGCAGCAACTCCCTCTACTTCTTATCTCTTTCTAGAGACTGCTGTTGCTCACTCCCACCTCCATTGCTACTCCTGCTTTGCCTCTACTTCCCAGAATTGCCTTATTTCTTCTCTTCCCAAGCCTGGAAGGAAGGCACTTTGTCTTCCTGGGGACCACTGAGAGGAACTGCTTTGGAATCCCTTTCCCCCTTGTCCTAGCCTTGAATTTCTCTTGCCAGACCTCAACCCTGAATTCTGCTCACCCATTTTCTCTGCTCCTCCACAAGAACTGCTGAATGAAGCTGGAGGACACCCCACAACTGAGCGTCTTCAGAATATCATAATTTCATGTTATCCAACGTCCTTTTGTTCCTCCCTAATTAATTTCCTATCTCACACCTCACAGAAGGTGTTTCAAACCTCTTTCTTCCTCAAGTTCTCCACATTCCTTTCTATTCCCATTCTCTCTTTTTTCAACTGACCTTCCCTCTTTTACTTTGTTGAAAAATGAGACCACTTGATGTGAACTCATTCTTTTCCATTCATCTCAAAACCCACTGCCATCATCTCCCACTCTTACCTCCTTTCTCTAGTCTATGAAAATGAGATGGCCCTTCTCCTTGCCGTGTGTCCTTCCTCCCATCCCCTCCCATCTTCCACAGCAGATTGTATTCTCAATTAACCTCACTCCTCCAACCTTCAACTTCCCCTGTCAATTAGTGCCTTCCCTACTGCATTTGAACATATTCAAGTCTCCTCTGCCCTTAGGGAAACAATAACTTTTATTTTCAATAGACTTTACTATTCCCTTAAGCTACCACCCTCTCTCTTCTCCTTTCCTTGGTTAATCGCCTTTAAAATATTATCTAAACTCAATTACCTTCACCTCTTCTTCTGTCACTCTCTCTTCCACATGATACAGTCTGGCTTTTGACCTCTACATTCAACTGAAATCCAAGGTTACCAGATAATCTATTACTTGCCCAATCTGATGCCCTTTTCTCAGTCATTCTGGATGCATTTGCTACATTTGACACTGCTGACCACCCTTTGCTCTTGGATTTTCTTTCCTCTCTGAGTTTCCCTGATGCTACTCTCTGATTTGCTTCCTTTTTGTCTGATTTTTCCTTCTCTGTTTCTTTTGCTGGTTCATCATCCATCTTTAGCAGTCTCCTCCTAATTTTGGGTGTTGCCCAAGATGCTGTCCTTTGCTCTCTTCTCTTCCCTTCTATATATATTCCCCCGCCCTGTCTCTTTTTGTCTCTCTGTCTCCATCTCTCCCTCTCTCTGTCTCACTCTCTCTGATCTCTCCCCCCCCTTATTTCCTCCTGTTCTCCATGTCTTTCTGTCTCTCTCATTGACTCTTATCTGTTTAGTTACTATCTTGGTGCTGATGACTCCCAGATCTATATATCCAGTTTGAGTCTCTCCTCTGAAATTCAGCATCAACAGTCACCATTTGGATATTTCAAATGGGATGTCCCAGACACATTTAAATTCTGCATGTCTAAAACTAAACTTATTCTCTCTCTCTAAAACTCTCTTCTCTTCCAAACTCCTATTTCTGTTGAAAGCACCACCATCTTTTCAATGACTCAGGTTTCTAATCTTGCCATCGTCCTCAACTCCTCTCTCTCCCTTACCCCACATATGCATGAGTTGTCAAATCTTGTTATTTCTGCTTTTCCATCTCTCCCTTCCCCCCAGTCTCTCTATTCATACAGCCACCTTCTTAGTTCAGCCCCTCATCACTTCTGGATTAGATTATTGCAACATTCTCCTAATCGTCTTCCTGCCTCAAATCTCTCACCACCCTAGTGTGTTCTATATACTGCTGTCAAAGTAATTCTCCTTAAGTGCAGATCTGACCATGTGACTCCTCTATTCAACTAACTTCAATAATTTCCTATTACCTCTAATATAAAATACAAACTAAACAGAAGAGTTTGTATTTTATCTTCTGTTTAGCTTTTAAAACACTGTTATAACTTAGCCCTGCCTAGAGGAGTTCTCCAGCTACACTAGCCCCATCCTAAGCAAGATTGGTGGGAAGAGGAAATGGGGCAAAGGGACTCTGCCTAAATCCCTCACAGACTACCCATGTACTGACACCAACCCTGAGATCTCAACAGTGAAGTTGGAAGCCTTGCCCACCTGTTGAGGCATACCTGAGACAAAATGGCAGCCAATCATACAACCTCCTATGCTGATGAGATGAACTCTCCTGACTGAGAGCAATCTAAAGCCCTGTTCACTTCACCTGGACCCCAAGAAAAATATGTACATGCCCTGATTGGACAATAAATGCATAAATTAAAATATGTGGGTATATCTTCTCTACCAAGTGTTCACCAATAAATCGACATACCTTACATGGGCCTTTCAATTTTGTAATCAAATTATTTATGTAGATAGAGTCACCCCACTGAAGTCATTAATCCAGAGGCAGGGTTACATCTCTTTCTAAGGGTTATAGGGGTATCCTGGGGGATGATCGTTGGGATGTCTCTCCCTTAATGCTATCAACTCAGAATTCACTGTTAGAGACAGCTAGGTGGTACAGTAGATAAAGTGCTGGGTCTAAAGTCAGGAAGACCCAAGTTCAAATCCAGCTTCAGTCACTAGGAGTGTTACCCTGGGCAAATCACTTGATCCCTGTCTGCCTTGATTTCCTTATTTGTAAAATAGGTATAATGATAACATCTTAGTCTCTTGGGGAGAGTAGGCTCAGATAACAGTTTCTGTATAGGATTGGTCCCAAGTTCAGATTCAAATGTGTCATCACTGCCACATGAGTCTTTGTCATAGCTGCTTCTGAGCCAGATTCCACCTTGATTTCAGGGTGGAAGCAAAATTTAGCCTAAACCTTCCTTCTGTACTCCTAGGTGGCTGAATGCCCAGATACCCAGCAGTTCATTTTCCTGAACTATTGAAACTCATAAAATCTACCTTCAATATAATGACCTAAAACAAAATGACAAATGCCAAAGAAGGCAAAGAACTTGGCCCATCCTCATGGATCTACCTGTGAGCCTCAGAAGTAGAGGGTCCAAGGCCTTTATCCTTTTGGGATGTCCTCTCACCAGGACCCTTCAGTAAAGGAATCAATCCAAGACTGTAGGTCCAATGAAAAGAGAGACAGAAACAGAGACACAGGCATAAAGAGAGAGACAGATAGAGAGGGACAGAGAGAAAGGGACAGCACTGAGGTCAACTAAGTCCTTTTGAAGGTGACCCTAGCTCTGTTCCACAAATGCAGCCAATCAAAGAGGCTGCTGTCTAACACGTGGCTGGTGTACTGGAACCAGTTACAGAATGTCGTCATATTTTTCAAAGTCTCTCCAAGGCATTTCAATTGTATTTCATCACAACTGTCATAAAATCAAGTTCGCCAGAATCTTCCACATGGGGCACTGTATTAGTCAAGCATGCCGATACTAGACTTATTGGCTAGTACCATTCATTACACTTGCATTTTTTTCATTTAACTGTTGTGTGGGGGGCAGGGAGGGGGCCTCTAAGCTCTTTTTAAGACTATAAGTTACAGAAGAACTGCTGGTACTCTACATCAGTGAAGGCTTTCACATACAAATATACACATTTGTATATGAATATATATGTATCTGAATTCACTTTATGCTGTATATGTTTTTATACATACTTGTCTTCTCCCCTTCCCCATTAGAATGTAAGTACCTTAGGACTAGGGATCATGTAATTGTGTCTCTAGTATCTAAAACAGTTTCTGGAATATAGTAGGCATTTAATAAATGCTTCTTGATTGGTTGATCAAGCATTTCAGGCCCATTAGGAGCCTCTCTTATTCTCATGGGCTAAGTCAAAAAATATTGCTTGTCTACCTTACTGCCTTCCTGACTGAAGAGGGGAGGTGCCTCTATCCGACCATTCAACACAATGGGCACATACAGTAAGAGGGGGGAGAAGAACAGCAGAATTAAGTGACACCACAAATGGGCTGGATGGTTGTATTACTCTCCTCTGTCCTAATAGAGAAGAAGGGGAGGAGAGAAATAAACATTTGGTAACATCAACTATGTGCCTGGCCCTATGCTAAACACTGTTACAAATATCATCTCATTTTATCCTCACAACTCTGCAAAATATTATTGTTCTTAACTTACAATTGAGGAAACTGAGGCAAACAGAGGTTAAGTGACTTGCCCAAGGTGACCCAGCTGGTAAGTATCAAAGGCCAGCTTTGAACTCAGGTCTTTCTGACTGAGACCCAGGGGTCTATCCCCTGCATCACAGGTGGTTTCATGTTTTCATCTCACTCCCTAGTAGACAATCTTACATGGTGTTCACATACTCTACTTTGGAGACCTCTCTTACATGGAATGAGAATCCTGAAGAACCAAATGTTACTTCCACTTAGAGATATGGGGACCATATTTTCTGGATCAAAACTCAGGATACACAGTCTGGCAAAGGACATTCCTTTGGCAAAAACTGTTAAAAAATACTTTTAAGTACTTTAATTTCTTGTAATGGGGCTTTCCCAGAAAATTCAGGCCATATGGTCACCATACATAAAGGATGTCTTCACTATTCGAAAGTTACTCACAGAGGAGGACATTTTGAAACAGGAAGTGGGAATCTAGGATCTTTCAGGAAAGGAATACACGTGTTAACACAATCTATATCTTGTTTTTAGCTTTTTGGGAGTGGAGGGGTCCAGACTTGTGATTCCATTTGTGTGGGAAAACCTTGGTATACAAATCCTACTTCTGATGCAGAAGAGAATCTTTTTTTGTAGCTCAGCATCTTAAAGAGCTTTCTAGGGCTTCCTGAGAGGTTAAATTAATTGCCCTGGGTCACATAGCTATTATGTGTCAGAAGCAGGATTTGAACTCAGATCATCCAAGGTGATCCTTGTACCCTTTCCATTACATTATCACAGCATATCTGCCTAAAATCACTTATAACTTATCTTTAAAGCACCTTGGAATCATTTCTTATTTGAGCAACATATTTCTGTCTAACACTGAAAAAAGGGATTTTCCTTTTCTCACTCCACTACCCAACATGTCTCAGAGGTTTGCAGAAGGTGAAGAGATCCTAAAGCACATTCTATTTTTAATACCCTATCTGCTAGATGTAAATGGCTGAATGAAAAAGTTTTTTCCTAACACCAGCCAAAGGAATACATAATATCATTTGCCACTACTTCCTCATCCACCCACATCCTGGGTAAGATAAAAGGGGGAATTCTTGAATACATTCAGTAGAGTCCCAAAGGCATCATAGTCAAATCTGAAAGCCCAGTTACCAGACATGATACATAGAAAATATAGACATTCAAAAGCCTATGACTCATGCATCATGAAAATATCTTTCAGACTGAGGAAAGTAACAGTTTAGAAGCTAACAAATGGGGCCAAAGGTCAGGGATGTTAAGTTATCTTCCTATCTCTGTATGTAGGATGATGCGTGACTGGATAGTCTCTGATTCTGCCTTTTTCACCCTTTCTTTGGCCCTAGAACAGGAACAATATTTCTGCTCCCCAGTCCCTATGCTTTTATAGCTGGAGTGTCATAAGGGGAACATTTTTCAAGATCTATTTTACCAAAAGTCTTTCGAAAATTACCTTGTGTCCTGAAGCTGCCCAACCGAAGAATTCACTTCCCACTGGAGCATTTGATGGTGAGGACAGGACCAGAAAGGATCATTTTACTCTGAAGAATTTTCTCCACCCCACTCTTAGGAGCTAGAGAATGTGTCTGTCTACACAATGCCAAAATAATGAGTCAATTCAGCAAAAGAAAAAAACACAAACAAACCACCAAATTGGCCATTTTGGCATCATTTAGACAGGCAGAGTTGACCTTAGATGGCTTAAAATTTAAAAAAGAAAAAAACCCTTTACATTCATGAAGTGCTTAAAAGTCAGGAATGCCTCATAGCTGTAAAGGAATAGAACTGTTTTGATGCAGTGGAAAGCATGTGGAATTGGGAGGTGGGGGACCTGAGTTCAAATCCAAATTCTGTCTCTCACTGCCTGTGGGACCTTGGGCAAATCACTTAAACTACCTGGATTTAAGTTTTTGCACTTGTAAATTGAGGGGGTTGAACCAGGTGAGGCCCCTTCTATATCTAAATTATGAACTTATGATTATGATGCTTCTGGATTACTTAAGACATTCATTTATTAAGACCAAGTAACAGATTACAGTGGAGATCAACTCTGAACAGAAAATCCCGATGGGTTCAGATGTCCCTGAATGACATTTTCTGGTGCCTGTTTGAGGATCCTCTTCCAATGGAATTTCAAAGATTTATGTGCCTCTCTTATTAATGGGAATGACTAGTGGAGAGCCCCTCCTCATCTGTGGAAAAATCGACTCTGACTTTTGGCCTGAAAATGATTGTCCATGGTCATAAATTGGAAAATATGCTGCACGCTGCAAAATTAACGATTGACTCTTCAGAGCTCTCAGATAGAATTTCTAAAGCCTCAGCACATCTTTTTTTTATTTCTATCATCCCTGCAAAAGATAAAAACATGGGACATTTTTTTCTCTGATAAGATGGCTATCTTCTTGAGTTCATTAGGCTCTCTGATATTTGTAGATTATTAAAAGCAATTTAAGTATGTCACAAAATCTGTTCGGTATTAAGTTGATACAAAATGTATTTTTCTTTGTCCAACTAAATGGTTTTCTTCCAATCTGGAACAGATGGGAACATTGTGAATTGCATGAGCTCATCTGTACTTTTGAATGGAATGCGGTGGATTTGGTCACATTAAACATATTGAGATATGATTAAATATAGTCATATATTTAATCACTTTCAACGTGGCTTTTATCAACACAAAATGGAAATGTCTTTAGGCAATGACATCTCAATTAAGGAAAATATTAAGAGATGAGAATAGATATGCCATCTGTAAGATATAAATATCCCTAAGATAGCTTTGCAGTTATTGTCCTCTGTCTATGCCTTTCAATGGCACCTATGACCAGAGCCAGTCCCAGGGGCAAAATTGTAAAGTAAACAATGTTTGTCTTTGGTGCCTTTGTTTTTGCCACTCCCCTTTCAGTGTCTTTTCCTGCAAGACTTCTAAGGCTCCCCTCCCGCTTCTTGGATGACCAAGACCCTAGGCACATTGGCCTAGTTCCAAGCCTTCCTCACTCCCCCTTGTCCTCTTCTCCATTCCGCTTCTGCGTCCCATTTGCCTCACCGCTCCCATCACTCTGTTTTCTGTTAATTGATGACCAATCATGCTAGGGTTGTACAGCCACCATCCAAGTACAGGGTCTCATTACTCAGGCTATGATTATAGCCAGTTCCCTTACCTTAATGCTCCCTAAGTCCTCCAATCCATCCTTCACACTATGGCCACCTTAATTAGGATACAGAGATACCTGTGGTACTGAGGCTGAGTAGTGGATAGAGTATGTATAGCCTCTGAGTCAGCAAGGTCAGAGTGCAAATCTTACTTCAGACATTGGATTCATGACTCTCGGCAAGTCATTTAATCTTTCAGCCTTAGTTTCCTCATCTGTAAAAGGTATCTCAAAAATTATTACGGCTACTTCACAGGGTTGTTGTATCAAATAAAACTATATTATACATATGTGTATATATATATATGTATATGTGTGTATGTGTATGTATGTGTGTGTATACATCCTTAAGTGCTATGCCAGGGCAGCTAGGTGGTGTAACACACAGAGCTTAGAAAGGAGAAGATTCAGCCTTCATAGGTTCAAATTTGGCTTCAGACACTTAGCAGCAGAGTAACCCTGGGCAAGATATTTCACTCTGTTTACCTTAGTTTCCTCCTCTACAAAATGAACAAGAGAGGGAAATGGCAAACCACGCCAGTATCTTTGTCAAGAAAATTCCGCATGGTGTTACAAAGAGTTGGACATAGCTGGACGACAACAAAGTGCTACCTGTTAGCTATTACTATTGTAAACCACCTTATTCACAGATCCAGCCATGTCACTATACTCAAAACCTCCCTGTTGCATATCAAATAAAGACCAGATTGTTGAACTGGGAATTCAGTGCCCTCTATAGTTTAGCATCACCCTACTTTTCAATTTTAGCTTACTCTACTCTCAGCCTCCCTTTCCCCCTACTTCTTTGCCTAGAAGCTTACCCAGATCCCTTTGTTTTCCCTTATTCCATTAAATTCAACTCAACTTTTATCAAGTTCCAAAATGGAAGGTACAATGCTAAGTTCTGGAGTGAAACAGTCCCTGGTCTCAAAGAACTTACATCCTACTTGAGAGGTAGGGTGGGAAAGGTGGAGACTATCACACATACAAGAACAAGGGTAACATGAGAGAGAAAGTAATGGAGGCAAAGGAAAAATCTGGACAAAATGTTCTGGGAAGAATCAAGGTGGAAGAGAACACAGTTCTCTGGAAGAATCAGAGAAGGCCACTTGAGTTGGAGCATCAAGGCAGATAAGGAAGATGACCAAGGAGTATATGCCTTCAAGAACTAGTACAAATGTCAGCTCTTTCAAGCAACTCGCGCTGATGTCTCCTTGCCAGAAATGATTGTTTCTTCCTACTGACATTATCTCATTGATCCTCATAATACCCTGTGAGGTAAATCTTGTCATTTTCATTTCGTAGATAAGGAAAACTTGTCCTTAAAGAGGTTAACAGACTCACCCAAGGTCATACCACAATTAGAGAAGGAAGGATTTAGACTGCGGTTTGTTTTTTTTTTTGGTTTCAAGTACAGCATTCTTTCCATTTTGTTATGCTGCTTTTAAGGCTCTTAGGATCTTGTCCTGTTTAATTTTGCCTTCTAGTTATTCATATCTATGTCAAATCTCTGCTACACAGGAAAACACCGAACTTCAAGCTCTGTGAGAGAAGAGATCATATCAAAGTCATCTCTGTGCCTCTCCTCATGCCTAGCACCATACTCTGCACATAGTAGGTGCTTAATAAATCTTAGTTAACCTCAGTGTGCAATTGAAATGGTAGAAAGCACCCCTATCGTTCCTCTGTGGATTCATCTGTGTGAAGGAGCTTTAACACAGGGCCAAGCTCAAGAGGGATTCCCTGTAATGTGGTGATGTGCTCCAGATGATTGTGTTTGTGAATGACTCTGCTGATTGTATCTAGTCTGGGAACATTTCAGGGCCTCCTGAATACACACACGTGTGTGCATGCATGTACACATGCATGTGACATACAGGTGCATGCCTGCATTTATATACAGGCACATGCATATATTCCTATACACATTTATGTATATTTCTATACCTATATAGATATAGTATATATATGCATATATGTGCCTACATGTATGTGTATATACACAAAACCCAAGGAGTTATCCAATTTCAGTGTCTCTGTAAGATTTCATATATAGATGGGTAGATATACACAATATACATAAGTATGCATAAGTACACACACACACACACATATATATATGTATAGTATATATGAAATTGAACCACAAGTGCATGCAGCATATTTGTTGGTATGTAATACATACATACATACATATATATACACATATGTGAATACAGTTGCATGTGTGTATGGATAAAACTTATCTGTCAGTATGTGTGTGTGTGTGTGTAAATGTGGATATGTACTGACTATATAAATTTTCCAAGCTACATAAGTTTTCTGTCCAAATTCATATGTGTATGTGTATAAAAGCTACAATTTTATCTGTTTATACAGATATTTATTGTATAGAAAACCTATATAGTTTATCTGTTAGCATATATATTATATACCTCTAAATTTACACACATATGAATACAGCTTATATGTACACAGAGACAAATAAACTACATAAATTTTCTGTCCAATTTCATGTGTATGTGATCTAAACAATATGTACCCACTATATACATAAATATATATACTGACAGATAAGTTAGATAGGTTTTCTAAGCACACATTTTTTATATGAAATTGGAAAGAAAACATACAACTAATTTGTCTGTGTGTATGTCCATACACATACACACATACTTACACAAATATACTGACAAGCTGTATCCACATATGTGCGTATTTTAAATGCATGTATAAATGAATATATATATATATACATATACATATATGCATATATATATATATATACCAACAGAGAGTCTGTGTAGGTTTTTCTGTCCAATTTTACATATATGTATGTCCATGGATAAACACAACATATGTATATCCATATACATAATACCTGGCACATAGCAAGCACTATATAAATGTTAGCTATTATGATGACTGCTATTATTATGCATGTGTGTATATATATATATATATATACATGTATATAAAATCTTAGAAAAATGGATAACACCTTAGACCTAGAATTGAACAATGGTAGAAGAGTGGGTTAGATAACCTTTGTGAAATTGTGAAGTTGTGTGGGTGTTTTTTTAATAACCTCAAGTTTTTCCCTGAAACAAAGGCCCATTCAAAATACCAACATTCATCTAGCGTTGTGGCATGATTATAAGATATGGAACACTATAGTCTCTGAGGAATTGAAAATGAGTGTCACCTAGAGGTCACTGGAAAGATGTGTGATGTGAGCAGGCTATAACACATTATGAACAGACGAGTAAGAAGGGAAAGTAGAAAGAATAAAAGACAGAATAATTATGAATAAATAGATGTGGTATATGCTGCTTAATAAATTAGCTTAGGTATACCAAAGATGGAATTATCCCACTCTCCCCACAAAAATCCTTATTACTATACTCTTTGATCTGATGACTGTGACCTCCTTGTGACTATTTCCAGACAACTCAGGGGTGATATCAGTGACTTAAGCCATTAGTCTCCTGATCCAATCAATTTTTGTGGGTGGTTTATGCAAGGCATTTTGAAATCTTTAAAGTACTGTGCAAATGTCAGTTATTACTACTACAGTACAGAGAGGGTATCATCTGTATCAATGGAACAATGGAGGGAGAACCTACACTTGTAGCTAATCCACTGAGTAGAAGCTTAGCCTGTAAGGGAAGGAGGCACTAAGTTCTATTGCCTGAGAAGCATTACCAAAAATAAATAAATGAATTCGAAAAAAGAAGTATTACCAAAACAAATTCGATCATATCGGTCATTTGTTCAGCAAGCGTTTGGTAAGTCCCCTAGCGACTATCAAAGTGCCTTGTATAGTGTCTGCTTTGAGAGCATTTGTTCACTAATTGGGCCTTCTGTACTACAGGATATGTGGCAGATACGGTGTAAAGCAGAGGTGTTAAACACACTCCCTACTGGCCAAATCTGTCTGTTCTAACCTAGAACCAGATTCAAATGTAATTGGGAATTTTTAACAAAATAAATTGAGATGTAATACAACACAGCATAGCATTTTAAAACTTAGTCAACATGTGACCCACAGAGATCCTTACATATAGATCAGTGGCCCTGTTTCTATTTGAGTTTGATGTGTTAACTGATGTTGACATAATCCTTGGACTTGAGAAGTTATAGTCTGGCAATAAAGGTGGCAACCAAGCTTTCCTTTCTGAGTAATAATGGTGTCAAAGGAGAGAGATGAACTCAGTGACCTCAAAGATTCCTTCCAGATCTAATTCTTTAATCCTATGACTTTGATAACCCAGGGCGAAGCATCTTCCTCAACATAGGTTAAATTGGGCCTCTGAGAAGCCGGTGCAGACTCTTTCTCCTAACTGCTAACCTGACTTGGTCAGTAGAACAGGAAGTTAGGATCTCGAAGGGGTGGGCTTTGTGGGGAACATCAAGGAAAATCTCCATCCTTTTAACTTCTTGCAACATTTTAAGTCAAATTTTTATTGGTTCTTTTGACAAATCATAAGTGTTTTCTCATTTTTTTTCTCATATAGAATCTCAGAATTTAAAGGACTGTCAGAAGCTAATCTAGTTCAACCCAAACAAGTTGCATCTAGTGTGACATGTATGTTCTGGCCCTACTTTTAAAGACCTGCTACATTTCATTCCATATGGGAATGAGGCAACAAGGAGATTGAAACTAGCTCAGGTCTTTCTGATGATGCTGACAGTTCTGACTATGTAGCCAGTTGGAAAGGTTCATCTCAGTCACATGGTTACCCAGCTAGAACCAGTTACATGCTTCACAATATTTCCAAGGCATTTCCCTTTACCATCATCATGATTCTCCCAGAAGCCACCACTCCAGGGTCCTCCATATGGAAAGGTTGCATCGGTCAAGCAAGCTGATATCTGCACATGTACCAGACCTCCCTCGCATAATACCAGCAAGCATTTATAGAGAACTTACTATGTGCAAGGCACTCAGGTACTGGGGAGAGAAATAATGAAAAATGAAAAGCCACCCCTGTCCTTAAGGTGTTTATATTCTATTGCTGGGAAAAATGATCATTTGAGGAAGGAGACAATGCCAACAAGCTGGGGATCATGAAAGGCTTCCTGTTGAAGGTGGCAATGAGCGAAGGCTTGTGAAAAAACATCCTCTCTACATCATGCCCTAAAAGTGGTCATTCAGTGTTTGCTTAAAGACATCTGATGGGGTGAACCACTAGCTTTCGAGGCAGTCTATTCTACTTTTGGAGAGATCTAATTATCAAGAAGATTTTCCTTACATCAAACCTAAATCTGCATCTCTGCAGCTTCTACCCATCACTCCTGGTTTTGTTTTCTGAAACCAAGCAGAAAATATTTAATCCCTTTTCCATAAGAAAGGTCTTCAAATACTTGAAGACAACTACCAACCTTTCCTGCTGTTACTGGTTCAAATATTCCCTTCTCTGGGCTAAACATCCTTAGTTCCTTTTTCATATAATCCAACTGCATGACCCTTCAGCATCCTGATTATCCTCCCAGACACTCAAGAAGCTTATCAATCCTTCTTAAAATTCAACACCAAGAATGCAACACAATAGTCCAGATGTCATCTGACCAGGGCAGAATACTTCGGGACTCTTGGACACTACACTTTTCTTCGTGCAGTCTAATCTTCCATTAGCCATGTTGGCTGCCATAATACACTGTAGAGCCTATAGTACACTAAAATTCCTGGATCATTTTTGGTTAAACTATTTGTGAAATTAATTTATTGTATCCAAGTGCAAGACAGCATTTATTTCCATTAAATTTCATCTTATTCATTTCAGCCCAATGTGTTAGCTTGTCAAGGTCTATTGTGCTACCTATCTCTCCTGGTTTGTGTTAACTACAAATTTGATAAGCACACTAGCCCTCAGTTTATCAAAATCATTGATTAAAATGTTAAATAACCTAAGACAAAGCAGAGATTCATGGAGGCACTGCAAAAAAGAATTTCCAAGCTGAAGTAGAACTCTTTGGGTCCAATTATTTAGACATTCCTGAATACCCTGTCACCTGGTCCATACCCTACTGTCTTTTCCTTAGTAATAGCATGAAAAACTTGGCCAAATGTTTTGCTAAAACTTAGGTAAACTATTGCTTCAGTATTCCCTGACCTAAGCATCTAGTAATCCTGTCAGAAAAGGAAATGAGGTTGGTCTGACATGACTTGTTCTTGATGAAAAAATGTTGGTTTTTTGTGGTCACCAATTCACTTCCTAAGTGTTCACTAACATTTCCCTTTCCTCCTCTTCACTCCTACCTCTTTGATGACCTTTGTCATTTGACTAAAACAGAATTCTGAGGTATGTCTTACCCAAGCAAAACCCAACAAAAAGTCCAATACTCTCATTTGAGGAATGCATCTCTGCTTAGAATCATGAATTTTTCAAGATGGAAGGTACTTTTAAGATCTTGTTTTTTAACCCAATCATTTCACCCCTGAGCAAACTGAGGAACAGAAAGAGGGACTTCCCAAGACTACAGAGTTAGAGGAAAAGCCTAGACTTGAACCCAAGCATCCACATTCCTAGCATAATACTCTTTCTACTGCAACACACTACTGGGGGATAAATTCAGAAAAGAGCAGTTGGAAGGGTTATTTAGTAATAATGTTATTAAAATATCATTAAGCAATGTTTACGCTGAAGGCACTATGGTAGAGTGGAAAAGAATATTGGATGAGGAGTAAAATGAGCTCATTTCTAGTTAAGATCCACCCCTCATTAGTTACATGACCCTGACCAAGTCAATTTTGCTGTGGCTGAGTTGTCTTATCTAGAAAATGGAGGTAATGTTTCCCAATCCACTTGCCTCACAGAGTCTCAGGATCAATAGAATTATGTGTATTAAGATAGTCTGAGAACTGAACAGAACAATATAAATGTAAGTTGTTATAATGTGGAAGGCTATTATGCAGTATTTGGTGAAGTTGCATAACAACAAAGAAATTAAATCAAGTCCACAAGCAAACCAAAAATGAAGAAAAGCAGAAAGGTTTAAAATTATGTAGTGTAGGCTTTAATTGGACAATTAGGAGAGGCATCCTGAAGCATAAAAGTTGTAATCTACAATTCTAGAACCATCTGAGGTAGAAACCTTTGTTCTCGAAGAGGACCATGACTTCAGAGAAGTGTAACAGACCATACATGATCCTTTCTGGATGTGGTTCAGTGGCCCAGCAATGTGGTCCAGCTTAGGGCTAAGGGATAGAGTAGATAGTTTCTCCTAATTTCATCTAATCCTCTGATTATAGCCAAAGTTTCTGGTTAGGTTATCTCTTTTTTTTTTCTTGCTGAGGGAAGAGGGAGAATATCTCCCAGTCATCTGAAAATGGATTAAGCCGAAACCATAACTATAACTTCTCAGGCAGAATGCACTGACCACTCCTGAGAGAGTAATACATCCAGAGGTTCCTAAACTAGCAAAGACTGTGGGTCCTACACTTGCAAGAGATATCAAAGCAGCAAACAGATAAAGAGACTAAGGAAGGGGGAGGGGGACAAAGATCAGCAAACAACAAAATGGTTTATGTTAAACAGGCAAGTCTCAGGAGCTTTGGGTGTTCAACAAATTAATTCATCAATGTAGACAATATTAGCACCACCTACTGGCAATCACTGAGAATTTCAAAGGATTACTCCACATGAAACCAAGAGGTTAAAATGAGGAGAATCGTTGAGAATTTGTTATTCTCAGTTGTCAAAGTTTGGGGGTTTTTTTCTTGGGAGGGGGAAAAATTCCCTTTTTTGACATAAAAATTTCCCCATGGGATTTTGGAAAATATCAGTAGGGACGGGTTCTTAAGCTTCATAATTTGAACCAGTGGACAGGAAATGAGCTCCAGGAGTGGTTTATTAATATGGCACCAATATTACACAGCTTGAGAAGTAGAGTGAACAAATCGATGAACAAAAACCAAATAGTAAAGATACGAAAGGCCAGATTGAGAAGGGATGGATGTCCTCTAGACTGGACAGCTCCTTTCCTCTATTTTCTTGGAATCTTCTCTAAGATCATGCCTATTTCCTCAAGGCTCTCTAGACTTCTCAAGACCAAACTGAGATCACTTCAGGAGGTAACAATCAGATATTGGGATAGGGGTGCACATTTTACCATCCTTGGGGCCAAATAAGATGCCAACCTAATTCAGGCCCAGTTAGCCTGATTCAAACAGGGTTAGTGACCAAGACTGTGACTCCATCCTATAGCGAGTTGAAAACAATTTAGACCCAAGAGTCTTATCCTCTTACTCCCTAAAAGTGAGAGCGGATTTTCCCCAAGGCAGCCCCATTCAGTGAAATAAACTATTCACTGCAACTTTCTCCCTCAAATGAATATTTCATTCATTCTATATACTCTGAGATAAATTCTCTTATTGGTCTCTTTGTTTAAAAAAAATTTCAATATTATTACAACTGTTTCATAGTAGGTTAGGGCAACCTAGTTCAATTAACCTTTATATCTGCTGTTGATTGAATCCAAAGCCCTGTCTCAGTCGTGAGGAAAGGAGAAGTTCTCTCCATCCCAGGTGAATGGCACAGGCTAAGTGAATCATGTGGGTTTGGAGCTGAGTCAGGGAAAGACACTGAAGGACAAGGTTAGAAAATGATATTAAATGTGATTATTCCCCGGAGGTTTTGAACTTTCTCTTTGGGGTGGGTAATGACTTCTGTTATACTTGTCAGAATGAACACTGAATGCATCTGTATATACCACAAACAGTAGGATTTCTTGGCATTGAATATGTACACAGTGATAAAATATAATATTTTTAAATGTTCCTTCTTAAAAAGGCCTATAAATATACAAAACATTTTCTAGCTGCTCTTGATATAACAAAAAACTGGAAACAAAGTAGATGACCTTTGAGTGAGTTATGGCTAAAAATATTGTGACACATGAATGTAACGGAATATTGCTACAATGTAAGAAACTTCGAATACAATGAACTCAGAGAAACATAGGAAGACTTATGTGAACTGATACTAAGTGAAGTAAAAACAGGAAAACACTGTAAAAACAACTTGCAACAATGTAAACGGAAAAAACAATAAAAAAATCAGAACTGAATGCTATTAAATTATAATGACCAAGTTGAGCCCCATAGAAAATATATGAAAAGGCATCTCCACCTTTTTTTGTAGAAGTGAGGCAGAGCTACAGGTTTGGAATGCTTCGTTTAATGTTAGATTTTTAAAATGTTCCATTTTGCTGAACTTTCTCCCCATTTTTTATTCTTCGTTATAAAGGATGGCACCCTGGAAGGGGTAACTATACATGGGGAAATGTAGAGGATGTAGATACAAAAGATAGCAACAAAAAATTATGTAAGAAATAAAATAATCCTCGTTACTTCCATCTGCTCTGCACTTTATACACTTAGTATCATGTCTACCTCTAGTCCTGGTTCTGTTCTAGTCTTGGTTTTCTTGTAAGTGTCAAAAAAAGGCATAGGAGAGATGGAATAGGTCATGTAAATTGAGGCTAGCACCCAGGTGTAAGCTCATATTCTATATCCCAGTCAGAACATTTTGAGTGAAGGCAACATAGTGTAATGGAAGGAGGTCCAGATTTGAACACAGCAAACCTGTGTTCAGTCATGACTCTGCTACTCACTATTTAACCTTGGGCAAGTCTGCAAAATGAGGGGGTTGGACTCAGTGATTTCTGAAGTCCTATCTCTTAAAAACTATGAGATTGTAACATGGTCAAAGACAAACTCGGCCTGCATATTCATGATCCAATTCTGGTAGCATCTAGGCAGTCATTCTTTCCTTCATCTCCACAGAAGAAGTGGGAGCTGAAATGGATTGTACTGGGGGATTTTCTCCCTTTAGTCCCTTGGAGGAAGTTCTCTGGGGAGAATTGAGTTCTGGAAATCCTAAGAATGAATAAGCACTTGGCACTGGATAACACCTTGTTGGTTTCTCCCTGTCCCCCAGCCTTTCCATCCCCCTCAAATGCAGAATTTGTATATCTTTGTTCAACTTTTCACTCGTCGCACTTTTAAATTAAATTTTAATTAAATCAATTATTAAAATTAATGAATAAAAAATTAAATTTAATTCAACTTTGTACTTTTAAAATGTAACTAATGAAAAAGATATTTTGTTTAAATCAGATGACAGGCACTTAGTCCTGCTTCTTGTCTTAGAAATATCACTGACTTAGATGAGTACTAAATTGGTCTCCATCTCAGTTTCCTCATGATAATTGAACATGATAATAACACTGGACATATTAAAGACTTTGAGCTCGAAAGAAAGGAGCTGATAAGTTTAATAATGTCCTTGGTTCAAAGAGAAAGAACTTTAAAAGGCTTTTTAAGAGAGTTTGGATGGCTTCTTAGTTACCCAACAGCTTTACTGAAATAGCATTCTATTAAGTCCTAGAACTTGTAAGACTTGAAGGGAGCTTCATAGGTTCTTTTTTTCTTTTTTGCTTAGAATAGGATGATTCCTAAACCACTTCCAGAGTGCTAAGAGATAAGAAATTGCTTATTTTTTGAAGGAATATGTTCTACAATAGCTTGAGTTCATCGAAATTGTAGTAACTCTTCTTTTAAAGCTGACGGGTCTAAAATGTATGAGAGTCTAAACTGTACAGAGAAACAAACAGGTCTGGCAACTTGTACTGGAGTTTTAGTTAATATGACTCCACCCTCCCTATCTAACTTTGTTTCCCATTGCCTCCCAACACACACACACACACACACACGCACACACACACACACACATTCTATTCTATCTGGAGGGCTCACCTCACCCTTCCTTACATATGCATGACGAGTTAATCCTTATCTTAGTGTGTTTGCTCACATCATCACCCCTTTCCCCTTCTCCCAATAAAAATCCTACCCATGTATTACCCTATTCCTACCTTCTCTGTGAATGCCTTCAGGGACTACCCTTTTAACATTAGTGTATACCCTACATGATTATGGTCAATTTTTCCTTTAAAGATCTTGCTTGTACGTAATTGTTTACACGTTGTCTTCCCCATTAGATTGTGAATTCCTTGAGGCCAGAGGAGACATCCCCCTTCCTCCACCCCCTTTACCTTTCTTTATAACATCAGCATTTAGAGCATATAGTAGGTACATAATAAATGCTTTTCAACTTGTTGTTTCTACTTAGCAATTCTCCATCCCTTCAATGGACTCTTATTTTGTTTCTAATTTATCACTTCATCCAGGGATGGGAAACCTGTGGTCTCGAGGCTGCAGCCCTTTGACAGAATTCAAATGAATCAAGGAGGTAGAGGGTCACATGTGGCCTGAAGGCTGCAGGTTCCCTACTCCTGACTGTCTTTCTTCTCTAAATGCTTCCTATTTTCATAGGATCATATATTTTGAGTCAAAAGAGAACTTCAAAGGCATTTATTCTTTTATTTATTTTTTATAATTAATTTATTTTTAGTTTTCAACATTTCACTTTCGTAAGATTTTGAGTTTTAAATTTTCTCCCACTTCCCTGCCTGCCTCCTCCCCAAGACAGCAGTCTGATTTAGGCTCTACTTCTACATTCATATTAAACATTTTCATATTAGTCATGATGGGAACAAGAATTAGCATTAAATTATCACTAATGGGAAGAACCGCAAGAAAGAAGAGACAAAACGAAACAACAAAAGAGAAGGAGCAAAGAGTCGGCCTCCATCTGCATTCAGACTCCAAACTTCTTTCTCTGGATGTGGACAGCATTTTCCATCATGTCACTCAGTCATTTTAGACAGCTGGTGGAACAATGAGTAGAGCCCTGGGCCGGGAGAAAGGGAGACAAATTCAAATCTGACCTCAGACAATTACTATCTGTGTGGCCCTGGGAAAGTCACTTAACCTCTGTTTACCTCAGTTTCCTTAACTGTAAAATGGGGATAATAATAACCTACCTGGCAAGGTTGTTGTGAGGATCAAATGAGACAGCTGAAAAAACAGTTAAACAAGCTTTTTTAGTCCTCCTTAATCCTAGTGCCTTCCCCTACCCCTATTTATCCACTACACATCTTATTTGAATATGGTTGTTTACATGTTGTAGATTGTAAAGTCCTCGAGAGCAGGAACTGGTTTTTGTCTGCTTTTGAGTTACTGGAGTCCCCAAACCCATAGAAATAAGACGCTCTCCTCACTAGTGGAGAGCTTTGCCCTGCATTTGTGCAAGGGCAAGATTTGGCAAGAGCTCAGGAGAGAAGAGCCCTACTCCCTTTGAATTTTATTAGAGACTCTCTTCAAGTCTTTTCAGGGTCAGCAGTCACTTCAGGAACTTCTGGCTTCCAGCTTTGAGAGAGAATATGAACACTGTCAACTTTCCTTCAGGTTACAGGAAGAAAAAATTGGGAAGAAGCTTTAAGAAACTGAAGAGACTGAAGCACTTTTCTCTCTCACAGTCACCAACTCTACTCAGCCCCTCATGCAGGTAAAGGGCATTGATCTCCACCAATGAGGAAAGAGACTCATACCTATGGGTTTTGGTTACATTTGTGTACCTAGTGCTTAGCATAGTGCCTGCACATGTTAGGTAATTAAGAAATGTTTATTGACTGACTGCTTGGTGCTTAGCACACAGTAGGAGCTTAATAAATGCTGATTGGTTGAATGATTCATTGATATGTCTCTGTCCAAAATAAGATCTAAGCTAGGGCTGAGCACATAGAAGGTACTGGATAAAAAACTGGTCCTTGATTAGCAGGTAGATGAGCTTTTCCCAAGTGAAAGATTTACTAAGCTCAGATTTATTTTCTTTTGCTTCCACCTTCCCCTCTCAATTTTTTCCTTATAGAGAAGTCAAGTCCAGGTATTTCAAATCTCTAAAACACTGAGTTTTTGGCCAGATGGCACCTCTTTCTTGCTCATTTACAAGGAAAAGTACAGAAGTAGGAAGCTAGTCCTGTGAATCTCCATTTCCTCTGTTAGGCAAAAGACCAAGGAACTTCACTTAGCAGAACTGCTGACAAATAACGAATTTTATTTTAAGTTAGCAAAGAGCATTTCACTTTAAGTTAGAGATAGTGATGGCCTGGGGACATGGGGAAGTAGGGAAAGGTTATTTGCTTGTGACCCTGGCCAATTGCTTTTACTTTTCCATGCTTTAATCTCCACAACTGTAAAATGAGAGGGTTGTTCCCTCTAAGATCCAGGTTTCATCTTTTGTAATGTGTGGTCTTGTTGCTATCTTTTCCTATTCTATAGCTCGCAGATAGCCTCTATTTCTGCTATAAAAAATTTTGCAAAACCTTGTGCTGCCCCTTCTGTGTGTGATCAGCAGGCTTGGGCCTGGCCTTGGCATATTATTATTAGTCAGATTCTCTGAGATGGAAGCACTGTTGACTGAAGCCTCCTGTGGGCTCTGCCTGCCTCTTTCCACTAGACCTGGGGGGCAGGAGGGGAGGGGGGACAGGACTCTGCAGCCTTGAGGTCACACGTGGCCCTCTAGGTCCTCAAGTGTGGCCTTTTGACTGTGCTATGTCACTGAAGCCACCCAATTGACTCATGGGTCACAGAATAATTAACTTGGCTGTCTGGACATTCCCATCAGGCAATTTCTATGTCTTCTCAATTGGGAAAGAATTTATTTTATCTCCCTCTTGTTTCCACAACACACCAATCTATATGAACTCTACAGCATATAATCTACTGCATGTGGTTTTGTTACTTGGGCCAAGTCTCTTCTCTGGGAGGTTTTTGGAAAACCTGAAGCATGTACTAGCCACTAATAAAAGATTTATTAAAGAACTCTCATTTTCTCTCTGTCTCTATTTCTCTGTCTCCATCTATGTGTATTTGTCTGTCTCTGTGTCTTTGTCTTTCTCTCTTTCCTTTTTCAGCTGCAATAGCCTAACTGCCTCCAGTTGCTCCAAATGCCTGGAGGACACCAGGATTTCTGCAGTGCCTGGGTAGGTATCATATCAGAGGGCACATATGCTGGATCAGCTAAGGAGACGGTTTTTCACTCAACAAAGCAAAGGGTAAGACAAGAGCTTCATTCACCAGATAAACTATCTGAATAATGAGGTTGGTGGGGTTTTGTTTGGCTTGACTTTAAACTCTCATCTAATAAATATTAGTTGCAGTCAGAACTGAAGACACCTTACAGACTGAGTAATTCTTTCACAAATTCAAAATAAGTGACTTGAATGGAAACAATGTACTTTATTAAAAGAGTTCTACCAAGTGGGCACTGTTTGGTGTTTAAGGACAATGGAATCACATGCCCTTGCTAAGTGGATTCAATACACAGTTTGATTTGTGTCTGGATATTTCAGTGAGAGTTCAAGGAAGCAATCCTCCTTTTAAACTTACAAAATTACTAGGCAGGAAAAAAAAAAAGACCAAGTCAGTGTTTCAGAAGATAACAGCTGCTTTTCTAGAAATTAGACTAGAGAATATGTGGGAGTTTCTGCAATATTTTGCCTGTTCAGATTTTTCCACCAAAGGAAAGTGTACGTGCTGGACCAAAAGGAAAAAAAATAGAGAAGGTTCCTTTGGATATGCATCACCCAAATTAGACAACAGTTACTTCAACCAGAAGTTTTAATCTGCTCCAGAATGAAGGTTATTATTTTCTTTTTTATATTTTTTTCACTCCATGAGTTACGCAACTCGTAAAACACTTAGAGACTTTAAAAGGCACTTGGTATCTTCCCCAAAAGGCGTGTTAAATATTTCTTTGGAAACTTTTCTGCTGATATCATATTCTGGGTGTGAGTGAAGTTTTTTGTCTTCCCTTTTAAACATGTGTTTATTCTTACACAAATCTCCATGGTGGCAAGGTCTTTGATTGAGGGCTATCTTTGAATTATCCATGAAAGAAAGGTACAGAGGAAGCCATCCTAGCTAAAATTCACCAACAAAGCTCACGTAGCCAATCATTTCCATCTCTATCATTCTTCCCTAACTTTTTTTTTAAGATCTTCTAAGAGTCAAAATGAACTCACTTGAGTGTCCTTTTCTTCTCAAACTGTTCTACAGATTTAATGCTAATGAGTAAGCAGATCACTTACAGAATCTTAGATTTGGAAGGGTCATTGTAGATGAGTGAGTGAGATGAGTTAGCACCTGTCTGAAATATGGTGCTAACAATGGTAGTAAGGAAAGTAGGAAGAGGCCCGGATAACCCTCTAACAGGATAATCATAAAAGGTAGATTTTTATGGTCCCTAGCAGGAGCTTTACTGTTCACTTTGTTCAGCCTCTTTATTTTACAGATGAGGAAATAGGGGTTCAGCTAGTTTAAACGACATGGTTAAAGGCACATTCAATCAAATCCTCTACCTTTTCATCCCTTCTATCTATAGAATCATACAGTAATCCCCGATGACTCTGCTGCCCTAAAAAACCACAGTAGTCAAATAAAGATTAAAGCATAATCCTTTGCCAGTACCTACTAAAGGCAAAAGTTTTTCTGATGAGAAAAAACCCATTCTTGCAACGTTACAGTTAACAAATCTTGTGTAAGATTCTATATGACCTTGAGTATCCCTTAAATGCTCTGGACCTCAGTTTCCTCATCTGTAAAATGAGGGCATTAGATTAAATGGTCTCTAATATAACTCTATGATCCTAGAACAAGAATGGCACCCTTAACCTCATGTAATATTTTATCTAGACCAGGTAGAGTAATGAGACGATTAAACTGAAACCAACATATGGGGACCTATACGTTGAGTCTTATCAAGGGCAGCGCAGTTCAGAGGCAGGGGTGACTTCAGGTCATCCCACCGTAGGACCAAAGGAATATAGATGGCATGAGAGAGGACTGGGTGATTATTAGGCTTTTCTGGACAATTTCACCTCGCTATATTTGTAGGAATAGAAATCTTTTGGTCTTGAAGTGGGAAGGACTTCATGCCTTCCCAACCAAGAATTGCTTAACACTATATTAAAGAGACACCAATTCTTTAAAAGTCCCAACAACATTTTTTAAAATATAAATTTATTTATTTAACTTTTTACATTCATTTTCACAAAATTTTGGGTTCCAAATTTTCTCCCCCTTTTATCCCCTCCCCCCCCACCCCAATACACCAAGCATTCTAATTTTCCCTATCACCAATCTGCCTTCTCTTCTATCATCCCTCCCTTCTCTTGTCCCCATTTTCTCTTTTGTCCTGTAGGGCCAGATGACTTTCTATTCCCCATTAACTGTATTTCTCATTTCCTAGGAGCAACAACAATACTAAACAGTTGTTCCTAAAACTTTGAGTTCCAAATCCTCCCCATCCCTCCCTTCACACCCATTCCCTTTGGGAAGGCAGGCAATCAATACAGGCCCTATCTGTGTAGTTTTGTAAATAAATGACTTCGATAATAGTCATGTTGTGTAAGACTAACTGTATTTCCCTCCATCCTATCCTGCCCCCCATTGTTTCTATTCTCTCTTTTGATCCTGTCCCTCCCCATGAGTGTTGACTTCAAATTGCTCCATCCTCCCATTGCCCTCCCTTCCATCATCCCCCCCACCCTGCTGATCTCCTTCTCCCCCACTTTCTCCACTTTTTTGTAAGATAGGTTTTCATACCAAAATGAGTGTGTGTTTTATTCCTTCCTTTAGTCAAATGTGATGAGGGTAAACTTCATGTTTTTTTCTCAGCTCTCCTCTTTTTCCCTCCACTAAAGAGTCTTCTGCTTGCCTCTTGAATGAGAGATAATTTACCCCATTCCATTTCACCCTCTCTCCTCCCACTACATTTCTCTCTCACCGTTTACCTTAATTTCTTTTAAGATATGGTCCCATCCTATTCAATTCACTCTGTGCTCTCTGTCTCTGTATGTGCGTGCATGTGTGTATGTGTGTGCATGCACACGTGTACATGTGTGTGTGCATGTGCATGTGCGTATGTGTGTGTGTGGTCCCACCAACTACCCAGATATTGAAAAGTTTTAAGAGTTACAAATATTGTCTTTCCATGTAGGAATGTAAACAGTTCACCTTTGGTAAGTCCCTTATGACTTTTCTTTGCTGTTTACTTTTTCATGTTTCTTCTCATTCTTGTGTTTGAAAGTCAAATTTTCTTTTCAGCTCTGCTTTTTCATCAAGAATGCTTGAAAGTCCTCTGTTTCATTGAAAGACCATATTTCCCCCTGAAGTATTATACTCAGTTTATCTGGGTAGGTGATTCTTGGTTTGAAGTCCTAGTTCCTTTGACTTCTTGGAATATCCTATTCCACACCCTTCGATCCCTTAATGTAGAAACTGCTAGATCTTGAGTTATCCTGATTGTATTTCCACAATACTGGAATTGTTTCTTTCTAGCTGCTTGCAATATTTTCTCCTTGACCTGGGAATTCTGGAATTTGGCCACAATGTTCCTAGGAGTTTCTCTTTTTGGATCTCTTTCAGGTGGTGATCGGATGGATTCTTTCAATACTTATTTTGCCCTCTGGGTTCTAGAATCTCAGGGCAGTTTTTCCTTGATCATTTCATGAAAGATGATGTCTAGGCTCTTTTTTTGATCATGGCTTTCAGGTAGTCCCATAATTTTTAAATTGTCTCTCCTGGATCTATTTTCCAGGTCAGTTGTTTTTCCAATGAGATATTTCACATTGTCTTCCATTTTTTCATTCTTTTGGTTTTGTTTTGTGATTTTTTGGTTTCTCAGAAAGTCATTAGCCTCCATCTGTTCCATTCTAATTTTGAGAGAACTATTCTCTTCAGTGATCTTTTGAACCTCTTTTTCCATTTGACTAATTCTTCTTTTGAAAGCATTCTTCTCCTCATTGGCTTTTTGAACCTCTTTTGCCAATTGAGTGAGCCTACTTTTCAAGGTGTTATTTTCTTCAGCATTTTTTTGGGTCTCCTTTAGCAAGGTATTGATCCATTTTTCATGCTTTTCTTGCATCTGTCTCATTTCTCTTCCCAGTTTTTTCCTCCACCTGTCTAACTTGATTTTCAAAATCCTTTTTGAGCTCTTCCATGGCCTGAGCCCATTGGATATCTATTTCAGATGTTTGGGCTACAGAGGCCTTGACTTCTATGTCTTTCCCTGACGGTAAGCATTGTTTCTCCTCATCAGAAATGAAAGGTGGGAACATATGTTCCCCAAGAAAGTAGCTTTCTATGGTCTTATTTTCCTTCCCTTTTCTGGGCATTTTCCCAGCCAGTTACTTGACTTCTGAGATTCCTCTCCACCCCCACCTAGATCAGCCCAGCTAGTGCTTGGGGTCTGAGATTCAAATGCTGCTCCCCAGCCTCAGGGCTTTCCACAGCAGGCGCAGCTGCTATTCAATGTGAGCTCAAGTTCAGGTGCTCAGGTGGGGGCAGGGCCACCTCCCAGGCTCAGTTCCCTCAAGGGGTTTATGCAGAGATCTTCAGTAATGGCCCTGAGCTCCTGTCTGTTCCAGGAGTCCTGAGCTGCCACTGCCTCTGCTGCTGCCTCCGGAGGGGGCCTGAGTTATGGAGACACCCCACTCCCCTCTCGGCCAGCCCAGACGTCTCTCTCACTGACCTGTAGTGCCTGTTGGTGGAGGGACCTTTGCGGCCTCCAGAGATTCCGTCCCTGAAGCATGCTCGGATCTGCTCCTCTGGGGCTGCCGCAGCCAGGGCAAAGCTGGGCTCCAATGTCCGGTGCATGATGGACCTTTGAGGTCGGTTTTTCAGGGCTCTCTGGAATGGAAATCTCTTCCCCTCTATTGCTGCACGGGTTCCACTGCTCCAGAATTTGTGGGGAGTTCTTTTTACAGGAAATTTATGGGCTGTGGGTTCAGGAGCTAGCATACATGAGTCCTTCTACTCCGCCATCATGACTCCTCACCCCCAACACAAGTTTTTAAAGCCCTCATAGATGGGAATTGAAGGAGTTATAAAAACCATGGAGATCATGGAAAGAAATGAGTCTCCACAGCCCCCAAAATGACGAAACAGTAAAAAATAAGAGCATGGATGTCATGGGAATGAAGGGAATTGGTGAGGCAATTGTAGATGAGGAGGACAAAGAAATGTTAGTCTGATGAGAGAGTGTGTTGTAGAGCTAGAATCAGAGGCTGAAACAGAGGGAGGACCTATGGAAAGTTGCATGAGGTATAAAGAGAAGGCCCTTGCCCAGAACAAAAATATACCTGCTGATGCCTCAACTTCCCTCACAGTGGGGTTTTCACAGGGATAATTTTAGAGTCAGGGAGCCTACTTTTTATTACTGGCTCTGCCATTAGGCCTTGGGAAATTAATTCACTTCTCCCCATTTGACCACAGTGTCTTTCATCCATAAAACAAAGCAATTGAAAGTGGTATGGAATAATGTATAGAGAAGTGGATTTAGAGACAAAAGTTTGAATTCTGAGTCTCCCACCTAATGCCTGAGTGACCAAGTCACTCCATCTCTCTAGACTTCAGTTTCCATGATGTCTCCATTCTGGCTGTCCTCCTCATCCTTGTCCCATTGGAATTCACACTCTGCCCATCTGACCTTGGGCTCCAGTAGATGAACTTTTGCTTTATCTTGACTGAAGCTGTCTCCCAAGTCTTCCTTGCTTGTATTTGCATATTCGTTGCCTAGAACACAGTACCTGGCACATAAGTAAGCCCTTAGCAAGTGCTTGTTCATTCGTTAATTCATTTCTCATCTGTAAAATGAGAAGATTGGATGGTTTTGATTTTATGACCCCGTGAAGTTTCCTTAGCACCTGCATTATAAAGGTCCTCTAGAAAAAATATAAATACTCCTGGGAAGAACAACACATTAATACTTTAGCAAAGAAGAGCTTACCAAATTTCTTTTCTCATTGACAGGAAACTGCAATGAGAATATTGCCTGGGTGGGGGAGGAGCAAGAGAAAAGGGTGATTGTTTGGAAAGGCCAAAAAGGTGAACAGAAAGAAGGAGGAGAGAGGACAAACTTTACCCTGGTGCCACTGTTGTCTAGGAGTGACCTTGTCAGGAGGGCATTAGGGGGCAAAGGGCTTAGACAAAATATCATCTGATCGCCGAGTGATCAGAGGGCATGAAGAAGTACATGATTCATCAACTAACCAGAAGCATTAACTTTGATACATAAATTCACATATAGAACTATAAATATAAAATATGAATATATTATATATAAATCTATAAGCATTCCCTTAATTCATTTGTAATTATGCAACAATAGAATCTATATGTTAAATGAACATTAATCTAAACGTGGGGATTTTTGCTCAATTAACCATGTGTTAACATGTTACTAGAGAAATTAAGCCATGGTGATTTTCTGATTCAAAATAACACCCAAAGACATAATTTGAAGCTAAATGAAAAAAATGATTTACAGGCTCACAAGGAGAGGTAAATAAAGGAGCTGGCAGAGTTGGTTCAAAGACAGCGAGGAATGTTCCATAGGAACATCCTTGGTCATTTGACCTGGCCTAGTAGTACTCAGAAACAGCATAAGTAAATGCAGCAGAGGTTCTTAACCTGGGGGACTTGTTCTTAAATACTGGAAGGATCAGGTCAGTTAGGTAAATTGATGGAAGAATTTTAAAATAATTTTTAAAAGAAATTTTATAATTTTACCATAATTTACCTGTAAAAATGTACTTTAAATGCAATTACAAGAAGATATAGTATTACTTTGAAATAAAAATTTTAATATTGTTTTCTGGACATGCCTAGATCACCTGACTTGAAGGCACCCTAGGAGCTTTTGGAGTATGTGGAGATTGTTTATGTCATCTACTACATGGGTGGGTGACAACTTTTGAGTGATTCTGTATATGAAATAAGACATGTCTTAAAAACTGTTGAGACTGAGACAATCTCTTTCTTTCTGGCTCATGTCCTTTCCTGCTGCTTCCAGAGGGTGAAGATCACAGTTCATTGACAGCATAGGTGCCATAAACTGAACCATTGGGAGGAGACGTCTTTACCTCCTCTGTACTCCCTTTCTTTTATGGCAACTCTGAAAAATGGGGCTCCAGGTATTTGTTTCTGCTCTATTTGATTTGAACTTCTCAGTTTCAGGTGTTGGTTGTGATTTCCACTTAGTTCCAGCCATGGTGACCTTGGGGCCAAGAAGTCGGGGCGGGGGGGGGGGGGGGGGGGTTGGTGCAGCCAGTCTACCTGGCAAGGAAACCCTAAGTAACTAGAGTGCCTGGGACTTGAACCCAAGGAGGGCTTTGAACTTGGAACTTGAACTATGTGTTCTATAGGGATTGAGCATAGCTATGAAACCAGTCCCTTTCCTTTCTCCAGAACTGATTGATACGTTGAAAAAATCCAAAAATGTGTGAAATGTAGAATACCTGCGGACCTCCCACATTCTTGAAGTGATATGTTGGAGACATCTTCTCATCTCTCCTCACTTTAGTCCCTTTACACCTTTATAATTTTATTACATTTACTTTTTTTGGTGTATTGTCTGTTGTTTCTGTGCATATGGTTTTCTTGGCATTGCTTACTTCACTTCATATTAATTCACATAGATCTTGCCATGCTTCTATGTATTCACCACACATATCATTTCTTTTGTACACCAATGTCCCATTACATTCATGTACCACAATTTGGTTAGTCATTCTCTAATTAATGGGCATTTATTTTGTTTGCAATTTTTATCTATCACAAAATATGTACTGCTACAAATGTTTTGGAGTAAATGAGAATTTTTTCTTATTGATGGCTTCCTTGGGCTATAAGCTCAGTGATGGAATCTGGTTCAAAGGGCATGAACATTTTAGTCAATTTATTTTCATCACTCCAAATTGCTTTCCAAACTGGTTGTACCATTTCATAGCTCCACCAACAATGTATTATTATTGTACTCCATAATCTCTCTAACAGTGAGTGTGAAATTTTTTGTCATTTTTGCCATTTTGCAGGATGTGAGATGAAACCTTTGGATTGTTTTGTTTTGCACTTCTCTTATTTTTAATGATTTGGAGCATTTTCCCCCATGTGGTTGTGAATACTTGGTTTGGTTTTTTTTAAATTGTTGATTCATATACTTTGATCATTTATCAGTTGAGGGAATGGCACACACACACACACACACACACACACACACACACACACACACACTGTTTATATATCTTGGATACCAAGCCCTTATCAATTTGCCACAAAATTTGACCGCTTTGGCTTCTTATCCTAGATGTATTAATATTGTCTGTGCAAAAGCTTTTCAGTTTCAAGTTCCCTTTTCAGTTATAAAAACAATATTATGTTCCTTCAGTTACTTTAATCTTTTTTAATGGCCCTGTTCCCACTGGCTCTCTTCCCTTCACCCCTGATCCCCTCTTCTCATTTGATATTCCACTTCTCTCCTCTTCAGATAGTCCTCGTTCTTAGGGTTTTTTTGATTTGGTTTTTCTTTTTTGCTTTTCTTTCCAAGAGGTATTTCTCTTACTCTCCATTATGCATCTTCTCTTTCTATTTATTTGAGACCCTCATTATGTGATTATTATTTCTTACTGCACAGTAATACTCCATTATATTCATATACAATAGGTGTTTGGTTGGGTTTGTTTTGTTGTTTTTTTTTGTGATTCCCCAATCAATGGCAATCTACTTTGTTTAAAATTCTTTGCCATCACAAAAAGTACTGTTATAAATATTTTGGTTTATATGGGATTATTCTTGTTCTTGTTTAGCCATTTCTAGTCAGGTCAGACCCTTTGTGACCCCATTATGAGGTTTGCCAATTCCTTCTCCGGTGGATTAAGGCAAATAGAGATGAGTTGACTTGCCCAGGGTCACACAGCTAGTAAGTATCAAGACCAGGTTTGAACTCAGGTCTTACTGATTCCAAACCCAGGGTTCTATCTGACTCTATGGGAACTTTCTTCTTATTAATGATTCCCTTGGGGTACCAATCTGGTAATGGATTCTCTGGTTCAAGGGATATGAACTTCTTAATAATTTTATTTGTATAATTCTAAATCACTTTCCAAATGGCCACATCAGTTCACAGCTCCATCGACAATGTGTTAATATGCCTATACTATAATCTCTCTGACACTATTGCCATTTTTATCATCTTTGCCAATTTGTGGGGTGTGAGGTAAAACCTCAGGACGCTTCTACGTGTATTTCTCTTATTATTCGTGATTCAGAACATTTTTTCATGTAGTTGTGGCTGCTTTGCAATTCTTCTTTTGAGAACTCCTTTTTCACTTCTATTGGGAAATGACTACTGGTCCTATGTGTGTGAGACAGACATACACACACACACATACACATGCACACCCACATATAATATACACACATATATATATGTGTGTATGTGTGCATATATAGACATATGAATATAAACATCTATGTTATTTATATATCAGATTTCACATTCTAATGCAGAAGACAACATGCAAACAGCTATGTATATAAAAGATATACCCAATGTAAGTGAAAGGTAGTCTATGAGCAATGGAGGAAAACTGGGAAAAATCTTCTGCAAAAGATAGGATTTGAATCTTGAAGGAATCCAGGATGTAGAGACAAGTAGAGAAATCATTCCAGCGATAGGGTATGAAGGCACAGAGTTGGGGGAAATTTCATGCTTGAGGAATTATAAGTAAGCCAGAGTCACTAGATTGCAGAGTACCTGGAGGACAGCAAAGTGTAAAAAGACTAGAAAGATAGAAAGGAATACACTGTTTTAGTGTGCACATTTCTTCAAAAACAAAAACAAACAAACATAGAGGAAGAGGATGGAAGACCATGGACCATATTTCCTCACAAAAGAGAAAACAAAGTTAAGGAAAAGGAAGAGAGATTGTGTTACAGTTTCCTTTCCTAGAAAGGAAAACCAAACATACCCAAAATGGAACGGATCTGTCAGAATTTTGATAGAGCCTGTTTTCATATGTGATAACATTGAAAGGATCATATCTGGACCCTATTTAATATATTATGTGAGGAATTGGCAAACACAAGTAGATTAAGTGGGGGTGAAAACCAATTGGCCAATTACATAACCCATGATGGATGCAGTATTCAAGTTCTTTATTCATTCAGCAAGCATTCATTTTAAAATCTTATTTTTACTGGCATCTTTTGTTGTTTCATGAACTTGATTTCCAAATCTCTCCCTTCCCCATGCCAATAGCCTTTTTTCATAACAGAGAATTTAAAAGAAACAGGAAAAAAGCAATTCAGCAAAACTAATCAATTCATCAGCTATGTTAGACAGTAATACAGCATTCCATGGCCTCTGAAAGAAGAGAGAGTGAAATTTCTCCTTAAAAATAAACTATAATTTGATTGATTTTTATATTACCTTCATTTCCAAGTATGTTCATTCCTCCAAGTAGCACCAAACAAGCTATCCCTTATAATAGAAAAGGGAAAGAAGATAGAAGGAAAATAATTCAATAAAATTTGGTTGTTGCCATTCAGTTATTCAATCGTATCCAACTTTTCATGATCCCATGAGCTACAGCTGCAAGGCCCTTCTATGATCTGTTATCACTCGAAGTCTGTCCAAATTCATGTTCATTGTTTCCATGATAGTATCTATCCATCATCATCCTCTACTGTTCTCTTTTCCTTTTGTCTTCAGTCTTTTCCAACATCAGTATCTTATTTTCTAATGAGTCTTATCTTCTCTTGTCTTATGTGGCCAAAATATTTAAGCTTTAGCTTCAGTATTTGACTTTCTAGTGAATAGTCTAAATTACTTTATTTAAGTATTGACTAATTTTATCTCCCTGCTGTCCATGGGCCTCTCAAAAGTCTTCTAGAACCTCAATTTGAAAATGTTGATTCTGCAGCATGTAGCTTTCCTTATAGTCCAAGTCTCACATCACTACTGGAAAAATTATAGCTTTGACTACATGGACCTTTCTTGGTAAGACAATGTCTTTGCTTTTTAGTATGCTGTCTAGACTTGCTATAGTGTTCCTTCCAACGGGCAAGAGTCTGTTAGTTTCATGGCTGCAGTTGCTCTCTGCAGTGATCTTTCAGTCCAAGAATATAAAATATGACACTGCTTCAATGTGTTCTATCTCTATTTGCTAGAAAGAGATGGGACCAGTTACTAAGATTTTACTTGGATTTTTTTAAGTGTTAAACTTCAAGCCAGCTTTTTTCCTTTTTCCCCCTTATCAAGAGGCTTCTCAATTCCTCTTCACTGTCTGTCATCAGAGTGGTATCATCTGCGTATCTGAGTTGGTTGATATTTCTCATTGACAAACTTAATTCCAACTTTTGATTCATCCAGCTTGGCATTTTGTCTACAGGTTAAATACAGTGACAATAAACAGCCTTGTCATACTCTTTTTCTAATCTTAAACCAATCAATTATTCCATCTTCAGTTTTAACTGTTGCTTCTTGGCTCACATACAGGTTCCTCAAGAGACAAGTTAGATGATTCAATACTCCCATCTCTTTGAGTACTTGCCACATTTTGTTGTGATCTACATAGTCAAAGGCTTTAGTGTAGCCAATGAAGCAGAAGTAGATGTTTTTATGGAACTTCTTTGCTTTTTCTATAATCCAGCAGATGTTGGCAATTTGGTTTCTAGTTTCTCTGCCTCTTTGAAAACCAGTCTACTCATAATTTTCAGTTCACATACTGCTGAAGTCTAGCTTGTAGAATCCTAAGAATAACCTTACTAGCCTGTGAAATGAACATAATTGTTTGGAAATTCTGGCAATTCTTTGGCATTGCTCTTCTTTAGGATTGGGAGGCAGACTGATATTTTCCAATCCAGTGGCCATGGTTGTATTTTTCATACTTGCTGAATATTGAGTATAGCTCTTTAATAGCATTATCTTTTAGGGTTTTAAATAGTCCAGCTGGAATTCCATCACCTTCACTAGCCTTATTATTAACAATGTTTCCTAAGGCCCACTCGATTTCATTCTGAAGGATGTCTGGCTCTAGATCAGTAAGTACACCTTCATGGTTATCCATGATATTAATATATTTGTTAAATAATTCTTTGTATAGCCTTATCACTTCTTAATCTCTTTTGCTTCTCTTAAATCCCTACCATTTTTGCCTTTCATCATGCCCATTTTTGCATGAAACTCCCTTGATATCTCTAGTTTTCTTGAAGAGATCTCTTGTCTTTCCCATTCTATTGTTTTCTTCTATTTCTTTGCATCTTATGTTTAAGAAAGCCTCCTTACCTCTCCTTGCTCTTCTCTGAAATTCTACATTCAAATGAATACATCTGTCTCTTTCTCTATTTCCTTTGACTGTTCTTCTTTCCTCAGCTATTTGTAGAGCCTCATCTGGAAACCTTTTTGCTTTTTATTTTCTTTGGAATAGTTGTCCCTGCCTCCTGTACAATGTTGTGAATAATTCTTCAGGCATTCTATCAGATCTAATCTCTTAAATCTATTCACCTCTACTTCACATTCATAAGGGACGTTATTTAGGTCATATCTAAACTGTATGACGGTTTTCCCTCCTTTCTCTAAGTTGTCTGATTTTTGAAATAAAAAGCTCATAATCTGACCCACAGTCAGCTCTGGATCTTATTTTAACTGACTGTACAGAGTGTCTCCACCTTTGGCTGCAAAGTATATAATCAATCTGATTTCTATATTGACCATCTGGTGATATCCATACGTAGGGTCACCTTTTGAGTTGTTTAAAAAAAGTGTTTTGATTAGTGAGTTATCTTGACAAAACTCTGTTAGTCTCTGAGTGTTTCATTTTGTAGTTCCAAGGCCAACCTTGATGTTTTAATTTTCTACTTTAGCATTCTAATCCCCTTTTCCAATCTTTTTTTGGTATTATTTCTTGTATATGTTGTAGGTCTTCATAGAACTGATTCACTCTGGCCTCTTCCACATCAGTGCTTGGAACATTGACTTGTATTATTGTGATGTTGAGTGATTTGCCTTGGATTTGAACAGATATCATTTGCTCAGTTTTGAGATTATACCCCAGCACTGCTTTTCTCCCCCTTTTATTGACTATGAGGGTTACTCTATTTTCTTCTAAGGGATTCTTGCCAACAGTAGTATATGTAATGATCACCTGAATAAAAAAGACCCATTCAATAAAACTATCCAACACATTAACTGATACTGATAGTACATGCAATGTATTTCATACCCATAATGCCCTATCTCTCCAATGAAGATAGGAAAGGGAATTTTCTCATCTCTTTTTGGGGGTCTTGTTTGGCTCTTGTTTGGGGGTCTTTATATAATATAGAATTATATAATAACTGTATGTAAGACCTCTGGTTCATTGGGCAAATCCTCTATGTAGCATTTCTAGAAAAACATGGATGAAAATCACAAAAGATGAGAAGAGGTAGCATGATTTATATCAACGAATGCACTGATGAAATCATGGATACACTAAAGAGTCAAAGTGTCTAGATAATTCAGGTGAATTACCCAGTTTAACTCTGTGGAAGTTTCAGAGTATGTCTTACTTTCTTCAGAGAACAGCTCTTTCTACTTCTTTTTGACTAAGACAGTAAACACAGCCAAAGGTATTAACCTTAGACCCAGATTTTGTGCAAAGGTAATAAAATAATAATCATACTTAGCATTCACCCAGCCCTTTTCATCTTCAAAGAACCTGACATAAAGGCTCTAATTAATCTTTAAAGAGACAAGTAGGTATTACTCCCATTTTACAGATGGGCAAATCATTACCAAAAAAAGGTTATGACTTGCCAAAAGGGGCCCCATAAGAATTCCCATGGGTTGCATTCAACTCACTTGGAAGGACATAAAGTACAGAGCACGCTGACTTTGGATATTTGGGTTAGTCAGACCATTGACTCCACCCTGACCTTCAGAGAAACAGAAGCAATTAAAAACACCTTCTGTTCCAGGATAGAATCTGTGGTTGTATAAGCCTTGGGGGCAAAAGATCTAAACCTAGAGTGATTAGACTTGAACTCTGACTTGAACTTTGAAAAGTCTGAATTATAGAGTCTGGTTAAAAAAAATTGCAGTCTATTGCTTTCAAGTACATATAGTACCTCCATCTCACTGGTAACAATAGGCTTTATTTTTCCCTCTGACACCATGGCCAACCCTAGACAAAATTGTGAAATTGGTCACGTTTGTTGTCAGCACCCAGGCCTTACATTTTGTCGTCCCCCTCCATTTCAATATTTCCTCCTACTCTGACCCTTAAACTCCTCCCTCACATCTGATCTGGCTGTTAAGAATTTACTATGTTCCTCCATGCTGTAACCTTGATAATCTCAACTGTCTGGCGTCATTTTCCCACCATTACCACTAGCAGCACTTAGAGCAATGAGCAACCAAACATTAAATCAGAAAGGATCTAATAAACTCCTAAGTTTATCATGCATAAAACATTTACTTCTTTCTTTGTGGATTTATGTTTCACCAGAAAGCTATGCTTTTTAAATTGAGTTGAATCAAAAACCAGGAGTTTGGGGCATAACAATTATTTGAATTTTCAGTCATAAATATAATCAGTGATGTCAATGATTTCTAAATTTTATGTAGTTCTTTCTTTTTTTAAACAAAAAAAATATTCTTACATATAAAGTATGTAATCTATGCAAACATTCATTCCAATAAAATTTAGAATGTATTGATAATTTTATGACAACATACAAATATCTTAAGCAATGTAATGCACAAATTTTAGTTGCTGATAATATTTCTTCACAATTTTCATATTCACATTATTAGTATAATCTATATTTGTAACTGATAACCATTGTAATAAAATTATTGTGATAGGTGGGTTTGCTTTTCAGCACAGAGTTTCTTAAAACATGACATATGGAGGACACCATTACTCATAAATCTTTTACAATCACCAGTCAAGCTCAATATGTTGTCTTTAAGATCATAACAGCAGAAAATCCCATTTCATTCATATAATATGAATAGTAGGAGAAAAACTGTCATTTTGTTTGTTAAACCCAAAAACAATTCACCATAGCTGAAACATAATAGATTTTTCATTTTTCAGGTTCAAATGTTAGTTTCAATGTACTATTCACAAATACAACAGTAACATACTTGTCAAATGGCAAATGAATTACTTATCCATTCACTTAGAGAATTCAAAAAGAAAATTGCTTCAGGAGACCATCCAAATGATTAATATGTGTCTTACCTTCTTTTACTTCATTTGCAGGACAAGTAATATTTAAATTGGAAAACATAAAAATATGATTTCATAAATTTATTATCCACAGTTCTAATTTTTATATAGCCACTCTATCTTTCTGGATCAGAGGATGAATATAAGGATCTTGCACTGATATATTTAGAGTATTCAATTTTTTATAATGTGTTCACCAAACACACACATTCTGAGGACAATTTTTCTTATAAATTTGCTTTCTTAAATGAATGAATGACACAGCCTTATTATATGCCAGGTGCTAAGCACCAGGGACATAGAAAGAAAGCAAAATAGTTCCTGTTCTTGAGGAGGTTGTATTTTATTGAGGAAGACCACACACAAAGGGAATCCAGAAAGGGTGAGGAATATACATATGGTGGCATAGTTTAGAAGTGGCCCGTTAGTTACACAGATATTAGTTCTGGACAAAATAAGGTGAATGTCTACCTATTAAAGTCCATCATCTCAAGGCAGAATCCAAAGGCAGCATGGTTTAGAAATGGTGGAGAAGTAACAGAGAGGACTGAGGGCTGTTGTTGTCTTTAATGAATTTATTATTTATTTATCTTTTTTTTTGGTATCCATTAAAAAAAAAATTGAGTTTTAAATTCTCTTCCTCCTTCCAACCGTTTTCCCATTGAGCCAATGTGAGATCAACTATATGCATGTGAAATCATGCCAAGCATATTTCCATCATAAACATACCGCAAAAAGAAAGGTAAGAAAAAGAAAGTGAAAAAAGCATGCTTTAATCTGCACTCCGACTTCATTGGCTCTATTTCTGGAAGTGGATAGTGTTTTTCATCATGGGTCCCTTGGAATTGTCTTGGATCATTATAGTGATCAAAATAGTTAAGTCTTTCACAGTTAGTCTTCATTACAATATTTACTATTACCATATACAATACTCTCCTGGTTCTGCTCACCTCACTTTACATCAGTTTATGTAAGCCTTCCCAGGTTCTTTCTGAAACCACCCCTCTCATCATTTTTTATAGCATAGAAGTATTGGAGAACTGGTTTGGGTGACGTGAGCAGATTGCTCTTCTCCCATGGAACCGCATCAGGCTCTCATGAGTAAGCTTTCTCTTATCTTTCTTGGATAAAAGTCTCCAATTCACTACCCAGACACCTCCAAACCATCTCACCTCCTCCTACAGCCATCAATCTCTCTGCTACCACCTCTAGAAACACTCTGGGATATATTAGGTGAGCATTTGCCTTACCTTGCCTTGATCTCAGCCTCCCTCTTCCTTCCTAGCCATATCCAAACCATGCCACCATATGAGAACATACCTAATTCTCTCCCCTTATTTTCCATTTCTTTTTCATGTTCTATCTTCTCCCTGGAAAGTAAACCCCTTAAATAAATAAATATTTTAAAATAAATTTTCAATTGTAGAAATCAGAAGTGACTAGTAGATTGGTGGGAGAGATATACTTAGTAATATTTGGATCCTCAGTGCTTTGACCAGTCTGTTTGTCTCTATTTCTCATCCCAGGAAGACAGTCCAAAGGGTTCCCATTGGAGAAGAATGAGGAGGATGACCAGAGGAATGCAGATGTCATTTATTTTTATTATGTTCAATAAGAAAAATGGCAATGTCTTTTAGTTCAATCATCTTTTCAAGTACTTTACCAGGACGACAGTATTTTGTGTATCCTATGTTCAATATGCTTCCCTCTTATGAATACACAATTTTGCCAAGAGTTTTTCTCTTAATGGACTAGGTTTTTTGTGTTTTTGTGCATTTGACTACTCTTGTAACAACTTAGAAAAACTATGTAGTTTCTCACTCATAATTCTTCGTACAACTGATCATCTGTGAAGTATGTGATGTGTTCCACATTGTTAACTAGTGCTTAAACATCTGTTTTATCCTGACATCTTGAACTCCATCAAAAGAGTCTAATATAATTCTTCTTATTACATTAATTTTACTTTTAAAAATCTAACATATTAAAAATGTCTCTTGATGTGGCAATACTATCAATAGATTTGCAGGATCATATTCAACTGTACAAGCTGTTTCATCTACCAGTAATGCAAAACAATAACATTTCTCAATAAATTATCACAAAGGTCTTCTGACATACAGCTAAGTCACTTTCTCATGTGATCTACAAGAGGAACCACTCAAAACAGTTTTGTATGTGATTCACCAAGTATTAATTTAACTATATCAACAGCTGTGGTTGGGTTTTTCATATGGACTGAGGTCTTTTATACTTGGTAATTTTGTGAACACACTTTTCAGTCTTTTTCAGCAATCTGCTTGATCTAACAGATGTAAATTTTGAAAAAGTTTGGTTTTTTGCTTGCTAAAAGAATCTCATTTTCTTTTGAAAAATTCACTAATATTGCCAATATATTCTACATATGTCGCTTAGATTTATTAAGATGTAGGTAATTTATTCATACAAAGCAAATTCAGTTGTCTATCCTCTCCATCAAACTGAACTTGTCAATATCAATGATAAATATAGTGCACTGTGTTTTTAGGATTGGAACTTTTTACTCTGTTGTTACATATTTCTACTTCCTAACATGTTCCTAGGATCTTTACTTGTACAAGTTTCAGTTGCTCCAATACATTTTCTCTTTAATGTAGTCATAAGTTTATCACAAAGGATATTATTTTGGCTTTTTTAAAAGTTAGAGATAACATACTTAAGCTTAAAAGCTGGAAGTTCAAACAATCTTCTGTAACTATTCTCATTACTTCCACTTTTTAAAGTTGTGGTTTTGGCAAGATGAGTTTATTATAGTTAACATAATAAATGACATTGAGAAATAGATTATATGTTATGGTACTTGTAAGCATCATGACAAGCCATTTCATATGTGTCTTGTACCTACAAATGCTTAGGGTGATGGTGGCAGATCACACTTGCAATAAAGACGAGATTCAAACAACACATGGTACTTGTGCAGATTTGACATTATATTTTAAATAATCCCTGAATAATCTTCACTATACTTTGGTGGGAATTCATTATGTTAGTCTTTTCTAAAATTTACTTTGATTTGAATTTTTCTTCATTGAAAAGATGAATATATTTATGTGAGAGTCATACATAAACTATCCAATAACTTTGACCAATGTTTCATGCCCCTTCCTGAGAGGATCTTAGGCCCCTTAGCCTCCACAGTTTGAAAAATATTCTCAAAAAGAATGCTCTTACTGTAGTGGGAGGTTAATATATATTTGTTAAATGAATCATTTTGAATGAGTCTACAATTATGGAAATTCAGGAGTCACTAGTAGAGTAGTGGGGGAGATATTTGGGAGTAGGATGGCCTTTTTGATTACTTTAAACCTTTCCTCTAAACCAATAGTGTCAAACTCTGATAGAAATAAGGCCCACTAAACCATAAGGATCCCTGTAGCTAGCTGCATATTGACTTAGAAAACCACATATTAATATTATGTATATTTTATTGTGCTTTTATTTTTTATTAAATATTTCCTAATTACATTTTAATATGATTTAGTGTGGGCCACACACACAGGTTTGACAACTGCTCTAAGGCCAATCCTCGGGATAAAATTTCTTTTCAGATTAGAAGCACCTGTTTAGATTAAGATTCTATTTTAAAATTCTTGAAATCAGTGAGATCAGTTCTCCTGAGTTCAATGGAATGGTGCTCTATCTCATTAGTTGCATCTTATCCTCCAGCAACCAGATCAAAACCTGTCTTCTCTTCATTTGTGATTCGTATTCACATCCTCCTATACATTTTTCACCGAGATTTGAGACAGGGGGACCCTTTAGAATAGTACTGGCTAGAGCGCTGATAAGAAGAGGGTAGATAAGAGATACGTGGAGATGGAAATGACAAGATTTCTGTTTTTGACATAGGGAGTGATTGAGAGTGAGGAATTGAGGGTGATGCTGAGGTTGTGAACTGTGATAACTAGGAGGAAAGTTGGGCCCTCCATAGAAACAGGGAAGTTTTTAAAAGGAGTGGGGGGAAATAATGAACTCTGCTGGACATGCTGAGTTTGGGATGCCTATGAGATGTCTGCTTGGAAATGTCCAGTATTTAGTTTGTGATACAAAATTAGAACTCAGGAGACTAAGTATGAATCTATAGATCTGGATATCTCTAGAATTCACAACAGATCCTTGGAGTATAGTCATAATTACAGAGCCTGATTGAACGGTGACTCAGTAAAGGATACTCAAAAGAGGGCAATCAAAAGAGAATTGGCTAAAAACTTATATTGGAAAAACCAAATAAATGAAAAGTAGGTAAACTAGGCCATCTTTTGTCTCATTTCTTACCTACTTTTTAAATCACTGAATGGGTATTACCTCAAAATGAGACTTGGGAAAGACCTTAGCTTAAGTATATATGAAAGAGTGCTCTAAAACACTCATATTAAGAGAAATACAAATCACGATTACCCTGATGTTTCATCTTACACCCAGCAAATTGGTAAAGATGGCAAAACCAGAGTAAAATGTTAGAAAGGCTGTGGAAAGCCAAGGACACAAATGCATTTTTATTGGAGCTATGAATTGGTCCTATGAAATTGGCACTTTTAGACAGAAATTTTTTGTTATTTTTCTTTAGTCATTTTTCAATCATGTTCAACTTTTTGTGATTCCCATTTAGGGTTTCCTTGGTAAAGATATTAGAAGGGTTTCACATTTCTTTCTCTAGCTCAAGATGAGGAAACAGGCAAAAAGGGTTAAGTGGTTTGCCCAGGGTCACACAGCTAGCAAGTATCTGAGGTTGGATTTGAACTCAGGAAGATGACCTGACGAGTCCTGGCACTCCAACTACTATGCCATCTAGTTGCTCTGGAAAGCAACGTGGAATTGTGCAAATAATGAATAACATGCCCATACCCCTGGTGGCTGCTGGGTATATATCCCAAGGAGATCATTGCCAAGAGAATTCATTGAAATAGGGAAGCACTGTAAAATTCCCAGTATGACACTCACCATGAGCAATACTCTGCTTACTATCTTTTCCCTAAATGTCTCTGTGATTCAGTACTACACTAAACTTTCCATTATTCTTGCAGAATAATTCGAGAAAGAGCCTTTAAGTAGAAGATTATATGCTTAGATTAAAGTAAGCAGGAGAGAGGGCAAAGAAATTGAATCTTTTGCTTTCCTGAGCTAGCTGAAAGGGAAATTCCCAATACCTATCCTTGAGCACACTAGGGACAAGTTTTCGACTTACCCTGATGTCTTGCCCAATTTAAGCCAATAAGAGAACTTCCAGTCTCATAAATGGTTCTCTCTGCCAAGGGCATTTTCCCTGGATAAAGAGGGCCTTATTCCAGGTTGGATCAGGAGTTTTAAACAGCATTCATTTATATTTGCAGTGTTAGCTTTCTTGAATCTTCAAGTCCCCAACTAGGCAGTAGAGGACATGAATTATGTCTGCTTTCACCATCATCAACAAACATTGAATGTCTACTCTGGAACTTAGGCACAATCTTTTTCAAACCAAAGCATTGAGGTCCCTTTGACCAACTGGCTGGCCAACTGACAGATATGAGAAACTTAGATCAATTAACAAGTCATAAGTCCCCAAAGGAGACATTTCTTCCTCAGGCCTGTTCTCCGCTCCAGTCAATTTCTTTCATGTTTTCATATTTGTCATGAGGCTATAATCATATTGAGGGAAAACAGACAACCCCTTCTCTAAACCACCACTTCCCGCTCTATTTGTCAATGATTGCATCAATATTTTTTAGACTCTGAACTATGGGCCCATCCTGAAACTTCTGTCACCTTCTTGAGATTTAATCTGAAAATCTGGGGGCCAGCTTCTGGCAATTGACACCCTGAGGGACAGAGTCAGGCTCTTTTCCACATCCAGAAGCTCCAGGAACAAAGAGTTACATAAAATTTGGGTTAGTCATAGTTTCACTAAACTGCTGATGGGTGTACCATTTGAAATTTATGTTGAATGGCTCGGTGTGGTAAATTACTTCAAACTCTTGTATGGCTGTAAGAACACCAGAGAATTTTAAAATAATATGTTCATAAAATGCCTCTATTTGGTTTCCTCCCCAAAATCTAATTCATTATGAATACAGCAAAATTTGAATGTAATTAAATGTAGCAAAATTCTAGTTTGGGAATGTCCAATTTAGGGTACACACAATACATAGAAACACTCTTCCTACTTTTTTTCACTTTTGCTTTATCCTTAGTCCTTTCATCTCTGTCTATCCTTTCTCCTCAACTCTTTCAGCAGTTCTCTACCACCACCATCTACACATACAACTTCACTTTCACTCTACTGTAGCTCAAAGAAACAATGATAGAATCTTAAAGTTGGACCAGTCTTGGAGATTTACTAGTTCAGCCCTCTCAGTTTAACATTTTTCTTGATTTAATACTTTAATTTTCCCCAATCACATGCAAAACCAATTTGCAACATTCACTCTTTTAAAAATTTTGATTTTCAATTTCTTTTCCTCTCTCTTTTCCCTACCTCTCTCCCTTTATTGAGAAGGCAAGTAATTTGATGTTACAGATGTGCAGTCATGTAAAACATAAATCCAGGAAGACTTCTCATTTTAAAGGAAATTGAGACTTAAAATGACTAAAGATATTTGTCCAAGTTCACACTAAAGTAGCAGCACAGTCAAATGACTTCACAATTCTATAAGTCTTTTCCTGGTTCAAGTTCCTCCCTCATTTCCCAACTCCTTCCCCTGGCTGAAGCCTGAAATTCTTTGCTTTTGTCTCATTACCTCTCTATCCTTACATCTCCCAGCTGTACAACCTTATTTTTCCATTGTTGCGAAGATATCTTAGCGTGAACCCTAATAGTCAATTCTTCTTCCCAGCATCTGAACCCACTCTTCTCTGTTTCCAATAAGCACCAGATCTCCAGCTCTCCACCAAGGGCTCCCTTGAATTTGCTGAGCTATTCACAAACCTGAAGTATCTTTTATCCAATAACCCTCCTACCTACCAAAGCCAAAATGATTTCTTTTCAAAGTGGAAACCTCAGAAGGCATCAGCATACACAACTTAATATTGCATGTCTTCACTTAGAATGTTTTTAATAGCCTATATTTAGAGAGTAGCCTTTACCAAGGTCCTTAATAAATCAATATTCTTTACAGAGATGGATGCCTTCATTCAACTGTTTTCTGAGGGGCTACTTTTCATTTCTTTGAATCTTTGAAATCATCAAGGAAGCTACATCAGACCAAAGAAGGAAAAAGAGAGAAGAGAAACAGCAGTCAATGGAGGCCTATTTGCTTTCCCTTCTCAATGATACTCCATCTTACACATCTGTCCCTCTGTCTTTGGCACAGGTTCCCCCATACCTGGAATAAACTCCCTCTTCATTTCTGCCTCTTAGAATTCAAAATTTACTTCTAAAGTCAACCATCTCCTACATGGGATCCTTCCTGATTCTCCCAGCTGTTAATGCCCCTCTCTATTGAAATTATCTTCTAAATATTTTCCACATACTTAATATGTATACATTTTTTTCCTTCTCCTATACAGTGTATGCTCCTTGAAGGCAAGGATTCTTTGTTTTGACTCTTATAATCCCAGAACCATGAATTACATTTGAGACACAGTCAGCACTCAGTAATTGGTTGATTGAAGGTGAAGAGGAAGGTTGTTCTCTGCTTTACATTGCAGCAAAACACAGGGAAGAGGCATGATATCATATACTTCCTTGAAGATGTATCAGCAGATTCTGATCTACCCAGTGAGAACTCCTGTCTCAATTACTCCAAGATCTTCTTAGGTAGTTTAAGGCAGATGACATGACCCATGCTCCATGGGATGTAGGTGAAGTATCCAAATTAATTTTGTGTTGGACTTTGCCTACATACCAGAAATCAAATGGAGGTAATCAGAGTATGTTCCCATTCTTTGTCTGAAATGAAAACCAAGTGACTAGTCTTGGTAATTAATCAGAATTACCAGGCAGGCAATTAATCAGAATTAATAGTAGTGGCAACCCACTGTATACAGTAACATTGAGGAGGTTGTTTTCAAGAACAAGAAAACCTTCAGTGGGTGATAATTGCCTATTTAGCGTGGGGGAGGTGGGGTGGCAGCTCAAAGTGTGCATATCCAGTCCTGTTAAAACAACAGCAAATTCAATCTGACAAATAAAAGTATTCATAGGAGTTAGAGCTATCTGGAAGAAATCTTAGAGGCCATTCAGTCCAATCCATTCTTATGCTGATGGGTAAACTGAGGCTGGGAGGGGTGAATTCACATAAAGAGTAAATGGGAGTCAGGATTCAAACCCAGGTCCTCAAATTTCAATGCTAAAAGTTAAAATCCTCCAGTCAAATCGTCAGGGGACTGACTGCATTGTCACTCTCCCCTCTGAGTGAGCAGAACTGCCCAAGAAAACCGAGAAAGTAGGAAAGTTATCTTTGGTCTCTTTCTGTCCCTTTTGGAGATAGAGCTCATCTTCCCTCACCTCGGCACCCAGTCCTACCATTCTCCTTCTGCCATGCTCTGCCAAGCCCCTGTCCTTTCTTGAGATGTATCAGCTCCCATTTACATAACACTTCCTACTTTATAAAGTACTCTTCTTACAACATCCCAGTGAAGTAGGGAATGCCCACATCTTTGTCGCCATTTTAAAGATGAGGATACTTGAAGCTAAAAGAGATGAAGTTGGACTGGCCTTGGAGTCAGTAAAACTTAGCTTTATATTTTACCTTGGACACTTACCAGCTGTGTGACCCTGGATAAGACACCTAATTATTCTATTTTTCTTCTCTGTGGAAATAAGGCATTTCTACTTGATGGTTTCTGAGGTTCCTGTTATATCTAATGACATGAATTTACCCAAAGTCATACAGATAATGTGGACCATAGCTAGAACTAGAACCCACGTCTTGGGAGTGTTAATGGAGTGTTCCCACATGGTCAAACTACTCAATTGCCTAATGGGCATTTGATCTCCAGGGCAAGAAAGGGGGGACCTACCCCCCATCCCAACCCTCCCACCACAAAAGCCTCCCCACCTATGGATTAATGCCTGATGTTTCACTTAGAACTTCATTCCTTTGATTTAAATCTTTATAAGACCTCATAAAATGCAAATGCCCCTGGGGAGATGAACAGTTTAAGCTGCTATCAATCATTTTAGAGAAGGAAAGAATTTCAGAATCTTTCAAAGAAAAGAAAATCTAATATAGAACCTTCATTTCAAAGATGAGGAAACAGACCATAGAGGTTAATTGACTTGACACAGTGAGTAATGGAGGCAAGCTTAAAAAACAGATCTCATCACTCTAAGATCTTAGAATATATTTTTTAAAAAATTTTAAATAAATATTACGGATGCTTCTTTTATTTTTCTATCCCTTATTTCTTTTTTCAGTTTCTTTTTATCAGTTATTTCTATTTCCTTTTCCTCTAACTACCCTTTCTCCTGGAATTGAACCTTTTTTTTTCTTTTAAAAATGTCTAATTAAATTTTATTTTTCCAATTAGCAACCTTCTGTTCCCCTTCCCATTGAAAAAGGAAAGAAAAACAAAGTCTTGTAATAAGTATGTATAGTCAAGCAAAATGGATCCTGCAATGACTGTGTCCAAAAATGTATCTCATTCTGCATCTTGAATCCATCGCTTCTTTGACAAGAAGTAGATCATTCTTCATTGAAATGATTAGAGTTTTTAAGTCTTTCAAAACATTTATTTTTACAATGTTGTTACATAATAGATCAATCTCTTTGTTGAACCTTCTTTTGCAAGAGAGAAAAATTACTCCCAAACATCTTAGTCTGATATTGTATATAGCATTCTACCTGAGCAGTACTCCAATTCTCTGAGAGGAGGGAGGTATGTTTTGTTAATTGGCATCTGGAATTATTATTGGTTTTTTAGAATTTTGCTGAGAGATTTTGATGGGCATTTCCACCTGTCTCATAGGCATCTCAAACTCAATGTATCTAAAAGAGATCTCCTTATCTTTCTTCCCAAATATGCCTCTTTTCTCTCTTTCTGTCAAGGATGCCACCATCCTTCTAATCACTTTGTTTAATAATCAGCTCTTCATTTTTCCTTAACCCCTGTGTCTAATCCGTTGCCAAGTTTTGTCAAGTCTATTACCACAATATTTCTTTCATATGTCCTTTTCTATAAATCCACAATCACCCCATTTCTGTCCCTCATTACCTCTTTCCTGGACTTTCATAATTTTTCTGTTTCCACTCTTTCCCACATCAAATTCATCTTCTATGAAGTTATCAAAGTGATTTTCCTAAAACACAGTCTGGCCATGTCACAGGATTGTTCAAGAAGCATAAGTGGGTCCCTATAGCCTCTAGAATAAATTATAAATCCCTCTGTTTGCCATTTAACATCTTTCTCCGTCTGACTCCAAATTATCTTTCCAGGCTGATTTTAAATCATTCCTCCTTTGTGGTGAGGATCAAGTGAGATAAGAACTCTAAAGCACAGTGCCTGGCAAATAATGCTATGTAAATGTTAGTTTTTATTATACCTTGTATTTGATTCCTTACGCTGTCATCCCTTCCACGTCGTGACTTTCCCCATTGAGGTTTCACTATATGGCAGGTGAGCATAAGAAATTAAATGGGAATTTGGGGGGAGTTTGTGGAAGCTGCAAACATGCAAAAGCAAGCAGATGCCACAGAAAAAGTGTAGAAATTCAGAAATGCTTAAAATGCATGTATAATATATAATATAAACATATTTTATCTTTTAATACCATAATAATTCAGACTTCTTCCCTGTTATGAAGGGAGGGCCAAAAACTTTTACTTGGGTTTTCCAGATCACAGGGACACTGTGCCCCTAAGCCCCGTCGATGCAGAAGAGAAAACTGTACATGAAATTCAGTGTCTCTTACCCTCTTGCCTTTGCACAGACACATATGGGGCCATGTGCTTCCTGCTCACTTCAGTTTCTTGGATCAATCTCAGGTTCCCTTTACAGGCTCAGCACAGTTGCCACTTCCTAAACAAAGCCTTTTCTGATTGGTTCCCCCAGTTGGTGATCCTTTCCCTAATCACTCTCTGGAACAACTTTGGATGTATTTGAATCTCTGAGAATGTTGTTTCCCCTCTGTAGAATGTCTGTTCTGGGTACAAGACCTGTTTCATTTGTTTTGGTTTTTTTTTGTTGTCAGATCCTTGTACATGGTAGACATAAAAAATGCTTGTGAAATTGACTGGATAGGGAACAGAGAGAGTAAGTGAGGGAACTGAGCACAGAAAGTGATGTCATGAAAGGTAATACCCAAACTAAACTTTACAGGCTTCACAGCATCACCTGAGATTGTCTGGGACACATCACTCCCACACTGCACCGCTCAAACGGACAATGCTACCTCAAGCAGGTCTCTGAATCAATTTAATGTTTAAAAAGGTAATAAAATTCCAACAACCTGTTCACACACACAACAGCTTGTATGTATGCGTTTCTTCTTTTTGTCTCTTGCTGATTAGACAAGAGAACTCTTAAGAATTCAATGTTTTGTTTTGCTTTTTATCAAGGTACATCTAATCAGATTTCCCATTTTTCTTTGAAAAACATCATCACTGGAATTATCCAGACTTTCCCACAGTTCTTTTGCAATCTTTTTATGAAGTCATTCTAGAAGGCCATTCAAATGTCAGGGAACAGTGTGATATCAACAAACATTCATGATATAATGGAAAGAGTGAAGGACATACCAGACATGGGTTCAAATCCTACCTCAGATCCTGAATAGTTTTGTAATGCTAAGCAAGTTGCTTACCCTCTTGGAGTCTCGATGTTGTCATCTATCAAATGAGGACAATCCTAAATGATGCATGGGTTTGTGGCGAGGAAAGAACCCTGTCAACCTTGGCTTGGTTTCTTTTAGAGTATTGGTAGTGTAATGCACATAATGGAATGCCACTGAGAGAAGTCTCCAAGTAGAAGAGCCTGGGGAGTATGCCTCCTAGAGAGTAGTGATGATATATAAAAGAAGTGCCTTGGACAGACTTTGGAACATTCATTGACATTCTGTAACTGTTTCCAACCTGCTAACCATATGGTGGACTGGAGCCTCTTTTATTAGCTGTAATGGTGGAAAAGGAAAAGGGGAAAGGAGCTGATGCCTTCAAAGAGGCATTAGTCAGCCTCAGTTTCTGTCTTGCATTGGACTTGTGTTCTTGATTTAACTCCTTCCCTGAAGGTTTCTGATATGACCTAATCCCTAAGGGAAGAGGCACTGGATCTTCTCTCTCCAAGTCAGACATGTAGCCTCTGAATACAGACCTCAGTTCCATGCCTGCCCTGATTCTTGTTCTTTTTGTTTTAGGTGAAGGAGATTAACCAAGAGGTTATAAGCCCATGAAAGGTCACAAAAGCAAGCTTTGAGGCATCTAGCTTTAAGAAGTTTTTCACACCAAAAGCTTTTGCATACCAACTTTTCCAGATAGCCCAGCATTCATGCCAAAGGATGAGACCTAGCTCGAAGGACTCATCCCCAAGTCATGTCATAGCTATATGTCAACTTGGTGGGACCTAGCCTATGTAGAAACTACCCCAAACCCTAGTCTACTCTCCCCAGAGACTGAGGTGCCTCTGAAGTGCTGGAGAGAAATGTTTGTACTTTTGTTATTGCTTTATCTCCAAAAGTAAATATACTTTCGTAAAAGTTAATTGATGTGAGGTGGTTAAACGCAATGGGAAGCTGGTTATTGGCAGCTAATATACCCAGTAGAATAATTTACTCAGAATGGGGACCTGATCTAGCATTAGAGAAGGTGTTCTCCTATAACTCTAGGAGAAATGTAACCACGAGGTTCTGGGACTGGGAGCCTAGTTATATGTTTCCTATGTTATGATGGAGTTTCTCTTTATTTTCTTGGGAAGACACAAAGCAGCTATTGTTCAATCCCTAACAGATTATCTAGACCTCAGAGAAAAGCAGATGAACCGCAGAGACAGAGGGCTATACCACCTGTCAAACCAAGGTCTTGGAGATCTGCCTCCCCAGTCCATTTCCAAACCTCCATCTTTTTATTGTCTTCATTCTGAAATCACTACAGGATAATTAGATTGACTTTTAATCAACCATAAATGACTTCCTATTGAAGGCTCCAGCCTGGTCTCAGGGGCTCTCACCAGACTGCAAGCTGGGTGGAATTCCTGGAGGATTTATTCGAGCCCTTCCCTGTGAAAGGATTTCACTGTTTATCTTGAATGCTGCAGCTGCCAATTCAGTCATTTAGAATTGGAAGAGTAGGCTCCCAGCCACGATGTTGCTTTGTTTAACCCTGGCAGTCTTCTCTCCAAACAGTAGACAAGCTGCAAAGCCACATTTTCTGCTGACTCAGAGCTCCCCTGCTTACGGAGGGACCCACGGAGGGACCAGCATCCCCAAACTGGTTAGACTATGGAACATGAGATATTATTTTCTTGGAAAGAAAAATTTTGAACATTATTTAGGGTTAAGAACATACTCATGGAACAGTTGATACAATGAACATGATCAAATATTATTCTCCTGCACTTACCTATCCTTGTCCTCTTCTCCTCCCTATAGCATTCTCTTCTGTCCCCTGTTGGCCCCCATTCTCCAATACCAATGCCCTTTCCTAGTAGATGGAATTCATGGTTAAGATGATAGTAGAAGTAGCCAAAGTGAAATTATAACCATATTTGAAACCTAGTTATTGGAACTTGTTATTTTAGGATGTTGTGGGACTATTAAGTGACTGTTCTTCTGAGACTAACTACAGATATGGATAGCTAGAAAGGCGGTCTGAGACTCCAATCCATGATGCTAGTAAGCCTGTGAAATGCTGGTATGAACTGCAAAAGGTGATCTCATGGGAAGGGTGGGAGATTGGCTGTTCAGCCTGGGCTGAGGTAGGATTCTCCTGACTCAATTTCCCCACAGACTTTAAGCCTGACTGAATGCAAATTGACAAACTACTCCTGCCTGGAAATGACATGAAGCTGGGGAGATATTGTACGTCTGCAGTGTCCCTGTTCTTGGTGGCAATTTCCTATAGTCAAAAGATTTGTAAGCTTAATACCAGATCTATTAAACTATAGATTGTTGGTAGGAGAACATCCAAGGTTAAGTTTAAAATTAAGCTATCAGGCTTAGGACTTTAGACCAACAACATTAAGTTAGTATTAGTTTCTTAGCAATACTGTGGAGACAATTAGGTCAAGAGCTTGTGAAGTTAGCAACATAAATATTATCTGTGTCTCAGTTGGTTAATGTTTAAAAAAAAATTCTTTTGTGGTCCATATTGTAAATGCTTTAAAAAGAAGTATCACCTGACCAAGAGTTGGAATTGTTTTATGTGTTATGAACTGTTTTAAAAATGAAAAATTTTTAAAAAAAATTAAAAAAAAAGATGATAGTAGAAGAAGGTCAGATGTCACCCTTGGAAGAATGTGGGCAACTCTCAGATGATATAGGAAAAAGTTCCCTGGTTTGAAAGGGGCTCTAGGAAGGAGGAGGAGGAGAACTTTATTGTTGCTGGAGAGACAGAAGAGTTAATAGCAGACACAACTCTGGGCTGGCCTTGTTGTGTGATCTTGGACAAGTCCGCTAACTTTTTTATGTTTCATTTTCTTAGTCTACTAAGAAAAAAGAAAGTTCTATACAGATGATATTAATACTTACCTAGTTCACAGGGAACTAGGCAACAGTCCAAAAAGGACTTGAAGTGCCCCAGGAAACGTTATGTGTCAAGGTTGATTGTCCATTACTTAAAGTGCCCAAACTGTACACGCCAGCCAAACTGGTCTGTTCGCTCTTCCCCGTACAATATGCCATTTTCCCGTGCTTTGGCTCAAGCAGTCCCCACTCCTCAAACTGGGAAGGGGAGATCCTCAAGATATCTAATTCAGTTTGTTCTCTCCCTCCCCCTCTGCCTTTCATCTTCAAAGGAAGGTAAATTTTGATGGCCAGAAGCTAACCAGTTAATTTGAGGTTTACTGGCTAGATTCTTTCCTTCTTTTCTTTCTTTTTTCTTTTCTGGAAGACCAAACCTTAAAGCAATTTCACTCTGGAGCTCACTGATTGGACCACAATAGGTCCCTGCCCAAGCTCCAATCAATGGCTATATTTTGGGCCCTCCTGACTCAGAGTAAACTTCAATAGTATTTGTTTCTCTTTTGACTAGTCACCCTGAGGGTCTTCCCCTTGAAGTTTGAATCTTAATTTTTTTTTAATTAAAGGAGCCATCCTTTGACTTACCTCTTAAAGAGGCCTATTCACTGGATGGGTGCTACCTCACTCAAAGTGAGAACCTAAAAAGACCTCAGCCTATGAGGGTCAGGGTCTCCCACTGCATCCTGGGCCATCTCCAGTCGTCCTGATGCATATCTGGCCACTGAACCCAGATGGCTCAGGAGAAGAAAGTGAGACTGGTGATCTTGCCCAGCCCTCCTTCCCTCAAACTGAAGTCAACTGCAAGCCATGTCATCATCTCCCTGATGTCATGGTCCTTTTTAAAAACAAAGGACAAACATGACAGCAGCAACCCCATTCCTGAAATTCTCTCTCCCTTCTCATCTAGGCCTCTTGAAATCTCAGACTCCCCTTAAGGCTCAGTCCGTGTGCCTCATCCTTCAAGAGCTCCTTCCTGATCCTCTGTTCTCTGCCTTTCCCCCACCCCCCACTCCCGTCATTAAATATTTACAGCACTCTGTGTGCTCTTCCACATATGGTTCTATGAATATTTGGAAAGCCCTTAGTAAATTGGAAGCCCCTTGAGGTCAGGGGTCTGTCTCATTTTTGTACTCATATCCCTAGTACCTAACATAGTACTTGGCACAAAACAAACAATAAATGTTTCTTAACTGATTTGATCAGCTATATTGAATCTCATTCATGGCAAATTTACCTTCTATCTTTAAAACTGAGTTTTTCAAGCAGCTTGTTGAAAGAAACAGGTTTGAGCCATCCCAGGTCATGCCCCAGGGAAAATGAATTAAATTAAATGAAAATTGAGAAACTCTATCCTATAAATAATATTGGTACCAATCTCTCCATTACAATGTTGGCTAGCAATCTGGAAAAAAGATAGCTAGCTGGTCAGTGTCATAGACAGAGAGCTACATTTGAATGTAGTAGGCACAAGTTCCTCTTACATTTGCTATTCTAGTGACCCTGGGCAAGTCACATAACCTCTATGGTTTAGGCATTTTAACTATAATGCTAGAGGCAATTTTCATAGTTTCACAGACTTAGAGCTGGAAGGAACCATAGAGATCATCTTGTCCAACCTTGATTTTACAGATGAAGAAATTGAGGTAAAGAGAGGTTAAAGTGACTTTTCCCATGACTACACAGGTATTGAATAGTAAAGATGGAATTATACCTCAGATGCTCTGACTCCAAATGCAATTTTATTTCCATTGTGTTGAGATATTCCAGTCTACTTTGGCAGAAGGAGTTGCTCACTCTGTTACAAAATCAAAGATCTTATTCCTACTCTCCAATTGCTTTGATCATTTAATGGACTATGGAATTCTGAGACAAAGCAGGATAGGGCAGATAGGAGGGAAGTTCTGAAAAGACACCCCATTTATCAAGTTTTTGTTGATCCCAGGGCAATACATAGAGTCCAAGAATTAGAGGAACTCTAAAGTCCATCTAGAAAAATTTATACTAGAAACAAGAACCCCCTCCCAATGTTTCTGACAAATTTTTGTCAAATAAGACCCCTCCATGAGAGGGAAGCCACACCCTCCCAATATAACCCATGCTTTTTGGACAACTCTAATTATTAGCAATGAAATATGACTCATTGCAACTTCCACCTAATTCTACTCTCTGAGGTTAATTAGGATAAGTCTGGTCCTCTATCCACTTGATAGCAGCCTTTCAAATACAAGAAGACATTTATCATTTCATCTTTGGACATTCTCAGTGCCATCAACTTATCCTTGTAGGAAGGACATAGTCATCAAACCATCTCAACTGCCTGGTAGACCTCTGAATATCCTCCAGTTTGTTAATGTCTTTCCCAAAATTTGTAACTCAGAAGCAAACACACTAACTTATATATAGTATGATCAAAGCAGAGTATAGTAGGATCATTACTTCCCTTATTAATTACTAATAATTAATCTGATTGCAACCTAAGATTTCATTAGCCATTTTGACTGCCACTGCTAGCTCAACTCAACTTGTAGTTCATTAAAATCACCAGATCTCTTCCACACAATTTGTGTCTAGTAACATCTCCCCTAAAAGTGAACATAAGCAGTTGATTTAAAAAAGTATAGGAGCTTACATTTATCTCTATTAAATTAAATTTTTATTATATATGGTCTACTATTCTAGCCTATGTAAATCTTTTTGAATTCTAACTCTGTCATTTAATATTTTAGCTGTCCCTCCCAGATCCGTGTCATTTGAAAGTTCAATAATCTTGTCATTTATAACCCTAAGTCATTAATAAAAGTACCAAATTGTACCAGATTAAGGACAGATCGCTGGAAAATTCCAGTAGAGAGCTTTCTCTAAAATTACATGGATCCATTTATGACTATTCTTTGAGATCACACATTCAACCCATTTGAAATCAATCTAATCATAGAAATACTTTGCTGAAAATCTAGGTATACTGTGCCTATGAAATTCTCGAGATATACCCTGGCAATTGCAAAAAAAGAAAAAAAATGAACGATGTTATTCTGGCATTAACTATTCTTGATGAAACCATGCTGGTTTTTGGTGATTGCTGCTTCCTTTCTCTTTATCCATGGCAAAAAAATTACTTTAATAATGTTTTAGAACTTCATAAAAATTGAACAATCAGCTAACACCTCTGTTAATTTTCACCTATTTTTCCTATATATAGTTTGTACCTCTTGGTTTGTTTGTTGCTTTCTCATTAGACTATGAGTTCCTGGAGGACAAGAATATTTTTGCCTTTTTTTGTTTACCTAGTACATGGCATAATGGCAGGTACATAGTAGGAGTTTCATAAATGCATCCTGACTGATTCACACATTGAGATCACTGACCTATAGTTTGCAAATTCTACTCTATTCCCTGCCCCTCCTTTTGAAAATTGAGACATTTGTTCTCCAAACCTATGGTGCTACATATTTCAATTCTCCATGACTTTTTAAGGTCACTGGAAATAATTCAGCAATAATATCCATAAATTATTCTACTCCCCTGGGATGTAACTCATCTAGGGTCTGGTGAATTGCAAATACTGAGGGCAAGAAAGATAGGGACTCCACTACCATCTCCTCATTTATCTTGAGTTTCAATTCCTACTTACCTCTTTTTATTTTATTCTTTGATGCCCAAAGGTTTCTTCATAGAGAAAACAGAACCAGAATAAAAACTAAGCATTTCTTTTTTTTCTTTTCCATTATCTGTTATAATTGTCCTATCTATCCATAGTAGCATCTTATCTGTCCTTTGATCTTTCTCTTACCCCCAGCTCTAATACCCTAATATTCCCATAAATCATTGATCTCATTGATGCAAATGTCCTTTGATGATGCAGGTTGCAACTTGCCCATGCCTGCTCATCTTACGTGACTCTCACTCATGTCCTTCCAAAAGGACTATAGGAGGTCTACCACAGATGCTGAGGAACTTACTCAAATTTTTTTTGACACCCTATCAAGAAAGGATCACACAAGTTGGCTATCAGCCTTTGGCCTCAGTATATGACTAGCTCATCTTTTATCATACATTTCTCTGATGACATCCTTGATATCATTTATCTTCTATAATTCCTTGTTTATAATGTATTATAATCAGTTCACCCTCACCATGTATTTCTCCATTGCTCTTGGGGTGATTCTCAATTTCGATTCTTTGGAAAAACTTCTGTTCTATGACTCTCAACTATGTACAAGGTGATGAATTTTGTGCTCTTGGAAATCCATCAAACAAAGCCCTCTATATTAGTTCATTTCTTTCAAAAGTTCCTTTTGTTGATCTTTGATTTGAATGACAATTTCCACTTCTTATGAGTTAACATTCTTGACATCCTTATCAGTGTCATTATTTGTTTAAATTCCTCCTTTTTTTCACTATCTTTCATTTTCTATATCCATCTTTAAACTCTGGATGGGTTGATGAATTCCGTTTGTGTGTGCGTGTGTGTGTGTGTGTGTGTGTCTTTAAACAATCTCTTTTCTTTCTCATCAGAACTATTTATTTCTATTGTTAGGATTTTCATCATCATCATAGCTACCATTTAGACAATGCCTACTATATGCCAGCTACTATGCTAAGTGCTTTACAAATATTTAATTAGGGCGTCACAAGAACTCTGGGAGGTGGACACTGTTATTGGTTATCCAGACACTGAGAAGAGTTTGAGGTAACATTGAACTCAGGCCCAGGCTCAGCACTCTACTGTGTCAAGAGCTTCCTGTCATGACACTTCTTGGATGAACTTCCTCTGTGGAATTTTAGGTCATGAAACTATCTTTCCTTTCTTTGAATTCTTTGAAATCTACTCTGTCAGAATCTTCAATCCATTTCTGACTATGCCTGGTTTTTCTCTCTTCTGTCATCACTTCTAAAGTGGACTGGTCATTTTATACTAAGGTTAATATCATTTCAGCAACCACTTCATTCTTATTGGTCAGAACCAGATCCAGACTAGAAATTCTTTTCATATCTTCTCCTACCTTTTTGAAAACAAAACTATCATTAAGGCAAATTAAGCATTTTTCAGCTGCCCAGCTTTTGGCAGAGAGGGAGAACCCTAGCAAGGAGCATAACGCTTGTGGGCAGACATACTGCTTGTTTAATCTGTCCCTTGTCAGATTTGCTAAAGTGGACTTGGACTCACTTGCACATTGACTGTCTGATAAAGTGAATTTGAATTGCTTTAGTGAATAACCCTGGTCAGTATTCTACTGCTCAAGAGACAAGTGGCAGAGGTAGTTCACATCTCAGGTATAAAAACAAGTAGCAAAGAAAAGGAGATTTCAGGATCTGATAGACCTCCACTAGCAAAAATATCATATCAGGTCTTAGGCAGTCAATGACCAGAAAGAAATGATTTTCTGTGTTGGAAGTGACTTTTGCCTGGGCCATATTTTAGCTCTTCAGTACTGGCTAGTATACTCATCTTTATGAGTTCAAATCTGACTTTAAACACTTACTAGCTGTGGGACCCTGGGCAAGGCATTTAACCCCATTTGCCTCAGTTTCTTCATCTGTAAAATGAGCTGGAAAAGGAAATAGAAAGCCACTTCAGTATTTTTGTCAAGGTCATGGGGTCACAAAGGGTAGCATACAACTGAAAAACAACTGAACAACTAGCTGGTATATGAGTCACCATGCCATACTCCAAGGTCAGTGATTCTATAAGTGGAGGTATTCCTTCATACAGCACTGATTCAATCCTTCCTCACCGCAGAAAAATGACTTAATGAGTTGCTGTGGCAAACAAGCAAAAACACATACACATAAACTTCCTAAAAAAACACAAAAATGACAACAACACCTGGTAGCCAAGTTTCTGATGATAAGCCTTTCTGAATTTAGTCTGGTTAGTCCTTGGATGACAGACAGATAGTTTGTTTTCAGGCCTGAAAGTGGTTGGTAAGGCCTGCCAAAAATTCTCTTCTGGTATAGTCTACAAGAATCCATGGATCATAACATTGAAATGGACCTCAGATACATCCAGGTCAACTGGTTGATTTTACAGGTATGGAAGGTCTCAGGATTAAGGTAAGAGCCACATAGTATAAACAAGAGGGAAGATCTGAGAGATATTGAGGAGGCAGAAGCAAGATTTCACAACTGAGTGGATATGTGTGGTAAGTAAGAATAAGGAGTAGAGAATGTCATGGAGGATACACAGAAGAGGACTCTATTATACTTGTAGGAAGGATAAGTTTATCTTCAAAAGGATAAAAAATAGGGCAACAAAAGGCAACTAGGGATGAAGAACCTAAATTTTGAATGTGGATAATCTACATTTCCAGATGTAGTATCTCAAACTCAATAAGTCTTTGCTCCCAAATCTACCCCTCCCTGAACTTTTTTAATTCTACTGAGAGTACACTATTTTTTTAAATCACCCAGCAACCTCCTTGATATTCTCTACTCCTTGCTTATATGCCATGCTTATCCACTAAGTTGTGAAATCTTGCTTCTGCCTCCTCAATAATCTCTCAGACTTTGATCTTACCTTAATTCAGAGGCTTCCCTTACATTTTGTCTAGACTATTGCAGCAGCCTCTTTAAAAAAAATTACTCACCTTGGAGGAACTGAGATCTTACAGATCCCCAGAGTATACCCTACTCTTGATAAAGGACCCAAAAGTCAAGAAACTGGTTGGGAAAATGCCCCAAAAAGGGGAAAAAATAAGATTATAGAAGGTTATTTTCTTGGTGGATATCTTCTCCCATCCTTTCTGATGAGGAAGAACAATGCTTACCATCGGGGAAAGACATAAAAGTCAAGGCTTCTGTATCCCAAACATTCAAAATAAATATTTAATGGTCTCAGGCCATGGAAGAGCTCAAAAAGGATTCCAAAAATCAAGTGAGAGAGGTGGAGGAAAAATTGGGAAGAGAAATGAGAGAGATGCAAAAAAATCATGAAAAGCAGGTCAACAACTTGCTAAAGGAGACCCAAAAAAAATGCTGAAGAAAATAATACCTTTGAAAATAGGCTAACTCAATTGGCAAAAGAGATTCAAAAAGCCAATTTGCTAAATAGAAAAGGAGTTTCAAAAGCTCACTGAAGAAAGTAGTTCTTTAAAAATTAGAATGGAACAGAAGGAGGCTAAAGACTTTATGAGAAACCAAGAAATCACCAAACAAAACCAAAAAAATGAAAAAATGGAAGACAATGTGAAATACCTCATTGGAAAAACAACTGACCTGGAGAATAGATCTAGGAGAGACAATTTAAAAATTATGGGACTAACTGAAAGCTATCACCAAAAAAAAAGAGCCTAGACATCATCTTTCATGAAATTATCAAGGAAAATTGCCCTGATATTCTAGAACGAGGGGTCAAAATAAAAATTGAAAGAATCCACCAATCACCTCCTGAAAGAGATACAAAAAGAGAAACTCCTAGGAATACTGTGGCCAAATTCCAGAGTTCCCTGGTCAAGGAGAAAATATTGCAAGCAGCTAGAAAGAAACAATTCAAATATTGTGGAAATATAATCAGGATAACACAAGATCTAGCAGCTTCAACATTAAGGGATCGAAGAGCGTGGAACATGATATTCCAGAAATCAAAGGAACTAGGACTAAAATCAAGAATCACCTACCCAGCAAAACTGAGTATAATACTTCAGGGGAAAAATTGGTCTTTCAATGAAATAGAGGACTTTGAAACATTCTTGATGAAAAGACCAGAGCTGAAAAGAAAATTTGATTTCAAACACAAGAATCAAGAGAAGCATGAAAAGGTAAACAGGAAAGAGAAATCATAAGGGACTTACTAAAGCTGAACTGTTTACATTCCTTCATGGAAAGACAATATTTGTAACTCCTGAAACTTTTTTCAGTATCTGGGTAGTTGGTGGGATTACATACACACACACACACACACACACACACAGAGCACAGGGTGAGTTGAATAGGATGGGGTGATATCTAAAAAAATGAAATTAAGGGGTGAAAGAGGAATATATTGGGAGGAGAAAGGGAGGAATGGAATGGGGCAAATTATCTCTCATAAAAGAGGCAAGTAAAAGACTTCCATGGAGGGAAAAAGGGAGAAGGTGAGAGAGAAAACATGAAGCTTACTCTCATCACATTCGACTCAAGGAAGGAATAAAATGCACACTCATTTTGGTAAGAAAACCTATTTTACAATACAGGAAAGTGGGGGAGAAGGGGATAAACAGGGTGGGGGGGGATGATGGAAGGGAGAGCAATGGGAGGAGGGAGCAATTAGAAGTCAACACTCTTGAGGAGGGACAAAGTAAAAAGAGAGAATAGAAGAAATGGGGGGCAGGATAGGATGGAGGGAAATATAGTTAGTCTTGCACAACATGACTATTATGGAAGTCATTTGCAAAACTACACATATATGGCCTATATTGAATTGCTTGCCTTCCCAGTGGGGATGGGTGGGGAGGGAGGAAAGAAGAGAAGTTGCAAACAAGTCAAAGTTTTAGGAACAACTGTTGAGTATTGTTCTTGCTTATAACTGGGAGATAAGAAATACAGGTAATGGGGTATAGAAACTTATCTTGCCCTACAGGACAAAAGAGAAGATGTGGATAAGGGTAGAGAAAGATGTTAGAAGGGAGGGCTGATTGGTGATAGGGGTAATCAGAATGCTTGGAGTTTGGGGGTGGGGGGAGGGGAGAGATGGGGAGAAAATTTGGAACTCAAAATTTTGTGGAAATGAATGTTGAAAACTTAAATAAAAAAAATTACTGACATTTTAAAATATCATAATGATCCCTAGTATTTCTCTCCTTCCAACTCCCAGAGAGCTCTCTCCTGTAACCTGTATTATTTTTAAAAACAAAAAAAGAAGTAAAATCAGCATACCTGATCAATACACTTACATGGTCTGAAAATACAGATTTCCTACCTCTGCAAAGGGATGAAGTGGGGTGTTGTGAAAATTTCTTCTCCTATGTCTTCTTTGGAGCCATGTTTGTCCTGTATAATTTTGTACCATTCACTAGATTTTTTTTTTTATCATTCTTTGTATTTACATTGTTGCAGTCATTGTCCATATTGTTTCTGTCTCTGCTCAATTCATGTAGCTCTTTCCACACTTCTCTACATCATCATATCCATCATTTCTTACAAAACAACAATATTCCTTTATATTCAAGTGCCATGATTTGTTTAACTGTTTCTCAATTGATGGCTGTCTACTTTGTTTCCATTCTTGCTAATACAAAAAAAAAATACTCCTATAAATAAGATTTTCTTCTTATCAATGACATTGCAAATCTAAGCCTGGCAGCTAATTCTTTGGGTTAAGGGCAGTTACCTTGTAATAGTCTCTTAATTGGGTCTTCCTGATTCAAGTCATCCTCTCCATTTCATCCTTCACACAGCTACCAAAAGTGATTTTCCTAAAGTGCAAGTCTGATAATTGCCACTTCCTTAATCAATAACTCTAGTGGCTCCTTATTACCTCTAGGATGTGCAAAGGGAATTATGATTTTCATATTAATCAATGTGATATGTATAATGAATATATTCATAGATTATATTTTTCAGAATTGCCTTTTCCAATTTGTGAGTCAGACTCACAATGCAATTGAAATGATCAATCAAACTGTTGACAATGCTCCCATAACCACAGCATTCTTGTGCTTGTGTACCTTAAGCGAAGCAAATCAAAGATTGTAGAACATGTTCTTACCACAGAACTCCAGTCCTATGACCAGTAACAATCTCCCAAGACTTGAACCATATTGTTCCCACAGGAATCCAGAATTCTTATATTGTTTTCCACTTGTGGGTTTGTCAAGCCCTCAAAAATGATCATTTGTAATCCACCTTCTCACCTCCCTTCTCATTGTGATTTATGTATATATTCTCTGTCTTCACTTCAGCAAGGTAGAATTCTGATCAGGAGAATTCTCAATTTGCAAATCTGTTCCTTAGAATGAAATTAATTAATTAGACCACTACCTGTTTACTCATACTTTGTCTCTGACCTACTGTTTTATCATTCTCAGGTTAAAAACTGGCTCAGTAAAATCCTGTTAACAGATTAAATAGGAAATCTTGTGTTTAGCATTTAAAATTCTTCACAGCCTCCTCCCAACCTACTTTTCCAGCCCTTTGAGACATTACTCCTGTCCATACTTACTACAGATCCAATCAAACTGTTCATCTTTTTCCTCATACTCTATAATACTCTGTCCCCCATAATATTCCTCACACCCCAATATTCCTCAGAACACTCTGTCTTCCACTTCCATGCCTTTGAACTGGCTGTCTCCTATTCCTAGAATGCATTCCTTTCTTCACCTCCAGCTCTCAGAATCCCTAATTTCCCTTAAGACTCAGATCTAGAGCTATTTTGTACATAAAGGCTTTCCTCCCTACTAAAATATTCCTTCACAAATCATCTTATGTCTATTTTGAATATACATGTGTATCTCTGCATATGTGAGTGTGTGTGTGTGTGTGTGTGTGTGTGTGTTATCTCAAGTTAGATTCCAAGCTCTTTGAGGTCAGAGATTGTTTTATCTTTGCTTTTATCTCTTCCTCACCTAGTATGGGGCTTGGTTCACAGCAGGTGATTAATAAATGCTAGTTGATTGACTGATATGGTAAGAATGTAGAACATAAGATCCTTGAGGAAAGGAATTGTTCTTTCTTTTTCCTGGCTTTGGTGTGGAAGTATACATAATAGGCACTTAATAAATTGAATTGGAAAGAATACTAGAGCAAGAGTCAGGCATTCTAATTCTACCCTATCATTCTTTGACCTGAGAAAAATTGGAGTATTATAGGATTATAGATTTGGAGCTGGAAGAGACCTTAGATGCCAAAGAATACTACTCTCTCATTTTACAGATCAAGGAACTGAGGCTACTACTGATTTGTCCAAGGCCACACCATGTGTGTGTTAACACACACTATGTACTAAGCACTAGAGATATAAAGACAAAAAACAATCCTTGCCCTCTAGGGTCTTAGAATCTGATGGAAAAGACAACATGAAACAACTCTGTACAAACAAGATATATACAAGATAAATGATACTGTACAAATCTTATCTGAGGCTGTTTTTAACCCAGGTCTTCCTGATTCCAAGTTCAGAACTTTGTCCATTATAGTTCATAGGTTCCCAAAGGGGGTGATACCACTCCCAGGGGAGCAACAGTAGTCTCGCTATAACTGCAGGGAGTTGAATAAAAATAAGGGGGTGATGGAAGCATAAGGAAAGAAGAGAAGAGAATTTTGAAAAACTATTTGTACGTATTTCATCTGTTGTTTAACACAAAGTTGTAGTGATTACATTATTTTCCAAATAGACACACAAGATGCAAGTTATAACTGATCAGTGGTTAAGTCCACCAACAGGTCTTAACAAGCAAGCATTGGCAGGCCAATGTATCGCACATTGTTGGGAAGTCCATCATGCATCAGCAGGAATATGTGCATGTAATGACTTGTTCATAATATTATACTATACAGTTACATGACACAATATTGCATCATCAAAATTTCAATGTAGAAAAAATCCCAAAAATTTACAATAAATCATCAAATTTAAGATGCATCATTTAAAAAAAAACTATATATTTTTGAAAAGATGCAAATTTTCCCCCCTAAAAATTAAAGTGTTAAAGAAACTAGCTTTCTGGGGGTTGCTAAGTAATATTTTTTTAAAAAGAGGGCAGTAAGCCAAATAAATTTGGAAACCTCTGTACTATACCATTCTGGAGTTTTGACTAGATGACTTTTAATATTCCTTTTAACTCTAAGACACTATATTTATAGGATCAAGTATCTAAAGCTTCAAAGGACCTCAGAGACTCTCTAGTTCTACACCCTTCTTACATAAATGGGGAAACTGAGGCTCAGAGAGATTAAATGATTCACATGGAATTATGTAGGTAGTAAACATCAAAACCAAGGTTTGAATCTATATCCTCTGACTAATGGTCTTTCCACTGTACCATGATTAATAAATCCTATTATTTTTTTCCAGAGGAAAAAATAGGCTTCTGTACCTACCACAGACATATCCCTGATGGACATCCCTGAAGAAAAGTAAGTTCCCTTCCCCCTATTCTTTGAGTCATTACTCTGGTCGCTCCTTCAGCTGGAATTGTCCCTTTCTACCTCCTCCTTGCCACCAATGTATTTTTTCTTTCTTTCTAGGATCACTGAGTTAGAGATAGAAGAAACCTTAGGGATCACCTAATCCAGTCTCCTCACTGACAGAAGAGCAAACTAATACCCAAAGAGGTTCAGAACTTTGCCTGCTCACACAAGTAGATTGTTGCCAGAATTTAAACTGAGGACCTACAACTCAAGATAGCATGGTGCCATGCTGCCTTCAAAAATCCATTCAAAACTTATGAAGCATACTGTTCTCTTTCACATATGAACAATTAAGTTCCACAATGGGGGCAGAAAAAAATATTTGTTTAAGAAAAGCTGATAAAAATTGCAAAGAATCAGTCTCTTAATAAAATGTTGATGGAGTTATGCGGACCATTTGGAGAACCAGATAGAAAATGCCCTTTGAGGAAAGTTCTGAGAATATCTATTTGAAAGAAGAGCAGGTACTGAGATAACAACAGCTATAGGCTATGATGGCTTATCAGCTTACTTGCATGCAACTGTTTTTTAAAGTCTTAAAGACTCTAACTGACAAAAATCATCAATCAAATAACTGTTTGTGTACTGTGAGAAGATTTTATGTTGATTGGATTCAAATCTGACAGAAAGGTGAATTTTATGAGTCTTCATAAGTTAAAGATGAATCACTGACCATGTAATTTGAGGCATTGGAAGATAGAAGTTGGAGAAGAAGCTATAGGTAGAGAGAAACAGAAGAAAAATCAGAAAAGTAAGCTGGGAACAGAAGGATTTACAAGAAGCAGGGGACAGAAGACTTCCAGTTGAGACAGCTGACTCTTCCATTACTTTGATGGGAGCCTGCTGATTAGAAGAGAAGCATTGCTTTCCTGCTTGGCTTAAGAAAGATTGAATGATCTGAAAGAGCTCTTCAGCTGCTGGGTTGAATGCAAGAGAGCAGACTGCTGCTCTTGCGGACAGAATTGTCTGAACTTGTGACTCTCTGAGAGAGGGAAAACCTCTGAGGGGTGTTTAGGTTGCCTTCCATTGCCCTCTCTGGTTTGAGAGGGAGAAGAAGAGTAGGAAAGACAGACTTTGCATCTGTTTTGATGTTAGAAGAAGTTTAACTTTGAGACAACAGGGCAAAGCACAATGTTCTGTTTGTAGATTTCAGATTGGCATTTCTCCAGCTTAAAGTAACTGTCACTGAAAAAGCATAAACACCTTTCCTTCAGTGTGTTGTTAAGGGTGGCTATGAACTAAGAACTTGTCACTGTTCAATCAACTTAACAGCAGAAAAGAAGTGGTTTTAGCCTAGCAAAGGAGCAGTGGATATCAGAACAACAACTTGTGAGGTATAAATTATCCCTGAAGGAACAAGGATATCAAGACCTGCAGTCCAGAGTAACTCATTGTCCCAGAAACACGGGCTTCCCCACTCCTGGGCCTCCTTGCTAACATTGTATAAGTATGTGCTCATTCTCCCCAACAGACACTTTGCACATTGGTGGAAGAGTGTAACTTGCTTATGTGACATTTGATTATTCATGCTTATGCTTTAAATGAGTAAATGGTATAATTATTTGTGACTAATTTTATGTAAATGGCAGGTATACCACTGGAGGCTCAGGATCTACGGTGCTAAGTAGCAGGAGTGTCTCTTATAGCAATCTTACTTCTAGATCCTCAGAGAGTATCAGTGGTATCGCACAGCAAATCCTTCCTTAGAACCCCAGATCCACCATCATGAGTTCAGGTTGGGTGAATAAGCCTGCCCAGAGAGCAAGAAGCAGAGGTGGGGTGGTGGGAGGTTGTCTATGCCATGCCCAGTGTACATTCATCTCTTAGATCAGCGGCTAGATCTAGATCTCCTTTTAGTTCTAAACATTCAAACCAGAAAATACTATGATATGTGCGTGTCTATCTGCACAGCTGTAAGTGATTACTTCTATACGTGTTAAGAACACACACACATTTCATTTGTCTTTATAAATGCAGGTCCAGTGTCCTTTTGTTTATTAGATTTTTGGTGGTCATGCCTATGTCTCATATAGGTTTTATTACTCACAACCATGTCCATTATGGTGTTCTGAATTTAACTGTTTTAAGAGTAATGAATTCTGACAAACTTTCTCAATCTTATTTTAACTTAAGCTGCTATGGTAGGTTGCCTCTAATTTCCCTAACTATTCCCTAAGCATTCTGGCCACCCCTATCCCAAACCTGCTGGTTTGTTTTTAAATTCTCTTTTGCTAGCTAAGTATGGGTACATCCTAGGGAGCCTCAAATTTCCCAGGAGTTTTTCCCCAAACCATCATCACTCATTTTGCCTCACAGAGCTGGTATGTTCCGCCAGGCTGCAAGGTCCCAAGAATTATTAATGTGCTGTCTTAGCTGACCTAGCTCAGCTGCTAGACACATGCTCCATAAATGGAACTCATTAGTGTTGAGGTCCATAAACACTCCCTCTTAACCATGTTTTGCAGCGTGTGCTAGCTGTGTGGCAATTGCTTGGTAAAGTAAATAGCCCCAAATATGAAACAGCAATCAGCATTCATAAAGAGGAGCATGCCTCTGAAGAGCCTGGAGAGGCATGTGGGGAGCCAAGGGAGCCTCCCTTTGGACTGCTGAAACTAGCCCTTCTTTCAGTTTATCTTCCTTTGAACAACTCATAAATGGGGCCAGTAATTTTGGATGAATAATCCTAAGGAATCTGGTTCATGCATCTCCAGTCTGACATTTAAAATGACATCTTCTTTCCCTTTAATAAGCCCTTCTTTACTGGGGCTTTCTCCCAATTCAGTCAAAGTCAATAGAAGGTGCCAGTTCAATGTGTCAGATGGATGGGTTTTGTTTTTTTTAAAACCCTGATGAATTAAATAGCAAGCAAATGAAAATTTTGTTTTGTATTCAAGGAAGTGACTGGTGAAAAAACCCTGAGGAGGGAGGCTTCTGAGGTGGCTGCACTATAAAAACAAAAATAATCACTTCCGCATTCATCTACAGTCTAGGTGGGTTTGCGTCTTTAAGAAGGCTAGGGGAAGAAAAGGAAAAAGCTGTGAGCTGGAGGAAGTGTGGTGACTTAATGGTTATGAGTCCCACTGACTTCCAAGCAGAAGCTAAACTCCCACTGGGACAGGCTCCATGGCCTTTCAGGGGTGTTCCAAAGGAGGGAGACCCACTTCTCTCTCACATTTCTACCATCTCTCCTTAGGGTGCCTACTTAGGGTATTAAAAAGGCAGAAAATGAGAGGTTTGGTCTAGGTAATCAACAAAGTCATTTCCAGCTCTAATATCCCATGATTTGGTGTTTCTTTCAGTCCTGGAATGTAGGGAGGGGCCCTTTGTGAAACTTTGGGGGACTGGAAGCCCTGATTTGTCATTAAGCCTTGAGCTAGAAGACAGTAGAAGCCAGAATCTGATTACTCTGGATAGTCCATGGCCATTTTCCAAAGAGAAGCGGGAAGGAGAGGGACATAAAGAGGAGGGAGGGAGGAGAGGGTTAGCAGGAGGGGGGATGGCTACTAAGAATGAGGGAGAGAGAGAGGAAAAGAGCAGGCAGCTAGGCCAGTCAGCCAGGAAAGAGGAGGGGAGACGTAGGAGGCAGACCAAAGACTTAGTAAGGAGAGCAGAGTGGGGGACAGGGAGAAACACACTAGTCACTTTCCTTGAAAGGCAATTGGTAAGTAATTTCTGATTCAGAGAAGAAAAACCAGAGATCCCTTAAGAAGTGATCAACAAGTAATATGGTCATTATCTTGTCTCTCATAGAGGAGACCCTGAGGCATACAGATTTAAAACCACTTAGTAACAATCACATACCAACAGCTGAAATACACAGAATGATATTCAGGTAAATTATCATCAACATTTATGTGGAAATATCTGTGTTCTTCTTTTAGCAGCACCATAAGTAGGAATTTTTGTGCCTGGGTCAAGGGGGAATAGAGCAGGGTACAGTAGGGGGGGTTCACTTAGAGAGCAACTACCAGAAGAGGAATTGGACCACACTGGGACACGGTTTTCTATGCTACTAAAGACTAGGTGAGTAGGAAGGGAGGAGTGGGAGGAAAGTGAATGGGGATGCAGTATACATGATACTGATGATGAGATGGTAAGAATGCCCTCTACATTTAGGATCGAATTGGTTATGGACCTGCCTTCTAGTGCATCTGGTGCATATTGGCTCACCCCAGTGTGAGTAAAAACCACCATACTTGGAATTCTCCCTACCTTCTTTGGAGTCAACACCTACCAGAGGTGGGGAATCTGAGGCCTCAAGGTCTCTAGATCCTCACGTGCAGCCCTTTGACTGAATCAAAATCCTTTGATTGTTTGAATTCAGTCAAAGGGCCCCACTTGAGGACCTGAAGGGGCACATGTGGCTTCAAGGCCACAGGTTCCCCACCTCTGGGTCCTAAACTAAAGGAACACTCCACAAGTTCACAGAAAAATGACACACTAGTATATATCTGAATGCATACTCAGAATAACTGAATTTTAGAATTGGGAAGGATTCAATAGAATCCTTAACCAAAGAATCCCTTGGATAATATATCTGACAAGTGGTCATCCAGCCTTTGCCCAAAGCACTCCAAATTTTCTGCTGCAAACCACTAACAGCTAAAATAAAATAACTAAATACAAGCATACCCCATCATACATTATTAACTAGCACTTTAAATAGAATGTTAGGTGGAACATCTCACAGTGTCTAAAGGGGCACTGTTATAGATGTCTTATGACAAAAGTGAGTGGCTGAGGAACGTTACACTGTAGATTCACAAAACTGCATTTGAGGTTGGCCATAAAGTATTAATGATATGAGGATCTTGGTAGGGGTGGTGTTATCTGGTGTATGCCTCGAGAAAAAGGAGACAAGAAAATTCTGGCCTCTAGTGCTCAAGATTTTGAGGCTATATTACACAGAAGCATCAATCGATAAGCATGAATTAAGTGCCTACTATGTGCCAACTTCTCTAAGTGGTAGAGATACAATGACAAAAAATGAAATGGTACCTGCCATCAATGAGTTTATATTCACTTAGAGGAGAAAATATGTACATACGGGATAGTTAAGTCATAGCTCACCTAACTAACAAAGTGACTCTGACAAGACTACAGATGGATGAACCCAAGGCCAAAAAAACCAAATGACCTGGCAATTTGGACTGATATGGAAAATTATGTGGAAGGTCATGGATTCTGGTGTTTGGTAGATTTATGTTCCTGTTTCAAGAAAAGATCCTTCCAAATACAAAAGTGAATTTGTAAATTGGGAGAAAAGAGAACTGGATTATTTAAAAAGAAGATATGGTTCATTTACCAAGGGAATGTACAATGTCAAAAAAAGAAGATGGGAAGCACAAATAAAATAGTTTCAAATAATCACTTTGTTCCTTTAAAATCTTAGAAATCTTAGAATACCTCTCTGACCTGCTCTGGGAACATGGAAATTCCCAGTAAGAGTTACATTCCTATAGTTTAAGGCTGAATCCCTGTTGAAATGTAGTCCCCCAAGAAAGGAAAACACTGTAAACTGTTAATCACTTACACAGTGAGAACAAACTCATCTTAAAAATAAATTTGATAGAGAAAGAAAAGAAAATGAGGTCCTATGTAGGGATCCTATGTAGGTAGGCCAGGGATGTCACCAAAGAAGAAGCTGGAACTGGGAGACTGGGGATACTGAATAGTCTCCCATAATTTCCCTAGAACTAGCAGACTAGGTGACAAAAACAGCATACCCACAATCATGGCTGAAGATACATACAGAAATCCTAGGTAATGTGGAGGGCAAGTGGGAAAGCTAAACAAGGCATTGGGCCAGTGGCCCACCAAGACAAAAAACCTCTCCTGTTCGCTGATTTCTAGACCAGATTTCCTTGCACCAAGCGTTGTCCTACATTTCAACTTGTAGAGATGTTCATTGTCACTGACACTAGCAGAGCCTTAACTAGGAATTCTGGTGCCTAGGACAGATTAAGTTGGGAACAGGAGATGGATTACAAGGAGCAGCTCGCCCTAATTGTCTACAGTCTTGCTAGTTCCCTAAAAAGGCAAAGGTGGAAAAGAAGAGGTTGGAAGACAATCTGTCTAGGTTGAGTAGCACATGAAGGAGGCTGACAGAATACAGGTGGAGGGGGAAGAAGTTTCACATTGGAATCTCTGGGGTAAAACTCTGTCCCACAGCTTTGAGGACTAGTCTCAGGAGTGGGATCCGTAGCACACAGACTTTTCTTCCTCCTCATCAGGAAATGATAAGGCCTTCAGTCTTCTTGCCTTTGCCATATCCAAACAAACTTGTGGTCTGACAAGAAGAGGGAAAGGCTACTTCTCATCTGTATAAAATGATTTCCTTGGTTTGAACTCTTCCCCACTCCCCAGGCTGCCAGATGACATCACTCTTGGATCCTAAGGCAAGTGAGCCATTCTCTCTGGACCTCTTTGGTTGTTCCTCAGAAACTTGATTCCTACTTTCAAATCTTTACTATTTCTTACTAATTTTATGAGGACTGAAATAACTGAAGAACTTTCACTATCTTTTAAAAAATATATTTATATAAGTGTACTCTGTGTACAATGAGATAAGTAGGTGATATATTTCTACATGGGATATCTAAACATGTAGACCAATGACTCAAGATCTCTGGAATTGTATCTACCCCTCTACCTGGGGGATTATGATTCCTGACTTGAGGAAAGGAAGAGAATGATATCTTCGTTCTCCTCTGAGGAAAGAGGTATCAAGCTAGAATTAAATCTATCTGTGCCCTTAAATGCTGCTGCTTTGATTAGTTCAGAAAATAAACTGATTTCCTGGCCTCCCTCTCTTAAGGTTAGAAGGGTACTCCAAGCTTATATGTATCAGCATGGCCTCTTTCTAGCATCAGTTACACACAAGATCATCCCAAATAGACACTAACAAGTTATTTACCCAAGCAAATAGCATAGAATTCAGAGAATTACAAAATAAAATATACCAGAAAATACATAAAAATGAATGGCTTCTTTAGATGGGAATGACTTCATCTCAACTCAAACCAAGTGAGTGAGGCCCTGATCTCATTCAAAGGGAAATCCCCCAAAATCTCTAAAAAGGTAAGTTAAAAACCAAGGACATGTCAAAGAGATGTTTTTTTCTTTCATGTCTGCAAGGGAGTCTTTCTTTCTGTCTTCCCTGGAGTTGATCCTCAAGAGAATCGACCACCATGTATCTCTAAAACAAGGAAGAATTCCTTTCTTCTCCAAAGGTCTCAAACCAACTCTACCACTCATGGAAGTGCACAGTGAAGTCATCAATCTCACCACCAATTGGGAGAGTCTCATGAAAAATGCTTCAGGTTTGGCTAGAAACCCAAGGTGAGCCTTACAAGGCAGGAACCTGATTTATTACTTTCATCCTGTTCCTTTTCTTTAGTCACGAGGAAATTAAGACTGGCAACAATCCTGATCACACAGCTAGTAAGTATCAGAGGTAGAGCTTGAGTCCAGGTCTTCTTGATTCTAGAACGCTTTCCCTTCTGCTATAAACAGTAGTTTCCTTTAAATATTTGAAAGATTGTGTGAAAGGAGTACACTTATTTTGTATGTGCTATTTCATTAATGTCTTTTTTCCCCGAACAGCCATTTCTTCAAATGTACCCAAAATAAAATATTTCCTCAACTATAAAATGAATGGGTTGAATTATGTTACCTCTGAGGTCTCTGCCAACTCTGCATCTATGATTTAATAATGCTGTTACCCATGAATACTGCTGTGTAACAAAGAAAACCAGTTAAGTGAACTCAGGTACGTATCTGACGACACATACAATACTGTGTACCCATATTTCCCCATATTTCTGACGAAAGAATGTTAACACTGCCAATTTCACTCTAGGTTAAATGTTTAGGATTCCATCGATCAATAAACAAAATTTACAAGATCACTTGCTCATGGGATTTTTTAGGTTTTGCTATTTCTTTAAATTTAGTACAAGCATAAGAGAGCAGAGAATTCAACAGGGAAGACAAAGAAAGGGAAGGCATATTGAGGTCTTTTATGGAAGTCTTTCATAAACTTTACTTCAAAAAAAATCAGCAAAAGTAGAAGTACAAAAAGATTTTTTTTTAAGGAAGGAACATGCTTTTGCAATTTGCTGGAACTTTTCCCTGGTGTTCCAGAAAGACAGCCTCCCCATTACTCACCAGGGAGACATGCAAGCCAGAAAGGAAGAGGAATCAGCTCATAAAGACAGGCATTCCCTCCTTCTCTGTGCAAACTACACTTAATAATCAAATAAAAAAGCAAATGAAATTAAAACATTTTCCAAATGGGTCTGAGTCCGGAGCCCAGACTTCATGGGGCCTAGGTTGGCCTTATTTGTATTCATGCCTTAATTAGGGCTCCATGCTATGGATTGCTTTGCTAAAGCCAGATCTCCAGCAATCACGAGTATAGTTACAGTTGAGCTTTTGAACATAATGCAGCTGACAGAGCAAGTCAATTACTAACTTTGTGACCTTGTGCAAGTCATTCAACCTCTGGGAGTTTCAGTTTCTCATCTGGCAAATGAAACTGATGGATAAGGTTGTTCCTGTAAGGTCTTTTCTTACTTTGACTTTTTTGTGATTCAGTGTGGATTCAATTGAATGGAATTTCCTTTTCAGGAATTATTTCTGATTCTACTTAGAACCATCAAAACATTGATTTTTAGATCTGGGAAGTACATTAAACATCATCCAGTCGAGTGTTTTTCAATTGGCTGTATGTGGAAGTGAAGAATATGTACTGTTCCAAAAATTTTACTGCTGGAAGTCCTTCCTTCTGAAAACCTATTAACTTACAGATCAGACTCTTTCTTCTTCTTTCCCCCTGTCTCTGGCTTTGTTCAATTTAGTTCAGGGTGCTTTGTTAAGAAGTTATTCAATAACTGGTACAGGATTAGGTGCTGAGGATGCAAAGGCAAAGATGAAGAAAAGCCGCTGTACCTAAGAGAGCTTAAAGTGTTATTCTTCCTTCCAACCCTATCTCCTTTTTCCTTTATTCTTCTGGGTCTGCTATCTGAACCTCAGAAAATACCTCAACCCCATCCTCCTTTCCCATTGCCATCTCCATCTCTAGTCCAGGAAAAGGACAGGCTGGGGAAGACAAGTTTGTATTTTGCCAGTCTGTTCCATAATTTGGGCTGGAAACAATTGACACAGCCTAATGTCTTCCATTTACAAATGAGGCACATGAGGCTAAGAGAAGTTAAATGACTTGCCCAAGGTCACTACAGCTAGTTAGTGGTAGAATTAGGATTAAAAACAGGTCTCCCACTTCCTAGGTCAGAAACTAGATTTCCAATTCTGAACACTCATCTAAGTAAATTATACATATATATGCACATATGCATTTCTTATGCATACAGATACACACATATTATGATACTTTCATAAAAGTCAACTAGATTTGTGACTGGTTACTTTTTTTAACATTCATTTTAAAAATTTCAAGTTACAAATTCTCTCCCTCTCTTCCATCCCTCCCTCATCGAGAAGACAAGAAATGTGCTATCAATTATACATGTGAAATCATGAAAAACATTTCCAGATTAGCCATGTTGCAAAAAGAAAAAAAAGCAAGAAAGATAAAGTGAAAACATTATGCTTTTAATCTGCACTCATATGCTATCAGTTCTCTCTTTAGAGATGGATATTTTTCATGAAAATTCCTTCAGAACTGTCAGATCTTTATATTGACCAGAATAGCTAAGTCAGCTGGTCATCACACAATATTGCTGTTAGTGTATACAGTGCTCTCCTGGTTCTGCTCATTTCACTTTGTATCAGTTCATATGTCTTTTCAGTTTTCCTGAAACCATTCTGCTCAGCATTTCTTATAGCACAATAAAATTCCATCACAATCACATACCACTATTGGTTTAGTCTTTCCCCAGTTGGTGGACACCCCCTCAATTTTCAATTCTTTGCACCCCGAAAAGAGCTGCTATAAATATTTTTATACATATAGGTCTTTTTCCTTTTCCTTTGGTCTCTTTGGGATATAGACTACTTAGTAGTGGTATTACTGGATCAAAGGATATGCACAGTTTTACAACCTTTGGGGCATAGCTCCAAATTGTTCTCCAGAATGGTTAGACCAGTTTACAACTCCATGAAAAGTAATTTTCCACATCTCCTCCAATATTTGTCATTTTCTTTTTCTGTCATATTAGCCAATCTGATAGGTGTGGGATATTACCTCAGAATTGTTTTAATTTGTATTTCTCTAATCAATAGTAATCTAGAACATTTTTTTCATATGACTACAGATAGCTTTGATTTCTTCTTCTGAAAACTGCCTATTCATGTCCTTTGACCATTTATCAATTGGGCAATAACCTGTATATTTTATAAATCTCCTTCAGTTCTTCATATATTTGAGAAATAAGTCCTTTATCAGAGAAATCTGCTGTAAAAACAATTTTTCCAGCATGTTGTTTAGTCATTTTTCAGTTATATCTCACTCTTTGTGACCCAATTTGGAGTTTTCTTGGCAAAAATACTGAAATATTTGCCATTTCTTTCTCTATTTTGCAGTTTCCTGATTTCCTTCTAATCTTGGTTGCTTTAGTTTTGTTCATACAAAACCTTTTAAATTTAAATTTAATGTAATCAAAATCATCCATTTTATTTCCTGTGATCCTCTCTAGTTCTTGTTTGGTCAAAAATTCATGTCCACAGATCTGACAGGTAACATTTTCCATGCTCCCCTAATTTACTTATGATTACACCCTTTATATTTAAATCTTATACCCATTTTGACGTTATGTTGGCATATGGTATGAGATGTTGGTCTGTATTTATAATATCTTTATCCTGTTTTTCCAGCAATTTTTGTCAAATAGCAGTTTCTTGTCCCCAAATCTCAAATCAATGAGTTTATCAAACACTAGATTACTATGATCATTTACTATGTATTATATACCTAATGTATCCCACTAATCCACCACTCTGTTTGTTAGCTGGTACCAGATTGTTTCCACATTTCCCACTTTGTAATACAGTTTGAAGTTTGATGCTCCTAGACCACCACTCTTCACATTTTTTTTCATTTATTCCCTTGATATTCTTGATCTTTTGTTCTTCAAGATGAATATTGCTATTATTTTTTCTAAATTTATTGAAAAGCAGATAGATGAAGATCATCCACTGCATGCTGGGCCATTGCTGGTCGGTGACTTTGGAGGAAAGAAGGAGGCTGAGGACTTCGCATGGTTCTGCCTCACTTAAATTCAGCTCACTTACAAGTCAAGACATCACCTAACATGATGACATTGGTCTTCTTTGAAAAAAACGAAGGAGGGGGTGGGACAGAACCAAGATGGCTGAGTAGAAGCTGAGACCTGCTACAACTCTCCGCTCAAACCCCTCAACAAACCTGCAAAAATTACTCTGAACAAATTTTAGCACAGCAGAAGCCACAAAATGATAGACTGAAGTAAATTTCCAGCCCAAAAAAATCTGGAAGGTTGATGGAAAGGGTCTATCATACCAGGCTTGGAGTGGAAAGTTTGGGCAGTCTGGCATGGGTTGAGTAGGAGCAGGCCTTAGGCAACTGAATCACTGGTATGGATTTCTGACTTCTTAACCCACAAATGCTAAAGACAGCTTCAAAGATCAGTGGGAAGGATCTCTCACCTGAATGAGAGGGGAGTGTGGTCCAGCCCCAACCCCAGCCCCAGTGTGGCTGTAGCTACTACTGAAGCAGAAGTTGCTTCCAGAGCCCTCTACTTAACAAAGCTAAAAAGTCAAGTAATTGGCTAGAAAAAAATGAGCAAATGTGGAAAAAGAAACAGACTATAGATTCTTACTTCCTTGGTGAAGAGGCATTTTCTTATGTCATTGGTGACAAGGAAGATCAAAACATATAGCCAGAAGAAGATGACAAAGGAAAGTTCCTGCATCTAAAGCCTCTAAGGAAAATATGAATTGGCCTCAGGTCATGAAAGAGCTGAAAAAGGATTTTGAAAATCAAGTCAAAGAAGCAGAGGAAAAATTGGGAAGAGAAATGAGTGATGCAAGAAAATCATGAAAAATGGGTCAACAGCTTACTAAAGGAAACAAAAAAATGTTGAAGAATTTAATAGTTTAATTTAATAGAATTTAATAACTTAAAATTAGACAAATCCAAATGGCAAAAAAGAGCCAAAAAACCCAATAAGGAGAAGAATGCTTTAAGAAGCAGAATGAGCCAAATTGAAAAGTGGTCTAAAAGCTCACAGAAGAAAGTAATTCTTTAAAAATTAGAATGGAACAAATGGAAGCTAATGATTTTATGAGAAATCAAGAAATTATAAAACAAAATCAAAAGAATGAAATGATAGAAGACAATGTGAAGTATCACACTAGAAAAAACAACTGACCTGGAAAATGGATCCAGCAGAAATAATTTAAAAATTATTGGACTACCTGAAAGTCATGATCAAAACAAAAGAGTCTAAACATCTTCTTTCAAGAAATTGTCAAGGAAAACTGCCCTGATATTCTAGAACCCGAAAGTAAAATAGAAATGTGAAGAATCTAGCAATCACTCCTGAAAGAAATCCCAAAACAAAAACTCCTAGGAAAATTGTAGCCAAATTCCAGAGTTCCCAGGTCAAGGAAAAAAATATTACAAGTAGCCAGAAAGAAACAATTCAAGTACTGTGGAAACACAATCAGGATAACACAGGATTTAGTAGCTTCTACACTAAGAGATCAGAGTATTTGGTATATGATATTCCAGAGGTCAAAGGACATAGGATTAAAACCAAGAATAACCTACTCAGAAAAAATGACTATAATACTTCAGGGGAAAAAAATGGAACTTCAATGAAATAGAGGACTTCCAAGCATTCTTCTTAAAAAGACCAGAGTCGATTAGAAAATTTGACTTTCAAACACAAAAGTCAAGAGAAGCATGAAAAGGCAAACAGGAAAGAGAAACAGGGGGGAAGGGAAAAAAAGAGTGGGGATCATAGAAGGGAGGAGAAATTGGAAGTAAACACTTTGGTAGAGGGACAGGTCAAAGTAAAGAATTGAATAAATCAAGGGTGGGACAGGATAGTAAAAATAGTCTTTCACAACATCACTGTTGTAGAGATGTTTTGCATGACCACATATGTATAACCTTTATTGAATTGCTTGCCTTCTCAGTGAAAGTGTATAGGGAGGAGAGAAGGGAGAGAATGTGGACCTCAAAGCTTTAAAAGTGAATGTTAGTAGTTGTTTTTATATGCTACTAGGAAATAAGATATATAAGCAATAGGGTATAGAAATCTATCTTACCCTACAGGAAAATAGAAGGGAAAGGGATGGGGATGGTAGTGATAGAAGGAAGATAAGATTGGAGGAAAGAGCAATCAGAATACACAATGTCCTGGGATGGGGGAGGGGGAGATGGGTAGAAAATTTGAAATTCAAAATTTTGTGGAAGTGAATGTTGAAAACTGAAAATAAATAAATTTATATGAAAAAAAGAAGAAAATGAAGGACTAACTACACTACCACCACCAATAAGAATAGGTTCTACATGAGGATCTTTACACAGAGAGAAGGAGAGCCAGAGAAGGTGCTATAGGTTAAATCTTTTGTCACATGTATTTGTTCTTATATGTGAGGCTCACTACTATTATGGTCTAAGTTTAAGTTTACTCCTCCCATGGATACCCACAGGGTTTGTGGGAAGAAACGAATCAGGTTTTTAGGACAGCATTTTGTATTAACTGTCTCTACCATGTTATCTGAGCAAATAACTTTGGTAAAAAAAAAAAATAAACCCAAAACTAATTGAGAATATTGGATGACTGTAAATGGGGACTGCTGCATTTGGCACTCAGAACCTACAGTAGGAGAAGCACAATCTCCGAGAATTACCTTTAGAACCCTGAGAGTTGTATTAACTATCCTCTGGTGACCCAGCCTGCCAATTTGAGCAAAAGTTGAGGAATGTGCCTCTTCTTTTTGCCTCGTCCTCCTCCTTGTTCTCCTTCTCCCCTTACCACATGTGGTCCCTCTCTCCACTTGGGGCACTACATACTTACATGTGGGTATACTGTCCATAGGAATATAACTTTTGGTCACTTATATTCATTAACTTGTGGGGTTTGGGGGCTAGAGTTTTTTAGTCTTTTATTTATTTAGTCTTTATTAGTTATTGAGTTTTTAATTATTATTATGTTTTTCAAAAAGCTGAGAGAATTTACCTTTCCCCACTCCCTCCCCTCCCCCACTATATAGTTTTTATTTATAATTTCTTGAACTACAGCTCTGAAAAAAAATAGATTTTTTAAAAGTCCATTGTGTTTTAAATGGATTAGCCTTTAAACACAAAGCACTCTAGCTTTCATTGCCTGGCCAATAACAGCTTACAGCCCAAGCCTCTGGCCCATTGTTTAGATTTTGATGGATTAGAATTAGTATAAATAGCCATTGTTTTCTGTTCTAGCCAAAAACTTTGGTTTTCTGGGTCTTTCAAGTTCCTAGATTGATACTTTGGTGATGGTAAATTAGACTGTCTTTTGTCCCAGTTCTTCCAGGCTACCTTAGACAAACTGAAACCTAGGAAATACCTTAATTTAGAAAAGTCAAGGTCACCCACCACATCCTGGGCCATGTCTAGTCATCTTGATTTTGTCTTGCCACTGAACTTGGATGACTCTGGAGGAGAGAGTGAGGCTGACAGCTTTGTGCAACTCTACCTCACTTAAATCCAATTCATGCAGCAAGTCAGGATGAAGAATACTAAAGGGGAAGGCCTATACCATGTAGCTGCCACTCTCAGCTTTCCAAGTCTTCCTCCTTCCATTGTGCTCAAATTAAAAAAAAAAAAATGATGTGACTTTTTTATAAATAACTCACATATCCATCTGTAGTTATAGTGTAATATGAGATAAAAAGTTGGTCTAAATCTATTTTCTGTCAAATTATTTTCTAGATTTCCTAGCAATTATAGCTGAATAACGTGTTTTCCCCGCTTGTATTTTACATTCTTGGATTTGTGAAACATCACGCTGCTCTATAGTATTTATTTACTTCTAGGTCTTGTTTGTGTAATGGTGGGAATTGATGGAGGTAACCAACAAGATCTTCATACTACACTTAAAGTAACTGATTCAGCTATGTCTTTGTCAGATGAAAACATTTCAAATGAATCAATTAATCAAAAGTATGAACAAATGGGAACAAGTCTCACTTTCCCCTTGGACTCTATGTGCTGATAGAATGGTGTATCATAGATTTCTTTTGGTTTTTAATTCAATTATATTTTATTTTTCATGTTTCGTCATAGATTTCTGGGAATGTATTTTGAATACTCTACCATGTTAGCAAATAACTTTCAAGAAGCTAATTTGGTCTAACTGGCTAATTGATATTAACAGTAGATAATAAATGGAGAAAGCACACTAATGGGTTCTTGTGAGTTACAACATTAGAAAACTATCCTCTCGCTCTACATGGCTACTCCCAACCTACCATTGAGAAAGGACTTTGGGAAAGTAGCTCCAGAGAACATTCTAAGCTCATTTCTGTGTTTGTGTTCCTTTTAGCCATGGGATCTAGAGAAAGTCATTTTCAATCTCTTTAAGACTCAGTTTCTTTTTTATTTAAACTTTCTTCTTAAAATTATAAACTTAATTATCAACAAATATGAACATTTCAGTACTGAAAAAACAAAAAAGGATTGTATTTGACTTTCTATGATTTTATGAAAACTATGATTTTCTATTATAATCTTACTTATATATTAAATTCAATGTAATAATAACAAAATTTCCCCATTTGTTTCTGTCCCTTTCTGAACTTCTTTTTATTTGCTTGTGTGCATTTCTTAATGCTTTGCTGATGCACTTTTCTTTCTACCTTTATTTTTTTGACATCTCTTTTATTATCCTCAAATTCAGTGATCCCTAAAATGAAGACTTCAGAGGGGATTATGATTTAAAGTCTATAGGTTCCCAAAGTGGGTGATACTGCTCCCTGTGGGGTCTGGGAAAGATGCAGAGGGTCAGTAGTAACCTCAAGTGCAATTGAAGGGGGAATAAAAATAAGGTGGCAGTGGAAGCATAAGGAAAGAAGAGAAGAGAAGAAAAATTTAAAAAACTGTTCACCTGTGTTTCATCTGTTGTGCAACAGCTAAGTTATAGTGATTACATTATTTTCCAAATAAACATCCAAAATGCAAGTTATAACTGATCAGTGGTCAAGTCTGCTGACAGATCTTAGCAAGCAATTGGTGGCAGGCGAGTATGTTGTACATTGTTGGGAAGTCCAGCAAGTACTGGCAGGAATATGCATGTGTAATGACTTTTTTACAATATGATACTATACAGTTACATGATACAATATCTCATCATCAAAATTTCAATGCAGGAAAAAAACTCACAAATTTACAATAAATTTAAGATGCATCATTTTTTTTTGAAATGATGCAAATTGTAAAATCCATTAAAGGGTTAAAGAAACGAGATTTTCAGGTGGGTGCTGGGTAACTTTTTTTAAGAAAGGAGGTAGCAGGCCAGATAAGTTTAGGAACCTCTGCTTTATGCTAAAGGAGTATTGTGATCAACGAATCAGAATGCATCCCACTTTCCCCACATCAAATTTATCTCTAACACAACCATATTTACTTTTATCTCTCAAAGTTCCCCTACTCTGTCCCTCCTTCCTCAATGCAATCTCCCAGGCTCTGTTTCACCATCTACCACCTTAGAGCATTTATAAATGAATTGCTCCCTAAGCATCTACAACAGAAGTTGGCAGGTGTCATTGGGAAAATTCTACCCTCTTTCAGGACTTCTATTTTCTCACATGCAAAATGAAGGGATTAGACATGATGATCTTTAAAATCCTTCTCCAGACCTAAGCTCTATCTGTGTGGTATAGTGGCAAGAACACTAGACACAGTATAAGAAGGGTTGGCTTCAAATCCCAATTCTTCCACTTATGGGTTCTTAGGTAAATCACTGAATTTCTCTGGACTTCAGTTTCCTCATCTCTAAAACTAGGAGGTTGGGTAAGATGATTTCTTTCAGGTCTAAGTCAAAGAGATCATGGCATCTAAGAACCATGGATTACAGTGTGTCACATGACACAAAGAGAACAAGAGATGGAAAAGACCTCATAGTTACATATGGCCCAAAGCCATCATTCTAAGTAGAGGAGCTATAGGGCATACAAAGAAGTATAAGCCATAGGGACTTAAATAAAGTATGATTGTAAACTCCTTGAAGCAAAGGACACTATACTGTTCATTTCTGTTTTCTCCTCAGGGGAAAGTTAGTTCCTGACAAGAAGGGATTCAGTTAAACACTGGTTAGATCAATGTTACTTCCTTTTAGGAGTCTACACTTGTAGAGACCTTCTCTTAGATACACATGAAGATACAGATCTGGAGAAGGTGAAAAGGAGAGTGGGAAAGGAGAAGAGCTAAGAAATGAAAGGAAGAGTGTCAGTTCTAGTAAGTGCTTTGCTGCCTAAGTGAGTTTGGGGATACATTTTGACGCTGTTAAATTCACTCAGAAGATGCTGAGAAATAGCTTTATCCCCCTGTGAATATAATATAAACCCTCCTTGCTACCTAGAGTCTAGATGGCAGATACAAGACTGCTTTATTTAGCCCTGCTCTTAATTTCTAACATCTGTCAAGATTGCCAAGGCATGGATGGTGACTATGAATATGCCTGTGTAGTTCTGAATTGCAAAGTATAACAGACTCTCCATACAGAAGGCAGAAGAAAAACATTTATTCAGACATCATAAAGCCAAATCCCAACACCAGAAAACCAAATCTATCATAGTAACTAAGAAGTCAATACACATTAGCAATGAAGGGGACAATGCCATTCCCAAGCTTTACCTTCCTGGCGGTGCTTTTCCACAAGCAAACTCATAAGACTAGCTGTGCTTGCCTGTGTCCTCTCTCCTCCTATGCCCTAACTGTTCTCACTAACTTCCTCCCAGTTCTGCTCCACCCTTCCTGGTTCTACCTGTTCAGCAAGCTCCTCCCACTACATGTGACTTAGGCTTCTATGTGACTTAAGCAGGTCATTGGGTGGGAAAGATCTTCAAATTAAGCAAAAATGCATTAACAATACAACTGTGTGAGTGGGAGTTGGGATAAAGATCCTCAGAACTTCTAATTGCTACATGATCATTATCAACAATAACTATTGGGTTCCTATAGAGTGATGAAATGTACTTCCATTTCTGTGCTCTTTTCAATAGCTATGCTGCTTGCTCTAAATGGGGACTTCAGACAAGTCATTTTACCTCTCTGCACCTCATTCCCTTCATTTCCACAATGAGGAAGTGGAACTTCATGATCTATCTCTGAAACTTCTTCCAAATCTAAATTCTATCATTCTAAACCTTTGCTTCCCTTCATCTTTTCCTCCACCCTAGTGTCTGATACAGTACTGAGAACAAAGTAAGTTTTTTAAAAAACAAAACTGTCCATTTATACTGATTGAATTGAGACTGCAGAGAAAGAAAAGAAAACCGAAATGACATTTGACTCTGACCATTAGTCTCTCCTTCTGCTCTCTCAGAAAGAATGCTTCTGAATTTGGAGTCAGAAAACTTTGTTTTGAATTCTGGCTTTCCCCATATTACTCTCTGCAACCCAATTTCCCCAATCGTAAAGTAAAAAGTTGGACAAGATGATCTTCTAAAGGTCCATTCCAGTTGTGACCTCTTCTCATTCTTTAATTGTAGCAACAGGGAAAATGGAGCACCCTCTTCTGACACAAGAATGATGAAAGAGGTGATGCTGAAATCTCTAACCACAAAAGTATGACAGTGGCTCTCTCAGAAAAGTGCACTGCCATGGATGCCTCATTACCCTGAAGGCAAGAGAAGTTGTCCTTTTTTAGTACAGAGATAAGCAGGTCATCATCCAAGGTTTCCTAGGGCAAGGGATCCCAACTGTCCCATTCCATTCTTTGCCCATCTGGTTACGCATGGGCAGCAACTCGGGCATACATCTGTGGGAAACAGAGGAAGGTAGTTCCTTCCCATGGTTTTGCTGGTAAATGATGACTGCTCATGGCAAGGGAAGGGCGGGATGGGGAATAACATATACATGATGTGCTTTTTAAGCTTAACTGGTATTAACACCATTTGCATTACTCACATTTTCTCTATTTTTCCCAAGTATAGACAATCATCCAAATAATAAATCAAGCTCTGGTTTGTGACTGAGGATATCTGAAGTGCTCTCTCTGAAAATGTAACAGTCACTTCTCTGGAAGCCAGCTAGAGCTGCCTCCAGCACACCCCTTCTCTACTCTTTCACAGCCCAGCTCTTTTCATTCACACACCTCTCAGGCTGCCAAGTCCCCCACCTGTAACTTCTTATACTCTTTCAAAGTTTCCCTTAGGCACATTTTAACTAGATTTCATTTGTAGAAAAAGGTTGGGGGTGGGGGTAGAGCAATAGCAGGAGAGGAGATTTGGCCCAGGGCCCCACCACTCCTCTAGGTCTGGCCCTGCAGATTACTCTCCCAGGAGGGGAAGTCCCCAGGGGACCATTTTGCTCTCTTTTTATGTTAATTAGTTAACTAGAATTTGTTGTGCTTGACAGTGAGCTAGTGTACAGGGTGGTATTGGGGAAAAACCAATGGGACAAAATCAAGATATTCAGTTGTAGGTCTCAGGGAAGTTAGGGTCTATTTGAAGAGACTGGTGTATATAGATGGAGAACAGAAACTGACCTTAATACATCTTTATTAAAACTTATTTTGATGGATAGATCTGTAATTTTATCAACTGGGGGTTACTTTTATCACCTACTCAGATGAGACCACCGCCCAAGAGGTATTAACCCTTATTCTCTCTGGAAGATCTGATTCAATTCAAATCAACCAAAAATGATTAAGAACCTGCTGTGTATAAGTATCTACCCAGTAAACTGGAGAGTTCCTTCTCCTTCCAACATCCCAGGGCTATCACTTTGGTATTGTAGCTGTCTATCAGTTCATTCTCCGTGATCAGAAGGATATAAAGTCATGATGAGAGTAGAACTCCCCATGAAGAAATGATCCTGCTGAGGAGTACTTTTTTTTTTAACTTCTAACACAAATCCAAAAGAGGAAGCTTGTTGGAGTGGACAATGGCCCAAATTTGGAATCAAGAAGTCTTAGTACAAGTCTTGCCTCTCATACATACAAGTCTTGCCTCTCATACACAGCTACGTGGACCTGAGCAAACCAGTTAGCCTCTTATTACCACAGGCAACTCTCTATGACTAAGCTACAGAAGATTTTCATTCTTCATTGGTAAAGGGAGTCCCCACAATGGGAGTTCCCCTACACCAACGGAATTAAAGTTCTGAAACAGTAAGTAAAACCACATGCCCTATTTTTCTTATCTAAATCTTAGAGTGGGGAGATCCCAGGGGAAGCAAAAGAAGTCTCCTCACAGCAAATACCCACAATCCACTTCTTGAATCTCATAGCTACAGAGCTAGCAAGAACCTCAGAGGTCATCTGGTCAAACCCCATCATTTCACAGATGAAGAAACCAAAGCCCAGGGAACTTCAATGATAAGTATTGGCAGGGGGATCTGAACTCAGGCTCTCTGATTCTAGCACCAGTAAACTTGGTGTTCTGCTCCCCTGCCTTCTCAAATGGCGCTGCTGTTGTCGTTGTCGTATAACTGTTGCTGTTTCCCTCCCAGCCTGAAGTCTTTCTTTTTCGTAAAGGGGCCAAGCCCTGGCTACTTCTTAAACAGGCCTATTCAATGAATGGGCGTTACCTCACTTTAAGTGAGTACCTGAAAAGGCCTTATCCTAAAAGGCCAAGGCCTCCCATTGCATCCTGGGTCATCTCCAGTCATCCTGATGAATATCTGGTCACTGGATTCAGAGGGCTCTGGAGGAGAAGTGAGGTTGGTGACCTGCACAGCCCTCCCTCCCTCAAAACAAAGTCAAGTACAAGTCATGTCATCACTTCTCTGATGGCATGGTCTTCTTTGGCAACAAAGGATGAGCACAACAACCTGTTGTTGTTGAGTAAGCACCTAAACAGTGAGTGGAAGATAGGAAATTCTCATGTCCTTTTCCATCACCAGTCAATGAATCGGCATTTATCAAGTGCCTGCCGTGTTAGATTCTGTGCTACGTAAGCAGTGCCCCTGCGCCCGAGGAGCTCACAATCTAATGGGGAAGATTTGCTAGATGGACTTCTCTAAGTCACCCAGCTTCAGAGAGCCTCAGTTTTCTCATCTGAATATGCTGGATCTGTAATATTAAAGTAAAAGCCTGTCTAGGTGTCTAGAAGAGTTCTGTGAGAGAATACTTGAGGACTTACAAAAGAACAGGAACTTTATCCATGGAGTCCCTCCCAACTGGCATATCCCAGTGCTCCTTTCCTGAGCAGTCTTCATGGATTGCCATGGCCAGGAAAATGTACCACCTGGTAACCAACCTTGATGGTGAGTTTCTCCCAACTTAAGTGGGCTGACCCATAGAGGACAAATAAACAGGGTTTACTGACAGGCCACTACTCAGTTTTTTCATCTTCCCAGATCTACCAAAGCTTGCATTTGGCCACCTCCTTAAAACAATGAAGTGTCAGAATAGCACTATGGGAAGAAAAAAAAAGTTGTGGTCCAGACCTGTGACTTCATGATGTGAGGAACTGTCAGTATGGGAGCTCCTTTATCTGGCAGCTCACCTGTGTATGCCTTCTGGTTTAGAGAATTGTTTGGGACACTAATTGGCTCAGGGTCATACGGTGGGTATGTGCCAGAGATAGGACTGAACTCAAACCTTCTGGTCTTCAAAGCCAAAGCTCCAGCCTCAAAGTCAGGCAACCTTTCTTGATTAAATGAAATAGTTAAGAAACTAGAGACCCAGTACAGCCCTGGATAGATATGCAAGGGGGGAGGGGCAAATAAGGACAGGATAATGTCGACATTTCCACTGTGTGTTCTGTGACTAATGCTAGAAGGCCTGCATTGTCTGTCTCTCTACTGAGAGCCCTGCAACCACTTAACTGCCTATCCATCTACAGAGGGTGTTGAGTAGTGGTTGATCCTTATGAGGGGTGGAGGACTTTCTCTGGCAATATGTTTTCAGAAATTCTCGGATGGTGGGTGGTGAATGGTGAACTAAAAATGCCCATTTCTTGGCTCCAATTCTTTCCTTCTGGATTTGTTCTGGTTGATGGGGAGACAGACATTTCCTTTTGGAGCATGGCTATAGCTAGGAAAAGCACCCCTGGAGACGTTCTATTTGTTAGGTTTTGTTTTCAAAGAGGTGCTGGGTGCTTAGTTCTGGACAAGATTTGCGTGATGCATGGCTTGCCTGAGGCAAAACTGTGAAATGTTTGGTAGCATTCCACTTCCCTTTTAGGGCCCCTCTCTAGTCCCATTTCCCACCCCACCCCTTCTACTCTTTCTTTCTCTCCATACATATGGGTAATGTGTCCTTAGCTCAGTGATTTCCAGCCTCTTCAAGTATGAGGACTCTCAACCAAATTCCATGATATGTTGCATAGGATTGCTTGATTGAGAAAAGGCCATTGAGAATTCGGGAGTGCTTTTAAGTGCATTTGTATCTTATTCACTACAGCAGTATCAATATGCATCAGAAAAATTTACACACATGTGCCAGGCATATTTATTCAGCCGACAGAAGGTATGTTTGCTTTTTTACTATACTGACTCACGTGTGTGTGTGCGTGTGTGTACATACGTGTGTGCGCGTGCTAATACAAGTCAAGAGCAAGGCCTACAGCTGGAGGACCTCTAAGTAGCCACAGGTGTTACCCTTGCTAAGTGTATTTACATTTTATAAGATTGTCAAAAACCCAAACCCTTTATGTCTTTGAGGAATAAACTTCTAATGGTGCTTAAATATACAAGGGAGATATTCAGAGTGGGGGAGAAATCTTGGGAGATCTTTAAATCTTAGGTTCATAAAATTTGAATTAAAAGGCACTTTAGAAATAAGTTAGCCCAATCCCCTCATTTTACAGGTAGAAGCTAGGGTTGTCCCGAGAGTTGCCCCACATTATACAGGCTGTAAGAAACTCTCAGGCCTTCTAACTCTAAATCTAAACTATTTCCCCATCTACTCTCAGGTCAGACTATCAATATGCCTAGTGATTTTTTTGAAGCCCTATCTGCAGGGTTGTAATGTGAATTAAAAGGTACGGTCCTGCATTGAGCCCATACAGTACTTCCAAGAGCTGTACCTAGCAAAAAGACATACAAAAGTTTTTTAACCAGCACTTATCCAATCCTAGCTCAGCAGAGAACACAGATGGCAACTTAGCAGACCTTGCAGTCATGAGACTGAGGGCATTTGGCCCAACTTAGCCCCAAGAAGGAGAATCAGGACACTCTTCCTGATGGTATACACCCTTCTAGTAGTTCTGAAAATGAACATTGCTCTGAGTCACACCAGCTCTTCAGCCCTGAAAATAGCACCCTACATGAAGTGTGGGACTCATTCAGAAACCTGCAGGGTTAATGTCTTGACAACCATGATGCTTTCATTTGATTTCCCTTCAGTTGGCTGTGGAACTTCTAATAGTACCCCTGTGCTCTGAGAGGAAAAGGGAGCAGCCAAGATAAGTGGATGAACCCAAAGGAACCATAAATAGCATGTGTGTATGAGTCCAGGCCTGTTATTTCATCAGCGTAGAGATCTCCCAGGGTAGAAACTCCCTCATCCACTAGCACAGATTGGCAACTTCTCTGCAATTTATAACTCTGGAAAGTTGCTTGGGGCACTGAGAGATTAAATGATCTGTCTGTGGTCGTAAAATCAGTATATATCATTCAACATTCATTTAGTAAGCATTTATTAAGACTAAAGATCTATTAGATGCTTTAAAATGAAACAGCTTTTGTGGGAAGCAATATAAACAGATAAGTAAATATACTATATATATATGCAACATATATGCATATATATGTATATACATAACACATGTATGTGTGAGATATGTACATTGTATACATATACAGCATATATAGTGCATGCGAATTTTATGTGTGTGCACATGCATCTGTATACATGGCACAGTGGATAGGGTGCTGGGCCTAAAATCAGGAAGACTCATCTTCCTGTGTTCAAGTCTGTCCTCAGCCACTTTAGTGCTGTGCTTTAACACACTATCTTATTTAATCTTTTCTGTAGCTCTGTGAGGTAAAGTGTTATGAATGCTATCATTCGTATTTTACAGAAGAGGAAACTGAGGCTGGAGCAACAGTAGATGGAGTGCCAGGCTTGGAGTCTAGAAGACTCATTTTCCTGAGTTTCTCCAACACTTCCTAGCTGTGTGACCCTGGGTAACTAAGTCACTTAACCCTATTTGCCTCAGTTCCCCATCAGTAAAATGAGCTGCTGACAGAAATGGCAAAGCACTCCAGTATCTTTGCATGAAAATCCCAAATGAGGTCACAAACAGGCAGACATGACTGACAAAATGATTGGACAAATACACACATGCACACACACATGCACACAGAGCTAATGTTGAGTGCTTAAAAAAATAAAGTGCTACTATTAGTGATTCTGAGGAAGCTTTTTCCTCTTTCAATCATAAAAACATTTGAAAGTTCCTTCCCTTCTCACACTTCCCTAAAAAAAGTAGTGAACCCCCAATCCCTCTGACAGTAGCGGACAAAGCCTCCTCAGTTGGGTTCGCTTTCCTCAATGAGTCTTCTACAAAAAAGCACCTTGGAAAACGTCTTTTTCACAATATTAGACTGTAAATGAAGAAGGCAGATACACTTTTGTAAATCCAAGTTTATTCTTTCTACCCCACCCCCACCACCCCGCCCTAGCTCAATATTTGATAAATGTTTGTTGACTTAAATTGAAAGCCATCAAAGAATTTTTACTTCCTGGCAAGCTGCTTGCAATTTGGACATGGAGCAAAGGTGTCTTAAAGGAAATGAGAGACACGAGATGAGGTGCCTGAGGAAGGCTGAGAAGGGGGTTTCTAAGGACAGCTGTCTTAGGGAGTTAAGACCCTGAACCACGCGTTGGGCTCAAGCCACATGATTTATTGGCTTGGGGGTTTTGTTATTGTTTCTGTTTTTTAAACCATTCTCCAAGCTCTGAGCAAGGAGCTCTGTGTCCACACAAAGTCTGGTGGCCTCCTCCAACCCTGGGTCAGAGAATTATTGCTATAGAATTGGAAGGGGTCCTAAAGGTCTTCTAGTGCGGTGTTATCTCCTTCCTTTGCAGAGAAGGAAACTGAGTCTCAGAGAAGTTCAATGGCTTGCCCAAGGTCTTTTCATACCTGGCATAATCAGACAGCAGAGTGTTTTAGGAGGAAAAAGGAAAAAAATTACACCTACAAAAGAAAGAGTCTGAGAAGGCACTTCTGCAGAGGGGGTGTTTTGCCTGTTTGTTTTACAGGACTCGAGCACCGCTCTGGGGAACATTCTGAGCCAGGTCCTAGGTATTCAGGCATGCTGCTCCTTACCACAGCTTTGGCAGCATCCACTTGGCTGACTCTCTTGGGGAAGGTAACAATTAGTGCCAGGAAAGCTGCAGAGTAAACTAGCAAAATGGATGTGTGTCTGTGTACATCTATATTCAAGTATTTCTATCTATAGCTATGTGAGAACGGTAGTCATATAATATAGTGGATAGAATTCTGCACTCAAAGTCAGGGGTTCAAATCTGGCCTCAGACATTTACTAGCTGGGTGACCCTGGGCAAGTCATTTAACCTGTCTGCCTTAGTTTCCTCAACTCTAGAAAGGGGATAAAAGCTACCTACCTCCCAAGGTTGTTGCGAACATATTTGTAAGGTGCTTTGCAAGGTTTTGCAGGTGTTTTGGAACTGGGAGAAGCTTTAGAAACCATCCAGTTCAGCCCCTACACTTTACAGTCAAGGAAATAGAGAAGTCAGTGACTCAAAAGTAGTGACATAGATAGTAAGCATTAGAAACGCGATTTGAACTCAGGTCTTACTACAAATCCAATGTTCTTTTCACTACAACAGACTACCTCTCCAACTATTCACTTATACATATTCCAGATTCTCTGATATATCCTCACCGGAATCAGAGAGATGTGGAATGAACTTTGGATCTCAAAGATTGTCCAGGAGACCACAAGCTCCCAGACTATAATGGCTTCACATGCACAGCAAAAGATATGGGGTCTATGATCTGAGAACCAACCAACCACCAGAAGAATGGCCATCAAGGTATAGACTAAGAAAGCCAAAGGAACTCATGAAGATGGTCCGCTGTGAAGTGGACAAATTGTGATCGGTATTACTGGGGGAAGGACCCACACTAATGAAGTCAAGAAATATAGATTTGAAAGTTTATAATTTGTCATCTCATTTGATGCTCCTCGGTACGAATAGAAAGGGAAGGACTAGCCGTCTGTGTGAAATATTTAGAGGAGAGCTCCGACTTGAGATGTCCATAGTGACGGTGGCTAATGTCATCCTTTCTGGACTCTCTCCCTCTCCACATGAAAAAGCACGACCGTTCTAGAAGATCTGGAAAGTGATGCTCCAGCCCATCTTTCATACATGACCGAGCCCTGCAAAATGCCGGTCTCCGGTGAGGTTAGGGTGCTTGATTATACTTCAGATTCACTTCCTTCTCTCTCTTCCTCTGCCTTCTGGCACCAGCTGTCATTATTTTTCATTGAACTAACCAAGCTTCCTGTGAGCCAACTCCCTCTGCATCTCACAGGTCTACTTTGCTGATGTTTTGCTAAAATGCAAAGTGAAATCACTATCCCCAAGCAAAGATCTCTATATCCACCCTTCTCTACACCACTCCACCCCATTCCCAACACTGACAGCAAAAACTCTCTAGAGTTAAGCACTTGACTTCATTGCATGGAAAGCTTCTTTTAAAAAACTTTTTTTTGGATAGGGTGGAAGTATAATGTGATCTTGCTTCCAAATGACTTTCCAAATCCCTTTGGGTCTGTGAGGAGTAATCCCTCAGCTGGAAAATGAAGCAAAGTTGCTATTTTTGCATGGCACCAGGGCCTCAGCTTCCTGGTTCAGCCAGAGCGCTCAAGGCTGCTTTCTGGCAGTGAAGACTGACAGAGAGGACCAACCAGTGCAGCTCCATGTGGGCCCAAGAGGGATGCCATGGGGGAAGGGGGAGAACCAGAATAAAACAGAAGGGCCCCTCTCTCCTCTTCTTCTTCTCTCCCTTCTCAGCCTCTGACCCAGGATTATTCCTCTCCCTCCTGTTCAGCTGAACTTCTAACCTGCCCATGTACAGTCACATCTGTTGCTGCTGCTCCCCTCCCCCCCTTCTAATTGCTTTCTGATGAAGACAGAATGTAGTTTTGTTGTAACTCTCTAAAAATGCAATGCTGGCTGACCAAATAATAACAAGGACTGCTTGGGGGAAAAATACCTCTTTGCCTGGAAGCCCAGCCCTCTCTTTCCCTGCTCAGCTTAATGCAATAGGCTCTAATCCTAAAGTTTGTATCAAAGGATGCAGTTAGGAATAACTCCCACAGGCCATGGTCTATGGGGGAAATGCCCTCTTTTTTCAGGCACTGACTTGTCAAAGATTCCCTTGTTGCTACATACAAACCCCCTCTTTTTGACAATCTGTCTCCTACTGACTCCAGATAGGGAGAGCCCCAGCGGTCGAGGCACAGAGGAGGTGGAGGAGTCACCCTTCTGTAATAATATACTATTTAATTATATAATGCACTTGTCTTTTCAGGATGAAAAATATCATTTGGGGTAAGTGTTATCAAGACCCAGCCATTTGAAGAAAGTTAACTTGGCATGGAGAGCTCAGGAAAGTTAACTGACTGCTGTAGAAATTTCTTCATTCTTTGTACTTACATTCCAGGTGCCCTGCACAGGGCTTGGTGCATAGTAGGTACTGGATAAATACTTGTTAAGTGATTGGAGATCATGCAACTAGGCACTAAGTTGGGAATGGGATACTGGTGTTTGCTTGCTACATCTGGGAGCCTAACTACTAGACCATGCTGCCTCTAGTGACACATCATGCTTCATGAACCTGCAGCTGGCCCACACCAGTGTCCCAGCTGTGGGCTAATTATGCAAGTTCTCCCTGCTCCAAAGGCTCTATGGGATAGGGCTGACCCAGTCTGACACTAGGACTATGGGGTGGCCACATTCATAAACTTAAGAGAATCTTCCCAGTCATGGAAAGAGCACTGCTGGGACTGGAGGCAGAAAATCTGGGTTCATGTCCCAGTTCTACTACTTATGAGCCCATGGGCAAGGCACCTGACCCTTTTGGTCCTCAGCTCCTCATCTTTAAAAGGAAAGGGTTGGACTGAATAACCTTAGATTCCCTCCTTCCTTTAAACTGAGGACCCTAAGATCTTCCCCGTCAGGACTGGAGGCACCTAAGGAAGACATCCCACCCAGGTTTGTGAGGGAATTCCCAGGTCTCAGGTGTCTGAGATGCTGTTTCCTCTAATTACCTTCATGTTCCTTTTTTTCTACATTCTCAAGTCCCTCCCTCGCCCCCCATATGCAATCATATACTTCAGATCCTCTCCTGTATAATCCATCCTCAGAACTGAGCTGAGGAAAACTGGGCTCCATCAGAAACATGAATGACGAGAAGGACGCAAAATATGCTCAGTTGCACAGCTACAAATAGAATGTGACTGTCTTGTGTTATGTTCCTGTCTCGATATGCCTTACATTCGGGCTTGGCTATGTGCCTTTCATGCCCTTCCTCCTCCAAAATACTTCCTCTACCAACCTTCTCGTCCCTTTAGACCTCCACCATTGCAGTTAAAGGACCATTCATTTGGATTAAGAGATTCCAGGACAAGAGTCTCCTTTTAAAATATGTGTTCTTTGGTGGAGCACCATGCTAAATCTCTAGTGTGAATTAATTCATCCCCACCTCTGACAGGTGGGTCCTTTGGTCAAAGAAAAGCACTAGACTAGGAAAGAAAGGGCAAAAAAGAGGGTCAGGAGGTGTGGGGGCCACCAAAGATAGCATTTGGCTCTGCTTTAGAATTTTGCCAAAGGTCATGCCTATATGTATCAAGTGGGTATTTGGGGGCAAAGAAGGGGAAGGGGTTGAGGACCTGGAAAACAAGAAAATGACTCCTAGCCTCCTTGAAAGCAGACATTATTACTCCATATGTGCAAGAATAATGAGGTTCTAGTGGGCAGCATTCAAATAGAACCTGTTAAAGAGGTTGACAAATGGTTTCCTTCACTGAGAGGTTGGACCAGATGATTTCTCGGGCCTTGTCCAACTTCAACATTTGATGAGTCTGGGAGGCAAGCCTGGAGGCTGGACAAGAGATCTAGAAGCACATCCGGAGCAAGCAAAAAGTGAAATGATTTGGGACCTGATGATAATAGACTTCAGGAGCACCGAAGGGAAAATAAGCTCAGTTTCCATCAGAATCTGACCATCTTGGGCAGTCATAACTAAGGACAGAACTGGAGGTAGAGGGTTGAACAGGATTGTGTCACAAAGGCAATTTAAGAACTCTGCCAAAACTGGATAAAATGGAATGCTAGCAGTTATCTCACATACTTGTGATTTACCTTATTTCTCAGTAGTTGGTACCCATGAGGTCTTAGACTTGGAGTTACAAAGAACTGGATTCGAATCCCACCTCAGACTGTTAGTAACCGTGGGAGAGTCACTAGGAAGTCACTTAGCAGATCCTGCTTCAGTTTCCTCACCTGTAAAATAAGGAGACTAGCCTCAATGGCCTCCATGACATGTTCCAGTTCTAAATCTATCATCTAGTGATTGCACAAGCTGTTCTCATTGGCTATAGCAATGTGATTGGTAACCAGCACCAACTCATGCAAGAAGACAGCATCTTTTTACATGTTTATGCCGCCCCCTCCTGGGAGTTACACCTCAGTTTCACAAAGAATGACTATTGATTGGGGAGCAGTTTTCTCAACAGCATGGTCCAAATTCGATGGCAAATCAACTTTGACTCTGACTCCTCCTTCTTACTGTCCCTTACTCTCTTCTACTTGTTATCACCGATGTCTCTTACCCCCCTTCCATTCTCTCTGCTTTCCCTATTTCATTCAAACTTCTTTTACTTTTCCTGCTCTTAACAATCATGACCTAAACTAGAAATTTATTTTTCTGAGCTGACCATTGATAACATTTAACATTAGTGGGTTCTCGATACTCCTGTAGGCCATTTTTACAGCTCACAAAGAAATGATCACTTTACTCCCCAAATGGATGAAGACCATGGCTTATCTTTGGTTCTTTTAATGATTTTAGTCTAAGGCTATATCTTTTTAGGACATAAGATATAAGATCTCAGAATTAGAAGGGACTTTAGATTATCTCACCAAAGAGAAAGAGGAGACCTAGAAAGAGTGAATGATTTTCTTAAGGTCAAAAATTGGAGAGAAATTATCGTAATAATAATAATAATAACTAAAATATGGTGCTTTAACGTTTGCAAAGCACTTTACAAATATTATCTCATTTTATCGTCACAAAGTCCATGAGAGGTATCTACTATTATGATCCCTATTTACAGGTAAGGACGCTGAGGCCCAAAGATTCAGCTATTAAATGTCAGAGGCAGGATTTGAACTCTGTTTTCCTAACTCCAGGTCCAGCAGGCTAGATGCTCATCATAACCTCGAAGTCACCTCTACCTGCATAAAGGTGAAATGTGACAAGAATCCCATTGAGATGAGGATCCCTCACTAAATTTCAACACTGTGGCCTATGATGGTGGGAAGCTGTTGGGACGCCTTCTGTTTCTCCAATTTATACCAACATTTTACTCTAATAATCAAGCAGACAAAATTACAATAAGATTTTCATCTAGTCTAGAAAAGTGGGAGAAGTGATCTTAATAGGCAATGGACAACAAGGAAGATTTTGTTTTTTGAGAGAGCAAAATTGCACAGAGATAAAAGAGTCTTTGCTTTCCAATCAATTTCAATTTCAAAGTCCAAGTTAGGTGTTTTCATGGAGACTGAGTTCACTTGTACAATCTTCTTGCCTTTTATGGGATTTTTAGGGCTTACAAACCAATTTCCTTCTAATAATCTTGTGAAGAGGGTACTACCAGGGGGGCACTTAAGCCTGAAGGCTTTTACTAGAGTTAATTATTAAATTTTCAGTGTCAACTTTCACACCTCTGAAACAAATCAGAGCTTGATTTATTATTTGGTTGAGGGTCTAAATTTAAGACAGTTATGGAGATAAATGTTAATAACAGATTAAACTTAAAAGTGTGTTGTGTAAATTTTTTGTGGGGAAAGCAGTTTGTTAAACATTTACCAGCACACCTCCAATAGGGGCTCTTGAATGTACTAATCAAGGAATATAACTACGCATGGCGGTGTTTAATCTAGTAGAAGGAAAGCTCCTTGAGGAAAAGGGCAGTGTTTTAACATAATTTTAGATTTGTCTAGTGCCCAGCACTATGCTCGACATACAATAGATATTCAATAAATGTGTGTCATATTTTTTGTTGCAGTGAAAATATTATTAGCCGTCCTTTACACATAAGGAAAAGGAGGCTCACAGGGTCAAAATAACTTGTCCAAGTTCATACAAGGGCAATTAGGTGGCTGTATGGATAGAACACAAGGCCTGCAGTCAAGAAGACCTGAATTCAAATCCCTCCTCAGACGCTGAGTAACCCTGGGCAAGTCATTTAACCCTTTTTGCCTCAGTTTCCTCATCTGTAAAATGAGCTGGAGAAGAAAATGGCAAACCACTCCAGTATCATTGCCAAGAAGACCCCAAATATTCAATTGATGGAACCACCGAAAGATCATACACTTAATAAGGATCAGAGTTGATCTTCCCAAAACTCAACCAGAACATACAGGAAAACTGTGTATTCTGCTTCCTTGGATAATTTAACTCAAAGTGAAAAGGCTTTTTGTTTCAACTTTTGTAGACAATGTTTCTCTTTTAACATGAATTTTGTCTTAACTATCTGTGATAAGTACAAGTATTCAAATATATGAACAAGAACATTAAAAAAAATTAAGAAAAACAAGCATAGAAGCTGAAACAAGAGACTGTCAATGATTGTAAGGTGAGCCTATAACTTCTGAGGGTAACCAATTAGTAAATGCCACCCTCATAAGACTTGTATATTTATTTATTTAACCAAGTGGGAACCACATTTTGTCTTACTGATCTCTTCTGACCTTGTCCTGTGCATATAGCAAAATCTGTTACTGTTAGTGTTGTCTTTCAATGGTTGTAAACCATATATATAGTGGTCTTTTGACTTTGCTTTCTGAAAATGGTTCTACAATGTGTTAGTCTACTTTTCCTGCCTCAGTAAAGGTAGTCTAGCAAATAGCTAGTGAGCATATTTCCGGATGTTGTCAAAGTGACTGGCAGGGCCTCATGGTTATTGTTCTGAGCCTTAATGGTCGTTACCTAGCACTACATATGTAGCAGATTCAGGATATTGACTTAGATGTTTATTGACCCCGGGATATCACCTGGAAGTTAGTATTTTGAATAAAGTCCATAGATGGGGTTTTTTTTATTGTCATTTGTCCTTTTATCCTAAAAGTAAGGTACCAAAAACTAATTATGATCAATTGAAGTCTCATTGTTGCTTTGAAAGGAAAAGCCAAGAGCATCTTTTGACAACCAGTGCCCTGTAATTTTTGTTTGATTTTTTTGGAGAACTACATGCAAGAGATCACCAAAATGCCTCCTACCAGAGATATACAAAGGAGTTCGGATAATTTGCTGCTGTTGCCTACATGAATCTTTAACATTTGAAAAGAATCAGGACCATTTCAAGCTACCTCTGTCCTCTGAATCATGGCACTGAAGTTGGGCTCCTGAAAGGAAATCTCTAAATGGAATCTTGGAGCTAAGGAAGCATTGATAGGTCCATAGACACTTGGAATGTTGGTATCTCACCCAAAAGGGAATGTAAGACCACATAGAGCCCTACCCTCTTACAATGCCCAAGACCTGGGCCCTAGGTCAGATAGAACATCACCTCCATGTACACACATTCTTATGGAGACCAAACCTGAATTCTTGGCTGGGGCTCAAAGAATAAATATCTCTGTGACTCTGTAGGAAGTTGCACTCCCCAAAACCATTTTCTAAAAGAATGGTTTTCTAAAAAGCTGTAAAATCTATAGGCAAATTGAAAGAAAGATCCCATCTCTGGACTCAGATGTCTGAAAGGAAAGATAGTAAGTGAACAGGAGAGTGCAGTCCAGTGGCCAAAACAAACCATAAGAAAGTCGTTAATACAGATAGGGTTTGGGGCGAACTATATAGCTGGGTGAGTTTTTTTCCTATCTTTGTTTTGTTTGGGGGTTTTCCATTTGTTTGTTTTCTTTATGCCTGTGCCCCTTCACAAACACCAAGGAGAGGTTTTGCTAAGAAAAATAGCCTAGCTTGGAAATGCATTCCTCCAGTTCCACTTGAAAGTTTGAAAACCCCTGGATAGGAAAATAGGCAGGAACAGCCAAGTCTTTCTGTAGCTGGCTAAGCCTGATACCAAAAATACACAGAAGAACACTGCACTTTGAAAGGCCTGTGATACTCCTATCTGAGTCATCTGAAAACAAATAAAATAAAACCTAAACAAATAAACCTAATTGTGCATGGAAACAAATCCAGCTTTCCAGCTTGGCTTCTCCTCTGTTTTTGTTAGTCAAAAGCCAACATATGCAGCTTTAGTGGTATCCACAGTGAGCAAAATATTAAAAAAACAAATTGCCAAGTGTTTCTTGGTGTGTTTGTTTCCTTTTGTTTCCCTCTCTGCTCCCTCCTCCTTGGTGCCCAGCTGAAGGGAAGCCCATCAGCTCCTCCAGCTCCCATTTCCCTTAGTCTGGCAGCCCAGACAGACAGCCATGTGGTCACCCCAGTGGCAAGAGGACAGCCAGTGACCCAGGTTAACAGTGATGTCCTTGGACAGTAGCAATTGCTGGACAGTCCACTGAAATTTGATTTTTTTTCTTTTCTCTCTCTTTTTTTTTTTTTGGCAATTGACTTTAATGAAATTCAACTGGATTTAAAACAGCTCTGCCAACCAAAAATGGGTACAAACCAATGCTTGGCCAGATGTCAGCCTTACTGCCAACTGCCATTCATGATAATGATTTTTAAAATGCTCTTTTTTTACCTTTTATCTGCTCAGTCATGAGTTTCAGGAAAAGAAACTCAGGGGATCCAAAGTAATCTGAGAAGCACTCACACTGTCATTTGCCCTGCCTTTATTTCTGGCTTGCTAAGAGCTCTCTCGCCTGTCAGTTTTTCCTTCCTGGGATCATCTTGAGAGGAAAATATGCCATTTGCATGAGTCTCCGGTGCACTTAATCATACATGGAAGAGGAGAAGACAGTCCCTTTTAACCCTGACTCCTGTAGGAAATGGAACCCTGGGCTTCTGGTAGTATAAAGTCACAGAGCAAAGACGATGCTTCCCTGGATCACCTACGAACTCAAAGTACATAGATGAAGCAGAATTAGCAAGGGATGCTTCTGCACCTGGAGCAGAATTCTTTCCTTTCTCTCTTTTTTGCAGTTCAGTTAAAAATACCTTCCTTGGCACACTCTGACAACCATTTCTGTGCACCCCATTCTGAGAGCCTGAAGTGAAAGTTGAGCGCTGAGAAGCAAAGCAATCCAAGAGAGAGAGAGGAGTTTTGGAACAGACAAAACTAGAGGGCCCACACTCCTATTCTGAGAAAGAGGAATAGACAGACAGCCTCCATAAAGTTAGTACTAGGGGTGTGCTGATCAATATTTAACAATAGACTGGAGGAGAGTATTTAGAATATACTTTCATTTTTTATTTACATTTTCTCCATCACTTATTAAACATAGACAATCGACAAAATAGTAAATAAAGTCAAGATTTGTCACATTTGCCAATTTCCACAGTGTAAATGCTCATGGGGAAATAACAATTGACTCTCCATATCCTGTTTGGCTGGTTCTGGCACATCCCTGGCTAGCACATGGCGCCCTTCTATATTTATACGTTTTGTACATATTTATTTATGAATGTAGAGGGATTGAGTTGCCCCATGGGACCCTCTTATGCAGCATTCTCAGAGTTGTCAATTCTGATTCTTAATCCTTGTGGGGAAAGCCCGAATGTTCTGGAAGCCCACTTGGGACTAGAGTTTCTCTCGGACAAGGGAAGCAAGGCAACCTTGCCATGTAGAATGTTGTTTCCCTGCCCCTCCCCTCAATGTAAGCACCAATAGAGAACAGGGACTGTTTCATTTTGTCTTTATATCCCTAGCTCCTAGCACAATTCTTGGCACATAATAGGTGCTCAATAAATGCTTGTTGATTGAATTAACAAGAAAAGGAGAAGATAGTAAGAAAAATAGTAGCTCACATTTACATAGAACTTTAAAGTTTGTGAATCACTTTCCCTAAGGATCTTGAAGTGCAAATACTTCCATTTTATAGATGAGGAAACTGTGGCTTAATCAATAAGCATTTATGAAACACCTACTATGTTCTAGGCACTAAGCTAAGTGTCAGGGGTATAAAGAAACAAAATAGTCCTTGCCCTCAAAGAGCTTGCATCCTAACAAGCCAAAGAAGTAAAGTGATTTACCCAAGGTCACACAAGTAGTAAGATCTTACTCTGACTCTGAATTCAGTAGTCTTGCTGCTACATTACTACTTCCTTATGAGACACTGGAGAAATATGACTGTGAGAACTGAGACAGTGATCAAAGGGTCAAGGGTCAATCTATGATTCAGGAACCCACACCAGACCTGATTATTAATCGAGAAAACAAAGCTTGGTACAGTACTGGATTTGGAGCCCTAGAAAGGACTTAACTTCAAATCCCAGCTCTGCTACCTATTTATGTCCTTGAGCAACTCATTTCATCTCTCTTGGCCTCAGTTTCCCTATCTGTGACATGAGGCAATTGGAGTAGATGATATCCTCTGTCTCTAATTCTAAATCTATTATCTATGTGTCATATTATGTGTCACTATGCTGGGCTCTGAGAGAGGAAAGCAAAGAAGTCCCTGATCTCAAGGAGATTATAATCTAACTTTAGACATGATATAAAACGTAACCAGTTCACTTGATCTCCTTCTCTTTCCTCTCTTCCAGATTTCTATTCGGTCAAAGATACTGTCATTCCTCTGGTCTTCCAGGTTGTTCCTAATCCTTGGGTTTCCCCTCAAATCTTCACTGATCCTCACTTCTCATATCCACTCTGCTCAGTCTTTTGGTTTCCTTTGACTATTTCTTGCTCTTTCATAGAATCACTGACTTATGTTTGGTCTACTTTAATATTCAGAGAGTTCATTACTTGAATAAGCTTTAATACTTTCTGTTCTAAACTATTGTAATACGTTTTTTTCAGAATTTTCATTTCATTTTTTATCTCTTTTCTTATTTCTCCTAGATATCCATAGAGTTGATGTGGGTAAATCAATTTTTTTTTCTCTTTGAGTCTTTGTAGTTATAATGAAATTATTCTTCTTCTAGCTTAGATTTTTAGATTCTTTATGGTGGTCTGTATCTTCTGTTTACCTATCTCTCCAGTCTTTTTTCTTCTTCCCAGAACTGGGGGTTTTGTGCCATCCCAGGCTCTGTCCCTTGCTGCCCTTTTGGGAGGGGTGGTTGGCCTGCTGGGTTATGACCTAGACCACCTGGGTTCTTACACTTAACTCTGTCTCCTAGATGAAGGCCTTCCTTGATCTTCAGATCCCTCTCTTTGGCATCCCAGGACAGTACAGTAGGGACCTGGGAACATTTAGGACTGGAGTGACGCCATCCAAGGGATATTGCACCGAGGCTAGTGACTGCTACTCCTGGCCATTTCCAGTGTTCGCACTGTGGATTCTTAATCCTGTCGGATCTTTCTCAGGGTCTCCCTTCAGTCATGTCTCAGAATGAGAGCTGGTCCCTGGTCCTTCTCTGATCCAGATGGAAGGTTTCTATCTTGTTTGCCAGCACTGGCAAACTTCACCAGCAAGGTACCCCTTTACCATTCTCCGTGGGCTTCTCTCTTTGTTACACAGTTCTAGGAGGCAGACAATATTGTCCTTTCTCATTGGAATTCTTGACCATTATTTAGTCTGGTGCTATTTTTAGGGTTTTGCTGGGTGAAATGTATGGGAACGAGGCTACCCAACTCCTTGTGGACAGCCATCTTGGCTGGTAGTTCCCCACAACACATACCCAATCAGCTCCAACTCTTGACTTTTCTACCTCCACACTTCTAGCATCTAACCCTTTCCCTCTACTCACCCAGTGGTCACCTTAGTTCAGTTCTTTGTCACCACTCACCTTATTTGTTATGACAAGGCTTATTAACTGATCTTTCTGCCTCAAGTGTCTTGACTTGAACCAGTTCAGTCCATCCCATGTACTTTTGTTCACGTGATTTTCCTTAAAAACAGATCTGACCGTGCCCCTCCACCATTCAGTCACTATTGTTATTCAATGGTTTTTCAGTCATGTCTGATTCTTCATGACTCCATTTAGGGTTTTCTTGACAAAAATACTGAAGTGGCTTGCCATTTTATTCTCCAGTTCATTTTACAGATGAGGAAACTGAGGCAAACAGGGTGAAGTGACTTGCTCAGGGTCACACAGCCAGATTTGCATTCAGGAACATGAATTTTCCTGACTCCAGATTTTGCCCTCTATCCACTGTTTCTAGGACAAAATATAAACTCCTCTGTTTAATTTCTAAAGCCCTTTGCAGAGATGGCTCTGGAGGAGGAGTGAGGCTGGTGACCTGCACAGCCCTCCCTCACTCAAAACAAAGTCAAGTGCAAGTCATGTCACCATTTCTCTGATGGCAACAAAGGACGAACACAAAGCCCTTTACAACCTGATCCCAATCTATCTTTCTAGCCTTATTGGACGTTTCATCCTCTCCCCTACTCTGCAACCCAAACTGGCCTTTTCCCTGTTTCTTGTAGATGACATTCCATCTTTCTTCTCTATGTCTTTGCATTGACCACCCCATTCCCATGCCTAGATGGTGCTCCCTCCTTACCTATATTTCATAGAATCTTTCTCTTCCTTTGAGACTCAGTTCAAGTATCATCTTTTGCATAAATTCTTTCTTCCCTAATTGCTAGTACCCTCCCTTTCAGACTCTCTTGCATTTAACTATTTTTCATTTATTTGTATTATGCAGTATGATTTAGTTTGTAGACAACTGGTATTGAAACCAGTAAGACCTGAAAATCCTGCCTTCTGACACAGACTGACTGTGGAACCTTGGGCAAGTCAACCCCTCATTGCTTTAGGTATCTCAGTGAGGATATATCGCAAGGAAAGTATGGTTACACACTGGTAGAAAGACTTTCTTTACCCAGTATACTGCTCCTTATATCAATTAAGTCACAGGTCTAATCCCTTTCCTAAGACAATGCCAGGTATACATAAGCCCTTAAATGTTTGTTGATCGATTAATAGGACAGGGTTAATGAAGTTTTGTCTCAGGGCACTGGAATTTAGGGAGCACTGACTACTACTTGAGCAGACAGAAACAGTTGAGTATAGCACCTACTTAGCAAAAATAACTACTTAAACAGTAAATTCCTAGATGGTACAATTACTTCTCCCATACCTCACCACCAGTGGCCACAGACTAGATGGGATCCTTCATGACAAGATCCCATCTTGCTACCTCCTCAGCAATGACTTCCTAGAGTCTCTGCCAGTGGGGACAGTCTTCAGCTTTCATCTCATCTCCAAAGAATGGTAACTAAGACCTTGATCTCTCTCTCTCTCTCTCTCTCTCTCTCTCTCTCTCTCTCTCTCTCTCTCTCTCTCTCTTTTTCCCCAACGTTTTCAACATGTTTTCAACCTTCACTTTTATAAGATTTCGATTTCCAAAAATTCCCCCCACCCTTCCTTCACCCCTCCCTAAGATGGCATACAATCTGATATAGGCTTCATATGTACAATCATATTAAATACATTTCCACATTAGTCATGTTGTAAAAGAAGAATCAGAACAAAAGGGAAAACTACAAGAAAGAAAAAAAGAGATAAAATAGTATGCTTTGATCTGCATTCAGACACCACAGTTCTTTCTCTGGATGTGGATAGCATTTTCTATCATGTCTTACAGAATTGTCTTACATCATCACATTGCTGACAAGAGCTAAGTCTGTCATAGTTGGTCATCACACAATGTGACTGTTACTGTGTACAATGTTCTGGTTCTGCTTACTTTGCTCAGCAATGGTTCATGCAAATCTTTGCAGGTTTTTCTGAAATCTGCCTGCTCATCATTTCTTATGGAACAATAGTATTAAATAACATTCATATACCACACCTTGTCAGCCAATCTCCAATTGATGGGCAGCCCCTCAATTTCTAATTCTTTCTCACCACAAAAAAAAAGCTTCTATAAATATTTTTGTACAGGTGGGTCCTTTTCCCATTTTTATGATCAATCAAGGATACAGACCCAGAAGTGGTATTGGTGGGTCAATGGGTGTGCACAGTTTTATAGACCTTTGGGCATAGTTTCAAATTGCTCTCCACAATGGTTGGATCAGTTCACAACTCCACCACCAAGGCATTAATGTTCCAGTCTTCCCACATCTTCTCCAATATTTATCATTTTCTTGTTTTGTCACTGTTAACCAATCTGATAGGTGTGATGTGATCTGTCAGAGTTGTTTTGCTTTGCAATTGTCTAATCAATAGTGATTTACAGCCTTTTTTCATATGACTATAGATAGTTTTAATTTCTTCATCTGAAAACTGCTTTTTCATATTCTTTGATCATTTATAAACTGGGGCCTTGATCTCTCTCTCATATCATTTAATTTGTATTACAAAGTTAATTTGAGGCTCTGTTTATAGTGCTTACCCCAGAGACCAGAACTACTGGTTATGGTTCTGATTCTGCCTGTAGGTACAAGGAGAAACTGAGAAACCAGAGAGATCAGTGCAGACTGGCTTTGCTAGCCCTATGGTCCTTTTGGCTCTAAGTCTCTAAGCCTATGAATCGCCAAAGTTTAGTTCTGTATCAGCTTAAGGTAGAGGCAAAATAGACAATGAAGCAACTCTGTTTTCACCTGCCATCACTGACTAGGAACAGAAGAACTGATTTGGGGATTAGGGTAAATTCTAGAAAAATGTTTCTTTAAAAAAAAAACCAAGATTATTTTCTTGTACTCTGTTTTTTATTCCGCCAATTAATAAGCACTTATTTTCTCTTCTCACCTCTGATCTTGAGAAAAGAAAAAAACAAAACTGTTGTAAGCAATATGCATATTTATGTCAAACAAATTCTCATATTGGCCATATCCAAAAATATGCAACATACTCTGCATATTTATTCCATCATCTCTCTGTCAAGAGATGGGTAGAGTCATTAGTTCTCTGGAGTCGTCATGATTTGTGATTGCCTTGATCAGAGCTCTTAAGTCTTTAAAAAAAATGTGGGTGCATCAGTTTTAAGGCAATGAGGCATAGTGGCAAAAGCAGTAGAACTGAACTAAAGATTTGGGTTGAAATCTTGGCTCCATCTTCTACTAGCTGTGTGACACTGGGCAAGTCCCTTGACCTTTTTGAGTCTTGGCTTGAGGCAGCTAGTGATACAGCCTGGAGTCAGGAGTTCAAATATGACCTCAAATACTTACTAGCTGTGTGACCCTGGGGAAGTCACTTAACCTCTATTTGCCTCAGTTTCCTCAGCTGTAAAATGAAGAAAATAATAGCATCCCCCTTGAAAGGATATTGTGGAAATCAAATGAGATATTTATAAAAAGCACTTAGTTCAGTGCCTTCCCCTTGTCTCCTCACCTGGCTTTCTTATCCATAAAATTGGGATAATGACATTTGTACTATCTACACCTCCGGATTGTTGTGGATTGTTGTGAACAAAGAACTTTGTAAATTATAAAGTGCCGTATGCAAGCGAGAGATATTCATACTGTCATTCTTATGGTTCATTGCTATTTGAGGCATCTTCATTGTTCCTCTCCTCTACATATAGTGGATCATGGAATCAGAGATATAGACATGAAAGAGATCTGAGAGATCATCTAGTCTGACTCTCTTATTTTACAGGGGAAGAAACTCAGATGTATAAAAGTAAAGTGACGACCACATGACCCAAGATCTGGAATCCAAATCTAACTACTCTAGTCATTCAATTTCACTGCTTGTCACAGCATCACTTCACATGGTCCTTTGTCTTGACTCTGGGTGTGCATCCCTTCTGTACACGCCCCCTCTGAGGAATTGGCATTGAAGGTTGTCACTCTGCGTTACTCTGTCTCTCTCACCTTCTTCATTTTCTTTCCTTGAGTAAAGTAGATTATCATAAAGCTAACACTCAAGGAGCTCATAGAGTTTCATTCCAGTGAAACAACCTTCCATGTCTTATTTAGTTCTTTCCATCTCTTCCCTTCCCCAGGGTCCTGGGTCCCTGTCTTTCTCTGTCTCTCTTTGTCTCTGTTTCTTTCTGTCTTCCTGTTACTCTCTATCTCTTTGTCTCTGTCTCTTTGTCTCGGTCTCTCTTTGTTTCTCTCTGTGTGTATGTGTGTTTCATCCTCTTTGTTTCTCTCTGTCTCTATGTCTTTGCTTCTCTGTCTCTGTTTCTCTGTTTCTCTCTGTCTCTCTCTTGGGGTCTACATCACTGTTTTTGTTTCTCTCTGTCTCTTTTTTTCTAGTCTTTGTCTCTGTCTCTGTCTGTCTGCCTCCTTCCCTTTCTAGAGCCACAATAATTTTAGTCTATGTCAGTTGGTTCCCAACCCACTCCCATAGGGCAGAATGGTTTTCCCAGTTTTTAACATTCTTCACCCTTTTTCTATGGCCTCATAGGCTCTTGGATTCAGGGGGTGTCAGAGTGTAAGGGGACATTAGAGATCTTCTCATATTCCTCCTCTTCCTCTTCCTCCCTCCCTCCTGCTTCCCTCCAACATGACATATGAAACATATGGAGAACCTGTAGCCCAGAGAAGGGAATGACTGGTCCAAGGTGATTCAGTAAGTTTTTACCTTTAGGGCTGCAATTAAGATATTTAATAAGGGACACTCTTCTTGCTGCTTTGTCTCATGTAAGCCATCTCATTTGGGAGTAAAGCCTTAGCCCCTGCTTGATACTAAGCTGTGTTTTCAATCATTTAGGGACCTTTGCATGTTTTTCCAGATCTGTGATTTAATTGATGTGGGGAATTCCTGGTGCAGCCATTCCCTCCACAGTTTCAGATAGACAGTTTCATACTAACTTATAGTCTCAGTGAGCCGTCTAGGCACTGAGAGGTTAAGTGTCTTTCCCATGATCCCATAGCCAGTGTGTATCAGAGGCAAGACTTTGAACTAAGGTCTTCCTCACACCTCTATCCACTACACCATATGGACTCTTATTTGCAACTCTCCTGTAAAAGCAATAGAAACAAGTTCTATGCAGATCCCAAGTACGCTGCAAAAATAAGACAGTAACATTCCATTTCAATGGAGCAAGAGTTCTGAAAAAGGAAAACAGAAGGGAAAAGCACTGATTAAATCCCTTTGGGAGTTTCAGTTTCTACTGCCACCCCCTAGATTGGAATAGTCCTTACAGTTTTCAAGCCATTTCCCCACACATTATCTCATTTGCTCTCCCCAACAATATTGTGAGCTAAGTGGGGCTGATGATTATTTCCATCCTGTCAAAGAAGAACAGAGGTTCTGAGAGGTTATTGACTCACTGAAAGTCACAAAGGGAGTCATAGAGGGAACAGAATATGGTTCTATTGACTCCTACCTTAGTATCTTTCCATTAAACCTCAAATGTAATAACTAAGCAAGATAAGCTCACATTTAGTGTGCATTCAGGACAACATACATCTTTCCTCATAGGTTCTTGGAGCCATAAAGACCCAGTCTCTCTGTCGAGGGTTTCAGGCTTGAATCGCCAACTGTCTGTTGGACACCTCCAACCAGATGTCCTACAGCCAGACTCAAACTCAACATGTTGAAAACATAATTTGTTCTATTCTCCACTAAACCCATACTTTCTCCAAATATTCCTGTTTCTGTCTCCAGCACTACTATCTTTCCAGGCTTCCAGGTTCTCAACCTTGGAGTCACTCTCAAGTCTTCACTCTCACTCATCCCTTATACCAAATTAGTGACTATTTCTTTTCTTCATTCTACCTCCACAACCACTCTTTCTCTCCAATCACAATCCTACCACCCTAGTTCATCTTCTAATCACTTTTTAGATGAACTATTTGGACTCCTAGATTCCAATCTGTCCCTCCTCTAATTCATCCTCCGCTGACCTGCTGAGATAATTTTACTAAATTATGTCACTCCCCAGCTCAAGACCTTTCAGTAGCTCCCTATTACTTCTAGGGTAAAACACAAACATATCAGTTTGGCATTTAAAGTCCTTCACAATCTGGCTCCATCCTAACTTTCCAGATTTATTTCATACTGCTGCCATTCAAACACCCTAGATTCCAATCGAAGTAGCTCCTTGCTGTTGCCCAAACTCACAATTTCAATAACCACATCCATAATTTTAGGCAGACTATTTCTCCTAGATGGAATATCCATCTTCTTCACCTGCTTTTTTGGAATTCCTAGTTACAGGAAACCTTTCCTGATTCCTCTGGCAGTTTACACTCTTTCTTGAAATTAGCATGTTTTTATTTTATATTCTGTATAATGAATGAAATACTCCTCAGGGCTTTTTTGTCTTTGGACCTTCAAGGTCTAGCACTATGTCTAGCACTCCTCCTTCTCCTCCTCTTCCTACCTTCATAGCTAGCATGTCTATGGTGTTTTAAGGTTTTCAATGCACTCCACAGATGTGAATTTATTGGGCCATCACAGCTACCCTGTGAGATAGGCATCACTATTATCCTTCTTTTACAGAGGAGGAAAGGAAAGCTGTGAGCGGTTAAATGGCTTGCAAAGAGTCACATACCAGTAAGTGACTAAGGCAGGATTCAAACTCAGGTCTCTCTGACTCCCAGTCCAGTCATCATCCACTAAGCCATCTAGTTGGCTCAGTAGATTCTGTTTGATTGTCATGGATGAATTTTCAAGTTGGAAGAGATCTTACAGGTCATTTAAGTCCAATCACTTCATTTTACTGATGAACAAACCGAGGTGTGGAAAGAGGAAGTAATTTTCCCATAATTACCCAGCAAGCAGAACAAGAATTCAAACCACACCCTCTGATTTCCAATCCCACTGTCTTTTCACTATGCCCTCCTATAGTCTGAGCCCCACAACAGTTCATTAATCATTCCGTGCACATAAGCTTTGTCTCCTCAAAAAGTTTCTAAGTACCTTAATGCCATGAAGGCAAAGACTGCTACTTGTACTTTTTGTATCCTCAGAACAGTAGACAATCCTGGGCACCATGGAGCAATGGAAGGAGCCCTGACCTTGGAATCAGAAAAGCTTTGCTTGGATAACCACTCTGACACTTACCAGCTATAGCACCTTTTGGGTAAGTCACATCATCTCTCTAGGCCTCAGTTATGTCAGCTGTAAAAGGGCGTTATTGTGAGTGTCTATTCAAGTCCCAAATGTGTAAAGTGTTTTGTAACCTCAGAGCTCCCTATCTGTGTAAACTATTGTTCATAACCTGATGCCTTCCTCCCTTTCTAGGTTTCTTATACCTTGATTCTCTCTACATACCCTGTGATCTGGAGCAGTGCACCTCCTCGCTGATCCTACCACATAATTCTCCATCTCCTGAATCTAGGCATTTTCACTGATTGGCAGCCCATGGCCACAATTCTCCCACTCCTCACCTCTTCCTTCTGGCTTCCCTGTAAGGTGTCTTTTGAAAGAACTCTTCCCTTTTAAAAGAACCCATCCCCACCTTTTAAAAGAACTCTTTTCTGAACTCCTTTAAAGCTAGTGCTTTCCCTTCCAACTGATCCTGAGACACAGCTGTTTGCATATGGTCTCCCCATTAGTACTGTGAACTCCTTGAGGGTAGGGACTTCTTTGTCTACCTAGTGCTTAGCCCGGTGCCTGGCACGTGGTTTGGGCTTAAAAGGTAATTGTTAGCTTTAATATTAAGAGCATAGTCGGTGCTCAGTAAGCACTTATTAGCTGATTGATCTTCATTATCCTAATTACCCAAGTCAATACAGCAAGTAGGAAAGCAAATGGTGCTTGAAGATCCTTAAGTTAATTAAAAAATTATTAGACAAACTAGATGTAGGAGAGAGAGCTGCTTACACACATGTGAAAAATATCCTAGGGAATAAATAAAGGAAGAAGAAACAACCCAGAACTGGAGTCATCTCAAAGAATATATGCAGCATTTCAGCGTGGGTGGAATTGTGGCAAGGGAGTTAAGACTTGGCGGCTGACCTCTAGGATTACAGGCTAGGGCAGGAAGCATCAGCACATTCTACACACACGCTACAGCAAAGGAAACTGAGGCCACTCAGCTAGACCTAAATCACAGAGGTAGTTAATTAATAGCAGAATCAGGATTTGAACCAAGTCCTTTGGATCCTATATATATACTTTGTATATATGTGTATATATATATATATATATATATGTATATTTATATTTACTAACATTATTTTTGCTGTTTCCACATATCCACACACCTATATTTATATAGCAGCTAAGTGTCTCAGGGAATGGAGTACTAGAACCAGACTCAGGAAGACTCATCATCCTGAGTTCGAATCTGGCTTCAGACACTTCCTAGTTGTGTGACCTTGGGAAAGTCACTTAACCCTGTTGGCCTCCGTTTCCTCATCTATAAAATGAACTGGAGAAGGAAATGGCAAACACTGTACTATCTCTGCCAAGAAAACCCCAAACGGGGTCACGGAGATTCAAACACAACTGAAAACAGTTCAATGTCAATGACAACAAAACATATTTTTATGTCTACTTGCCTGCCTTGTTAGAATGTAAACCCAGTGCTCTTAGGGATTGTTTTGTTTTGCTTTGCTTTTGTGCACAGCATGGTTATTGGCATATAGTAGGAACTGAATAAATTCCTGTTGATTGATTGATTATGTGTTGCTGTTTGGCCCGGGTTGGATGTCAGGAAATTGAAGCAAACATAAAGACATCCAGTAAACTCAGAATAAATATGTTATCATCAACTTAAATATTTACATTATAGAAAGGAAGACCACAGTAAAACTGGAAATTAGAGGGAGTGAGAGAGGTCATCCAGTCCAGCTCTTATTTTATATCATAAGCTTTAAAGCTTCCAGACTGTTTTCTTTACAACAGCCTTTGAGATAGATAATGTCATTTCCCCTATTTTACAAGTAAGGATCATGGTGTTCAGAAGTGACTTGCCTATGTTCGTACATCTAGCAAACTGCAGAATGCAGGCCTTCTGACTCTAAATCCCATGCTCTTTCAATTACAAATAGTCACATTATAGAAAGATTACAGTTAAACTGGAAACTAGAAGAGACTGTTGTTGAGTCGTTTCCATCGTGTTCATCTCTTCGTGACCCCACTGGGGTTTTCTTGGCAGAGATACTGGAGTGGTTTGGTATTTCCTTCTCCAGCTCATTTCACAGGTGAGAAAACTGAGGCAAACAGAATTAAGTGACTTGTCCAGGGTCACACCGCTAGTAAGTGTCTGAGGCCAGATTTGAACTCAGGAAGATGAGTCTTCCTGACTTCAGGCCTGGCACTCTATGTATTCTGGCACCACCTAGAGGCCCAGAGAAGACTTTAGAGGCTACCTACTCCACCCAAACTTGTTTATAGATAGCTCCAATTAGTTACTGATGACAACATAACCGGTTAATAGCAGACCTGGGAGATCTAGCTTCCAAGTATTCTTTCTCGTATTCCACATAGTCAAGGGACTTACTCAGCTAGAAGTGAGAAGGGCAGAAATTGTTCTCTATTAATAGACCCCATGCACCCTGCCCAGGGGCTGGTGGAGGAATAAGCTTTAATGGAACTGGGACAAATCTCATATCACTCAACTTGGCTCCTTATCAGGGCACTGGGTTTGCTCAGTTCTGTGCTCATCCTGCTATTTCAGTAGCTAAAGCAACAGAGCAGTCATTTTCCTCTGAAAGATTTTCCCCACTCTTGAGGAAGCATGTATATCTTATATGTACATAGCTATCTGAATATTGTCTCTCCTATTAGAATATGAGTTCCTTGAGAGCAGGGGCTATGGTTTTTGCCTTCTTTTGAATGACTGGCACTTAGCACGATGCTGGGGGAAACTAGTAAGTGCATAATAAATATTTCCTGTCTGACTGACATGTTGTTCCCTTTCCCCACGTTTCTGAAGACATATGGCACAGTGTGGAGAAAACTAGATCCAATCCAGAGATCTCAGGTTCAAACACCAGCTCTGTGACTTACTCCCTGTATTATCTGAAGCAATTACTTAACTCCCCGGGCCTCAGGTCCCTCATCTCTTAAAAAAAAAAAAAACTTGAACCAAATATTCTCTAAGGTCTCTTCCAACTCGAAACCCTTGACTATGGTTCCATTTTCTATTTGGAAGCAGTGAAAATTAGAATTCTGCCAGTACTTAAAAAGTAAAATGTCTTTGGATGATCTATTCCTCTCCAGAGGTAATTTATCAAAGAGGTAAATTATAGAGTAGGAACAAGGATTCTCTTTCATTGACATATGGGCTAGAGTCATTATGATCCATGCTGCCAGCCTCTTGGCTTGAGAGGCAGGATTCAAATGTATCATCACTTCAGGAGCTCAGAGCGCTGGACCTGATTTTAACCATGATACATAAATTATGTTTGGTTTCCTCTCCCTCCTTCCCCCCCTCCCTCCTTCTTCTCTCTCTCTCTCTCTCTCTCTCTCTCTCTCTCTCTCTCTCTCTCTCTCTCTCTCTCTCTCTCTCTCTCTCTCTCAGAGGTACAGTGATAATCTTTACCATATAACCCTCCATTTGGAGAATACTTGCTGTTAAATGTAGAGGAAAGATTAGAATGCTGATCTATCCATTCTCTTAAATGATCTCCTCAAACTCAGGATAAATCTGCCCCAAAGTTTTGAGACTTAAGAAGAATATATAGGCACGATGGGATTCTCCAGATTTTCTGACTCTAGGTTAGAGGAATTCCCATTGTGGTTTATGCTGGTCTGCGGTCTGCTCTTGTTCTCTGGCACTCCAAACTAGCTCTTCAGGATAAATGAGCTGAATTCTGGATGGACTTCTCCAAAGTGAACCAGAGTGAGAATTCTTCCTAAAAAGGCTTTTATTATTTCTTAGACTCTGCATATGTAAAGCACTTCATAGCTGTTTTTCTTACATCCTGTCTGAGGAATGTTATCATGACCATTTTACAAATGGGAGTAAAAGAGTTCTCTACTCCCTCCCCACCCCATCACTGAGAAACAGAGCCAGGAATAAAATTCTGAGATCTTGAGATAAAGACAGACAGACAGACAGATAAACAGATAGATAGATAGATAGATAGATAGATAGATAGATAGATAGATAGACAGATAGATAGACAGATAGATAGACAGAAAGATAGATAGATAGATAGATAGATAGATAGATAGATGATAGATAGATAGATAGATAGAAAGAAGGATATTTCTTAAGTTCTTAGAAGCACTTTTAATGGTGGCAAAGAATTGGAAATTGAGGTGATATCTATCAATTGGGGAATGACCGAACAAGTTATTATATGTGATTGTGGTAGAATACTATTGTGCTATGAGAAACAATGAGTAGGATGCTCTCAGAAAAACCTGGAAAGACTTACATGAACTGATGCAAAGTAAAATGAGCAGAACCAGGAGAACATTATATACAGTAATAGCAATACTGTATGATGATCAAATGTGAATTACATAGCTGTTCTCAGCAATACAAAGATCCGAGACAATTCTGAAGGACTTAAGATGAAAAATGCTATCCATCTCCAGAGAAAGAACAGATGAAGTCTGAATGCAGATGGAAGCATATTTGTTTTACTTTTTCTTGGTTTTTCATTTTGTCTTTGCTTCATTTTACAACATGACTAACATGGAAATACGTTTTGTATAACTGTGCATGTCTAATCAGTATCAAATTGCTTGCATTCTCAATTGGGGGGAAGCAAAAGAAAGAGGGAGAGAACTGGGCACTCAAAATTTTTTAAAAATAAATGTTAAAAACTGTTTTCACATATAATTGGGGAAAAATAAAATATTAAATTGGGTGGAAAAAAGTTCTTAGAAGCAACTAGGTAGAACAGTGGCTTCGAGTCAGGAAGATCTGAGCTCAAATCTGGCCTCAGACACTTATTAGTCTACCCTCTGTCTGCCTCACTTTCTTCAACTGTAAAATGGAGATAATAATTGTACCTACCTCCCAGGGTTCAAAGAGGATCAAGTGAGATAATATTTGCAAAACACTCTGCAACGGTGCTAATGGCCCGACAACCCAGCGCCCTGGAAGATTTCAGTGTAGTACATGCAAGAGATGGGCTACCTGAAATAACAAAGGGATGATCCAGTTTCTAAATATTTCTCATTCATCTGCAACAAGTTATAGAATTCTGGGCTTCAGAACTGGAAGGAACCTTAGAGACCTTTGGGATCAGTCCCGATAGCTGAGGAAACTGAGGACCAGAAAAGTTAAATGAATTACTCAAGATTACACAATGAATAGAGGAAGCAGGATTCAAATCCATTTCTCCTCTGAGCATGTTCTTTTCACTATAGTATACTGTTGTTAGCCAGGCTATTTATGATTGCATTACCTCACAACAAAGAGAAAAGTGTTTGTCCGTTTTCAAAGAGGCCCGTGACATCAGAGAAATAATGACTTGACTTGCACTTGACTTTGTTTTCAGTGAGGGAGGGCTGTGCAGGTCACCAGGCTCACTTCTCCTCCAGAGCCCTCTGAATCGAGTGACCAGATATTCATCAGGATGACTGGAGATGACCCAGGATGCACTGGGAGACTTCAGCCTTTTAGGCTAAGGCCTTTTCAGGTACTCACTTAGAGTGAGGTAATACTCATTCAGTGAATAGGCCTCTTTAAAAAGTGGTCAGGGGGATGGCTCCTTTAATAGTAAAGAAAAAAACAAATAGATAAATCATGCTGGGAGGGGCAGGAGCCTAAAAGTTGTTGCTTCAAAGACAAACTGTTATTATTGATATTCACTTTAAGCCAGGAGGGTCAAAAACAGCCATTGATTGGAGGTTGGGCAGAGACCCATTGTGGTTCAATGGATGGACTTCAGAATGCACTGGGTCTAAGGTTTTAGGGTAGACAAGGTTAAAGGAAAGAAAAGGAAAGGAAGGGGAGGGAAGAGGAGGGAAGGGAAGGCAAGAAAAGCCAAGGAATCTAGCCAATGTACCCCAAGTTAACTGGGCAGCTTCTGACCATCAAAAAAGAAGGTAAGGAGAAAAGACGGTTTATATGGACGAAGACTACACTTCTTGGGTACTAGAAATGCTTTTTTTTTCTTTTCCTAATCCATCCCACTCCCTTGGTCTCTGTGGACATGCTATGTATTTATCCATCTCTCTGCCTGACACCACATCATACCAGGTTATTCCTTAGCTGTCCTGTTATATATGAAGCATCCAAGCCTTACAATACCATGGTCAGACTGTTGCAGTGGGGCTATCCTGTACCATGTGCTCCTCTCAAGCTGTGACCTCTCCATGTCAGAGACATGGTCCGGACTGGCACAGTCATCTGTTGGAGTAAATCATTGTAGCAGGTGGTTCCCTACAGGGAGCAATTTGAAGGAATGATTAACACCCCAGCTCTCCACCCTCTCAGAAATATCTCTTCCTTTGGGTTTGGCATGGGTCCTATAACCTATAGTATTCTCTTGTTTTCAGAACCCTATTTAAATGTGGACCTTTTATGTAGGAAGAGAGAAGCAGCCTGTGGTATAATAAAGAGGATTGGCCTGAGAGTCAGGATTCCTGTCTTTTCCTTGCTTTGAATTCAGGATATTTGAGCTGGAAGGGATTTTGGCAACCACTGAGTTCCAATCCCCTCATTTTATAGCTTTGAATCAATTCAACCAGAACTAATTGAATCCCTACTGTATTCTAGTCATTGTTGTACTAGACACTGGGAATATAATAACAAAAATGGAAATGGTCCCTCTTTAAGATAAGAGTTTATAGTCTACTCAGGGGAAATATCATGTACACAAATAAGTGAGCAAGGAGAGAGGGATGAAAGATCATTTCTTCTGTTCTGAATATGCAGACTTTGAGATGTCCAGGAAATATAGAGTTTGAAATGTGAATTAGAGCTGGGACTAGGAGACATTTGGCTAGAGGACAAATACATGGGCACTGATGAAGTCACTGAAAGAGCAGAGAGAAAAAAGAGGGTCCAGGATAGTCTTGGTTATACTCACAGTTAGAAGAGACCCTAAAGAGACCCCTGCACAGTAGACTGAGGATAGAACTTGGAGTCAGAAGACATGAAGTTAAATCCTGCCTCAAACACTAAATCAATTTTTAACCCTAAGGATAAAAGCCTCATCTGTGAAATGGGAATAATAATAGCAGCCACTGTACAATACGATGATCAAGTAAGATAAGATAAAGCACTTGGTGAATCTTATCACCATATAAATGCCAAAAGAAATCCAAAGGGTTGGAAGAGAACTGAGAGAGAGCAAAGGCATAGGAAATATCAGCTCTGGGTCTTGAAAACAGGTCTTCCTATGCCAAATCTTGAGCTCTAGAAAGAAACAAGCATTTATTAAACACCTACTATATATCAGTGGGGTAGCTACGAGACTAAAGCTCATTTTCCTAAATTTAAATCTGACCTCAGAAACTTACTAGCTGTATGATCCTGGGCAAGTCACTTAACCCTGTTAGCCTCAGTTTCAAATGTAAAATGAGCTGGAGAAGGAAATGGCAAACTATTCCAGTAACTTTGCCAAGGAAACCCCAAATGAGGTCATGAAGAATCAGACACAATGCAAATGACTGAATAAAAATATGTGCCAATCATCATTCTGCATTTTTCAAATGTTATCTCATTTGATCCTAAAAATTTTGGGAAGCTGGTGAGATTATTATCCCCATTTACAGCTGAAGAAACTGAGGCAGACAGAGGTTAAGTGAATTGTCCAGGGTCACCCAGCTAGTGTCTAATGTTGGATTTTCAGGTCTTCCTGACTCTAGGTCCAGTGCTCAATCCACTGTGCCACCTTTTTGCCTCCCCAGTCTGCTACATTAATAGTGTTGGGTCATTATTTGGATCCATCCCTTAGAAAGGCAGTTAGGGGGTGGGGGTGGAAGGTGGGGAGAATGAAAATAAGAGGAGAAATAGTGTAAAATCTAATGAATTTGAACTATTAAACCTGAAGAGAAGGCAGAGAATGAACTTGATGAAGGTGCTCCAATAGCCAAAGGATTTGACAGAGAACAGTACTTAAAGAAGCTTGTATTGAAGTATAACAGGGTTCAATCAAATTGAAGGAAGAACTTACTGCAAAGCAAAGGGTCAGTGCAGCCCAGGATGCTGGGATATGAGTCGGCTGAGAAGAGACAAAGAATCAGAGCCAGATCAGAGAAAGCCCTCTGACAGAAGGGGCAAACACCTTTCCGAGCTGGGTAGCCAGAATCCCTGCAGAATCTCTGTGCCAATACTCCTCCAATACGTAAGGAAGGAAGGAGCACTAGCTGGGCAAGGCTCTGAGTCCTCCTGTGCCCTTTCTGCTTTGTTAGGCAAGCTCATCACCTAGCCCACCTATTCCCTTAACAGGGAGGAGATCACAGATGGCCCTGGAGGCAGACAAGAGTCAAAAATAAAGCCAGGTTATAAAACATTGCACCTCAACCCATGACAAATATCTACATTTGCCAAAGCTTGTAGTTACAGGAAAATGAATTTTAAGCTTTTTGGAGGCTAAGATGGAAAATAGAGAAAAGTAAAAATAGGAAATCTAGAGACAGAAGCAGGCATCCTTGGTCTTGAAAATCTTCGGGTATCTCTTCCGTTCACAGTTGAGAACAATCACAGGGTAACAATAACACTGTATATTAATTGCCTTTGGCACCAGCACCTCCTTGTGTCAGAGAATTGGCAGCCTTCTTATTGCAAAAAGAAAGCTGAGGGCACAATCTTAGGAAGTCCTAATTGCACTCATTTGAAACAATCAGCTCTTTGCTTTGATGATTTACTAATGGGCTCCCTATATCCCTTGAACTTTGCCTTTGCTTTTTGAAAGTTAAGTTCTTTTAACTATTTTGAGTGATAATCTTCAATCTCCATGATGAAGCATAAATGATGCACCAAATATTTTGTAAATAAATGGCAAATGTGCCTGCTGTTTCTTGATCAATTTCATCATAAGCCTATGTTGTCTTTGGCTGTATTGCATTTTTCCAAGTTGTTGATAACGTGATAGTATAGACACACCTGTATCCCATCCTTAATCTATCTCTTAGAAACCTGTGTAGAGCTCAGAAGCTTTTAACTTGCTCAGTTTGGAAAGAAGATATTAATCTCAAAGTAGGATAGGATGGGGACTTAAGTCCTGACAACAGAGAAGAGGGAGATGGAGAAGAAATGGTGGTTGGGACCTGATCCTAACATCCTGTTTGGAGAGAAGAAATGCTGCTGTCTGTGGTGCTACTTGGCTGGCATGCCCTTCTTCTGAGTGTCTTTAGCCTGGTTGTGCTGAGATTCTCAATATACCCAATATGGCTACAACAGTTTTGCATAAGCATATCTCTAAAATCAAGATGACTTAATGTTGACTCCTTCCAATATATTAGGGAGGCGGCAAAAAAAAACCCCAGAACGGACATTTAGGAGCTGAGCTCAGTGATTCTTGGAACATATAAGTGGGTAGGGAAATGGCAGCTTTAGGAAATGGGTGATCAGAGACTTTACCTTGTATTCCATTTTAAGTAAATGAACTTTCTTTAAACTAGGAAGTCATATGGTTTATTCTGACACGTTGGGAGAAAGGCAGATTCCATGGAAATGGGGATTTGTGAGATGTACTTTGAAGTAGACTTTCCTTGAGTTCTGTGTCGAAAGACTTTACACTATTCAACAGGGTATGTTATAGGGCCCAGGTGCTACATTAGCATACAGAGGTGATGCTCCAGATCCATCAGGGAAAGGACTAGCAATTTAGAGTATTTTTCCCTGTGGTATCCTCTAGAGATTGGTTTTCATGCTCTCCGGCTAACCTCAGTTGGGATCAACACCGTGGACTTTGATATAGCTGGCCAGTGATAGTAGTAAGCACTATGATCCTAAGAGAATAGGATCAAAGGACCCATGCCTATAATCTCACTTCAACCAGTCAATTGACAAATACTTATAGAACTACTGGTAATACCCTATTCTATGCTCTGTGGGGAAGACAGAGCCATAAAAGACAAGAACCCTGCCCCGAAAGAAGCTTAGAATATAACAATCTGTGGGACGGTTAAGTGGCACAATGGATAGAGCATTGGGCCTGGAGTCAGGGAAACCTGATTTCAAATATAGCCTGGCACTTACTAGCTGTGTGATATGGAGAAGGCACTTCACCTCTATTTGCCTCAGTTTCCTCATTTGTAAAGTGTGAATAATCACAATGCCTACCTCCCATGCTTGTTATGAGAGCCAAATGAGGTAATGAGTGTAAAAGGCTTAGCACAGTGCCTGGCACCTAGTAAGCACTATATAAATGTTAGGTGGTGTTATTATATATTCACAAGAGGGTAATAATACAAGGAAATTTATGTATAAGTATAGATGATAGCTCACCTCTGGCATGTAATAACAGTGTGACCCTGGGCAAGTCATCAAACTTTTCAATACTGAGATTCAAATATTGCTTCTACTTCTTCCTCCTTGATTATGCATTCTTCTCACATGCCCTAATTATGAGAAATAGCCACTTCTAGCCCTTCCCTCCTCCTTTATATGCTAATTTCTCCTTTCATGTTCTCTTGTATGTTCCCCCCTTTCAAATCTTCAAAACAGAATCAATTCTGCCCCACCCTATTCTGTTTTCCTTATTTAACTCCGTTTCAAGAGAGAAAGGTTCTGAAGGTTCCTTCTGCCCTATTAGAATGTTAGCACTGCATCATGTAGCTCCCTCCAGTTACTCAAATATTTTTTCCTTCTCTATTTTGTCTTTTCTTTCTTTCATTTTTTTTAAATCTTTGTCTTGGCTCTTGTGTTTCAAAGTTACTCAACCCTGGTCTTTTTATCGGAAGTATTTGAATGTCCTCAATTCCATTAAATTCCATTTTATCTTTTCTCCTATAAGATAATACCCAGCTTTTTGAGGTAAATTAATCCTGGTGGTAAGCCTTTATCTTTTGCCTTGTGGAATATTGTATTCTGAGATCTCCTTCTCAGTACTGTAAGAAGCTCCCAGGTCTTGGGTGCTCCCTCTGCAGTTCTTTAGTACTTGAATTGCTTCTCTTTGACTACGTTGGGGCTTCCTGACTTTGCTAGACCATCAAAGAAGCCTTCTGCTCTTGCTGCTTCCAAACCTCTAGGTATCTCTGGCTTATTGCTGGTTGTGGTGGAAGACTTAGCTTGTTTGCCTACATCACTTGGGGCTTTGCCCATCAGTTCCCTTTCCTATTGCCTGTGGGCTTAACAATGGCTCCTGGGGATAATATAAAGTGGAAGAAGTCATTTTTCATTTTCTCATTGGCTTTCTTGGTCATTATCCTGTCTGACTTGATGTCACAAGTTTTCCTGGAGCAATAGTATGGGAGCTGGGGGCTATTCCTCAAGTTCAGGCAGCTACCTTGGCACAATTTGACTTTTGAAGACTTTCACATCTAACTGGTCTCCTTGTCCTAAGTCCTTGTCCCTGCTTCAATTCACCCAGATGGTGAAGTGTTTCCTAAAGTACAGGTCTGACCACATCACTTTCCTACTCAAGAAATTCCAACAGTTCCTTGTTGTCTTTTGGACCATTTGATCATAGATAATAGAGCTAGAAGGGGTCTTAAAGTTTGTCAGGTTCAACCTTCACTTTATAAATGAGGAAATTGAGGCCCAGAGAGTATTGGTGACTTCCCCAAGCCCACATAGTTATTTGAGACAGGATTGAAACTTGGATCTCTCTGATTTAAAATCCAGTGCTCTATCTATGCTATACTGCCTTCTGATCAAATAGAAACTCAGCTATTTGACTTTTGAAGACCTTTGCAGCCTAGCTTCAACCTACCTCTCCAGACTTGCTATATCCTGCTCCCTTTTGTGTACATTATAATCCTATCAAACTGATCTTTCTGCTGTTTCTCATGCATAGTACTTCATTTTGTTCCCCTATGCCTACTTGGAATGCACTCCTTCCTCACCTCTACCTCCAAAACTTTGTTAGAATTCGAAACTCAGAACTCTTAGAATTAAAAACTCTTATCATCTTCTACATGAAATCTCTTGCTAGTACATTCTTCCCCATGAATACATAACATATACAATTTTTTGTATTCTTATATTTGTACGTTATCTGCCCCACCTCACACCTATCAGACTGGCAGAGACGAAAAAAGAGGAAGATACCGCTGTCTAGCCATTTTGGAAAGTTGGAACTACGATGTGAAAGTTACTAAACTATGCTATACCACTACTAGATACCTATCTCAAAGAGGTCAACGATAGAGGAAAGGGATCAATATAGAAGAAAATATGTATAGAGGCTCTTCTCCTGGTGGACAAAAATTGAAAACTAAGAGGATATCTTCCTGTTGGGAAACGGCCAAATAAATTGTTATATTAATGTGATAGATTGTTATTCATAAGAAATTATGAAATAGACACTTTCAGAGGAGACTGGGAAGACTTTTATGAACCAACACAGAGCAAAATGAGCAGAAATTGAAGAACAGCTTATATAATGACAACTTTAAAAGACTTTAGTACTCTGATCAGTGCAAAGACAAGTCCAGAAGACTGATAAAATATACCATTCTCCTCCTACTAGAGAGATATGAAAGAAAAAGAGGAGAGAGATTTTATAAATATGTGTCTATCTATCATCTATCCATCCATCCATCCACACACCTGTGGAATGACTAGTGAAGGAATTTATTTTGCTGCAAAAGGTATGAGTATCTATATATTTTGAAAGTTTTAAAATAACTTTTTAATTTGGGGGAGTACAGATTATGAATGCATGTAAACATAAGTAAATAAAAATGTAAAAAACAATGCCTATGGTTCGAAAATTATTCCCTAAAATGGAGATGGAGGGCACTCTACCAAATTACTTTTTATGAGACAATATAGTCCTAGTATGAAACAAGTGAGAAACAAAGCCGAGCAAAGAACTATAGACCAATCTTACTAATGAATATTAATGTCAAATTTTAAATAAAATCATTACAAAGAGAATATAGAAACATCCAGAAAATACTTCATTATAATCAAGTTGGATTCATACCAGAGATGCAGATGCAAGGATGGTTATATATCAGTAAAACAATGTCATAATTAATCACATGAAGAATAAATATAACACAAACCACATGGTTATTTCAATAGATGCAGAAAAAACCTTTGACAAAATACTGTACTTTATGTTAAAAAACCTTAAAATGCATAAGTATTAAGAGGTCCTTTAAAACAATCAAAAATATAGCACTAAAGCCAAGACCTAATTGTTTGCAATTAAAAAATCCTAGAAGCTTTGCCAGTACAAAAAGGGATAAAGGATGCTCCTTTTCCCCATTATTACTTTTCTGATTCACTTTTCTTTCCTCTGTTGCTATTTGACGTATTTCTAGAACTGCTTGCTATATCCATAAAAGAACAAAATCAAAAGTACAAATGTCAGCAAAGAGAAAACAGATGACTTGATGATGTACTACACAAAAGAAATCTACAAAAATTATTAAGATTCCTATTCAGTATCAATAAGACCCATCAAGAATTCTTATCTGTTATGGTGACTATCCAATGTTTCCCTAATTTGCATCTTTGCTGGCTATGTCATAAATCAAGCAATGACCATTTTGCCCAACAATTACTGAACCCCTCTAGTTTTTCATCTCTTAATTCTCTCAAATGCAGTTTATTCAAAATTGAGCTCATTATCTTTCTTCCCCAAATGTTACTCCCCTCTAAACCTCCTTATTACCACTGAGGGTACTACCATCCTTTCAGTTCTCCAGACTTATAATTTTGGTATCATTCTGGACTCCTCACTTTCTCTCATATCCCCTCTCATATCCAGTGTGTTTCCAAGGCATGTCAATTTTACCTCAATAACATCTCTCACATTACACCCCCTCCTCTCCTCTGACACTGTCATCACCTTGTTACCAATCCTTCTTGCCTCTTGTTTGGGACTATTAAAACAGCCTGCTATTACAAATGCATCTGCCTGCCACAAGTCTCTCCTCATTCCAACCCAACCTCCACTCAGCTGTCAGAGTGATTTTCCCAAGGCACAGTTCAAGCCATATTACTCCCTTCCTCCTTCTTCTTCCACTTAGTAAATTCAGTGACTCCCAGGCACTTCCAGGATTAAATCTATAATTCTCTGTTAGACATTAAGAACCTTTATAATCTAGAGTCACTTCCTCCATATTTCCAATCATATTACGCCTTATTTACCTCTCCACAAAACACCATCCCACCCATGCCTTTGATCCAGGGACACTGGCTTCCTTGCTATTCCTTGAACAAGAGTCTCCATCTCCCGGCTGCAGGCATTTTCACCAACTGTCCAAGACTATCCCCCATACCTAGAACATTCTCTCTTCTCATCTAGTTTCCTTCAAGTTCCAACTGAAATCCCACCTTCTACAGTAAACCTTTCCCAATCCCTCTTATTTCTGGTGCCTTTCTTCTAGTTCCTATTTATATTCTATTTCTTACTCTTCATATTTATATTATATATTAACTATATAATATTTTTTGTATATAATATAGTTATATGCTATATATGCATATACATGAACTTGTATTTACATATACATGTGTATTTATTTATTCTATTTATCCTGTACAACCTATTTGTACCGATTTGTTTCCTTGTTGATTTTACTATTAGACTGTGATTTCCTAGTGAGCAGGGACTATCCTTTGCCTTTCTTTGAATGCTTTGAGTACTCAGTATAATGCCTAGCACATAGTAAGTGCTTAATAAATATTTATTGACTGACCAACCATCCTCAAACCACCAATAAGAAACACTGGTAGGAAAAGACATATGCAGAGGGAACATGCATGGCCAAGGTAATCTATGCTCCCAGAGCTGTGTCCCAGATGGAAGCCTCTCTTTCTCTGACAATCCTGCTTGCTGTTTCTCCTGCAAAGCTGCCAACATTGGTAAGTCTCATGAAATTTGCAGATAACACCCATGTACAGGATGTGATACCTAACACACTGGATGACAGAGTCAGGATCCAAAAGCGTCTTGATGGGCTAGAGTACTGGGTTGAATCTAATAAGATAAAATTTAATGGGGATAAATGTAATGTCTTACACTTCCATGTAAAAATCAACTTCACAAATGTAAAACTGGGAAGTATAAAGAGAAAGTCATTGTTCTGAAAAGAATTTGAGGGTCTTAGTGGTTGCAAATTCAATGATTCAGCAGTATGACATGGGAGCCAAAACGAAACGCAATTATGCAAAGAACGTTATTTCCAGCAACAGGAAGGGGATAACCATAATGTACTCTGCCCTTGTCATAGATCTTCTGGAGCAAACTCTGTTCAGCACTGGGTACCATGATTTGAGAAGCACGCTGATTATCTGGAGAGGGCAAGAAAGAGAGTGAAGGTCTTTGAGTTCATGGCATTCAAGGATAGGTGCAAGGACCTGTCACATTTAGCCTGGAGAAAAGAAGGCTCAGCAGGAACACGATGATGGGTTCTAGGTGTTTGCAGGATTGTCACCTGGAAGAAAAATTAGACTTGTTCTCTTTGACCCCAGAGAACAAAACCAGGAACAACATGGAGAAGCAGAGAAGAGACAAGGGAGAAGGAAGCAGAAGGTTTGGCAGACTTAGCGTCTGGTACTTCATCCTGCCAGGTGATCTTCAGAATCTTCCTACAACAATTTAAAGAGAAGTAATTCAGTTTCCTGGCATGGTGCTGGCATACTGAGCAGGTTTTATGGGCATGTAATAATGAGATCAACATGATGGTTCTGTAGACCTTCAGTTTGGTAGTCAGTCTAATATCTCTTTTCTCCCACACTTTTCTGCAAATTTCATGAGGCTTTCCAACGTTGGCAGCTTTGAAGGAGAAACAGCAAATGTCTCAAACACCAAGCTAGATCTGGCAATGCATCTCAGGAAAATTTCCTAACAATTGCAGCTATTCAATAGAGGATCAGGTTGCCCCAGAGGTGGTAGGCACCTCACCATTAGGGGTGTTCAAGGAGAGCGAGATGGTCCCTTGTTACATATGGTATACTGGGATTCTTTTGTGTGTGATTGACCTAAAGGACCATTGACATCTCTTCCAACCCTCAAATCTGTGTTTTCTAGTCCTGGCGAGTCACATCAGATGCACAGGCGTAATTTGTGGGGACATAAACAGTCATCGATTGGCATATGACATAGATTCAGGCAATCTCCCTGAATTGCCAGTACATATGCAGGGACATAAGGTATAACATCCATTTTACGATTACCTGCAGGAAAGTAGAACCATGAGTCATAGGCAGAACTCTAAAATATAAATTATAAAGCAAAAGCACATACTGTACACTAAGATCATTAATCATATGAAACAAATAACATATAGCATCACATATTAAGGGTGCATGCAGAAAAAGACGAAGATCATTTTTTAAAAAATCAAAATCTGTGATTTTATTGCTATAATGAATTCTTCATTCCTTCCCAGGTTGCACTTCTCCATACTTTTCCAATACGCCCTACAAACCTTCCATCCTAGAAGATCAGCTCAGTCCTGGAGTCCACATTGCAGAAGTACCCTAGAACCACAGGGCCCCTCCCTCCTGTTGTAGGGCTCTTCCCAACACCCCTATTTAAGGAGAGTGGGTAGGCAAGAAACCTTTCTCAGACCTTCTTAATATTAGTGTCTTCCCTCTGAGATGATTCCCAATTTATCCTTTATCTATCTTATTTGTATATAGTTGGGTCTTTTTGCATGTTGCCTCCTGTATTAAATTGTGAATTTCTTGAGACCAGGAACTGATTGGTTTTGGTTTTGGTTTTTGCTTTTCTTTATATCCTGAGTACTTGGTACAATGCACATAGTAGGTGCTTAAGAAATGTTTGTTGACTGATTTGACTATGAATATTTACAAGGGTTGAAAGAGTTTCATATTTCTTTTTTTCCCACCCATCCCACAAAAGGGCTGGGAAAGGTGGGAGGAAGAAAAAATAGATTTTTGTTAAAAAGAAAAAGAAATTTAAAAATTAAAAACGCTTGCTCTCTCATTCCAGTGCTTTCTAAGACAGAGGAGCCCCTAATTCTAAAGTAGGTGGTTTAAGAAGCCTTCTCCCTTTCCTTTTCAACAACTTTCTTCTCCTGCTTAAGTACCCAACAACACCCTGCCCTCAGCTTCTCGTTTTCTTCCCCCAGGGAACCCTACTACTGTACTGTGCCCATCGGAGTCAGCTTTCACTAGGCAGCAAGTGCCCCAAGGTTTCGGCTTTTCCTTTTTTCCTCATCATAGCCCTGAATCCCATTCCCATACATCCTGGCTAGATTGGTTATTGTCCTTCATGTTCAAAGAGAACCAAAATGATATCACTATGTTGGGGTCATGTCTGTCTGACTGTGATTGATTAGACCAATATGAGCTCAGAAGGCTCTACCACAGATTGGGTACAAATAGTTCATCTGAACATCCAGAGTGGAGATATCTCTAAATCTGTGCATCTTGTGTTTCTTTTGAGTGACTACAATCCTGCTTTGCTTATAGAGCATGTGTCCCCTGGTGGGTGTCCTGTGCCAGTATCTCCCATGTCTCACAATTGATTTCAAACTTTTTCAGAGACCCTGAGAGTGTATTGCTTCTTCTGACCCCTAAGAAAGAGCTTGTTTTATGTGAATTCTCCATAAAATAGTCTTTTAGGCAAATGTACCTTGGGCTTTTGGGTAATGTAGCCAGATCGCTGGGGTTGTGCTCTCTACAGTAGAGTTTTAGGGTTTGGCAGTTCAATTCAAGAAAGGACTCCGGTATCTTTTCTCCCACACTTTCCTTCAGAGTCTCCCAAACCACTGAGCTAGATCTGGCAATGTATGTGTCCACCTCTTTTTTCAGTGTATATACCCCTGGAAAACATAATGCCAAGGCAAGTGAACTTATTCACAGCATTCAAAATTTCTCCATTTGCTATAACTAATAGTATCACATATGAATGGTGTGGTGCTCATTGTCAGGTGAAAATAAGCACATGGGAGAATCGATCCATACTCCATTGCACCTCAGCCTCAGAGGCTGCATCAAATACACAATTATCTTCAAACAAAATGTTGTATTCCAACTCTCCTCTCACTTTAGTCTTGGTTTGTAGCTTTTTCAAGTTAAATAATTGATTGTCAGTGCAGTAGCTGACTTTGATGCTGTTTTTGTACTTGTTGAAGGCAACTGGCAATACCATTGAAAACATCATGCTAAAAAGCATGGGAGCAAGCACACGGTCCTATTTCTCTCCAATGGTGACTGGCATCACCCATTATCCAGAACTCATGTAAGCATGTCATTGTGAAACTGACATAAAATACTGATGAATTTCTCTGGGCAAGCAAATTTTGCCATGATCTTCCACATGCCCTCATGACTAGTAGTATCAAAGGCTTTGGTCAAATTGATGAATATTGTGTGGAGACCTCTTTGGAGTGGTTGGGCAGAAAACACCATATCGACCATTCATCAGCCTTTCTGAAGCCATGCTGACTCTCAGGAAGATAACCATCATATCAGCTGATTAAGGAGGACTCTGGAAAGAATACTGCCAACAATGACTAAGAGAGCGATTCTGCCTTGTAATTGTCAGAAGACAGCCTATTTCCCTTTCCTTTCTAGAGATGGACAATGGAAGCATTCTTACACTCCTGAGGGATAATTTCCTCTTGCTATATAACTGGGAAAATTGGAGGAGCCAAGATGGCAGAGTAGAAAGACTCATGTATGCTAGCTCCAAACCCACAGCCCATAAATTTCCTGTAAAAAGAATTCCCCACAAATTCTGGAGCAGTGCAAGCCATGCAGCAATGCAGTGGAGGAGATTTCTGTTCCAGAGAGCCCTGAAAAACCGACCCCAAAGGTCCATCATGCACCGGACAGTGGAGCCCAGCCCCGCCCTGCCCTGGACCGCGGCCCCAGAGGAGCAGATGAGCAGGCTTCAGGGACGGAATCTCTCGCAGCCGCGAAGGACCCTCCACCCACAGGTGCTACAGGTCAATGAGAGAGACTTCTGGGCTGGCCGAGAGGGGAGTGGGGTATCTCCATAACTCAGACCCCCTCAGGAGGCAGCAGCAGAGGCAGTGGCAGAGGCAGCTGCGGCTAGGAGCTCCCGGAGCAGACAGGAGCTCTGCTCCATTACTGGAGGTCTCCACATAAACCCCCTGAAGGAACTGAGCCTGGGAAGTGGCGCTGCCCCAACCTGAGCACCAGAACTTGAGCTCACATTGAATAGCAGCCATGCCCGCTGCTGAAAGTCCTGAGGCTGGGGAGCAACATTTGAATCTCAGACCCCAAGCACTAGCTGGGCTGATCTAGGCAGGGGTGGAGAGGAATCTCAGAAGTCAAGTAACTGGCTGGGAAAATGCCCAGAAAAGGGAAAAAAATAAGACCATAGAGAGCTACTTTCTTGAGGAAGAGATGTTTCCTCCTTTCCTTTCTGATGAGGAGGAACAATGCTTACCATGAGGGAAAGATATAGAAGTCAAGGCCTCTGTACCCCAAACATCTGAAATAGATATCCAATGGGCTCAGGCCATGGAAGAGCTCAAAAAGGATTTTGAAAATCAAGTTAGACAGGTGGAGGAAAAACTGGGAAGAAAAATGAGACAGATGCAAGAAAAGCATGAAAAATGGGTCAATACCTTGCTAAAGGAGACACAAAAAAACGCCGAAGAAAATAACACCTTGAAAAATAGGCTCACTCAATTGGCAAAAGAGGTTCAAAAAGCCAAGGAGGAGAAGAATGCTTTCAAAAGCAGAATTAGCCAAATGGAAAAAGAGGTTCAAAAGATCACTGAAGAAAACAGTTCTCTCAAAATTAGAATGGAACAGATGGAGTCTAATGACTTTCTGAGAAACCAAGAAATCACCAAACAAAACCAAAAGAATGACAAAATGGAAGAGAATGTGAAATATCTCACTGGAAAAACAACTGACCTGGAAAATAGATCCAGGAGAGACAATTTAAAAATCATGGGACTACCTGAAAGCCATGATCAAAAAAAGAGCCTAGACATTATCTTTCATGAAATTATCAAGGAAAACTGCCCTGAGATTCTAGAACCAGAGGGCAAAATAAGTATTGAAGGAATCCACCGATCACTGCCTGAAAGAGATCCAAAAAGAGAAACTCCTAGGAACATTGTGGCCAAATTCCAGAATTCCCAGGTCAAGGAGAAAATATTGCAAGCAGCTATAAGGAGACAATTCCAACATTGTGGAAATAAAATCAGGATAACTCAAGATCTAGCAGCTTCTACATTAAGGAATCGAAGGGCGTGGAATAGGATATTCCAGAAGTCAAAGGAACTAGGACTCAAACCAAGAATCCCCTACCCAGCAAAACTGATTATAATACTTCAGGGGAAAATATGGTCTTTCAATGAAACAGAGGACTTTCAAGCATTCTTGATGAAAAGACCAGAGCTGAAAAGAAAATTTGACTTTCAAATATAAGAATGAGAAGAAGCATGAAAAAGTAAACAGCAAAGAGAAGTCATAAGGGACTTACCAAAAGTGAACTGTTTACATTCCTACATGGAAAGACAATATTTGTAACTCTTAAAACTTTTCAATATCTAGGTAGTTGGTGTACATGCACACACACATGTACACACACGTACACACGTGCGTGCGCACACATACAGAGACAGAGAGCACAGAGTGAATTGAATAGGATGGGACCATATCTTAAAAGAAATTAAGGTAAATGGTGAGAGAGAAATGTAGTGGGAGGAGAGAGGGTGAAATGGAATGGGGTAAATTATCTCTCATTCAAGAGGCAAGCAAGAGACTTTTTAGTGGAGGGGAAAAGAGGAGAGCTGAGAAAAAAAGCATGAAGTTTACCCTCATCACATTCAACTAAAGGAAGGAATAAAATGCACACTCATTTTGGTATGAAAACCTATCTTACAATACAGGAAAGTAGGGGAGAAGGAGATAAGCAAGGTGGGGGTGATGATGGAAGGGAGGGCAATGGGAGGAGGGAGCAATTTGAAGTCAACCCTCGAGGAGGGACAGGATCAAAAGACAGAATAGAAACAATGGGGGGCAGGATAGGATGGAGGGAAATATAGTTAGTCTTACACAACACAACTATTATCAAAGTCATTTGCAAAACTACACAGATATGGCCTATATTGAATTGCCTGCCTTACCAAAGGGAATGGGTGGGGAGGGAGGGATGGGGAGAATTTGGAACTTAAAGTTTTAGGAACAACTGTTTAGTATTGTTCTTGCTACTAGGAAATAAGAAATACAGTTAAGGGGGAATAGAAAGTCATCTGGCCCTACAGGACATAAGAGAAGATGGGGACAAGAGAAGGGAGGGATGATAGAAGAGAAGGCAGATTGGTGATAGGGGAAATTAGAATGCTTGGTGTATTGGGGTGGGGGGGGAGGGGATAAAAGGGGAGAAAATTTGGAACCCAAAATTTTGTGAAAATGAATGTAAAAAGTTAAATAAATAAAGTTTTAAAAAAACTGGGAAAATTTTTGTCAGCTTTTGTATGAGCAGTGGTCCCCCTACCTTGTAAATCTCAACTGGAATAGGATCAGCATCAGCCACTTTGCAACACAGGAGGAGCTTAATGGCATTCAAAATCTCTTCTTCAGTTCAGCTAGAGAGGGACTGACTTCAACCTGAGATATAGAGTCAGTGACTTCAGCATTGATTGATGATTACCTGTTGAGAATGCTATGGAAGTGTTCAGCTCAGCTTTCTGGGATCATGTCATTACCACTAACCAATGTGACTCCATCAGTGCCAAGTAGTTGAGATGCACTGTAAGCCTTTGGCCCATAAATAGTCTTCAGGGTATCATAAAACTACTTTGGATTGTTACTATCAGCATAAACCAAATTTCATCCGTCTTCTTACTGAGCCAAGAATCTTGCATCTCTCTAAGATTTGCTAGCAAAACCTTGCTAGATATAATAAATCTACTGAATAAACTAACTTATGCTAATGTGTTCATGGTTGTTAGCCATCTAATATAGAATGTGTTTCCAGGGTTAGATCTCCTTTATCAGGGTACTCTTAGAGTTGTAATTTCTGCACCTAAAGGAATAATGAATGAATCTCTAAGCAGGTGACATTTGTGAAAACAAGTACCTACAATGTGCACAGCACTATTCTGGGTGCTATGGAAAATACAAAAAAAAAATTAAGACAGGATCCTCACCCTCAAAGAGTTCATTTTTTTAGAATAAAATTTAATTTTTTATTATAAATTTAACAGTCATCAATAAATTCAAACATTCCTATACATAAAATACCAAAAAAAGAGCATAATATACATGAAGCCATAATTTATGTTAGCTCCAACAAGGTAGTAATGAAATTGCCTTTGTGTTATTTCTGAACTTTTTTATTTTCAGTGTATTTATTTTTTTCATTCTTTTCTTTGTATTTTTTTCTTTCCTTTTTGCCTCTTTATCACTTTTCCTTCTTACACCAGCTACCAGCTCCCCTCTAGTAGAAACTCTACCTTATAACCAATAAGTACAGTCATAGAAAATAAATGAACCCACCAGTTATTTCTGAAAATGCTTGTCCTGTACCTCTATTCAAGCACCTGTCCTCTGAAACATGGGAAGCATCCTCTCTCTCCTGAAACTACCCTCCAAGAGCCTAAACAGGGAGATGATACATGGATTTTGTTGTTCAGTCATTTCAGATGTGTCCAACTCTTCATGACCTCATTTGGGATTTTCTTGGCAAAGATACTGGGCTGGTTTCTCTAGTGCATTTTACAGATGAGGAAACTGAGGTAAACGGCATTAAGTGACTTGCCCAGGATCATACAACTAGTAAGTGTCTGAGACTGGATTTGAACTTAGGTCTTCCTGATGCTGAGCCCCCAGCTGCCCCAATGATACATCCACATGACACAATTAAAAACAAATCATATGAGATGGCTAGGTGGTACAATGGATAAGACATTGGGCCCGGAGTCAGGAAGATCTAAGTTCAAATCCAGCCTCAGACCCTTACTAGCCATGTGACCCAGAGTAAATCACTTAATCCAGATTACCTCAAAAAAACAACAACAAAAACACCCAACAACCATATAATATAATAAATTACTAAGACCATATGACTTTAATTATAAGTACAGCTGAGAGATTAGAACAGTCAAGCTTCCTAAGGGGAGACCTTATGGAAGAGGTAGAATCAGTTGGACCCTATAGAATGGGTTGGATTTGTATACAAGAAAAAAAGAAGGAAGAGCAGGCAAGGATTCCCATTCCAGGCAAGGAGAAGAGGAAGAACAAAAGGACAAAACTCAACCTCCTCTCCAAAACCACATCATTTATAACAATTAAAATCGATCTTGTGGCGATTTTTTTTTTTGTTAAGGTTTCATTTTATAAAACTCCCAGTATGGAAAGTCCCCCCACCAGTGAAGTCAGACCATTTCTCTACATCCAGCAGTCTTGGAGAATTGCCTGAAGGCACTGAGAGGGTAACCTCCTGCTACCCCCTATATCAGCACAACTGCGTGAATTTTGTCTTCTTGGCTACACAACAACAGATCCAACACAGGAAAGATTTCAGCCGTGGTAAAAAAACGAAAGTGAAGCAGTTTCAGGATTTTAGTCACAAGCAATTAAAACCTTTCTTGAAATGAAAAAGGGAAGGATGCATTTTGTTCTTTCTGGCTCTGGGGCAATATAGCCAAGCCTCCTGGATATCTAGCATATAAAGGCTTACTGGCCCTATCTAGTGGTCAGAAGGAGAACTGAGCTGAGCTAGGATTCGATCAGTGCCTCGACTTTGCAGCCTCTATCCTCAGTTACTATTTCAAAACAAAACTTCACAGAATGCCCACTTGTACATATTGGGAAATTGCCATTCCTAGCAACCTGGAAAAAATAAACTTTCTGAAGAGGACAGCAACCACAGGCAAACTGAAAGTGAATGCAGAATTACAAAGAGAAAGCCCTAGAGAAGACACTCCTTTGCAGAGGTGGGAGGCCCGTGGGTAAGGAATACTGCATATCTTTTTAGACTTCCATATCTGTATTGATCAGTTTTGCTGAGTTCATTCTCATCTTGTTCCTGTTTTTTTTTTCCTTTTAAAAATCAGATTCTTTGCTATAGGAGAGGGACCTCAAGGAGAGGGGAAAGGGAGAGATACTGGGGAAAATTTAGGTGATGTTAAATATGAAAGGTACCAATAAAAATTTACTTTAAAAAAAAAAAGGAAAAGAAAGTTCCCAAGCCCAGCAAGCAATAAATATAAAGTATTTATATAAATATAAATAAATATAAAGTATAAATAACAGCAGAAAATTATCTTGTTGCCTCAAGGGCCTCTGGTAAATTTGACATTATGGGCTAAAGCATAGATTTTTCATCCAGGGGGAACAGTAGGAAAAAGCCAGGGGCTAGGCCAAATTTTGACTTGGAAAACTCTCTGGAGAGTACCTGAGACTTTCCTAGGATGATACTCTGACTCCTGAGCTGTAAATATATCTGATTTTGAAAGTGACAGTTCCAAAAGGAAAAATACAAAAAAAGAGTCTTTTGTTCACTTTGAAAATGTAGAACTTCTTAATGTTTTCTCTTAGTAAAAAAGAAGCTGATGGCATTATAAGATTCATTAAATACCAATTTCTTCATCAGTATTCTGATGAAGTATTCAGTTAGCACACCAACCTGTTTTTGAGCTACAGAAGCAATACTGTAAAATTTTATCATAGCCTGTCCTGACTTTCATGGTTTTCAAACCTGCTACTTCTTTCATCCATCAGAAAAGAGATTCAGGTTATGAACACAGGATAGATGCCAGTGAATTACCATTCAGGTTTTGGAAAGCTGGGCTTTCCATCTAAAAAGAAACAAGAAAAAAAGACAAGAAGGGTTAGGAGCACAGATGGAAATGAATATAAGCCCAGTGTTTCAGGAATATCACAGCAACTTATTCTGAACATCTGCGCTTTGAGGGAGCTAGGAGATGATTGGATTTTTTTCTCCCACTTTCTTTGAATTGAAAAGCATATTACCTCTTTTTTTTAAGTTGAAGGAAAGGGGAGGGAATAAGCATTATATAGTATCTTCTACGTGCCAAGCATTGACAATTGTTATTTCATTGGATTCTCATTCCAACCCTGGAAGGTAGGTGCTATTATTATCCCTATTTTACAGTGAGGAAACTGAGTCACACAGAGGTGAGGTGACTTACCCAGAGTCACACAGCTTATAAATGCCTCAAGTTGGATTGGGACTCAAGTCTGCCTGACTCCAACTCCAGTACTCTATCACTGCACCATCTGGCTGCCTCAGTGCATTGGTAACAGACCTTCTAATTCTGCAGGTTCCTTACTGAACAGTCACATCTCTTTCTGCAGCATTATCAGACATAACATAACTGTCTTATCTTCTTTCATATATTTTTGCTAACTAAGCATAATTTTTTTTGTGACTATGAGGAAGAATATGTTTGAATATGTACGGATGGGTGTGATGGAGGGAGTGTGTACAGAAGGAAGAGGAAAAGGTGGAAAGAGGAGATTCCTGATTTCTCTTGCTGATAGGGGTCAAATATGGCCAGATAGATTTCTCTATCAAACCACCTTGCTCATGGCTACCACTTGCATTTTTTCTAAGATTCAAATCATCAGTTTGTAAGAGAGGAAAGAGCCCTCCATTTCCAAACAGAAAGCCTAGACTGGAGCTCTGGCTTAGCTGCTTAACTAGCTGTGTAGGGGCAGCTAGAGCCAGTGAAAAGGACAATGGATTGAGAGTCAAAGGATCTGTTTGAATCCTAAGTCTTTTGTTTACAACCTGTGTAACCCTGGGCAAGTCACCTATCTATGCTCTCTGGGACTCAGTTTCTCATCTGTAAAGTGATGGGATTAGATGAGATCAGGAGGAGGAGGAGCCAAGATGGCAGAGTAGGAAGATTCACATATGCTAGCTCTGAACCCACAGCCCATAAATTACCTATAAAAAGAACTCCCAATGGGTTCTGGAGCAGTGGAAGCTGCACAGCAACGGAGTGGAGGAGATTTCTGTTCTAGAGAGCCCTGAAAAACTGATCCCAAAGGTCCGTTGCGCACCAGACCCAGAGCAGAGCCCAGCCCTGCCCTGGCCGCATGGCACCAAGAGAAGCAGATCCAAGCAGGCTTCAGGGATGGAATCTCTGGCAGCTGTGCAGGTCCCTCCACCCACAGGCGCTACAGGTCAGTGAGAGACCCTTCTGGGCTGGCCGCAAGGGGAGCAGGGTGTCTCCATAACACAGGCCCCCTCAGGAGGCAGCAGCAGACCCAGACTCCCAAAGCAGGCAGGACCTCGGATCCATTATCTAAGGTCTCTGCATAAACCCCCTGAGGGCATTGAGCCTGGGCTGCAGCCCTGCCCCTACCTGAGAACCTGAACTTAATCACACTGAATAGCAGCCTGCCCCCCCCACTGAAAGCCCTGAGGCTGGGAAGCAGCATTTGAATCTCAGACACCAAGCACTAGTGAGGCAGGGGTGGAGAGGAATCTCAGAAGTCAAGTAACTGGCTGGGAAAATGCCCAGAAAAGGGAAAAAAATAAGACCATAGAAAGTTACTTTCTTGGTGAACAGATGTTTCCTCCTTTCCTTTCTGATGAGGAGGAACAATGCTTACCACCAGGGAAAGACATAGAAGTCAAGGCCTCTGTATCCCAAACATCTGAAATAGATATCCAATGGGCTCAGGCCATGGAAGAGCTCAAAAAGGATTTTGAAAATCAAGTTAGACAGGTGGAGGAAAAACTGGGAAGAGAAATGAGAGAGATGCAAGAAAAGCAAGAAAAACGGGTCAATACCTTGCTAAAGGAGACACAAAAAAATGCTGAAGAAAATAACACCTTGAAAAATAGGCTCACTCAATTGGCAAAAGAGGTTCAAAAAGCCAAGGAGGAGAAGAATGCTTTCAAAAGCAGAATGAGCCAAATGGAAAAAGAGGTTCAAAAGCTCACTGAAGAAAATAGTTCTCTCAAAATTAGAATGGAACAGATGGAGTCTAATGACTTTCTGAGAAACCAAGAAATCACAAAACAAAACCAAAAGAATGAAAAAATGGAAGAGAATGTGAAATATCTCATGGGAAAAACAACTGACCTGGAAAATAGATCCAGGAGAGACAATTTAAAAATTATGGGACTACCTGAAAGCCATGATCAAAAAAAGAGCCTAGACATCATCTTTCATGAAATGATCAAGGAAAACTGCCCTGACATTCTACAACCAGAGGGCAAAATAAGTATTGAAGGAATCCATCGATCACCACCTGAAAGAGATCCAAAAAGGGAAACTCCTAGGAATATTGTGGCCAAATTCCAGAATTCCCAGGTCAAGGAGAAAATATTGCAAGCAGCTAGAAAGAAACAATTCCAGTATTGTGGAAATACAATCAGGATAACACAAGATCTAGCAGCTTCTACGTTAAGGGATCGAAGGGCATGGAATAGGATATTCCAGAAGTCAAAGGAACTAGGACTCAAACCAAGAATTACCTACCCAGCAAAACTGATTATAATACCTCAGGGGAAGAACTGGTCTTTCAATGAAATAGAGGACTTTCAAGCATTCTTGATGAAAAGACCAGAGCTGAAAAGAAAATTTGACTTTTAAACACAAGAATGAGAAGAAGCATGAAAAAGTAAACAGCAAAGAGAAGTCATAAGGGACTTACCAAAGTTGAACTGATTAGATGAGATAATCTAAGAATGTCCTTTCAGAACTAAATCTGTGATCCTAAGAACATATTGAGCACATTATTGATGGATTAATTGATTGATTGAATGAATGATGGGCAGAATTCTATATGCTGGGTGTTTTAGGAAATACAAAAGAACTATAATTTAGAAATTTAATTAATAGAATTTAGATTTGGAGGGGGCCTCGATGACTATCTAATCCTAATGACATATAAAAGGAATGCCATACATGATAAGTGGTCATCCAACTTCTACTTGAAGACCTCCATGGATGGGGAACTCACTAATTCTCTAGGCAGCCCATTTCATTTCTGGATGACTCTGTTAGGAAGTTGTTTGCCCTGACATAAAACCAAAATTCAGCTTTTTGTGACTTCTACCTATCGCTTGTGGTTGTACTCTCTAAAGTCAAATAGAACACCAATACCTCTTTCACATGTCCTTTCAGTTTATTGAACTGACATGGAAGAAGGCAGCTATCATATCCCCACAAAGTCTCTTCTTCCTTTAGCAGCTAGATGGTTTATTAGATAAAGCATTGGATTTAAGAGTTAGGAAAACCTGCATTCAAATCCTGCCTTGGACCTTACTAGCTCTGTGGACAAAAGGACAAGTCACTTAGTCTCTCCTTAGCCTTAGTTTCCTCCTATGAAAAATGGAAATAAAAATAACAGATATTTTATAGGGTTGTTGTGAGGATCCAATGAGATAAGATATGTAAAGCACTAGGCAGACTTTATGAGCTATATAAATACTATCTATAACAATTATTGTTATTTGATCAAACATCTCCAGTTCCTTCAGCCTATCTTCATATGATATGAGTTCAAGGTGTTTTAGCATCCTGGTCATTCTTCTCTGGATGCTCTGCAGTTGAATAATATCCTTCTTAAACTTTCTATTAGAATATAAGCTCCTTGAAGGCAAGGACGATTTCCTACACATATATGAAACACAAAATCCATGCATACATGTATGGATACATATGTGTATGGAAATGCCCTCACATATACTCTGTATGCACACTCATGTTTATAAAATATATAGGTCCATGTACATGTGTATATACATGCCCATATACTTATGTTCATGTAATTTTCCCCAACAGAATACAAGCTACTTGACAGCAAGGAGAGTTTCATTTGTGCTCCTGTATCTTTATCACCTAGCACAATGCCTGGCACATCATAAGAGCTTAATAAATTCTTATTGACTGACTGTGGAACCTAAAAAGGAACACAGTTGTCCAGATATGGCCTGACTAGGATGGAATACCAAGGGAGTCTACCATCGCCACATTCTTGGACACTCTCATCTTTTTTAGGAGACACAGTCCCTCTCCTAGAGGGTTGATAATCCAATGGGGAAGGCTGGGTGCACACATATTAAATAACTTTAAATTAAGTCAATATCAATAAAAGAAAGCCTATACTGTATTCTACCAAAGAATAACATAGTATGATGTAGTACTAGCCAAAGACTTAAGTTCTGAGGAGACACCAAGAAAAAAAGTAAACTTTGTGGGGTTGGGCTCATCAGGAAAACTTTATGGGAAAACTCAATCTAGAAGAGGTAAAATAGGACTGAATAGGGGAAAATGTCTTCAATCCAAGTTAAGAATCACATCATCTTAAAGTTGACAGGTTAACTTAGGTAACCTTAGGCCAACCTCTGATGAATGGTTATATATTTTTATTTCACCTCTTCTAGAAACAGGGAACTCATTACCTTCAGAGAAAACCCATTCTACTATTGGAGAACTCTAATTATTAAAAAGTTTTTCCTAAATATCCCTCAGATCAATTTAACAAACATTTGTGAAGAACCTGCTACATGCAAGACATTGGGCTAGGTGCTTGGGAAATAAAGATAAAACTGAAAACAATTCCTGCCCTCAAGGAACTTAAATTCTACTGAGCTGATACAATGTGTACAAAGGTACAGGACAATTTGGGGAAGGAGAGAGCATTAATAACCAAGGAGATCAAAATGGACTCAAATGGGATCAAAATTCAGGAGGTGGCACTGAATTGAGCCTTGAAGGAAGCTAAAGAGTCTTTAAAACATAGGGGAGGAAAAATGGTGTTCTTCTTGGAGGTGGAGATGGAATGTTGAGTTTGGACAAAAATTGGTAGGACAGCTCATTTGACTGGAACATAAAACCCATGAAAGGGAGTGATGTAAGATGCCTGGAAAAATAGCCTGGTACCAGACTGTAGAGGGCCAGGCAGTTGGTACTTTATCTTAGAAGAAATAGGGAATCACCGATGATTCTTAGGGAAGGGAATGATGCAATCAGACAAAAGCTTTAGGGAGATTATTTTGGCATCTGTATGGAAGATGAACTAGAGACAGCACAGACTAGAAGCAGGGGGAAATGTGAGGAGGTTAATGAAACAAACCAGCAAGAAGTGACAAGGACCTGAACTAGGTGGTGACCTCTTTGAGATTCCCAAGTGTTGGGAAGTGTTGATTCTCAGGTGTTGACCCTATTTCTTGTTTCTCAAGCCGAGCAGAATCCAAGGAAGGCAACAATAAGAAAAAGTTCTTTATATACTACAAATTTTTTATAGCAAGACTTTCTGATGGCTAATAATAATTGGAAACAAAGTAATTGCCCATCAATTGGGGAATGGCTCAACAAATCGTGGGATGTGAAAGTAATGAAACATTACTGTGTTGTAAAAAAAAAAGTATGTGTGATGGATATAGAGAAGCATGGAAAGAGCTATATGAACTGATGCAGAGTGGAGTAAACAGAGTCAAGAAAACAATATACCCTGGAACTACAACAACGTAAACTAAAAGAATGATATGCCAAAAATAAAAACAGTAACAAAAAATATTATGTATTTTTATTATATTATAAATTATAAAATTTATAAATTATTAAGATAAAATAGGACTTGAAAGAAGAAATATGAGAAGTCATTTCCAATTTACTCCCTCGTTGTGGCAGAAGGTCCACAAATGTCACATATTTTACATGTCTTTAGACTTTTTCAAAGTATCTAACAGTTGTACTGATTTTTTTTTGTCTGAAAAAATATTGTTTGCCATATGGGATGGCTCTGATGCGGGGAGGGATATTTGGAATGACTGGTGATGTAAGAAACAGAAAGTATCAATAAAAACATTCAAATTGTTTTAAAAAATAAGCACAAATCAACACTTTTAAATAAAGAAACTCTTCCTTTGTTTCTGTGATATCATGCTATCTTTATCTCTACCTCTCTGGCCACTCTATCTCCTGTATTGGTTCTTATTCTTTCTTCCACTTACTAATTTGTTCCCCAAGGCTCAGTCTTTGACTCTATGCCATTGTCTCTGCCTTGGAGGGCCAATGTGTTCTTGTGACTTCAATTATTATCTCTAAATGTCTAGCCTGGTGTGTTGGTGCCTCATTTGTAGAAGGCATCACACACATGTTTGAGAAATTGGTGTCTCCCATTTGTTCCGTCTCCAAGACAACCTGTCCCATATCTCTAGCTTTCTATAAGCCATTTTCACTTGGAGGTCTTGTAACAAACTGGAAGCAAAATGGTACAGTGGAAAAACCACTACATGTGGAGTCAGGAGTAGCTGAGCTTGTGTACTCATTCTGACCCTCATTAGTTGTGTGACATTATGCAAATTGCTTAACTTCTCAAAGCTTCAGCTTCTTCATCTGTAAACTGGGACTGTAACTATTTACACTTCTTATATCATGGATAAGAAAGTACTTTACAGCCCTCAAGATGCCATACAAAATATTCCAAAAGTCTTAGTGCTGTTTTAAGCTATTTTAGTCTAAATCTGTATAAAGATGAGTTTTCACCTTTTACCCTTTCAAATTTATTTAAAGTTACAGTCCTCCTCTGCAGTTACAAAGCTTTTTCTCCTTCCTACCTTCTCTGCTTATGTTAGTGGCATCACCATTCTACCCGGACCCCTACCTTGAATCTTTGGAGTTATCTATAATCTCTCCCTCCTTCTCCTTTGTGCCTCATGTCCAATCAGCTGCCAACTCCTGATATTTATTCTTTCCAGGCAAATCTTGTCTATGTCCCTTCCATTTTCATCCCATAGCCATCTCATTGGTCTTTCTGAGCCACAACTCATCCTGCACAAAACCAACAAATTAGCCTTCCCCAAATGCCGTTTTCATCATGTTACCACTCTGCTCCTAGCCTGGTACTAGTCCATCACTGCCCACAGGCTAAAAACTCAAGACCTACAGTTTTGTTGTCACAACATTCCATAATCTGGCTACCTACCACATCCCCTCTTTCACTATTCCCCCACATAACTCTATATTCCAGCCACAAAAGTTTTCTCCCTGTCCCATAAAAACATTATGTTTATCCACCCTTGTGTCATATTCTCCATGAAACTTTCATTGACCTGAAATGATCTCTCGCTTACAGAACTTAGAGTTTTGAAGGACCTTAAAGCTAATTCCTTATTTTACAGTTGAGGAAACTGAGAACCAGAGATGTTAAATGGCTACCCAAGGTCATAGAACTAGTAAGCAAAAACCCAGTATTTGAATCCAGGCCCTCTAACTTGAAAGCAAGATATTTTTTCATTACATTATAATGCCTCATTTTCCTTAAATATTTACTGAACATTTAAGTAGCCTGTATGTCTCTCAGCTATTTCAGCTTCATCATATGTCTTTCATCTGCTTGTGTCTTATATCCCTAACTAGAATGTAAGTTTCCTGAGGATAGGGAATCAGTTGTATTATATACCATGCTGAGTTACAGTAAGCACTCTATAAATTCTTGTTGAATTGAACAGAATTGTCTTTCAGGGCAGTTGAGATGGGGGAAAAGGGATGCAAGGAGAATAGGAAGGGGGAAGTCAACACAAGAAAAAGAAACAAAAACAAGCATTCATTCAGACATCTGTGCAGTGCCCATATAGCCACAGAGACCTACGAAACCTGAATCGGAATTGTTGTATACCTGACTCCACCTTGTATCTTTTTGGGGCTTTACACCTCAGGCATTTCCCCTGTCCTTGCTAGTCACATTAATGATGCTTCAGTGAGGGCATTCCCTAGTTCTGTGAGCTGTCTGAATCTACTTGTGCTGACAGGTGCAGTTTATTGTGTAAAAAGCTGTCCTTCGGTTCCTTCTGCCAGGCTTGACCACATCACTCCCCTACTCAATGAACTGCAGTGGCTCACTATCTCCAAGGATCAAATACAAAATGCTCCATTTGGCATTGAAAAACCCTCCATAACCCAGTTCTCTCTTACTTTTCCAGTCTTACACTTTACTCCCTTGATTCATACTCTTTGATTCAGTGACATTGACCTCATGGTTACTACATGAACAACATATTCCATCTCTCAGTTTCCATCTTTTTCTCTTGCTTTCCCCAAGCTTGCAATGCTCTCCCTCCTTAACTCTACCCACTGATTTCCCTGGTTTCCTTTATATCCCATCTAAAATCCCATCTTTGTTTCAACTTTTTATTCATTCTAAACTTAAATACAAAAAGATAAAAAAAAGAACATTTTCATGTACACAGAACATAGAAGATTCAGTATAAACCATGAATTTCCATTTCAGACTATTTACTTTAAAAAAATCCAATTATGTAATAAATATTTACACATTGTTTTCAAAGCTACCCTGCTTTTCTATGCTTTCTTCTGTTTTCTTTTTTTTCTGCTGTGTACTTTTCTTTTCTTCCTCCCTCCCTATCCTGCCCTAGAGAAGGCTACAATTAAACAAATTTTACATAGAACTAGAGATATATGTTAAACTATACTAAACTATGCACTATACATACTTCTCTTTATCAGTTTTTTCTTTGGAGGTGGATAGTATCTTCCTTCATAGGTCCTTTGTACATAGTTTAAGTATTTATAGTACTCAAGGTAGATTAGCCAAAGTTGTTCTTAGGACAGTATTTCTGTTACTATGTATAACATTCACTTGGTACTGCTCATTTCACTTGTATTATTTTATGTAAGTCTTTCTTTGCTTTTCTAAAATCAACCAACTCATCATTTCTTATGTCATAGTAGTATTCCATCAGAATCACATACCACAACTTGTTTAGCCATTCCCCAATTGAAGGGCATCTATCATTTTAGTCAATCGGATAGGTATAAGATTATATCTCAAAGCTGATTTAATTTGCATTTCTCTAATTAATAATAATTTAGAGTATTTTTCATATGACTATATATAGTTTTATTTTCTTCATTGAAAAAATAGCCTGTTCCTATCCTTTGACCATTTATCAATTGGGGAATGACTGGTATTCTTACAAGTTTGACAAAGTTCTTTATATATTGGAGAAATGAAACCTTTATCTGAGAAACTGTCTGTGAAAGTTTTGGGGAGGTAGGTGATATTATGATTTCCATTCTACAGATGGGGAAACGGAGGCAAACAGAAGTTAAGTGTATTGTCCAGGGTCACCCAGTTATTGTCTGGGGCCATTTTGAACACAGGTCTTCCTGACTTCAGACCTAGCACTCTATCCAAAGGGTTACCTGGCTGTCCCAGATCAGACAAAATTCAAATACCCCTGGAAGATAATATATTAAAAACTAACTTACATTTAGGTATAAATGACTGGGAATCAGTCACTTGAGAAAAGATAGGAGAATAGAGAAAAGAGTAAGAAGTTACTATAGGCAAAGCGGGGAAGTGTTTTCACAGGAAGGAGAAAAAAGAAATACAGAAAGGGAAAGCTCGGCCTCCAGACGCACTTTGCAGTTATGTCTAGGGCCTACCCTATTTCTAAATCTTTTAGAAAGGTCTATGAAAGTCAGTAGTTAGAGTTGTCAGGAAGATGGATGAATGAATGGGCTTGTTCTAATATGAGTCTAGACACTGGCTGTTCTGCCAAACTGGCCTCTCTGTCTTGAGTAGCTTTATCAAGATTTACAGAAGATCCACAAACTTCTCATAAGCAGTCATAATCCCTCCCATTTTAATTAAAAGAAATATTCACATCCTGAAAAGTTTAATGAGTGAGTTGATTAAGCACTGTTTGTCCTCTTTAGAGCAGACAGAGTTGGAGGGCATGGGAAGGAAATCTTTCATTTTTCTATTTTTCCAAGCTCTCACCACCACTCACTTCTGGGCATTAGTTCTATGGACAATGCAAGTAGATACAAGCTTGTCTCTGACTTTTAGAGCTCTATTATGACACTTGAGAAAAAATGAATTTTTTCTCCCCTTTTTCCAGTTTTACACCCACCCGGAAGCTGGTGGGAAAAAGTTGGGGAAAAAAATGGAAGAGAACTTAATGTGTCCCATTGCAAGTTCTGAGGCAACTACTTTATGGGCCTGGGGAAGACAAGCTAGGTCTGCTTCTATTTAACATCATTATTTGGCAAAGTTACTTTGAATTGCCCAGGGTGTCCATTGACAAATCCTATTCTGTGTTGAGGAAGTGACAAAAGCTGTTGGGACTGCCTAAGTGTTGGCCTACAGGGAGAAGGGAAAGATGACAGAAATATAATCAACAAAGCCTGGGTCACTCCATCCTCATCACCTCAATGTAGACTTTGGGTTGGATCCAAGAGGAAAATAAAGAGCCATAGACTCCTGTTCCTCCTCTGTGGTGTCCTGTTCTGCTTGGTAGCAACCACTCTCTTCTGAATGGTCCAATGTCTGTTCAGGGCAACCCCAGACTGAATGTGACGTTGGCCAAGTCTGTCTCTTTTCTCCTCTCCAAAACTCCCCTTGCCTGTGGGGCTGTGGGTTTCAACTCAGTTCAGTTCAATTCAGCAAATATTCATCCAGTTCCTACCTAATATAGGTAGCCTGGACTAATGGATAGACAAAGCTTAGTCAAATGACCAGTCTCAGAATTGGAATTTTAGTGTGGTCTCAGTCACAGACCAATGTCACACTGGGAAAATCACTTAACCTCTCACTGTATGCAGATAACTTTACAAGACTGTAAGTTGAAGAACAGGTATGAATTTGTAGCATTTTCTCATGCAATATTCACTATACCAGTGAAATCATAGGTCTAGAAAAACAACTGACCAAAACAAGGAATAAACAGACAGATGGACAAACAGGATGGACAAACAGATGGATAAACAGGCAGGTAGATATGTCAATGAATGAATGAGTACATATATGAGACATGGTGCTGGACATTAAGGATACAAAGGAAAAAACATACTTCCTGTCCTCAAGAACCTTATAATCTTCTAGGGAAGATGAAAAATGTATATAAAATAATAATATAAAACACATAACACAAATAAGTATAATACAGAATATGATAGACACAAAGAAGAAATGAAAACAGGAAGTTTTAAGAGGACCATCATTTTGGGGGGAGAAATGGGTTTGAAAAATCAGAGGAGGTAGCATCAAAGCTGGACAGTTGACTTCAAAAAGAAATGAAAGGCAGCATAGTGCACAGCAGAAAAAGGACTGAACATGGTGTCAGGAGACTTGGATTCAATTCTTAGCTCTGATCATCTAATAGGCAGCTATGTTTCAGTTTCATCATTTGTAAAATGGGGATAAGAACACTTTTCTAGCGACTTTATAGGGTTGTACTTACTTCAGTTACTATGGAGAAGGGAATCACCTTCCTCGATACTACGGATACAGTCAATGAACAACCACTGCTAGGTAGATAAGCCCAAGAGCCCTGGGAGCAGCCACTCTCTTGGATTCCCTGTTCTGCTTCTAGTCCAACTCCAGAAGCCATCATCCATCTAGCATACAACACCTCTGGAGATAAGGCCTGGCAACTGTTTCTTTGGCTATGTTGTAGCCAGAGCCACCAAAGTACCAGATGGTTCTCACCACCAAAGTCCTTGGTGCTGTCAAAAGTTTCAGCATCAGAAACTGATATGAATTTATCGGCAGAAATGATGCTAAAAAATTTTCTTCCTATCAACTTTGCCACTGCTCTGAAAGGACCATGGGACCTCCCCATCTGACTTGCATCTGAAACTTTCTGTATATGTTGAGAGCAGAAATTGTCTTACTTTTCTTTTTGTATCACCAGTATGGAGCACATAATAAGTGCTTAATAAATGCTTTTTCATTCACTCATTCTCATGAGGAAAGTACTTTGTAAACTTTAAAGTGGTGTAGGAAGGAAGCCAGGACATAGGGAAGAGGAGGGTGAACATTCTAGGCTTTGGGGCCAGCCAGTGAAAATGTCTGGAATAGGGAGATGGAGTGTCTTTTTCTAGGAACAGTAAGAAAATCTATGTCACTGGATTACGGAGTATTTGGAGGGCAGAGGATATAAGGTTTAAGATGTTGCCTCTCACTTCAATCCCTCAATTAAAAACCTTTAGTGACTCCCAACTGGCCATCAAATAAAGTCCGAAACATTTAGCTAGCCATTCAAGATCTGTAATCTAGTCCCAACCTCTTTTATCTCCAGGTGCCCTATGATTTAGCCAAATCATACTATTTTCCATGCCCCAGACATGTTCTGTGCTTTCCTTCCTTTGTGCCTTTGCTTATACTTCCACCTTAGATGATGCATGACCTGCCCTAACAAATCCACCAATTAAAATCCTATGTATTTTTCAAGGACCATCTTAAGTGACACTTCTTCCATGTTGGCTTTCTTGATTCTTTAACCAGGAATTATTCTTCTTTCCTTAGATCTTTACTAACAATCGGGCCAAGGTCTCCCATTGCATCCTGGGTCATCTCCAGTCATCCTGATGAATATCTGGACACTGGACCCAGATGACTCAGGAGGAGAAAGTGAGGCTGGTGACCTTGCACAGCCATCCCTCACTCAGATCAAAGTCAAGTGCAAGTCATGTCATCATCTCCTTGATGTCATGGTCCTCTTCAAGAACAAAGGACAAACACAACAACTAACATTCAGGTTATACATCTCCTAATCATACTTTCCCATCCTCATTTTCAATGTGTTTATCTATTTATTTACTTTTAGCACTTATTTTTTCAGTTCCAAATTCTCTCCCTCCCTCTAGCCCCTTCCCTACCAATTGAGAAGGCAAGTAATATAATACCCATCATACTTTGTAAAGTCATGCAAAACATATTTCCATATTAGCCATGTTGGAGACAAAAAGCAAGAAAAAGAACATGAAAAAAAATATGAGTTCAATCTGCACTCAGAGCTCACCAGTTCTCTCTGGAGACGGATGGAACTATCCCTTCCACATCACAACTTTCCCCACTGTGGTTTCAATGTATCGCAGGTTGGCATAAGAAACTCAGTGGGAATTTGGGGAAAGTTTTGCAAAAGTCACAGACAACATGCAAAGACCAGCAAATGATACAAAAAAATTTAGAAAATCAGAAATGCATAAAATATATGTATACCATTGTATAATATCAACATATTTTATCTTTTACTACTATAATAATTCAGATGACTTCTTTGGGATGAAGAAAGTAAAAAAATTTTTCCCCGATTTCCAGATCACAGGGCACTGTACCCTTAACCCCCATGATGCGGAAGGGATAACTGTAGCATTTTTTTTTTATCATCACTCTGTTAGAATGTTATGGATCATTTTATTGATCAGAGTGGCTGAATTTTGACAGCTAATTATCATGATTAATATTGCTGCTATTGTGTACAATTTTTCCTCATTCTTCGCACTTCGCTTTGCATCAATTCATATAAATCTTCCCAGGTTTTCCTGGAACCATCCCCTTTTGTCATTTCTCAAAACATATCACAATGCAGCTAGGTTGGTGTACAATAGCATAAAATGCTCTGCCTGGTCTGAAGTTAGGAAAATTCATCTTCCTGAGTTCAATCTGGCCTCAGACACTTAATGGCTGTGTGACCCTGGGCAAATCATTTAACTCTGTTTGCCTCAGTTTCCTCATCTGTTCAGTGAGCTGGAGAAGGAAATGGTCAACCACTCCAGGATCTCTGCCAAGAAAACCCCAAAGGGATCATGAAGAGTTGTATAAACAAATAAAACAGCTGAACAATAATAACCATCCATCGCAATCATAGACAACAACTTATTTAGTCATTCCCTTGGCATCCTCTCAGTTTCCAATTTTTTGCCACCACAAAAAGACCTGTTATAGATATTTTTGTCCATGTGGGTCCTTTTCCTTTGATCTCTGAGATACAGACCTAATAGAGATATTGATGAGGTAATGCATCGATTTATGAACAGACACTAGATGAGAAGATGTACTGTTCATTTGGGCATCCCCTTCAGTTCCTAGCATAGTGCATTAGGTAGTAAGTGCCCATAATATCATAAATTTAGAGCTTAGAAGGGACCTTTGTGCTCTTTTAGTCCAATCTCTTTATTTTACAGATAATGAAAGGTTAATAGATTCCACCAAAGTCAAATCGATCCAGGATTTGAGCCAGGGAATAGTTAGAAGAAACTGAACTTTGACTTTGGTGAGATTAATTTGGGGGACTGGAGAGGCTTGACTCAGGCTGAGAAATGTACCTGCAATGGATACATTGATGTTACTTGCTTGTGTTTATTTGTAGGGATTGGGAATTGACCTTTGATCTTACTAGTATAGGGAACTCAAAGGAAAGGAAATTCTATCTACCAATGCAGGCAGTCACCTTCTCTGCAGTTTATAGTCTTGGAGAATTCCCTCTAGAGCACTGTTCTTGGTGCTTACCCAGTTTATGTCAGAGACAGGATTTGAACCCAGGTTGTCCAGACTCTTTGCATTACGACCATGCCACTTTTTTATCCAATTTTATAACAATCTGATTTAAAAGCTATATACAGTTCAAATCCGACCTCAGACACTTGATACACTTACTAGCTGTGTGACCTTGGGCAAGTCACCTAACCCCAATTGCCTGTCCTTCCCTCCTCCAACAAACAAGCAAAAACTAAAAGAGACACACACATACCCTAAGCTGGGTTAGCACTCCAGAGCTTCTCCCACCTCGTCTGACTGGTTTAGCTATCTGTTCTAGGCCTATAGTTTGTGGGTGGAGTCCTTAAAGCTGCCCTGCACCGTAGTTCTTTAATCCCAGACTCGTGACTGACATTCACAAAGGGCTGGCCTAGAGATCTTTTCCTATGATAATGGCAGTCTTGCTTTTCTCACCCTTGGCAATTAAATTTAGAAAGCAAGATAAGAAAACAGTGGTAGGTTAATCAAATGCAGCTGCCACTGGCCATTTTCATCGCTGCTTACAGCATCAGCATGAGAAGTAAAAAGGAATCAAAGATTAAGCAAAGGAGAATCTGGGTAAGAAATGTAAAAAAGAACATACATGACCTTCCATCAGGAGACCCTTGCAGAAGGTTCAGTTCACAACCAATCATCCCCTGTAGGCAAGAGAAACCAGCTAAATGTTAACTCAAAATTTCTTTGCTCCTCTAAGGTCAGAGCTATGGTTGTGAATGGAAATACTTTGAGCAACCCACAAAGAAGGGAAGCCAGGCTCAGGCAATGTTATACACTGCACCTGGCTGAATCCCAAGAGCCAGTTTCTGAAGCCAGGGCCCAGCCAGGATCTTTCTCTTCTAACAAGAGAAAAACCAGAGTGGAGCTGGTTTCCTCGTTGCTTAACTGTAAGACTCCTGGGTTCCAGCAATCAGGCACCGAGCCCAGTGCCCCTCAAGGACCACAGATGGAGTGTTCAGATAATCTCTTCTCCCATTTCATGCTGAGCAATCTGGGACTTTCGCTTGAGCAAACTATTTCCCAAAAGCACACTTTGGGGGTTCAATTTCTTTAATCATGAGGATGGGTAAAGCCTCCTTCACGTCCCCACTGGTTTCAAATGGAAACAAGAGGATCATAATGCTTATGAAGTGAACAGGAAAGCCTTGGACCACCTGCTTTGTCACCAGGTCCTCCTTTTAATGTCCCTGGAGGGACAGGTAGGTGGGAGGGACAGATGTCTTCTCTGCTCCAGAAAGTTGCTCAGGGGACTACAGAAGGCCTTGCTGCTGACTAATCTGAGAAGGGTTTGTGAAACTGCAGCTACGAGGTCTGCTTTCTACTATGCCAGCCAGGCAAGACTTGACTGGCTACAGTGAGATGGCCCAGCCTGCCACTAAAATACACTGCCCACGGTAAGGTCACTCCTAGGAGCAAACAGAGTAGTATTTCATTCACCCACTAATCTGGGATATGAAGCTGACAGTTCACATCCTGGCATGACAGGAAGATTCTAAAAGAGGGTCCTGGGGTAGAATTTGCCAAGTTCCTATTCTGTTTTTATGGGCATTAGGCAACAGAGAAGAGAAGGGTCCACGTTACTTGGTTTTTTAAAAAGTCTTAAACTAATTTTTTTTAATTAATAAAATTTATTTTCTCTCCCACCTCCCTCATTAAAAAAAAAAACTTGTAAAAAAACAAAAACATACATAGATAATAAGCAAAGCAAATCCACATATTTGCCATGTCCAAAATGTGTTTCTCATTCTGCACCTTGAGTTCATCATCTCTGTCAGGAAGCTGGTAGCAATGGTCCTCTGGAATTATGGTTGGTCATTACATTGATCAGAGTTCTTAAGTCTTTCAAAGTTGTTTTTAGACCTAGACTATACACTTTTGGAAAGAGTCAAAGCCTTTGCAGAAACCTCCACCGTTCTCCCTCACAGTCTTAGCTGTCAGGCCTGCATGAGCTGCCTTTAAACATTTCCTAAGGAACATAGAATTTAGAGCAAGAGGGGGTTTCAGGGATCAGCTGGTCCAACCCCCACAATTTAGAACTTCAGCTGAAGCTCAGAAAGGTTAAGTAGCAGGAATACAGAAGAGGAATTAAATAAATTCTTCGTGGGTACTGATTGGAAGAGATGGAAGGTACAGGGGAAGATTTTGGCTCAACACAAGGAAAAACTTTCAAATGTCGCCTGGATTTTAAAGAGATCATTTGCATAACCAATGATGAGTAGATGCTGTGTGTCTACCTGATGGGCAGAGTTGACATGAGAGTTTTGGAGCAGAAAGATGTTCCTCATTCCTGCTGAGAGAGAGAGAGAGAGAGAGAGAGAGAGAGAGAGAGAGAGAGAGAGAGAGAGAGAGAGAGAGAGAGAGAGAGAGAGAGAAACAGAGAGAGAAAGACAGAGAGGCAGACAAACATGTGGTTCCAGACTTTCTTCAGGGAGAAATCTATGAAAACAAAGAAAAGGCAGACATGTAAAGGGAAAGCTGACTACTCAACCTGTTCTAATTTCTATCTTGCCTCCCTAGAGATTTTGGGGTAGATCCAGACCTCCTGTTGGAGCTGAGATATTTCACTGCCACTTGGAGAGCTCATTCACTCTATGTGCTTGGTGGTGTACATTAATCTGTAGAACTTTTCTGACTTCTGTTTGCTACCTGCTTAGACGAATGGGTGAACTCACTATTCACTGTTTGTGACTCTGTGTGTGTGTGTGTGTGTGTGTGTGCGTATGTATGACTCTCATTTCGTGGGAATGAGTCAAGCCTGTGGGTATAGGCCTGGGGTTATTCCTTCCCTTTCAGAGACCAGAGATAGTGATAGAGACCAGAAAAATGGCTTGAATCTAAAAATAAAAAATCCTTAGTGATGTAATTCTAGTCTTGTACCCTTTCTCTGAGAAAAGTGGATTAGCCAGACTCATTGTTCCTGCTCGTAGCCAAGAATCAAAGTTTCCCTTGGTGGTCAAGATTTCAGAGATACCAATCAATGCCTTCACACAAGCCTCATTTAGACAAACCATGTGGACATAAAAAAAATCTACCTGGGCAACACCTTGTAATAACAATTAGAATGGTCAAAAATTAAATTAGTTGTCTTGGGAAGACTTGAGTTCCTTGTCAGTAAGCCTGTAAGTAGAGACTGAATACTCACTTCTCAAGGAAGTTATAGAGGGGAAATCGCACTTCAAGTAGAGAGTTGGACTACTAGATGGTGTCTGAGGTCCCTTCTAACTTGGAAAGTGAATAGGTTCTGAGATTTTTAAGCATATACATAGATCTTTGGCATCTTACCCACCATAACCCATAGAAACCAAAATTTATGGGTTGCCCTTGATGTTTCTGTGTGTGTGTGTGTGTGTGTATAGAGTGCTGGACTTGGAGTCAGAAGGTCTTGAGTTTGAATCCCATTTCATATACTTACTATGTAATTCTTGACAAGTCTTTTCAGGCCTCAGTTTCCTTAACTGTAAAATGAGAAAGTTGGACTCAATGACCTCTAATATCCCTTTCAGTTCTAAATTTATGATCTTATTATCTAAAAATAACCACTTATGGTAGCTTTTTTGCAGTGTCTTGGACTCAGCATAGATAAGCCTCTGACAGGGACTTGGGTAGCCAATTTAAGGTGATAGGATGAACATTTCTGTAGACAGAGTAAATCTTGAGTTACTCTATGTAAATCGTCACCTTTCACAGCTTGTTGGCTCAGCGTTAGGAAAGCTTAACAGAAAAGAAACTCTAATCTCTCATTTCTATTACTGAGAGGGGTTATTCTCCCTACAAGGCACCCAACTCCATAAACTCTCTTATTGTTTTTAGGAACCACAAAAGAAAACCACTCAAGACAACCCAGATGACCTCTTACCTTGAACTTTATAGTAACCAGCATCTCCAGCCTCCACATATTATCTGTAACCATATTTAAGGTCACTTTTTCATGTAGATAATTGCCATGCAATGTGACTTGTGTGATTTGAAGGGGTTGGGGAGCCATAAAAAGAATGATACTTCTCACATAGTGCTTTAAGGTCTTAAAAATGCTTGACATCCTTCATCCTGGGGATTGGGGTGGAAGTTATGCTCAACCCTCCAGCATTAAAGATACATTCTTTTGGATTGTGATGTTGTGTCTTCAGAAATCCCTAGTTGAATGGAAATCCCTTGGGAGGAGTCAACCTTTAAAGATGTTATCTTTATTTAGTTATTAACACTTTAAATGAGTTTGTCGAACCACTTTTTTTGTCTGATAACTTCTGAGAGTAGAAAACTAAAGGGACAGGAAGGAAAAGGGTAAGTTTGCATTCAACAAATACATATTAAGCTCTGAAATCCTATAGTTCCATACTATGTACATGGCACCACAGAAGAATAGAATATGGACATTACTCCCAAGGAGTTTATAATCTGGTTGAGCAGATATCTGAAAAGGTCAATAAGCCAAGGGATGTTATGAGGTATATGAGATAAGTGCCAAGTAATATCTAGGACCATTGAGCTATTGCTGTAGGGCTAGAAAGGTCCTTAGAGGCCTTCTAGTCTAACCCGTTTGCTTTGCATATTTTAAAAATGAGGCAGAGAATAGGTATGTGATAAGGCTTTGGTTACCCAGGTTGGAGGTGGCAAAATTGGCATTGAAATGCAGCTCATTTGACTCCGAAGGAGGGAAAAATAATTATGAGATAGGGAAATCAGGTTGTCTTTGTTGGTTGTCCTTCATTCTTGAAGAGGATCACTGACACCAGGAGGGTGATGTTCTTGACTTGCAAGTGAAATGAATTGAGGTGAGGTAGGGCTGTGCAAAGTCATCAGCCTCTTCCAGAGCTGTCAGTTCACAGACAGTAAAGGAGTTGAACAATTTTTGGTCAGAAGGAGATTACAGGGATCTCTTTGCTGGTACTGGAGGCAGGACTCTGTTGCTTTGCCCCTACCTGAATCCAGGTCTCAGTCCTGGGTCCCAGAGAGAAGAGGAACATTAACACGCTAGAATTTGTGGCCTCAGGGAATCAGGAGCCCTTATCGCAATTCCAGGACAGAAAAGAGTAATTGTGGTCTCTCACAGATCAGAGCACAGGCCAGGAGAGAGTAAACACAATTCTCCTTAGCTCATGCCGTCTTGGAAGAACTGAAAACTCACAGGTCCTCAGGCATCACTGGAAACAGCTACACCAAACCCCTGAAGCCTGGGACAGTACGTTCCCCACCCAGGAAGCAGAGTCCCGCTTTAACAAAGAGTTAAAAGTCAAGTAATAGACTGGGAAAATGAGCAAACAAAGAGAAATAAATTCTGACCGTAGAAAGTTACTATGGTGACAAGGAAGATCAAAACACATACTCAGAAAAAAATAACAAAGTCAAAACTCCTACATGCAAAACCTCCAAGAAAAATATGAATTGGTCTCATGCCAGGGAAGAGCTCAAAAAGGATATTGAAAATCAAGTAAGAGAGGTAGAAGAAAAATTAGGAAGAGAAATGAGAGAAATGCAAGAAAATAATGAAAAAAGAGCCAAGAGTTTGATAAAAGAAAAAACACCCACACAAAAAAATGCTGAAGAAAATACTGTCAGTATTGCCTTAAAAGACAGAATAGGTCAATTTGTAAGATAGTTACAAAAAGTAAATGAGGAGAAGAATGCTGTGAAAAGCAAAATTGGTCAAATGGGAAAAAAAATCCTTAGAAAGTAGAATTAGCCCAATGGAAAATGAGGTACAAATACTCACTGAAGAAAATAATTCCTTAAAATTAGAATTGAGCAAATGGAAGCTGATAACAATGAGAAATCAAGAAACAATCAAACAAAACCAAAAGAATAAAAAAAAAGAGGACAATGTGAAATATCTCACTGGAGAAACAAATGACCTAGAAAATAGATTCAGGAGAGAGAATTTAAATATTTAATAATTTAAAAATATTTGCATTACAAGAAGACCATGATCAAAAAAAGAGCCTAGACATCAACTTTCAAGAAATTATCAAGGAGAATGTCCTGATAGTCTATAATCAGGGGTTAAAATTGAAATTGAAATTGAAAGAATCCACAAATCACCTCCTGAAAGAGAACCCAAAATGAAAACTCCCAGGAATATTATAGCCAAATTTCAGAGCTCCCAGAACAAGGAGAAAATATTGCAAGCAGTCAGAAAGAAAAAATTCAGTACCATGGAGCCACAATCAGGATAACACAAGATTTGGCAACTTCTATATTAAAGGACTGAAGGGCTTGAAATAAAATATTCCAAAGGGCAAAGGAGCTAGGATTACAACCAAGAATCACCCATCTGGCAAAACTGAGTGTAATCCTTCAAGGGATATTCAATGAAATAAAGGACTTTCAAGCATTCTTAATAAAAAGACCAGAGCTGAACAGCCAATTTGACTTTCAAATACAAGACTCAAGAAAAGCATAAAAGTTAAATAGGAAAGGGAAATCATAAGGGATTTAGTAAAGTTAAACTTTTTACATTCCTTCATGGGAAGATGATACTTGTAACAGATAAAAATTTTCTTATAATTGGGGCAATTAGAAGAAGTACATATAGACAGAAGGCATGGGTGTGAATTGAATACAAAGGGATCATATCTAAAAAAATAAAATTATGGGGTGAGAGAAGAATGTACTGGGAGAAAGGGACAGGGAAAGATAAAATGAAATAAATTATCTCACATAAAAGAGGCAAGAAAAAGTTTTTAGAGGGGAGAGGAAGAGCAAGGGAGATGAGAGGTAGTAAGCGAACCTTACTCCCATCAGAATTGGCTCAAAGAGGGAATAACATATACACTCAATTGGGCATAGAAATCTATCTTATCCTACAGAAAAGTAAGAGGGGAAGGGGATAAGAGAGGGGGGTGTGATAGAAAGGAGGCCAAACTGGGGGAGGTGGTAGTCAGAAGCAAAACATTTTTGAGGAGGGATAAGGTGAAAGGAGAGAGAGAAAAAATGGGGCAGCAGGTAGAAAAGGATGGAGGGAAACATATTTAGTAATCATAACTGTGGAAAAAAATTTGAAGCAAATTTCTCTAATAAAGACCTCATTTTTTAATATATAGAGAAATGAGTCAAATTTATATATAAAGACCTCATTTTTTAATATATAGAGAAATGAGTCAAATTTATATAAATAAGAGCCATTCCTCAATTGATAATCAAAAGATATGAACAGTTTTCTGATGAAGTAATCAAAGCTATAGTCATATGAAAAAAATATTCTAACTCACTATTGATTGGAGAAATGCAAATTAAAACAATTCTGAGGTATACCTATTACATTGACTAATAGGACAGAAAAGGAAAATGACAAATGTTGGAAGGGATGTAGGAAAATTAAAACATGAATATACTATGGGTGAGGTTGTATACTAATTCAACCATTCTGGAGAGCAGTTTGGAGCTGTGCCCAAAGGGTAATAAAAACATGCAAAACCTCTGACCTAGCAATACCACTTCTAGTTCCATACTCACAAAGAGATAAAAAACAAAAAGCCAAAGGACCTATATATACAAAAATATTTATAGCAGCTACTTTCTGATGGCAAAGAATTGGAAATTGAGGGGATGCCCATTGATTGGGGAATAGCTCAACAAACTGTGCTACATGAGTGTGATAGAATATTATTGTACTATAAGAAATGCTGTCAGAAAAATGAGGAAAGACTTACATGAGCTGATGCAAAGTAACAGCAGTAAGATGGTTAGCTGTGAATGATTTAGCTATCCTCAGTAATACAATGATCCAAGACAACTTTGAAGAACTTCTGATGAAAAATTCTGTCCTTCCCCACAGAAAGAACTGATGGTGTCTACAAACTGAAGCATAATTTTTTTTTTACTTTCTTTATTTTTCTTGAGGTTTGGGGTTTTTGTCTTTTTTTTGGTCTACGTTCTTTCACAACATGACTAATGTGGAAATATGTTTTGCATGACTACACATGTATAACTTATCAAATGGCTTGCCTTCTCAATGAAGGGAGAAGAAATGAAAGAAGAGAGAGAATTTGGAACTCCTAAGTTTTAAAAAGAAATGTTAAAAATTGTTTTACAACTGGGGAAAAATAAAATACTAAATAAATTTTTTTTAATCGAAAAATGTTTGTTGATAAATATACATTTTTTAAAAGTGATCAGCCTCACTCTCTCCTCCAAGGTCATCTGAGTCCAGTGGCAAGACATAAGTCAGGATGACTGAAGAAAACCCCAGATGCAGTGGGCCTTTTTTAACTAAGGCCTTTCCCAGGTCTCTGTTTGACTGAGACAACACAGATTTGGTGATTTGAGGCTAGGTAAGAAATGAGGCAAAAGATGGCTTACTTTGCCTGTTCAAGGAGGGGAAAAATCAGACCAGGAGGAGGAAGACCCATAAGATTACTGGCCAGGATAGAAATATTTGCTATTTACACTCTGAGCCATCAAAAACCAAACAATGTCCAAGTGAGGCTTGAGCTGGGACCTATTATTGATAAATCAGTGAGAGCCAGAGTGATTTGGGTTTAAGGCATGGTCAAGTATCTCTATTTGAATCCCAATGGGCTTCATGAAGCCTGATTTTCCAGAACTCTATTTCAAGAAATCATAAATGAAACCACACGAGACAAAAGAGTTAATTGTCCAAGCCTTTAAAAAATGATAGAATAAGTAGGGAAGAGAAAAAAAATCTAACCAGCAAACCCCAAGACAGAGTAATCAGGGAAAGCTTCATGGAAGAGGTGGACCTAGTCAGTGATGAGGACACAGGTCCCAAGTTTAAAGCTGGTACTCCAGGATGAGGAATTGGAGTGGTACCCAGAGAGTAGAAAAAAAGCCCTGGAAATCTGCAAAAGACTCCCAGAGGGGAGGGGACATAGAATGGGGAGATAGGATGGTGCTGTTGGCAAACAATCCATTTCCTTTGTATTATTCAGCTGAAATGCTGCATTAATATAAACCACAGATAGATAAAAGGCTGAATGGCCACAGTTCAGATTCAAATAGGCTTGTGTTGCCTTCCTGAGCAGCTTCGCCCTCAAGTGATCTCTTCTATACTCTGTATTCCTCGGTACTTATGTAGAGCTTGTACTTTTACATTTGTAATAACATCCCTGGGCCTGGGGTGGGGAGGAGTGATTGGAAGGAGCCCTAGGGCCTGGGGATTCCAGGTGGAGAAAGGGGGGAGGGCTGAGGAAATAGGGTGGGGCAATGATCAGGAACTCAATGACTTTACATTACAAATCATCTCCCCTAGTCTCGACACTTGCATCTCACCGCCAAGCCAGTTTCTTGGGACTCCACATCACTCTTAGCTTCCGCACCCCTTCATCCCTTTAGTCCCTCAACTCTCCAGTAGCTATAGCTTTGGAAGAAAAATATGGGGTTCTCAGTGCTTCCACATACCCTTGTATTCATAAGTTGCATTTCCCCAGAAAAAAAATATTTATAAGTGGTGGTTTTGTTCCCAGGCTAGCTCAGAAAAAACAAAACAAAGAAACCTATGCAATCTACAATAAACATGAAACATTCCAAATGGTGGGTTTATTTCCAGGTTAACCCACAAAAATACTATGCATTCACCAGGAAAAAAGTGCAACGCAACTAAAATATTAATCACAATAACATTATTTCTTGGATTTTTTCACATGCAGGCACACGTATAATATTTCAACTACATTACAGGTTAATGTGAATTCATCTGGGAACCTAACCCCATTTATAACATTGTTCCTATAAGATAACATAGCCCACATTCCAAAGGACCAATTTTTATAACAATGCATTCTTTAAAAATATATCTGCTGCTGATCAGTTCATTTCCTGTCTATGAGATTCAGCACCTTTACAAGTGCCTCTCACTCTTTTATAAACAGGTACCAACATTCCTCTCAATATGTTCTTCTGCTCATGAGTATCACTGAGTGGAAATGAAAGGTTCTAATTAGTTACTGAAAAATTCGGCTTTCTGTTTTTTCTGGGAAACACAAATCATGAAATCTTAGAGTAGGAAGGAATCTTAGAGGTGATCGGGTCCAAACAGAAATTACTTCTACAAGAAAGCAGACAAGTGATCACAGTCACTTTCATGGGAAACTCACTAGATCTCCAAGAAGTTCAGTCTCCTTTGGGGATACTACTAATAATTAGGAGATTTTTCCTGTCAGCAAGCTGAAATTTGTCTCATTCCAATTCTTTGTTCCTAATTCTGCTAGGGTTTGGGGTGGAGGTGGTGGTGGTGCTGGTGGTATGAGGGTGTAGAAGGGAGGGAAACACAATTAAGTTGAATTTCACTTTGCCATACATTTAGGCAGTATTCATGTTTTGTCTTTTTTTCTCCAAGCTAAACAACTCCTTTTCCTTCAACCAAGCTGTGTGGTACAGTCTCTAGTCCAACCAATATTGAATTCATCTGTCTTTGATCCTGTCAAGTTTGCCAATGATTTTCCAAATATATAATACCCAGAAGTGAATAGAGTCCTCCAAGCACAGTCAGATGAAGGTATGATGAAGGCAGAATACAATGGAGCTATCATCTTCCTTGTTCTCTACTTCTATGAATGTAGCATTGCCTGACCATTGGGTAATGAATAATTATATCCCCTCTAGCCCTATAAAGAAATCCATTTTGAATTAATAAAATGCACCTTCAGAAAAAATTCATTCCATCCTTCTCAAGCTATCAGATTACCTCATTTGATCAAGGTGGATTTCATTTTAGGGGATGAATTAAAGAGAATTTGTTTTCAAAAAGCCATATCTGTCCTTTATTTAGAGGATTTCCATGACCTTTATCCTATAAGACATTGGAGGGAGACCACCCAGAGGGCGATTTGGGGGCCTCTGAACCTTGTGAACTTTACTTACATTTTCCCAGTTATTGTAACACCTGTTCTCAATAATGTAGGGGAACAAGAACGCCCATGAGGAAAATTGTGACTGAGATGAAAAGAAACAGCTGGCACACTTTCAAAGGATCAAAACAGACCAAGACATAGAAGCATTTATTCATTCTTAGAGTTATTTAGCAAACCTGCCCAGAGCACTGTTACTATTGCTCTCTTTAGGAGAAAACAGGGACCTGGAGAAGGGAGGAGGGAGGGATTAGAGAATTTTAGATGCACATAGAACTCAGTGATATTCCCTAAGCCTCTTTATGCGTTGCTGATTTCCAGGTTTATAGTCAGTCTGTCACATTTTTAAAAAATTCTATTATAAAGAAATGCTTGATATTTATAGGGCTAAGAAGAAGAGATTGTTTGGCTGTTCTTAGATTTAATTCAGTAAACATTTATTAAACACCTGTTATGTACAATACAATGTTTTACATGCTGAGGATATAAACAAAAAAACAAAACAAAAAGTACCTGTCTTCAAGGACCTTATATTCTACTGGAGGGAGAGAACATATATGAGATAATTAAACACAAGGTACTTTGAGGATTGCAGGAATATTAACAACTGAAGAATCAGAGAAGGCTTCATGGAGGATGTATCTATACTTTCAAACAATTCATTGATTAAACATCTGGAAGAATATTGGGTCAAGGAAAGATCCCCAAAGGTCTTCACTATAGATATTCATCCAGGTTGATGCTGGCTTATTAATCATAAAGCTATATGTACAGGTATTTAATAAATTCTGAATCTATTACAGGGCTTCTTAACTTTTTTTTTTTGTATCATGAACCCCTTTGACATTCTTTCTGTTCAAACCTATGGATCCTTTCTCAGAAAAAAAAATCTTTTTAAAGGCACAAAATAAAATACTTAAGAGTGACAGAAAACCAACTATATTGAACAATAGTCCTCAAAATAGTTTTTAAAACAAGGTCCCAGGTCCCAATTTAAGAATTTTTGGTGTAGTCTTTTATAGAAGCTAAGAAATGAGGGCTTCAAAGAGTGGTTAAGCTCTATTTTGTTTATGTTAGGAGAAAGGGAGAGAGGGCAGGAGAAAAAAAGGGAGGAAGAAAAAGACAGAGAGAGGAGACAGAGAGACAGACAGGGAAAGACAGAGTTGATAAACAAGAACCAAAAGCTGCTTGTTCTGAAAATGTAACCACAGGCTACTAACGCCACTTTATTTAGAAATATGCAACTGTTAAGGTCGAACATCTGAGAGTTCTTGAGATTATATATTATATCCTGTCTTGTTAACACTAACTACTTTGGTTTCTCTTCCTTAAGATAAATAATTCTATACTAATCTGTAACATTTTACATGTAGATGTTAAACAAGAAACAACTGCCTGGATATTATTGAGAATGTTTAAAAACTACGTGATCACATCCAAAGCTCTAGTCTTTGTCACAACAACAGTCTGGGAGATCATTCTCCTGGGGTGATGTAACATTGTATCACATCATAAAGGATGTTTCATTTTTCTTCATCACTATGATCCAGCTCACATCTTTCGCAATAGAATATAACCCCCTGAGGGCAGAGATTGTTTTATTTTGTCCTTATATTCCCAGTGTCCAGCACAATGCCTTGCTGGGATAAACAGAGTAAATGTTCAATTCAATTGAACCTCCATCCTTTTCACAAAGATAGAAGCCTTGCTGAAATCCAGGTATATCATGTCTGCAATATTTTTAATTTACCAGTCAAGCAACCCTGTCAAAAACCATTTTACAAATAATATTCAGATATGTTTAAAGTGTTTACATTTCAAAATCCCATCTAACTCTAGCTACATGGATACTATCACTCCTCTTCCACACATGTATCTTTCTTCCATTCTCAGCTCTACGGAGTAACTGTGAAGTCTGACATTACTGCCCCCTTCTTTTTTAAAATCTGCGTTAACCCCCTTTTTAAGAAATAAGTAAATTATTTAGAATCATATATTTTACATTGTCACATCATAGGGAATTATTGAGAAAACATATGAAATACTTGGAGATAGAAGTCTAAGTTTAAATTCCAGGGTGTTAGACAAGAATGTCTTATTCTTCGCTGATCACAAAATTACCAGACCTTCAATGGAGAGGGGTCTTCCCCGCTCTTAGGGGGAGACTACTTAGATAATATTTACACCAGTATTTTCTGCTTTTTAAAAGGCAAGTCATCTGTTGTTAAAAGGCATAAGTACTCATTAAAGTCTGTCCCAGGCTGATGATGCTGTGAAAATTTCCCTCACACTAGACTTACTAATTCTGCAGCTATACCATCTGTCGATCCCCAAGCCTCTTGTTTCTAGGCTTTTCCCACCTCTCTTCCATTAAAAGTCACTTGTCAATAAATATAGCCACATGGAGCCTCAGTAGGCACACCTCCCATGCTAGCATAGGAGCTGTCAACATGAGTATTGAGTAAACAGATGTAGGAATAAGCATGAACAAGTCTGTGGTCAGCAGCCAATAGTGATGTAAAATCTTTAGGAGGCACTCTCTCTGCCATGGATTTTCCTTTTGTATACATGTTGTATCTTTCACTACCACCACTATCACCCCAGTAGTATATGCTCTTTGAGGGCAAGGAATGTTTTATTTTAACCTTTGTATTTCCATTGCACACAATAAGTGTTTAATAAATGTTTGTTGAATTATTTAATTGAATTTAAAAAACGTAGTGATGAATCCATTGACACTGCTGATCATTAGAGCAGCTGCAATACTTCTGCTAAGAGAATGAAGAGGAATACCATTGTGATGCAGTTTAGAAATGATAGCTTGGTGCCTAATCAAACATTAAGGACTTTAAGTGTAGTCTAAGATGATTTTGGCTTCCATGTCCTTGTTATATTTTGTGACAACTGTGTGGCTTCTTATGGTAATCTGTGGGATGACCAGCATGGGAAGTCAGTCCTATTTGCATTTATCCTTAGAAGATCAGGGGATGGATCATCTGGACGGCCCTTAATAATCTGGTAGGTCTATAGATCATGAGAACAGACTAGTTGAGAGATCTAAATTAGTTAAAAATCAATCCAGCAACTGCTTCTTATGTTACATCAACACTGCTTCAAGCCAGTGTATCTAATGTATCTGATGAGTTTCTGCTGAGACATGTCCTTCCTTCACAGTTATACAATAGTAGAGAGAAAACTGTACCCAAAACACATTCAAAGTTCCCAAGGCTAGGAAACATAAAGGGAAATAAGAATGCAGCCAACTCTCAATTATCCATGTATGGATTAGAATCTTAAAATGATTATCCATAGTCAATTTTCAAACTTAAGTCTGTTTCTAGGAGTCTTGCTAGGCACACATGACCCCTCTTTGAGTCCCTGTGTCCAGGGTATGCAAAGTAGCATGAGGTGGGTCAAGAGGACTGGAAAATGTCATCAAATTAAATAATAAAAAACATCAATAAAATATTTCTTTGAAAATAGAGGTAGCAAGCAAGTCCTATGCTTGGTGGGGGAAATCAGACTTGTGGCTTCTTTGCCATAAGAAGGAGCTCCCAGTAAGATACTCTGTCTAACAAGGGAAATTTGGCACCTTCTCTGCAACGTGTAGTCTTAAAAGAGCTGCCTGGGGTAGAGATTGGTCTAGAGTCACACAGACTTAAGTCTCAGAAATGAGACTCGAACCCATGTCTTCCTGACTCCAAGGCCAGCTTTCTATCCATTGTACTATCCTACCCCTCTTATGTGAAGTAAATAAATCAAAACAAGCAAAATAAAATTTGTGTTTGTTATTGTGAGGAAACACCACAACAGATGAGTTCTCAGAGGGATCTTTTTCTTTGAGTAGAAATGTGTGGAGTACATATTGTTTTCGTTTATCTCGTTCTTTCCATTTCCAGTCTCTTCCCTAGTCCAGACCCTCATCATCAGCATTTGGGTTATTTTAATAATCTCCTAGGTGGGCTCTCTGCCTCTGGGAGTTTCCCTCCCATTCGAAATGTCTCTACAGGCTGCTACCACATAAGCTTCTCTAAAACCCCTCTTCACATCATCGTTAAATCCCTGCTCAAAAACCCTTCCAAAGAGTTACCATTCCCCATGTGACCAAGTCCAAACTCTGTACTCTGGCACTCAAGGCCCATACAATAGGCTTCCAGATCATCTCTCTAATGTTTCTTTTCAGGAACCGTCTGCTCTAGGCAGGGTGATCCACTCTGTTTCTTCAGATTTCGGGCATAGTCCCACCTTCTCCACAAGGAGATATATACATGCCTTTCTTCTCCGCATGTCTATTTCTGTCTTTCAAGGACCAGTTTAAGTATCCACTTCCTCTATGAAGCTGCTTTTCTTTGGCTCTCTCGGCTGAACTCTTGGAGCGTTTATTGTCTGTACCGCTCATTTGGCATTCACAATGCACTGCCATGCTTTGCGGTTCATCTTTGAAAGTATATTGTCTCTGAACAATAATAATAATGGCTAGCATTTACCCAGCATTTTAAAGCTTACAAAGCCCTTGACAAATATCTTATTTTATAACATTTATTTGAGCCCCACGTACTATACTTGGTGCTGGAGGAAAAAGACAAAAATTAAACAGTCCCTGCCTCTCAAGAATCTCACATTCAAATGGGGCAGTGCTAGGGGGTGATAACATGTACATGACAAATTGAATACAACATATATACAAAGCAATTACTCTAATTGTTGTAGATCCTTGGGAGCCTGGGAAAGGGCTTGGAAAGTCTTTTAAAGGGCACCACTGTCACAGCTTTGCAACATATCAATGCCCAGTCTTCGGCATATGCCAAGCCTTAAATAAAACCTACCAACGCTTATAAAACATCCCACTGCAGAACACTTTACCCAGGGAAAGAAATATGGAGCTGGTGTGGAGAATGAAAATATAGACACATGGGAAAAGTCACCCATGTAATCATCACATTCCCTAAAGCCACTGGGTGAGGACGGGTTTAGAAGCCCAGACTCAGAAGCAGCGGCTACTCTCATGCGTAGGTCTCTTTAGTAATTTATATCCCTACTCCATCTCATAAACTACACAGCAAGCTCTCTTTGTACCTCTGGTGACTGCGACAATTCCCTTTGCTGCATGCTAAATCTAGAAGTTGGATCCCAAGAAGGGGCAGCACAGGATTTGTTTTTTTTTTTTTTAGAAAGCGTAAAGGGAGTTTATCATGGTTCTTGCCAGAGTGTGTTGGAGCCAGTTTGAACTGGATTGTTAAATTTTCAATGTGAGCATTTTACCTTGGAAATGGGTAGATGCTACAAATCAGGACTTGAGTGATCATTTTATTGTCTAAATTTGAGGAAGTGATGGAGAAATGCTAATAATATAGATCAAATTTAAACTTGAATCATACATGCTTCCTCCCTACCCCACTCTTGAGTCAGTTGTTAAATATTTTACTAGCATACCCCTTGGGTTCTTCCTCTTACCACATTTCAAGATGTCAGACCAGGTTTGCCCCCAGAGTCACAGTCAAGGGAATAGTCTAGGAGCATTTTCTCCCATTCTCACACCAGTCCTTGAGGACAGATTGGTCCCTCGATAGGATCTTTAGGAGTACAGGCTAGACCCACAGTGGCCTACAGGCATTTTTCAGATCTGAGTTCAAATTGGGCCTCAGACCCTTACTCACTGTGTGACCCTGGGCTAGTCACTTAACCTCTGTTTGACTCAGTTTCCTCAACTGTAAAAAGGCTATCTTGGGGTTGTTGTGAAGGATCACATGAGATAATATTTTAAAGTGTTTACAGTGCCTGACCCATACATAGTAGATGCTATATAATTGCTCATCTCCTTCCCTCTTTCATGTCTCCTCCCTGGCCCTTTATGTCACCATTATCCTGGACTGGCGGTTGCTTTTCAGTCACCATCTTGGTCGTACTACTCTCAACCTCTTGGCTGTGGCCCATCTACCTGGCTACTGGCCAGGCTTGTCTCTGTTCCTCTGCTTCCTCATCCAGCCTCATCCACACCAGAACCTCCGACAAACATTCCCAATCCCACGTTAGACACTCAATAAATGTTTGTGGGGGATGATTTATTGATGTTCTTCTCCGAGGCATCTGAACGGACTCTTGGAGTGAAGTGCTTGGAACCCCTCAGAGGAAACACACTTTATGAAATGAACAAAATAAATTGCAGGGGATTCCCAAATGCTTTTTTCTGCTCTGAGCTCACCTAAGTCCTACTCTCTGTCGTCAAAGCTTTTGAACACTGATTGATGTAAGTACAAAGTCAGAGTCATAAAACTCACCTAGATGCATTTGTTGGGAGCCTTTGAGGGAGGAGGTAGTAAATGCCTATGAATGGAACTGCATATGTTGAAAAAGTCTACACTCTCCCATGGATTTTAACTTGTTTTCTAGAGTGAATTGCTGTCTGTCCCACTAACCTTCCACCCTGGGAAAGACTCGGGAGAGGGGGGAGGTTCCCTAAGCTGGGTCTCATTCAATGTTCAACTCCAACTTCTTTCTTACAATACACAACGTTTGGGCTCCCCCTACCCCCCAAGTTAGGTCTGCGTTCTTCTAAACTCTGACAATCTATTAGCCACATAGGAAACTGGTCACATTACTTTACAGCTGTACCAGGTGTTGTAGAATTATTAGATATGGTCTCTGTTCACAGGCAACTTAAAAACCAGCTGCTTATAGTTCCATAGAGTGGAGCAGCTCGTCTTGGAGACAGGAAGATCACTGAGTCATAGGATTACTGATCTAGAGCAAGAAGGGACTTCAGATACCACATCACACTAATCAGATTGGCTAACATAACAGAACAGGAAAATGATAAATGCTGGAGAAGATGTGGGAAAACTGGAACACTAATGCATTGTTGGTGGAGTTGTAAACTGATCCAACAATTCTGGAGAGCAATCTGGAACTATGTCCAAAGGGCTATAAAGTTGTGCTTACCCACAAATACTACTTCTACGTCTTTATCCCAAGGAGATCATGCAAATGGGAAAGGGACCCACATGTATGAAAATATTTATAGCAGCTCTCTTTGTGGTGGCAAAGAATTAGAAATTGAGGGGATGCCCATCAACTGCAGAATGGCTGAACAAATTGTGGTATATGAATGTAATGGAATACTGTGATATAAGAAATGATGAGCAGGTAGATCTCAGAAAAACCTGGAAAGATTTATATGAACTGATGCTGAGTAAAATAAGCAGAACCAGGAGAACGTTGTACACAGTAACAGCCACATTGTGCTATTACTAACTTTGATAGACTTATCTCTTCTTAGCAACGCAAGGATCTAAGACAACTCCAAAAGACTCATGGTGAAAAATGCTGTCCACATCCAGAAAAAGAACTATGGAATCTGAATGCAGATTGAAGCATATTATTTTATCTTTTTTGCTTGTTTGTTTCATCTTCCTTACGATTTCTCACATTGGTTGTACTTCTTCTTTACAACATGACTAATGTGAAAATAGGTTTCATACAAATGTACATGTTGAGCCTATATCAATTTACATGCTGTCTTGGGGTGGGGGCGGGGGAGGGAAGAGATGGGGAGAAAATTTGTAAGTCAAAATCTTATGTAAGTAAATTAGAAAACTAAAAATTAATAAATTTATACAAAAGAATAAGGGACCTCAGAGGCCATCTAGTCTAACCCCTTCATTTTGCAGAGGGGGAAACTGAGGCCCAGGGAGAGTTAGGGATTTGTTCAAAATAATATAGGTAATGAGCTTTAAAGGTGGGATTTGAACTCGGACCCTCTAACTCAAGAACGAATATCCTACCTCTGATGCATATTTAGCTGTGTGTCCACAGGCCCATCATTTAACCTCTCGGTGCCCCAAGCAACTTTACCACTATAAGTTATAGAAGAGCTGATAATCAGTATCACAGCAATATATATGGGGTAATTCCCTACAGTAATGAAATCACACAGCCAGAACACCCATACCCCCCCTCCAAATGGTACTGCCCAGTAGAATATGACCCAGCTTGCTTATCCAACCTATTCATCAGTCTTGATGTTAGTACACCAGGGAAGGCAGAGCAACATTATTCGGAGGACACAATAGCTTGGTATTTACCTCATGGCTGTGGTGAGCATTGCATTTAGGCCAAGCCAGAGCTAGTCATGGTGCTGGAGCCCCTTAAATTGGCCAATATACTGCTTCTATGATGGGGAACTCTTTTGAGAAGGGCAGGAAGAGGTGGCCCCAAGAAGACGGCTGAGTGAGATTGTGCCTAAGCATAAATCCTCCTTATTAGCTCAAGGTGAGAAGTGTGCCAAATAAACAGAGGGGAAAATAAAAAGATAATTTTTATTTATTTAATTCATTTAAATAATTATCTAAATAACAAATATTTATGTATTTGAAAATGAATATTTATATATTTATTAAAAATATAAAAAGATATAAAAAGATAAAAAGAGGGGAAAGAGGTTTTCACAAAGTGGGACCTCAAAGAAAAACTAACAGAAAACTAAAGAAATGAATCAACTAAGAGAGATTCTAATCCATTGAAGATGTCAAAGGTGAGTAGCCAATGAGAGCTCCAGCAGGTACTTGGTCTGATGCAGTCTTCCTCACATGGACTTTGGTGCGCCTTCAGATAATCTATGATTATTTCCTAAGTTTACCAGGTGGTGAAAAAACGGGCCCTTTCATTGGCTACTGAGGGTTCATATAAGATTCCAAGGATGAGAATCTTTCTTTCCTGGATGTGATTGAAGGAAGGCAGCCTAAAAACCCATGGATGGGGGAGAAAAACCTTTAGTTCTTCCTTTCCTCTTCCCTTCCAGAACCCAGGCTGATACCTGGCCAGTGACTATACAGTTCCTTTGTTCTTTGTTTCCTTTTGTCTTTGCTTTACCTGCTATGGGGAAAGGAATATTGGATATGACTACCGTCTTGCAGTCTTTGAAAGATCAGAGGAATAGGTCCAATGAGAGAGTCCATGGCAGAATTTGCTACCAGCCGAGTCATGTGCTAGCAGGAAGGTAGACTAGCTATGGCTCTTAGGGAACTGCTCTTCCAAAGGCTTTCACAACATTCACACTGGGTGGGGAGAATGCTTTATAGTAGATGCTTTAGGTTTGAACTCACTTTATCTAGGGACTATGGTCATATAAGGTAGATAAAAGATGCTCCAGGATGTTGAGAGGAATCATTTGTACTTCTGTTTTTGCTTTATCTACTCCATAAATATCCCTTTAAAAAACTAGTTGGTATTAACTGGTTACTCAATACTATAGCACTAATCATTGGGTCAATCAATAATATAAGGAAGACACTAACTCAGGAGTTCTTAACTGTTTTGTGTTATGGAGTCTTTAGGTACTCTGGTGAGGTTTACAGACCCCTTCTCAGAACATTCTTTTTAAATGCAAAATATACATGAGACTACAAAGGAAATCAAAGGATATTGAAAATACAGATGCCACTTTTTCCCCATCCAAGGTCATGAATCCTCTGAAATCTGTCTGGGGATCTTTTGGGAGTCTATGGACACCCAGGTTAAGAATTCTTATGGTAACTATAACTAGTGATTAATATTAGGGAAGGCACACCAGAATAGGGGCTGGGATTGATAATATGAGAAAATAGTCCCATTACCCCTTGGGGTTACTTCTGATGAGTTAACAAAAACAATTAACTCAAAGCAATGGTATTGTAAAAAACAGTACATACAAGAGTTCCCCCATAAACTGAAGATTCATTTTCCTACAAAAAACAAACAAACAAAAAAAATAGTGTCCATGAAAAGACTAGGCACAGACTTAAGAGTACAACAGTATTGAAATATACCTGCACAATATACACATATAAATGTATACCTGCATGCATGTATATATGTGTGTGTGTGTCTATCTACACAGATATACACAGATTTCTACATAGATCAAATATACACACATATATTTCACATGTGGCCAAGGTACCATAGGATCCTACTACCATTTCTCATAGGTTCCTCAGGATGCTCTGCTGAGCTCAGTGTCTCTGATGTAAAGAAATTAAATTGATTTTGTATCATTTTATTACTGATTTTGTTCCATGACTGATCCTATTCTGTATTACTACCCCATTTTGTATGCTTGCTCAAGCCACACTTTTTTTGGCTCTATGAGCTAAGTTTAGAAGTTGAGTTCTCTTTCTAATCACTGTTCTATTTTTGTCTCAAAGAAATCTGTTATCCTTGAGGAATGCAGGTGGACTAGGAAATCTAGTCTAGTATCTTTACACCACCAAGCAGTCCTTCTGGGATGTCTGGTTTGTTATCCAAAGAAGTCTCTAACCTTGCAGGTGGACTCAAACAATGAACGTTTCTTAGTCACAGGAGGGAAGGAGTGGGATGTTGCTAGCCCCTCATTCCCAATTTCCAATCAATCGTCTTGTCCTCATCCCCATGATACTGCCAGCTCTGAAACCAAGTGCATTATTTTCTTCACCTACTCAGTTCTGGTCTTTGTTCTATATTTATAAAAAGGAGCTGCACCTACCATTTCACCCACTTTGTTAACAGGTCTACATCCTGTTAATAAACTCATAAAGCTCAGAACTCTGTACCTCATTTTACTTTTATTAAATACTATCAAGACAGTTGTGTGATCTGCTTAGCTAGGCAACCTAGGTCTCCTCCCCTCTGCAGCATGACAACTGTCTGTCATACCTAGTTTTTTTTTGAATCCTGTAGTTGACCCTCTTCCCTGCAGTCTACCTAGAAGCCATTTCCTGCCTACAATGCTGTTTCTCTGTTTATATCTCTAGGGAAGGGAGATATCTCTGCTCCCTGAAGGATGCATCTTAACTGTGCCTGAAATTCAAACTGTTCAGCTGTCTTTTAAAGGCTATGAAGGCCTGGCCCATTTTTCTGACCCAACCCCCCTCCCTCTACCTCTCAGTCTTTCTATGATTATATCCTGGTTTGGGGATGAGAGATTATTGAGAAAGCAACTTCCTCTCACAATTCTCCCCTTCAGTCAAATATTTGCTGTTCCTATCAATCAGCCAAGGTGCATTACATATATATTTATCCACATTCCCATTTCTGGATAGCTCTCTAGTTACTTGGGAAAACTTAAGCATTATTTTTTGAATGCCTCCCCCAGTGCCTTGTACTACAGAGTCCCAGAAAAATCCATATGTTTATTATAGTTATAAAGGTGGGAGTTGGACCCTAATCAACTGCTTTTCCCCAGCCTCAGAGATAATCATAGGTAATGAGGTATTAATGTGTTAACAACTGTGTTATCCCTTTATGAAGTATGATTACATCCATCTTACACTTAGTTTAGCACCTAATTATCTGTGATTACATCCTGTGCTAGGGGAAATCAATGGGTCAGGGATCAACTCATTCCCCTCCCTCTTTATGTAAATAACTTCTCAAATGGTGGGGGGGGGGGAATCTAGATATAATAGACTTTAGGTAGTGAATACAATTTAGTCTGTTTTTTTCAGCATAACATGATACTTTTATAAAACCGATAGCATACTGCACATAAAGAATGTATAAATAATTGCCAAAAGACAGAAACATTAACCTCACTAATGTTAACCTAGTTTTCCACCTGCCACAATACTACCCAGGTGCCTTTATTGATCTGCCAGGGTACTTACCTGCTGCCAGGATTTCCTAATGCCAACAGTCTGCTTGCTTGGACTTCTGCCACCATATCATACTGATGTTATTCTCCACATCCAACTGGGACATCCAGTTGTAGTGTAAAGACCTCTCTGATCCCAACTATTTATCTATCTTGACCCTAATATATCATTTATGGACAAAGTTTTCAGCTACTGCACCCACTTGGCTAGACTTCCTCCTCTTACCCTTGCTTATATCCTTTCCAGTTTACTGATCCTGCTTTTGCAGGCCAGGATCAACAGTGTGACATTGCAGCCAAGAAAAGTTAATGCAAGCTTTGGCCAAATTATGAGAAGCATAGTATCCAAAATGAGAAAAGTGATAATCCAGCTAATCATATTCCTTCTGGAGTATCATGTTCAGCTCTGGGCACCTAATTTGAGGAAGGACATTAATAGGGTGAAACACATCCAGAGAAGGGTGGTCAGAATCATGATGAGGCTGAAAACCATGACATTTGGACAAAGTAGGGATGTTTAACCTGGATAAGGGAAGACTTAAGGAAGATAATTGTCTTTTTAAAAAGTGTCTGAAGGGCTGTTAATGTGGAAAAGAGGTTAGACATGTTCTTCTTGGTCCCAAAGGGAAGAGCAAGCAATGGGAAGAAATTGTGAAATTTAATTTGATGGAGAGACTTTATAATAATCAGCCATCCCAAAGTGGAACAGGCATCCCCAGGAGGTGGTGGTTTTCTCCTCCTAGATCCCTGAACAGATCTCCTCAGTTACAGAGGGGACAACTCTTATTCTCAGTCTTTAAATACATTCTACTGTATATATCATACATACGTATGTATGTATGAATGTATGTATGTATGTATCTCTTTCTTGGAAGCAGCCTGGCTCAGTGCGAAAGTGCTGACTTCTGAGTCAGAAAGATGTAGGTTCAAGGTCTGCCTCTGACACATATTACCTACAAGACCCTGGGAAGATCATTTAATCTCTTAGAGCCCCATACAACTCTTGAGACTATATAAGGTGAAGAGAAGTTTATGTTGGTAGAGGGAATTCCTTCACTGGGAGTTTTCTCACCCAAGAAATCTCTGGTCTAAAAAAATATCAAATCTCTCTACTCTACCTTCCTTTTGAATAATCTAGCATCTATTGAGGCAGGTAAGTGGTTCACTGGATAAAGTACTAGCCGTGGAGTCAGGAAAATCTGATTTAAAATCTGGCCTGCAACATTTATTGACTGTGTGACCCTAGGCAAGTCACTTAACCCCAACTGCCTACAAAAAGAAAACCCAAAAAACTAAGATCTTTTCCTTCTTTGGTCCCTGATTTCTTCATTTTGTCGTTTCTTAAGAACCCAATTCTTGTAGACAGTGGGTCTCAAGTGTTAGGCTAACTAGGGTCTCTGAACACCCATTTAATTTTTATTTTTTCAATAAATAAAAATGTTTTTTTCTCTCTTCTATCTCCCTCCTCAATGGAAGAAAAAAGAAAAAAGAAAAACAAAACCCTTTTCAACAAGTATGCACAGTCAAGCAAAGCTAATTCCTGCGTTGGTTGTGTCTAAAAATATCTACCTTACTTTGCGGTCTGTTATCTCTCTGTCAGGAGGTGGATAGTATGCTTCATCATTGGCCCTCTGGTGTGGGGACTGGTCATTCCATGGATCAGTTTTACAATCTTTCCAACTTGTTTATTTTTACAGCAATGCTGTAAATTGTTTCAGCTCTGCTGACTTCACTTTGCACCAGTTCATATGAGTCTTCTCAGGTTTCTCTGAAACTATCTCTTTTAAGTTTCAACCCTATCTTAATCAAGGAACCATTAGTCAATCCACTAAGTAAGGTTTGAATGAATGAATGAAGAAAGCATTTATTAAACATTTTGTATGGGCAAAGCACCAGTGCTCAGAAGACTCCCTCAAAGAGCTCAACTGGGGAGGCAACAATTATGGAAGGTAATAAGTCAGATGGATAGGTGCCATGGTCCTTAGGGTACAGCATAAGAGCAAATGGGAATGCCTCTACATGGATAAAAAATCAGGTTAGTTTCTGATACTCAACTATTTGACAGTGCCAACGACTTTGGTGGCTTGACTGAAACACAGGGTAGAAAGTTCTAAGAATGAGAGCATACCATTTTAAAATAACTGGAGGGGCCCAAGGGCAGAGCTCTATCTCAAAGGAAGATATGCATGGGATGTGCCAAAACCCTCAAACAGTACAAAAAGTATGTGTGGAGAGATTTCAAGGGTTTTACCCGAAGCCCAGGTTAGTTATTAAAAAGTATGCACATCAAAAAGTTTTGACAACTGCTTTAAAAATTTTAGAAGTGTAATTCTGATGTGTTTAAGTCAAGCACTTCACGATCACATTTTGTAAATGAATAAAAAGTCAAATAAAAATCTGAGACATACTACTCATGTATTACTTTCTTCCATAAATAACATATTACTGGCTCCAGTCTCTGCCTAGGCTGATAACATCATACAGTCTACTACATGAGTAGTAGAAAGAGCATGCTGGCCTTGGAAAAACCTCAGCTCAAATTCAAGTTCTCCAATTTATTATCTGGATGACCCCTGCACAAAGAATTTTACCTTTCTGACTTCAAATTTCTTATCCATCAAATGGAGATTATGATAATATTCACATTTTCACAACATTCTTTTTGCAAACTTTAAAACATGATATAAATGGGATGGAAATGGAACTGTGAATGGGAACTCCTTGTGAGGGAACTCCTGCCACTACATATTGGCACCTTTTCTGCAACTTAAATAAAGCCTATGACTGGGGCACTGAGAAATTAGCCTATCCAGAGTCACACAGCCAGGGACTGAACTAGAAGTCCGTCTCCCCAATGCCGAGGCCAGCTCTGTAACATTTATGAGCATGTTATTATCTCCTGCATTATAATGCAACTGTTTTTGCTTTTTTCTTTGTATCTCCAATACTCAGCATAGTGGTGGCACATAATTAAGTGCTAAACAAATGCTTGATAGGTAGTGGAACATTTAAAAAAAGAAAAAGAATGGCATGGGTCCCTCCCTCAAGAACCCTCATTTCATAAGGACAATAAGCCTGATACAAAAATGATGACTATTATGCAAAATAGCCTAAGTATATAAAACAAAATTTGCTAAGTATATAGAAGTACAAAGAGACTAGATGTGAGCAGAGAAGATGGCGGCAAGAATGACTAAAGATTTTAGCCTAAGTGAGAAGGAGAATAGTATTACTACAAGTACAAATAAAGAAGTCCAGAAGGGAAATTAGTTTGGGGAGAAAGGTGAGAAATTCAGGTTTTTCTTTTCATTTTGGGAATGTTGAATATCAAGGTGGTGATGGAACAAAATAGAAAGGTTCATCTTGGAGTTTTATGTAGGTCCTAGAGCCACAAACAAGATTGTAAACTCTTGTGACAGCAGAAACCATGTTCTTATGCCTCTTTGTGTCCTTGTACCTAGCACAGTACCTTGCACCCAGTGATTGCTCATTATGAGTTAATCATGATGCCATGGGACATCTCCCATAGTCTTGTCTTGTCTTGCCTATTTAACTTTTCATGTGTTTTATGCCTTGTCTCTACAACTAGATTATATTGTTGTGTTCATCCTTCTTTGCCAAAGAAGACCATGCCATCAGAGAAATGATGACATGACTTGCACTTGACTTTGTTTTAAGTGAGGGAGGCCTGTGCAAGGTCAGCAGCCTCACTTTCCCCTCCTGAGCCATCTGGGTCCAATGATCTGATATTCATCAGGATGACTGGAGATGGCCCAGGATGCACTGGGAGACCTTGGCCTTTTTCGGCTAAGGCCTATTCAGGAACTCATTTAGAGTAAGGTAACGCCTACTGAATGAACAGGCCTCTTTAAGAAGTAGTCAGGGAATGGTCCCTTTACTGAACAAAAGAAAAAATATACCTAAAAGCTGGGAGGGAAAGAGCAACAGTTACTATTGAGAGAGACAGAGAAAGAAAGGGAGACCTAGACAGTAAACCCCAAGTTAACTGGGCATCCTCTGCCCATCTAAATTGACCTTCCTTTGGAGAGGAGAAGGAAAGGAAGGGGGAGACAGAAGGGAGAGGATGAGCTGAGTTATCCAGCTAGCTGGGTCCCCCTTCAGGCACTTTGGTCTACTCATGAGTTGTGTTTGTCTCTCATGAGTTCCTTGCCAGTAGGGGCTATGTCTTCTTTGTATCCCCTAAAGCACAAATATCTGATTGATTACACATGAATCATGTCAATCAACCTAAATAAGGAAGAAAAAAAAAGCAAAACTAACCAAAAAAAGAACATGAGACTCTGCTCCTAAAGGGCAAAAACCATGTCATACTAATGTTATATACTTGAGGGTCCATGGCTATTGAACATATTCAGATAAGGACAAGTTAAATTAAAAGGGGCCTAAGGTTTGAAATTACATTTTAGGGAAATGTAAATATTAATAGGAAAATTCTGATGCTGTGTTTGACAAAACAGAGTTAAAAGTGACTTTAGAGATTAACTAATCTAACTCACGCTTTCTACTAATGAGGAAAGTGAGGTCCAGAGAGATTAAATGACTTGCACAAGGCCATATAAGATAACAGAATTGGGATGAAAACAAATTTCTTAATGACCAATTCTATCCTTCTACCATGCTAAGTTATTTGATACCTACAATGCATCCAAATGATAGTTGTCCCTTCCACACTGTGGAATTATGTTCACAGAACACTTTGCAAACCTTAAAACAACAAAGTTACAACCCTCCCCACCCCCACCCCCATGATCTGGAAAATCTGCATACAAATTTTTGGTCCTCCCTTCATACCAGAAAAGAAGTCCGAATTATTATGGTATTAAAAGATAAAATATATTGATATTACACAATACTATACATATATTTTATGCATTTGAGTTAAAAAAAAATTTTTTCTGTGTTGTCTCCTGGCCTTCATGTGTCTATGGCTTCCACAAAACTTCCCATTTAATTTCTTACGCCAACTCATAACAGAGAAAATTGTGACGTGAAAGGGATAACTGTACTTCAGTGCTTTAAGACTAGCATGGCTCTGGCTCAGTTTATAGCCTTCAAAAACGGAAGGAGTCACCACAGCCACAGCCAGAAGCAGAAACCAGGTTTTATCACATAGCCTATCACCTAGGTTGCTTTCTCCAAAGTTGAAAACCAACCTTCAGAGGGCAAGAGCCATTGAAACTAAGTTCCAATTTCACTATCACACAAACAGAAGGTCACACAGAGCATTTTTATGAATTTTCACCCTCTCATAGATATCAATGCTAGCTATCAAATAGAAAAAGGACATTAAAAATAAACTGTCATTTAGAAAATAATTTTATTTACTCAAAAATATAGCACCAAAGCAACTACTTTTCCAGCAATCTGAAAACTGGACATCAAGTATCTAGTTTTTCTAAGTAGTTATTTTCATTATGACTTCTCAAGGGAGTTTGCCACTCACCATTTCCATTCAAACCAGTAAGACAAGCTACGCCCACTCGTCTGTGTTTACCCAAGACAGTGCTGAGTTTATGAGGTGTAAACTGCTCAGGTGCTTTCGAAGGTATGTTTAGTTAAGTAAGAAAGTATGAAAGCTAACTGATTTCATATCTGCCTTAAGTAAATGACACCAAGATGGCTGTTCTTTTGAAAAATATTTATTAGAAACTGCAAGAGGAGAAACTGCAAGGGTAAGAATAAATAAAAGGTTGGTTCAAAGATTAACTTAAGACTGCTATAGGTGATTCCTTTCTGAAGGCAAAAAAAAGCCCCAGAAAACTCTACCAATTTATATATCATTACAATTTTAGTCTTTATGCTTCCCCTGGGCCATAGGAAGTAGGTAAAGTATTGGACTGGAAATAAGTCATAGTTTCCAATTTCACCACACACATTTACTGGTTGTGTGACCCTAGACCAGGGCTCAGTTTCCTCATCTGGTGAAGCCTACGGATCTCTTCTTACAATTGTTGTTGTTTAGCCATTTTTTTTAAGTCATGTCCAAACTCTTCATGTTCTCATTTTGGGTTTTCTTGACAAAGATACTGGAGTGGTTTTCAATTTCCTCTTCCAATTCATTTTATAGATGAGGAAACTGAGGCCAAAAGGGTGAAGAGACTTGCCCTGGGACACATAGCTAGATTTGAACTCAGGAAGATGAGTCTTCCTGACTTCAGGCCTAGCACTCTATCCACTGCATTACCTAGCTGTCCCACTTCTTAGAATAGTGCTATTAAATGTATAAAATATCTAAGTTACAAGAAAACAAACAATTATACTGATTTATGGTGATCAACATATTAAAAAAAGAATCCCTTAAATAGAGTACAAGTGAGGGCCAATTTTACATATAATTCCAACAAACTTATTTGACTCCCAAAGGTAACAGAAATAAAATGGGAAAAATCAACGTGAACAGTTAGGCACACAAGTGGGATCAATCATAATTGCTAACTCTGTCTATTGCTTTAAGGTTTTTAAAGTGCTTCATGAACTTTATCTCTTTTGGGCCTTAAAATATGCCTGCAGGATAGGTGCTATTACTAACAGGAGGGAGGGCAGTCTCCAAGCTGAAGGGGAGGTCCCCAGCTCCAAATTAAATGGGTGGGTGGTGCTGCCACAGAGAAACAGCTTGAAGGAGGATTGGAACTTAGGTCTTCCTGATGCCAAGTTCAGCATTATCCATTATGCAATCCCACTTTTTGAAAGAAAAAAGAAAAAAACTAATAGATATAAGAACTCAAAAGTAAGGCAATCTGGAGCCCTTTGGTGTAGGGGCAAGTAAACCTATACACTTAATGTAGACTTTCAAGGTTTCACCATTATTTAGCAGACTAAAGTAATGACAGTGTCCCTCTATGAAAAAAAAGCAGGAGACCTGTGAGAAAAGCAATGAAATCAGTCACACCCTAGGGCCACTCCTGGGTATATATTCCGAAGGTATAAACACATCAAGGGCCACTATAAACCAAAATGTTCACAGCAACACTTTTTATGGTAGCTAAGAATTGTAAACAAAGTGAGTGCCCACTGATTAGGGAACAGATGAACAAACTGTAACACCAATGAAACGGAACAATCGTGCAAGATGATAGAGGAATTCAGAACAACATGGGAAGATTTACACGAACTGGGGCCTAGTGAATTAATTAAAACCAGAAGAATTTATACGACTACAATAATGTAAATGAAAAGAACGCTACAAGGACTAATCTTGGCTCAGGGTAACAGAAACTCAAACTTACCTCTATCCTTTTAGCAGCAATAGGAAGCCAAATGTTGCACAGCCAGACAAGGTCACTATTGTCATTTGGTTTTTTTCAACTTGTTTTTTTTGTTCAGTTTCTGGGAGATGGGGAGCACTGGACTGTGCTCCACACAGGAATGAATGGTATGAAAACTAAAGGTGTCAATTAAATCTTTTGGAAGATTCTCTGAGAGTCAGGAGACCTGCTAACCATATTCTATACAATATTTTGGAATTGCCTGACGCACAGGATAACTTAAATTTGGTTCATTGTATGAAGTAGGCAATGCTGCTTTACAAATTCTCATGTAAGCAGAATGAAGTCACTTCCATTTATGCAGGAAGCATTTCTGCATGATACTGATTAACAAGATTTTTTTTCTTTACCTTTCCTACTCCAAGGTCCAGTGGGATACAATGAATAAGCATAAGATGCTACCCAGTAGTAGGGATACTTTTATTTTTTGAACAAAGATTATCCCCTCCCTCCTGTTCACCACCCCTTTGGGAAATCAAGAAAAAAACCCTGTAACAAAAACACACACTCATCTCTGAGTCCATCACCTGTGAGGAAGTGGGTAATCTGTCACAACATGAATCCTCAGGACCTGTAGTCAGTCATGGCATTGATCAGAGATGCTGTGTCTTTCCAAACTGACTGTCTTTACAATACTGTTACTGTACTGAAATTCTTCTAGTTCTGCGCACTTCACTTTGCATCAGTTCATTCAGGTCTTTCCAGGGTTCTCTGAAACTATTCCCATTTCTTATAGTACAACAGTATTCTATCACATATACCATAAATTCTTTAGCCATTCCCTAACTGATGGGCATCCCTCTTCAGGTTCCAATTCTTTGTCCCTGCAAAGAGAGGTGCTATCAATATTTCTGTTCATATGAATTTTTTTCCTCTTGCTCTTAGCACTGGGCTTGGAACACAGCGCTATATTCAGGTTATCTACTATTATTAGACCTAGTAGTGATATCACAGTAATATGGGTATCACTGTAAGGATATCATTGGTAGGAGCCCTAGGGTCGCATTCTTAACATGTCTCCCTTCGTTGTTACATCATCCAGAGGCCAGAATAGCTCCAGGATATCCTCAGGCAAATTCTGTCAGTATAGTTCTTTAATATTTGTTGAATTTCCTTAATGTATTAGGCACTGATTTTACCTCTCCTTGGGAGCAAACAGTAGTAACTTGTAGTTGGAATCTAGCCAGTACATTAACTTTCGTATCTCATCTGCAGGAGGTAGATCAGCCCAGCGGTTAGGACTGAAACCATAAATCAGAGCATTCAGAGGACTTAATCCAAGCTCTGACCTGCTCTGTGCTTCTATTTCCTCATCTATACAAAAGAGCACTAAAAACTAGTTGAAATCAGTGAGATTCTCTATCAAGCATCTGACATTGTGGTCAAGAGTTGAGTTTGGCACCCAAGTTACAGGAGGGATGGAGCAGAGGATCAAGGGTGGAATGAGACATTTGTGTATCCTATGCAAGATAGGAAAATTCCACTCTCAAGTCCACACATCACCAGAGACTCCGCAGCTAGGCAAATAACCCCAAGGAGGTCAGTGACAAAAGAAAAGCCTCATCTAAAGCAAAATATTTATAGTAGTGCTTTTTGTGCACCAAGAGCAAAGACAATGCCCATCAACTGAAGAATGGTTAAACAAAACGTGGTCAATGACAATAATGAAATATTGTTTGCTGTTTTGAATATGATGAATACAAAGACATATGTGTAAAAATCAGTATAAAGTGAAGTAAGCAGACTCAGTAAAGTGATATACAAAATCTACAACATAAATGGGAAGAACATAGATAAATGTCATGAAAACAACCAAACCTGTCCCCCTCAAAGAGACTTGAAATCACTTCCTACTGCTTTTCTTTCTTTAGGTGTGGAGATCTACACACTACGCAACACTACATATAATGCAAGATGCTTTTAATACACTGGCTAGTTTTGCTGAATTTATTCTCCCTTTTTTTTTTACAAATACATTGCAAAAAGCAGGCAATGTAAAGAAAAAAACCCCATTCCAACCCTACATCCAGACTTTTGAGCTTTTACTCTAAAATGTGACTTAAAGTATTATTCAACATCCAAGTGTTCAGGAGAGTAACCACACATATATAGCCTTTATATAACGTTCCCTGTTGAATGCTGGGTGCTTCCCTACTGCTAATCTTGGTTTTGCTGAGAAGTATGAAGAAGGCAGATACATACAAAGCAAGACTGTGGGTCAGGAACTAGGGAATTCAAAGGAATCGAGGTCACAGAAAAACACAGAATGAGGATGGGGAAGGTTAAGAAGCAGGGAGAAAACATCAATAACATAGAAACCTTGAATGTGATACAATTCCTCTAGACAGGAATCATCTTATAAAATGGAACATGCACTGATTATCCCAGGGCATGGGAAGCTAAGAGACTAGGTTTGATGATATGCTAATTAAGTTTAATAAAAATAAACTGACTGAAAATAGAGGACCCAAGCTAATGAAAATGGAAGAGCTATAAACTCCTTAATCTAGCTTTATTGTGAAGATCTACTTTTTCATTTTCTTTAAGCCTAGAAATCACCCAGAACTTGGGGAGGTATAGTTAGTCAAGTCTCTAAGAGTAGGAACTCAAAAGGTATACTCTTTCCCACTGAGGTAGGACTGCGGTAGTGGCTGGGCTGTGTGCAAGTGGGAAAAATGCTTATATGGCTTTAAGATCTACTGTAAATCCCAATTTATTGGTTGGGGTCTTCTACTCTAACCCTCTCAAGTAAGAATAGCTAATTTAACTTATTTCTCTTCTCTACACTCTGATCTACTACTGTACTTTATCTGTATGGTCAATGGAAAATCAAAGCTTTGTGGTCTACCTTCCAATACACAGAGGTTAAGGATGTGCTGTAATTTAGAGTGTTCTAATAGTCTCTACAGCTGTTTGCCTTCTGTCCTCTATTCTTTCATCACCAGTGATGAAAAAAAGATGATGAAGAGTCACCAGGACATTCTGCACTTGGGTTCTGAGCTGAAAGCTCCTGGTACTGATGAATGTAGATGTTCTAATGTGTTGATGAATTTGCAGGCAGGTGCCCAAAGGTGATAAGGAATTCCATTACCTTGTGGAGTACACAGAACTTCTGTACACCTAAACTGCAGTATACCACAGGACATGATGGATGCTTACAGTGGACCTTTGGGACATTTATGATTTACCTTTTTAATATTCACTGGAATACAAATATTTGCAGACTCCAGTCACATCACTTATTTAGCCAAGTATGACTTCCTGGTATGATTTAATGTGTTTACAAAAGGAAATACTCAAACAGAGCTGCTCACACAATAGCAAAGTTAAACAATGATTTTAATGTACACATTTACACTTGTATTACTCCTACATCTACTTCCACCATGTATGCAAAGTAACTTAATCATAGAATATTAGAGCTGGAAGGGACTGGCTTATCTTGTCCAATTCACCCATTTTTACAAGTGGAGAAACTGAGATCTAGTGTCACAAAGCTGGTAAGTGGGGAAGCTGAAATTCAAATCCAAGTATTTTGACTGAAAACCCAGCGTTCTTTCCACTAAATCATGTTCCCTCTCATTTACATCACTTCCTATTTACATTCAAAAACTAACTAGTCTCCAACCAGACGTGGCTCAGATGGGCCGTGCTTGTTAACAAACAGCACAGGGCAGGGTCCAATATGGTTTTTCTTGGCTCTGACATTTTCACATCCCAGGAAGCAGCTTATTGAAATCTCCATTTCAGTACATTATTTGAGAAATGGAACACACAAGACACTAAAAAGATCTTCCCAAGTGTGCTGTACTTCCCATATTTAAATCATAACTCTCAGGTTATAAAGACTGAATAATAAATAGGTCTATTTTCTACCCAGAATGGAGAGGTTTAGCTAACAAATTCACCTCCCCCCCAACTTCTTAATAGTGTAACTTGCATTAATGGTGTTTTGAAACTTTAGAAAAATTTAAAATTAATTCTTGGAATTAATATTTGTGGAAACTACTAATATTTACTCCATCATAAAATTCTATCTTCTTGAGTTATCACTCCACAGAGATGATCTATATTTGCTGCAGCACAGAGAATATGAAGATGTTTATTTTATCATTCAGATCAGCCACAAGCCTCTTCACTTCCTTCCAAATGGATCAGACCACACTTTTAATCCTATGGAAAAAATAATATGAAAGTATTCAGTAAGACAGGTTTCATCTTCAAACCTCCAACCCCAAGTGAACAAAATGACATTCAGAATTCAGTTGTGCAATTCCACCCAGTTTAAAACAGCCCAGGCACTCTGCTGGAATCCAACAATCTAAGACAGCTACAATACTGTGCAGCCTCGAGGGCACGCTTAAATGGCTTCACAATCTCTTCACAACAGGAAGAAAGCTATCTGGCCCAGTGAGAAAAGGAACTTTTCCACAAATTACAAAACTTTTAGTTAATAAGCCATTCACAGATCTAGAAATCACTGAGTCTCAAGACAATTCAAATTTCCTTAAAGTAGCTTACTCTTTGGCTATAAAGATAGTCCTTTGCTCTTGGTACAAAGAATCTGGTATCAATTAAAATAATCCACAAGTAACGGTATTTTCCCATGAGGTTAGCATTTAAATAGGTGCTTGGTAAAACCTGCAAAACATCTACTCATATTTCATATTCACTTGCATATTTAACCTATTTTTCTGTATTCTTAATGCCCATTTTAAATATTCAAAACAGCAATGAGGCAAACATGCAAAGCATCTAGGCTAAAATACTCCAACTGCCCGTCTTAAAGCTTTCCTTGGCAATTATGTAATGGCAGTTATTAAGAAATAAATCCAGTATAATTAATATATGATCCATGAGACAATAAAAATGTCTTTTCCAAATAGCAAGAATCCACCCCACCATTATGAGGCAAATTAAAAGTTTTATGAGTTTACCTGGTGGCTGCACATCTGCTTGGACAATACCAGCCCGATTTATAGCTTGTTCCAGCTCTGAGAAAGACAAACCAAAATATGACTTTTAGTGAGAGGAAGAAAAAAAAGGTGTGCTTTCCAGGGCCAAGGTCATGGGACAGTTATAGTTATAGATAAAAAAATTAAGAAAATCACACAGAAAGTCTATTAAGTTCAGGAACGCCAGTGAGTTATCATCATTTATGGTTTTCAGGTAGTAGGTGTTGAATCCCTTAAAGCAAAACATAGAGCCTTTTCTCTATCATTCAACCAAAAAGGAGAAAAAAAATCCTTCAAAGGATAATTTTTCCTAATGTCTTATTCTCCGTGCTCTCAGCATTTCTGAAAGGCAACAAAAACAAAAAGGGACTAATTTTGAAAGAACTTGTGGGCGTGATATCAAAAGGAAAATGCTGCTGAACTGAAGGAACAAATACAATTAACAATACGAAGCAACTTAAATATCTGCGCTGCACTTCATGGAAGAACAAGAGAGAAAATATGCTATGTTTTTGATAGGAAATAGAGCAGAAAATTAATCTTTGGGTGGGCGGCTTTGGTTTGGATAATTGAGGCTTCTCTAATTGATTGCAGGTGTTGTGCCAATTAGTAATAGCATTTAAGCTACGGAGGCTATGCCAGTCTCTCTGGAGCTGTGCTGAACATGCAAAGGCCAAGAGAAACTGGGCATCTTCTGTCTGTAGGCTTCTAGCATTCTGACATCTTACTAAGTGGTTTAGAATAAAACCAAGTCTTGTGAAAACAGGGACTTATTATTTTAAGAATCTTGCCAAACAAATGGTGGTATTTTAGGAGGCAGACTTGTAGCCAAAGAACATTTACTAGAAAATTATAATAATTAAACTTTGTAATAAAACCTCTGTTTTAATCAGACTGACAGTGTTTCCTTGAATCCACATTTAGCTCTTTTATTATTTAATGTTGGATCATTTTCTTTACTTGGTTCTGTGACTTCCTATAAAGGTACAAATGGCATGACCCAACAAATAAGCAAGAATTTATACTGAAAGCTTATTGCTTTTATAACCCCTGCTCCCCACCCCAAGGAATGGGTCCACAATGAGTGATCTCATTTCACTTACTTGGTTGATACTCAATTCTGTATCTACAATAGGAAAACAGGGATAAGGTGGTGGAGGCCAAGTTCCTCTTGGAACAGACAACTAACTCTAAGATGTGAGACAATGATTCACTAAGGAAAAATAGTCACTGCATTACAGTTCCTTAACAACTAACAAGTGCAGAAAATGGGAAGAGAGGTAGTGAGATGCGTGAGAAATTACTTGTCTCTGATTACAGGAAGGCTTGTTAGGGAGACAGCTTGGACTTATTCTGTCCTGCCCTAGGTTTAAATGTGTATCTAAGAGCGATGTATTTCAGTTCAATATGAGAAGAGGCTTCCTTATAGTAAGAACTATCCCAAAGGGAATTAAATCCCTTGACAAGGAGTTTATAAAGGTGTTTCCAATGATGGAAGTCTTCAAGAAAAGATTATATGACTACTTGTTTAGAGATACTGTAGACTGAGTACTGAGGTAAAGGGCTGGACTAAATGACCTCTAAAGGATTAAGGATTCTTTCAGTGGGAACTAAATTTAAATGAGACTAAAATATGTTTGAATAATATTTTCTAAAAGCAGTAACTCTATCTCATTACAATGAATTATCAAGAGTCTGTTAACTTCTAATTTTCTGAGCTGAGTGCTATACAGAAGAGCATCCCCCCTTCCATCCATATTCCTGTAGAAACAAAGCTTTCTTTATAAAAAACAAAAACCCAAAATGTTCTCCAAGAAAGGTCACTTTGAAACAAGTCAAGAGAAAATGACCGTAGTTCACATGATTTGGGACAAAAGCATGTATGTATGCTCTTCTCTGTAAAGAACAAAGAACTTTTCTCTGATAGCAAGAGAACGGTGGGAAAGACTGCACATCTGAACCAGGAGTCGGAAGGCCTAGGTTCAAGTCCTAGGCCTTCTGCTTACCTGTATAATCTGGAGTGAGCCACCTTAATGCTTCTAGGCTCAGTTTTTTCGGCTGTCAAATGGGAACACTACCTGAAATGTCAGCCTCATGAGGTTGTCATAAGAATCACAGGATCTGGAGATCAAAGGGAATTTAATCATCATATAGTACAACCTCTTATGTTACAGATGAGGAAATTAAGATAGAGAGAGGTTAAGATGCAGAGAGCTTAAAATCATACAAAACCAGGGCTTCTGACTACAAATTAAGGGCTGCTTCCACTACACCACATTGCTAATGCACTCTGTAAACTGCAAAGCAGTATATAAATGCAAGCTGTCATTATTACTAAAGACATCATTTTTATGAAATCAGACATCTTGGTAGCAAATACTCTTCTCTCAGGTGCAATAAGGCAGGTGACAGAAGGCAAAAGAAACTTTCTTAAGGACAACTATTATCCCAATGAGCCTGTTCTGAGAAACACTGTAGGGATGTTAGCTTTTAGTGGTGATGCTAGAACATTTAACTATTCCCTAAACTACTGTAATGCCATGGAGATAGTACCAAGAAGGGAATCTTTGTCCTCACAGTTTTTCACTAATTGTTAATGAGGTTGGAGAACAGCAAAGAATTTCCTTTAAACAGGGTATAATCTCTTAATTCTTATTTTAATGCTGATTATGTTGTAGCTTTGCTTGGACTAGTAATTTTAAATACTTGCCAAGTCAGTTTCTCCCAACTGATAAATGAATATTAGTATCCTATCTACATCACAAGGTTCTTTAATCCATGAGTGTTTTTGACGTCTTAGCACTTTTATATAGATTCAAAATATTAAGCAGAAACCAAGTAAGAGAGAACATTCTTACTTAGGAATGTGGAATGAGAAAAGAAAAGTATAATACAGTGTAAAGAGCACTGGATTCTTCCACTTACTACTGTGTAAATTTAAACAAGTCACCTAATCTCTGAGCCTCAGTTTTCTTATCTTTAAATTGGGGTTAATAGCACATATCTCTTTTGTTAGAGTTACTAAACTGACAGATCAAAAGAATGTTGTACACATAGAAAATCTAATTTAGGAGAGCCTGTGATAAAATCTGTGAGGCTATCCAGGTCAACAATATTGAAAAAAGTGGACGAGATGGTTAAGTAAAACTCAGACTCAGAACCAAGGAGAGATCATTAATGGAATAAAGTCCTCTTGAAGAGATTTCTAAGGGAAAAGGGAAAACCTGGAGCTGGGCTATTTAGTGCTTTCATCCATAATTTAGGTTAATTCATAAATAGCACGTTTATCAGACTTGCAGATGACACAAAGCTGGGAGGCGCAGCAAATGTACTAAATGAGAGAAGGATCCAAAAAAATTACAAGAGGTTAGACCCTTAGGATAAGTCTGAGAAGATGAAATTTAAGAGTCTATAGGCAAAGTACCTGAATCCAAATAACTGAATTTAGAAAATTGTACAAATAAAAGATGGGAGACGAGATCATGCAAAAAATATCTGAGTAGGTTCAGTAGAATACAAATTCAATAAACATTTATAGTGTGCCATGGAACACAAAATTAGCTAAATGCAATCTTAAACAATAATAATAAAAGCCATAATAGTGTTTGGAAAGAAGGAAGTGATAGTCCCATTGTACCTTGCCATAGTCAGGTCATGCAGAGAATACTGTGTTCGGTTTGGGGCACAATACCGTAGAAAAGACTCTGCCAAATTAAAGATGGTAGAAGGAAAATAAGTCAGGACGGTAAGGGTGTTGAAAAGAATACCAACAAAATGAACTGGATACTATTTGTTTATAGTAAAGACTTGGGGGAGGGAGGGAATGATCCAACAATGGGACCATGTTTAAGTATGTTAAGGTTTTAGCCTCTATGTAGAAGCTGCAGGAAAACTGATTTTAAGCATGAGTTCAAACTTGTGCACACACTCTCTCCCTCTCATGTATGAGTATATAGACAGATAAATTGATATATGTGTACACATGTGTATTTATCTATTTATATATAGCTATAAAAGCTAAATTCCCAGCAATTAGAACTATCTAAAAGTGTAAGAAAATATCTCAGGAGATAATGGAATTCCCTTCACTAGAGGTCTTCAAGTAAAAGTTGAATGACCACTCATTACAGATACTGTAAAGGGGATTTCTGTGCAGGTATGGGTTGGGCTATGATGATTTCTTAGCTTACCTTCAACTGTGAGATTCCATGATTCTTTTTGCCCCATCTACACCAATTAAATTCAACAAATCTTTGTTAAGAACTTACAATATGCTAAAAACTTAGAACCAAAATGCAAAACAGTCCCCATTCTAAGGAGGGATGAGATCCATAACTAACACCTGAGGAGAATGCAGCAGGCGGCAGATGAGTACAAAGGAAAACAAGGAGTCTAAGAGAAACACGAAGGAGTACATTCTAACATGGAGGTGACCCATGGGGATGTAGAGAAGAGGGAAATGTAATGTCAAGTTTTGCAAACAGCTACTGGTCCAGTCTGGACGGAATGAAAAATGCACAGAAAAGGCTGAAATGAGAAGAAAGAACATATTATGGAGGGTCATAAATGTTAAGTTGAGGAATTTGACTCTTATCCTAAAGGCAACAGGGAGCTACTGACATTGTTTGAGCAGGGGAGTAACACAAACAAATAAGGATGAGGAAAAATTATTATTCTAACAGAAAAGCAGCCATTCATCCCTCAGGTTTTAAAGCTACATCATGATGAACTCTCCATAGGCTATATAATTCTACTCTTACAGGAGACCTGACTAAGCATTCAGAACAAGGCAGGAAAAGAGACTAAGGACTTCAAAATGTGAACAGATTGGAATAATTAATAACTTGAATAGTGAACACGTTTCTACCTGCAGCAAAATGATTCAAAAGCAAATGTTAAATATTATTGGTTTGAAGGTGCTTACAACCAGCACAACTCTGCCCCCTGGTGCACAGGGAGTGGTTGGTCTTGCAGATTTAACTGAAGATTTTAGTAACCAAAAGGTCAAAGTGCAAAGTAGAATGGGGGAAGACTGACAAGTCTTATTAATGTAGTTACAAGAAGCCACGGGATCTTTTTAAAGTCTTTTAAAGATAACTTTTTGTTCCGTATTTTCATATCCTGAAATAAATCCACTACTTTGTTATCTGCCTTTATAAAGAATAATGATTTTTATGTAAAACTCCTACCATCAAACTACTAAGTCCGAGCTGGCTGCATAGTATCATAAGTAAGTAAGTAAGTAAATCTGTTCTGCAGATTAACACATAGAAAACCAAGGAAAGATTAAACCAGCTACCCAAGCGGAGCCAAATAACTACCTGGCTTACCATATTTTATCTAGTGACACTCGGATGATTCAGTTGCACCCCTAGAGTGTCCATGTGAACCAGTGAATGAGCTAAAACTATATAGACTATAACAACACCAGCCTTTCCTTATGAATTATACTACATTCAGTAAGAAAAATATATGGTTAAAGCGTGTAAGCGTACAGCATAAGGACCTAACAATACAGGAAAAGTCATAACACAAAAGCTAAGACAAGATCCAAGTGACCGTCTTTGTCATTCATACTGGTGAAATTAGGGGGCCCCACCCCTCAACCGAAAAGTTGGCTTGTACCAAACTTGAACCCAGTCCATCATCATCCTTTCAGTACCACAGAGAGAACTTAAAAAGCCTCATGCTCTCTTAGCAGCAGTCGTTTCCTTAACAGCTCCATAAATGCTGACGAAGCCTGTGCAAGATGACACCTCAGGGAGGCTCACTACCAAGTGCATCAATCCAAACTTTGCATGCCCCACATCTACGAGGCTAGAGAAGATCACTAGAGATGGGTGGTCAATCAATCAATCAATCATCCTGTTATCAGCACTCACTATGTAGAAGGCACTGTGCTGAGGGGGGCTGTGGGGGAGAAATGCAGCAGTTTCTGCCCTTAAGGAACTTATTTTCTACCAGAGACACAACATGTTTGAAGACTAATGGAGAGAAACTGGGAAAGGCCTTAGGAAGGGAGGGGCAAACTGAGTTAAGCCTTGAAGGGGTGTTCCAAAAGGCAGAGGTGAGGAGGGAGGAAATTATAATCTTGAAAAAGAGTATGCTCAAAGGTATTAGAGCAGGAGACATCATATCCAGGCAAAGCCAGTTTGCCCAGACTATTGAGGACTTGAGGGGGAAATGTATAATCAATCAGCCTGTAAAGAGAGTCTGGAGCCAAACTCTGAAGAGTTTTAAATGCCAAAGAAGAGAAATTTGTATCCTAAAGGCAATTAGAAAACATGGAAACTTCCTGAACATAAGAACCTGTGTTCTGGGTTGACCTATGTTTTAATAACATCAACTTGACAGCTTTGTAGAGGATGGATTGTAGAAGGGAAAGACTAGACACCGGGTGACCAATTAAGGAATTATTTTACTAATAATCCAGGTAAAAAGTAATAAGGACCTGGACCAGGCAGGATGTGAATTAAGTAGAGAGAAGGGAACTGATTCAAAATTCACAATAGTTTTCAGTGATCTGGGTATACAAATGGGGTGAGAGTGACAACCCAAAGGTGATTCTTAGTTTGGGAACCTCAGTGTTTGAAGTCAGGAGGGCTGAGTTTAAGGGGAAAAATAATGAGTTTGGTTTTGGATCAGTTAATTTTGAGACACCTCCAAGACACCCAGGTGGAGATATGAAGCAAGCACATAGATGCAGATTTGGGACTGAAGCTCAGTTGAGAAATTAAGGCTGAATAAGAAGATTTAATTTGGGAGTCATTTGCATAGATCCATATGATTATATGAGATAACCGAGAGAGAATATATAATCAATCGATAAACATTTAATAAGTACCTACTATGTGCCAGGCACTGTGCTAAGCAAAGGAGAAACAAAAAAAAGGCAAAAAGAGTCCTGTCCTCATTGAGTTTACAGTCTAATGGGGGAAAGAGATAAGATGCAAACAAATATATACAGAGTAATCTCTATACAGGACTAAATAGGAAATAATTAACAAAGGAAAGGCACTGGAATTAAGAGGGCTGAAGGAGGCTTCCTATAAAAGATGATGCTGTAAGCTGGAACTTGACAAAGACAGTCAAGGAAGCCAGGTGGAAGAGTGTTTTGGGCACAGGGGACAGCCAGAGAGAATATGTGGAGCGAGGGGAGAGAGTGTCTTATTCCTAGAATAGCCAGGAGGCCAATGTCACAGGATCTAAGGGTACATGCTAGGGAGAAAGGTGTATGAAGATTGGAATGGTAGGAGGGGACTAGGTTATGAAGCCTCTGAATGCCAAGTAGAATTTTGTGTCTGCTCCTGGAGACACTGGAGCTTATTGAGTAGGAGAATGACTTGATTAACTGAATGGATAGATTGGAATGGGGAGAGTCTGAGGCAGGCAGATCTACCAGCAGGTTACTAAAATAATCAAGGTGTGAGATGATGAGAGCCTGTACCACAGAGGTGGCATCAAGGGGAAAGGTAATGAATTAAATTTTGGACATGCTGAGTTTATGCTATGTACCGAATGTTCAGTTCAGAATGTCTAAAAGGCAGTTGGAAATGCCAGACTAGAGGCCAGCAGAGACTGGGAAAAGACAGGAATATTTGCAAATCATCAGCATACAGACAGTAATTAAATCCATAGGAACCGATGAGATTATCAAGTAAAACAGAGGGAGAAAAGGGTCCAAAACAGAACATTTAGGACACCTATACTTTAGAGGGTGTGTTACTGAATCCAGTAAAGGAGATGGAGATGGAGTGATCAAATAGGAGAAAAACTAGGAGAGAGCGTTACCTCAAAAAACTAGAGAGAAGAGACTGTCAAGGAGGAGAGACAGAAAGCATCAAACACTGTGGAGGTGTTAAGAATAGATGGAGAAAAAGGACCAGCATTGAGCTTTGAGCTACACAAGTAGAAGGCAGGATAGCGATGAACCTTCTGCAAAGCAGAAAAAGAAGGATCAGTCCAAAAGGCAGGAAGATAATCAAGAGGGAAGGAACCCTAAGCATGGGGTGGAGAAATGACTGGGAGATCAGAAAGTGCACAGTGGTGTAAGGAATCCCTAGGACTTGTCCTCAGCAAAGTTTGCAGCTTGCACTATTCCCTTTCAGAGAGACATGAGAGGTCTTGTTAGGGTTGAAAAATAGGTAGAGGAGTATGCTAAGAGTGAGAGAATCCATAGGCTAGGCTAAGGAATGAGAAGCTGCTCTAGGAGCAGGCGGGCGCGGGTGGGGGGGCGTGAAACACAAAAGAGTGACTTTTGTCCAACATCTCCTCAGTCATGAAAATCTGTTCAAGTCCTACAGTCCCAACATTCAATCTCCAAAACTGAGTAGTACTAGGCACTTTGGGTCTGGGTGCATGAGCTCTCTAAGTTGCTTAGTTTAGTCATATAAGAGCTAGGACCTAGTTGGGGATGAGGAAGGGGGAAAGAGTGCTTAGACTGACCTGGGAAGGGAGGAAAATTTTCAGTTGTTTCTAATACTGGATTTGGGAGTCAAAAGTTCTCAATTCAAATCCCAATTCTACCTGCATAATCTTTTTTTAAAATCAATAAAAACTGATTTTTAAAAATAAAAAGTTATCTTAGAGGTAATCTAGTTTAATTTCTTCATTTTACATGAGTAAACTGAGGTCTAGAGAGGTAAAAATATTTTCCTACAGGTCATACAGGTAATATCTACTTGTTTAATCTTAATCTGTCACTTAAGGACAGACAATGGATAGAAAATTGGCTTGAGAGTCAGAAAAACCTAGGTCTAACCTCTCATTCTTGTGGGTTTTGTGACCCTGGGCAAAACCCTTAATCTCTCAGTACCCCAGGATACTCTGTTTAAGGTTACTAAATTGCAATGCAGAGGCCAATATGAATTGGTAGAGGGAATTTCTTCACTAATAGGACCCTAAATCAATTAAATCATAGGGACAAAACAAAAAACAATAACCGCAACACTAGGCTTCATCTGTGTACTTGTGTTTGGGACGCAATATGCCAGGCACTGTGCAAGGCACTAAAGATACAACGATAAAGACAAAAACACAACAGTCACAATGGGGAGAGGGAGAAAGTTTAACATGTAAAAAATAAGTATAAATATAACTTAAGTAGTAATAAGTAAAAGCAAAAGAGAGATCCAGGTAGTCTAAAATTCTAAGTGCTCTAAGAGTCCAAGAACTCTAAAATTATTGGAGAAAGTAGATTTTTAGGTGGGGGTATGAGAGAAGAAGGCAGTCTTAAGATGGTATAAGTAAAGGTGATATAGTGATGCAGCAGGTTGAGAATACACCATGGTACTTCAGAAAAGAAAGTAAGTCAACAAGCACTTACTAAGTTTCTACTAGGTGTCAGGCACTGAGCTAAGTGATGGAAAAGGCAAAAGGAAAGGCTAGGGAAGCACCATCTGTTTCACCATGGTCATGTGCAAAGGACATCTGAGAGAGGAGTTGGCAAGCTATTTCTTTCCCAAAGCCATCTTTCTAGCCCTTTATGCAACGTAATTTTTACACTTAACCTCAATAGGATATTGCTTGAATGGAAAAAATCAGGGATGTGATGTTCATAGCCTGAAAATATGAACTACAAAGTAATAGCTTAAAAATGGTCCTCACTTGTACGAGACAGAAACAAATTTGAGAACTATCAAAAGCTGCTGAGTTTGAAGGAAGCCTTTTTCATTTTCAGATACATGTTAGTTTTTCTGTTATTTGTGTTGAACAACTGCAATTTGTCTGCTAGAAGTTAAGGCTCTGGCCAGGGATCCTTAACTTTTTTTACATCATGGACCATTTTTGCACAATCTGGTGAAGATTATGAACCCATTCTCAGAATGTTTTTAAATGCATAAAACACAAAAGATTACAAAGAAAACTAATTACATGTAAATGCAGTTATCAAATTTTTTTTTAAAGTTCATGGACTCTAGATTAAGAACTCCTGTCCTAGGCTAAAGCAGACCAAGTTGGCAGCAACTGAATATTCCATGAAGTTCTATAAAAATATCTTTATTAAATTAACTTAATTTTCACATAATTATTATTCCATGTTAATATAAGTTTTTATATTTGAAATCTTAAAAAATGTATTTACTTATCCCAAAGAGATCATAAAAATGGGAAAGGGTCCCACATATACAAAAATATTTATAGCAGCAATCTCTGTGGTGGCCAAAAACTGGAAATCAAGAGGATGCCCATCAATTGGGGAATGGCTGAATAAACTGTGGTATACGAATGTAATGGAATTCTATTGTGCTATAAGAAATGATGAACAGGAAGACTTCAGAGAGGCCTGGAAAGACTTATATGATCTAATGCTGAGCGAAAGGAGCAAAAGCAGGAGAATCTTGTACACAGCAACAACCAGTATATGAGGATATTTTCTGGTAGACTTTGAACTTCACTGCAATGCAAGGACTTAAAAAATTCCCAACGAATGGTCTTTTAAGGCGAAATGCTTCCCACATCCAGAGAAAGAACTGTGGAATTCAATTGCAGAATGTAGCAGATCATTTTCTTTTGTATTACATTTTGGTTTGTTTTATGATTTCTCCCACTCATTTTAATTCTTCTATGCAACATGACTGGTGAAAATGTATTTACTAGGAATGTATATGTAGAACCTATATAAAATTGTATGCCGTCTCAGGCAGGGAGGGAGGAGATAAGGAGGAAGTAGGAGAAGGGAGGGAAAAAAATCTAAGTTATATGGTAGTGATTGTAGAACACTGAAAATAAATTAAAAAATTTAAAAAATGTATTTACCACATTCTCAAGTCTAATTTCTTTTGCCTTCTTGCCATTTTAAAATTCCTCACTTTCCTAAATTCTCATTAGTTTTCCTATAAGAGATTTCTTCTGGGTGGGGGTTTGCTAGCAGAACCTTACTTTAGAAAAAACAATTTTCTCTTATATATGCCATGTTTTTAATGTGATAATTTTCAACAAGATCTCTTTTTAGGCATACACTCTACGTTTGATGGTTACCTATATTCACGTGAATATAGTATTAGTAAATCTTAAAGCACTGATGACGACTTTAACAGTAGCCTGGAAGATGATCTCATACTATTTGCAGCTTACACTAATTGCCTCACTTCATAGTTTTGGCTCTTCTATTGAAGGCATCTTAAGGTTTGGTCTCTGTAGGTTGTCCCTGATACCTACAGAGAAGTCCCTCCATGTTCACCTAGCAAAATCTTTCCCATCCTTCAAGACTGAATTCAAGTGTTTTCTCTTTCAAAAAGGCTTCCCTAATACTTCTAGATAGAAATGATCTATACCTTCTCCTATCTCACTGTTTGGTATTCTTCTATGTATTTATAACTTGTATTCAAGTTAGTTATATATTTTCCTTATCTTCCCTACTAGATTATGAAGTCTTTAAGATTGTAAGATATTAAGACTGTACCTTGTTTCATCATTGTGTTCTCCAGGCAAACCAAAATGCTCTGCATACAAAAGATACTCAATAAACATATAAACTGAATCTTATTAAGAAAGTAGAGCATTTCAGAATGAGGTAGACTAGGTAAGGTAGATACTAGTATTTAAATTACAACATCTGCACTAAATAAAATTCTTATACCCTAAGTGAGTGGTTGATCAGAAACATAATATCGAATGATGAAAAGCTCCTTTGTGGCTCCCTTTATATACAATAAAACTACAGAATTTTATCGTTTGATACATCAACTCTCAAGTGCCAAGAGTTCTATTTGAGTCTCATTTACTCTCCCTGATCTTCTAATAACCTCAAACACAATGATGGTAATCTTCTCTAATTCTATATGGTATCTGCAAACCTCATAGCACTTAATAAAACTTAAATGCTTGTGTTAAGTTCAAAAGTTATCCAAAGATTACACTGGACCTAAAATGAATTACAAAGGCAATCATACGATCCATCAGTTAATAAGCACTTATTAAGCGTACTCTGTGCACGGCACTGTGAGGAACACTGGGGATACAAAGAGGCAAAAGACAGTCCTGCCCTCAAGAAGCGCATGCTCCAGTGGTGGGACAAGCAAACAAATATGTACAAACAAGCTATATATATATATAATATATATATATGGAGAGAGAGAGAGAATAAACAGGAAATAATTAGGAGAGGGAAGGCACCAGAACTAAGGGAGGCTCAAACAGGTTTCCTGTAGAAGATCAGATTTTAGTTGAGACTTGAAAGAAGTCAGACGGAAAAAAAGGATAGGGAATAAGGTGTAAGAACACGGGAAAGGTGAAAGAGGCTAGATTTGCGTTTCAACACCAAACAGAGGATTTTGTATTGCATCCTGAAGATGATAGGGAGTCTCTGTAGTTCACTGAGTAGATGGATGACAAGAGTGAGAGCTGCATTTCAGGAAAATCACTTTGGCAGCTGAGTGGAAGACAGACTTGTAAGGGGAGAGACTTGAAACAAGCAGACCTACTAATGAGTTACTGCAACAGTGCAAACATGAGGTGATGAGGATCTGTATCAGGGTGGATCAGGGTGATAGCAGTGTAAAACAAAAGGGGAAGAATTCAAGGGATATTTCAAAGGTGTAACTGACAGGTTGTGGCAACAGATTGAAAAAGGAATGGGGTGTGTGTGTGTGTGTCTGTGTGTGTGTGTGTGTGTGTGTGTGTGTGTCTGTGTGAAAAATAATGAATAGTAGAAGATGTCACCTAGGTTGCAAACCCTAGGGGACTGGGAGAATGGTGGTCACCTCAACAGTAATAGGGAAGGATTTAGGAAGAAATATAATGAGTTTGGTTTTGTATGTATTGACTTTAAAATGGACATCCAGTTCAAGATATATGAAAGGAAGCTGCAAATGCAAGACTGGAGATCAGGATAGGTAGATTTGAGAATCATCAGTATAGAGAACTAATATGGGAGGAAAGAGAAGAAGATGCAACACAGAGACTTGTGGGATACCTATAATTAAAGGGTGTGACCTGGATGAAGACCTAGCAAAGAACACAGAGCTGTTCTGATGGGTAGGAGAACCAAAAGAGTGGTACCCTAAAAACTTACAGACAAGAGTATCAACAAGAGGGATACCAGTGTTGAAGGCTACAAAGATATCAAGAAAAATGAGGATTGAGAAAGGGCCACTGAATGCAGCAATTAAGAGATCACTTTAATTTTGGAGAGCCGTTTCTAAGGTCAGAAGGCAGACTATACAGGATTAAAAAGAAAGTATGAGGAAAGAAAGTGATAGAAATTATGTCATTCTTCATTTAACTCATTAAAAGATTTAATGCTCTAGTTGGCTCCCTGCCCTTGTATATCTAAAGAAGACAGGACCACATATGTGTTCAGCCCCACCCTAGACTCTAGAATTTGGGATGGGGGCTGGAAGTGGACATGCCATAGGAATATAGGCAAGTAGCTCAGAAGCCCAGCACTGTGACATCATTGCTGCTGATTTCACTCTTTCCTCACACACTGGTTCCGACACCTAGGCTCTTGTCTTTTGTCCTCTGATCAAGGTTCCCCCTCTCTCAGTGCTTCTAGATATTATAATCCTGCTCCTGAACATACAGCACTGTTTTGGAAGCACATATGCTGCCCAATCTCCCTGCTGGCTGCTTCCCTGACAGAACCTCTCCCAATCCTTTATGCCACTAGCTTCAGGTCCCAAGCACCTGTAGTCTAGCTTCCAAAAAAGACTTGGTTATGATCTGGATGGTCTACCTGCTGAAAATGTTATTAGAAGGATGAAGAACCTTTGTTTTCTAAGATCCATGTATAAAACATGCACCAAAAATCACTTTTGCTATATTTAGTACGTTTCCAAAGGTCTGATCAATCTGCCTCAAATGATATCATTACAGTAATACACAGTGGAAACTCTCTATACATAAACAATATAAAAATTGGCATTTACAGAATGTTTTCAGGTTTACAAAGTACTTAATATCTATTCAAAATAGACACTCCCAGCATTTAGCACAGTTCCTGGACACATAGTAGGTTTAATAAATGTTTACTGACACTCATCTCTTGAAATTATCCCTTCCTTTCCATTCTTATTGTCATCACTTTAATTAAACACTTCATCACCTCTTACCAGGAGTATTAGAATAATTTCCTAACTGGCCTCCAGGTGATCCCAACTTTTAACTCACCTTGCATACTGTTGACACAATAATTTTCTTAAAGCACTATTAAAACCCTTAAAGTGCTATTCAAGTTACTGCCTTGCTTAAAATTTTCTCATTGCCTTAAATTCAACTCAAGGTCTAGCATGACCTGGCCCAACCTATTATACCTTTCAAGTCTTCTAAGATTCCTTCTTTTCATAAACTCTATTTTACAGGCAAACTAACCCAAATCATGTTCAAGGTGTTCTCTGCCATTCAGTCTCCCACTTCTGTACCTTTATTCATGACAACTCAAATGCTTGGAATCAACTTTTCCAATCCATCATCCTGTTAAAATCTCTTCCTTCCTTGAAAGCACAGCTCCCCAATAAAGCTATCCCCAATTCCCACAAGTTAAAAGTGATCTCTCTCCTATGACTGTTCATAGCAGGTCTAAGCCCTGCTTTGCATTTACAATCTTCTGGCATGCCAAACTCATCTGTATACCTCTATTAGACTGTAAGGTCTTCAGCACGGTGTGTCTGTGTCTAGCGAAATGCAGATGCTTTGTAACTATCTGTTGAACGAGTTAATGCTTACACAGTACTAGAGAAAGACAAAAGTGTGTCTAACCACTTTATTTCCAGAAGTCAAACTGTAACTTATTATTCATTTAGGATCTCCAAGCACCAGGCACTATTATACTTCTCTGGTTAACTACGGCCAACCTCCAGCTTGGAAATAATTCAATTTTCCTAGAGACAAAAAGGATAGATGTCTAAAATTTTATCTTTAGGCAAATGTCTTCACAACTTGAATAATCACTGAATTAATCAGGGTTAAGCTTTTAAAATTATTGTATTTGATTACAAAAAGAAAAACAAATCAATACTCTGGGGACACAAAGTGGTGTCAAGACCACCCCTCTCTTTTTAATATTAGGAGCCACGCTGTTTTCAGAGCTAAGGCCCAGCAAACAAGCTGTGTCCTGAGCTTGGCATAACAACAATCCTTTGCGCCCACTCTGGAGGATTTCATGAAACCCTGCTAGGAATCGGTTGTTTCAACGTTGCTGTTAGCCTCATGGTCACGGTCACAGCTCACCGTGCAGTCCTTGGTGTAACTACTGAGATCCGTCCACACTAAAGGGACTCTCCTACTGCGGGGGCTCTGGGACACGTGGAATCTAGTTTTCCTCCTCCAATGGAGTAAAGACAGTACTGTTAGCAGGTCTTTGGTTGTATTTGGTTTTATTTTATCGTTGCAGTTCCTCGTGGTTTTGATGACTTGGGCGAGCTCCGCGGTTTTCTGTGGCAGAGCCGCCGTGGCTCTTTGGTCATTCGGTCAGCGCGCACAGCCGCCAAATGAACGAAGGAAAAGAACCATGGTGGATGGAACTGAGGAACAGGGGCCAGACACAGCCCACCTTCGGTGAAAGGCTGGTAAGATTTCCGCGGGGGCCCAGCGTGGGCCCTGGGGTGTCTCTAATGTTTCTGGGGGGAGGCCAAGTGAGCTGGACTGCATGTAGCCACAGAAGGCCCGGGGGACCACCGCGACAACGCGGAGGCAGCTCCGCAAAGCCCGTGTCCAGGGAGACAAGAGGCGACCCCAACACCGGGCTGGGACGGAGGGCAGGGGGAGGCCGGCACGAGGAGAGCACGGAGCGGGACCCGGACGCCGGACAGCGGCAGGACGGAAAAGGAAAGCGGCGCTGATGTGCGGTGCAAGGCTCAAGGGCGCTCTGCACGACACGCCGCTGGGCAGCGTGGGGGGACGAGGGGGCGGGGAGAGCGACCCCAGAATGGGGGCAAAGAACAAAACGTGGAACCGGCGTGGGGGCGGGGCAACGGGAAGAGGGGTCCCTGGGGGGGGGCCGAGCCCCACGGGGAGGTCAGAGGTCACACTCACTGTACTCCTCGGTCCGCATCAGGGGCCGGAAATAGATGGGGTAGAAGGCTGCGCCCAAAAGCAAGGTGAAGCCGCCGAAAATCAGCGTCGTGCGCAGGTTGCGAGACATGACCCGAGCTCGGGAGGTCCGGCACGAGGTACCGACCCAGAAACCCCGGGCCGCGCTCGGCGCACATACGAGGCGCCCACGGAAGTGGGGGCGGGAAGAGGCTTTCACTTCCGGAGCGAGGGGCGGGGAGCGCGTTCAGAGCGGGAGGAGGGAGAGGTGTGGGGGAGGAGTAGCAGGGAGGGGTAAGGAGGACGCGAGGTGAGAAGATAGTTGGGCAGAACGTGCTCCCCGCTTCCCCTCCTGCCCCCGGCTCCCATTTCACAGACCTGGGGCACTTGGGGTCCGAGGAAGGGGGTGTGAAGACTGGGCGGCCTTGGGCGAGTCACGTGACCTCCCATCTGGGCAATGAGGGAGTGGGGGGGCGGGTCATCAGCTGAGCCGGCGCCCTCCCCTGAGCTAAATCAGCGGGGAGCTCCGCAGAGGCGCTCGGGCGGGATTCCGGCCCAAGGCCTGTGCCCTGCGGTCTAAACACTGCACGGCCAAAGGCCCTCTAAGCCCCGGCTCTAGAACAGGAATGGTTCGAAGTGGCGGGTACCGGAGGCACGTGACCAGGCTCCGCCCCGCCCCCGCCTTCGCCCCGCCTCCTGTCCAAGTTCGTGCGCGCTCCTAGGCCCCCTGCCGGCTTAGAACCCGTCTAATGGGATTCCCCCCATTCGCCTCACCCCCTCCGGCCTCGGCTACTTTCTGCCCATTGATATTGTCCCCCTCCTTGGTTTTGAGGTCCTTGGAGACAGGGACCCGCTTTTGCCTCTTTTTGTGTCCCCGGCGCTTAGTAAATGCCTAGGGGTTGGTTGAATGTGTGTGAGATGACAGTGGGAAAAATGTGTGTGTGTTATATAAAATATATAATTATATAAATAAATACGTACACATTTCGGAGATCCTTGAATAGGTGTGAGCGCCGCCTCTACACAGACCGCAATTTTGGTATGACTTAGCAGATAGTCTATTAAAGGCAGCCTGGTAAAGACTTCTCTAATTATCCCTAGACCGGCCCCCAGGACAGTTTAGGCACGCTCGGTACCCAGCTTGGTAGAGACTGAGTTTGTAAATGGGCTTAACCTTCAGGAACCCGGGTTCACCCTCTGTGCCACAATGAAGCATGGGAGGAGGGTTTTATGGGGAAAATACACATGTACATGTGGGTATATATACATATACGTGTATGTGCCTATGTGTGATGTATGTTCACATATACACATACATAGAATTTCATTCTAATGTATTACTGTTGTACCGAGGTGGCCCTCAGCTATGAAAGACTGCCAGCAATGGCAGAAAAGGCTTTGATATAGTCCTGTAACAGCAGATGATGCCTGCTTTCCAAGGATCAGTCTAGCTATATTTAGAGACGCTCATAAGTGGCTAGTAGGCTGGCCATTAGATAATGAATTCTTGGACCAGAGCAACCCATGAAACAAAGAAAAAAGCAGTGCCCTGAGCTCAGTCTTCTATGGTCTCATTCTACTTCTGTAGTGTCAGTAAGAGAACTGCATAAAAAGAAGTAGATAGGGTATTAAGAATCACACAGCTTTGAGACCTTTGCATAGCTCTAAAATGTGACATCTTTGTAGATGAATAGACATATTTTTGGAAGTAAGGGAATTATATCAGTACTGACAGGTGTTACAGCCACATCTATTGAAGACCCAGAAAAGAAAGTTTTTGTCACCAAAGTCCTTGGCACTGTCAAAGTTCTGATGTTCACCATCAAAAACCAAAATGATTTTAACAGTGTAAATGATGGTTTTTTTTTAACAAGAGGCATTACTATCTTCTTTGCCACTGTACCATAAATCATTAAACTTTTCCATCTGAATTGCAGCTGAAACCTTCCATAAGTATTATCTCCCTCAGAATGTGAACTCCTTGAGAGCAAAGGCTGTTTTCCTTTTTCCATTTATATCTCTAGCTCTTAGCACAGTGTAAAGCAAATAGTAAGTTTTAATAAATGTTTCATTCATCCATTTTTCCCCCCCTAAGTAATCAATAGCTGAGATCCCAAGAGAATCAAACATTCTATTGGAGTACTTTGATAAACTCTGAGAATGATATGGCAAGATGGATGCATAGCAGTATCTTTCTCAAATCAATAGATCAGTCAGCAAACATATAGTAAGCACATGGTATGTTCTAGATACTTTTAGGCTTTGTAAGTGAATGGGAAAACAGAAGTGGGACAGTCCTTGCTTGCCCTTAAGAACTTATATTCAAAGATAAGTAAATACAAGATATATACAAAATGAATATGATTTGGGAAGAGGGACTCTAACAATTAGAGGAATCAAGTTGTGTTTGTCCTTCATTGCCGAAGAAGATCATGCCATCAGAGAAATGATGACATGACTTGTGCTTGACTTTGTTTTGGGTGAGGGAGGGCTGTGCAGGTCACTAGCCTCACTTCTCCTTTAGAACCATCTGAATCCAGTGACCAGATTTTCATCAGGATGACTGGGAGACCTTGGCCTTTTTCAGCTAAGGCTATTCAGGGACTCACTTAGACTGAGGTAACACCTATTCAGTGAATAAGCCTGTTTAAGAAGTAGTCATGGAATGATCTCTAACGGATGAAAGAAAAATATACCTAAAAGAAGCTGGAAGGGAAAGAGCAACAGTTACTATTGATAATCACTCTAAAGTCAAGAGGGTCTAGATAAGCCCTTAGGCAAGGGCCCAGTGGCATCTCAGCTTCAGAGTACAGTAGATTTAAGATTTTGGGAGAGGACAGAACAGGACAGGACAAGACAGGGAAAGGGAAGGGAGGGGAAGGGAAGGGAAGGAAAAGGAAAGGAAGGGAAAAGAAGGGAAGGGAAGGGAAGGAACTGGCTAGAGGAATGAAGAAAGACCTTTTGAATGAGGGGAAATATGAGCTGAACTTGAAAGGAGCTAGGGCTTCCAAGAGCCAAACGTGAGGAGAAGGCATTTCAGGAAAGGGGAACAGCTTATGCAAAGACACAGAGGAAGGAGCTGCAATGTTTTGTCATGTGCAGGGGACAGCATGTAGGCCAGTCTGACAGAAGCACAGAATGTGGGATGAGAAGTTATGACTAATCAGTTTGGGACACAGACTAAGTGGGTTTTAAAGGCCAAATGGAGAAGTTTATATTTGATCCTAAAGGCAAGCGGAGTCACTAGAGCTTCTTAAGTAGAGGAGCAAGATGGTCAGACCTGTCTGCTTTAGGATTGTGTGGAAAACTGATTGTTGAGGGAAGAGACCAAATGTTGGGAGACCAGTTAGGTGACTGAATAAAAAATCCATGATTTCTGTCTCTTGCAAGCTAATCCTAATCTAGGGGTTTAAACATAATAAACAAAACAAGCAGATTAATAATATCACCAGTACAGGCTATCATCATCATTAAAGCCTTTACTAATCATCTCACTGTTCAAGAGCTTTAGAAAATGCACAATTATCCTTCAGATTTGAAGATGCTTTATTCCCAACCTCTGCATCCTCTTTCGGTATCTCCTTATCCGCCCCCTCCCCCCCCCCCCCCGCCCCAAACATACACACACACACACACACACACACACACACACACACACACAGAGTCTTTCACTGCCTTTAGAACTCCTTTTCTCACTCACTTGTCACCTCTGATCATCTCTCAATTTTGTATAGGTGCCATAGTCTGGTGTCAGTATGCTTGTATCTTCTAAAATGTCTTAATTGCAGTTGAGTCTTCATAGTAATGGATTTCAAGGAAGCCTTAGAAAGTTTGGTATTAAGAGCAGTAAGATGTGGGGAAAACCATACCCAAATGACAGAATGTTCTTACAGTCCAGATGCCTAAGTACATGATTTCCATCTCAATCACTGCGGAAAAGTCAGTCTGTGCTCCTAGCAGGCACTTTCTCTTTCCTTGTATGTGAAAATGTGAGTGCTTGTAGGGAGTCAGAGCTCTAATGGCATATCACACAGGGTTCAGACAGACATCAAAGTTAATCCGCCCTCTGATCTGGGCAAAATTGTAACTGGATTTTCTTGACACTGCAGAGCCACTGATGTCACACTAAAGCAGGACTGATTTTTTTTTTCAAATAATAAAATTAAGGATTCACAAGGAACATCATTACTATCTTTGGTTAAATTTGGAAGCCTAGAGTGAAATAAGATGGGACAAATTTAGATTACCGTGAGTCAGCGGTGAGCAGCCTCTATTAATAAGAATCACTAGTAGAGATAAACACTATGTGGGTGTATCAGGGACTGGTCAGTAGGCAGATGAGGAAAAAAGGATGCAGAAAAAAACCTAAATCAAAAAAACCTAAAAATCAAAAGAAGGAGAAAGACAAGACAGTGAGTGGAAGAACAGTGAGGTCTACTTACTTCAAGGGTTATTAGTACCCAAAATCCAAGTCCTCTCCTCCTCCATACTTTATCTGGAGTGAAATGATTGGAACAGTGTGTGGTGTTCAGTAAATCTGATACACTCTTCCATCTTTTACTGCAGAGGTACAAGGCTATGGATATGGAATATTGCATGTACTGTTAGGGCTGATACATTGTTACCTTGGCTAAACTAATTTTTTCTCTTTTAAATATTTTAATGTCTGTACTACCCCTACCAATTCTTAGACTCACTTGCCCTCTTCCAGTCCCTCTAAGAGTAAGTATGTTTGCTGAGGTATGGAAGTAAGGGAGCGTCTGGACGCCGAGAATTATAGAAAGGTTTTGACTTAGGAACTGATCACTAAATCAGACTACAGCTACTAAACTTGTAGGTTGGAGGAAGAGATACATTCAGAACCGAATGTGATGTAAAAACAAAAAACATCAATAAAAATACATCTGATACGTGAGCTATTTATAGCTTCCATTTAGAAGTAATTAGAGAATCCATATGCCATAAGAAAAACACTTTTATAATAGTTCCAATTTTCTTCTTAAGAAGATGAGCAGTTGAGATTTGTGGTCCTGTATATTAGATTTAAGACCCGGATTTCTGAATTTCTGGCCCAATTTTATTTGCTGTTTAAAACCTATTCACAACCTGGTTCCAAACTGTCTTTCCAGTTTCATAATGCATTATTCCATTGCCTTACTTTAAGATTCAGCCAAAGTGACCTTGTCTTTTCCTCTCCCATCTCTGTGTTTTTATACTGGCTGTTCCGCATGCCTAGGATGCCCTCTTTCCTCATTTCTGCTTCATAGGCGCCTTGCCTTCTTTCAAGACATGATCCAGCACCACATGAGGCTTTTCTTGATCCACTTGCCTGCTAGTACCCTCTTTCCCTATCTTAAATACTTTGAATTCATTTTGTATTTGTTCTATACACATCTGTGTATATATGCATCGTCTGCTCCAGTAGAATATAAACACTTTGAGAATAGTGGTCATTTGATTCTTTGTACTTGTTTATCCAGTGCCTATCACAATGACTGACACATAGGAGGAATTTCCTAATACTTATTAATGTGGATGCTTGCTTGCTTGAATATCTCCTAGGTATATATGGGCCTTTTGTTTATATTATGGACAGGACTGAAGAAACCTGTTGATCCTTTCCCATAATAATTTTTTAAATTCATAATTGAAGGAAATGCTAAATAAATATCATTTAGTGAATATAACTACATAATTTTTTTTCCCATCCAAGCTCCCAGATATCCTAAAATTTATGGATTTCTTTGGAGTTTGGTTAAGACTCCTGTCTAGAGTCTCTCAATTTTGAGAACAGATACTATTTCCATGACTAATTTTAAATATCTCAGATTGATTTCACTGTTCTAGTGTGGCATTTAAGTTATGGTACTATTTCAGAGACTATTGTACAGGAAAGAGATGGGAAAACATGCCTTTAGCTAGTCTGGAAAAGAATTGTTACTTCATTTTTATTTATTTACTATCAAAGCTCTGGGTATCAGTATGATTGGAAAATCTTCCTTATTCAAGTTGTGACAGCTAAAAGCATTTTGTATGTCCACAACCGGAGTCCAACATACTGACTACTGTACTTTTTGCCTCTCCAAGGGAAGAAAGAATCAGCATTGGTATATTATACAATTTTAACTCACTGAGCATTTGGGTGGTGGTGGTGTTTTTTCTTTTCTTTATGGTCAGAAATCTAACTAACTTGGAAGCAGAAATCTAATTGATGGGGAAGGTAGCGCCAAATTCCTTTTGAAGGAAAAATTAAGTTGCCCTCTGTTGTTGGGAAAAGAGCAAGTACCAACTTCACCAATTCTTAGGCCTTTCTGCCCCTCCTCCAGTCCCTACAAGAGTTTCTGAGAGCTGTCTTACAGTTCTACTTAGGAATTGATCTCTAGATCAGATTGTAGCCACTTTATTTGCAAGTCATGCTGAGTGCCACAGTACACTGACAATGGGTGGTCAAAAGTTTATGGCTAGTGGCAGCAGGAAGTGTGGCCACTAACCCTGGTGCTCTCCACTGCTATTTGTGTTTTTTGGTGACTTCATCTCTGCATTCAGGCTTGATTCCATGCTGTATCAGCTCTTCTGAAAGACCAAGGACAGGGAAATACTTAAATAAACAGTCTTGACTTGGCACATTGAAGGCTTTTTCCTTCAGAGCCACATGATGGACTAGACTTCTTTTCAATCATTTGCCCCTGGGCCAGCCCTGCATTTAAAAACTTCTTCTTGTTGCTGTGCTCTGGGTAGCTCTGAGCAGTAGGTAACTTTGCAGCTAGTAGGCCATAATTTGACTTGAAGATTTATACCTGCATTAAATCAGTAGGGGAGTCTTTCTGTGTGCTTTAGAGTGCAAAGTTTTCATTGTCTCTTAACAGTATTTGATTAACCTACAGTAAGATCACATTTCTCACAAAGTCCTAAATATGGATGTGTTTGTCCATCAAGCTGATACAGAAATTCAGTCAAAAAGAACACCAATAAAATGATTACTGCATGTGTGATGTGACCTATTATCCCTCAAGGGAAATTTTTTCCCCAGTTTGCTTATGACAGAAAAATAAAAAAAAATCAGTTGATAATTAATTTAACTATCTCCCCTAGGAAATTAAAGCTGACTTATAAGACATTTTTTTTCATGAAACTAAAGAGCACAGTATAAACTAATAAACTCAAGTAATATGAAGGCCTGAGTAATCTAGAATAGCTTTTGAGGAGAATTTGGGGGCTTTCCCTTGACATCCATGTGTCCATTCCTTCATTGGCCTAAGTATCCTCTGCTATTCTGCTAGTGCTGCAATTCTGGAGAGGATCCTCATTTATCCTCTGCTTCCAAGTCCTTGAATTATGTTATTTGTTTGGCCACTGACTTTGAGTATATCCTTAAAGACTCACTCCATTCTGTCTCTGCTTTTAGTGGCCTGTAAAATGGTAATAATATTTGCCCTAAGCAACTTTATAGGGACTTCACATAACATTGCATATTGGTTCAGAAAATTTATCAACCAGTGATATTCACAAGTCCTTTCCACCCTTAGCTGTGATGTAAAGATGAAGTATCCAAAGACAATGGGCATCACTTTTCCTAAAAATGCAAGGTAATGTTCTTTGCCTTTGGGTTGCATTTTTTTTTTAATTAAAATTATTTATTTTTAAAAACCCCAAACAATCTGTTTTCTTTTAGGCCAAGTCTCATTTCTTTCAGGCTCTTGGCCTGTAGGGAAGTGTTAATTAGTTCGATTATATAACATCTGTTAAGAGCTTTGAGAAACTCAGAGAATCACATAAGTAAATATAAAGTATGACTCTGAAAATAAAAAATAGAGATTTAACACATTAGGTTAAGCTTCAAATAACCTTCTCTACTGAGTCAAATCCTATGAAGTGGCAGACTCCTTCTACCTCTGCCCCTAGCCAGCTGCTTCCTGGAGAGCTGAGCTGTTACAAGGTTTTCTGGGTGTCATTTTGGTCTCTGCCACTAGAAGCAATGTGCTGCCATAATATTTGTCTTGGGGGATGGCTGGGTAGTCAAATAATAGGGTGTTGCCTGGGTTAAATGAATGTTCCTGGCTCTTCCCAGAGTAAGCCTTAAAGTTTTGATGATTTTGAGCCCCAGGATAGATCAAAGCTGTTTCTTCATACTAATAATATTTCATATTAATAACACTTTAGAGTCAGAACCTACATTCCTTTCGAGATGCAGAAGCACCTTGCCTTCCTTAGTGCAGACCTATGAAATACCATAGAGGAGGAAAGTGAAATTTAAAAAACACAAGTCTAGATTTAATCAAATGCCTTACCCCTGGCAATGATTAGCATAGGCATGCACTTACAGTCCAGAACCTTAGCCAACTGGCCCAAGTCTCATTATTCTTCCACTCTATGTCCCAGACACTGGAATTATTACTAAATTATTACTAAAAACTCATCTGCTGATGGATATGGAGGACAAGATGCCAACTCATTAAAAATGGTGAGGTTCCTATTGTTTAGGTTTTCTTGATATGTGAAATTAAACTTTGCATTCTTTTGAAGAAAACCCTTATAAGTAAATTAATAAATCAAAACAAAAACAAACAACGAAAAAAGAAAATGACCTTCCCTACTATTCCCAAGTAAATATAGTGGCAACTGGACCATAAGCTTCTGGACAGCAGGGACCCTGCTTTCATGTATTTTGTATCTCACACCATACTCAAATGAATCTCTGATTTCATCAATTTCAGAGATCCAACTACAGTGCAGAGCACAATTTGTCCAGGTCCACCCATTCTAAAATTGTACTGCTCTTAATAATAGCTAGTATTTATATAGCACATTGAGTTTTACAAAGAACTTTACAAACATCTCATTTTTATCTTCATAATGACCCTGGGAGGTAAGCCCCTATGAGGCTATTGTTATCTCCATTTTATAGATGAGGAAACTTGAGGAAGCTGGAGCTTAATTGACTTGCTTAGGGTCACATAGAGATCCTAATGTCTCACTCGGACCTTCCTGGCTCCAAGTCCAAGACTGTTAGCTATCCAATATGCTGGAGTTCTTCCTTACTTTCTTCTGACATGTTTCATTACTTCTCTGACCAGAGGAGCACTCTGGCTTTCCATCTGTCATCTCTTGCTATATGATCAGCCTGTGCTTTCTTCCTATCATATAATTCTGTGGTGATGTCTTTGGAATTCCTTGTTGGTTACATGTTGCAGCCTGCTTACACTTATCATGTGCTACCCCATCGCCTTCTGTGTGATATTCATGTCTAGGTCTTCAGAAAAAAATGGCTATTTCATGTCTCACTGACCATGTAGAGACACTGGCAAAATATTAGAATTGAAAAAAATAGGTTTTTCATTTTGTTGGAAGTTCAGGGTCAGTAAAAGAGGTTTTCAATTTCCTGAAAGCAATCCAACCCACTTTCTCTTTCTTTTCAACTCTGGGCCCAGCTCAGTATCCACTTGTATTGTCTACTAGATATGCCTCCTGTTGGACACACTTTGTAGTATGTCTATCGAAATCCATGTTGAAATTTGGACAGTAGACATTCTTCATCCATTTGATGTTTCCTGGGTAGATGGACAGGCCAAACTTCTTTGAGTGATTACAGATCTCCAGGGGACTCTGCAATATCTTGGATATAATGCAATCAGCATAATGGAATTCTTAATGGGAGAACCTGGGAGATGCCACTATCCACAGGAAATCCCTCCCTGCAATAGATTCTACAGTAAATCTCCTCCATCAGATTAATATGTTTGGGGAACACACATCTCCTGTTTTATTTCTCTCCTAATGTCTGTTTTCAGAGGACCATTGAACAGGTTTCTTTCTATTGCAGCTACCAAAGAATCCTGAATGACCTTAATGTATGGACAGGGGACATCTTGCTGCAAACACTCATGCAAAGTATTGTTTTGTTCGATGGCATCAAATGGTTTTTTTTCCAAAATCAGTGAGCAAGCCCATTATTGACTATAACTTAGGATAGAAGGTCTATATGTACCATACTAATGTCTCCATTGATGTCTCCTCAATTCATGTATAGACAGAAGAGTAGGTATACCAGTCAGTAGTTATTGAGGTTCTCTTAGGCAGCTTTTTTCTTTCCGTTATTAACAAACAAGATTCGAGATTTTTTTTCTATACTTTTGAAATGTGAAGGAAGGGAAGATGCCAAAAATGTAGGGGAAAAAAATATAAGATTCCATTTTGCTTGTTTGTTTATTATGGAAACTCATTTGTTAAATATTTAGTATATGTCTGACACTGTGCTAAACACTGAGAATACAAAAAAAGCCAAAAAAATGCAAAAAGAATATCTGCCTTCAGAGAACCTGCATACTAACGGGAGAAAATACATGTAAATAAATATGTGCAAGATACGACCAAATTACAAAGAAACTGAACTTAGTTACTAGTGGGACTGGAAAAGCCTCTTGAATAAACTTCCATTTAAGATGTTTCTTAAATGTGGTTAATGGATCTCAAGAATTTGAAATGAAGAGGGAGAACACTGCAGGCATAAGGGAACAGATTGGACATGGTGCTGAGAAGGGCAATAGAATAATGTGTGTTAGGAAGAGCAAGAGTGCTGGTATCACTGGATCCTAAAATCCCTAGAAGGCAGTGAAGTGGGAGAAATACAATTATGGTAGGAAGGCTGTGAAGAGCCTTAAATGCCAAATTAAGGACATTCTCCTGATCCTAGAAGTAATAGGGAGCCAATGGAGTTTATTGAACAGGAGATGACATAGACCAATACTTTTGAAAAATCACTTTGGTAGCTGTGTGGAGATGAATTGGAGTAGGGAAAGACTGAAGCAGGAAGATCAATTAGGAGATTATTCCAATAGGTGATGAGGAATTGAATTAGAGTAGTGGCTATGTGAGAAGAGATGAGATGTATACGAGAAATGTTGTGAAGGGGAAAAGGACAGTGTTTGGCAGCAGATCGGATATCTGAAGGTGAGTGAGAAGACCGAAGACACAAAGCTGTAAGATTAGGAGGATGGTAGTGTCCTTTGTGGTAATAGGCAAAAGAAGGAGGGTTGATGGGAGAGGGAAGTGGACTGGGAGTAGATAATGAATTCTGTTTTGGACATGTTGAATTTGAGATGCTTATATTATTCAGTTTGAAGTATCTAGCAGACAGTTGAAGATGGTGTTTGGAACTCAGAAGAGAGGTTAGGACTAGATATTTATTCCCATGTGCATATCATCTGCACAGAAGATACAGAATATACAGAATCATATACGTAGAGGTGACAATTAAACCTATGGCAGCTGAAAAAGATCACCAAGGGAGATAATATATAGAGGAAAAAAGAAGACAGAACAGTGGGAGGTAACTACCATGAGTGGCCATGATGAATGAAGATAACGCACAAAGTGCAAAGGAGAGGGTCACAGAGATAAAAGAAGCACCAAGAAAGAGCAGTATTATGAAAATTCAGTGAGGAGAGAACATCCCGAAGGAGAAGGTGATCAACAGTGACCAACTATAGCAGAGAGATCAAGAAGATGAAAATTTAGAAAATATTATTAGAGTAGGCAGTCAAGGAATCATTGCTGACTGAAGAAGGTAGTTTCAGGTAGATGACCAGGTCAGAAAGCAGATTTTGGTGAAGCCAGAAGAGAATGAGAAGAGAAGAAGTAGAGGCATCATGCAGAGACAACTTTTTCAAGTAGGCTGACAAAGAAGGGAAGGATATACATATATAAAACATGATAATTAATAGGGATGATCAGATCAAGTGAAGCCTTTTTTTTAAGAATGGGTATATTTTTAGACACCAGGGAAGAAGCCAGTAGTTAGGAAGAGAATGAAGATTAGGGAGAGAGTAGGTTTGATAGAGTGGGGATGATGAGCTAGAGAATATGTGAGAAAATGAGATCAAGGGTGTTCATTTTGGAAATAAAATGACCAGTTCTTCATCAGATATTGGAATGGAGGAGGAGATAAAGGGGATGATGTCAGAGAGATCTAGGATGAGGAGAAAGTGAAAAAAGGGAGCTCTTAGTGAATCTCTTTTTTCAGTGAAGTATGAGGAGAGGTCCTTAGCTGAGAGGTTGTGAGAAAGAAGTACTATGGGAAGCTTAAGAAAAAAATAAGAGGTTTGGAATAGTTTCTGTGGCGAGTGGGATAGAGAATTGGAGAGAATATCTTGCTGCTGTGAAAGACTAATTGAGATTAGATAATATGAGTTAAAAAAGTGGACTCAATCAATTCTTTTCTACTCTGTACTATATTATATTTATTCTCTATAATACCCATTCAGTAAAGGAGGCAATTGGTAGGATTATAGTAGGGTTAGGGTTTAGCAAGGCATTATTGGAAATAGGACAAAGGAAAAAGGGATTTAAGAGCAGAGAACAGTGTAGAGTTGAACTAATTAGAAAAGAGTTTGAGATTGGGAAGGAGGGATAATGTAGGAAGAGCACATTGAATATTGAGAGTATTGAGAAGTGGAAAGATTGAACCTTCTGGTAAGAATGAATGAAGAATAGGGTTGGGGGTTGAAAGACTTGGGAACAATTGAAATGAGAAAAGACTGTGTTCAGATAAAAGAATTCTAGAGTCTGTGCACTTTAAAGAGGAACATTTGTGACTGTTGAGAAAAATCAAGGGTATGATCATTTCTCCATGGAGCTGAAATGGAGAAGTACACCAAGCAAACTGAGAGACTAAGAAGTTAAAGTATTTAAGAGAACATCAATATGTGTATTGCTTGGTATGAGGGCAAGAATTGGGGTAGAGGGAAAGACAGTGCATCAACACTGATCTCTTTGAAAAAGGGGAGAGAATATCCTGAGCATTAGTAGATAATAACCACTAGTAGTTGTATTGAGTGATAAACTGGGTGATAAATTGTATCCATATCCCTCAGTGTCCTCACAATTCCATCATCCCCAACATGGATCTTTTTATATATACTTGGTCTGTTCCAGCTGCTTTTCTCATCTTTGTTCTACCTTTTCTACAAGCACTGCAGGAACTATGATGTTAGGGTCCAGATAGGATTGGAGACAAATGGTGATTTTTACAAATTCTTTTCATTTCTTTTCTGTTTATAGTCTTCCTTCCTTGAATGCCAGTGGTATGTTTGCTTTGTTAGATATCTTGCCAAGCTTTCTTTAAGTTGATTTTATCTCCATTTCTTTTCTCTGCTTTAACAGACAATGTTGCTCATAATCATCTTTCGTCCTTTGTAAGAGTCTACAGATGAGTTTATTTTTCATCCTATTATTTCTTTTGGCAACACTTGTCTCACTCTCTAATTGGCAAGTTGGTCACATTTGTTGACTGAGTGCTTTCTTGGCTCTTTTGATCTCCTTAATGTGATACTTAATTTACATTGTTTAAATTAGAGATATAATTATAGTCAGTGTCAATGTCATTTCTGTTGTCTATTTCCAATACTTCTTTAAGTAATTCAGGATCAAGTCATTTAATTGTATTATATATCCTTTTTTATTATTATTCTTTCATGTGTCTGTGTGTGTATGTGAAAAAATTCTGATCTTAGGTCTTATTAATCTGGCTATACATTGGCAACTGACCTGGGGATAACTGCAATGTCAATGAAATATTTTCTCCTCTGTTAAGATGTAGTCATTTTATTCTATGTGGTATTATTTGGAGCCTGCCATGTCCAGCACCTACAAATTCTTTTCTGGAAGATGTGTTTATGATTGTGGAGGTGTGGGGTTTTGTATAATCTGATAACTCTTCCTCCACTGTGCCCAAAACTTTAATAAATGCTTTTGGATTTGATAAGATCTTTTGTTCTTTGGCAACTACATTTCTAGGCTAATTGGTAATTTTTAGCAGCTGTTGGGTAGGGAAATGGATCTGGAACATTGATTGGGGAGAGAAGACTGGATGATCACAGTCTTGGTGTTGTATTTTGAAGTAAGAGCTGGCTTTAAAATCTCAGTTAGAGCTCCTTTTAGATAGCCATGCAGGACTCTGTGCCTTGGTATTCCCTGGTGGAGGATCACCAATTCTGGACTGCAACCAGAAATCTTAGGAGGGATGCTCATTTTCCTTACCATAGAACAAAACCCTAGCTGGAAACTGAGAAGCATAGTGGGGACTCCCTGATACTATGGGGAAAGAGAGGTTTTCACATCTCTGTTGCTACAGTGGAGGACCCTTGCTTAAACTATGCCACTTGAAAATTTTGTGACTTTGGGCAAATCACTTAACTTCTCTGTTCCTTAACTTCTCCATATGTAAAATTGGGACAGTAAAAATCCCTGTATTGTCCACTATATGGGGTATTGTTTTTTTTAAAGAAAGTGTTTTGCACATCTTAAAATTGCTACAGAAATGACATTTATTAATATTTTTAATCACTCTCTCCCTCAATAAGACCATGTTTAGGACAGGAGCCAAGATTCCCCTATGCAGCTGTATCAAGCATTCCTCTAATGAGTCCTGAAGGAAGGGGATAATGATGCCCTTCTCTTCTGATTTCATCACGAAGCAGAGTTTCCAGATCATGCACTTGAGCATGCTACTAGCCACCAGAGGACCTAAATCAAACTCCAGAGTCTTGGGGAGATGGTTACGATGACCATGGTCACATAACCATTGCCCATCTTAGTAAACAGTCGTCTGTATTGCTGGAAAGTCCCCGGGAATGCTTCCCAAGCTGCTTCCTGGCAAATAAACTGCCTGTTGTTGAGGATGCTTTTCTCTGCTTAAACTTTAGTTATTCCCGCAGCACAGGAGGGCTGAGCAGCCTCCGTGTGAATCATTTTTCAGAAAGGAAGGTGAAGGAATGAGGTGAAATCCCAAGTTATGCAAAGTTAACATAGCCCTGAGCGCTGAGGTTGTACAGAAGGCAATTTTTTGCTGAACCATTTAAAAAAAAAGGGAGAGGATGTGTGTTCTACCATAGTATTTATTAAACAGATACAATGCATACAAAAACTGACACTGATAATGATGATTGGCATCTATATAACATTTTAAAATTTGCAAAGTGTTTTACATACATTATCCCATTTATCCTTACAGAAAACATGACATAGATATTGTTGCTATTGTTATTCCCATGTTACAAATGAGAAAAGTTTTAGAAAATAAAAACAAATAAGCAATCCAATAACCATCCATGATTGCAGATAACTGATGATGGACGTGCTACCCATGACAGAGAAGCCATGAACGTTCAGGTGGTCTTCCAGACTTCAGATCCAACATTCTAGCCATTTGTTACCTAATGTTACCTCAGTTACAACTACAATTTACTACACAGTGATGAAAAGATCCTGAGATAAGAAGAGCCAAATCACACCATGCAGCACGTTGTCATTTACCAGATTATTCATTTTTAAAAATCTAGAACCTCTGGGGGAAGGTTTTTGTACTGTTCCCTAAGCTAGTAAGAGTCTAGTGTATAAATGTTTTCCTGTAGAATTAGATATTTATTATTTCATTGTGATGGTAGAGTTTAGTATGCTAGCAGAGCATAAGCTCTGATCTCTCTGGTAGGTCCTATCAAGCTGAAAAGGTTTTCAATATGGGTCCGGTATTAGACACATCAGCCATCTGAGGACAAAGTGAAGTTCTGCAAAACTCATCACCAAGTTGATCTAAGATTGCAAATTTTTAGCCACAGTAACTCACAAATAGCTGCCACCAAGCATAAAGAGGTTTCGATCTACATTGGCATCAGTTGAATAATGAATCAGCAAAGGTATGAAGAAATAACATAGCATCAAAGTTATCTTGATAGAGATACTGACATCCTCACTTGTTCCACTGACAGAAACTTTTTTTTCTTAAAGACTCTCCCTCCAAAGCTGCTTCACAATTCAGAAAATTGGGCTCATTGTCTCACAAGTTTGCTCTTAATAGATTCAGGAGGCCCAGTAAGAGTTCTGTCTAGTTCCATTATCAAGTTACAGTGCATTTGTTTGGCACACACTAATTTCATATTTTTATTACTACTGTTAAAAATAGTGCCACTGTCCAGCAGGTGCTGACTAAATAATTACAGTAGTGTAATAAGGAAAGGGAGATTTGTCCCAGTGTCTCCAACTCAGCCTTTCTTATCACAGGGTCCACTTGCTGTTAATCTTATCCATTAGATTTAATGTGACATTCTACCTGTATATCTTTATTATTGTTAGCTTACGTGTCTAGTTTATGCTGCCACAGTACTTGCATTAGTATGACAAGTCACAATATTTTTCTGTTCCTGCAGTGAAAGACTGCAGTAAGTTGAACTTTCCTCAGTGAGATAATTATTAGCTTTCTCAAGAATGCTACTATGTATGCATTACTAATAGCTCCTGAAGGATTAATATTTCTATGAATTTCGAAAGAGACTGAGATAGCACCAAAGCCGAAGTGGGGCAGTTTTAATATTTTGATATGAACCATATGCCTATATCTTACAATGAAAGTAGATAATTTGTTAATGTGTCACCAGTATTTCAGGCCCTTGGCTAAGTGGAGAATTATGCAGTTTCCCTGGAGAATGTTAATAATTCCTAAGTGAGTCTAAGGTCAGAGCATTAGAGGGTTCCAGCAATCATAAGATTTGCTTACACTCAAGAAATGCATCATTTTGGAATAGGTTTTTCTAAGGAGGCAACAATGAAATGTCAGAAATGGAGTGATGTTCTTCGATGTTCAATGTTTGCCTCTTTAAATAAGCAAAGTGCTTTCAACATCTGGAGGTGAATAGTAAAGTTTTCTTTTTCATTTGGGGGGATGGGAAGGAAGAAGATGAAAGCTGAAAAGATTTTTTAAATTTAGCAGAATAGAACAGAGTACAAGAAGCCATTAGAAGCTGAGTCCTTGGCCAAATCTACGGGTCTCTCCATCCCTACTCCCAACCAATCTAAAAGCATTGAAATATCCAGGACCACAGAATCAGAACTCTGTGTTAGAAAAGACTTCAGAGGTCAACTACTTCAACCCATACCTGAACAAGAATTCTTTATACAACATATCTGACAAATGACTATCGGGCCTTTGCTCCAAGACCTCTTGAGGGGGAGTGCGCTGCCTCTTGAAGCATCCTATTCTGCTTTGGAATAGTTCTCATTGTTAGGAAAATTTCCTTTACATCAATTCTAAATTTGATTCTCTGAAACTTCCACCCACTGTTCCAGGCTCTACTATCAGAAGCCGTCTAGACTAACCCTCTCATTCTATAGATGAGGAAACAGGCCTGAGGAAATTAACTTGCCCAAGGTCACACTGACTGAAAACATCAAAAGCTAGATTTGAACCCAGATGCCCTGACTACAGAGCCAGTACTCTTTCAACTTTACCAAGTGTAATCTTTCATCCACATGGCAAATACTTGAAAATAGCTATGATGGTACCTCTTCCCCAACACTAAACATTCACAGTTAATTCAACTGAATCTCACATAGCATGTTTTGAGGTCCTTTCACCCTCCTGATCCACCACCTTTAGACACTTTCCACTTTATTCATGATCTTTCTAAATGTAGTGCCTAGAAAAGAAGACAACACTCTAAATATGAGGTGGATGAGTTTCCATATTATCACCTCATTTTGCCCCTTTTTAAGTCAGTGTAATATTTCTTTCACTTTTTTTGTCCACTCACAGTGTGATTCCTTTTGAATTAGAAGTCTATTAAAAAAAGACTCCCAAATTTTTTCAGATGAATTTCTATATAGCCAAGTTCCTCCTTCCTGAACTTATACTTATGAGGTCTATTTTTGTTAGAACTCAAGCATGATGTTTATTCTTATCAAATTTCATCTTAGATTTAACCTGGCATTTAAGCCTTTCAAGGTCCCTTTATAATGTAAATCTGTCATCCAATGACCTGCCTATCTTTCTAGCATCATGTCATCTGTGATTTGTACAAACATACCACTGATGTCTCTATCCAAGTCAGTGATCAAAATATTTAACAGCACAAGGCCAAAATTCCTGGGGCATTTCACTTGAGACTTCTAAGGGATATCCAACTATTAATGACTGGATCTGGTTGTCCAACCAAGAATCCACATAACTGTACTATCACTTAGCCCATATTTTTCCATCTCATTAAAAAATATGAAAAATTTTTATCAAATGCTTTGATAAAATTTCAGGAGACTGCAGCACACTCCCCAATTTACCAGTCTAACCACACATTCAAAAAAAAAAAGAAAATTAACTGAGTTTGGCACAACCTATTCTTGATGAAATCATGATGGTGCTTTGTCATTTCTCTTTCCTTTTCTACAACTTGAGAGCATAGATTTTAGAGCTGGAAAAGACCTTAGAGATCATTTGCAAGTGAAGAAACTCAAGCTCAGAAAAGAGAAGAGATTTGTCCAAGGTTATACAGGGAATAATTTTTCCAAGACTGGGAGTCAAGGTCCCTGGCATGTGCCTTCTGAACTCCATTTTCTTCCCTGATTTGAAAAATAGGACATTTGGCTCTCTCTAGACCATATGATCATGGTCATTTATTTTCTCTGAGCCTCAGTTTTTTCTTAGAAATAGTAATAATGCTGATTTCTCTGGGTTGTTGTGAGGTTCAAATGAGATAATATATGAAAAGTGCTTTTTACCTTTTAGAGTTATATAATAATATATATTTATTATGTATAATAGTCTTCACATATTTGAATATTTTGTTCAGTAGAGCACAAGTCTCTCAAGGGTAGAGATTGTTTCGTTTTTGTCTTTGTTTCCTCACTGACTAGACTATATCTCACACAATCTAGGCACTTAATAAAAGTTTGTTGAATTCAATGAATCGAATCATGAGCTTTGGTTCTTCACTATTTTTATAGCACCATGTCATAATTATATATTTTTCCTTGTTCCTTGTCCTTGATTCTGTCTTTTGCACATGACTTTTGAATTCTAAAGTAGTCTAGGGGGTCCTCTGCATCTACATTAGTGGATTTAGAGAACTCCCCACTTTTTTCCTTTTTTCAATTGTTTTTCTTTCTGTCTTCAAAACATTCTTAATAGCTTCCCATCCCTCCTGGGTAGATTTCCTCTTTTGATTTCCTTATTAATTACCGATAGTTAATTATACATTGCTTTCTCTGACCATGCCATTTGCCCATATATCTAAATGTTTAATTTGTTTTATACTGTCAATAAGCCCTTCTGTTAAGAGAATATTAAATAACTTATAGGTAGGTAAATAGTGATATATTATATATGCCCCCAACCTGAATTTTGATGATCATTCTTAAATATCTCTTTAGTGCTATTTACAGAATGTTATATCCCACATGCATCCTGTCTTCTATAAGCATAAACTATACACATTATGATGCACATTATCCACATAAAAATATAATTATAAATATATTCTAATACAACATATAATGTATTTACTTCTTTATTTCTGTCAGTAGCATCCCCCGTCATCCACATTCAAAATTTTCATGTCTTCTTTGACTTTTCCCTTTCTATTACCCCAATGAAGAATCAGTTGTTGAATTACCACCGTAATACATCTTTAAGGTTGTTTCATCCTCTCTACTCTCATTGTCACCATTTAGGCCTTTGCTATCATCTACCCATTCTACAGTATTAGCTTCCTAATAGTTCCCCCCACGCCTGGTGCCCCTCCCAATTCATCCTTCCTATCATTTCCAGAATAGTTTCTCTTATCCATGCATAAATCTGGACAAGTCACTTCTATGCTCACAATCGTTCAATGGCTCCCTATGGCCTTCGTAATAGAATTAAAACTCAGTCTAACACTGAAGACTGTCAGGGAGAAGAGTAGTGAGGCACAATCAACAAACTGCCTCAGCAACCCCTCACTGATACCAAGAACCTAGATTCTCTATCCTGGTGGGTATAACATGATAAGAACTATTAGGAATCATTTGATACTATTTAAAAGTAACATTATTTTATTGATCTATCACCATTTGAAATACATAATAGAATGAACCCTGGATTTGGAGTCAGAAGCCCAGGTTAAAATTCCAGCTCTTACTGCACTTATTACTTTGGATAAGTCACTTACCCCTTTGAACCTTTGCTCTCTTCATATACAAAACAAGGGGTTTGGACTAGATGATCTTGTAGGACCCTGCGAGTTCTGAAGCCTACGAGCCTTTTGGGCCAGACAGGGACAAGAAGAAATCCGAACACAACCTTAACACACAACATTTACCTCTCTCCTGTAAAAGACCTTTCCATCTTGACAGTCATTGTGAATCAGTGGGGAGCAAGACTGCAGGCAAAAAATGGCCTGATCATTTTCTAAACACAGTCAGGGATAACCCAGTCTGTATCAAAAAGTTGCAAAGGAAGCATAAGGAGGCTGCACGCCTATCTGAAACAGTACATTGTAATTCTTCTGGAGACAAAAGGGAAGTTTAGACTCCTGACAGAAAATGTGTTAAATATTTCTGGAGAGCGGTGTTAAATAAGGGCACAATACCACAGGACATTACTAGTTGTTTGATTAAGACTAGGAAATCTAAGAGAAGCAGAATCTACCAACTGTAAAAAAACAAACAAAAACAAATAGAAACAACCCAGACTTCTGAAATTGGGAATTCATCAAAGAAAATAGAATATGATTGAAGTAACACCAGGGCCTGTGACAGCCAGGGTGGAAATGTGAACATATTCCTATTTGAAAAATAAATGAGGCTCTACAATTTTCATCTATAGACCTCCAGGTAATTTGCAAATATTTGTAGCTAAATTTTCATTTTACTGAACTGCAAAAAAAAAAAAAAATCCTACTTACTTCACAAAGAACTGCAAGGGGCACAGAGCAAGGTGAGAACGTGGTTCTAAGTAATTAAGCCTTATGGCACCCTTGTTAGCTAAGAAATCCCAGTGCACATCTTTGAAATGCAACTGTGTCTGCTTCACAGCCCAGAATCGCACCCCAGACATTTTGTTGGAATGCCAAGACAAATAAGGCCCACATTTCCGAAAAGGAACTAACTCAAATGGTCTTTAATTTTGTGATCTTTTTTTTCTTAAAATTTTAGCATTAGATTACTGTGATAGGAGGGATAATCAGAATAATTACTGTTTGTCATTGTCTGCGTTATTATAGTCTGTTATCCATGGCCATTTTCATAGGACCCATTAACTGGGGGAGACTTTTAATTCTTCTTTTTTTCTTTCTAGTCTGGACTTGTAATTTCAATGGGGTAGGGGACTCCTGGTGTAGAAATTCCTTTCCGTGATGCCCATCAGCCACTCATCTGGAATTTATAGTATTAGAGCTGCCTAGGGTGCTAAGGAGTTTAAGCCACAGAGGGTCATATAGTTAGGTATTGTGATTGTTTGTCCTTTGTGCTTGAAGAGGACCATGACTTCAAGAAGGTGATGCCATGACTTGTAAGTGAATTAGGTTTAAATAAGGGAGGACTGTGCAAAGTGACCAACCTTACTCTCCGCTGCAGAAGCAGCTGGGAGCAGTGGCAAGATGTGGATCAGGATGGCCCTGGATGCTGTGGGAGACCTTGGTCTTTTTAAGCTAAAGTCTTTCCCAGGTCTCAGTTTGACTGAGGCAATGCCCATTCAGTGATTAAGGCTAAATAAGAAATGACACAAAGAAAGACCTCTTGTATGTAGTCAAAAAAAAAAAAACAAACCAAAACCCCCAACATTCTGAGGGAAGACTCTCAGAGTTTGTGGCCAAAATAGAAACAATGCTATTTACAGTCACTCTAAGCCATCAGGACCCAAACAATGTCAAAGTGAGGCTTGGACTGGGACCTGTTGTTGCCTAATCTATGAGAGCCAAAGTGATCTGGGTTTAAGATATTATCCCTAAGAAAGAAATCTAACCTGTCAACCCCAAGATATCTTGCAAGGTTTCAGTGATCAAAATTTATATTCCTTTGGGCAGAGTACCCGCAGGTAAAGGTATGATAGCCTATGTGGACAGAGGGAGAGGAGAGAAGGAGAGCAGGGAGGGTGAGGAGGGAGGGAAGGAAGGAAAGAAGGAAAAGGGAAGGAAGGAAAGAAAGAGGGAAGAAAGGAAAGAAGAAAGGAAGGAAAGAAGGGACTATATTGCCCAACTGGAACTAGCCGCTTGAGTACCCAGTGGAGCAGCTACTGCTACTTGCAGGTTGTTTGTCCCTCATTCTCAAAGAGGACCATGACATCAGGAAGGTATGCCATGACTTGCAAGTGGATTGGATTTAAGTAAAGGAGGTGTATGTGTGCAGTCACTAGCCTTACTCTCTCTGGAATATGTTAGAGGTACTACTTGAACCCAGATCTTCCTGAATACTTACTCTCATGCCACACTGTCTCTTTTGGTTATTATTTGTTGTTGTTCAGTTATTTTCAGTCATATCCTACTTTTTGTGTCCCCCTGGGGGGTTTTTATGGCAAAGATACTGGAGTGATTTACCATTGCCTTCTCCAGCTCATTTTGCAGATGGAGAAAGTAAGGCCAACAGGATTAAGTGACTTTCCCAGGGTCAGATTGCTAGGGGGTATCTGAGTCCAGATTTGAACTCGGGAAGATGAGTCATCCTGAGTCTAGGCCCAGCACTGTACTACCTAGCAGGTTATTCTTATGATGGCTTAAATTCTCTTCCTCTAATTTTGAGTTGCTGAAAACCTCTCTAGGGAGCCCTTTCTGCATTTCCTGTCTCACATTCTATGTTTCATTCTTTTTTTCCTTCTTTCTCTTCTCCTTCCAAGTCCTAAGTAGCACGTGTTGGTCAGAGCCATTGCAATTTCCTTTTATCCCCTATTTCTTGACCTGAGTAGTAGGATTTGGAGCTTGTTGGGATCTTCATGTCCATCTAATTCATAAGAAATCAATCAACATTTTTTTTTTGCTTAACTACTTTGTACAAGGCACTGTGGGGAATACAAAGAAATTTAATACACATTCCTTGCCCCCAAGAATGTAGTCAGAGACAAGATTTTATGTCTACATGTTATATGTGTGTTAAAGTCATATATTTGTACATATACTCATATATGTGTGTTTATATATGTGTGTATATATACAACCATCTCTATCTGTCTATGTATGGCAGCGTATATCAGTGTCAAATCAGTACCCCGGATAATACTGCACTAAAAGTTCAAAGAAAAGAGAGATCACTGTGAGTGGGGAGGCTAGGTATGTGTTCAGCTGCTTCTTCCATCTGTGAGTAGGTGGTCTAATTTGCAACATTTCTGGGTAGACCCACTGTGTGTCTTTCCAAAGATAATATCCATCTACCTCACAACGAAAGGAAATCGAACTTCTCCTTTGCTGCTCAAGAAGCTATATTATGTTACAATTTCCTATTAGGAGCAGGAGGGGAAAAATCAGTCTATTTTGGTAAACATGGCAGGTATGTTACATAAAGCAACTCCCTCTGAAAACAATAGAGATATAGATATAGGCATATCTATGTCTATGTCTGTAAATTTTCACTGTAGGATGCTAAAGACTTTTCGGAATACAATGAACCAGCTAAAAATATCTGTCTAGGAACTTCAGGCTTAGGAAGTTACAGATTTCTAAGAACATGAAACATTTTCAAATAAGAACAAAGGAAGGAATAGTGGATGTAGTTGAAACTATAAACAAAATATTCTTCCAGTTAAGACTCAAAAAACAGAGGCTAGAACAGCCTGTGATCACATCTTCTCTGCCTGGGCCAATAAAAACTCTGACTAACATGCCCAACATATACCCAGGATTCATAGAAAAGCAGACTGTGAGACTAAAAGCAAACTTATTTTCTCACTTCTTTCCATTTTCTTTTTGTTTGATTTCTATAGTCATCTGCATTTGTGAGGGAGCTTGGTTCCATATGCTTCAGGTAGATGTAGGCTCTTTATCTAATGATATGGGATCAGAAGGACAACAGGGTAATGAGGAGAGTATTGGGATGACAGTAATTCAGTGGGGGCAGGATCAATTCAGATTCTGCTATCTGAATGGGCCTCATGTTTTCTGAAATAGGGTTCCTAGGAAGGTGAGGAAATAAGATAAAGTGTCATGAGTCACTCTAAGTTCTAGGAAGAAGCGTAGTATTATTAACATGTGTAGCCAGCCTCTGGAGTTGCACCACAGCTACTTTATGCACTGAAGTGCTTGGAAAGACAATTGTCCAGGAAGTGAAATACTACAGGAAAACAATGTAATGAATTTGAACAAGCCAGGACCATGTGTATCTCTCAATGAGTGCATCCATTTGGGCACCAATTTGGCTTTCTCTTTGGATAAACAGTATGGGGTTAGGTCAGGGAAAGTATGTTTAAGTCACTTCATGGGAGAAAGGCTGGAGATTTCTGATACTAAAGAAGCTCCTTCAGGGCACTAGATTTCCGTGCAACATTTTTTGTTTTAGCAAAAAATATTTTTTTAGCATTCCAAATGGATGAAAGCTAGATCAAAAAGACATGATGTCTAGAATTCTCTTTATTTTAAAAAATGCAACTTATTAACATATTGATATTGAAATAAAAAACATACATATATATATTATATATATGTAAACTTTCTAGGAGGTATGCTTAAAAGATATAATACATTTGTATATATTGAAAACATATATAACTTGAGGAAACTAGCTTCCAGGACATGAAGGACAGCATATGTTGTATATAGAAGAGAATCTGTATATTTATCTCTGAGCCAGGTTTGATTTTAATATTATTGTATCATTTTAAATACAGTTCCCAAGTAATTGATCTATAGTACCATTACTCAATAAATATTGTCATTTTGCTAACTGAATCAATTAACAAGCCTTTATTAAATACTTACCACAGTAAAGTGCTAAGTAAGACAAAAGTAAGACAGTCACTGTCGTTAAGGAGCTTATATTCTAACAGGAGAGAGAACGGGAATATTTTTAGGCATTTACAAAGCAGATACAAGGTTACCTTGCAGAGGAAAAGAAAGCACTAACAGGTGGAAAACCAGAAAAACGGCATGCAGCACTTGAGCTGAGTCTTGAAAGAAACTCCAAGACCTGGAAGTGAGGAGAAAGTGCATTCTGAGTATGGCAAATGGTCAGGGCAAAGACACAGAACAGGGACTATGGGAGGCTGCAGGAGAAATCTGGAATAGTCACTTTGGAGAGTGGGATAATCAGCTAAGGAGGGTCAAGAGAACTGCCTTGCTGCAGTGAGGGCCCAGCTGAAACTGACTACCATAAATTTGTAGTGGATACTTTCAGCATAGCATAGTTCTGTAATTTCCTCTAGCACCATTTAGCAGCAACTGAGTAGTAGAGGAGGTAGATAGTAAGAGTAAACTAACTGTGGTTAATGTGCTTTCCTTAAAAAAAGAAAAAAGTGTTTTGTGTAGTCCAAAAGTTTTTATATATAGGGAAATTCCTAAATCTTTACCATCCTTCCCAATATAATAAGAAGTGATAATAATAACCTCACAGAGCAGTTAAGAACCCATTTATTCTACAAACATGTATTAAGCATTTACTGTGTATTTCCACTGTGGCAAATGCTGAGGAAAATACAGTTTTTACCCTGAGGTCAAATGAACTTTTAAAAAAATGTATGATTATTTCAATATAGTTAGTTTCTTTTGTACTCCCATGTATCTGTAAGGGAATTGCCAACCCCCGTCCTCTTGCACGGCATTTACTGGTCTCGACTCAGATAAACTGAGGGGAGACTGGTAAAGCATGAACAAGATGGCGCTGGGAGGAAGGGTTTTGCCCCTGTTTTGCTCAAGGCTATTTTCCCGGGCTTTTCAGAGAACAAAGAGGCCAAAAATGTTTTTCTTTCTTGGGGCTATGTGTCCACACTGGGCAGTCCTGGTTTAAGGTAAATTACTTCCTTATAAGGGCAAACTAATTGGTGATAGGTTCACTTAGAGCACTGGTGTCGGAAAAGAGATAAAAGCGCAGCTCACTGCTTGAATAAACGGAGTTTTTACTGACTTGTCTCCCGACTCAATCATTGCTTACGGCTACACTTCACCACGGCCTACAGGCCTCTACTGGTCAGATAAGCCTGTGGGCCTGAGAGATCAGGTCCAAACTCCCGGGGTCCCTAACATGTATTTTATTTTTTTTATGCATTTTCCCTCCACTGCTCAAACATTTTCTCCTAGTGGTGGCTGAATTGCTAAAAAGACTCTTCTCTACATTGTCAACTAGTGTCATTCCAGTGGATGCCACCTTGTCAGTGGGAGAAGCTTCAACTCCAACCACAGGTCTACAGGTCTTTCAACTTCCTAAAAGGCCCTGTATGGGAGGAAAGAAATCACAGAAGGGAGGCAGCCCCATCCTAGGCACTGACTCACCTAGGCAGAACCTGTGCTTATGGCTTACAACCAGGTGGGAAGACCATCACCCTCTGGACATCTCAGAGTCATCCTCATGCTTTGAATTTGGAAGAAAGAGGACCAAATGAGAAGGAGGTCACACCTTTTGTACTACCACATAATTCCAACTCAGGGAATTCAACTGAGAGACAAGTCTTATGTGGCCAGTCTCCCTATTCCTTTCCTGCAAGCTTCCAGATGGTCACCAGGAATGGTGGCTGAGCATATTCCAAAGGAGGAATAGAAGAGGAAGGAGACCTCCACAGATATTATTGACAGCAGAATCTGTTTTGCTTTTCCCCCTTTGTATCTCCAGTGCAATATCTTGTAACAGGGGTGAGGAGCAAATTGATTTGTTCTGTGAAGTTTGGATTTAGTCAAAGGGTTGCACTTGAGGACCTGGAGGGCCACATGTAGCCTTGTCTTGTATATAACGAGCAATTAACAAATATTTATTGAGTAATTGGTTGAAGAAATGGCTCAGAGGAATGGGTGGCTTGTCCATGATCCTGCAACTGATAAATATTTGAACCACAATTTGAGCTCCCATCTCTTGACTCTTTCTGTTGTAACTCTATAAAGAAGCAACTCTAATGTTGGCCAATCAGTCAAACAAGCATTTATTAAGTGCCTATTATGTATTAGGTACAATACTATGTGCTAGAGATCCAAAGGCACTCTGGAGTGCAGACCCATCAGAAAGAGAATTTTCAAAGTTCTCAGCTAGGGTTGGCTCTGGAGATTTACTTTCCCTTTTGGAGTCTTTTTCATCTAAGTACCTCTACCCAAGCTTTCTCCCAGGTCCCAAATGTTGGAATAATTTGGTGGATTTTCCTCCCTGTCTTCCCCTCCTCCCATGTTCATGCAATATCTTTCTCATCTGTAGTGTCATTCAAATTTCCCTCTTCTCCATCTTTACTTCCAACCAGCCTACAGAGGCTGCAATCCTTGAATATACAGAAGACTGCAGTCTTCTTGCTGGCTTCCAGTATCCAAGTCCTCCACTCTCCTACAGAGTTGTCTGTAGTTAAAATAACTTCCTCATCTCTCAAGCTCAACTATCTCATCCCACTATTTTTAGCCCACACTCAGCTTCCCATTACCTAGCAAATAAAATAGAAACTTCTGACTTTTTTCTTTAAAGCTCTCCACCAACTAATGCCACCCTCCTCCTCACCCTGGGTCTTTCTCTCCTCCATCTTATACCAGCCTGATTTCTTCACTCTAGGAAGCTAACCTTGTTGCCATCCTTACTCCCATTCCTGATTTTTCCATTTCCTACACTCTAGCTGCCTCATAAATGTGTAACAGCTCATCTCATCTGACCTCACCAGTCACTCCTCATCTCCCACACTCATTTAAAGCACACCTCTTCTAGGAAGCTTTTCCTGATTAACTCAAACCATTACCTATCCACTAGTTCACCTAATCCTATGGAACCCTAGTAACAATTTACATAAAGACGGATCTACTTTTGAACCTTAATCCAGTTTGGAAATTACTCTCTTCATATAATAGCATCTCACACACTTAGGAGCCTCCACTGTCATTCCAATTCTGATCTGAAGCATGGAACCCTGCATTAATAATGCATTTTTGCTTATTGTTAATATAATTTGTTTTTTAATGGGAAGATCTTTCCCATCCATTAGTAGGCCCATATAACCTGCTTAAGTCACATGGAACAGGAAGGGTGGAACAGAAAGAACTGGAGCCAGAACAGAGCTGAGAGGAAATTTGATGACAGCAATCAGAGCTGGGAAGGAAGCAGGCAAACAGGCAGCTGGCTAGTGTGAGTGAGAGAGCCTGCTTGTGATTTGTTTAAGGAAGCTGGTTTGTGAGAAGCCTAACAGAGAGAAGACTTGATAATGATGGTGTCCCCTGTTTTGTTATTGTTTAAGATATCTTTTACGATGATAGATTTGGATTTCTGGTGTCTGAATAAATGTTTTGGTTCTGTCTTCCATGTGGAGAATCTGTTGTATTTCACACATCAGAACTGTGTCCGCATATTCATATTTGTCATAGGCACTGTGAATATTGTATTGGCACCGCACTCCCCTCTATAACCTTCTCTACAAGTAGTCATTGAGATTCTGGTTGAAAACCTTTAATGGGGAGGTCACTATCTTCCAATACGTCCCGTCCTATTCTAATGACTGACAGCTCTCTTAGAAAGTCTTTCTTTATATGGAACAAAAATCTGCTTCACTGTAATTTCTACTAATCAGTCATGGTTGGTTCTGCCTGCCCTCTGAGGTCAAGCAGACAAAAATCTAAACTCTTTCCCATGCATTTCAAGACAGAAATCATATCCTTCTCCACCACCGCCCCTCCACCACAACTAATTCTTATCTCCTCTAGACAGATTATTTCTAGTTTCTTCAACTCAGCCTCATGTCAGATGATTTCAAGTCCTCTCACCATATTATTCACCCTTCTCTGAATACATACCAGCTTATCAACACCCCAAATAAAATATATTCAGAACAGAACTGGAACTGGAAATGGTGCACCATGTCCAGTTCTGTTCTGAATACATTATTACCTCCTTCCTTATGGGTCTTATGTGTCTTTTACCACAATCTAAGAGCATGCTAGCTTTTTTGAATACCACATCACATGGATAATTCATATTGAATTTGTATAGTTAATCTTCACTATAACAACAACATAGCAAAACTAAACCAACGCAGTAATGATGTAATAACATTTACATAGAACTTTAACGCTAGTGAAGCTCTTTACTAATATTGTCTTATTTTATCTTCATAATAATCCTTAAAGGTAGGTGCTGTTATTATCTCCTTTTCACAGTGGAGGGAAAATTAGAGTTAACTCAGAGCTTAAGTGACTTATCCAGGGTCATATAGTTAGCAAGTCTCTGAGGCCGGATCTGAACTCAGATCTTCCTGACTCCTACCATCTGGCAGCCTCAGTAAGTGCTCTCTAGTCATGTCTTTTCTATTTTATAACTGTATTGTTACATTTTTTACACCTAAAGTCAGGACTTTACATTTATCTACATTAAATTTTTCTTGTTAGTTTCAGTCCACTGTTCTCATCTATTGAGATATTTGGGGGATTTTATATTAGCTCTTTTAAATATACTTCAGTCACCTTGTATGATATTATAAACCTCACGGAAAGTGATAAATATTTGCTAAATGACTGACTGAATCAATGTAGTTTAAATTGCATCTTTATTTTTACATGATAATTTAAATGATTTAATGAGTGGCTGTCAGTGATGAGGCACTTGGGGACGATACATAAAATGACACAGTAATATAAAAATCTAGTCTGGTTCAGAGATTAATTTTAAAAATCTTCTCTCCATTTATATATCATCCATCAGAACAGAGAAAACTTCTTCCTTTGGTTAGAATTGTCTTAAATTTATAAAAATGAATTTCTGCATCCTTACATACTGCCTTCTTTAAATCATTTTTAAAGCAAAGCATATAGAGCACTTATTTCAGCAAAAGATATGCAAGAAGTGTTATGTCTTTTTATTTAGGAGACTCTAAGCTTTGATGTCATTTTCATCTTTTAGATCAGCAGACTTTTCTATTGAACGGAGACTCATCTGCCAAAATCAAATCTAAATATTCAAAATGGTAGGATTGGTCTCTAGTGCATTGCATAGCATACTACTATAGAAGGAAGGTTAGCTTCCAAAGGAGGGGGGTGGTGGTGGAGCAAACAGTATTTAAAGACATACAACAGTATGCAGACATTGCCCATTTGGAAAGCAGAGAGAAGGCATGAAAGAAGGATCGAACAACCTTAGAGAACAAAGCTTGGGTTTTTTTTGGTGCTGACTAATCTTAGTGAAACAGAAACGATGGATTGTTTTTTTGTTTTTTTTTTGCCTCGTAGCTAGTGAGTTAGAAAGACTACTGAAGTCAGGAGAAATTTGAATCCCAAGGCTAGCTCTCACAGTTCTTGGTTCTGGGTATGATCCTTTCAAAGTCACTACCTCTTTAAGCCTTAATTTCTCATTGAAAAATATGCATAATAATCCTTATACTGCTATTTCACAGGACTGTTATGAGAGAATGTGTTTGTAAATATAAAAGCATTATATGAATGTGTGTTTTCTTATTTAATTTTTTTTTACAGTTTTTACAGTTTCTCCACATATCCTATTATTTGACCAAAGTTTCTGGTCTATTATTTTTCACCTATTTGCCCTGCCTGTAATATGTACAGATTCACACAGAATTCTTTGGTTATAATATAGTATCCAAAGAAGCCCACAATGTAGTAAATGATCTGGGCATGCTCTCTCAGTCGCAGCGTGGTTAAGTATTAAACTCCTATTTCTCTCCTCAGGGTGCTACAGGACCCTGAGCAATGGGGATGGGGGTGTTTTTCTAGTACTCTCGTTAATAAGCCCCCACTGGAATGCTTCTCGCCATGTCACTTAGTCATACTTAATTAACTTTTACAAAGAAGGATTTACTAAAGTAGTATTGTAAGAACAGTTGATACAAAATACCTTCCCAAAAGTCTCTGATACATTCCCATCAGGATATAGAGTTCAGGGGATAATGGGCTCAACTTTAGATCACAGGTGACAAAAATAGTAACCAACAGTTTCTTGAATCTCATTTCCTAGAGTCTACAACATGATCCCTTTAGATATAGTGTAGCTTTCTGCTGAAGAGTCCTAAAACAGTTTTTTCTTCAGTGTGCCTAGTTTGATGCAGGCTCTTGTACCCGTCGCAGATGGGGAGAGAGAAGAGAGAGGCTCTACTCTTTCCCAACAAGCAATTCCTATTTTGGGGCTTGGCTGGAATCATTCTTTTTGCTAAGCTGCCAGACACTCAAATACTGTGTTCTGAACTTCCTTGCTATTTTATAATAGACTCACAGGGTATGACTGAATCTCCCCAGCCAATATCAACACACTTGCTGTGGGTACCTCACTGAAGTTTCTTCGATTGATTCATTAAAGATATCTCAGCCTTGTTCACACCTAATTCATAACTCTGAGTGATTCAGTGGAGAAGTCAAGGTAACCCCTCACCCTATAATAGATTCATAGCCACCAGTCTTGCCCAGATGATGTGATTTTTAGTTCTTGAAAAAACTTCTATTTGTGTATATGTCTTTCTCTCAATTTGAGGTTTTTAACTTTTGAAGGCAGGTACTGTGTCATATTAACCCTGATAACTTGTCAGTCCTGTGTATAGTGTTATACATAGTAGACATTTAATAAAGAAGGAAGGATGTAAGAGAGGAAGGAAGACAGGAAAGAAGAAGGGAGAGAGGAAGGGAAGAAGAAAGAATGTAAGGGAGGAGGGAGGAAGGAATAAAAGAAGGAAGAAGTCCAAGAAAGGTTTTATTCAGTAAATACTTCTGTGGAATTTTTTGAAGCCTCTGGGATGGTGGGTTTTAAAACTTCATGCTAAGTTGTTCATGTCTGTGAGCAGTCTTTGGTCTATAGCTTTATTCAACTCCATGTGTCCCATTGATAGCTGACAGCTGTTGGACAGGCATATCTCACAAACCTGCCTGGATAATAAGGAGGCATGCATTTAGGTGGGAATGGGACACATTCCAGTAGCCTATTTCTGTGGTCTCTATTACATACCAATGAACCATTTTGGCCAGAATCCTCTGCTCACTATAGCCTGTTCAGATAGTGCATTTAACTGTAACAGTTTGACAGGGTTTCTGATTTCAAAATTAATAGAAAACTGCACCCATACCAGAATAAAATGGTCTGTTCATCCAAGGAAAGGAGTGTTATCCTTGTGTAGTTGTGGCTCAGTTCACGGCTTGAATTAGTTATAAACAAGTTTACACAGGGTAGTCCTTGAATGGACATATAGTATATATAACAAAATGTGTACAAGTTTTTAAAATATTATTAAAATAAGAAACTTTGATGAAAACTGTTAACCTCAGTTGGTTTGAATGACCAGTTGAGGTTACTATGGAGCAACAGATAGCCCACCTTCGTATCAAAGAGTTCTGCATTCAAGTCCTACCACTAACATGTGACACTGGGCAGATCCCTTAATGTCTTAGTAACCCTGAACAACATGGACCACAAGTGTCAGAGCAGATACTAATCTATATTGATAGAGTAGGGCACAGTGTGAAGCAATGGAAAGAACCCGAGAGTATCAGGAGATTCCAGTTCTTGCCTCAGCTTTGCCACTAACTTACCCAAGTATGAATTTGAATAACTCACTGAACTTCTCAGCCCCTCTACTTCCTCCTCTACAAAATCAGGGAGGGTGCAGAAACAATCTCTAAGGTCCCTTTCAACTCTAAAATTCACTGAACTATTTTATTTGCTTGATTTCTGATCCATTAAAGGACTTGATCCAATTTGACCTGTTCTATTTGTATTGACTCAACCCTGACTGGCCACAAAAAGCAGCTTCCTTTTTTGAAATGGTCTCCTTTCACCAAGTTCATTGCTGTGATGAAATGAAGAATTCCAGTTAGCTCCCGTACTGCAATCTCTTTTCTGAGATGGTCTTTTCCTGGGGTGCTCCAGTGCCCCCATGTTTCTTGCAAATTAGGAACACACACTTGGCAGCCCTGATATTACCTTTGTGAATGCAATGACGTGACGAGCCCAAAGAGGAAAGAAAAATGACTCCTCAGTAACTCATCTTCAGATCTTAACTCATTAGGTCTACAAAACTGAAATATCACAGAATTATAGAAATGTCTAAAAAAGAGATGCAACAGCTTTGAGAAAAGAGAACCTGAGCCCACGGATTGTGTCTCAATCAGGAGTATTAGTGAACTAATTAATCAGATGGCAAAATTGAGATCCTGGAATGGAAAATTCTGCTAAGTTGGAACCATGGTTTTAATAGGTCAGCAGACAATGTCCTTCTCATTTTGGCCGACTGGCATTTGTGGAAAGGAATGCTGAAACTAAAAAGTCGATTGCTATGGTCATTGACACAATTCACTGCTTATCCAAACAATTTTTTCTTTTAATTTCCTTCCAAATACTTACTTTAGACATTACTTAGAGCTGAAATCACAATTAGCATGTTTACCTATGTGTAGGTAGGGGATGATACATTAAGAATTATAAATTACTTGATTCTTTTATGATCTTAAATTATTTATAATACTTAAACCCTCTAGTTACATCACACATATGTAAATGATTTTATAGCATTGCTATTTATACCACTAGAGTTCTGATTACAGGGCAGATAGCTTTCCCCCAGAGTTTTGTATTCAATGAGTAGACTTGAAGCTCAGGTTTTGGAAAATGAGTGTCTTTATCTAAATTTGAAATGCAAAAACTATTTTGCCATTTTAAATTTAGAGATGAAAAGGAAGTAAGGAAATAGTCTTTTCCACTTTGTGGGTAGATGACTTAAAATATTTATTCACATCATAGATAATTTTTATATTTACCCCAACCTAGGAGTTATGTTTTTTAAACTATGAAATTATTATTTAGATGTTTAACAGTGTTCAAGAAGAAATGAAGAAAGTTTGATAAAATTTTATAGGAGATTAGAGCATCTCTTCAAAATACTCTAATATCTTCTGTATAGTACAGAAAAAACTGTCTAACTGGAGTATTATATCTCAAATGCTTGAACTGAAGAGATGTTAAGATTTCTGTTATTTTATCAAGCTGCACATATATGACCTCGATGAAGTCATGGTATCTCCATGTACCTCCATATACCTTTTCTGAAATAAGAATGATGGCCAGTTACCTCACCAGACTGCTAGGAGATTTAATGAGATTGCAATAACTGAATCTAGTGCTTTTCCTTTGAGGAAAATGATTTCTTCACTTTGATGTTGCCAATTCTTTTATAGTATTCACCTGATTAATTTTTTAAATTTGTGTACAGATAGGTAGCCAGATGTTCCTCCTATATAATTGGAAGCAAAAATGTGGGACAGAATTTGGAAATGCTATTGAAGTACAAATTAACCAGTCTGATTTTCTGTCTCCTTGTTTGAAGGTTTGACTGTCATAAAATGCTGGAAAGAAAGCCATCCAGGAAAACGTGTAACTTTATCCTGGAGAGAATTTATCTACATCCATTAAAAAAGAGGAGAGGATTTCCCCACTCTGTTTCTCTCTTCATATCTGGAAAGGGAGACCATACTATGTGCTTATCCTAACACAGAGAACCAAATTATTACTGTTGAAGTTCACTTGAGGAATAAAGTTATTGCACGCATCAAAATGAAGAATTACTTTTAAAAAACCTGATGACTTGAAGGTAACTTTACTTTGAGGCTTCTATGTCATATAAGCATCAGTAGAAAGGTATGACTGAACATTTCAGATCCATGGCTCACTGGCTGCAGAGTGAGTGAATGAGTGAGTGAATAAGTGTCCCCTGGCCTGTAGAGTCCCAAGCCCGTGCTAAGAAAGAGTTTAGGGAAGGAATTTTCTTTCCTCTTCCTCTTTTTTTTTAAAGCAAAAAATAAACAGATTGGAAATTTCCTGATTCCTAACTGGAACTGGGAGCCAAAAAGCTTCTTTCACTTTAAAAAATTATAACAACAAAGAACCCAAATCTTTTTTCCCCTCTAACTCCTCCCCCTGCCCTAGTCTCATTATAATGTACTTTAGGATAATATTGTAATTTTCAATTTTCCAAAGGAAGAAAACGTTTTTGTGTTTTCCCCTTTCTTTAATCAGTCTCATAGGCCCTCCATCATATGGCTAATCTCCACAGCAGATCAAGGTGTTCCCTTATTACTGGTAACACCTAAATATGCTACACATATACATACATGTATATAGACATATGTTATAGATTTTTATTACTATGATCTAAGTACCACATTTATCCTTTCAAAAACGTTCCCTGGGTTCCAGTTTACAAGGGGGAGGGGAAGGAGGGATAGAATTTGGAACTCAAATCTTTTTTTAAAATGCTAAAAAATTGTGTTAACATGTAATGGGGGGGGGATAAAATATTATTTAAAACAGAAGTAATAGAAGACTGTACCTGTCATTGAGAAAGCACCCTTCCTTCATTATTAAAGCAGTTGTCCTTCCGAGTTGAAATCCAGCCTCAGATACTTGCTAGCTGTGGAGCTCTGAGTAAGTCACTTAAACTCTGCCTCCATTTCCTCAGCTGTAAGTAGGCATCATAATAGAGCTTACCTGCCAGGGTTATTGTAAGGATCAAATGAGATAATATTTGTCAAGCGGTAAGCATGGTGCCTGTCACATAATAAACACTTAAATACTCCCTTTCTTTCCCTTCTGCTTCCTTCTCAAGCCTATAATGATTCGTATTACTCCCCTAATTTCTCAGTAATCAAAACTACCTTATCTTAGCTGTCACTTTAGGTTCTATTTTCCCACTTAAAATTTTTCTTTGTTCTTTAGCCTTTTATTGACCTGGAAAGACTCTCTGAATCTCTTCTGTAGTGGCCTTTAAAACCATGTGATTCAAGGTTATCTTTTTAAAAGACATATCAGGTCCTTGAAGAAGTGAGGACATATAATTTCAAAGCCAAAAATGTGTTTAGACCAGACCTTTAAGTTGACGTTTCCTATTAATAAACATTTTGCCTTTATAAATCAAAAACTTAGTTTATTTTCTTTCATAATCAATGTCCTTGAATTGGGATACTGCTTAACTTTTCCTTTTTTTGTTTCCTTTGTCCTTTTAACCCAACCCATTCTTTCTTTAAAAAAAAATTTTCTCATAATACCCTTATTTTCTCTAGTAATTCTTTAATATTTTATATGTATATTTTAGTTGGGAGAAAGAGATGTTTACCTTAACAAAAAGAAAAGAGATAAACCTGATCTGTTTGGTAAAAGGGGAAGTAAATTATTTCTTGTAGGAAGGTCATCATACAAATTACCAATATTCAAGCCCCTCCCCTCTCCTTCCACTCCAATACTCCATCTGCTAAACGGTTGCTGGTGACCTAGAAGGGCCAGGGTATCTCACTGCAATGAGGCGTTTGCTAATATGTCGCCAGTGGGTTTACACTGAATACAGTCATTTTTCTTTTTCATGTCACACAGATTTGAGAGAGTTCATTATTTAATATGTTTGTGAAGCACATTGGTTCCTTAGAGCAAGAGTGTCATATGAATGTACATAAGTGAATAATTAATTAAAGTTTAAGCAGATTACTTGGTGAATTCTTCCTAACTGTCCCATTTTACTAATGAGGCGTTTTGAAGTTACAGTCTTGTTTTCTTTCTTTTTTTTTCTCCTTTGGGGACCCTTCTTCTCTTTCTTCTTTTTTAACTTCCTTCTGTTTGATTCTATCAGTCCCTAGCACATGGTGGATTCTCAATAAATATTAAATCAAGATGATTTAGAGCCAGATCAAATCCATATGTAAAATTTGTGTTCCAATATTAGTGGAAGCCTTAAACTCATAATAGACATAGAATGAGATTAATAATTAGAGCGTTCTAAGAGCTGGCTAAATGAAAGGCTGACCACATAAAACACTAAGTAGAGGATTGTCTTCAACAGTCAATGGGACTTTTGTTTATTTACCCCTCCCTCTTTGCCAGCTCTGTTTGGCTTTCTTGACAACAAGTAAAAGAGAATATATGAAAATGCATAAAAATTAAATTGAATTGTTCATTGAAACCAAAACCTCTTTTCTTCTCACATCAAATAAAGCAGATTGACAAATGGAGCCTACAACTTAAGAAAGTCATTACAGAAATTCAGCTGATTTTGTCTGCGGGAACAATGAGCTAATTTAGGTTAGATATTAAGAAGTGACATATTCTTTTTGGTTATTAAGCAATGATGTCAAAATCTCAGGGCTTTCTTTTTAAACTTGAGATTAAGGAGAGTTATAGAATATTTTTGTGTCTATCTTGCTAAACCATGACCCAATTTATTTATACTATAATCTCACTATATAGCCTGAGAAGTAAAATGAGCTGTTCTTATCAATTAATTACTTAATAGAAATTGAGATTCTTATAATTTAAGAGTTATTTATTCTGAGCACACTACTAAAATGGAGAGGTGCTCCCTGGTATGCGAAAAAAATGCTGATCAGCATTTTTCTTTTTCTCTTAGAGGTTTGAGGAACTGTGCTGTCTCGGATTTTCTGGTGACCTGTGCTAAAACCCTGGGGCTATACTACACCTATAATGGATCTATTTTTGAATTGTTCAGCAGTATTGGAGTTTAAAACAGTAGTCATAGTGCATGCATAGAATGAGGTCAGTTCTCCCCTTCATATCTAGTAGAGCACTAGAAACCAACAGAAACCCTTCCAGCCCTGTCCCCATTTCACATTTTCTGAGGCAACAAAGCACATGCTAGGGTAGAAGTCACTTAAATAACTAACATGATTTAAAGACTCCTAGGGAGCCCCTGCCCAAAAATATGCCTCTAACCAGTATACTAAAAATGCCTTTCATTCAGCCATTAGTGTTTCATTTCTTTGGGTTTAGACATCTCATATTAAAATGCAAATTTATTCCGGGGAGGGCTAATATATGATCTTTATCACTTATTAATACCTTAGCATGAGTTAGTTAATGAAATTCTTTGTAATATGAAAAACCAGGGCAATTGGACATAAAATTGACTACTGTCCAGACAATTATTTAAACCAGAGATCCCTAAATAGTTGATTGGAATCTACTGGTAGACCTTGAAACTTGGACTAAAATCTAAGAACTTTGGCGATGGGAAGTTTCTCTTTCTCTCCGTCTCTCTGTCTCTGTCTCTGTCTCTCTCTCTCCTGTGCGTGTGTATCTCTCTCTTTAACCTAGTCTAATATCTTATTTCATAGCTGAAGCTGAAACATTACATGGTCTTGTCTAAGATTACAAAGTAAGTTAGTGACAGAGCTATGACTAGCACCCAAATCAAAACATGGTTGTTCACTTGTTCTTTCCCTTGTTCATATATGTATATATTTGTGTGTGTGTGTAATATTCATTCTATCTTATTTTGATTGCTATTTTTATTTTCACATCACATTTTTACTGAACATCTTCTTTAAGCCTGTATCCATTAAGCTACTCATTTTAATAAAAAAGAAAAGCTAATCAGAAAAGCTAACCAATATACCAACCATATCTGACTATATGTACAATAGTCTACATCCATGGTTTTCCCACGTCTATAACAAAAGGAAGGAATTGCATTTTCTCAACTCTTCTCTGGGACTAAACTTGGTCATTAAAATTATATCGTGTTCAGTTTCTTTTCTTTTCCTATTCACATTGGTTCAATAGTTGTCTATATTATTTTCCTATTTTAATTATTTCATCAGTTTGCATCAGTTTGAATGTCTTCTTATGCTTCTCTGTAGTCATCATATTCTTTAGTTCTTACATAGTATTATTCTACTGCATTCACATAGCACAATTTATTCAGCTAGTCTCCAAACAATGGACACTTTGTTTCTAGTTCTCTGCTATTAATGTGCTTGTTTGCTGGTGTTTTCCTGACTACAACATGCAATCTCGTTGATAGGACTGAATATTAGGGAAACTCTAGAAGGGACCCATGGTTAGCCAAAAGATAGGGCTAGGTTTTATGATTCCTGCAGTAGGGGTTGGGAGTTCTGTGTCAGGGAAGAGAAGTGTTGAAAATGGATAGAGAGAAAGGGAGATAAATAAAAATTTCACCTACTTGACAGCTATGCTCATTGGACTCCCAGGTACACGTGGGTAAAGTGGGTAAATACAAAGCTTGTCTCTCCCTCAGCCCAAGGAGAAAGATGAGGCGGAGGGAATAATCATTTATTCAATGCTTACTCTGTCAGGTATCATGCTAAGCACTTTAGAAATGTTATCTCATTTCATCCTCACAGCAATCTTGTCAGAGAGATACTATTATTATCCTTATTTACAGTTGAGGAAATTGAGGCAAAAAGAGGTTAAATGATTTGCCCAGGGTCACCCAGCTAGTAAGTCTCTGAGGCCAGATTTGAATTCAGGTCTTTGTGCTCAGTTTTCTATCTATTGCAGTAACTCGCTGCTTCTGGGCAATGATAATGATAATATTAATGATAATAATTCATATTAACATAGCACTTTATAGCATATATAAATATAATTTATGTAAATGAGGGAAATGTTCCCTCTAGTTAGCCAAGCTCTAGTTATGCTACATGGGACTCAGCAGGACAACTAGCCTATTCGCCAGGGGCACATAGAAGAGAACTGTCTTCACTGTGTTGCATTAATTTTTATGTCTTTTATTATCATGGAATCAAGGATCTGGAAGGGACCTCTAGAGGTCAGCTAATGGGGAAATACTTAATAAGCATCAATAATGTGCTAAGTAGTGCATTGTTCAGAATATGCAGAAGACACTTAGACACGGTTTCTGACCTTCTGGAGACATTCTAAGGAGACAAGGACAAATATGTATAATATTCTCCTCCCCTCTTTCCCTTTTGGGGATAGGACAAGGGAAAAGTTAGATGCTGGTTGATTGGGAGCCTCGGTACTAAAATTCAATTCTGTTCTGAATAGTAATTTTCCTTGAGGATTTGAATAAATTACTTGATCTACTTCCATTTCAACTAGATTTTAGAGGTGGAAAGGACCTTAGTCCTTTTAACGAATGCCCTCATACCAAATGAGGATACAGAAGACCATAGAAGTGAAGAGATATTCACTCAATCAACTCACTGTAAGCATTTATTATATTCTTACTATATGCTAAGCGATGTGCTAAGTATTGGGGAACACAAAGAACATTTTCAAGGAACTTACATTCTAATGAGGGGGACAACAGAGAATAACTACGCCCTTAAAAGATACATAGATAATACATTGAAAGGAATCTCAGAGGAAAGGTACTAGCAATAGGAGAGTCAGGGAAGGTCTTCTGAAGACAGTAGGACTTGAAATAACCTTGAAGAAAGCCAGGGAATATAAGGTGGAAGTGAGAAGGGAGGACATTCCTGACCTAGAGGACAGCCTGTATAAAGGCAAGGAGTCAGGAGATGGAGTGATACGTGCAAGGTTTAGCAACAGTTCATGAAGAAAAGGAAAGGAAAGAAGACTGATAAGGTAGAAGCAGACCAGGTTGTGAAGGACTTAAAAAACAAATAGGGCATTTTTATATTAGACCTTGGAAGGAATAGGGAACCAATGGATCTTGATGAGTGAGTAATGACTTGGCTAGACTGCAGCTTTAGGAGAGTCATTTTGGCAGGTGAATGGAAGATGGATTGGAGTGGGAAAGGCTTGAAGCTGGGATACCAATTAAAAGGCTATTTCAGTGGAGTAGTTGAGAGGGGCAGTTAGGTGGTACAGAGTGCCAGACATGAAGCCAGGAGGACTTTGTGAGTTCAAATCTGATCTCAGACACTTATAAGCTGTGTGACTCCGGGCAAGTCACTTAATTCTGTTTGCTTCTGTGTCTTCATCTGTAAAATGAGCTAGAGAAGGAAATGACAAACTGTTCCAGCATCTTTGCCAAGAAAACCTTAAAAGGAGGTCATGAAGGGTTAGGCATGTTTGAACAATAACAAAAGTTCAGAGGTAATAAAGACCTGTACCAGGGCAGTGGCTATGTGAGTGGAAGGGATATAGGCAATAAATGTTGTAAAGGTGGAAATGACAAGATCTGACAAAAGACTGGAAGTGTGGGGTAAAGGAGAGTGAGGGGCTAAGGATGACACTAAGATGGTGGACCTGGGTGACTGAGAAGAGGGTGGAACATTAAACAGTAAGAGAAAAAGACTGGGATGAGGGGAATGTTTTGGGAGTAAAAATTAGCTCTCCTTCGGACATGCTAATAAGACAGATAGTTTGATGTTTCCAAAAGGCAACTAGAGTGGATGGCACAGGACTCTAACTCAGAAGAGAAAAACTAGGGCTAGATGTGAAGACCTGGGAATCATTTACATAAATATGATAACTGATCCCATGGGAATTGATGACAACATCAAGTGAGAAAATGTAGAGGGAGAAGAGGGCTCATTACAGAGTCCTTATGGGTGCCCACAGTTAGTCACATGTGATGTGGATGAAGATCAAGCAAAAGAGATAGAGAAGGAATGGTCAGATAGGTAGGAGGAGAACCAAGGAGAAAGCAGTGTCACTAAAACCTAGCCAGGAGAGGAAATCTAGCAGGAGAAACTGATCAGTGGTATCAAAGAGGAAAAGTCAAGAAGGATTAGGAATGACAAAAAACCATTCTATTTGGTAATTAAGAGATAATTGTTAACTTTGAAGAGGGCATATTCATTTGAATGATAGGGTCAGAAGTCAGAGGGCAAAGGGTTTAGAGGCAAGTGAGATGATGGGAAGGCTGAAGATTGACTTGTGGAGATAATGAGTACAGTCTGCTCGAGAACCTGAGAGGGAATGAGATAAAAAATTTATGTAGAGGAGTTGGCCTTGGCTTGGAGAACCAACTCTTCATCTGAGACTGGAGTAAAGGAGGAGATAGGGAGGGAAGATGAGTGTTGTGACATGAGGAAGATAGGGAAAGAAATCACTCTTAGCAATGCCTTCAATTTTTTCAGTGAAGGTGAGGTTCTCAGCAAAGGGGTAGGGGAGGAAATGTGGTGTGATGTTTGAGAAGAGATGAAAAGGTCTGGAATAGCTTCGGGTGAATCACAGAGCAAACTAATTAGGGAGAAGTGGAAGGAGTACCTTGCAGCAGTGAGGATCTATTTCAGATTTCATGATTTTTCCAAGCTTCATTCAGAAGCGCAGAAGAAGCAAAAGAGGTAAATGTTGAGAGTAATTCCAGGACTGGGGTTTGGCAGGATGTGATCAGTAATAGGACAAAGCTGGCAAGGGACTCAAGGATAGATAGAACATAGTGTAAAGATGAACTGATTCACCAAGAGAGGGAAAGGAAGAGGGGGAGGGCGGAGGTAAAGGTCATGTGAGTCAAAGTGAGGATGCCAAACATGGTTAAGGGCTATAAGACATAGGAAAATATGGAATGAGAAAAGCTCATGGTCAAAAAAAGGAGTTTTAGGGTTTGTGAACAAAGAAGTAGAAGAACTGTGGGTGATGGCAAGTTCAAAGATATGAACTCTGTGCACCCAAGTGGAGTAGAGGAGTGAGTCCATCACTGTCTCACAAGTTTGTTGAGAGAGAAGCTTTTTGGAAACTTTAAAGCACTACATAAATGTGTGATTGCCAGCATTATTAATTATCATTATTACTGGTGACAGTGGCACAGCTAGGAAGCTGTGGTTTCCTGGTTTCTCCTGGTTTCCAGTTCTGCTGTCTTATTTCAATACAACACTCCTTTTTGTTTTTCAGCATTTCTGCTATAACCACTTATTCTGCATTCTTAGTAAAACGATTTATCCCCAAAATCTTTTACTAATGCCAAGAATCTTCATTATTATCTGCTTTGCCACAGCACCCTAAGGACCGAGGCACCCTTGCATCTGACTTGTAACTGAAACCTTCCATGGGTGTTATCTCCTCAGTGGAATGCAAGCTCTGGAGAGCAGGGCTCTTTTAGAAACTCTGGGTCCTTGATGTTAATCATGCCGTTATAAACGTAGTAAGTGATTAAAAAATACTTGTATCATTTATTTACTCAATCAGTTAACAAGCAATTCATAAGTGCTAAGGATACAGGACAAAAATGACCCAGTCCTTTCCCTTAAGGGCGTTGCATTCTATTGGGGGAGGTAACCTACACATGAATAAGTAGATATAAAATGAATACTAAGTCAGTGGAGGTCCAGAGTAGCTGGGGAAATCAGAAAAGGTTTTTTGTGGAGTGATACCTGAAGAAAATTTTGAAGAAATTAAGGAATTGTAAAAATGGAAATAATTTGGGAGTGCATTTTAGATCCAAAGGATACCAAATGTAAATGCATAGACAAGAGATGGTTGTTCTGTGTAGGAGACAGCAAGAAGGCTGATTCTGGCTTGGAATCCACTTACTAAGTCCTTAATCTGATGTCAGAATGAAGTCTTCTGTGTGAGGAACAGAGAGAAGACCAGCTGGGCTGAACCACAGTGGGTAGGACAGGGGACCCATTTGCCAAATCCTCTGGGACCTTAATGTGATATCAGAAGACAGAAGGAGGCAGAGGGATGCACTGAAGACAAAGCAGAAGGAAATGGACTTAACATGCAATGTGATAGGTCTGCCTTAGAAGAACTTGGAAGTGATTGTTGTTAACTCTGGTCGGATTACCAAAGGAGACTAGAATTTTCATTTCTTTAGACTTTAGGAATTAGGAAACTCTTACGTATGGAGAATGACAGGGAAATGAATTAAGGGACCTATTCAGTGAATGCTCCTCTCACCTTGATTTTAGCAGCAAACACCTCTTCTCTGCTCCTCCCCCATGCTCCTCCCGGTTCTCTGACTCGCTTAGGGATTTCTGCTATCACAGCTTAGACTTTGCTGATATTTTACATTGATTAGCATCAGTTAGCTCCAGTTAACTTGTCCTAATTTTAATTTTAAAATCCACTTTTGCATTCATAATTTCAGACAGATTTTACATTTAAAATATTGTCAGGCTGAGGGAGGTAGAATACACAAATCCCTTTCTCCCTTGGCTCACACATGCATTCTTTCTCTTCAATTATTTACACTTTTTTCTTTCCCTTAACGCCCAATTGCTCTCCCCTTTCACTCTGTGTCCTAGAGTAGACCCACACATTCATATTTTTTTCAACCCTTATGTTACATTTAACACTTTCTATTATCCACATATGTTTTCTCAAAATGCCTATAACATATACATGCTTACACATATGGATACATACTTCTCTCCTTCTGGCTCAAAATGCATTTTTTCTCATTTCCTCAATAGTTCTTTAGTTACTGAGCCTAAAGTCATTTCACCTCAAATAAGAGAGTGGACACACATAGAGCTGTGTACTGGCATAAACAATACACCATAGAAAGTAAGCAAAAGGTGGGGCACTTCCTCTGGAACACCTTCTGTAACCTGCCATGGCACAGGTTGGCCACTGTGTTGACCGTACAGAGTCTACAGAGACTGCTGTGAAGCAGGAAATGTGGTTCTCTGATATCCTCCAGTTCTTACCCTCCATCCTGGGCAAAGGGCTCAGTTGGGCACACCCTTCTCCTTCACCCTTTGTTTGTAGGGACAAACAAAATGTGTGTATAGTCAGTGCTTCCAGTTGGCTACTGCCCAAAGGCAGCACAACTCTAGGAGGCAAATGGCTCCTAAGCCCTGGGGAAGCATAGGGTAAGGAAAGCTGCCTTGTTTCTCCCAGCATGGAGGGGAGAATTGAGCTGGATATGTACCTCTTCAGAAGGACAAATATCCAAAAATAACGAAAAGCAATAGCATTTCTTTTGACATGCCTAGAAATAGACCTCATTTCAAAACAGACTGGGGTTTCTTCATATCAGATGAATCAAAGTTCTTCATAGTTTCCATAAAAATGCAAGGGAATCCTTTTTAAAAGGCTTCCCGCACTCCCAAACCCATCCACTCTTTTACTAGAATGTTTCCCAAAGCAAGACCTATCTGGCTCTTAGGGGAGTCTTTTAGGACCAGAAAGACAGGCTCAGGGGAGAAACTGAGATCTGGAAAACTAGGGATTGAAGTCTGGAATTTGACAGAATATTCTAAGGCGGGGGCAGAAAGAATGGTGGTTTCTGGTGACTGAGGGAAGTGAAAAAGTAAAGGAAGCAAAGGCTGAGGATACATATATGGAAGGTATAGATCAATGTGAGAAATGGAAATTATAAAAATGGAAACAGGTCTGCAAGATTTAGCTAGATGCCAAAGGTGATCTTTGACAGAAACTATAGCAATGGTTTTCCTGTCTGGATGTGGTTTGTTACTTAATAGTAATGTCTTCCATTTTTATATTGAAGGCAAGTGTCATGGTTCATACATCTTCATTGTGAATAACTGAGAATGTAGGATGGAGGAGGGGAAAGAAGTTCATAGAATTTTGCATATGGGAAATACTGAGTTCTAAAGAAAGGAAGAGGAATGGGAAATAGTTCTGAGTAAGAAAAAGTAAAGATGAAAGATGAAAAGGTCTCCCTTATCTTTATAAAATTTTTCTCATTTTGGATCAATCCTATCTCATATAATCTCAGGATGAGCTGACTTTATACCCTGGGAACATTCTATTTTCTCAGGAATTGATTCTCACCTTAAAAATATTCTTAGATCCACAAGTAGTACCAGCTGAGGAACACACACACACACACATACTCTCTGTGTATAGCAGGCCATTTGTCCTTACAGAGGAATTTGAATCATTGCTCCATAGCATCTAGATCTCTAAAATAACCTTAGAGGTCATCCCATCCAATCTTCTTCTCCCATTCTCCCAGCTCCCCTTTTGGCTCTCATTTCTCTTGATGCTCTACCTCATTGTCATATGTTGCCACATTGGCCTCTGCCTGCCCAAGGACTCATAGAAACTGAGCCGGTCTTTCCTGTGATCTAGACTTATCTGTCCAACTTTGCCCACTAGATTCTGCTGCCATTTGAGGGTGTTTTTGCAGGGCTCTGTTTTTATCTAACTATCCTGGTAAAAAAGAATCTGATAAACAAATCTATGCTAAGGCATTTGTGACTGATTCCTTGCTTGGCCTAGGAATATTAACATTTAACTTTTTTTAAAAAATGACACATCCTAAGGAAATCTCTCCCTAATGATGAATTTTGGACATCTTCATGGGCTAACCAGGGAGATATTTATGGGCAGACCATTTCCCCCTTCATTAAAATCACAAAGTGGTTTAGAATTTGCTGGAATATAAGTTCTTTGAGGGCAGGGACTATTTTATTTTTGTCTTTGTATTTCCTGAGTTTAGCACAGTTCCTGGCACTTACTGGGTGAACCATAAATGCTGGTTGAACTAAAGTGAATTATGGGTCAAATTGAGAACAAAACTTAAAAGGGTAAAGGCTAAGATGCTGAGTGGAAAACAAAGACAAATTATGCAATTTTTGAAAACTTTATCTTCCAATACTCATTAACCTTTCTTGTCCAAATTCATCTGGTCCAAGGAGACTTAAAATCACCAAATCATTAGTACTCTAGAAAATATGAGGAAATGATTTCTGAGGACTAAAAATGGATTCTCAGACTCTCAAAGTCAAGAGTTGGAGAATATAGTGACACTCTTAGAAAACTTGTGTCAACTCCAGGAGAAAGGAACAAAAGGAGTAGCAGAAAATGTCATGTAAAGAGTCTCAAAACATTTTAATACAGTGGAAGCATGATGTAGGCTGTGTTAATCTTTGTGATTTGCTTTCCCTGGATAGGGTCGGAAGCCTGAAACGACAGTAACCATTATCTTTATTTTGTAGGTAAGAAAATTGAGGGCCAGAAAGAGAAAGTCATCTAGCCAGTCACCCAGGTGGCAGGGCCTGCAATTTAGAGCAGACACCTTCTCATTCTAAAATCCAGTGCTCATTTCTGTATATCACATGTAGTTGAAATAATGGGATCTAAGCTGTAAACTTTTGGATTGAAATTGATTCATGGTAGTTCTATACATGCCCTAAGTTTCTTATTTGAACCACAAGTGCCCTAGAATTGCCAAGTGGTCACTTCCGTCACCTGAGCCCTGGAGAACATTACAGACCTTCCTGGGTTTCAGCTGCGCTGTTGTGGGATTTCTATGTTTAGTAGGAATGGTGTAAATTAATCTTTTTCTTCTGCAGGGGTCATGGCTTGACCTGTAATATTTTTGAGTCCCCAGGGTAATGAGCTGTTTTATATCAGACTTTGGTTCTATTATTAGTGCTAATAAGAATGATCCCACTAGTGGCAGTTGCTAACGATTCTGGGGGCGTATTAACTTTCTGAGTAGCTATCGCAGCAGCGAAGCAGCTCACTGGCTTGAGACAGACTACTCAAGAAATGAATGACTGTATACTGAGAGCTGCAATGTATGGACAGGATGCAGACACACTCTTAGCCAGGGCACTCCCAGCATTGTAGTCCCGGCTGGTAAGCAGCAATTTCTAAACTGCCTTCCTGCCACTCTCTTAATTCCAGGAATGATTAATTTTGTTTTAAAATCGTGTGTGTATTTCAGGTGGCATAATAATTGGGGGTTTGAGTAAAATTGAGTTGAACTAATTAACTTATTTTATTTTATATCCAAAGTGGGACCCAGGGGCTCGTGAACTTACACAGCGATGCAAATCAAACAGAAACCAGCATTTTGAGCCAATGGCTTGGCACTTAAAAAGCAAACAGGATGGCCCCACTGACTCGAATATATATACGTACCTTTGAATCTAAGACTCCTGTGTCCCTCTTCTCATTGGCAGAGAGGGTGGGACCCAATCAGAAGGACAAAAGATGAATTACAATGATCAGAATGGCGTGAAAGTCTACGGAGGGATCCCCATCCTTCCAGGTGGATGAGGTGCGAGGGGGGAAAGATTGTCAGGAAGCAAAATTTCTAACCTCATTGGCCCCCATACCCCCCGCAGGTGTTTCGATAACGAGAGACAGAAAGAAAGAGGTTGAGAGCTCTGGAGAGAGGGCAAGCTCGCCCGGGAAGCGAGCGAGCCCGGCACGGAGCCGCACCGAGCATATGGGACTGGGGACCCCGGAGCAGAACCCAAGGGCCGGCGAGTGCGGGCGCCCTAAGGGAGCAGCGCTGTCCCGATCGACTGGAGCCAGGAGGGCAAGGCCCCCCGGGCCGGAGGAAGGCGGGAGGGAGGAGCCGCCTCGGCCGCCGCTGCCGCTGCCGCTGCCTCTGCCTCTGCCTCGGCCGCCGCTGCTGCGGGGGTGGAGGTGGTGGCGGCGCCGCGGCGGCAGGTGGCCCAGCGCGGGGCAGGAGGCGCGGAGGGCGGGGAGGGAGAGGGTGGCGCCTCCAGCGGGGGCCGGTCCCGGGGCCGGGCTCCGCACCAGGTGACCCTGTTCCGGCTCGGATCCGGCCGGCCCTCGCGGTCCCCTCCCCCGACTCCCCGTGGAGCCGGGCTGCGCGGGGCAGCGGGAGCAGCAGGCGCCGCCCGCGACGGACCAGGACTGCCCCGGCGACGGACCAGGACTGCCCCGGCCCCGGACCAGGACTGCCCCGGCCCCGGAGCGAGAGCCATGTCCCCCCGGCCCGCGGCGGACGGCGGAGAGGAAGAGGAGGAGGAGGAGGAGGAGAGCCCGAGCGGCCGGACCGGCGGGGTCTCCCCGGGCCTCGGCGGCCGCCCCTCCGCGATCCTCCTGCTCTGCTGCCTGGTGAGCTGCCCGGGACCCTGCGGCCCCCGCCCCCGCCCCGGGCTTCCTCCTCCGGGCACCGAGCTCCCCAGGGTGTGGTGTGTGGAGCGGGGACGGGGCGGCCCCGGCGGACGCTGGGCTCTCCCGCTCCCGCGGGGCAGGCTGGCCAGCAGTAGCGAAAGCCTTTAGTTTTCTTTCTTTGCCTGCCCGCTGCGCACCAGGTGCTCCAGGCGCCCGAGGAGGGTCCTCAGGTACCGGCGTGTCCGGGATGGACGGGGAGTTTCTTTCTCTTTCCTCCTTTCCCTTCCTTTCTCCCGAAGTCACTCACGTTCTCCCGCAGCATCTCTCCCACGCATCCATTCCTATCTCGGAGAATGACCCTTCACCCAGCATTTCGTTTCAGACTCACTCCGGACTCCCCAGTCCTCCATGGCCCTTAGCTTACCCTCTCTCCCCACCCCTGTTTTCCTATTTACTAATAACCCCGGACGCCTTCCCCGCCTCTGTCCAACTCCTTTATATTCCGTCCTCACACGCTCTTTCCTGATTCTTTAAGTGTTCTCTTTATGCCACAACATATCCCTCTGTGAACCTGGAATTACCAACGCTCTTGAACTCCTTCCCAGTTTCTCTAAAGTTTCAGATGTCAGATAGAGGCACAATTCTAGATAACATATTTAATAGTATTTTATTTTCACTTAGCTATGTTGTTTGCCTTATCATTTCAACTCGGGTGTATGCATTTGTTTGTCATCCGCAACCAAAGTCAGTAACCCATACTTGAAAGCTATTAATTTTAAGTAGGAGTAAAATTTAGACCTTTGAATCAGGATGCTAAAATTATCTCTAAATTCTCATCATTTTTCCTGAGTTAAATAGTAATGGATTTGCCGATTGGCATCCTTTGTGTACAACATACTTTACCTTTCGGGATCCTGTACAAACATGGTGTTATCTCAGGATATATTACTGTAAATAATCAAAATGGTAAATGCTGAATCATGAAACTGATGTAATAGGAAATTTACAGAATACTAAAGAATTTAACCAGTATATGTCCAGATTTCTTGTAATTTGTTCCGTATTGTTATTGTTGGGGGAGTAGGTATGGGGAAGAGATCAATTTTGTGTGTTGGTTAAGAACTGGTTAGAAAGTGTGGGAAAAGTGAAAATTTTATCCCTGGGATTTGGTACCCAGAACAAGAAACCTTTCTTTACCTTTATGTACCTTGCTACCGTGCTGTTTTACTATTTCAAATTAGAAGCTACTGTGATAGCAAAGCATCAGTTTTAATTCTACCTTGAAATCTACCTGTTGAGTGAACACTGCTTTTCATCTTACTTTGGAATTACCAAGTGCTGTGCTATAGAATTACCTAAGCGTTTTCAGCTGAAGTTGTCATTTTAATGAAGAAAAAATGTATTAGTCGAAGAACTATCATTATTTAATACTTGTGCCACAGGGCTGTATAGCACAGTGTAATTAATAAAACTACTCTAGCAAATGACAGAACTCTTACCAAAATAGATGATTCCTTTCCATGAGGCACTTGTACATCAACATAAATGAAATAATGTGTGAGAATTGCAAGTGAAGATGCTTCCCCTTCCCCCCAGCCTGGAAAGAACAGAAATCCAGGTTTTTATAGCTTCTGGTATATAGTGTAGGTATAAAAAAAGGTTGGAGGCCAGAGGTAATACCTGGGGAAATGGAAGTGTTTGGGGAAGAATATGAAGTTTTCTTTCAGCAGAGAGAAAAATCAAGAAACAGGGCAGTACACAAAAAAGAAATGATCTTTATGGATAGAGTAAAGGCTGTGATGGTGGTGAGGAAGAACTCCAAAAAAGAAAGATTCCAGAAAACACTGTAACATGGCAAATAACTAGAGCATGGATGAATGTCTTGGCAAAGACAGAAGGAAAGGAAATTTTTTTTTGGAAATATGAAGAAGGAAATGTCAGTGATTCTTGTCCTTTTATGTGTCCATCAGATACACCTCTGGAATACCATCCAAAGATAGATCTGTTTTCCAACTTAATGCTAAGACTTTACCAATCAAGCAGGAGAAAGACTTAAAATATTTTTAAGAGTGATGCTTTGCTTTGAAGGCCAATTAGTTTGTTTTTGGTTAGCAGGCCTTTCAGAAAAGTGTGGAATTTGTGGGTTTTGTCAGAGATAAAGACTTCCCTTGAAGACTACATATAATAAGTTTAACTGATGTTGAGGGGAAACTGGTGACCTGGATGGGGAGTTGTGAAGGGATTAGTAAAATGACACAGGGTTGTCTAGCCTGTCTAGTCAGAGGGTACTGTGTGGAGAGCCCTGTCCTAGGTGCTGCAGTTGAATGCAAAAGAACAAAAGACCGGGTCTCTGTCCTGGAAGTTTACAAACTGCTTGGGGAAATCTAACATAATGAAATGACCAAAGGACACTGAGAGAAGCAAGGAGAAGCAAGATATCAAGTACATCTCACGAAATGAGTTCATAAACTTGTTACAGAGAGACAGTAGGATATAGTGGAAAGAGCACTGACTGGATTAAGATATTGGAGAACGGGTTCTAGTTCCATCTCTGCCACTAATTACCTGTATGACCTTTAACAAATCAATTCTCTCTTTCCCTTGGTTTCCTCAATTATAAAATGAGGACCTTGAACTCTACTTCTAGTCATCTATTGACTCTGAATGCTGAATGGACTTAAGTAATGAAATCATCAGTCAGTAGGGATCAGTCAGAGAAAGGGTTTTATTTTTTTAAGCAGGATTGAGGAGACACAGAGTACTTGAATTGATACAGAAGTGGAGACCATTCCAGATATTAAGGAATTTTAAGCAAGTTCACTTGGTTGAAGTTCAGAAATACCTATTCATCCATCCATCCATCCATTCATGTATACAATAAATTTTTTAGGACTCAGGGAAATACAAAGACTAAGACTAGATACTTGGTCTCCAGAAACTTATAGTCTAGTTGGGGAATAATAAGGTATATGCACAGGGAAGTAAGTGTACATTAGAATATTATAACTGCTATGAGACAAGAGTGGGAGGGATCCAGGATGGAGATGTGGAGGAGGTGACATTTGAGCTGAGCCTTGAACGATAGGTGAGATTTCAGGAGGTATTAAATAGGAAGGGAGAAGTGGGTGTTTTAGGGATAGGGATCAGTAGTATGAATCAAGTGTAGGGGAAGGGTATAATGTATTTGGGGAATAATGAGTAATGTGTTTTCCTGGAATTTGTAATATATGAGAAAAATTAGCTTGAGAGAAAGCTACAAAGGTCAGTTGGGGCTAGACAATGGAGGGTCTTGAGTTTTAGACTAAAGCATTTGGTCCATCTAGATCCTAGAATTCCTAACCTTTTTGGTGTCTTGGATACTTTTGGCAGTCTGGTTAAACCTATGGACCCTTTCTGCTAAATTTGGGGGGTTTTGTCATCCAAGTTCGCAGACCCTCTGAAACCTAACTATAGACCTCTAAGAGTCTTTTGGACCCCCCAAAGTAAGAACTCCTGATCTATACCCCAAAGACAAAAGAATGTTCTATAGCATCCTTTTCTCTCCATGCTTAAATGCACCTAAGCTATCACTTGCTCTGTAACTTCTAATCAAGAGATATTGTTATATCTAAAGTAACCTAAAATCGATTCATGGGGACAAAAAGAAGTTGTGGACACTCCAGAGGAGAAGCAGCACTTTTGTAGTAAAAGTGAAGATGCTTCATCTTCGGTATTGTCAGAGGAGGTTTTGGAGTTTTCCCCTCTTTTCCTCCTATTCCCAAGGACCTGACAGCATGAATTGCTGAGTGTACTTGTGTGTCTGAGCATCTCTGCATAGGTCAAGTCAAGTCAAAAGGCATTTATTAAGACGTTGTTATGTACGAGGCACTGTGCTAAGCTTTGGGGATACTGAGAAAAGGCAAAAAATAAATGCAATAGGTGGTAAAGGTATCTTTGGGCACTTTCCAGATTCAAGTATTGAAGTAGTGATTGGGTGATTTTTTCTGGTTTGGTTTTATACTACTCAGTGTTTTTTATTGCTTTCAATGAGGCTAAAATTTGAGAGCTGGCTAGATAGCTTACTGCTTTTAACCATACATCCTTATACAGGATCATACAATAGCCAGTCCCCAAAGAGGGATGAGATGTTTTGTTCTGTATTAGCTGGGACTTCACAACCATCAATGTTATCCCAAGAAGAGTACTGTGACTGTAGCTAGGATACTGCCAAAGCATGAATAATTGTGATGAGGTCTGAACGATAAGTCACAGAAACCGTGCCAAACAATTTTTTTAAAAAGACAAACCATGGTCACAGCTGCTTTCTGAGAAGTCGGAAGTCAGTGAAGGTCAGAGAGCAGTGAGGACTTCTAGATGGTGACCTTTGTAGCAAAGAAGAGTAGGGTTCCATCAATTGAAGCAACCACAGTGGTCTGAGCATGGTCTTCAGAAATGTCATGTCCTATCCAACACCATGACTGTGGTCTCGTCTGATTAAACATTCATCAGTTAAATCTTATTGGTGTCTTGCTTGGCTAGGACCTGAGAGTCCACCATAGCACCATCTGTGAGAAATGGCTTTGCTAGAATGCAGCTCTGCCCATTCCTAACAGTGACCATGAATGTGTAAAGGTTTTTTTTTTTTTTAATTGAAAAATAAGTATCAAAATCACCAATATCAAAGCCAACGGTAGAGCTAAAATAATCAGTGTGGATATTTGTACTTGTTAGACAGCAAGAGGACAAAGAAATAAGAGGATTTTAGTACAGCAGATGTATGTGGGGGACAGCAGATCATAGCTGTGATGGATGTCAGAGAGTTTTTCAATCAATGGTGATAGACTGTATTCTTTTTTTAAAAAGACTTTTATTGGTATTTTTTGTTTTTGCAATACCTATGTTTCCCCTTGTAATCCTCCTCAAATCCCTCCCCAGAGTGCCATCCCTTGTAAGAAAAAAGAATTTTTTAAATGGGAAAAAAAGGAATAAAAGAAAAAATTCAGCCAAACAGATCAATATATTGAAAAAACATCTGACATTATGTACAATATCCACACCAATATCACACAACTCTGTGAAGCAATGGGAGGAGGGATCTTCTCATAGATGTTCTTTGGGCCATATCCTGAATCTAGCTATCATGAATTTATTGATCCCTTACTAAGTATTGAGCATGATATCTAATAAATAAAAGGAAAATATAAGCACTTTTCAATTATATGTGTGTGTGGTCGTCCTTCGTTGCTGAAGAAGACCATGCCATCAGAGAGATAATGGCATGACTTACACTTGACTTTGTTTCGAGTGAAGGGAGGGCTCTGCAGGTCACCAGCCTCACTTCTCCTCCAGAGTCATCTGAATCCAGTGACCAGATATTCATCAGGATGATTGGAGATGACCCAGGATGAGACAGTTAGGGTTAAGTGACTTGCCCAAGGTCACACAGCTAGTGAGTGTCAAGTGTCTGAGGGGAGATTTGAACTCAGGTCCTCCTGACTCCTGCACTGGTGCTCTATCCACTGCATCACCTAGCTGCCCTTCAGTCATGCATAAACACTGGGGAACCATGGATCTTGAAGTCCAAAAAAATACCTCACTTTTACATAGTGTTTTGTTTAAAAAGAGAAATACTGTATTATTTCATTTGACCCTTTCAGCAACCCTGTGAGATACTGCAAATACTATCACCATTTTACAGGTTAGGTAAACTGACATTCAGAGAAGTGAAGTGATTTGCTCTCTCCCACATAGCTATTAAATGTCAGAGGCAGGATCCAAGCCTTCGTATCCCCGGACCCCCAAATCCAGCAGCCTTTCCAAACTGCTTCTCAAATTAAACAAGTAAACAAACAAAAGCCTTTTTTTTTTTATAAAAAATTTCAGCTTCCCCACCATTCCAGCAGTTTTGCTGCCTATTCTTCATATTTGTCCTATTTACAGAATCCCTCAGGTACTAGTAAAGAGAGCATCCAGAGGTAAAGCAAGAAGAATAATGGGGAAAAAGGAATTTATTAACTTGCTGCAGTATAACCTAAAATTCATGATATTTCGCCTTCTGTTTGCTGGCCCTGACTTTGGGGGGAAAATTCTTCCTTTGTAGAAGGAATGAAGGGGCTATTTGGGCCATGTGGAAATGCGTAAATGCTCCTGTGTCCATGTATTTGCTTTCTTCCCCTTCTCACTGACAGAAGCACTCTGGGGAATGATGGTGATAGGAATGATGGTGATAGTGGGTTGTAGTAGTGAGGCGCTGCTGCCGGTGAGGGTGCTGGTGACATAGTGCTGTAAGTCATTCTAGACTAGAGTGAAGCTACTGAGGATGCTGGAGTTAGGTGAGCTCACATACTTCTAGAGGGCTAGAAAAGTGGTTCTTTTGAAGTTATTCAATCACCTGCTGCCTGAACTTTGGACTGTAGTTACAGAGGTGAGCAGAGAAGTTCACTGTTACAGCCACGTATTCACTTTATGTGGCAGGGCTTCTTGGGATATGGCCAGACAGTGTGGATGCTTCCACATAAGCCATTAGGCCTCATGAAATAGTTCTTAAACTTTTTTTTATCTCAGAACACTCTTTGTAATACTCCTGAAAATTATTGAGGACTCCAAACAGTTTTTATTTATGGGGGCTGTGTCTACTGATTTTTATCATATTAGAAATTAAAGCATATATTTTAAAATATTTATTTTGTTGTTCTAAGTCATTTCCCATGACTCCATTTGGGGTTTTCTGGAGTGGTTCGCCATTTCCTTCTCCAGCTCATTTTACAGATGAGGAAACTGAGGCAAACAGGGTTAAGTGATAAATAACTATATTTTCCAAAACAAAACAAAAATAGTGAAAAGAGTAGCATTGCTTTACATATTTTTGTAAATCTCTTTAATGTGTGGCTTGATAGAAGACAGCTGGATTCTCATCTTTGCTTCTGCATTCAATCTGTTGTGATATGTTGCTTTGAGGTACATGAAGAAAATCTGGTTTTATATATATGTAGTTGGGCAACCTCAGTTTGTTAATCGGCAATAACATCTTGCTATTATTATGAAAATAGTTTTGACCTTTCAGATCCCCTAAATGGATCTTGGGGACCCCTAGAGATCCTCAGAATCACTAGTCTCATACATTTTGGGGATTTCAGCACTATCATGAGTGGTAAATCTTGTTCCAAAAGTATCATTCTTTAATAAATAGAAAGAGTATGTTTCTGGAATCAAGAAGTAGGTGTTTAATAAATGCATGTTGAATGGAATGGAATTCTCCATTATCAGACAGCTTGTTATCCATGGGTAGGTTATTAACTACCAATCTTGCTTCCTGACAGCATCACCTATTCCATTCGATGTTGTATTTTGTTGATAGAAACAGGATATTTCTTTATCTGTCTTCTTCCAAACACTGTAGAAGGAGGGCTTTTAAGCCAAAACTATTCCCTCTTGACTTGAAGAAGCAAACATATAGAAACTGTAAAGCCTCATTTTAGTATAAGCCTTTGACTGAGCACACTGGACGTTTAGACTTTAATAACATGGTTTCATTGTTGGGTCTGAATTTTATTTGCACTTCAGACATGTCTGTGTAAATACAAAAACATTTGAAGTAAATGAGTGAATGTAAAAAATGAATGAATTTTGGATTTTCCATATGACCCTCCCTCCTGCCATTGTCATCAGGTGGGTCATTTATAGTGAGTATCAAAAATGTTTTTCCATGGTCTTCCCAGTATTGGTAACAGCTTTGGTATCAAGGGATAGTTGTTTGAGTAGAGTCTCTTCTCATTGATTTTTTTTTAAGCATATAGAACTCAGTCATCCCAAAGGAAGTGGTAAACACTATTGACTAATCCTTTTCCCATCTAGAAGAAACATAAATCCTTCAGATTCTTGACTTTTGTGTTGAAACTCACTCAGAAAAAAAAAATAGTATATTTATGCTTCTTGAATTTATGTTATCTATCATCAAAGCATGTGTAAAATTGATTTTTTTAATCTACAAAATAATCAGGTGTCACTGAATGCACATCCCTCTCATAAAAAATATCTCCATTTTAAAATTGAATTTAGAATTTCATAAATGAAATACCACAGAACTAAACTTCTGTATACACAGAGGATATTCAATGTCTTAAGAATGCTTTAGTGTGCCTTGTTCTTTAAACTCAAAGAGCAGATAGGCAACATAGGACTCGTGTATAACTTGTGGGATATTAGAAAGGCCCACATGCCCAAAATTGTCTTTCTCCTGAACTGTCATTCTGCCTTTAGGTAAAAGTCTTTTTTAAAGTAAATTTTTTTCATATTTTGTTTTTTCAATTACAAGGAATAATATTTTTAACATTCTTTTTTAAAAAAACTGAGTTCCAAATTCTCTTTCTCTTTCTCATCCCCCTCCTTAAGAAGGGAAGCAATTTGATATAGCATATGCATCAGTTCACATAAGTCTACACAGGTTTTTCTGAAACCGTTTTGCTCATCATTTATTATAGCACAGTAATATCCCATCACAATCACATAATACAATTTGTTTAGCCATTCTCCAAATGATGGGCATTCCTTCCATTTCCAATTCTCTGCCACCACAAAAAGAGCCGCTATAAATATTTTTGTACAAATGGTCCTTTTCCCTTTTTTTAAATCTCTTTGAGATACAGAACTGGTAGTGGTATTTCTGGGACAAAGGGTATGTACAGTTGGGTAGCTAGCCCTTTGGGCATAGTTCCAAATTGCTCTCTGGTATAGTTGGATCAATTCACAAGTCTGCCAGCAGTGCATAGCTACTCTCATGGGTGTGAAGTGGTTAGGTAAAAGTCTTGTCTCCAGAAAGTCTGTGGAAATGGGTCAATGTTACCAGAAAATTGTAGCATGCCAACCTTAGATCACTCTGTATCACATCAGCAGGAAATAATTGTTCAGATTATTGGGGCATCCAGAGAAGATGTTACACAGATCTGATTTTTGATTGTTTTGGGAGGTGGGATGGAGAATGAGCATCTAAGAAAAGTGGGCAAGTTCTGGAACATAAAGCATTACAGCAGAGCGGGGAGGACCATTGCATAATAGAAAAACTGTGATAAGATTTGCAGTCTGGGAGGAAGGAATGAATAAGGGTTAAATGGAAAGTTTCTTCAACAAGTTTCCACCACTTTCAATCTCCCTAGGGCCAACCTTCACTATCAGAGTCTTAATGTTGGAGGATAAGAATCTCAGGCACACTAATGTATTGTGGTTAGATGTGTGAATTGTTTCAAACATTCTGGAAAGGAATTTGGTGTTATGCAACTTTTAAAAGTACCCAGAATGTCTACACACTTTGACTTAAAGATCCCATAGATAGGTATATGTCCCAAGGAGGTCAAAGACAGAAAGAGAAGTGCCATATACTCCCCCAGATTCCTAGTAGAATCACTTTTTTTTTTTGTAATAGCAAAGAACCAGAAATAGTGAACTGGAAACCAGAACCAGAAACCAGAACCAGAAACAAAATCCCTCATCAATTGATTGGGGAATGGCTAAACCAATTGTAGTACATGAATGTATGTAATATACATTACTGTACTCTAAGAAATGAAGATTTGGAAGATTACAGTCATGGGAAATAATACAAGAAATGAGCAAAACCAGGAAAACAATATAAACAATGAGTGTAACAGTATAATTGGAAAGAATAAATAAAAAAACCCACTGTGTAATTATCATCATCAAACTTTGACCTAAGGATGAGTTGAGAAAATACACTCCCCTTTTGCAGATGTGTGGGGGGACTATGTGTATGGAATGTTGTATATTGCATCAGAGAGGTGATATAAACCCAGCATGAAAAGGAGAACAGGTTAAGAATTGAGCAGGGAATGATGTTTAGTATGTTCTTGCTGAATTGATTTTTTCTCTTTCCTTTTTATTCTTCGTTAAATTTATTTTTTAAAAGTTTAGTGCCATGTGCAAACTAGGCATTCAGTAAATGACTATTTAATTGAATTGAAACAAATCAGAAAATAAAGAAGCTGGATTGAAGTGAGGCAATGGGGTCGTAGATGGAAGATGACAGAACAGATCAGTAATAGGAAAGCTATTGGTGCAATGTTTTATGTGGAGTTGTTGCTTAGGATCTTGTAGCTGTGAAGTGTGATACGTTTTTGCTGCAGCCAGCATTAAATATTAAGGTCCAATGTTTAATAAGAAAAATTAGTTGTTTTTATTTTAGATTAATATAATCTGGCATGTGGACAAATCCAGGAAGTTTAAATACAACATTTACCCTGAAACTCGGTTCTTCAGTTACCTGCCTTTTCCTAACAGGAAATATTTAGTAACCTCACATAATGTATGCCAGGAAACCAGCTTAGCATAATCAATATTTAGACTGTGATGTGTCACTGATAGGTGCTAGTTATGTACATCCTTCAGGCAATGGCTGTAAGTACACTGGTCTTGCTCCAACCCACAGTGTCCCTGTCTTACACGCTCCATATGTTCTAAAAGACAGGAAAGTGATCCAACCGACACTGTGTACAAGCTATGTTCTGTATCTTCAAGGATGATCATGAGACCTTTGCTCCACCCACTGAACTAGAAAACCTTCCTAATCTGTGAGTCTTTGCCTGTAGATTACTTCCTCCCCATTCTTTTATTAATCTCCTTAGCATAATCCACTAACCCACTGTTTTATAACTGCCAATCTGTTGAAAAAATAATAAACAAAAAAATTGAACTGATCTGTAAAGCCTTTACTACCAAAAAACCTTACTTCTTAAAAAATGTGTACATTTAAAATAGTGACCTGCTGTTCTTGAAACCTGCTACCAACTCCACCTTCTTTCTTGTTTTGGTAAATACTTTCTTGAATTTCACTGTTATATTCTGTGTAACTCCCTTCTATCTTTTATACAAATCTTCTGGACAAAACAGGAGTGAGATGGGAACATCTTCCTTGAATAATATTTCCCATGGCCCAGAGTTTCCCAGGCTCTCAGCTCACATAGGTCCAGATTTCAATGGTTGACCCAGTGGGATAATTTTCTCTTTTGTTTGATTATCCCTGACTCAGTTTTACTCTGGGAAATTTCCAAATATATTTATGTCTAGAGTTCCACAACTGTGTATAATGTGCTCCCTATTTGCTAAACACTGACTGGAAGTAACACATACATGTCTGGTAAAGGACCCCCTTACCCTCACCCCCACAGAAAATGCAGGGCAAACAAAAGACTCACAGGAGCTCCCAGATACAGAAAGCAAACAAGCACTTAGATCACTCATAGGAGCCCATATAAAAATACAGAAAACGCATAAAACGCTCACAGTAATTCCTCTCTGAAAGAACTCAACTCAAAGCTTCCAGCAGGATAATACTTTGACATTCTGGCAAATCTCTAGCTCTCCCACCAGTGACATTGTCTTTCTGAAAACAATAGTTCCTCCTGTGGTTTGCACGACCCCTAGAAGGAAAACACACTTTGAAGCTACTGGACAAGCAACCCCACTTTTTATCAGATCTGCATTATGTGAATAAGTCTCTGATTTTCTTCCCCCTCTCCCATCATGGTTTTAAGTCTTCTTGTTGCTTCTTTAGCTGCAGGAGACCCATGAGTGATTCTTTTCTTTCTCCCAAGAAGGATATTGCTCAAGAATTGCTCAAAATTGAGGATCTTTGTGTGGCAACCCCCAAAGTTGGCACTACTCAAGAAATCTCCCTTTTCTGGCTAGAAGGTTATGATGAGATATGCTACATAAGAAATCTGAATCCCATACTCTTCAAAGAAGGTTGTAGCTCAGAAATATTGCCCACGAACTTTGGGGTGATTGGGGCAAGGATAGTGTATTGGCTTCTTCCGTGTGTATCTGCAAGAACTCTGTTGTTACCATTGGCTGCTGCCATTTCTTGAGATGGGAAGTTCCACCAGAACATTTCTAACTTTGCTTGGAAAGACCAAGAACTTGAGTTTCAGAAATTCTTCTCTTAGGCCATTTGAATGAGTTCAGGTAACTTACCTGGTACTTCTTCAACATGTTGTTATTTCCTGCTGGGAGGAGAGGGCAAGAGGGGAATTCACCCACCCCTCTTTTTTCTTTGCAACAGGCCCCATATGCTCTCCAGAAGAAAGAAAAAGTACAAGAGGAAAAGGAAATACAGAAAAGAGAAACTAAATAGGTCTGCTGGCTCACTTTTATTACCAGAGTCTAAGTCAATGGAGTTGTCCTAGAACCAGTAACAAAAAAACCAATCAGGAGTTTGTCTTTGTTCCCCAATGATAGTTTCCATTGTCATACTCTGTCTAGGAGAGATGTGGGTAGCATATTTACCTGTTGGAGCATGAAAAATTCCTCTGATCAAGTTCCTTTATGAATAAAAATTCCAACTCCCCCTGAATTACTATTTTTTACCTATGTGTATACAAGTATGTGTGTGTATATATAACTATATATATATAAATATGTGTTTGTGTATACAAATATGTGTATACATATGAATATACAAGTATGTTCATATATATATGAATGTATATACAAGTATATTCATATATATATTAATAGATATTTAAAGATTATTTATCTCATTTCTTCTAGACTATAATAGCTTAGTACACTAGAATACTATTTTCTCAGTGTTCTTGAAATATCTAAATACTTAACAATTTTGAATCACCAGTACCAAAATAATCAGAATTTAAACTAACTAGGCCTATTTTTGTACATTCAACTTTTAAAAGGAGCAAATTTAGGGAAAAGAAACTCACACCAGGGAGTTCTTAAGTAAACAGCTTGTACCCTCCATCCTGGGATCAGTACAAGTTCATTCTAATCCTTTATATCACTGCTATTTATATCTACAAGACTAAATAGGAATCTTGAATCTCCACAACGATGACCCCAGCCACTCAAATTCATACTCTGAGGTCATCGTCGATGAAAGTTCAAAATATGTCAAGAAATTTACAAAGACAGAAAACCAGACTCTGGTACATTTTAGAAAGATTTTCAGTAATAACAAATTGAAACAACAAAATTCCTATTGACTAAAATTACCAGCAAATCAGAATAGTGTTTCTCAACATTTTGGTTAATTGAGATTTTGCTATGCTGTCTTGTTCAATGCCAAATGCTGAAGGATGAGAGAAATATTTGACGATGCTGTAGGATGGTACATGGAAGAGTAAGACAGTTTTTAAAAGAATGAAGAGGAGGTTTAAAGTCATTCTTCTGAAATGAGATGCAAAACATCCTATTTTACATTATTTTACATATTATTTGCATGTCCTAGAGCCATTGTGAACTGTTATTTTGCTAAAGCAATCATGTGAGCTCATTGACTAGTATTTTTGGAGGAAGCATTTGGAGATATCACACCAATGTAAAAAGTGAGCTGCGAATCAAGTTATGGTCTAAACCGGCTTCCAGCGTCATTGATCTTGCATTACTTTGGATCAGCTGAGGAGTCACTGAACAGTTGGTTCATCTTGAGAAATGAGTCAACTCATCAGATGAACTTGCCGCTTTTGCTACCATTGCTGGTTCTGTTACCGTTCCCTAGAGAACAGTATTCAATCCCAGATTTATAAAGCAAGACCAAAACAGTCTTTCTTTAAAGCTTACTACTTGCTAATTATAAGATCATTTTACAATATGTGCTTTAAACCTACAATTTATACATATATGTGAAATTGTAACTTAATCCTTTCACTGCAGGAGTGAAAATTAGAGGGCAAAACAACTTCCTTTTTTTTTCCTAAGCGTCTCAGAACCTATGTACCTATACACACCTTCCCACCCATTTCCCATGACTTGGCAAAAAAAAAAAAGCAGCTATTTTGGTTTCCCTTCCACTAGTAGGGCCTTGTTGTGACAAATGTATCTGGTAGGGAAACAAGTGAGTCAGATTTTTGTTCCTCCTTATCTAGAGTCAAGTGGGCAATTATGCAGAACAGTTTTCAAATTTTACTTATCTTATAATTAGTCGTTTGGTGGCCAGTTTGAATTTACGTATGCATTTAGCTTCTTGATCTGCTGACGAGACCACACCTATTTCTTCCTGGAAGAAATAGCTAGACCTGGAGCCACAGCAAACTTCGGCCAAAGGGGCTTGAAGATAACAGCTAATTTCTCTTCCTTAAACAAACAGGCAGCTAAAATATTTCTTAATATTTCTGGTGATGAGCAGGACCGTTCTTGGTCTGAACTTGCCTGTGTTTGATTTTTTTAGAACAATGCAAGTCTCCTGCTGGTCTGCAACTTTGAAATTATAGGGAGAAGGTAGGGCCTTTTTTGGCATTCTTGTTGACATTACCCTTGGGGTGCACTTTGATCCCTTCTCCCTGATGAATCCTGGCAGGTTCTGACCACTACTCTTTGAAGTCTTAACAATGGTTTTTACAGCATCTGAAACTGGGGTGTCTCTTTTTTAAACTCTAGCAGCCACTTCAATTGCTGCCAGCCCTGTTATGTCATAGCTCTCCTTTTGGAAAGCAGCTCTGTGGACTCTTGCCACGTTGTTCAGAGTAGCATTTTGATTAGCAGCTGCTACTGTGCCAGGGAATGGACCTACAAAGACTTTAATGTAGCCAATTCTTAATTTGTATGATTTTTTTCCTCCAGTAAGTGACACTTTCCCCTGTGAAATCTACAAGCCCTTGTAGAGCAAATCAATTGACACGCATTTGCTAAGTTCCTACTATGTACCAGGCATTGTGCTAGAATTTGCCGAACAGTTAATAAAAAAATATCAATGGTATGTAGTTCGATCTGACCTTAAATATTTAATTTCTTTTTTCTTTCAGAACTTTGTGCCGTCCTTGGGTAGGCAAACACTCCTGACTACGTCACTGATTCCAGAAACCAAGCCAAGTGTGACTTATAAAGATTTCATTCATGTCATTGTTATCGAAGGAAATGTTCGCAATGTTTCTGAAGTTTCAGTTCAGTATTTATGTTCTCAGCCTTGTGTGGTCAATTTTGAAGCCATTGTTTCATCTGAATTCAGAAGCAGCATTCCAGTGTATAAGAAGAGATGGATGAATGAGAAACATCTTCATACTAGGAGAATTAAAATGGTGCATGTGAAATTCCCAAGCATCATGGTATATAGAGATGATTATTTCATCAGACACTCCATTGCAGTCTCTGCTGTGATACTACATGCCTGGATCACTCATAAGCACAGTGGAGATCTGAGTGCTAGATGGGAGGAAAACTTCTTACATGCTATAACAAAGAACTTCACTTTGTTGAAATCAGTTCCACCTTTTGAACGCCCTTTCAAAGATCATCAAGTATGTCTTGAGTGGAACATGGACTACATATGGAACCTACAGGCAAACAAGATACCCCAATGCCCTCTCGAAAATGGTAGGTATGATGGCCTTATTCCTTGGTAGTATACCATTTTTCCCCCTTCAGATGGCTAGTATCAGAACAGGAGAGCATTTGATGGTACTAGGAGAATTTGAAGAGAGGGAGTTTTTTTTTTTTTTTAATGATCAAAAATAAAAAAATAAAAGGCAAAAAGAAAATTCCCCAGTCCAACCTCTCTGCTTCTGCCATCTGTGGGCACTTTGTTCACACTTTGTTGGGAGGTAAGGCTGGAGGGAAGAATGGAAGAGGAGAAAATAAGAAACAAAAACTGAAGAAAGTGACAATAAGAGGGATGTTCTGGTTTTTAATGGCATAGAAATGCAGGAGCAAAATTCAAACCACCAAAAAAGAAAAGAAATTAGAGATGATTGTTCCGTCCACCTCAAGCACTAAGTAAAAGAAAAGCAGTCTCCATGGCCGTGGCTGTATATAATGTTTTGCTAGTAAATGTTTAACAATCAGTTTTTCAGAAAAAAAGTACATAAGACACATTTTTAAATTTAATCTGTATTAACATTTTCTCCGTCACTTTCTTAAACTAGAAATCAACAAAACAATAAAACAAACCCTGATTTATAGTTTGCCAATTTCCAAGGAGTAAATACTCACCCTGAAAATTTAATGATCAGCTCAAAAGCTGGTTCAAGCTGACTCCAGCATACCCTTTGTTATATCTCAATGATCAGTACCTCACCATGATTCCCTAGATATAGTATATGTGTGTGAGATGGTGATGGAAAGCTAACCCTAAGAATTAGAGAACTCTGTACTTAGACAGTGGATGGTCTTTACCTTGTCTCCACATTGGCCCTGAGATCAAAGAGGAATACCTTGATGCGATGCATTTTTAATAACTTCCTAGCTTTCTACTTAACCCTTTAGCAATATGGATCCAATCTGTATCCTAATCCTGAGAAACCCATTGAGACCTTGTGATCAAAGGCAAAAGCTATAATGCCCTTTGATTGGAGGTAAACTTCTTGAGAGCAAGGACTATTTTATTTTTGTCTTCACATCTCCAGAGCCTTTTACAGTACTTAGAACACAGGAGATGCTTAATAAATGTTTGTTTGCTTACTCAAGTGTGATTAGAAAGGTATTAAAAGTTCATCAAAATATTAACCTTCTCACATGACACATACTTAAAATCAGAAAATCTGGGCTTAAATTTCAGTCCTGTTATTTATAACTGATGTGACCTTGGGCAAGTCACTGTCTCCTTGAGTCTCGATTTGCCCATCTGTAAAATGAGGGAGTTGAACTATAGGATTTTTGAAGTCTGACCTAGCTCTGAGTCCAATGATCCTATCATCTTCCAAACTGGGAATTTCTTTGTCAATTTAGACATGGCCCATTGTCTCCTTTCTCTTGTTACCTGTACCTTTGTCACTTGTAAAATACTTCTTGCCAAAGATCTCATATGGGAAGGGGAGGAAATTGGGGGTGGGGGAAGATATAGCACTTTTTTGACACCATCAAAATATTGCTATTTGCATCATGAAAGATTAATCAGTCCACGTGATCTTATTATATAGCTGGTTAGAGTAAAATTGTCCTAGTGAAACAGTGTATTAGTATTATATTTTAATTGTATCTGTATGTGAATGAGAAGTACTCACTCTTTAATAGATAGCCAGGACTTTGTACTTTTGCTGGATTGTAAATATATTGATACCAATGAGAGGAAATCTAATTCCCTTTCTGGGCATGTAATTGAATGCCTGGAATAAATAGGGTCACATTTATTTCTATGGTCAATATGTATACTTCATACCATCAGAACATTATACTTGCATCTGTCTGGAATGCCATACATAGCGGGTACCTAATTTGTTAAGGGGAATGAAGCACTGGGCATATGCTGTACACAGCTTTCAGTTACCTCCTACTTTGTTATGGCTTAATGATTCCCATTTCATGTTTGGCAAATCATATATTTCTCATTGAAGAATGAATGAATCGAGAGCTGGAAGTTTAAAAATGAAGTCATTTATGAGCTTACTGAGTTCCCAGAGCTTCTGAATATAACCTTAAAATGTGAAATTCTTTTTCTTTATTCCATATTCACAATACTCAGAAATAGTTCAGTGGGATTTTTTCCCTCAGCTTTTCTTTGGCATATTACCTTTGGGTTGCAAACCAATAAAAACAACCTTAACTCAGAGGAAAACCTTTACAAGTGTTTAAAGCAGACCAAAATAGAGGACTTTTTAACCTATACCATTAACAGTGCTATAATATGCTCCTCCTTCCAAAAAGAAACATGTCCCTGGTATTCTTCCTAAAAGAAAAATCAGAAGAGAAGATAAAATAGTCTTCAAAAGGAAAGCATGAAGACTTTTGTTCTCCTTTATGGCTGGGGAATGGACGAGGTCCAGCCCTAATGTTTGTTCACAGTAGGATGGCCTTGTTTGGCTGGTAAGTGAACAGGAGTCAGCTCAAAACAATAAGATGGGATAAAGAACGCAGAGGATTGATAAATTGTTCTCAGTCAGTGGGACTTCTTTCAGGCTCAGTCCCTTTTACCATCTGATTCCAGCTGCAACATGGCTTTCCTGAGATACATACTTTGTCAAGTGTCTGATGTATTGTGATGGCTCTGCCTGTGGGCTACTGTACACATTGATTTATTTTACTTTCCTTTTGCTCTGTGGAAATATTCAGGGTGAATCAAAGTCTCTTTGCACCTGTGGTAGATTAGTAATATTAGAGAGTTCTTCCACCCACATATAAGCAGGTTTCTTATGTTAATTTAGGAGATGACCAAGTACCATGTACTTATGGACTGTTTTTCTCCACATCTTCTCCAAGGAAAAGCCTACCCCTTTATAATTGTATCCCCATAGATGCAGCACTGGAGATTTTACTCAGCCCTTTTGACTCCATGCTTGTCTATAAGCCCAGAAGAATAATCTCCAATGCTGAAACTCTAAGCCAGCTCCCACAACCAATCCCAGTTTATGGTGGAGCACTCTGCTGGAAGCATGATGTTAGAAGATGACCCTAACTCATCTCTCTAAGCTGATCATATGATACAATAAGTTACATAACATCCCAAAATTAACTCTCATCTTTCCTTGTGTGGTAGGTTAGGTCTAACAAAAAAAAAATATGCCTGAATAATTAAAACTCTTCCCAAGTAGTGTAGAGCACTGAATGTGGAGCACTAGCACTGAATGTGGAGCACTAGCTGAAATCCCACCTCTGCCATTTCCTACTACCCATATGACCTTGGACAAGGCACTGAACCTTTCTGGAATTTTATCATTTGTAAAATAAAAGGATTGATAAGTTGATCTCTGAAGTTCCTTCCATCTCTAGATTTAGACCATAACCCATCAATATGAGTTGGTTGATTAATACAATCTACCAACATGACCCCAGAAATGTTGACTTTTGCGAGTAAACCTCATTGCTATTTCAGAAAGAACTTGCCATGTTAGCTTGGACTCACTGTGCTTAGCACAGTCAGAAATAGTTAGGATGAGAGCATTAGCTTGAAGCTATGCCTAGTAGCCTGGAATTGATTCAAATACTGAAAATTCAGGAAGTACATGCTAAGCTATTTGATATAACTCACCAAAGGTACCTACTTTTCCATGAGGTGTGAGTAAGAAGCCTTGGTCATGACTCCATATTGGTTTTGCAGAATCATTATATGGAAAGAATTCCTCAGTTGTGTTAGACACCTCTAATGACTCATATTGAATCAGATTTGTAAGGGACCATCGAAATCATCTCGTACAAGCCAAACATCTTATTTTTATTGATATCCTTAAGTTTGACCTCATCATTTCTAAATACATACCTTCCCCTGCTTTCCCCAGCAAGCCATCCCTTATAGCACATAGCAAAAGAGAAAGAGGAAGTAAAAGCATGTCAGTACAACTGAACATCGCATTAGCCACGTCTGATAGTATACGTGATATTGCACACTCTCTGCAAAGAAGGGAAGGACATGCAATCTCTTGGCTCTTTTTCCTGGGTCAAGGTTGGTCATTTTAATTCCATAGTGTTCCCTTGGACTTTTTTGATTTTTATTCAGTTTCGGTTATTATAGCCATTGTATGTATTATTTTTATGAATCTGCTTACTTCAGTCTGCAGTTGCTCACATGTTTTTCTTTACTTATCCAAATTCTTTATATGAACCATTGAAAAAAACAATAATATTCCATTACATTCATGTACTACAATTTCTTCAGCCAATTTCTAATCAGTTTTCATCTACTCTGCTTTAAGTTCTTTACTACCACTATGGATTTTTTGGTGTATGTGGGCCATATCTTTTTATCTTTTACTTCATTGGGTAAATGTTTAACAGGAAGATTTCTAGATCAAAAGATAAAAGCGTATTTCACATTCCTTTCCAGAATAGGCAGACCAATTCACAATTCTACTAATAATATTATAGTGTTTCTGTCTTTCTACAGCCCTTCCACACTATTTCCATTTTTGCCATCTTCCTAATTTTCTGGATAGCAGGTATTACCTCAGAGTTGTTTAGATTCATATTTCTATTGTTATTAGTGATTCACAAAAATCTTCCATATGGTTTATAATAATGTAGTAAAGTAATAGTTCCCAATTATTTTGAGAACTTTGTTAATATCTTTTGACTACTTATCTGTTGGCAAATGGCATTTAGTCATAGTTTTGTGCCAATTCCCTATGTATCTTGTATATTAGATCATTTCAGAAATATTTAATGCAAACAGTTTTGCCCAGTCAGTGATTTTCCATCTTATCCTAGTTACATTCATTTTGTTTGTATGAAAGTTTTTCAATTCAATATTATCACAACCATTGATTTTATCTTCTGGGATTGTCTCAGTTCCTTATTTAGTTAAGCACATTCCCCCAGGCATATCTCTAAAAGGTTCCTAATCTTAGACTCTTCCAAGCTTTTTATGGCATAACCTTTTATGTTATAGTTACATATTCATTTTAAGCTTTTTGTGACATGTGGTATAAGGTCCAAATTTCTCATTTTGCAGCTGAGAAAAATGAGACCCGGATGAGTGGAGTACCTTTCCCAAGGTCATAGAACTGTTACATTGCAGAATTAAAAATGAAACTCAGGTCTTCTGACTAAAGGGTTCACCCAGCAGCATGGAACTGCATTCAAAGCTCCACATTTCTATCATAAACCTCTTTGTAGTCCTCAGAACTCTGTATCAATTATTTGTAATATGAATTGCCAGATACTGGATACCCTTGAATGTAGTAGGTGCTTAAAATGATTTATTTGAATTGCATATCTATGCTTTCACCAATGTGTTTTATCACCCTTGGGAAAATGGTAAACCTAAAGGGGTGGCAGGTACTATTAAAGATCCCCTGAACCCATTTTTGGGAGATTGGGCACTAAGTCTTGTCTTATGTCTAATTGCTTACCATAGCATTCTGTGCTTAATAGCAAGAACCACTCCTGTTGACTTCCTTATGAGGTGATGTATCAATATTGCTTTTATTGTCTCCATCCAGACTTAAATGAAGATTTATAAGACAAAAACACATGCTTGATGAGAGTATGTCAGCACATATTCGTCATTCATTTTTATCACAGGAGCTAATATTTTTCTAGGAAATGTGTAGCTGAATGAGATACCTTTCTGCCATTGTAATTAAGATCCCTGGGCCTGTATAACAAAGCCAATGGGCTGATGTGACGTCACTGTGTTGATCACTTGTATAAGTGTACTTCCCAAGGTGACTTGAAAATAGCAGAACCATTAATAGCAAACCCTCCAGAGCCATCTGGCCTTGACTTTTAAGCCAAACTCTCAAGAACCACAAAATGAAATAAGTAATTATTCTTTTCCAACCTCTACAACTCTTGAAGTAGTGCCTTGTTATTTCTTCATCTACCAGGATAATACAGAGATAGACTAGTAAAAAGGTATTTCCCCCTTGCTCATTAAATCATTGTTAAGTAAGTGGGAGAGAGACATTATTTATGCCTTGGGGGATAAGGAGGTGCTGATGGTTCAAAGTTTACTATCTTTATTCCTTACTAGTTCCTACTAATGTTTTTTACTGCATTTGACTTATCGTTTAGTGCAGTGCTTTCTAGGACAGAGCTTTGCCCTGAGTGTTTCTGCAGTATTAAAGGATTACCTTATGAAGGCCTGCTTGTTCCTTGTCTGTCACTGATGCCCAGCAGAACATAAATACTGATAAAACTCCATTATAACCCATATCATTAGAAGAAGACATTTATCTGTGACTTAGGCGAATGCTTATCAAATTTCCAGATGGCTCAAAACTGAGCAAGATAGCTAATAGGTTAGAAGATAATACAAGGATTTTTTTAATCTTGGCAGGCTAGAACACTGGGTCAAGTCCAGGGATATGTGAAAAGTGCCACACTTAGAACCTAAAAATTAGCTGTACAAGTATAAGAGAGGTAGATCTGTGTCTAGGCAGCTCAGGAGAGGAGAACTGGAATTCTCAGTGAACTACAAGTTGCTGAGAATCCTGAAAATGGGATCCATGCTATGGGACATGGCTGCTCAAAGATCCAATGTGATCTTAGGCCACATTAACAGATGAGTAGTGTACTGGATGAGGGAGTTACCATTGTATTCCATTCAGATTAACTCTGGCAATCAGATGTGGGCAGGACACAAGCATTACCTGTTCTATGTCCCACAGTATGGTGGGTGCTGGTGATAATGAAGAGACAGTCCCTTCCTTCAAGAAACTTCCATTACACTTTGAGGATACAAGATGTTTGTAGACAAATGTGAGATACATTAAAAATAAGTCCAGAGTGATTCAGAGCAGGAAATCAGGAAGTACCTCATAAAGAACATGGATCTTGGACTGTGGATCTTCAAGGTGAGCTAGAAGCTCAAGAGGCAAAGGTGAGAGAACATTTCAGGCATAAGGGATAAAAATCTCAAGAACTAGGAAATGGGAGGCTGTGTGTGGGATACAACAAGTAAGCCAATTTTTCAGGAGCATATATGGTATGAGCAAGAGCAATGTGTATGATCAGCCTAGGAAGAAAGACTAGCAAAAGATGGTGAGGGGCCTTAAATCCCAAACAGAGGAGTAGGTATTTATCCTAGAAACTTCTGAACAGAGAATTGACATAATCAGGGAGAGTTTATAGTTAAGATCAGAGGACTTGGGCATGTATGATGATCCTGTAAAGGAGACCTAGGAGGGAGTGGTCAGATAAATAGAAAGAGAAACATAATGGAAGAGTGTCAAAAAAACCTAGGAAGGAGAGAGCCTCTAGAAGAAGTGGGGTGACAAGCTGGAGTCTGTCCCCAAGGAGGACAACATGAGTGAAGAGGGCAGAACAGCATAGACGGAAGTGTGTTGGACTTGGGCTACTGGGGAAACCTGAACTTGGATTCTGAATCTGATGTTATTAGATGCTAATAGCTATTGGAGGAGAGGAGGAGAGGGGAGCTGCTCCTCACTCACAGGTTGTGTTTGTCCTTTGTTCTTGAAGAGGACCATGACATCAAGATGATGACGTGACCAGCAGTTGACTTTGATTTGTGTGAGGGAGAGCTGTGCAAGGTCACCAACCTCACTTTCTCCTCCAGATTCATCAGGATGACTGGAGATGGCTCAGGATGCAATGGGAAACCCTGGTCATTTTAGGCTAACCTCTCCTCTCTTTTCCATCCTTGCCTGGGGTGCTCCACCCAGGGAAAGGTATATTTTGATGGCCCAAAGTTGCCTTTTTTCCTTTGGGTTTACTGGCTAGGTTTCTTCCTCAAACACCAAGCCTAAAGCCTGATTTGCTCTGGAGCTCATAAATTGTACAACAGGTCCTTCCCCTCCTAGCACAGAGTAAATGTAAATACTAAATAGTAACTGTTTTTCTTTTACCAGGAACCCTGATGGTTTTTTTGTATTTGGATGGATTTTTTTTTTAATTAAAGGGGCCACCTTTTGAGTAACTATTTAAAGAGGCCTATTCATTGAATGAGTGTATCACATTCCAAGTGAGAATCTAATAAGGCCTTAACCTAAAATGGCCAGGGTCTCCCATTGCATTCTGGGCTATCTCCAGTCATCCTGATACATATCCAGCCACTGGACCCATATGGCTCTGGAGAAGAAAGTGAGGCTGGTGACCTCAAATCGTAGTAAACTGAAAGTCGTGTCATCTTGGTGTCACGGTCCTTTTCGAGAATGAAGGACAAACCCAACAACACAATTGGCTGTGTGACCTTGGACCAGTCACTTCAACTGTGTACATCTGTTTCTTCATCTGTAACACAGGGATGATAATATCTACACAACTGGCTTCACAGAGTTTTTGTGAGGATGAAATGAGATCAGGTATATTAAGTGCTTTTAAAATGTGTCATACATATATCAAGTATAACTATTGTTATTGTTTATCTTGTCAAGGAGAAGACAGTAGATTTTTTTTTCAAATGCTTGAAGGCTCTCCTGTGGAAGAGATGTTAAACTTATTTTGCCTAGTTATAGACAGCAGAACTAGAAAAACTATGCACTTTTCAGTGCTGAAAATCTGAACTTTTCAGTTCAGATTAAAGAATAATTTTCTTACAATTAGAGCTGTCTAAATATGGAAGGTGCTGATTTTTGAGGTAGAGCTCTCCACTGCTAGAAGTATTTGAACAGAAGCTGAATTTGTGGGGAATTTAGTACAGTGGTTTCACATCTCAGGTAAGGGTTGGAGTAGGGGTAGAAGATTTCTAAGGTTCCATTGGCCCACAGGAAGGACTCTATATAATTCTATAGTAAGCTATTTCCATCTTCCATCCGATAGACCATAGAAATAATTCTCTGGTAATTTGGTTCAAAGAAATACTCCCCAATGAATCATTTGATATAGCATTTTATCTAATTTCTATCTTTTTTATAGAAAAGTATCTGTGCATTGTAAGCAAAGAAAGGAAAGCAAACCCATAGCTGAACTTTCCAGTTCTTCTGACCTGTCAAATGTCAATTACTAATTAATATCCCCCCTTTTTTACTCTACCTCACATATAACATTTCAAACCAAAAAACCTATAGAAACTCTCAAAATATTCACCGGCATACAAAAAAGCCCAGAAACTCACAGTGGAATAAATGACTTTGTGGTACATGTGGTATTTGGGCAAAGGCACAGAATCTCACAGTTCGAAGGTACCTCAAAAATCCATCTGATCCAACCCATACCTAAATAAGGATTCTGTCTACAATCCCACCTAGCATGGGGTCATCTAATTTTTGCTGGAAACCTCTGTGTTGGAATTCACTACCTCTCAAAAGGCAGCTCCTTTTACTTTTCAATAGTTCTAATTGTCAATAGTTTTTTCTTTCTATCCAGCCTTCATCTGCCTTTCTTCAGCTTCTACCACTGTCTCTGGTCCTGTGCTCTGAGGCTCAGTAGGACAGTTCCATTCTGTTTTCCATACAATAGCCTACAGCTAGTCGGAGACAGTTATCATGTTTCCTCCCTAATTTGTTTCTTTTCCAAGTTAAATATCTCCAATTCCTTCAGCCAGTTCTCATGTGGCATGGCCACCCATCATTACTTGTGTTATTTTCCCATCAGCGTCCTCCTTAAAATGTAGCGCCCAGAACTGAAAATAATAATAACGAACATTTGTATAGCACTTAGACTGTGCTAAACACTTTACAATGATCATCTCATTTGGTCTTTACAACTACCCTAGGAGGTAGGTTGGTATTATTACCCTTATTTTACAAATGAGGAAACGGAGGCGAACAAAGGTTAAGTGATTTGTGTACAATAACACAGCTAGAAAGTATCTGAGGCAGGATTTGAGCTGAGGTTATTTTGACTCCAGGCCTGGAGACACCTGGCTGCTAATACTCCAAGACAGAATAGTCCCGAAAGATTTATCCCCTTCCTCTTTCTGGTTACTATTAACCAAGCCTACGACCACATTAGCTTTCTTGTGTGTGGCATGCTTTGACTTATTTTGAGCTTTCAATTCACTGAAAACCCAGATCTTTTCAAGATGAATTACCATTTAGCCATGACTCCCTCCAGACAGACTTGGGAAGTCGATTTTTTAAACTTCTGTAAAGACTTTATATTTATCTGCATTAAATTCAATCCAACCATTTTTTTTCTAGCATTTTGAGACCTTTTTTTTGGATCTCAATTCTGTAATCCAGCATGTTAACCATGCTTTCCAGCACTGGGTCATTTTCCAATTTGTGTTCCTTCTGTCCCATGCTGAAGTTCAGCCAGTCCTCAGCTGGTCCTTTTCTTTTCATGGGCTAATTCAGTCTAGAGTTCCAAGGTATCGGCTCTGTTTCAGCTATAGACTTAGAATGTAATTTCTAGGAATGTATTAATTTTTAACAAATCTCCATTGCAGCAAAAATAATTAGGGGGCCTACAGGTTTTAAGGTAATGGGATTTTAAATATCCCTATAAAAATGTCAATTCATGCTGTGGCTTTCTGCAGGTAAGTGATATACCATGAATGCAGTTTTGTGATTGTTGGCTTTCAAAAAATCAAACAGTGACTATATAACTTTTTTCTCAAATCTCAATCGCTTTAATTCTTTTATTATCTAGCCTCATTTATTTCCACAATCACAAGCTAAACTCTAAACACCCACGGGGAAAAGGAGGACCTCCAAAGTCTCTCCTAGTCCTATAACTCTATGTTTTATATAAAGTGTATATTCACAAGGTGAGAAGAGACTTTTGAGGATCACCTAGTCCTTTTTCCTGACTTTGAGGAGGCTGGGGCTACACAGTCTTCTTTTTTTTTTTTTTAATGTAAATTTATTTTTTTAACTTTTTACATTCATTTTCACAAAATTTTGGGTTCCAAATTTTCTCCCCATTTATCCCCTCCCCCCACCCCAATACACCAAGTATTCTAATTTTCCCTATCACCAATCTGCCCTCTCTTCTATCATCCCTCCCTTCTCTTGTTCCCCATCTTCTCTTTTGTCCTGTAGGACCAGATGACTTTCTATTCCCCATTAACTGTATTTCTTATTTCCTAGTAGCAAGAACAATACTAAACAGTTGTTCCTAAAATTTTGAGTTCCAAATTCTCCCCATCCCTCCTTCCCCACCCATTCCCTTTGGGAAGGTAGGCAATTCAATATAGGCCCTATCTGTGTAGTTTTGCAAATGACTTTGATAATAGTCATGTTGTGTAAAACTAACTGTATTTCCCTCCAACCTATCCTGCCCCCCATTGTTTCTATTCTCTCTTTTGATCCTGTCCCTTCCCGAGTGTTGAATTCAAATTGCTCCCTCCTCCCTTTGCCCTCCCTTCCATCATCTCCCCCACCCTGCTTATCTCCTTCTCCCCTACTTTCCTGTATTGTAAGATAGGTCTTCATACCAAAATGAGTGTGCATTTTATTCCTTCCTTTAGTCGAATGTGATGAGGGTAAACTTCATGTTTTTTATCAACTCTCCTCTTTTTCCCTCCACTAAAAAGTCTCCTGCTTGCCTCTTGAATGAGAGATAATTTACCCCATTCCATTTCACTCTCTCTCCTCCCACTACATTTCTCTCTCACCATTTATCCGAATTTTTTTTAAGATATGGTCCCATCCTATTCAATTCACTCTGTGCTCTCTGTTTCTGTATGTGCATGCATGTGTGTATGTGTCTGTGCGTGCACGTGTGTAAATGTGTGTGCGTGTGTGTGTGTGTGGTCCCACCAACTACCCAGATACTGAAAAGTTTTAGTAGTTACAAATATTGTCTTTCCATGTAGGAATGTAAACAGTTCACTTTTGGTAAGTCCCTTATGACTTCTCTTTGCTGTTTACTTTTTCATGCTTCTTCTCATTCTTGTGTTTGAAAGTCAAATTTTCTTTTCAGCTCTGGTCTTTTCATCAAGAATGTTTCAAAGTCCTTGATTTCATTGAAAGAGCATATTTTCCCCTGAAGTATTATACTCAGTTTTGCTGGGTAGGTGATTCTTGGTTTGAGTCCTAGTTCCTTTGACTTCTGGAATATCCTATTCCACACCCTTCGATCCCTTAATGTAGAAGCTGCTAGATCTTGTGTTATCCTAATTGTATTTCCACAATATTGGAATTGTTTCTTTCTAGCTGCTTGCAATATTTTCTCCTTGACCTGGGAATTCTGGAATTTGGTCACAATGTTCCTAGGAGTTTCTCTTTTTGGATCTCTTTCAGGCGGTGATCGATGGATTTCTTCAATACTTATTTTGCCTTCTGGTTCTAGAATCTCAGGGCAGTTTTCCTTGATCATTTCATGAAAGATGATGTCTAGGCTCTTTTTTTGATCATGGCTTTCAAGTAGTCCCATAATTTTTAAATTGTCTCTCCTGGATCTATTTTCCAGGTCAGTTGTTTTTCCAATGAGATATTTCACATTCTCTTCCATTTAGTCATTCTTTTGGTTTTGTTTTGTGATTTCTTGGTTTCTCAGAAAGTCATTAGCCTCCATCTGTTCCATTCTGATTTTGAGAGAACTATTTTCTTCAATGAGTTTTTGAACCTCTTTTTCCATTTGGCTCATTCTGCTTTTGAAAGCATTCTTCTCCTCATTGGCTTTTTGAACCTCTTTTGCCAATTGAGTGAGCCCATTTTTCAAGGTGTTATTTTCTTCAGCATTTTTTTTTGGGTCTCCTTTACCAAGGTATTGACCTGTTTTTCATGCTTTTCTTGCATCTCTCTCATTTCTCTTCCCAGTTTTTCCTCTACTTGTCTAACTTGATTTTCAAAATCCTTTTTGAGCTCTTCCATGGCCTGAGCCCACCGGACATCCACCTTGGATGTCTGGGATACAGAGGCCCCGACCTCCATGTTTTTCTCTGATGGCAAGCATTGTTCCTCTCCATCGGAAATTAAAGGAGGAAACATCATCTGTTCCCCAAGAAAGTAGCTTTCTATGGTCTTATTTTTCTTCCCTTTTCTGGGCATTTTCCCAGCCAGTTACTTGACTTCTGAGATTCCTCTCCACCCCTTCCTAGATCTGCCCAGCTAGTGCTTGGGGCCTGAGATTCACATGCTGCTCCCCAGCCTCAGGGCTTTCAGGGGTGGGTGCGGCTGCTATTCAATGTGAGCTTAAGTTTTGGTGCTCTGGTGGGAGCAGGGCCGCCTCCCAGGCTCAGTTCCCTCAGGAGGTTTATGTGGAGACCTTCAGTAATGGAGGAGCTCCTGCCTGCTTTGGGAACGCCTGGCCACCGCTGCCTTTGCCGCTGCCTCCAGAGGGGGCCCAAGTCAAGGAGACACCCTGCTCCCCTCTTGGCCAGCCCAGAAGTCTCTCTCACTGACCTGTAGTGCCTGTGGGTGGAGGGACCTTTGCGGCTGCTGGAGATTCCGCCCCTGAAGTCTGCTCGGATCTGCTTCTCTAGGGCCTTGCATCCAAGGCAGGGCAGGGCTGGTCTCTGCTGTCCGATGTGCGATGGACCTTTGGCATCAGTTTTTCAGGGCTCTCTGGAGTGGAAATCTCTTCCACTGGGTTTCTGCATGGCTTGCACTGCTCCAGAATTTGTGGGGAGTTCTTTTTACAGAAAATTTGTGGGCTGTGGATTCGGAGCTAGCATATGTGAGTCTTTCTACTCTGCCATCTTGGCTCCTCCCCCGGCTACACAGTCTTCTTAAAGATTTTTAGTTAAAAGAATTCCACTCACTCTCTAGCTCACTCCAAAGTTGAGGTCTTTTAATATTTAGCCTACCTCCCTGTCCGGATAGAAATTTCACATCTTCTTGTTTTATGGTCAACAAACATGGGATCCTTTGACCCTCTTTTAAAGGCTTTTGATAGTATACCTCGGAAACATTATTTGGTTATCCCATCAATTTTCTCTTCATCAGCACCATTTATGAGGGTTTTTGTCTCTCCCCACCTCAGACTATTTCTGGTTTCTCCATATTCCTCCTAAAATGTGGACAAAATAATAAAGCTTCTTTGTGCCATGCTGCGTTGTAAGAAATGCATCTGAGTTACATGAAAATCTGGCTTTCCATGAGATGGAGAAGATTCTGGCTAGCTTTTGTGTTAATGATATTCTTGAGGAGGAGGGGCATACTCTGTGCCTAATGATTCCTTTTAGTGGACTTGTGATCTGAATGAGTAGTAATGTGGTTCAGATCCTATCTGGCCATGTACTATTTTTTCATACATTATAGAATGTCAGAGTTGGAAGAGACCTCAATGACCATCTATATAGTCCAACCCATCCATACCAGGAAAAAGCAATATACTCTATAACTCATTCAGCAATTGGTCATTCAGCCTTTGCTCAAAAATTTCCAATGAAGGGGAACTCACCACTTTCTAATAACATTTATTGTATTACCCTGGACAGGTTGCTTAATCTTACAGTGCTTCAGAAAACTCCCTGTGATTTCATAGGTTCCCACATTCCTATCCTGATGAAATCACAGATCCTTCCCCATTTTTTTGCATGATCTAAATAAAATGAACAAGAGTCTTGATGATGCTTTTTACAGACTTGTAGAAAGTTTGGCATTTTGGTATAATCTTCGTTTCGGCATTTTGACATAGCCAAGTAACCTCATGCCAAGTGCACCTATCAAATCAAAGTTCTTTCAGAGGAAATGGATTTGGGGAAGGAATTTGAAGGAAGAGAATATGGTATACTGGGAAGAATACTGCAAAAGGGAAGCAGGGAACCTGGGTTCTAATCTGGGCTCTGCTACTTACAAGCTGGGGGACTTCAGGAAAGTCATTTAACAACTTTGAACCCCAGTTTCCTCATCTGTAATATAAAGATGTTAGACTAGAGCAGCTAAATAGTCCCTTCCAGTGGTAGAATTCCATGGATGATAAAGTTGACTGATTACTTCTCAATCCAATTAGAAGTAAACAGTAGAAAGGAAGCCATAACATTATCTGTCATAACCCTGAATTTCCAAATTATATGGTTGTTGAAGCTGCAGGCACAAGGTCTGGTTTTTTCTATTTCAGAAGGAAATCACCATTACTTTGGATTTGTTGGACAGAGTTCATCTTTGGGGTACTCTAAAATTAGTTTAGAACCTCAGGTTGAATTTTTTTCCTACATAATCTTTTATGGCAGGACCCCCTTTCCCCAGTAGCTATCTTTTTAATCCCAGGAAACAGGAGACCCACATCCATACTCACTTATGTTACCTTCTCTTTTTCTTTCTTTTGGTTTGGAAACCTCTTTGAGCCCATATTACTAGAGTCAGGTTGGAAAGCAGTAAAATCCTGTTCCCCTTTGATAAATGTTCCTACTGCACACTAGATAACTCAACAGCTATTGCTAACAGAAGGTTTCCTAGGGGTCCAATTTAGCCATCTGTCTGTCTTATGCACCACAACAACCCAATGGATGCCAAACTAAGGTTCAGCTGACTTGAACCCGATGGGGGAAATCAGTCCAGTTTCTCTAAAAATCCCTTGTGGCATTTCTAGCCCTTTGGCCAAATTCCCTTAGGCAGATCAGAAAGTTGAGAGTACCTATTCCCGTGCTGGTGTCTGAATAGGACATGTCTCCTGTTAGCATTGATAACCATTTAGTCTTCTACTCCCCAGTGAATTGACCTGTTAATGTAGCAGGTGGATTTTCCAGAAGCTGATTGCAAAAATTTGGCTCATTTAATGATATTAAATATGTATACTGGTGTCTATGATGTTGCATTGTGCTTTGGTAACTTCCCAGTTAGAACAAACCAGATTCTTTTTTTTCTACAACTGAGAATTTTCTGCTTTGATGAGCCAGACTTCTGATGCCCTGGGTCTCATCAGGAGGCTCTGTTGTTTAGTGCTAACATTTGCATTTGGTGCATTGCACAGTGGCTCTATCTTGTACTTTCCTAAATGGAGCCCTGCTAAATAGGATGATTTGAATACTTTAGTAAAGGCAGTTTGTGTTCCATGTAGGCTTTATCAAACTAAGCCCAAAGAGTATTTTAAGAAAACAAATGAGAGGCAGCAAGAAAACAAAATTTCGAGTCAGAGGATATGAGTTTGAATCCTGTCCCTACTACTGACTAGCTGTAGGATCTTGGCCAAGTTATTTTTTAAGCTTTTGGTCCTTTGCTTTTTCATCTTTAAGTAGGGAGGGTTAGATTCAGAACTTCTCAGACTCCCTTGGCCTACTGCCTCCTTTTCAAGAGAAAAATTTTTCAGTGCCCCCCCTAGAAATCTATTTTCTTTAACCCTTTAATATTTTTTCTTTGAAGTTTGAGGCATTTCAAACATTATATATATATTCACACACATATATGTATATATATATGAATGTATATGTATATACATATACACATATATATTTAATAATACATCTCAAATTTCATAAGTTATTGTAAATTTGTGGGTTTTTTTCCTTCATTGAAATTTTGATGATGCAATATTGTATCATGTAACTGTATAGTATCGAATTATAAATAAGTCATTACATCCCCATACTCCTGCCCAATGCAGGCTGGACTTCCCAACAATGTGCAACTCACTTGCCTGCCAATACTTGCTTGTTAAGACCTGTTAGCAGACTTGACCACTGATTGGTTATAACTTGAATTTTCTGTGTTTATGTGGGAAATAATGTAATCACTACAGCTTTAACTCTGTTACACAACAGATGAAACATGTATGAATGACTTTTCAAAATCTTCTCTTTTTTCCTTATGCTTCTACTACCTCCTTATTTTTATTCAATATCCCCCAATTGCTCCCAAGGCCACTACTGCTCCTTGGGTTGTTCCATTACTCCCCAGGAGGTGGTATTGCCCACTTTGGGAATTTATGGATTAGATGAACTCCAAGTTATCTCCTAGCTGTAGATCTACAATCCTGTGATTCCTGGAATTAATTCAGTGACCTTATTTCCCATAGAAAAATATCTAATGAGTCCAATGACTAGCCATATCTAGGTGTTGTTTGGGGTTAGCTTAGTTAGATGAGATCTCCCTTGAAGACTTTACCTATTTATGTTACTGTGTCCCCCAAAAACACAGAGTACAATTTCTCCCATGTCTTCAAGGTCATAATAGTCCTGGCTTAAGGAATTTGCATGTTATAGGACAAGGATACCTAATGCATTGAAGATCTTTAAATAGCAGACTAGCTACACAAAGTCTCCAAGTTAGAAAAAAACTGTAGAAATCTCAGGAGTTTTCATTTTCCTGCGAGTCAAGTTTTGTACAGTTTGTGATTTTTTTCCCCCTTCAAATGTTCCCTCTAAGGATTTAATTGGATGGGTAACATGAGTTTTTATATGATCATTTAAACTGAAAACTCGTTATTTTCAGATGTGGTCAATATTCTCAGCTTTCTCTATGCATCCAGTGGAGAAAACACAGGAATTGTGAAAAAGTTCCAGAGGTTTCAGAACAGAGAGCTTGAGGCAACCAGACGCCAGCGTATTGATTACCCAAGGTAAGTAAAGAGAATATAAACCAGAGGCCAGTGTTACTCGCTGATTCTCCCTGGGGAACCTACTCAGTCTAATGCAGTCTTTTAAAAGACATGCATTTTTTAATACACTCTTTAAAAGGTCGATATCTGTGTAACCTAAATTAAGGTCTACAAGTCCTAAAACCAGCTCCATAGGCCTGGAAGGCCCAGTTTTCCTGAATTATTTTCAACTCTCAGCTATACTTTTGAGGGGGGGGGAAGATTTTTATTTTCAGTTGGTTTTATTAGTATCGTTTGTTTTTACAAAGCAGTTATTTTCAGATGTAGTTACCTCCATCCCTACTCCCATCCAAGTATTTTACCTTCCATTATAACAGAGAAAAATTTGTTCAGCTGCTTTTCAGTTGTGTCCAACTCTTTGTGACACCATTTGGGATTTTCTTGGCAAAGATAGTGGAGTGGTTTGCCATGTCCTTCAGCTCATTTTAAATATGAGGAAACTGAGTCAAACATGATTAAGTGACATGCCTAGAGTTGCATAGCTAGGAAGTGCCTGAGGCCAGATTTGAACTTAGGAAGATGAGTCTTTCTGGCTTCAGGCCCAGTACTGTAGTCACTGTGCTGCCTAGCTGCCCAAAGAGGAAAACAGTTAAATAAAAGTGCCCATATAATGATTGCGCCTGACCAGTGTATATAATTTATTGCAGAGTTGTCCCCCAACTTTTTGCCAAGAGAAATGTTTCACGATCTATTCTCTGGGACCAAGATTATTCATTAGAATTGCTCAAAGTCCAACTTTATTTTGGTGTTATTTTCTTACATATTACTGCTTTTTTTTTTTTTTGGTTTTATACATCTAATAAGAGTAGTGACAATAGGAAAAAGACCTGAAACTAAGGACTGCTGCCACACAAAGATTTCAGATGTAGCTTTCTAGTCAGCACTTTTTCTGCCCTCCGCTTTGCCCTTCCTCAGAGACTTTTAAAAGTTGGGCAACTTTGAATTTTCTTCATCGATTCCAGTAAAACAAGTATTTTCTTTCAGCTAGATTGAGGGATGCCTTCTTGGACTGGATGGATTTAGCAGAGTGAGTTAATCCTTCCCATGCTGCTGGGATATAGATAGATCTTAAGTCAGTTTAGTGAACGTATGCTATTGCTAAGCTTCCTTGTAATAACTTATCTTCGTGAGCTTTCTCAGCTGGGTGGTCAGGAGGGAGCTGTGTGATTCCATCTGTTTGAATATCTCACCACTGATTTTTGAGACCAGACTGTCAAGCCCTGGACATTCTGAAGGATTTTATACCATGGAGATATTGCGGGTTAGGGTCCAGATTAACCCAATAAAGTGAATGTTACCAAAAAGCAAATCACATGAATTTTTTAGTTTCCCAGTATATATAAAAGTGTTTACACTAATCTGTACACTATTAAGTATGCAATAGTATTATGTCTCAAAAAACACCCAATGTACTTATTAATTTAAAAATACTTTATTGCTAAAAAAAATTCTAACTGTAATCCATTAATTTAACAAGTTGTAATCTTTTTGCTGGTAGATGGTCTTGCTACAATGTTGATGGCTGCTGACTGATCAGGGTGGTAGTTGCTGAAGTTTGGGGTGACTGTGGCAATTTTTTAAAATAAGACAACGATGAAGTTTATCTCATTGATTGACTCTTCCTTTTACTTGAATACTTAGAGGCCATTGCAGAATTATTAATTTAATTTCAATACCGTTATGTCTCAGGGAATAGGGAGGCCCAAGGAGAGGGAGAAAAATAGCTGACCAGTTGGTGGAGCAGTCAAAACACACATAACATTCATTGATTTCATTGGCCATCTTGTGTAAGGCAGTTCGTGGTACCTCAAAACAATTACAGTAGTAATATCAAAGATCAATGATCAGAAATCATCGCAACAAATGTAACAATGAAAAGGTTGAAATGTGAAAATTACCAAAATGTGACACAGAAACACAGTGTGAGCACATGCTGTTGGGAAAATGGTGCCAGTAGACTTGCTCCATTCAGGGTTGCCACACACCTTCAATTTGTAAAAACACAATGTCTAAAAAAGTGTAATAAAGCAATAAAATAAAGTATACCTGTATTCTCTTGAACAACCAGAGCCTCTCTGAACCCTCACTCTAATTGTGAATTAGCATTGTGGTAAATTCAGAGAACTCGCCCCCTGAACCATCCCTCACCTATATTTGTTTCAACATAGACCAATGATTATTAAATTAGAAGTGTTTGTTATATACATACTCTGGTTAAAGGTACATTAGATACTTTTCTGTCACAATTTATTAATCACAAAATATAAAATAATACTTTTTCAAATAAGATGGCCAAAGTCCAAGAAAAAAATAATCACTCAAATGCAGTTAGCACCTAATACTTGCTAGGCTCTGGGGACACAGAGGAAGAAAACCCAAAACATCAGTAGGCCTTCATGGAGCTCGTATTCTGCTAGAAAAACTTATATTTGTAATATTTGTTCCACATTGTTTTTTATTGCTGGAAATGTGAAACTAAATATCCAAAGTGCATGGAAATACATGAAAACAACATACTCAATAATATATAGCACTATCAGTTGTCATATGATGAACACATATTATAATCTAGTCTGTTTCCTCTTTAAGATTTTTACCGTTGTAGGAAAGAAAAGGGATCAAAAGTCCTACTTGTCGTGCCATACTGTTGTTTTAAGGCACTCAAAATAGAATCACTTCTTATTAAATTATCTTTTACTAGAATCTAAATTTTTATTTCCTCTTTAACTTTGTAACCTTAATCAAGGATAGAAATAAGAGTCACCTGAGATTCTCAGAGAGTTACAAAAACAGGGTTTAAAAAATGTCAGCTTGGAGGTTGGATTTTTACAATGAAACCTCCCCCTTCTTTGGTATAGGTTAATGTGGTTTCCTTGTATTGAGAAATTATGCCTTGCTGCTCATCTCCCAAGTTATATACTTGAAGGCAAAGTCATCCCTTTATTAGAAAGAAAATAATTTGCTTGATAGCTATTAACTGTAATAACCTATTCTTGGGTGAGGTAAAGAAGCCAGTTTTCTTTCTTTTTTTTTCTCCCCTTTATTCTTACAGGTTTACCATTTCAGTATGGCTTTATTTACTCCATTACTGCAAAGCACATCTCTGTGGCATTCTGTACTTTGTTGATTCAAATGAGATGTATGGCACACCATCCCTATTTCTAACTGAAGAGGGTAAGTACGGCACAATGACCTCAAAGAGCAATTGTAATTTTGTAAGGATTTATCAAAAGAGAAGGCTTTATCAAACATACCAACTTATAGGCTATTCCTAGACTAAGGAAGTTAATATTCATAGATAGTGATATTACTCAAGTTGCCCAAAAGCTGCTCTAATTTTCCTGTTCAACAAAAAATAAGGCTTTAAGTTTAGATATTTTTTGAAAAATACTAGAAAGTCTATTTTTATGCTTAGCTTTCTGTCATTTTTACTCAGTTTTTTTTTTCTTGTTAGGTCACCTGCACATTCAAATGCATCTTGTCAAAGGTGAAGACCTTGCTGTGAAAACCAACTTTATCCTTCCATTGCAGAAGTGGTTTCGACTGGATATCTCTTTTAGTGGAGGACAGGTAGAGTGTCGGCAGATAATCCATAATCCATTTCATTCTTGGTATTTGTGCCAATAAAGTTTGGCTTTAGGGAGCAGAAAAATCTCCAGAAACATGTTCGTTGGAGAAGATAGTGAGCTATATGCTTTTTTAAGTCAGACTGTTGCAAGCGTTCAGACCAGAACAGTCCCGTTTTGCTACATTCAAAAGCATCCCCTTTAAATTGTATGAACGGGGAAGTAATCACACCAGTACACTTAAAATTGTCTAGACTTAGTCCCTTCCCCTTGAGGATTCCAACCTACAAGGGTAAATATATTAACAGCCTCAACTGTATTTCACAAAGGGCCAGTAGAATTTCAACCAAGTGACTGGGTCAACTAATAGATCATTGTTGAATGAACTGGCTGTTTTGACATCACATAGACACAGCTGTAGAGTTACATTTCTAGTGAGGAAAAAATTGTTCAGACATTTGTTGCCATGAATCATTACAAATAGTAGTGTCCTATCCTCATGGCACAGATTTTCATGTTATGACAAACCTATGACTGTTGTCTTTGGAGCTGATTTCATCTTTTCACTGTATACAAAGTCAATATGTTACATATACCTGGTTACTTTGTTCTTTTACTAACCACTATTGACTAGGGTTTCTTGAAACAAAATTGGGAAGAGACTTTTTGTATTTATTGTGTACTGAGTGATACCTGGTTTCACTATTGGTTGTAGATTATGGTTTTTTTTTTCCTTAGAGAAAAGGAAAATAATGTTAGATCTTGATTTCTTTCTGCGAGAGTTCTATTAATAGCTTGGGGTTTTTGTTTCATTGGAAGCATCAGATACCTCTGTTCAGCATAGTTTCTAATGTAAAAATTGTGGTGCTATTTTGTTTTTGCATATTTGTGTAAGAATATTTTTTAATCAGTATCCCCCAAGAGAAACATCAGGTCAAGGTTATGTATTGCTTCTGGAGATATTTAAATCACCCAGAATCGATCTTATTGAGCCCCTATTATTTGTAAGGTAACGTGTTTGTTGTCCATGTGCTACAGGCACTTGTAATCTAGTAGGTGTGACAGAGTATCAAAATATAAACAACGAAGGAACAAGTAGGTGGCAAAGTGGGTACAGTGCTGAACAAGGAAGACTTGTCTTCCTAACTTCAAATCTGGCTTCAGACACGTACTAGTTGGATGACCCTGGGTAAGTCACTTAGCCTTGCTGCCTCAGTTCTTTATCTGTAAAATGAGCTGGAGAAAGAAATGGCAAACTGCTCTAGTATCTTTGCCAAGAAAACCCCAAATGGGGTCACAAAGAGTTGAACATGATTGAAACACTGAGTGACAACAAAAATAAGCTCTCAAAGATTATTTCAGCTTCCCATGACCAAAACAGGGATGTCATAAAGGCACGCCCATGATTAATTGCCAGTTGAACAGGACAGACAGTGATTGCTGTAGGAGTTTAGAGAAACAAGAGATCACTGTGATTGGAGTGTGCCAGAGAAGGCTTTATGGAAGGGATGACATTTCTGCTGAGTTTTACTAGAAGGAGAGAAGAGAGAATGGATGCATGTGATTTGCCTAGATGGAGAAAGTCTTTCAAGATAGATGAAAAGCTGTGACTATAAATGGGCTCGGGGAAGAATGCTATATTCAGGAGATACTGAATAAACCAGTTTGACTTTAAGGGAGGATTCATGGGAAGAGTAGCAGGAAATGGAAACAAAGAGGTAAATTAGGGCTGAAATGGAAATTCAAATTCCAGGTTTTGTTTAATGTATGTTTTATTGAATAGGCAGTAGGGAGTCATTGAAAGTCTTTGAGCAGGGGAGTGACATTATGAAAACGCTATTTTAGGATGACTAATATGACTGGGTCAATTGGAGCAAAGAAGACTGGAACCAGTTAATGAGTTAAGTGGTGTTTTATGTTGAGCTTCCAAATGAGTAGAGGTCTAAGAAATAGAGACAGAAAGAAAATATGGATAGGCTCTTTAAAAGGTGATAAAAAACAAAGACCACAGAGCTCTTTTTGAGTGAGCTTAATTTGTAAAGTTTTTTCTAGTTGCACAGTTGGGCAGTCATCCCCAGACTTTTTCTGTTATGGAGTTACCAGTTCAATTATTTTGAGAAATCATTTGACCAGTGAGTTTAGTGAAGCAATTTGTGAGGTTAGTGGAATGATAGATTCTTTTTTTTTCTTTTATAGACCTGACTAATTGCGTGATTGAATTGACCTAATTTATGAGTGTTTTTCTATTCTGTAGACACTGAACCATTTAGTAGCTATCACCAAGAGCATCCTATTTGAGTATTGTCAACAAGCACTTAGCACCTAGTGTGTGCTTTCTGCATTCAGCTGGGGCACTGTGGGAAATACAATTAAGTTAAAAGAGAAACTCCCTTTCCTTTCCGAAGACTTGTTGTTGTCCAGTTGTGTCTGACTCTTCATGACCCCATTTGAAATTTTCTTGACAAAGATGCTGGAATGGTTTGTCATTTCCTTCTCCAGCTCATTTTATAGAAGAGGAAGCTGAGGCAGACAGGGTTAAAGTGTCTTATCTAGAATTACACAACTAGTGGCCAGATTGAGTCTTCCTGACTCCAAGTCTAGTGTCCCACTTAGTTGGCTGGGAAACTTATGTTCTTGTTAATGAGAACAGATGTACCCTCATGAAACAACCAGAGAATAACATAAGACAGCACATAATCGAGTGTTATATTGTATGATGTAAACTTAAAAGTACTTTGAAAATTCAATAATTCAGGAGTGATAAAGGATAACAGTATATGAAGGATCTACAGAACTAAAACATTTTTTTTCTGAGGACTCTTTGGCAGCAGACTAAATTTTAACAAGCTCTGTTTGAGATCTAAAGTTCTGTTTTCTTTCAAGAACCTGAGTCTTCATGCATGAAATAAAAAACCCTTCCATTTGTGAGAGACTATGGTTTTGAAGGATCCGAAATCCAATGAGAAGCACTTCTTACTTAAGAGAAATATATATATGTGTGTGCCATGTGCATATGTATTGTACACTCCTTACATACTTAATAAACATATACATACACATATACATGTATTTATACCTGAATATATGTATATTCCACATATATACAGTGTTCATATCTGGGTATGTATATACCACATATATGTATACATATATTACACATACGTATGCATGCATATATATGCACAAGCATTACGTTATGTCATTTGGGGATGTTACATTTTTGAATTGTGCCCATTAAGTACACATAATGAAAGTATAGTTGACAAGTATTCAGAAACTACAATTAAGAGATGAACCCCAAATACATTAATGTTAATTATATGTACCATACTTAGCATAATATAATTAGTTCTATTTAATTCAATCACTAATGATACTTATCTCTTTTTCTCTCTTTAGATCATGGTAACAGCCAGTGTCGGGCAGGATTTGAAAAGCTATCACAATCAATCAATTATGTAAGTGCAACGTTTTGTTTTGCCCAAAATGATGCTTTTTGAAGTTTGAGGAGTGTCTCGACTGCATTTTTGTATCGTGGGTAGCTTTTCTCTTCATTCGGCTTCTTTATCATGACCTTTTTTTTCTGCCTGTAATAAGACTGTCTTTCCTTCTTTCCTTCCTTTCTTTGTTTCTTTCCTTCTTTCTCTCTTTCTTTTTTTTCACAAACTCTCCTGTCCCTTCTTTCAACCTGCTAAGCCATATTCTTTTTCTGCACATCCATGTAAATTAGGCTTCTCTTTTATAGTACTTTAAAATTATTTGTTTTTTTGAAAAAATATTGTGTAAAATATATCATCTTTCTAATATTGTTTATTGAAAATAGTTGATATGTTAGGAACTGTATAAATAGGAAACATTTTTCATATTTATGTTTCTAATCTGAATTAGAAATTTATACAGTTATAAATATTGGTGTAGTTTGTCATCCATATGTAATCTTTTCGAAAAAGAATTTGGCTTCTTGCTTTGTATTTTATAATTATTTCCTTTCTTCCAGTTTTGTGTATAATCCTGGGACTCATAGCCAAGAGTCTAAAACGCTGAGATCATAGGAGTACCCTTCTGACATAATTCAGAATTGGGAAGGCACTAGTTAAATATTCTGATTACACTGAGACTTAAGAGGTTTGTGGAGAGTGTGGAGAGAAAACCATTAATGCATCCTTGTAAAGGATGTTCAGAGTTCATTAGGGCTGCCGGAGTTCCACTGGTCCATGACCTTTGTCAGCCCTGTTCACACCTAGCAGTGCTACCTGTCTTATCCTAATCATCTCTGCACCTTTTTTCTGTGCATTTCTTTGAGAGCCCAAAGAAGCGTACGCAGTCTGCAGCAGATACTTGAACAACCTCGAAGGCAAGACAAACACATATTCCCTTGAAAACCAAGCGAAAGAGAAAGTGAAAGGAGATGAGCATTGTATATTCAGTTCATTTGTTTATTACCGCATTTCCTGTTTTACACTGATTTCTTGCAGGTTCTGGGCACGTAGAACAGTGCTGTTTTCATAGCTGGATTAAAAGATTAGAGTTATATGGAAAGCCTAAAGAATGGTATTATTCAGCATGGGAAGAGGAGGCTGAGGCGCTCCTTAGTAACTATGTTGGACTAGATGAAGGATGTCAGTTAACCAGTTAGTCTTGATCACAGGTGCAGCTAGGTGGTGCAGTGGATAGAGCACCAGTGCAGGAGTCAGGAGGACCTGAGTTCAGATCTCGCCTCAGACACTTGACACTCACTAGCTGTGTGACCTTGGCCAAGTCACTTAACCCCAACTGCCTCATCCTGGGTCATCTCCAGCCATCCTGATGAATATCTGGTCACTGGATTCAGATGGCTCTGGAGGGGAAGTGAGGCTGGTGACCTGCACAGCCCTCCCTCACTCCAAACAAAGTCAAGTGCAAGTCATGTCATCATTTCTCTGATGGCGTGGTCTTCTTCGGCTATGAAGGATGGACACACTCACAGACACACACACACACACATACGTGTCTTGATCAAGAATGGAGCCAAAAGAAATGGGATGAAATGGCAGGAGGTGAGATTTAGATTAGACTCAAAGAAAACCTCAATAAGCCTAAGAGTTTTGCATTTTACTGTGGGCGACTTTGATATTTTTTCTGAAGATTTCAGGAGCAGCATAGAGAGCCACTTGGAAGAAGGAAATGAGCCAGATAGTCTCTTTGAATCTCTGCAGCTCTGAGTCTGTGACATGTTATGAAAATTAATTGTCTAAGTTTTTATTGTGTTTCCTGATTCTCTTTAGGCCACTCTGATTTTTTTTTGTTAATTAAATGTTTTATTAGAAGCATAATATTAAACATCAATTACAGTTACTGAATAATTATTTACATTTTAATTAATTTCAATTCACAAAGTATCATATATTTCTTCAGTTTCTCTAAATCCCCTTCAGGATTTTTTGACTATTCCTTCTCATTTACTTTTCCTTCTATGATCATAGTCAGACAGCATTGATTTCTTATACTGAAAGGCATAATGTTGAATTTGGAATCAAATTGGATTTGAATCATGGCAGAGCCACTTAAATATTAAGAAGCTAATTTGAAAGGTCTCTTCTTTCTCCTTTCCTTGTCCCTCCTCTACATATTTTCACTATCTGGTTGAACTTCATGATTGCACATGTATAACCTATATCAGATTGCTTACTGTCTTAGGGAGGGAGGAAGAAGGGGAGAGAGTGGTAGAATTTGGCATTCAAAACTTAAAAAAAAACCAATGTGTTAAAAATGTTTTTACATGTAATTGGAGGAAAAATACAATATTTTTAAAAATATATATCTGGTCACCTGTTATGTTTTTCCACATGGTCTTTCTTTTCTCTTCAAGTACTACAAATACAGAGTTCAATCTTAGATATCTACACACACCTAGGATCCTCTCTGTCTCAGGTGTTTCCGGGGATTCCATTTTCAGAAAGTGTCTGGTTTTCTAACAATCACAAATTTCAGGTTTGCTTGCTCTTATATGACCTTAGAAAGGCCTCGTAATACTCTTTGAGTTCAGTTTTCTATCAGTAGAATCATTTCTATTGGCTCTTCTACAAAAGTGAGATAGTACAAGCTCACCAGGGAATGTTTGAAAGGTACTTGCAAATGAAGAAATGAGACCCAAGTACCACCAATTGTAGGTGACAGTCTGTAAGACCTTCATTTGCTACAGCCATTTAGTGGGTAGGTGAAAGTTAGTTCAGGGTTAATCCAGGTTAAAAACTTGACCAAGTCTTTAAATTTACATGTATTTGTATACCTCTGAGCTTGTCTTTTCTTAATTTTCATTAATTCTTTCATATTCTTCAATTTGATTACCCTGATGGCCAGATAGGAGTATGCTAATGTGCTATCTGAAGAGAGTAGCTTTGGCATTTAATGAAAGTTTATGTTGTCCACAAAGAGTTAATTTTTTCAGCCAGTGCAGCTGGAGAAAACTGTCTAGTACATGCAGAAGGTCTGAAAGCTGTGTTGGTGAAGAGGATGGCCATGCTGACGAAATTGCAACTCCATGAAGGTTCAGAGTATTATGTTAGCCAAAATTATGGTCATTAGAAAAAGTGGTTCAGAATTCAGTTCCACAAATACCTCTGAAGTACCTTCCAACTGCAAGGAGGAGGTCATTTTGGGGAACTCCAGTTCTCATGCACTCATGTGTCCTTTGGTACTATCAGGAGACACAGGGTTTCTTTTGTAAAGCTAATGAGAGTTTCCTAGGAGAAAGCTGCAGAAAGACGTGGATGTAAATAGGAAACAAGTCAGCACAACTCTTCTGTAGTTGCTCAAGATGACCTCGTGGGTTGCCAGAAGAGGAACCCAGTGGAGGTTACCCATTATTCTCTGAGAGGAGGTTAACAGTCTTTAATAATGGCCTGAGTTCTCATCATTTGGAGTTTCTTGATATGATGGAAGGGCAGACAGGCATATCCCAAGAACAAAAGAAGGGTCCTTTCTTTCCAGTTTCCTTTAGTTTTTTGTATCCAGTCCATTTCCAGGTGTCTGTTCTCATCATCCCATTGGGCTTCATAGCAGAACATGTCAGACCCTGCCCTTGTTTTCATCCTTTCCCTTCTAGCTCTACTCAGAAGGTCTCACTCACCTCCTGTCAGAGTAGCCACACTTAGAGTGGTTCCAGCTGTGATAGGAGGAATATGAAAGGTTCTGTGCTGAGGCACCACAGGGTCACCACAGGAATCCAACATTATTTCTGTCACCATAAATCCATTCTGCTTATTTTGCTCTGGTCCTTGGTTCCTGCAGTGATCTTGGCTCCTGACTGCTTGTCTGTATAATGATACTAATACCACTGCATGTCAACTAGGCAGCACAGTGAATAGTGAGCTGGATCTCGAGTAAGGAAGTCCTCAATTCAAACCTGACCTCAGACACTTACTAGCTATGTGGCCCTGGGTAAGTCACTTAACTTCTATTTGCCTCAGTGTCCTCATTTGTAAAATAGAGATAATAATAGCACCTACTTCTCAGGGTCATTGTGAAAATTAAATGAGATAATACTTTTAAGGCCCCATAGTACTGGGCACTGAGTGCTATATGATGTTAGCTATTATTAGTAGGAGTAATAATAAACCATCGTGCCAACCTTAAAGCATTATATAAGTGCTAGCTATTATCCAATATTAATCTGTCACTTTAAGCAAAATGCACCCTGCAGGATAGAAAGCATAATTATTGTACTGATGATGAAGCTGAGAATCTGGGAGGTTAAATGATTTTCTCATAGTTAACATCATCAGAGCCAGGATTTGAACCAGGGTCCCTGATTCCTTCAGCTTCTTCTTTGCTCGGTTTCCACTGCCCTGACTGATTTAATTTGCGTGTAGCCTAAGCTTCATCTTGCCCTCCCAGATTCTGACGGGTTTGTGCTCGCTCTTTCAGTTCCTGCCTGTTGATAGAGACAGTGGCCCCGGAGCTGTCTGACCTTCATTGCCTTTTCAGCCCTTCAGCTTTGGCTTCCTCTTTCCTGGTCCTAGCTCTTCACCTAGAGCTATGACCCACCATTATCTATCCCCATCCCATAGGAAGGTTTTATTGTTGATGTTATGGTTATTAATATGATTGTGTTGTTGACCGTAGTGCTGTCAAATCAGGCAATTTCACTTTTACTAGTAATGAGAACAGAACAGAGAAAGAGTATATCATTGGCCCCAGGGTCACCCTCATGATTTTTAGAACAGATGCTTTCTTGACCAGTGCTCCATCTGCTGGTTCGCGTTGCCCTTGGAGAGAAAAAGGCTTGGGGACATGTGGGAATGAATCTCAAAGAGTCACCAAAGCGACTTGCATTTCTTATTTTAAGTCACATCAGAACATAGGGTCTGCTCAGTAACCTGTATATTTTTTCCTAGTTTTCGAGAGGATTTCTATTATAATGACACAGATGGCTACTTCATTCTTGGAGGGAGCAGGTATGCCCCTGGAATTGAAGGGTTCTTTGGTCCCATGAAATACTATCGTCTCAGTGTGGTGGACACTGAACAGGTAGGTATAGAGGCTAAATGACAAATTAATGGTCATTCACAAGGAATGTAACACAGGAACATGTAATGCAATGTAAACAAGAGATTTACTGAAGACAAATTGAGTAATAATTCTGTAATCAAGCATGATTAATTTTGAAGGTTTCAGCAAGTAGGATAATGGATTTCTGTCAAGATTTGGTTCATTTAATACTCATAAAAATAGAAATAATTTGCTTTCTGTGTTTTAATAATTACTAGCTTAATGACAGAGTAGACTTTTATCAGGATGCTACGTATCCACTGATTAAACTAATGAAGGAAGTCTAAGTTGTTCAGTCTTTGTGAGGTATCATTTAAGGTATTCGGAAGAGATGCTTTAGCAAGGGGAATTCTTTGTTTAGTAAGTTCTTTAAAAAAAGGCAGGCAGCCACTGACTTAAGAATGAATTGTTTTAAAAGTTCATTTAGAAGGCAGTTGTTTAGAGTTTGAAACATAGAGAAAATGTTTATATGTGTATCTATAGGAGTGTGTGTGTTTATAAATAGACACATAAATATACATATGTAGCTATACATACACACCTATATTCATACACACACACACACACATATACACATATATGATTAGGTTCCCAAACCAACTCAGACAATTCTAACTCATAACATACCTAATAATATAACATAATATAATACAGTATTAACAGTACTCTCAGAACTAGATGACATAAATAACAATATTTCTATGGGAAATTATGTTCAGAATTACAATTCCAGATGATTGGAATACCTCATCTCCTATTATAATTTGGAAGTAAGATCATGTGAAATTCTCCACTCACTGTCACTTTCCAGGCAGTGAGAACAAGTTGTAAGCTCTTCTCTATGCTCAGAAGTAAGAGCTCTAGCTGATTAGATATTGAGAGAGATAGGTGAGGAGGTTGGAAGATGAAATTCTGGGAAAATCTTGGTTCAGACCTTCTGTAGTTATCTTTAGGGACACTTGTCATTTTATCCATCATTTCTTTCCTTTCCCTTCATATTAAAAAATTATAAACCTAGTAAAGAGAAACATCATGGCATGGTGGAAAAAGTGGTGTAATGGAAAGTGACTTGGTGTTAGGAAGACCTAGGTTCATATTGTAAACCATAGACAAGTCATTTAATCTGTGGGTGCCCTAGGCAACAACATAAAACTCAGAAGGTACAGGCACATTGCTGCTCTGCATCCAAGGGAAGCCATGCTGGAATTTGATTTTGTGCTATTCAAGTGTCCAGTTTACACCATCCACAAAAATAAATTTAAAAAAAATAAAATAAATCATCAAATATATGTAAAGAGTAAGGAACAGAATCATAGTAAAACCATAAAAATTACATTTTAACAAAAAATGAGTCAAACAAATTAAACAAGTCAAATACATTTAATTTGTGTCCCCTCCACAATTCGTCCACACTTTTATTACCTTTGGTTTCTTTTTCTCCTTTTTGTATAGTCATTGTCTATGCATGCTGTTTTGGTTTTTTTGCTCTCGTTTTGCATTTCTCCTTATGAGCCTTTCTATACTCCTTGATAGGTTTCATATTTATCTTCTTTTATGATGCCATAATATTCTGTTGCATTAATATACTATCATTTGTTTAGCCATTTTTCAATCCAAATATAGAGGTTGTTTCTAGGTTTTCTTTTTTTTCTGTAGCAAATAAAGCAGATATATTTTGTGCAAGAGGATCTTTTTGTCCTTTTTCATGAAATCTTTTGGATAAGGTCCTGGCAATGAAATGACTGGTTAATGAATTTTGTTACCTAACATATGGTATATTGTCCAGTCCACTTTTTTCCCCATTCACTTTGCTCTTTTCCATGGACCCCAGGGACTGATCATATTATCCTTTTCACCGTCATTACCTATTGCTTCCATCCACGGTTTCTAGTCATCTCTGATCCACTGTAGAACAGAATAAAATCTCAGAGCAATTGTCCCTTTTGAGGTTTTCCTAAGTTTTCCCTATTTCTGTCAGTGGCACAGTCACTCACCTACTTATCCATACTCTAAGTCCCCATGCTAACTTTTGCCCTTTACCCACCTTGTACATCTAATTAAATTTCTTGATTCTGCATATGTAACTTTCCTCAAATCTATCTCCTCTTTTCTGCCACTACCCTAATATATCCATTTATTACCACCTACTTTGAATATTTCAATAGATTCCTATTACTCTCCCTCCTTCTGTTCTCTTCTTCCCTTCAATCCATCTCATGTCACTTTCAGATTAGTCTTTCTTACGTATATGTCTTGTCACTCCTCTGCCCAAATCAATCAGTCCCTCTTTTTTGCTTTACCAAATAAAACCCAGATCCTTTACCTCGGCATTCCTGGCTCTCCACAATATGGCACCAACCTTCCTTCCAAGCTTTAGAAATCAGTCAAGAAGCATTTATTAAGAGCTTACTATTTGTCAATCACTATGTAAACACTATTCTCTACCATTGATTTTGTGCTAGTCAAACCAGGTTACCCATCATTCCCTGTATACACCTATGTTTTCCCACCTCCATGCTTTGCTTAGTCTCTTTCCTGTGTCTATATGCCATTCTCTCTCTCCCCATCCCAATCTACACCTGCTGAAATTTTACTATTATACCTTACATGCCCTTTCACAAGATCCTTGATTTCCCCAGTCAGACATTCCTTTCTTGTACCTCATGAAGAATTTTTGCATTTATCATGTTTTATTTTATATTTTTTGTATGTGTATCTGTTTTACTATTCTGCATTTTCCCCAATACCTAGGACAGGGATTTTTGTGTGTGATCGTGTGTAACTTTTTGCATGTAGAAGGTGTTTAATAAATGTTTGATGAATTACACTGAACTGCTAGAAAGGATAGGAAAAAAATGGTAGTAGGTTAAAAATAAGTTTCCTTTCTATCCTCCCCTCTCCTCTTTTCCTTTTTCACTAAAGTCCTGTAGATAAAAACAGAGATACACTTAAATGATAAATATTGGCAATACTTTGAGCATACATACGACCAAAGTATAGCTATTTATATTTCAGAGGACCACTGCAACCTCCTGGGTCTCCTGAGCTTTTCATTATAGAACCTTGGTTGGTCTGAGACTAGCTCTGAGACTTGGGAAACAACATTTGGGGAAGGAAGGGGCAGGGACCAAGGAACCCCTATTTCTTACCTTCTCTTCATAGGTCCTAAACTAGACTAAACGCTTGTGGTGTGAAGGGAGTAGAAAATTCAGTTAAATACGAATCAGAAACTAAAGCTAGGGCTTGGGGGGAAAGGGAGGAAACCAGCAATAGAAGTTCTTTGGCAGTGAGGAGGGTAAAAAGGGAACGATAGGAAGTTCCAAATAACAGCTGCCAGGAGGAAATAGGTCTTTCTATGTCCACTCAGGTGATCATTTGTCTATGATATATCGGGGATTTCACCAACCAGATAAAGACCAGACTCTTCACCTTGGCTTTCAAGGCTCTCTGCAAGATATGTCAGTAAGTTAGGTATCTATAATTTGGAGAATTTCTGTACAGACAGGCACAGTGGATGGTTTGGGGAGTAACACACAGACTGCTAAAGACCCTTGTCCAGAAGTCATCTGAAGAGCTGATAAGTTTTTAAATTTTGGCACTGTGGGAACTAGCTGCCATGTGAAACATGTAACAATATGCTCAAGTGAAGCAGAATCTCCCATAAGGCAATGCTGCTTGAACTGATGCAACTATGTAGACTGTGATTTTAACGACTCTAATTCCTGCCTACAGCCAGGTGGGATGGGAGGAATATATGGAGGAATATATATATATATATATACACATATATATGGTATAGCAGATTGAGTGTTGGACTTGGAATCTGGAAGTCCTGGGTTCAAATCCTAACTCTGGTATTTACTGATTGATGACCCTGGGCAAATTTCTTCATCTCTCTGACTCCCAGTTGCTTTATGTGTAATAGTAATAGCTAACCTTTGCAACACACTTTAAAGTTTGCAAAGAATTTTGTATATTATCTCTTTAATTCTTACAACAGCCCTGTGAGGTGCTATTATTACTATATCCAATTTTATATATGAGGAAACTGAGGCTAATGGAGGCTAAATGATTTGCTCAGCATCACACAGCCAGCTAGTAAGTGTCTGAGACTAGGTTTGACTTTAGGTTTTCCTGAATCTAAGTCCCATATTCTATCCTATGCCTGCTGTAAGTATAAGACGAGGTAATCAAGACCTCTGCCAGCTTGAAAGGATTACATATCATGTTATCATTATTCAGCAGACCTTGATTTTCCCATGGGGGAGAGCCCTAGCTGTTGTTGTCTTCCTTACTTGTCCTCCATGACTTTCTTTGTCTAGTTCCAGGAAGGAAGTCTTCTGTCTGTGTTAGCAGTCCCTTGATGGGAAAGTCTTTTTTTCATTGCCTCTTTTACAGTTAATCTGCAGTAGGATGACTGGCACCCTAAAGTCTCAAATGGGAAAAAAATAATGACCCTACAGATGGGAGAGAGCTTAGACTGAGAGAGAGGAAGGGAAAAAGCAGTGACTTTGATTTGCAAAGTGCCCTGTTCTGAAAAACTCAAGCAGGAGGTGCATGTTCAGAAGAGGTGCTTAAGGGAGTCAAATGAGCGCTTTGGGGTCTCCTGGGTCCGAAGGCATTGGCACTCAGTCTTTGCACTTGCTTTTCTCTAGATATTTAATCCTCTCATCAAAAAACAACTTGCTGATCAGATTGAGTTATACTATGAAAGGTGTGCCGAGATTAAAGAAATTGTGTCTCTCTATGCAAACATCATACAGCAAGGTGATGACAATCCAAGAATGTGTAAGTATCCAGTGCTAGGGCACTACTTTTGAGCACCGTGCTCTTGTGTTTTCTTCTATATTGAACTTCAAAGTAGCCTCAAACTGAATCCCAATGGAAAGATGCAACAATGACCTGATGTAAGTTTTCTAAAATCTGGAGTTGGGTACTTAATTTCTAAAATCTGGAGCTGGGTACTTAGCAAAGTTTAGCAAAGAAGTATAAAAAAAAGTAATGGCCAAGAGAAGCATAAAACTGCCCTGTGATTTTAACCATATGAGATTCCAATCCAGAGACAGAGATTTAATCTACTGTATTGCTTTATTCCCAACCAGAAGAGTTAGCAGTTTAGACAATAAGACTTAACTGGAGAAAAAATGATTACTAGATGTTTTTCCTTCATTGGTGAATTTTGTTTGACCTAACAACGTTAAGAATTGTGTATTGTTTATCTTTAAAGAGGCTATATAATGAGTTTTTTGTTATGGATTTTTGTTTTTGCTTTTTTAAATCCTTGAAATAAAATTCTTCCTGGAGAAGTTTGTCATTTTTAATAGAAAGAATAAATTACAATTAAATTGTACAGATCTCTTGACAAATATTCAGGAAGAAATTTATTTTATTATATTACTTGACCATAATCATCATCTTCCCCTCCTCCAAATTTCTCTATTTCTTTTTGAGAGCATCGTTCTTTTATTCAGTCAGGTTTGCACCCTTAGAGTTGTGCTCAGATCTTTTCCCTCCCTCAAAGGACCATAGCCAATCAGTTTTTAAATCTTATCCATTCTTCTTCCACATCTCCCACCTCCATCTTCTTTCCCCTCATGTGGTCATCAGTCCCTCATCATTTCTTCCCGAGACTACAACAGCCTCCTAATTGGACTTCTAGCCTCCAGTCCTTTGACTTCTGTAATCGATTCTCCATACAGTTCACAAAATAATCTTCATAAAGCACAATCTGACCATGTCACCCTGGCTAAAGAAATTCCAAAGGCTTTTGATGACCTCAAGGATAAAATACAAACTTTTCAGTTTGATAGCTGAAGCCCAACTCCAGCCAGTTCTCTCAGGTTCACTGCACACCACTCCCTTCTCTGTTCCAAATGAATTGGCCTGCTTTCTCTTCCCCAACTCAACACTCTTTCCTGCTTTTTTGTCCACTTCTGTAAGAAGCTCTTGCTTTCTTCAAGGCTCAGCTCATCCTATCTCCAACAGGAAGCCATCCCTGAATTCCTAGTATCCTCTGTCTCTTCCCTCTATTATCATGTATCTACTTTTCTGAATATTGTATATGCATTATCACTATCTCCAACATCTCCAGTAGGATGTTTGCTCTTTAAGGACTGGGATGTACTGTTTTTCATTTTTGTCTTTGTGTCTTATATTTTTGCCTTCTATTTTGTAAGAGCTTAATAACTGCTTTTGGGATTGGATTGGATTGGATTGGATTGGATTGAATTTGGTAATCAGTCAGCCCTCTGGTGTTCTAACTGGAGGTTGAGAGCTCACTAACTCCTTCCAGTGCCATAGGACTCCCTGTCTGATGCAGTGAATTGGTCACATGCATTTCTCCTGGAACAGGAAATTCCTAGGGGATATTTGCTGTTAGCTGCAGCAAATTACATATTCATTCCTGCCTACACAGCTCCCTGTATACCCTTGTAACTGAACTCCTCAATTGCCATTAGATTGAGGGGCAAATTTTGCACATATGCCAGTCAAATGAGTTTTGCATCAAATGTTCCAAGTTGGAGATCAGAGATGGGTTATATGGGTGTGAAAAGGCAGTACTTTTGGAAATTCAGTTCAGGAATAGGCTGTATGGATCCCAAACTGCTGCTCTCACAACAAAGGAAGCCAAAAATATGATACTGTCAAAAGAGGAGAGAGTGAGTATAGGGGAGCTGAGATATCCTAAAGCAGAAAGAAATGTGTGGGGCTTTTAAAAATGTAATTTTAGGGAAAGTATTCTGTCAATCAGCACCTCACTTTGTCATCTAATCTGCTCTGTGCAGAGACTTCTCAGGGAGGAGGAGTGACAACGTGAAATCTCTGTAACTACCACCCTTGAGGATTTTGCCTTCCTTGAGCTCTCCTTGCTTGGCTCCTCAGACAAAGCTGCCAATGAGAGTTGAACAGATATTTACCTTATTGGTCCTAGAGGGGACCAGCTGTTCATTTTGCAAACCCATTTAGCAGTCATCAGCAGCTCTGTGTCACTTTCCCCTGGCTTGGCTACAAAGATGTGACCCAGTGGCAAAGGGCACCCTTTGCAATTCCTTTCTCCTCGGATAGTCAAACATCAGCAGTTTACATGCACTCAGATTCCTCTCTACCTCTTAATTTCCAGCTCCTGGATTTCATTTAAGTTTGCCTTGGAGAGGGGAGAAATTTCCTTTCTCAACACACATATATGAAACAGGAAGGTGGATTAGTGTGATAAAAAAAGCACTTGACTTAGAGTCAGAAGACCTGCTTCAAGTTCTGGCTCTGTCATTTATTTGCTCCATGACCCTGGGCAAATTGCGCAGCCTCTCTGAGATCCAGTTTCCTCCGTTATAAATTTTGGGGATAATAGTTTGTTCCTACTCCACCTCTGTCACAAGGTTGTTGTGGGGATCAGTGAGATAATGTATGTCACCACAAATAGTTTCCCCACAAATACTATTTTGATGTAAGCTATTATTATAATTTCTTATGTTTCTCCTTTTCTCTAGGTAACCACAAGAGCTACTATTTAGACCTTAATGCTAGGTATGGAAGATTGTCAACGTGTCGCGCCTTTCCTTGGAGAAAAGAGCTGAAGGACAGATACTTCAATTTGTTCCAGGTTTTGCAGGAAAAGGATTTATTGTCTGGTAATTGAGTCTTTGTCTTGGCTTTTTGGAAATTGGTTTGGAAGGCTCCTGTTTTGGGATATTTCAGCATATTTTCTGTGCTGACTTGTGTTTCTGAGCATTTTCTTTAACTAGAGTATCCTAGGGTGATTTCAAGAGTTAAATTCTGGCCATGTAGCTCTCAGTAAATCTGGGAGTGATACTATATATATATATAAAATGTAAAAAAATCCATGACTCAAAACTGGGCCCTAAATTTAGAAATCACCTAGACAGTCCTTAATTTAAATTGTAATTTAAGTTATTCCCAACCCAGAAATCTCTAAGGATGCTTTCCAGAGGCTGACATCATTTTCTTAGGTATCCGATGACTTGATTTTATGTATTAAGTAGATAGTTATAACTGGGAAGGTAAAAGGTTTGCCGGTCATAGAATATCTAGAAGGTTGAAGGAGCAGGTGAGCATTAGCCTAGAGAAAAGAAGACTAATGAGAAAGCATGATAATTATTGTCAACAAGAAGCAGTGTAATACTGTGGAAAAGAAGGCTGGGTTCAGAGTCAAGATCAGCCATTTACAGCACCCATTACCTTACACAAGACACTTAATTTCTCTGACATCAGTATACCAGTCTGCCAAATGAGGAGGGTTGGACTAGCTGACCCCTAGATCCCTTCTTGCTCTAAATATATGATCCTTTGAAATTTTGGGACTGTCCTGAGGTAGGAGTAGGAGTAACATTCTTCTGTGTTGTTCCGGAGGCCAAAAATGGGTAGATTTAATGGGAGACGTTTCAGACATAAGAAAGGATTTCCTAACAACCAAAAGTATCATGGGATGCCTTATGATACAGTGGGCTTCCCATCGCTGGAAAATGGGGTTTTCACTAGGACAGATGGGTACCCATCTGTTGGAAGTCTTAAAGAGGAGAATCAATCCTGCTTTGGGTGGGACATTGGACTAGATGGCCTAGGGTTCTTTCCAACTCTAAGGTTCTAAAATTAGGCTTCTGACCATATTTACATAAGATTGTATTACTTACAGAAGGTTCACAAAGAAATCAGTATTAGTTTCCACTATTTCAAAAACTTAAAATCTTTTTCTAAAAAAAGCCTAGCAAGTGATACTAATTGGCATCCTTTCATGTTTCATTTTCCACTTCAATAAGACTTCTTTTAATCTAAATTTAAATTTTTGCCCAAGTGTCAGGAGCTCTGACATCATTATTTGCTAGTGCCTGGGGTCTGACAACTAAAGATGGGTATAAACTGGGATTTTTGACTCCTTGAAAAGATTTTTATTTGAACATCAAAAATAGGTAGCATCCACATTGATCCCTATGCATTAGGTGTGTCCCATTGGAGCCCTTTAACATCCCAGGCTTACATCCTTCAGAATGAGAGGGACTTGTCATTTCATTTACCCATCAGCCCTCTTCTGGCATCAGCTCTGCTTAGATCTGTGCTAAGGAGCAGCCCACTAGGTGCTGCTGTAAATTTTAGATCTCCCCTTTCTCACCAAGTCTTGCCTCCGACAGACACACACAGACCTATATCCCTTCTTTGTCATTCCCCTGGGGCAGAAGGGCCTGCTGAATGTGAAGCTCCAGTTTGGGGGCTATCCTTCCAGCAGCCCCTCCGGGTCCCAGCTACAGTTGCCCTCCCTCTCCCAAAAAAGAAGATGAACCTTCTTCAGAGACAAGTCATACTTACCTGGGGCATTCCATAGGCTAGAGCTAGAGAGTCCTCCTCATATTGGCACAGAGAGAAAGGTTGGCATGCCAGAGATATGCTTAGTTATGTAACCAGAAGGAATAAATGGCATGCAAATCTTATTTTATAGTTTCTAATAAATAAGTTTAGGTTTTAAAGTATTTTTGCCCCAGTTTCCTGTGGAAAAAACAGAAATCAAATTGGTGTGAAGGCATTCCTGCTCCCTCCCTTATTTCTGACCTCAATCTGTCCTAAGTACCTAGCATAGCTTCTGAATCTCACTAGGTAAAGTTGATCATTGGCTGACCATAGCTGACAAGGGATTGTCTTTGGGTTGTTTTTATAATCCTTTCCTTGTTTGGAACTCATCTGCTTCGTGTCAGTAGCTTGCATTAACACCTTTCAGTTTACATAAGGGTTTTTTTTAAGTCAGTCAACAGGCATTTATTATTTACGCCGTGCCAGGCACCATGCTGAACACTGGGGATACAGAGAGACAGAAAAACAATCCCTTCTCTAAGGAGCTCACATCCTGATGAGGGAGACAAATTGTGATTAAATAGGTTCATACAAGATATATGCAGCTTCCATCCAATTACCACCATTGGGTATGATGAAAGCATGTGAAAATTCTGTCAGATGTGTAATGTTTGGAACCACTTGTTTTAGTCATTGAAGGAAGGAAGGAGGACTCACAGATTTTTAAAAGAATCTAATCCAAGGAGTTTATACTTTATCAGTTCAAGAAATATTTGTTAAGAGCCTGCTATGTGCCAGGCACTGTACTGAGCACTAGAAATACAAATAAGAAAAAAATCTGCCCTCAAGGAGTTTATAATCCAATGGGGAAGTACAATATGCAAAGGGAAGCTAGAAATGTAGGGGTGCGAGGGAAGGAGCTCAGACCCAAGGGCATCTTGTTCTGTGATGTTTGAAACTAGCAAAGCTGCAGATGGAAAGTGGAACGTGAGTGGGAAAGTCCAAATCCTGCCCTCTCTAAAGGAAAACTTTGGGAGGAATTTAATGTTCCAGCCTCTGGCCCTCCCATTGGACTTTTATTTAGAGGGATAAAACAAAAGCTTAAAATGTGACACCAGGGAGTTGGGCTAGACATCAGGAAAATCTCTCTTGACATAAAGTTGGAACTACTGAATGAATCACCACAGGGATTTGTGAAGTTGTTTCCAAGGGCAGAGCTGGGAGGAAAGAGGGGTAGAAGTTACAAGGAGACAAATGTAGATTTGGGTAAGTATTCTTTCATGACAGCTACCTCACAGTAGGCAGGCAGGTGTCCTATCCTGGTTTCCCCGTGAGTGAAAGTATTCAGATTAAAGCGTTGCGGCCAGCTTGTTAGCTCTGTTGTGAGGCAGTCTTGGTCAGCCTTGGGCTGAGCTAAATGACCTCTGAGTTCTCCTTCCAACTAAGAGATTCTGTAAAACTAAGAGATCCTTGTTAGACACAGCGCTGCTTTTAGTTAATAGAGCCTGGAATTTTATGACTGTGTATTTATGTGTGTATATGAATATAAACAGATAGATACCTATATGTGTGTACATATATATATATATATATATGTATATTTAATTCAATCAATATGTAGTAAGTGCCATCTGTGCTTAAGGCATTGTGCTAAGCACTGGGGAGACATAAAGAGATCAAAGATAGATACTGACCTCAAGGAGCTTACAACATGCAAACAAATATATACAAAGTAAGCTATATACAGGATAAATAGGAAATAATTAAGAGAGAAGGTACTGGAATTAAAGGGTATTAGAGAAGGCTTCTGTATATATTTACATACACATACATATATTTATATACATACACATATATTTACATACACATATACATAGTCACAAAATCATAGGCTCTATTATCTAAAAGAGTTTTTCTATACATATACATGAGTCTATATACCTATATAGTTAAGAATATGACATTGTGGTTAGTTCTGGGTTCAAGTCCTGTCTCTAGCACATAACAAATACTATCTCGGTGCCCTGGGCAAGTCACTTAACCTCTCAATGCCCCAGACAATTCTCTAAATTTATAAGTTGTAGAGAAGGTCCCAGCTGACGCTGGTAGAGGGTGTCTCTTCTTCCTGGAGTTCATATTCTGATGAAATCCAGGGTCCAGTTGTTATGCTGTATCTTTACAACCTAGACAATGTCCCTAACAGCACACCCACAATTGTATCTCCATCAGCAGTATCTAAAATTGGGGCGGGAACGTCATTTGACTTAATTTTAAGTAAGTCAACCATGACCTTGAATTGGATAGATGAGTCAAGGAATTTGGCATTCATTTGAATTATACTTCAAAATTTTGTTGACTCTTTGTGACCTTGTGTGGCCCATGGAGTTTTCTTGGCAAGGATGCGGGAGTGGCTGGCCATTTCCTTCTCCAGTGGATTAAGAGGTTCAGTGATTCGTCCAGGGTCACACAGCTAGTAAGCATCTGAGACTGGATTTGAGTTCAGGTCCTCCTAGTTCTAGGTACATGAAACCATTTAGCTGCCTCTAATTTTTTGACAGCCTCTTAATTGTACCATAACACAGAGAGCTTCTCACACCTAAAGAAAGGCCCCTCGCTTCAAGATCAGGCCATTATGATTGTTCGGCCTAGAAGGCCAGCTCCTTGTCAGGCCTGGCAGCCCCAGCACAATGATTCCCTACCAGACTACCTCATTAGCATTTAGATTTTGTCCACATTGAGCTCTCTCTAATGGGGTTTCAATTTAAATGATCATAAATGTGGGCTCCATAATTACAACCAAAGTGGCATAGATCTCTTCTACTTCTTTCCTTTCTTTCTTGGCACATGACCTTTGCATGAATTTAAAATTTAGGAGGGCAGTTTAGGAGTACCGTAAAACTTTGCATGTGCTTGTCATGCCAGGAAATGAGGCATAGGGCTGGCCAGATTGGATCAGGGCAAGGAGTCCAGCTGAGCCAGACAAGTCTAGCACATAGCAGAAGTTTAGTCAAGCAAAGGGTCCGTGCTAGGGCAAACAAATGTCTTGGGTCTGGGGTGGTAGAGTCCAGCCACTGGGAGGGTCAGTGAAGGAGCTCAGATGGTACTCAATGGCATAAATCAAGAACGTTGTGGCCTCTGATCCTAAGGAAGAGGATGCTTTCTCTCTGGCGCATTATTATGCTTTCTATTTGTTGTAAGGGGCTTTTGGCCCATCGTTATTTATTGTTTCTGGGGTGTATGGGTGTTCAGGGAGGACTGATATCTCTAGTGGATGGGCTTGCCAAACCCTCCTCAGGGCTGCTCATCCACTTTTGGTGTCCACCTGGCACTCTACTCTGACCTATGGCTCCAAGAATCTGTAGCATGCATAGAGGCCACACCCTGGTAGACTGTCTGAGCAGATGGTCTAAACCAGGTTGAGGGTAACCTACGGGCCACATACCTGTCAGTGAGTTAAGTGGGATGTCTATCCCAAGCCTGTGAAGACTTCCCCTGGTGGAATGAGGGGATGACAACAGTTTGTTCCAGCAGCCATGAAGGTGACTAAAGCAGGCACTCCGAGGTGCTTAGAGCTTGGTTAGATACTAATGATGCCAAGGCCATCCACTGTGTCCCAGGCCATCACCAGTCATCTTGACTTTTGTCTTGCCACTGGACCTTGATGACTGTAGAAGAGAAAGTGAAGCTGATGACTTTGTGCAATTCCATCTCATGTAGATCTAATTCAGCAGCAAGTCAAGGCATCACCCTATGATGTCTTTGAAAATGAAGGAACAAGAACAACATTTATGGTCTTTGGAATGGTCTTCAGGTAGATCTGGGCTGAGGCAGAGAGAGGTTAACCTTCAGCACCAGGGCCACCTTTTTTTTCTTTGGAGGGGGGCGGTGAGGCACTTGGGCTCAAGTGACTTGCCCAAGGTCACACAGCTATTAAAATGTCAAGTGTCTGAGGCCAGATTTGAACTCAGTTCCTCCTGACTCCTGGGCTGGTGCTGTATTCACTGCACTACCTAGGTGCCCAGACCAGTGCCACCTTCTGTGTAAGGGCATTCATTCCTTGGAGCCTTTTCAATTATTTGGATGCTTCCTCTTGGAGAATATGCAAAATCTACAACACTTGAAAACTGCCAACTTTTGGTTGATTCACAGGGTGATAGTAAAACCATTTGCTGGGTCTTCATAGCCCAGTGGCCATTACTGCATTATAGTGCAGATGACAAATTCTTTTCAACTACTTTTTTTTCTCATGTTTGATTTTGTGCAGTAGACGCATGTACACAAGCCATTCCTTTGATGGTTAAATGACATTTTCACTTTCACTTCCTTAAAAATAAAAGAACACAACCATCTATATTACTTATAATGCCCTTTTAGAGGCTTGAACTAAAAACAACTTTTCTCTTTATATTTCTTTTCCTCTGACACACAATGAGTTTGATTTCCTGTTCCAGATTTCTAACTCTAGTACAGCCTCTGCAGTTCTGTGATCCTAAGGCAAGGAGCTAAGTCCTCTCTTGCTCAGATTTCTCCTCCTCAAATGGAGAATGTGTCCATGATCTCCCTGGAGTGATTATTGTGAGGGGAAGCTAGACTATACTCTGCAACAGTCAAGGGTTAAGTCATGATGATGGGGGATTTTGTTTTCTTGGCTTCTGATAGTGTAGGAGAAAGAACATGGATCCTTTTTGGTTCCTTTTCTACCCCATTAATCTCCATAAATGAGACATGTTTTTTAGTTACAGCCCAGCTAGAGAAAGTGCATATGTTAAACCAGATGGACGAAATTAACAGTTTCATTAAATTGATTTTAAAATTGTCAGTTTCACGATGACACCAAAGCAATCACGGTGTTGGTTTTGTGCCATGATTGGAAATTCAGACTTCAAAGAATGTGTGAAACTAGCAGTTTTGTCTTGGAATTAAAATTTTTAAATTGCCTTCCCTCTCACTGCTGAATGCTTAGTTCTTTCACAGCAAAGACTGATTCATGCATTCATTTAAGCTCAGAATTTTAATTATTTAAAAGGAATTTTAAAAATCTTTTAAAAACACACGACTTCCAACTCTATGAGATTTCTAGACCTAGAAGCTCAAGTCTTATGAGTAATTCCCCTCCCGGCCCTTGTTATCCAAGACTTCTTAACCACTAGAGCACTGATGCTAATAATTTCTGGAGTTACAGGCCAGGGGCCATAGGAGTCACACATTTTTATGAAGCTTATTCCACCTTCACAGAATTATAGAATTTGAGAACCGTAAGGGACTTAGGTCTAACCCATTTACGAAGGCATCCTCACTGTAAAATACTTACCGGGTGGTTGTTCAGCCTCTGTTTACAGATTCACCACCTCTCAAAGCAGCCCGTGCTTTAATCATTAGGAAGCTTTTGCTGATATCAAACCTAAATTGTTTTCTGTACTTTCCGCCCCTGTTCCTTCTTCTTCCCTTTGGAGCAGAACACATATAATTCCCATGACAATCTTTCAGCCCCCCGCCCCTCCTCCCCCCCAGGCCTTCTCTTCTTCTGGCTCAACAAGCACCAGAACTGGAGTCCGTGGGTATTCAGGCCCAACTAATCATTGTATTCAAGTTTTTGGCCCAACAGGTGAGGATTGGACAAATAACATTAATGTTTAAAAACACTTTGCTATGAATACAGCACCTGAGAGGAATAAATATTTAAAAGTAAATCTGTGAATAAGTTTGAATAGGATTTATTTTTAAAACTTCACTTGAGTGCTGCAATTTCTGTTGAGTAGAGAGAAGATTAGATTTGTTGGGTAAAATAAGATTCTTAATTGTAGCGTGTTCCAGTGGATCTGTGACCTCAGTGAGGTAGACGTTCCTACAGTGATACAGATTGCAGCACTTCCATGCCAGTCCTTCCTGAGTGCTTTTTCTTTATGTGTTCCTCACTTTCTCCTGATGTGATGAGAATACCAATGGGGCACTGGGCTTTCTACCTGCCATTGCTTGCCCTTTCCACATGACTAGTACATCTTTTCTGTTGTAGATTCCCTAAAATCTTCTTTACTCCTCAAAAAATTCACTTTTCCTCCTTTGTTGTGTGTTGTTGCCTACTCATACTCACCGTACTCTTTTCCCTAGCAATTCATGATAGCCCCTGAATTGAGTTGTGCAAGGTCAAAATCCAGATCCACATCCCAAAACATTTTGTGGTTTGGAGTCACTCTTTCATTGCCTGAAGACTCTTGATTCCTGGTAGTGGCTGATAGCTTACCAGGGAGGTTTGTATAATTAGAAGCCAGGACCATCACATTTTCCTCCGTACTTCAAGTAGCAAGATGGAGACAGCCAAACATTCCCCCTCCTCATAGCTCAATACTTGAATTGCCCTTGAGTTATGAGGAGAGGAACATGTTGGTAGCTTCAAGACTATAGCCAACCTCTCGTTTTTAACTACATCTTTTATGCTTGCTCTCCCAAATGGCTCTTGCTGTTTTGTGTGTTGATTCTTCAGTAGTTGAGTGGAAAATCTAAAATAAAGTAATGAAAAAAAGCTTCTTGACTCCATAGGAAAATTCTTGTTGAATATCACAGTTTTCAAGCAGAAAAGAAAGAGTTTAGACTACTTGAAAATATCTCTTTAGAAGTGAATCATCTGTGTCACCTAACACCCAGCAGGAATTTTTTATGATACTCCATCTAGCACAGGGTCTGCCTTGCACACAGTAGGCTCTCAATAAATACATGAAGGAATGAATAATAAAGAATGTCTAGAAAATTAGGAGATAGTGGTAACTGGAATGGCTGTTCCATAAAACCCTCAAGTTTTGCTTAAGTACTAATAAATTTATAGGTTCACAGGAAGGCTTTGTAAGATGATATGTAGCTTAAGGAATCTGAATAATCAGTTTCTGGCTCACAGCAGTGTTTTTAAAGAAAACTAGGTACTTACATCTTATACATGGCAACCCCAGGAAGGAATTGGAGACAAAAGGTGACAAGAAAGCATCCAGTTCAGAGGTGGGGGGCAAGACAACTGGGGGACCTGCACAACTTTTTTTTCAGAATAACTAAGGAAATATTAGAAGAAAAATAGACTTTTCTTAAGAAAATCTAATAGAAGAAACCTCTCTAAGAGTTTCAGTGGTCCTGATTTGGTAGTGAGTCACACTGAATAAATTGCTCTCTGGGGGGATCTTTTCAGCTATATATGGTGAATCAGTTTTCCCAGGGTACTAGGCAGTGATTTAGAACCTAGGAAGAAGTCATTTGCAAAATGACGTTGTAGCATCCCAGAAGAGTTTAATTTACCTCCCCTGAGGGTGGTTTACCTTGACTCACTGTAGGATCAGTCATGACAATAACTCAGGTAATTTAATTGGCTTTCTCCCCATTCTTTCCAGAATCCTGGCCATCTCATGGTAATTAATTTTGTGTGCCCTGAATTATGTTATTTCCAGTGCCAGGAAGCCAAAATGATTCAGTGCTCGAAGTTGGTGGGAGGATATTTGAGAAAGCTGTAAAGAGACTCTCCGGCATTGACGGTCTACATCAAATTAGCTCCATTATGCCCTCCCTGATGGATTCCAGCTGCTGTGGATACCATAAAGCATCCTACTTCCTTGCAGTCTTTTATGAAACTGGACTAAATGTGCCTATAGATCACCTACAGGTAGAGTATTTCATGGATTTTGCTGATATCAATAACCGTCTTTACATTTTTTTTTCTTAGCAGTAATTTTAAAAAATTGTTGAAGAGGTTGAGAAGGTAGAATAGTTGATGTTCATCTTGGTTGGTAGAACTGGCCATTTCTAACTCCCCAGGGTGCTCTGGAGCTCTTTAGGTAGAAGAGAAATAGCCAATGAATGAGGTAACGCCAGAATGCTGAGGCTACTGCCTGAACATTTGACTAAGAGAGGAAGTTATATCTCTTCGGGAAATGCAACCTCAGACAAAGTACTGGTTTTCATCATCCAAAGAAGCACTTTTACTACTGTGTACAGCAACTCCTTGAGCATTTGGGAGCAGATGATTTCTTTAAAGAAAATCTTGGCCCTCTCTCCCCAAAACCAAATTTTGATAAATGCTTGACTTTGATTACTTTAGCCTGTTTTATCCTGATCCTTTAGCTAAGGGAAATAATTTGGGCCTATGGTCAAAGCATAGCCACAGCTGCCCCTCTCCCACCCTTGCCCTAGAAATAGAATGACCATGCCAGAGAGGGTTTAAAACCAAACGGAACAAATTTATGATGCAGCTTAATCTAATATTTTGTGTTCACTTTTCATAAACACTATAAAATGTTGCCTGATCTGCATATTATTTTCTGATTTCCATATTTTGTTGATTATCCTTGATCCCTGGATTACCACAGAGCACAGACAACTGGAAGTTGCTTCCCTGATTGTGCAAAGACATTGCCACTTCTTTTCAGTACCTTGTTGGTGGTCTTTATGAGTTTTATTTGGAGTTTCACCCCTAATGTTGTGGAGAAACCTGGGTGGGGGGAGTCCCAGGAAGGCAGCATCACCTAGTAGGGTCAGGAACCTGAACTCTAACCTGGAGTGCACCACAAACCAACGAGGTGACCTCTGGAGCAAATCATTTTAGACCTTTGTTACAGGGCCTGAGTTTGAATCTTGACCCTGCTAACTTGCTACCTTTGTGACCTAGGGCAAGTCATTTCACTTGCATGGGGCTCCGAGAAGAGAAGGTAGAGGAGGAAGCCAGCTAACAAAGGTTAGACTAGGTGATTTCATCCCTTCCAGATCTAAGGGTCTGGGACTCTATGGTCCAAAACTCTTCAACTGTATAAAGGTATAATTCCTGATCTGTGCTGAGCAGCTCCTCTCTATTTCTACTGATGAAAGAATGAAAGGACTTTTAATTTGCCCTAATCCTGTTTCCTCCTTGGAGCACCACCTCCTATATACAATCTCTCCTGATCCTTCCCCATGTTTAGTTAGTTAATGTTTCATATGTACTTACATGTACATGTTTTTCCTTTGACTAAATATAAGCTGCTTGAGGGTAGGATTTCATTTTTATTTTAGTATACTCAGCATCCAGTGCCAGCCCCAGTACATAGTAGTTGCTTAATAAATGCTTGTTGATTGATCTGTAAATGAGGGATAAAAATGCTTGTATTCTGTACTTAATGGGAATAAGATAAAGTGATTTGCATTTTTGGATGTGTTATATCATATGGAAGAATCTCATTGTGTTAGCTGTTGCGAAACACTGAAGTTCATACTAAGTCTTTCTCTGTTTCGTAAGAAAATAACAATAGCTTTCTGAGAGAATTTGGCAGCAGTCTTTCCTCCCACTTGAACTATTGAAAGAACCTTCTCATTGGTCTCTCTGTCTCAACACTCTCCACAATCCTCCATTCAACCGCTAGAGTAATTTTCCTAAAGTGTGGATTTGACTAAGGTCACCCTCTACTCAACCAACTCTAATGCAAGTTCGAACAAAATTTCTCTGTCGGACATTTAAAGCTCTTCATCTCACCTTTCCAGTCTTCCTTCTTTCTATCCTTTCGATTGACTCCCCTCCAAGTACTCTACGATCCCGCTACACTGACCTCCTTGCTGATCCTTGCCCTCCCATCTCCATATCCTTCTTCTGGTTGCCCTCCATACTTGAAATACTCTCCTACTTTACTTTCACCTCTGGTTTCCCTGGCTTCCTTCAAGACTCAGCTTGCATTCCACTTTCTACAGGAGGCCTTTCCTGGACCCTCTCCCTTCCCCCAGCTGCTAGCATCTTCCTCCTCAGATTACCTTCTATCTACTCTCTACATAATACCTTACCTATATTACCTGTACCTTATCTTAGGCAGCTTGGTGGTATAGTAGATGAGTGCTAGAGTCAGAAGACCTGAGTTCAAATCCAGGCTCAGACTCTCTTTACTAGCTGTGTGACCCTGCAAGTTATTTAACCTCTCTCTACCCTAGTTTCCTTATCTGTAAAATAGGGATAATAACATCTAATTTCCGGGTTGTTATGAGGATCAACTGAGATAAATTGGCAAAATGCTTTGCAAATGTTAAGGGGTCATAGAAATGCAAGCTATTATTATCCCTTAGTTATTTACAGGTTGTCTCCTCCATTACAATATCAGCTCCTTGAGGACTGGTACTATTTTTACCTATATTCCTCTTTCCAACTCTTTTTGTTCAGTCATTTTTAGTGATGTCTGATTCCTCATGACTCCATGATGTTTGGCAAATATATATATATGTGTGTGTGTGTGTATATGTATATGTATATATACACATATACATATGTATGCATATGTGTAGTATCTATGTGTGTATCTATGTGTGTATATATGTATGTATATATATGTTCTTGGTATATATAAAGATGTGTGTATGTATATGTGTGTATATATATATGTGTGTATATATATATGTTCTTGGTATATATAAAAATGGAGTGGCTTGCCATTTCTTTCTCCAGCTCATTTTACAAATGAGGAACTAAGGCAAACAGTGTTGTTAAAGTGACTTGACCAGGGTCACACAACTAGTAAGTGTCTGAGGACAGATTTGAACTTAGAAGATGCATCTTCTTGACTCCAGGACCAGCACTCTATCCACACTCTTAGACCAGATCAGTGAATCAGGAAACATTTATTAAACCTGTGATATGTGATAGGCAGAATGCTAAGTGCTGGAGATCCAATGATAAAAAACAAAACAAGCAGTCCTTGCTTTCAAGAAGCTTACATCTAATGCAGAAGACAACACGCACATATATACAGGACAAATGAACAAATAGGTAAGTTGGGGAAATCAGGAAAGGCTTCCTATAGAAGGTGGAGATTGAGCTGAGTCTCAAATGAAGCTAGGGATTCTCTGAGGTGGGGTGCACATTCCAGATTCTGAGGGTGCCCAGAGAAAAGATAAGAAGGGATCCTGAGTGCTGTGTGTAAGGAATGGAGAAAAGCACAGTTTATCTGGACCAGGAGTACTCACAGAAGAATAATTTATAATGAATTAGAAAAATAGGTTCGGTTCAAGTTGTGAAGGTCTTTAAAAACTAAATAAGATAATTTACATTCTATTCTAAGGAAAACAGGAAGCCATTGGAATACAATGAGATAGGAGAGAGATAATCATATGTACACCTTAAAATCACCGTGATAACTGTATAAAGGACAGATTGGAGTGGGGAGAGACTTGAGGGAGGGAGAACAATTAAATTGATTTTTCAGCATCCATGGCAAATGAGTGGTTCTGTGATAATTGTTATTCTTATGGCCCTTTTGTCCATTTTGTTTTTGAAACAGGGCATGCTGTATAGCTTGGTTGGTGCCCAGGGGAGTGAGAGACTGTCTGCAATGAATCTTGGGTACAAACATTACCAGGGTGTTGATGATTACCCACTCGACTGGGAACTGTCATACGCCTATTACAGCAACATTGCCACGAAGACCCCTCTCGATCAACACACTCTGCAAGGAGATCAGGTATGCAGAATTAATGAACAGGGAGAATTTACTACATACCATATATATATAGGGCTTTAAAAGTACCTACAGTGCTTGCATCTGTTGCTGATTTATTCCTGAATTCCTAGAGAAGGCATCTCACTAAGTTGAGAGGAGAGCTTGTTAAAGGCATTCATCATATCCTGTTTCTCCATTCTCTGTTAGCAAGAATGAAAACAAGAGCGATCTCATTTCTGTCTGTGAGAACCTCTATAGGGTTAGAAGGGGGAAGGATGGGATTTGAAGAATTGGACTCCTCTCTAAATTTGTTACTGTGATGAGAGGGTGCCCCCCTGCCCCTGATCCATCTCCAATGCATAAAAGAAACCGGTATAATGACTTCTCTTCTAGACACCATAATGAAATGAGGCTAAGGACCAGTGACTTCCAGATGGCAGGTGTAGATTGGTATAAAGAGGGCGGTAGCGATAGCATGCTAAGTGAGGAACAAGAGATAGTTGTCAGCTATTAAAAATAACCCCAACTAACTGTAGCCCCAAATCTGAGTTTTATTGCACTATTTGTTCTGATCCAATACAGTAGGAAAATTCTGGATTTAGTAAATTTAGTAGCAGATGGAGTCGTAGTAGAAGACTTAGATTTGATGCCTAGATATCTGGCCACTGTAGCGGAAGCATTAACCTCTCTGAGGTTTAGTTTCCTCATCTGATAAATAGAAGTAAGGGCAATTGCATTATCTACTTGACAGGCTTTTTGTGAGAAAATTACTTTGTAAACTATAGAATATTATGGAAAGGTGAGCGGTGATGATGATGATGTCCATACATGTCCTTCCAAAAGATAAAGAATTTGTAGCAGGGAATCTCTATATCTCTAAACAAAAATTGATTGAGAAAGACTGACCTTTACTCCTAACTTTGCAGCTCTCAAAACTTAGTAGATTTCCTTACCATCTCTATGCTGATGATTTTCAGATCTACCTATCCTACTTTCACCTCTCTGCTGAGCTCAGATCTTACCTCTCCAACTGCCTTTCAGACATCTCAAACTGGATGAACTGTGGACAGCAACATGTCTAAAACCAAACTCATTACTCCCCCCACCCCTACTCCCTACATTTTCTGTTACTATAGAGGGCAACACCATCCTCTCGGTCCCTCAAACGCACAACCCAGGTATCAGTCTCAACTCCTTATTGTCTTTCACCTTTCCTATCCAACATATTGACAAGGCCTGTCATTTCCTGTACCATCCCTCAAATATTTCCCCTTCTCTCACCTATCTTGATGATTGCAGGCTCTTATCACCTCATGCCTAAACTATTGCAATAGTCTGCTCGTGGGCCTGCCTCAAGTCTCCCCCTGGCCCAAACCATCCTCCATTCAGTCACCAAAATGAATTTCCTAAAGCACAAGTTTGACATGTCACTTAATAAATTCCCATGGTTCCCTATCACATCCAGGGTCAAATACGAAATCTTATTTGCCTTTCAAAACTCTTCATAACCTAGACCCCTCTTACCCTTCCAGTCTTCTTATACCAGGAGTGGGGAACCTGGGGCCTCAAGATCACCTGTGGCCTTCTAAGTCCTCAAGTGTGGCCCTTTGACTGAACCCAAACTTTGCAGAAATCCCCTTAATAAAAGAATTTGTTCTGTAAAACTTGGACTCAGTCAAAAGGCCATACCCAGGGCCACCTCTGTCTTACACATTTTTCCCTGACGTATACTCTGATGCAGTGACACTGGCCTCCTGACTGTTCCATGACCAAGGCACTTTATCTCTGAGCTTCAGACATTCTCTCTGGCTGTCCCCCAATCCTGGAACACTCTCCCTTTCCTTTAAGTCCCATCTAAAATTGCATCTTCCACTGGAAGCCTTTTCAAACCCCTCTTCATTCTAATGCCTTCCCTCTCTTAATTTATTTATCCTGTTTATCCTGTCCATATGGCTTCGTATATATTTGTTTGTATTTTATCTCTCCCTTTAGATAATGAGCCCTTTGAGGGCAAGGACTGTCTTTGGCTTCTTTTTGGATCCTCAGTGTTTAGCATGGTGCCTGGCACACAGTAGGCGTTTTATTAATAACTGTTAATTCACTGACTGAGTTGTGCTACTAGTTATCTCTGTTTTTGGAGTGTTTTTGAGGATCTAGTAGAGATAGAGGCCAGGGATAGAGGCTGGACCTCTAATTTCATGGCTAAAAGAAACTATTTATGGCACAAGGGAATCCCCATTTTTCCCTTAACCCTCCCCTGATGCAGGTCAGCATGGTCTCTGTTCCTTGGGTAGTCTTAGAAAACTGCTGAGAGGTTTAGTGGCCTGCCCCCAGTTACACAACCTGTATGTGTCAAATGTGAGACTTAACCTTAGGTTTTCCTGGCTCCAAGGCTGGCTATACCACATTCCCTATGCTGCACTTTAAAATAAAAAAAAAAATTTATAATAAGTGGAAATGATGGTTTGCATTGAGGCACCATGGCTGCCTCATAGATGGAAGGTAAGGTTCATATCCCACTTCTAGCCCATCCTGGCTTTGAGACCCCAGGCAATCCTCTTAACATCTCAGTACCCCAAAACCAAACTCATTATTCCCCCCACCCCTGACACCACCTCCTCCCTACCTTCTCTATTACTAGAGTAATTGTAACTCAAGCTGATAAGATTTTTAGTTGTAGACAAGATGTTAATCTGCTTTGGTAGAGGGATTTTCTCCAATGAAAGCGCACTTCCTATAAAAGTCAATATATAGTTAAAGTTATCAGGACTTTATCTTGAAGAAAGATGTTAGCTGATGATGGAAATTAGTATTTAATAAGAGTTAATCATGAAGAATTTTGATCACTATATTTTTTTAGATAGTTCATAGTGATCCATTATGAAATGGAAATTTAATTATACTGAGGAATTCTGTAAACTCTTAAGCATTTCCCCCAGTGGAGGAGAACATCAGTACAGAGTATGGAAATGGATGATCCACCCAAGTGGATGGTCATTGTTGGAACTATGCCACCTTGTACCCTTCTTAACTGGGCACATGTGCCTGCTGCGGATCTGGCTCATTACCCTGACCTAGCTAGACAATGCAGGATGGCTTTTTGAATGCACGTGGCAGTCTTTAGTGCAAATAACATGCCTGTGGCTGGCTGAGCCAGATTTGGGTGGTCTAGGACATCAAACTTAACTGTCCTTGTGGTTGTGAAGTAAATGATTACTCTCCCTTTAGCATAAGGGTGTCCAATAATTGTTTCTTTCTTTATATTCTTATTTCCAGTACCTAGCTCAGTGCTTGACACCACAGTAGGTGCTTAATAAATGGTTATTAATTGATTTAGTCAGAGATATAGAAGGAAACTAATGGATTCCTTTCCTACTGAAAATTGAATGTGTGATATTTGGCCCTTCTGAAATGAAGCCCGTTTATTTATTTGCCCCCCATGTGGCCAGGGCCAGGAAAGATGAAATGAGATGTTCTTCCTTGCTGATAGAAAACAACACGATGAAAAATTGTACCTGCAAATTAGTCAGGAGGACTGTATCAGAACTCGTTTCTTTTAGAATACTTAATGAATGGCTTCTTGAGAATTTAAGTGGATGTAATACATTAATTTAAATGTCCCTTTGTTGAAAATCTATTAATTCATCAGTGGCACCAAGCAAATTAACACACTGCAAGAAGCCAGACCTTTGGTTAACAAAGGAAGTGTCAGCTTAAGAAAAGGAATTAAGAAAAGGTAGTGTTTTTTTCTCTCCATTTTCTTTAGAATATGAATATGATCTACTTAATTTACAGTAATCTCTAATTTAATTTTACGGTAAACTCTAATGGTAATCTCACTTCAGATCTCCCTTTTTTATGGCTGAGTAGGAAACTGTTTTAGCTTTAATAGAAAGCTAAACAGCAACATTTATGTGTCTTGATTTTTTTCCCCAGGGCCATTGGGTTATTTTTAAAAATTCCCATCATCCTGACATTAGCAATTAGAACATTATTTCCTGTCTAGATTTGGCCAAATTGTGTGTGTCTTTAATATACAAAGTGATAGAATGCGAGTGTGTTAATGTCTTGGGATGAGTAAGGTAAGTTTATTCAGAAGGTATTGTTCTCCCAAAAAGTAATTATCATGCTTGTGTGATGGCCTGAGTTTAAACCTTGATGTTTTACTGCACAACAACCGGCATTTAATATTCAACGGTAAATACCCAAAGCATCCGACCCACTTTATGCACTGGCTAAATTGCACCCAATGTTTCATTTTAAAATGATGCCCAGTGCTGTTTGAAACCTGAGTATTTCCCACTATTCACTGTTGCCATCAAGGAGAGTATTTTCCCACTCTTTTGTAATATCTCAAATGTTAAATTTCAAGAAATAATTTTGGGGGTGGGGGTGGATAGGGTGGGGCAGGAACCCACATTGCTTCCTAATGGTAGCCGAATATCACAGCTGCCTTATGAACCCCAAGCGCTGGGTTCCCAGTGTCAGCCATGGCAGACCCCAAAGGAGGGTGGCGATAGTAGGCGTTTAAAGGGTGGGTTATAAAATTGCTCTTTCTTCTTACTGAGCACTTAGTGCTCAAGGCCTGCTGGCCAACCCATTAAGTTTTATAACTTGAGAGAATGCAGATGCCTCTGCAACCTGTGGGAGACCGCACTGGAAGCTACAACTTCCCAGCTGCATGAAGTTCTTTCTTCATTCTTCCTTTTTTCTTTTTACCTCAGCACTGCTATTTCTTTCATGAAATACACTTGACGGGAAAGTTATTCGTTATGAGCAGTCATGCTGAGCAGCCAAGCCTCAGCGCTGGGGAGTTTCAATAGCCGGAACTCAGAAGAAACAAAACCAGCTCTCCTTGAGGAGGTTAAAGGCTCAGGTGTTCTGGCTGGCCTTCTGTAGTCTCCAACTTTCAGCTGGAGTCTTGTGCCAGGCTACTTCTTATCCACTTCTCTATCTTTTGCCTGGTAAGCTCAGGTCCTGGCTTCCCTCCAAGGCCCCTTTCCTGGCCAGAGCTGAACAGGACTCTTTTTAAATGCTTTCCCTTCCCCAATTAACGTTAGTGCTAATTAGCACTAATTGACTGTCCCCTGGGCTCACAGCCCTGATTTGGTGCTGTTTACCTCTGTAGTTCCATTAATGTTAGCAGGCAAAGTAGATGACCACCTCTGTTGGAGGATTTCAAGGGCACTGAGAAAGCCGAGAACTACCACTCTGCCTCAATTTTCCCCTTTTTATTGGATTACGCTTGACATCTCTCTGATCCGGTGGTAGTCCCTTTAGATTAAGGCTTTGATCCCTAAAAAATTGAAAAGATCTGTGGGAGAGACAACATTTGAAGCTGCTATCCATCACAGAGGACCTGAGAGCCAGGTTAGAAAGGGAGCCCTCCAGAGTAAATTCATTTTGCTGCTGGCCAGCCCTGGTCTAGGTGACATTAGGGAAATTGCTTAATCTCTCAGGGCCACATTTGCCTCATCTTTCAAATGAGGAGCTCAGACTCCATGATCTCTAAGCCAGTGATGCCCCTGGGTACTTGGCCCTAACTTAGAGCCTTTCACTTTTGCTTTTGTCTTCACAATTTCTGATAATGACTCAGAGCGTCTGGGATTATAAATTCCTAGAGGGCACAGCCTGAGTCTTCCCGTGTGATGTTTAGTAGACATCCTATTGCCGCAGAATCCCTGCAGCAAAGTTCCATTTCCTAGTCTCAGTTACCGAATTGCTTGTTGAAATAGTGCAAATTCTAATGCGACAAAGAACTTAGATGGTCCCCTAAAGTTTGGCCTGTAGCATCATGTTCAGTGTAAGCCCTCAGCAAATATTGACCAGTGTGCTTCCCAGGGAATAAATAGAAGAGAACGGCTTGTACAGTTTTAGCCACAGAAGCTCAGTGGCCTCACATAGAGAGACGGCTGGCAGAGGCTGATATTGGACATTTGTCCCAGCTTACCCCACGCAGCTTCATTGTCTGCCAGTGCCCCGATGCTATATTATAATCCTGCCTTGGGCCCTTAATGTCCTCTTATGGTGTTACAAGACCCTCACTCCACATGTCAACATCTGGAAAACAGACTTAAGCTACATAAATAGAACTCCAGAGTAGACTCTGTGATGCCAGGTGTTTTTATTAACCTTCATTAAGAGAGTGTCAAAAGGGAAATCAAAGCCATTCTCAGTGCTGTCTGGGGCCTCCTTCTCAAATTAGGTCTGGATCCAATATCTCTGGTTGTTTCACCACCTGCTCATGAACGGGTCTGGGAGCAGCCAGAATAGGAATCACTCTGTGAAAGCAAGCCTTGCCTTGTCCTTAGATATCATTATGGCTATGTGACCACTTCTCCCCCCCAAAACATATGAAGACTTATGTTTCTTAATTGTCTTTGTCCGGTTATTTAAAAAAGTTAAATCAACCCTCTAATAAGAGCTGAGATTTGCCATCACTGAAGGTATTTAAGAGATATTCAAGCTGCAGGCTCTGAAAGTGGGGTCAATAGGAGGGGAGAAGGAAAGAAACATTTATTAATCACCATGCCAAGAACTTGACAAATGTCAACTGATTTGATCCTTACCACAGCCTGACCAGGTAGATTGTGATGGTCTTATTAGCATCCAGATAGGTGTTATTGTCATCTCCTTTTTATAATTGGGGAAACTAAGGCAGATAGAGGTGAAATGACTTGTCCATAGTCACACAGTTAGTAAATGTCTGAGGCTAGATTTGAACTCAGGTCTTCCTGATTCCAGGCTCAGTGCTCTATCCATTGAGCCACCTAGCTGGCTCCTTTAGTAGAAGAATTCTAAGTATTGTTTTGGACAATGATTAGGATACATGTTGTTTCATCACTGAGAAGTATCAAGGTGACTACAAGGAAGTGAGAGGACTAAGTCCTAAGCCACACACTCAGAAGAGAGTGAAAGCAGATGTTGTGTCTCTTAAATCTGAATGAACTTGCTGCTCCGTGGCTAATTGTCTTTGATACAGTAGCCTTTTCATCAAGGTGGGTGGAGGAAGGTAGTAGGTGGCAGTATGTCCTCAACCAGAAGTCTCTTGCCGAGTATGTCTTTATCAAGGTAGCTAAGTGGATGAAATTCTGGATCTGGAGTTAGGAAAACCTGAGTCTGAATTCTCCCTTTAGTACTTATTAACAGTGTGAACCTGAGGAAATCACTCAACCTCCACCTGCTTCGGTTCCCTCATTTGTAAAATCAGGATAAAAATAGTACCCACCTCTTATCATATAAGATAATTTATAAAGCACCTGGTAGACCCCCAAAATGCTATGTAAATTCTCACTAGTAAATGCCAGGAACCAACCAGGAAGAGCCAGGGCAGATGTGTTACCCAGAAGGGCTTAGCCCCAAGTATGTTCAGGAGGGGGTTCCTTACACTTAGCAAGGAGTGCATGAGGTGAAATAAATATACTAAGTACACGACCAAGTTAGATAATGTTTAAATAATAGTCATAATGATATCTGTTGATTTGAGTAATTCTATATATTTGGTCACAAAATGAAGTACAACAATAATAGGCTGGCTTTCTCTGGTGTCCCTTAAATCGTCTCTGGAGATAGACCAGAGACCAGTTTCAGTATATTCAGAGCAGAGTAAGTGTGTTGTCCCCTGTTGGGTAGGTTTGCTCCCCTGCTCAAAAAATATGCTGTATTTTAGAGTTTAGGTCAGTCTATTATGCTTATGAAAATGGAAAATGCATAATAACCTTTCACCTTTTGTATCTCCTTGTATCATTCAGGGAACAGAAAGGTGGAGCTGGGAGTCAGGAGACAAAGGTCCTGGTCCTGGGTCTGACTCACCAGGTAGCTTAGTGGCCAAGTCGCTCAACCCCTAGATCTAATTTTCCTTATGCCTAAAATGAAGGGATTGGACCAGATAACCTCCAAGGTGCCTGGGTCATCTCTGATATTCTGTGATTTTGCTTATGTTTTAGGCATATGTAGAAACAATAAGGCTGAAGGATGATGAGATGCTAAAGGTCCAAACTAAAGAAGATGGGGATGTCTTCATGTGGCTGAAACATGAAGCATCAAGAGGCAATGCAGCGGCTCAGGTAAAGATGTGGGCCATCACCTATCTAACAGTGGTACTAAATGGTCAAATGCACTTACTGTAGGAAAAAGGGGGAATTTAGAGTGCAGGAAGGACCAGAGAGATGGGATGGGGGATCTCCCTGGGAGGAAACATACAATCATAAACTGAGAAATGGATGGGACTTCAGAGGTCATGTAATCCTATGCCTTCATTTTACAGATGAAGAAACTGATCTAGATAAATTAAGTGATTTGCCCAAAGTCCACAGGTTCCCATTTTGGCAGAGCTGGGAGCACACATGTAGAAACATGTAGGAAAGGAAGACATGGGAGGACTTAGGAAAGGATCTTACCTGCTTCCTAGAGCACTTTTATGTACTTTGGAAAGATTTTGGGAGGTAAAAGAATGAACTTAAAACTTTGAGAAGCTCGGGAGACTTTCTCCAAGTTATATGGCCTAAATTTCACTTTAATGAAAATGCTCCCATGCAGAATATTGGCTAGGACTGATGGGTACAAGAAAAGTAACCTTATATTCAGTTCAGATGCTGATAAGCGGGGCATTCATTGCCCATGAGTGCTCTTGGGTACTGTTAGCTGCCTCAAGGTATGAGACAAGGGAAAGTGAGAAAACAAGAAGAGGAAGGAAATGGAAACATTAAGAAAGAAATGGAAAGATTAAATTTCAGGACCCTCAGGAAACTTTCCTATTGCTCCCTCTGGTCCCTTAGCTCACCATTCCTATTTATTTGTAAAGTATCTTGTAAACCATAAAACATCATATAAATGCAAACAAGCGTCATCATCATTATAGTTACAGGATAAAAAAAGGGAAAAGAAGACATAGGAAAGTTAGAGATGTATAAAGGGAATGATGGCAAAGTGTTCACAAGAGTTCCCTAAGATTCCTGGGTTCTTGTTCCAGAGGGGATCTCTTTCCTTCTCTCTCTCTCTCTGTGTCTCTGACTCTCTCTCTCTCTCTCTCTCTCTCTCTCTCTCACACACACACACACACATACACACTCTCTCTCTCCTACATATATGTAGTATGTGTATATACACACATACTACATATGTGTAGTATGTGTGTATATACACACATATATGTATAGGTACATATAGGTACATACATACACCTGTGTATATTTCTATATATATGCACATATATACATACACATATATATCTATAGCTCTCTAATAATAGATATCTGTACGTATACCTATCTATCTTCTTTGTCAAACAAGTGAGGCCTGGAATTTTGGAAATTTTATCAGACACATCCCCTTGGAGACCATAGTGGTTTTATTGGCTTAAAATAATAGAAAAGGCATTTCCATTGTCTCATGAGGAGAAAGGTTTTGAGTATTGAACAAGTTCATTTTCACAGGACCATTTGATAAGAGAGTAGACTAGGAGGAGAAGATTGCTATTAAATGGATGTTGTTGATAACGGAAGCCTCTCATAGGGGATCTGTGTTTGACTCAGTGCTGCCTAATTTTGTCAGAGACTTGGATAATGGTAGCTACATGGCAGCCTCATCAAATCTGCAGGTGACATCAGGTTTAGGGGGGTGGTTGATGCACTGGGTGGCAGTGGAACACAAAAGGATCATGATCGGTTAGAACATTGGACTGAATGTAGTCAGAAGAAATTTAAGAAGGTTAAGTATAAATTTTCACATAGGTTCAAAAAGAAAAAAAAACCTTTGCAATTATAAGATGAGTGAGTTTGGCTATTAAGGAGTGTCTCTGAAAAAGATCTGGGGATTATACTGGACCACAAACTTCATCTGCATTAGCCGATGCTGTGGCATGGCTGTGAGAAATGTTTGATATGTTCCGGGGATGCATTGAGGGAAGCCAAACTTTCAGGGAGAAGAGGTTACTTCTGACAACTGCTCCTGAGAATTCAATAACTTAACGTTTAGTCTTAGAAGGCTTTAATCAATTCTTAAATAACCATATCCTCAGAATCATGTCTTATGTTTCATATGATCACATATTGCTAAGAAAGTCACAGAATGTGGGTGGATATTGGCATGTTGTCCTTTGTTCTAGTAAGACCATTTCTGAAATTTTGTTTTCCAGTATTCTGGATTTTAGGAAGGTCATTGATAAACTGGAGAGCTTCCAGAGGAAGATAAGCAGCATGGTGAATGGTCTCAAGTCTGTTCTGTCTGAGGATTAGTGGAAGGACCTGTGGGCATTCAGCCTGGCTAAATGAAGACTCTTAGGAAAGTCATGAGATTGGTCTTTAAGAATTTTAAGGGCTGTCATATGGAATATTAAATTAGACTTCTTCTGTTTGACTCCAGAGAGAGACAAAATTAGGTTTGATGTTAGGAAAAACTCCTTCACAATTAAAGCTGTCCAAAGGGAAGGAGGGATTCTTCCTTCTTGAAGGTTTTCAGACAAAGACCTGATTGGCAGATTGTAGCATTGGACTGGATGGCTACTGACCTCCCTTCCAACTCTGTAATTCTGGGATTCTGGGATACCTCCATTTCTGCTTATCGCTCTCTCCCTCCACGTACTCACACCAAGATATACTCGCTCCCTGGCTTCTATTAGGGTATTTCTAATTACACAGTGATTAAAGGCTATGGTTATCAGTTGGAAAACATAGCATGTCAATCACCTTGCTGGTGGCTGTGGATAACAAAATACACTGGGCTGAATGTTTTCTGTTTTAGAAAAAGCCTGAAGTTAACCATAACTTATGGAAGTCATTTTGAAAAACCATCATCATAATTATTAATATTTGTTGTTTAAGCAACGGTTGGCACAGATGCTATTCTGGGGACAGCAAGGCGTGGCTAAAAACCCCGAAGCAGCAATAGAGTGGTATGCAAAGGGTGCTTTGGAGACCGAAGACCCCGCGTTAATATATGATTATGCCATTGTATTATTCAAGGTAAGAATAACTTAATTTGTGCCTAAATTTTGCAGCTCCCATCAGAATTGCAGAACAGTTTCCTGGAGGCATATGTGCAAACAGGGAGTAGGTAATTAAATAACTTAGAATTTGCTTCCCATCACTCACTCTAGGGAGAGTTAGCTGATAAGAGGTAGAGTGAGAATTGCTCACTCCCCCAGTTTTTTTTTTAAATAACTGTTTCTATGTTTGACTCTTTGACAGCTGAATTCTTTAAGAGATGTCCCTGTTTTTTAGTTTAATGCCTTCACCTGGTCTTGTTGGATAGCCATTTATTTATATCACATGCACACGTGTGCATGCACACACACACACACACACAGTCTATATAATGCCCATGTTGGGCCAGAAATCACACCTGTGTCTGATTTGCTGATATTAAGATCCTGCTCCTGAATTTAAAGCCTTTTAATTAACCCTTACTGACTCAAGTAGTAGGGAGTTGGAAGAGAAAATCTTTAGCGATAGTCTCAGCATGGCTATTTCATGCTAACATGCCACCAATACTGGATTTCGAGTTGGAAGGGACCTTTGAGATCTTCTACATCAGTCAGCTCATTTTTCAGATGAGGACATTGAGACTAAGAAAAGTTAAGTGACTTGCCTTGGATTCGTGGAATCCAGGTCCTCCGAACACGCACATGGTGCTCTTTCCACTAAACCTTACAGCCTTTCACTACTTGGGTGTTCGTAAAAATCAAGGGCCAAAGAGCAGCATAGCTACATCACTGTGTTCTTCCACAGAGCCAGGCATCGAGGCTCTGTGACTGTTGCTACTCATCAGACACTGGCTTTATCTCCCCTCCCCAGTCTGTGACTGAAAATATCCATGTTCATCACCCGCAGAGGTGGATTCATTTCGATTTCCTACCTTCTTTTTCCAGTCTTAATCATCCCACCTCCCTTAACATGTTCTCATGGGTCCAAATTTAATCATCTTTTTGTCTTTGTAATGAATCTTAGCTTGACCCAGTGGAAGCAGCCTAGTTAAGTCTTTAGCTTCCGACCAGATTACAACTGTTTGAGCATCTATCTGGTACAGAGAAACTCTGTCTGTACTAAGCTGCTTCTTCTCTTGGGAAGATCAGATGGGATAGGGATAGGGCTTGGACCCATGATTTCATGAGTAGGGAATTCCTAGATGGGAAATTTTTTTTATCAATGCAGGGCATCATCTTCAATGCATCTTATAATCTTTGAGACTCTACATGCCCAGAGCGCTAAGAAATAAAGTAATTTGCCTGGGGTCACAAAGCCAATCTATATTAGAAATGAAATGTGAACCCCAGTCATCCTGTCTCCAAAGCCAGCACTTTCTACTACCTGATAGAACAAGGTCCATATATTGTGTTTCCGTGGTCTCTTTTTGAATACAAAAAGGGCATTAGTGATGTTGATGAACATTGCTTGTTTGAGCCCCCAGCAGATGGTCATGTCATAGTGCTTATTTCTACAGTGACAGACTATACAGTTATGGCTTATTTGTTATAATGTTGCTCAGATTCACAGCCAGTCTTGAGCCTGTTTAAGGAAACTTTGTCTCTAATTGCATACCAGACTACTCAATTGGTCATTACCAGCAAATCAACACTATGCCACATTCTACCAAGCATTGCCTCAATCATCCTTAAAGAATTTTCTTCTCTCCTCCCTGCTTATAAAATTCTGCTTTCCATCTTTAATCTGTCTGTCTACATTCATCTTTCTATTTTTCTATCTAGCAGGATGCTTGAACCTAATGAAGGGATGTGCAGAGGATATTTTGTTGTTACAATTTGGTTCTAGATCAATAGCACCCGAAAATAAGAAGATTCAAGTCTGAATTGAAAATTGATTCATGTAGTGTCTTGTTCTTGTTTGAAAAAAAAAAACAAACAACTTTGAGTTTGCAGTTTGATAGAAAGTGACTCTTTGAGATTACCTCTTAGTCATTTTCATTGTGACTTTTGGTTCATAGTTCATTATTTCAGGTCCCCCATAATCTGCTATAAAGAAAGTAAATATTTCAAAATTTCCCCATATTATTCAATATTCTCCATATCTTTTAATATGAAATAGCATATCTATATACACACCTTATATATGTTTCACACATTACACCTTTCAATGCATCTTCACAATATGGTCCCAGTTCTTTAGCATCTGGGAAACTCCCTTTTTACACCCAGAATACCAGAACAAGGTATTCTAGAGGATTACATTTACTCAAAACTACAGCTCATGAGCCCCATCTTTTTCCTCTAGTCATCTAGAGGACACAGTCAATTCAAAGCAAAGGCATTTAATGAAATAGCGTAGCAAGTAAATTGGAAATAGACATTCCTTCCATTCACCTACACCTCAATCCTACATATACCATCAGTGACCTTCAGTGAGAAGAGTGAGCGCACGTAAGGAATGGGGCACACCAATGGGAAATGATAGCTGTGTGGAGGAGCAGCACATACCTATACCATCCATCCACCAATATTTTCTGATAATGTAGAGCATTGTATATACTGCTCTGCCGATCTCTTAGTGGCTCTGGGCATGTAATTTTTGCAGAGCTTAGGCTTATCTGTCCTTAGCTCATAAAAAATGCTACACCTAGCTAATGTGTGTAGCTCTCTGACTAAGACTGAGTCCTTTCTTATCAATCCTACACCTGCCTGAGAGGAGATCAAAGCCTTCTGTTTCGGGTAACTATTTAACTTCAGAGTTAGATATTCTCAGGGTCCTCTATGGCTTGGCACGCAAATGAATTTGAGCCAGACCAAAGGGTAAAACTAAAGAGATGAGGTTGGTTTTTTTCCACCCTCCTAGCCATTCTTGCGCTTATTAACTATATCTGTTGAGCAAAGGTTGATTGTTTAGGTGCTCTGTTTTAGCTAGAAAAGAACTCAGTTCTCATGACAATTCTATTTGATATTTGAGGTAATTGGAAGCAATTTGTTGTGGCCCCCTAGGTCATGCAGTAGGTATCATGATATGGACAAATAATAAACGCTACTGAAAGTTAGATAGAGCAATTCATTCACCAGGTTACCCTAACCCAGGGTCTCAAGGTCTGACAATGTCTCTGTATAAATACCCCCCCAGCTATTTCTACTCTACAAGTGGAGGACCATTGGTTAACTCATGAGTTTATATTTTATACAATCATTCTGTGCCTTTTCCCTGTATCCTCAAGTCTAATTACCCTCTCCTCTGCCCTCTCAGTCCCTCCTCTTTCCTGTAAACAACTCATTTCTAATTGCTTTCTTCTCTTTTCTGCTGGAGAAATGTGATAAGTCTAACTGTGAAGCATTTGCTTCATTCTTGTGGCAGCATAAGGCTTTTCTTTCTTGAGACTCTGAGTTAACGTCATCCTCTGATTCAGAAGAATTCTGATTATTTTATATCTCCTTGTTATACTAATACTAATTCTTTGGTGTTTTCACCCCACTGAATTAGGCCCTAATGAACCAAGACTGAGAATGGTTTGAACTTTTATTATCACTCCTCCCTCGTGCCCCTACCCCATGAAGTAATTTTATCTGATTTACCCATTAGATGACACATCTTAGAATTAACACGTCTAAGACCGGTAACCTCCTCATATCTTAGCAGTTCCTTCTGATAGCATAAGTTCAGGTTTGGTTGAAATAGAACTTGTGACGATTAGGAATTTCATGTCAACCAAGTGACCCTAGATAATACAGAATAATAGTAGTGTGTCTAGACTTCTTTTGAAATTGACTTTAAATTTAAAAAGTGTGAGTCAACATGTTTTAGTGCACGTCCTGCCAAAAGCGGCTGTGTCTAGTTACCTTGTACTACAGCACATCATTTGTGTGTATTTTCTTCATCATTTTTATTTTCATTTGTTTGTTATTGTGTAGGGTCAAGGAGTACAGAAGAATAGAAGGCTTGCTTTAGAACTGATGAAAAAAGCTGCTGCCAAGGTAACACCTAAGCCTCTTATTTATAGTGAAACATTCCCACACTGAGCACCTACGCACTCACTAGTTTACAGAAGTGAATGGCTTCACTATACACAAAGATCCTGAAGGTGGAAAAGGGAGGAGAAGTTGTGGGGGGCGGGGAAGCAACCACCGTATAGTGGTTAGGCGTGATTTAGTTCCTGCACACACAGAAGCCGGCCACAAAGCAGACAGAACAATTTGAAAACCAAATTCATCTTCCTGTAAACATAATTGAAGCCAAATTATTTTCAGAGATGAAAATGTGATCATTGTTCCATTGATAAGAAATAGCTTATCTCCTTAAAATAGAATGAATACAAAGACTATTGAATTTGAAAAGCCAAAATTTTAATTCTTTGAATTCAACCTTCTAATGTGAAGATGCTTTTTTTGTGAGTGACAGGGTTTTAGCCATGGCCACATTATTAGTTTTAATGGAGCACATAGAGTTGGGAAAAGCATCAGATTTCAGGTCAGAAGACCTGGAGTCAAAGCTGGCCTCTGCCACCTATTACTTGTGTGTGACCTTGGGCTAATCATTTAGTTTCTCTTGTCCTGGTTAGTCTCTAGACTGGATGGTCTTTGTCGACTCTGAATCCTAGGAGTCCTGTGAACCTGTTCTGACTTTGTTATGAAGTTCCAAAGGAGATGTTCAAAGTAGCAGTTTTAAAAGAAACTGTAGAAAGGAAGTTATGGTCTGTTTGGAGGTTCTGTCTGTATTTCATTTTTTCACCACATAATTGAAAGTAAGGAGCAAGCTGTGCTACTGCACATACCATCTTCTTTATGTGTCATTGTCTATGAAAGTGTTTCCATTACAACAATGATCTGTGTAAGGTGTCCTTAGAACTTTCCAGAAGCACAATGAAAGCTAGAATAATGAAGTAAATTTTCTCCTGTCCCTTTCCCAAATGAACACCAAGTGGCCAATGTGGATTTAGGGAGCATTTCATTCTATAAGCGTTTATTAAGGTTTGTCATATTCCAGGTACTGTGGTAGGCCCTTGGGAGACAAAGACAAAGCAATTAGTTTCTGGCCTCATGTAGTTTGGTTTTACTGGAATGTGAAGGAAGGGGATAAAAACCAGAGAGGTTATTACGCCTTCATGCATTTGGCTCCATAAAGATGTGTGGTTCTAGATGAGCCCATGTGAGTAAAGTGACCACACCTTATAGAGCTTTGCAAATACTTTTGAAGTCCTGTTTACAAAACCGGGGAAGGCACTGACGCTCCAGAGATAGGATATAGGTTTTCTCCCCTCAGTACCCAGAAGAGTATTCTCTTATGCAGCCAGGCCTTCATTAGTGCCTGTCATGAAGCCTGTGAAGTTGTTATATATATGCAGATTTATACTATTCAAAGATATAATTAAGTAAAATAAGATAATTGGTTCCAACCCAATAGAAATATTCAGTGGAAATTTAAATATAACTTCTTTACTGGATTCATCACTAATCAGGACCTAGCTATATAAAACAATGCAAATGTCATAGTCTTCTGTATGTAGAGGACTCTAGCTATACCTTTGAATGGAAAATTAATCACAGTGTGCTCAGTTTTAAATGCACATTAAATAGATCTTAAATAATTAAACAATAATAATTGCTTTTATTATTATTTCCCAACCCCCTCAGAGCCGTACTCATCATCTATGCTATAAGGGATCACTGACAGCCAAGTAGAGGAATTCAGTCAAGATGGTGTACAGTGGGTACCTCTGTCAAATGAGTTAACATATATAAAGTGCTTTGTAAACCTTAAAGCACTTGTTTTTGATATTGTTACTGTTTCTGCTGCTCCTGTTTTTATGTGCCCTTAGACTACTAAAGTGATGGTAAACTGATAGGAACCCTGAAATGCCAGCCATGTGGTCTCTAGTGTTACCACTGACTTGGTTAGAACCTTAGTCAGTATGTTTTAACTATTGCTATGCATTTAAGAAATAAATGGGGTGGCATGGAGTTGAAGGTTGCTCCTGCTAAAAACCGCTGTGATGATTAACATGCTGTACAAATAGTGTTCCTCTTTGTTCTGGTACCACAAGAAGGCAAGGGACATCTAAGTAAATCAGGGGTACCAATACCTACCTGACTTTAAATCCACCTTAGGCATTTATTAACTCTGTGTTTATAATGGTAATTATGAGAGTTAAAGATCTTCCCCACCCATTAATGGGCCTGCCCATTAAGGGAGCTTGATTAGGGGAGGCCCACACCTTTTGTTAATTTTCTAATGATGCACAGTTTCTCAAGGGTTGTGATGCCCTCTGGCTCTGAAAATTTATAAATACTCTGAGGTGCCGATTTTACTTTAGGACTTACTCATTGGAAGTGTTTGTTTGACCAGAGGAGAATCTGGGCAGCCTCTAAGGAGCTTTGAAAACCCAGATGTTGGTGCTTCCCTCTCTGGTAACTACATATGTAAATAATGATCAGATAGTTGGATCTGTTTGTTGATCTGTGATGTAGGTATTGCTTATGGTCAGACAGTTGGAAGCCCTGTCTGTTGATTTTTATTTCTTTGTCTTTTCTCTGAAGTTTAGGGTTCTGACTTTTCCCCCTGAACTAAGCGAATGATATATGTGCTTCATTAAAGTAGATTGTTGACCCTTAAAAAGTTGCTTTCCTTTTAGAAAAGCAGATGCTAAGAGCCTGTACAGCAGGCCCTCCTTTGTATGCCGGGGTCCTTGCTGATACAGTGGCTATGACCATGTTCCTCAGTCCATGTCTGTCTTGGCTTCCTTAGCTATAAAAAAAAGGGAGGGGGGGCTAATAGCATTATCTCACAGCATTGTTGTGAAGATAAAATGAGATACATTTGTAAAATGAATAATAGCACAGGGTCCGATACATGCTAAGTGCTTAATAAATACTCTTTCCATTCCACTGTTATTACTGTGAAACATGGGAGCTGTATAGAAGTTCCATACTATAAAGAGGAATGTTGTAGAAATGATCTTGACTTCAGTTAAGTCTCTTCCCTGAGTTATGAACCAATCCAGACCAATCCAGTCATTCTGGAGAGCAATTTGGGACTGTGTCCAAAGGGTTATCAAACTGTGTATACCCTTTGATCCAGCAATGCCACCCCTAGGTCTGTGTCCCAAACAGATTTTTAAAAGGGGAAAAGGACTTATTTGTACAAAACTATTTAGAACAGCTCTTTTTGTAGTGGCAAAGAATTGGAAATTGAGGGGTTGTTCATCACTTGGAATAGTCAGGGTAGATTATTGTAATGTAAATATTATTGCGTTATAAAAAAATGATGAACAGGATGCTTTCAGAAAAATCTGAAAAGACTTACATGAACTGATAAAGTGAGCAAAACCAGGAGAACACTGTACACAGTAACAGCAATACTATATAATGATCAACTGTGAATGACTTAACTCTTCTCACCAATTCAGTGATCCAAGACAATTCTGATGGACTTATGAGGAAAAATGCTATACACCTCCAGGGAAAGAACTGATAGAGTCTGAATATAGACTGAAGTTTACTTTTTAAATTTTATTTTATTATTTAATAGTATTTTATTTTTTCTAGTTATATGTAAAGACAATTTTAACATTCATTTTTTATAAAATTTCGAATCCCAAATTTTCTCGCTCCCTTCCCATCCCTCTCTCCAAGATGATAAGCAATTTGATATAGCTTATCTATGTGCAATCATGTAAAACATTTCCGTATTAGTCATGTTGTGAAAGAAGAAATAGAACAAAAAGGAAAAAAAAAACATACCCCCCAAAATAAAAATAGTGTGTTTCAATCTGCATTCAGGTTCCGTTAGTTCTTTCTCTGGATGTGGATGGCATTTTCCATCATGCATCTAAAGCATACTTTTTAAACTTTCTTTTTTTTCTTTCTGTCTTTTTTGTTTGGATTTTCTTTTGTAACATGGCTAATGTGGAAAATTTGTCATGCATGACTGCACATGTATTGTTCGGTCATTTCAGTCATGTCCAACTCTTTGTGACCCCACTTGGGGTTTTCTTGGCAGAGATACTGGAATGATTTGCCATTTCCTTCTCCAGCTCATTTTGCATATGAAGAAACTGAGGCAAAAATTATTAAATGCTTTGCCCACAGAGGGTCAAATGGCTAGTAAATGTGTGAGACATATTTGAACTCGGATCTTCCTGACTCCAGGTGATGCTCTATCCACTGCTGCACATGTTTATCTCAAATTGTTTGCCTTTTTCTAGGAGGAAGGAGAGGAGAAAGAGAATTTGGGAACTCAAATTTTTAAAAAACAAATGTTAAAAATTGGTTTTACATATAATTGCGAAAAATAAAACATTTTTTTAAAAAATCAAAAAGATGAGGGCAAGATTAATAACAACGAAGTAAAATAACTGGAAAAATCTAGATTTATTACCTCGGCTAGTCATGTCCCTAACATACTAAGTTTTTTACTTAATAGATCTTTAAAATATGTCTTAAAACACCTCTGAAGTTCTACCAGTCTATCAGTGATTTGGGTATAACTTCTGTTTAAGTAAAAAAAAAAATCCATTGTATTATCTAGTTAGATAATACCCATTTTAACAGCTATGTAGAGTCACACTTATACCTGCATTGCACCTCGTAGATAATTTGACAAGCCAATGTCAATATAATATGAGGCATGACTACACAGTTACAGGATTGATTTTATTTAAACAAATATGCCAGAATTTTATAGCCAAATGAATGTTGTCTCCTTCAAAATAGTCACACTGGAAGACTGTACAATTGTATTCCTAGGATGTTGCCATTACTCACAGCAGGGCTGAAACTCTTCTCTTGGAACTTTCATTAATATCTACAGCATGTTCTTTGGGGCATCCTTAGTAGGAGTTACTCTTAATCTTTTGAGTATAAATATGATTTTTGGAAATAGCTCAATGTCAGACAGAACTAGTTCTGGTGATTAAGGTGTTCACTGCTGTTTGTGGTACAAAATGAAGCATGAGGATAATGTAATTTGACTGATTTTTATTGCAGTGAGCTTATAAACTGGCTCTTAAGGCATTTCCAAGGAGAGGTTCCAAAAATATCTTGAAAAGTGGCAGGATCTTTGAGCTAAATGAATAGCTTTTCAATTATCAAGCATTTTTTTTCCTTTCTCAAAAATTCCACAAACCCTTGTAACAAATATGCATTGTTAAGCAAAACAAATTCCTATACTGGCCACATCCAAAAGTGAGTCTCATTTTGCATGTTTAGTCCATCATCTCTCCTTCCTGAGGCTCTGGTAGCGTTCCTTATCCTTGGTCCTCTGATCATTCAGAAGCTGCTAAATGAAAAACAAGAACTCCCCAGGGTTTACCAGCAGGTAAACCAGTCGGTCTCTAAGAAGGCAGCATTTAACTCCATCCTAAGTAAAGTAAAAGTGAAGCTTAGAGAGATTCAGGATTCTTGGTTCAGCAAGAAGGTGGATAAGATTCAATTTTATACCTATAGCAACAATCCAAAGCACTTCTGTGAAACCCTGAAGACTATTTATGGGCTAAAGATCTATGGTGTATCTAAACTACTCAGTCCTAATGGAGTCCCAGGAATCAGAGATCCTTAAGGACATGATCCTGGAGAGATGGGCATGGTGTTCTCAACAGACTATCATCATCCAGTGCTGAAGCCATTGACTGTATACCACAGGTTGAATTCAATCGCTGTCTAAGCTAAAGTTCCAATGAAGAAGAGCTTTTTGAATGTCGTTAGGCTCTTCTCATATGGCAAAGCACCTAGTGCTAATTCCATCTCAGCAGAGATCTACAAGGTAGGGGATCCACAGCTCATACAAAAACTGACTGAAATCTTCTGGGTTATATAGGAAGAGAAGGTTATCCCCCAGGAGTTCAAGCTTGCCTCCATTATCCATATCTATAAAAGAAAAGGAAACAAGTCTTACAACAATCCTGGGGGTGGGGTTGGGGAAAGAATCCTTTCTCTTAGTCATCGCTGGCAAGATTCTTGCCAAAGTCCTTCTTATTCAGGTGATCCTTCACCTGAAGGATGGTTATTCACCTAAGAGCCAGTGTGGCTTCAGAAAAGACTAAGAAACCGTCAACATGGTGTTTGCTGACCCACAACCCCAGGAGACTTGCCAAGAGCAGAACAGAGGTCTATACACAACATTCATCAACCTGACCAAGACTTTTGGTACTATCAACTGTGAGGTAAACATTTGTTGACCTAAAAGACTATTTTATAGAGAACTTGTGCAAGACCACCACTCACACGAGGTTAGAAGAAGCAGTACAAGGACACTCTCAAGGTCTCTCTGAAGAACTCTAGTATAGATTGTGAGGCATGGAAGATGTTAGCACAGCACTACCCAGGATGGCATGCCACATCAAAGGAGGCACTGTGTCTTACAAGCAAAGCAAAATCCCAGTAGCACAAGGAAACATAAATCAATACAAATCTTTCAATATTCAAAGAACAAGGAAAAAAAAGATTGTACAAGAAACTGAAAACTTCTGATATGTAGTTTATTTTTTTAAGATTTTATGCATATATGTATAAATATACATATATAGTATATATATAGAAACTATATATGTGTGTATTTTATATATTTAATGAGATAATAATTCACTTGCTCTTTTTTGTTTGTCCCCTTCTGAAAAATTCATTTTGTTTTCTTCACACTTAAAAAAGTGTTTTGCTGATGCTTTTTTTGTTTTGCATGTCTATCTTAACCTTTCTCCATCCAAATATCATCCTTTCCCTTCTTTCTCTTTTCTTTCTATTCAGCCATCCTGTTTTGCTTTACTCTAATTAAATTCCTATATGTAGGAATATGACTGTGGAGCTCACACATACTATTCTAAGAGAATGAAGCCTTTGGAGATATTTAGTCTGAGAGACAGTTGATTCCTATTCAGAAACAGATCTGTCCCAGTACTTTCTGAGGGACCACTAGTCCTTCATATATGCTATTTACCTCAATACTTAAAGGATATATAATTTTATCAATATCACTAACTTCTTCCACCTGATCCATAGTTTAGTAAATGGTCTTCATGGGTTACTATGACCAAAAACCTCATCACCCTCAATACAGACATTTCTGAATTTAGCCAGACTGGTCTTCAAATGATAAAGTCTTTCACCAGGCTTGTTGTACCTTGATAGAAATGATCAGATCTTGGATTTCAGGGGCCAGCATTCAAGAATCCAGGAAAATCTCCATAATGCAATGAAGCATCCAAATAAAACTTAAGCAAAGGATTATGTTTGTTTAAAATATAAAAACCAATATAATTATATCTTACACAATACTTTAAGAAATCTAATATTTCATTTCTCTGGGCATTGTTTCTACTTAATATAGGGCAGTTGAAAAAAATTAATAGAAAGCCCACCTTCTGGTAATGAAGAAATTAGAGCCCTCCCTCTTAAGAAGCCTGCTCCCTACTATGGAATAGATCTCTTACTCATTAAATCTAATGACTTTTTCTCAGGCCTCATTTTCCTTGAACTGTCTGAACATTTTGACTCGGTTGACCACTCCTCTCTCCTGAATACTATTTGTCTTCTCCTCTTGGCTTCCCTGAAGTATAACAGAAGGAATAAATACTTCAATCCTTCAAACAATCTGTGTTCTTACTAATGGTGATACACCAATGGGATATATTGCTATACATACTCATAGGGTGAGACTCTCGTCAGGTAGATTCTCCCATAAATCCTCTATCAGAGTTCATACCAAGACCTTCTATTAGTTCACTTAACATTTTGAAAGTATTAATGTAATTCCTAAGTTGGCTCTCTGCTATCCCTTGGTCTTGCTATGTGACTATTTTATCTCATTTTCTAGTGATCTGTCTCATTAATAATCTTTTACAATGATTTGATGCCTAAAATAGCAATTAGTGCCTTTTAAAAGTCATGAGTTGTTACCTTCTTAGACTATGCAAATTTGGGGGTTATGATTCCTAATGCATTATCTGATATATTTTGCTATGTCCTTGAGCATCAGTTAATGGTCTTATTGCTTGTAAATGGGAAACCTGGAGAGACTTGATTCAGTGCTTATGCTATTGTAAAAATGAGTCAAGTTAAGCCAAGATTGCTGTGTTATTTTTCATGAAGAACGTTTGCTGTTCTATTTTTTGAATTTTATTATTTATTTAACACTCTTTTTAAAATTTTGAGTTCCAGATTCTCTCTCCTTTTAGCCTTCCCCCAGCTTTTGAAAAAGCAAGCTTTGTGATATCAATTATACATGTGAAATTATGCAAGACACATTTCTGTATTAGCCATGTCATACACACAAATGCATACACACATACACACACACACACACTTAGCAAAAGAAAAATAAAGTGAAAAAATATACTTCAATTGGCACTCAGAATTCATCAATTTTCTCTGGAGGTGGATAGCATTTTTCATCATGAGTCCTTCAGAATTATCGTCATTCATTGTATTGATCAGAGTGGCTGAGTCTTTCATAGTTGATCATCATTACAATATTGCTGTTACTGTGTATGATGATGTCCTGGTCCTGTTCACTTTACTCTGCATCTTCATATAGGTCTTCCCAGGTTTTTCTGAAATCATCTTCCTGGTCATTTCTTATTATAAAATAGTATTCCATCACAGTCATATTTTACAATTCATTCAGCTATTTCCCAGTTGATGGTCATCCCCTCAGTTTGTGATTCTTTGCTAACACAAAAAGAGCTGCAGTAAATTTTTTGTACATATAAGTCCTTTTCCCTTTTCTTTGATCTCTTTGTGATACAGCTCTAGTAGTACTATTTCTGGGTTATAAGGTATGCCCAGTTTTATATACCTTTGGACATAGTTTCTAATTGTTCTATTGAATGGTGGGAGCAGTCCCTATTTTTCCATATTCCTTGCAATATTTTATCATATTCCTTTTTTATCATGTTAACCAATCTGCTAGATGTGATGAGGTGGTACCTTAGAGTTATTTTAATTTATATTTCTCTAGTCACTAGTGACTTAGAATTTTTTATATGACTATAGATAGTTTTGATTTCTTTTTCTGAAAACTGCTTGTTCATATCCTTTGATCATTTATCAGTTGGAGAATGGCTCTTATTTTTACAAATTTAACTCAGTTCCCTATATATGTGAGAAATGAGGCTTTTATCAGAGAAACTTACTGTAATTTTTAAAATTACTTATTTGTCTATGGTACTTTGTAGCAAAATGTAGTTTTCCTGATTATGTCTTTTATTTAGGTCTGTTTTTGCTTTTGCTTTGTCAGAGATCATAATTGATACCCCAGCCTTTTTTACCTCAGCTAAAGCATAAGAGATTCTGCTCTAACCCCTTGTTTTAACTCTGCATGTGTGTTTCTGTTTCAGTTGTGTTTCTTGTAGCCAATATATTGGTGGATTATAGTTTCTAAGTCATACTGCAACCTATTTCATTTTATGGGAGAATTCATCCCATTCACATTCACAGTTATGATTACTAACTGTATATTTCCCTCCATTCTATTTTCTTCTGTTTATCCTTTCTCTCTCTCTCTCTCTCTCTCTCTCTCTCTCTCTCTCTCTCTCTCTCTCTCTCTCTCTCTCTCATCCCCTTCCCCCTCCTACTTCTCTACTGGGTGAGATACATTAACTGCATATGTACATGTGTGTGTGTGTGTGTGTGTGTGTGTATATATTCCTCCCACCTTGAACCAATTTATACGAGAGTTTAACAAAAACAGACCTAAATAAAAGACATAATCAGGGAAACTACATTTTGCTATGAAGTACCATAGACAAAGAAGTAATTTTAAAAATTACAGTTTCTCTGATAAAAGCCTCATTTCTCAAATACATAAGGAACTGAGTTAAATTTGTAAAAATAAGAGCCATTCTCCAACTGATAAATAGTCAAAGGATGTGAACAGACAGTTTTCAGAAAAAGAAATCAACACTAGGCTCAAGTGTTTCCTACCACCCTCCTCATTTTCCCCTCCACTGTAAAAGCCCTTCCTTGCTTACCTCTTTTATGTGAGATAATTTTACTAATTTTTTCTCTCCCTTCTCCCAGTGCATCCCTCTTTCTCACCCCTTCATTTTTTTGAGATCATCCCAACATAATTAGCTCACACCCATACCCTCTGTCCATGTAGACTCCTTCTAACTGCCCTAATAATGATAAAGTTCTTAGTAGTTACATATGTTATCTTCCCATTTAGGAATACAAACAGTTTAATTTTATTAAGTCCCTTATGATTTCTCTTTCTTGTTTACTTTTTTATGTTTCTCTTGAGTCCTGTGTTTGAATGTCAGATTTTCTATTCAGTTCTGATCTTTTCATCAGGAATACTTAAAAGTCATCTATTTCATTAAATATCTATTCTCCCCCCACACCTGAAAGATAATACTGGGTAGATTATTCTTGGTGGTAATCGTAGCTCCTTTGCCTTCTGGAATATTATTTTCTAAGGCCTCTGCTTCTTCAGTGTGGAAGCTGCTAAATCTTGTGTGATCCTGACTGTGGCTCCATGGTATTTGAATTCTTTCTTCCTTACTATTTGCAATATTTTCTCCTTGACCTGGGAATTCTGGGATTTGGCTTTAATGTTTCTGGGAATTTTCATTTTGGAATTTTTTTCAGTAGGTGATTGGTGGATTATTTCTATTCTACCCTGTGGATCTAAGATATCAAGACAATTTTCCCTTATAATTTCTTGAAATATGATGTCTGAGATCTGTATTTGATCCATGGCTTTCAGGTAGTCCAATAATTCTTAATTTACCTCTCCTCAATCTATTTTCTAGGTGAGTTATTTTTCCACTAAGATAGTTCACATGGATATTTTATACCTCTTTTTCCAATTGGCCAATTCTGGGTTTGTTTTTTTGTTTGTATGTTTGGTGTTCTTCCTTTCTTTGCATTTTTTTTTTTTTACCATTTGATCACGTTTGTATTTTAAACTGTTGTTTTCTTTAGTATTTTTTCACACTTCTTTTACTAAACTGTTGATATTTTTTCATATTTTTTGTATTCATTCTCATTTCCTCCCCAATTTTTTCTCTACCACTCTTATCTTTCTTTATAACTCTTCCAGGAATTCTTGTTGGGTTGTGTCCAATTTGCAGGGATTTTTTTTAGAGGCTTTCCTTGTCGCTGTTTTCACATTGTTGTCTTCTGAGTTTATGTCTTGATCTTTCCTGACATCATAGTAGTTTTTTTATGGTCAGGTTCTAATTTTGTTATTTGCTGACTTTTCCAGCTTATTTCTTAGCTTTGAACTTCATGTTAAAGTTGGACTCTGGTTCCAGGGTGGGGGTGGAGCAGGCACTATCCCAAGCTTTATGCTTTTTTGTACTGATGCTTTCAGAGCTATTTCTAGGGATCTGAAATTTTTTGGTGCTTCCAACATTGTCTTATTTTGGGAAAAGTATGGTCACTGCTTTCCTTGTCTTTGGGCTTTACCCAAAAAGGTCCTCCACCCACTCCCCCTATACCCCATAGTTGGAAATGCTAGAGCTTCTCTCAGCCCTGCAATGGTGACCAGGTTTCATGCTCCTCTGTAAACCACCAAGTACTACTGCTCCTCTCTGCCTTGGAACTGTATCCGGTTTCCTATTACCAACGAACATCCAGTCCTGTACCCACTGTCTGCTTGGGGTCCCTTGTGATCTCTTTATAACCAGTTGTTCAGTACTCTTACCTGGGTTGAGAAGTCCTTAAAATTCAGCTGCTTCTATCGCAGCCTCCTGCACGGCCCACCACTGATGTTGCTACTATATGTACTCCAGGCTGGACCTCCTCCCCACCCATGTCACAGACCTGTCTTGCCAGCCTCCTAAGTTGTCTTTGGCTGAAAAAAGTATCTCATCATAACCTTTTGTTAGCTATGCTGCTCCTGAAATCAACTTGACACATTATTTTAAAACTGTTTGCGAAGGGAATGTTGGAGGAATTTGGCCAAGTTGCTACCTCCACTCCACCATTTTGGCTCCCTCGTGTCCATTCTGTTTTGAAAGTCTACCTAGCCTATCTATTGATCAGTAACAATAGCAATAATTATATCTATATATAGCACTTTATAATTGATAGACTATCATAGCACATAGAATCCTAGAGTCTTAGAGTTGGAAGAGGAATCATCTAGTCTAACCTCTTATCTGTAGGCAGACCTTGCAAGGACTGTTGTTTCCATTTTTACAGGGGAGTGAACCAAGGCTCAAACAATTTAAAGTGATTTGCCTGAAGTTACATAGCTGGTAAGTGGCAGAACTCTGACTTTAGACCCTGGTATATGCAAAATCCAGGTTCAGTTCTTTCCACTACATCATTCAAGTCAATCCAACAGTAAGCACTCTGGTGTTGGATATACAGAAACAAAACAAAAAATAGTTCTTGTACTCAGAGTCTCTGTTTCACTGGAGAATAGCATGCAAAGAGACCCAGTTTGCACCAAGAGCTTTGACACAAAGACTTTGAGCCCTTTTAGTACCGGGTGACATTTTGAAAAAAATATTTTGAGAACTGAATTTCAACATAATTGACTTCCTTTGCATTCCTATGCATTTAAAAATATTTTTCCGAGGAGGGGGTTGCAAACCTCACCAGACTGCCAAATGAGTCCATGACACACACAAAATGCTAAGAAGCCATTTTTAGCAGAAATTCTCCTAAAATCCTTTTAAATCAATAGTTCCAATATCAAATAGATGGTTTTTTAGAGAGACTGGAGGAGGATCTATGGAGGAGGGTAAGGAATGCAAGAAAGAGCAAAGATAGGAGAAATACAGAGGGATTTAATCCAAAAAGAGCAGGACAGTGCATTGTAAGTCAGGCTTTATATGGGCACCCTAGTTAGCACCTATCTGCAGCACTCTCTCTAAAGTTGTCCCCTTTCAGATTCAGTCACCTTTTTTTGTGAAAACCTCCTCTTACCTTCCTGTGTCTTCCCTTCTTCTCTTAGATGCTCAATCCCTGCTGAGGCTTTAAACTAGCTGTCAAAGCTGGGAAGGCTCAGTAGTCACAGATGGCCTTTACTTGCAAGTAGGAAGTTGTGGCAGTTTCCTGCTGTGGTGATTTCATTGTTTACAGCAGACTAACCCAGCAGATCATCAAACAGATCAACTGGAAACCTCCTTGAGCTAGGGCAGAGTTCAAACATCCTGGTCCCATATGCCTCACATACTTCCAGGGCTGTTCAGAAAGTCCTGTTCCTTATGCTTATCTACCCTGATCTGCCCTGCTACAGTAGAATGTTGCCTTCCTAAGGAACTAAGGATCATTAGAGCATAGAAGGTGGGTGGTAAATTTGGTGTCTGCATCATTGTTAAGATGATAGAAATCTTCGCAACTACTTCCATCGCGACATGGATAGGGATGTTGGGGATGCTTTGGTGAGTAATTCTAAATGACCCATCTAAAATTCATAAATGACCCATCTGCTATTAAAAAAAGTAAGAGTAGAAGCTTCTGTAGGGATTAGATTTGTGCAGATTACTCTTATGTTCTATCACCATTTTAATTTTTTTTTCTAGGGAGAATAATTGCCATTTTTTTTGTTACTGTTTCAAAATGCAGGGATTGCATCAGGCAGTGAATGGCCTAGGATGGTACTACCACAAATTTAGGAAAAACTATGTCAAAGCAGCAAAATATTGGCTAAAAGCAGAAGAAATGGGGAATCCAGATGCCTCATACAACCTTGGAGTTCTTTATCTGGATGGCATTTTCCCAGGAGTCACTGGAAGGAACCAAGTGAGTAAGACTTCATGGAGCCACTACTGAGAGCTTTTTTTTTTTTTTTTTTTTTTAACACATCTACTTCCCCAATGGACTTGTGGGAATCTATAAAATTAAAACATATATAAAAAAGGACCACTCAAAACCAGTGAAAAGAGCCAGTGAAGTAGATATAGCCAGGCACCTAGACTGAGTTAGCTTCTGAAAGCTGTGCTCTTAATTTTATTCTGAACTTCCTGGCAACTCAGGCATTTGTGGATACAGTTTCAGCTAAGTATTTTTCATTATCTTGAAAAGGGGATGCATCTAAGTTAGTCTAGAGAGAGACTTTGTCATGGCCATGAATTCTAGGAAGAAATGAGTATTTTTTGGGTGTCTTTGCGTACTTATAATTGCTGATGAGGTCTAGATGGTTAGGCACATGATCCTTGCCCCAAAGGCTGAACAGTAAGACTACGGTGAAATAACTTGGGATAGTATGTGATAGCAGTTATTTAGGAACTGTTTTGGATGGTACAGATTCCAAGTGGTGATACAGAAAAAAAGGTACTCAGAGAATATTTAGATTGGCAGGAGGGTTATTAAGCATGCACAGTGAAAGAAAATACATACAGACTGTCCCAAAAATCTTAGTGCAATTTTAAGCTTGCATAGTCTAAATAAGTTTTAAGCTTTCATAGCTTGAAACTGTGCTAAGACTTTTTGGATACCCTGTATGTATTTTTGTTCATTATGCATGCTTAATAACCCTCCTACACATCTAAATACATGACACTTATATTGCTAATTATATTCTAGCTCTCATCTCTTAAAATAAATTCAAATTATGTGTATGTGTTTGGAGGGAGGGATTAGAAAAATCAACTGAGTGGATTTTCACCTGAAGTGACTGTTAGTGTACTTTATGTGTGATGAACAGGCTTGTTTACTGGCTAGCTTGATCCCTGGATTAGCTGGAGTAGGTTGTCACATATCAGAGAGAAGCCCTTCTTCGGAGGGCTCATGTCTTCTAGAACTGCTTGTCCTCTCTTTGTTTCCTTTAGGGTATTTGAAGTTATGAGTCTGTGATAAAATCAGTCTTAAGGTGCCTTACTATCTTGACAGCTCAGCAGAGAGGGCAGAAGAACATGGACAAGAGAGCTCTTTATTAGGCAGGCTGACATCTTTATCTGTTTCTTTACAGACATTAGCTGGTGAATATTTCCATAAGGCTGCACAAGGAGGACACATCGAAGGAACCTTGTGGTGTTCCCTATACTATATGACAGGCAATTTGGAGACTTTTCCTAGAGACCCTGAGAAAGCTGTTGTGTAAGAAACCATGAAAAGTTATATATGGAAGAGACATTTATCATAGCAACAGCAACTGAGGGAATGGGGAAACAGGATTTGGGAAATAGTGTCTTGGGAATTCTTTACATTTTTTCTTGGGAAATCACTATTCCACCAAGGTTTACCTTGTTTGGAATTCATCAATTCTTAATTATCAGGCAACTGATTACCCAGTTTATGAGTTAGCTCGTCCTTTTATTCTGGTCAAAGAAAATAAAACTTAGCTAGATCCTAAAAAGCATGCACATTTTAACAAAGAGGTGATTGGAAAGCAGGTGAAAATGAGGTTTTTAGATTATATTATAAATTTCATTTATCGGAAGGGAAGTCAATATGTGAGATGAATTTAAGCACCTCTTCAAATTATTTTTTGTTCAGAAACATGAACAAAGACATTGCCAACTTTACAGAGGCATTTTCATATGTAGTAATGGAAATGGGTAGTGATATTCATATCATAGGTAAATGATGTTTATGAAAAGTAAAAATTTACCTTGTTGATTTCTGCACAAAATACTTGTCCTTATTTAGCATAAATAATTGAGAATTGACCATCTGTACCTGTCCTCTATCATTTCATTTGTAAGCATTTATGAGAAAGAGCAGTCACTACAAAGCTCTAAAAAATGTATCATCATTTTCCTTCTTGACATTCAGTTGTGATTTGTTGCTATGTAAAAAATTCTAACAAGCAAAATATTCCCCAAATGGGATTTGTAGCACTCATATGCAAAAAATAGGATAATTATTTCCACCTAATTTGATTTACAGTGGTTTTGATATTTCCTATCCCCCTGTCTCTTATAGTTGGGCAAAACACGTTGCAGAAAAGAATGGCTATTTGGGGCACGTTATTCGGAAAGCCCTCAATGCCTACCTGGACATGTCATGGTAAGCTTGCAACACCAGTTGCATATAAATGTTTGCATTTTTCTGATTTCTTCATGTTTTTCAATTAGTTTATACAGCTTTAATAAATATGTTTTTTTTTAACCCAACAGAATGTGGGAAAGTTATGGACTTCCAGTAATGGTAGCATTTCAGAGGCTAATTGACTTTTGATTGAGAAATAGTATTTCCAGTTTTAATTATACAAGAGAACTATTTCACTGAAGGAAAACTTCACCTTCAGTAAACCAGAAGCATACATTCACATTTCAATTCACTCCACATTTTTCTGGTATCCCATTCCTGTGGATAACTGAGCATTTGCATTGTCCTTGAAGTTCTGAATGAACTTATCTTAGATACAGGGAACTTAAGTCAAGAAGTATTTATCATGTACCAGGTGCAAAGAAAGGCAAAAATAGTCCCTGGTCTCAAGGAGCTCACTGTCTAATGTGAAAGACTACATGTAAACACTACGTAGAAAAAACATATCTACAGGATAATGCAGATAGCTATCTACAGGAAACTGAAGTCAAGAGGTATCAAAGAAGACTTCTTGTAGGATTCTAGCTGGGACTTGATGGAAGCCAAGGGGACAGAGATGAGGGAAAGCACTCCAGGAATGAAAAGCAGGATATGGTGCAAGGAACAGTTAGGCAGCCAGTGTCACTGGATTACAGAGTACATACATGCAAAAGAGTGAGTTATAAAAATAGTAGGCAGATGGGAGAGGGCTAGATTATACATGACTTTGAAAGCCACAGGATTTTGTATTTGATCCTGGGGATGATAGGGAGCACCTGGAATTTATGGAATAGGGGGAGGACATGGTCATATTTGTGATTCGAGATCACTTTGACAACTAAGTGGAGGATGAACTGGAATGAGGAGAGTGTTGAGCACTAAAGACTAATCAGCTGGCTAGCTCAGTAATCCCAATGTGAGTTGGTGAGGGTAGGTGGCAGTATAAGAAGAGAGAAGGGGCATATATGAGAGATGTTTGAAGGTACTGTGAACTTGGCAAATAATTGGTTCTGGGGGTGAGAGTTAGGAGTCCAGGATGATACCAAGGTTGCCAGCCTAGATAGTAATAGGAAAATTAGGAAGAAGGGAAGGCTTAGGAGGAAGATATTGGGTTCAGTTTTGGACATGTTGAATTTAAAATATCTAGGACATCAGTTCCAGATATCCATTAGGCAGATGAGGATGTAATTCTAGAGGTTAGGAGAAAGGTTAAGGCTGGATAAATAGATCTGAGGGTTATCAGCATAAATTCAAGTTATTGTCATCTTTGCCCTATGACCAGGGCAGCAGGTTGGGAGAAGCTGTGCCATCCAGATTCCTAAGTAGGACATGGATGGCTAGATGGAAGGCTTAAATCTTGACCTTCCATGAAGTCTGTCCTACCATCTCAGGTACAAAGGAGCCTAGGATGACCAGGACATATTCGCCAGTGCTCTAGCTTAGCTTGTGAGAAGGCTTTCCTCTCTTTTTCTACATTATGAGTCTTCTTCCTGAGCTGCTTGGTGTCAGACTCAGCAGATGATCACTTACACACACAACCTGCTGCTTTCCCTCTCTTGGTTTTCCACATGAAGAGATCTCCTCTCAAATGAGATGGTATAGAATAGCGGAGTGCTTTAAGGCTTGTAAAGCCATTCCTCCTAGCAGTACTGGGACATATGTAACAGGAATATTTTTATCCCCATCTTACAGATAAGGAGGCTGGAGCTCCAAGAAATGAATTGACTTGTCTGTGGTCATGCAGCTCTTAAATGTTAGAAGGCCAGAATTCAAACCCCAGGTCCCTAATTCCAGGTTCATTAGGTCATGTTGCCCCCAAATGCATGCTGCAGCCTTTTGTCAGACTATAAAGCATTGTGTAAATATATATTGTTATTATTCAAATCTTTGCCTCTTTCAAATCCGTATCCCAACTCTCTATCACAATTTTCTCTTAAGCAAAACAATTTTAAACTGGTTTATTGCTTAAATTTAGACATTTCAGTAAAAATGAAAATAGCTATGCAAATTAACACGGCCCTGTAGACCATGATAGAAATAGACCGTGAAAAAAATCAGACCATCTCAAACCTAACTAGGCTCTAGTAAGAATATTAATTCAGAAGTTAAATGTAATTCAAACATTGGATAATTTTCCTTTTTGGGCTACTAGAGGTCACAGTCATGGGAGGCCAGTCACCAGGAATGCAACATAAGAATATAATAGCTTGTGAAGACTTGTCAGCGTGATAGATTTTAAAGTTAACCGCAAGATTTGCAGAGCTATGTGTGTAGGGTTACATTTAAATATACACAGTATGGGTGTGCTTTACTTTGTATGATAGAACGTTGATTGTTAAGAACTTTTTAAGACAAATTCCATTTTCCTTGTTGACATATCTTATCATTTCGAAAGCAGTAGAAGCTCAATTTTAACTTGACATTTGTATGCCTTTGGCCAGCTTGTTGGTCTACTTGTTAATGGTCTGTAAGGTTAATGGTCTAATGCTTAGGTGGAAATAAACATGGCTGCTTTTATCAGCTTTTTAAGTTAGAATTTTCATATTTGGGGTTCTCTTAAAGGGAAAGCATATTTGCAAAATGATCCCAGTTGTGGGCTGTATTTTATTTTATTCTTTTTGCAAAGAGTGTTTTTCTTCTTTATTAATAGCATAGGATTCTTTCTTTCATTTTCTGAATTTAAATGGCTTGACATCATGCAGAGTTTTACTTTAAAGTATCACTTTTAAAAATCTATTGTTAGTTGATATCAGATCAAAATTTGTTTGCTTTCTTCCTCTTACGGTAATCTGACAGCACATGGATTTTTCAGCGGCCTGAATGCACTTTGCATGGTTTTTAGGTTGCATAGCAAAATCACTGATGAGCCTAATGGGTTTTTAAAATACAAGCTTCAGCCTGGATTTAAAGACTTTCAGTGCCAAAAGGAAGGAAACATTATCATCTATCTCAGAAGGAAAATGCTTACCATATGAAAATATTTTGGGGATGTGTTTTTGCATCTTCCAGATTTCCAAACCCATTTCCCTTCCCCATGCAGAAAATAGAAAATATCCTTCTTTAATTCCATACCATGTTGTGATTTTTCCCAGTATGGTCATTTTTAATATAATGTGCATAGCTGCAGTGAACCAACCCTCGGTACCACCTCCTCCTTTTCTTTTTTCCTAGTTTATAAGGAGATTCATGCTGGACATTATTTTTAACTTGTGTGTGTCAGTTCGATGAGCTTGTACTTTCCTACGTCATTCCAAAATTCATTTGGAATAGTTTAAAAAGGGAACATGAGCTTTTTGCTTTATTGGAATAATATGGAAGATAATGTCAGAGCACCAGAGGTCATCTTTGGACATGTTGAGAAATTGTCCAGGAAAGGGCTAGCCATCAAACTTGCGTGTTTAATTTCACTCTTCTCTCCTTTCACATTTGTTTTATCTGGGAGCTATACATTCTCTTTTCTTTGGTCTTGAAAAGTTCTAAAGTATTTAACCTAAGAAGATGCCAGATTTGTGGCAGACTTCAGGCAAGATGAATTGATCCACCTAGTTTCAGATGAAAAAAATGCACTTTGTTGCACACGTAGTGTATACTAGACTTTAATTTCCCCTTCGTCCATTTCTGTCCCCTAAATCACTGCCTGAAGCAAGCAGGAAATGGTCTAAAGGTATTTTTGTTTAATTTATGTGTAGTTTAGTGAGTTTATCATATGGAGGCAGTGTGGTATCAGTTGTAGATATCTATGTAGATATGCCTGTATAGAGATGTATGTATATAGATACTGAACCATACCTTTTCATGTATGAGATTAGCCTAAATGCCCACTAAGGTACTGTTTAACACTGATTTTATGGCAAAAAAATTTGCCCAAGATAACTGAGCAAGTTAGTGGAAAAGCAGGAAGGGGAGAACCTAGATTTCACTCCACCTTGGCAACTGTAGAAGCAATGTAGAACTGCAGGAAATAGGCTAGATTGGAATAAAAGAACCTGAGTTCAAATTCTCTCTCTGCTACTTCTCAGCTGTATGACCTTGGATAAGTAACTTTCTGGGCCTCAGTTTCCTCATATGTAAAATGAAAAGTATGGACTAGATTTCCTCCAAAGATTCCTTCCAATTCTATCTATGGTCTCTTTGTTCATTCTGGTGCAGCTTCTCATCAAATGTGGTAAAGTGATAAAAATTATAATATGCTCTGGCTACTTCTGGGTGCTTTCTAAGGCTTTGAGAATGGTTAATGTTGCTGTTTTTTCTACTGCAACAATACAGTGTACTGTAAAAGTCACTGAACTAGCCATCGAAAGATCTGAGTTCTTGACCCAGGTTTGCCATTTATGAACCATGTGTCCTTGAACAAGTCACTTAACTGCCGAGCTTCAGGTTTCTTCAGCTACAAAAACTAGAGATAGTATCGCTTTTCTGACTTTCCTCAGAGCTGTTGTGGAGACTGGCTGCTTTGTAAACCCAAAGATATTCTTTTAGAGAACTAGGGTGTCTCAGTAGTTATGTAATAGCTTAGGATCTCCTGGATTGTGATTTCTAAACCTGGCTCTCTGTCTATCCTGCTTTGTGACTCTGAGAAAGGGATTAATCCCTACCCCCTTGTCATTGATGTTTTATCCTGTGAAAATTGAAGGTGTCGGAATCAGAATGTGCAGGCATTTGGAGAAAAATTTTACATAAATTTTGGTTGTGGAAAAGTCCCTGGGTTTTTGGGTTTTTTTCCAGCTCCTCAGTTGACACTAATTTTGAGCAGGAGAGAATGAATATTGTTATGATCTATTTAGTACTAATCCAAAGGAATGTTTGCTGCTCAAACTATGAAACTTCACAGACTCTTAGATTAGTGGTAGCTAGGTGGAACAGTGGATAGAGCAGTGGGAAGACCCCACTGAGTTCGAATCTAGTACCAGATACTTACTAGATGTGTGACACTGGGCAAGTCATTTAAGCTGTCTGCCTCAAGTTTCTTCAACATAAAATGAAAATAATAACAGCACCTACCTTACAAGGTTGTTATGAGGACCAAATGACATATTAAGGAATGGATAGCATTTTGCAGACATAAAAACACTATATAAATGTTAGCTAGTCATTATTATTTTCATTATCATTGTTAGAAAGGCTCCTCAGAAGTTAATTAGCCCAACTTGCACCTGAACATGAATCCCCTCTCCAATGTGCTGCAAGGATGTAGGACCCACTACTCCCTAGAACCCATTCCACTTTTGAACAACTCTGATTGTTAGGAAGATTTTCTCTCTATCGAGGCAAAATTCACCTTCTGTCCTTTGTTTCCACATTTGTCCTCTAGAGTCACCAAGAACAGGGCTCATCTGTATTCCATGTAACAATGCACTTGCAGGTGGCTCCTGTATCATTTCTAAGTGTTGTCTTCTCCAGAATAAATACATCCACTTCGACCGTCTGATTCTTCCTTTCTTCTATAAGTGATCATAAATAACTGGTATTTTTACGGTAAACTTTTGGAAGAACCTAGCTACTTATTTTGCTATTATTATTTTTCTGAGGAAACTTTGTTTACCTTGAGTTGAGATCTGTATTAAGGGCTTTCATGTGAAATGTAGTATTCATTCTTTAAAGCTCATCAAATCCTTTGTGCTTGGAAGATATTATAAAGATAGTGGGGCAGGGGAGAGGGAGGGTGTAGCGGTAGGATGGAGGAGTGGAGGGCTAGAGAATTAAGGAATGTGGTCTTAGAATGACTGGTCTCCTGTCAGCCCAGACAGAACAAGTTTAATGATCCCGCACACCAGATTCTGGATGGTGGTGACCCTAGTCTGTAGTATGATTCAGTGATGAATGAATCAGTGAAACCTATGGATACTCTTAATAATGTTTCCTTCATAGTTTCATAAGGAAGAGAGAACATGTATTAACATCATTTCATAGATGTGTGACACTTAGAGAAGTTAAACACTCTAATTTGCATCTCATTCAATGCCTCCATAAAGGAGACAACTAGATAGGAGAAGAGGCTCCCCCAGGGTTGAAGGACTGGTAGGCCACAGAGCTAGGGTTCAAATCCAGGCCTTCTGACTACAGATCCAGGGTACAGTCTTTGAGGAAACTTTTATGTCCCCAAAGTCTAGCATACCATAGAAAGAAATAGAATTTAAGGCCCTTAGAACGGGAACTTGATCACAGTAGGTAACTAATGCCTATCCCTCCTGAAGCTCCCACTTCTTGGCATTTCTTGGCATGGATTTTGCCTGTGGCCCTATGAGTACTCTGGGGAACAGATAACTAGAGTGAGTTTCCAACTGTTAAAAAATATGTTTAAAAAAAAAGTATTGGAAAACTGCCCCTGCTGGAAGCTTCCCTGTCCCTTCTTGCTGTGCACCATGGCTAATTGCTCTGCTGCCTTATGTATAATCGAGTCTGATATAATCAGCACACTCAGCAGTTACACTGCCTGTGACCTGCAGCATAGCTGAATTCAGATTTTTGTTGTCCTCATTTGGCTTCTAAATATCTATGAGTTTTCTTTCCTGGTGCTACCCTGCTTAGTAGTCACTTGGAATATTTTGGAAAAGTTGGGTCTAATAATAAATGAAATTGGAGGCAGAGCCAAGATGGCAGAGTAAAGGCAGGGACTCACCTGAGCTCTTCCCCAAGCCCTTCCAAATACCTTTAAATAATGACTCAACACAAATTCTAGAGCAGTAGAACTCATAAAAAGATACAGTGAAACAGCTTTCCAGTGTAAAGCAACCTAGAACGTTGGCAGAAGAGGTCTGTTGTATGAGGGTGAGAGAGGACCGTGGTCCAGCAAGCTGTGTCAGTACAGAACAGGCCCCAGCAAACCAGGAGCAGGCCTTGGGGTAACTGAATCATCGGTACCAGTGGTGGTTTCTAGATCCCTCAGCCCACAGACAGTAAGAGAATCAGACAAGGGGTCAGAAGGAGATTTACAGATGCACCTCGGTAGGACTCTTGCACTGCCTATACTTGGATCTGAGCTGCAGTTCTGGATTTAGTCCCAGTGAGAGGAGGTGTACCAGCACACCAGAACTTGTGGTCACAGTGGAGAAGGGATCCTCCTCACAATTCCAGGGTTGAAAAGAGTGCTCGTGGTCACTCACAAATCAATGCACAATACAGGAGAATAGTAAACACAACTCTATGGATCATATCACCTTTCAAGAGCCAAAAACTTACAGGTCCCCAAAGTTACCTCTGAAACAGCTGCACCAAAAACCTGAAGCTTGGGATAGTGTTCCCTTCACTTGGGAAGCAGAGCCCCACTTTAGCATGGAGCTAAAAGTCAAGAAATAGGTTGGAAAAAAAGCAAACAGGAAAAGCTTCTGACCATCGAAAAAGCTATGGTGACAAGGAAGATCAAAACACACACTCAGAAGATGACAACAAAGCCAAAATCCCTGCATTCAAAGCCTCAAGGAAAAATATGAGTCGGTCTTAAGTCATGGAAGAGCTCAAAAAGGATTTTAAAATTAAGAGAGGTAGAGGAAAAATTGGGAAGAGAAATGAGAGTGATGCAGGAAAATCATGAAAAAAGAGTCAACAGCTTGGGAAAGGAGACACAAAAAATACTGAAGAAACATCACCTTAACAAATAGAATAAGCCAAATGGTAAAAGAGGCAAAAAAAAAAATTCTTTGAAGAGAAGAATGCTTTAAAAAGCAGAATTTTAAAAAGCCAAATTGAAAAGAATATATAAAATATTCAGAAATATATAAAAATTCACTGAAGAGAACTCCTTAAAAAGTAGAACTGGCTAAATAGGTACAAAAGCTCACTGGAGAAAATAATCCTTAAAAGTTATAATTGGGCATGTGGAAATTAATCACTTTATGAGACATGAAGAAACAATCAAAGAAAGTCAAAAGAATGAAAAACTAGAAGAAAATGTGAAATATCTCATTGGAAAACAACTGACCTGGAAAATAGATCCAGGAGAGATAATTTAAGAATGATTGGACTTGAAAGCCATGATCAAAAAAAAGGACCTGGACATGATATTTCAAAAAATTACCAAGGAAAACTTCCCTGATATTCTAGAACCAGAGGGTAAAATGAAAAATGAAACAATCCACTGATCAGCTCTTAAAGGGATCTCAAAATGAAAACCCCCAGGAATATTATAGCCAAATTTCAGACCTCCCAGATCAAGTAGAAAATACTGCAAGCAGCCAAAAAGAAACAATTCAAATATCATGAAACTGTCAGGATAATATAAGATTTAGCAGCTTGTACATTAAAGGATTGGAGGGCTTGGAATATGGTATCTTGAGGGCAAAAGTTCTAGGACTACAACCAAGAATCACAGCAAACTGAGTATAATCCTTTGGGGTGGGGGAGGGAAGGAAATTCAATGAAATAGAGGACTTTCAATCATTCCTAATAAAAAGACCAGAGTGAATAGAAAATTTGACTTTCAAATATAAGATGCAAAAGAAGCATAAAAACGTAAACAGGAAAAAGAAATCATAAAGGATTCAATAAGGTTAAATCGTTTGTATTCCTACATGGGGAAATTATATTTATAATTTCTAAAAACTTCCTCATTATTAGGATAGTTAGAAGGAGTATACATAGATAAAAAGCAGAGGTATGAGTTGAATGTGGTTTATCTAAAAAAAGTAAAATTAAGTTATGAGAAAGAAGAGAAGGGTGAAAAGAGAGGTAGAATAGGATAAGTTGTCTGATATAGAATCCTGAAAGAGATTTTACAGTAGAGGGAGAAATGGAGAAAGCAGGAAGGGGAAAACATGAACCTTACTGTCATTGGAATTGAGAGGGAATAATATATACTCTTATTTGGGTGTAGAAATCTACCTTACTATATACATGACAGTAAGAAAGGAAGGGGATAAGATAAAGGGTATGGGGAACTGATAAAAAAAAGGTGGGCAGTTTGGGGGAGATAAAAGTCAGAAGCAAAGCACTTTTGAGAATGGATAGGGTAAAAGGAGAGAGAGAGTAAGATAAATGGGAAAATAGGATGGAGGGAAATAAGTAGCTGGTAATCATATTGTGAAGAAAATGTTTTACAATGAATTTCTCTGATAAAGACTTCATTTCTCAAACAGAAATCTGAGTCAAATTTATAGAAATAAGAGTCATTCCTCAATAGATATGAACAGGAAGTTTTCAGACAAAGTAATCAAAGCTATTTTTAGTCGTATGGAAAAAAAGACTCTAAATCACTATTAATAAGAGAAATTCAAATTAAAATAACTGAACTACTACCTTACACCTATCAGACTGGTTAATGTGACACAAAAGGAAAACGACAAATGTTGGAGAGGGTGTGGGAAAATTGAAACACTAATGTGTGATTGATGAAGTTGTGTACTTACTCAACTATCCTGGAGAGTAATTTGGAGCTATGCCCAAAGATCTATAAAACCATGCATACACCTTTGACCAAGCAAAACCACTACGAGGTCTGTATTCCAAAGAGATAAACAAAAAGGAGAAGGACTTATGTGTACAAAAATATTTTATAGCAGTTCTTTCTTTTAGTTGTGGCAAAGAATGGGAAATTGAGGGGATGTCCATCAATTGGGAAATGGCTGAACAAGTTGCTGTAATATGATTGTAATGGAATACTCTTGTGCTTTAAGAACTGATGGGCAGGATACTCTCAAAAAAACATGAACTGATGCAGAATGAAATGAGCTGAACCAGGAGAATATTGTGCACAGTAACAGCAATATTGTATGATGAACTACTATGAATAACTTAGCTATTCTCAGCGATGCAATGATCCAAGACAATTCTGTAGGACTTACGATGAAAGATGCAGTCCATCTTCAGAGAAAGAACTGGTAGAGTCTGAATGCAGATGAGAAATACTCTTTCTTTGCTTTCTTTATTTTTCTTGGTTTTTTTGTCTCTTTTCTTTCACAGAATGACTTACATAGAAATGTGTTTTTTATGGCTATACATGTATAACCTATGTCAAATTGATAGCCTTCTCAATGGTGAAGGAAGGGCAAAGTGGAACTCAAAATTTGAAAAAAATGTTAAAAATGTTTTTACATGCAATAGAGGAAAATAAAATATTAAAAAAGTGTAAAAATAATAAATGAAACCTATTTATATAGAACTTTGCAGTCACAAAGTAATTTACATGCCTCTAATTTGACAACCACCCTGTGAAGTAGAATGCGTTCATCTTTTAGGGTTGTTCATAAATGAGCAATTTGAGGCCCGGAGTGACGAGATAACCTGGAACTGGCCCAAGGTTGTACATGTAGTAAGTAGCAAAGTAGAGACTAAAACTTGGGTCTTTTGACTCTGCATCCAGGGCTCTCTCTGTTACTTCTGTACCCCACCCATAGTTTTAAGACCTTAGAATTATTCATACTTACCACTCCAATTTAATGTAATGTAAAGAAACAGTGGTTCTATGGCTAGAGTCCATTTTCAAATCATACCATAGTTCGGTAAATGAGTCAATCAGCAAGCGTTTATTAAGGATCCATTGTGTGCCAGGTACTGCTTTAGGTTAGGGGCCATTTCTAGTTGTCCTGATTTGTAGCTTACCACTGGACCTAGATGGCTCTGGAGGAGAAAGTGAGGCTGGTGACTTTGCATAGTCCTCCATCATTTAAATCCAATTCACTTGAAAGTCATGGCATCACCTTCCTGATGCCATGGTCATCTTCTAGAATGAAGGACAAACAGAAACAATAATGAACAAGTGCCTTAGGTGGTAGGAACACACATAGAAAAAAATGAAAACAATTCCTATCTTCAAGGAGTTGACATCCTAATGCCAGACTCCCAACATCTTGAATACTAAGCTTTCACTGAGATAATTCTGAATCATGAGCCCCATGAACCTTCTTAAAAAATAGAAGGCTCAAAAAAAAAACCTAAACCCCAAAAAACACTGGGCATCTTTAGATTTGTAACAACATGAGCAATGAAGTCCAGTCCGCAGCCTGTGTTTGGACATAATATTTATCCAGTAGAGGGTGCCGTTGTACCAGCTAGTTTACAAAACCCTTATCTGTGAACTCAGTCAGCCTTTGAAGATGAAAAAGAAATAAATCAATTCATGCAATATTTTTATCTACAGTATTCATTTTAAAAAAACACTCGTGATTTCGTGTTTTTTTTAAACTGCTTATTCTGTGCCCTCTTATGTTTGAGTATAAGATTCTCTCAGAATATTTGTAAGAGCCACTACATGGAATTCATTATTAATTGTCTATTTTTAGGCATGAAGCTCTGCTGTATTCTGTCTTAGCAGCAGAAACTGGGATTGAAGTGTCACAAACAAATTTAGCCCATATCTGTGAGGAGAGACCAGTAAGTAAATGTTTTCTGCACATACTCTTAATTATATCTCACAACACCTCACTGCTTCATGGATTGACTCCTTCCCTCACCGTCTTCCCCACTAGGAACTGGCAAGAAGATTCTTGGGAGTTAACTGTGTTTGGAGATATTATAATCTGTCTGTTTACCAAATCGATGCCCCTGCATTTGGTATGTATAGAGACCTCTGCTGAGCTGGGCCATTTACAACCATGAGAACATTGGTAACAAAGGAAAACCTGTTTTATGTGAAGTAAGAGAGTTTAAAATAAATTAGAGAAGAGAAAGAACTCTATGATGAAAATCACATTTTCACACACAAAGTCAGAGTTCCCAGACTTGCACCTTTTCTGCTACCTGCTCAGACTCACCATTTTGGTGAAAAGAAGTGAAGAATAAAAAAATTTTTAAAGTTATTTGGAGGATAACTCTTAAACATGGGTTTACTATAGGAGAGAAAAGCTTATCGGAGCCAGTAAAAAAAAAAATTTCTAGTTGAGAAGACAAACTTAAGAACAGCGAGATTTGGGGTATTAAGCAAAAAAACAAGTCGACAAACATTTATTAAATACCCACTGTGTACTACGAGGCAACCAAAGAGAAATCTTGCCACTCCTGGGCTTTGAGCCCGAATTCTAAGAAACCCACAAGCCCATTTGGGATAGCTATTTTAATTAGAAACAGTTTGGAAAAGGGTTTTGAGTACTTAAGTAGGCATGGGAAAGTACAAAAGCTTGCCCCCTTCTAATTCAGTTCATTTAAACCAATATCTCTTTCGGTGCCTCCTTAAGAGGTATAAAGGCCTTGTCCTCAGGACTGGCAGGGCAGAGGAACAGCAGTGGGAAGGTGTCTGCAGCTGCCATTAAAGTGAATCTCTTCTTGCTCCGAAGCTTATTTGAAGATGGGAGACCTCTACTACTATGGCCACCAGAACCACTCAAAAGACCTTGATTTGTCTGTGCAGATGTATGCCCAGGCTGCTCTGGATGGAGACTCCCAGGTAAATGAACACTTGACTGTGTCCCAAAGTAGGTTTGCTATGGTGCTACGGTCAATAGCACCCTTGCATGGTTTATTTCAATTGCCATAGGAAGTGGGATTCTTATTGTTTTGAGGGTATATGTATGTGTACATGCGTGCATGCGTGTATGTATGCATGCGTGCATGCATGTGTATGTGCATATGTGTATGTGTGTGTGTAATATGCAGAATGACTGGAACCGTGGTGATATTGTGGAGCCAAATATACAGTATAATCAACCTGTCCTTTCAATTCCATTCATTCTTCATACAGGGGCAGCTAGGTGGTACAGTAGAAAGTGCACCAGTGCAGGAGTCAGGAGGACCTGAGTTCAAATCTCACCTCAGACGCTTGACACTCACTAGCTGTGTGACCTTGGGCAAGTCACTTAACCCCAACTGCCTCATCCTGGGTCATCCAGATGAAAATCTGGTCACTGGATTCAGATGGCTCTGGAGGAGAAGTGAGGCTGGTGACCTGCATAGCCCTCCCTCACTCAAAACAAAGTCAAGTGCAAGTCATGGTCTTCTTCAGCAACAAAGGAGGAACACACACACACATTCTTCACACATTTCAAGTGCCATTTTTCTACAGAACTGTGTGCAATGCCTTGGGGGAGATAGAAAGCTTAGCTAAAACATGGTCTCTGCCCCTGTGGAGCTTCCAATATGACCCAAAGCTTACAATATGACCCAAAGATAACCTTTGTACACAACATTCCACATGTGGGAGGATAAACACGAGGGCCCTGGGAGGCTGCTCATTAAAAATGTTTTTTTAATTTACCTTCTAACAGAAAACACTTTGACCTTGGTCACTTGTACTGTTGCATCTCTATATTCAGCGCTGTCCTTAGTATCAGGCTTGTGAGAGTATATTTATATAAACACAAAGCTGAACTGAAATGGAAACCAAGTGAGATCTACCTAGTTTGAAACTCAAAAATATGGGGAAGGTAGACCAGAGACCCCCCTCGGTCCTTGTCTCATTGTGCCTTGATTCGGCACTGTCTGTTCGGCACTCTGCTAGCTCAGTCATGCTATAGATAGAGGGCACCTGCTCTCTTCTAGGGAGGGGAATGTCTGTCCTTCTCTCTATGTTGGCTTGCTCTCCCTCCATCTGCCTCTAGCCCTGGCTGGCAAAAGGGAAGAACATCGACTGAACCTTCATTCGCTATCCCATTTCTATTTATAACCCCAGCTTATATAACCCTTAGTGGCTCAAGCTTCAGTTCTTGTTGATGGACCCCAGGAAAATGAGTAGGGCATGACAAAAATTGATGGTAATAGCTAGCGCCTTATAACACTTCCAAGCTCTTTACACATGTCTCATTTGATCCTTGACAGCTCTGTGAAGTGTTATCATTCTCATTTTATGGATGAGAGGAGACTGAGTCAGAGAGAGGTTAAGTGACTTACCCAGGGTCACAGGGCTAGTCAGTTTCTAAGGCAGGATTCAAACCCAGAACTTCCTGACTTTAAATACAGCACTTTGTCGCTGTACCTTTTAGCTGCCCGAGTGGATATCAATCTGTTTTTCCTATGGAAGTAGCAATAAACTGCATTGTACAGATGATCATTTAACAGTGAAAAGATATTATTATCCAATATTCACCCTACACTAACACCATACTTTAACTTCCCATCGTGGCATTGAGGTGAATACTGGTTTGCAAAAATCTATGCCTCTGGAACCCAAGTTCTGGTGACTGTGCCAGGGCTAGGAAGGCATAGAGTGTGGGTCTGGGGATATCAGCACCAGCCTGGTAAAGCTTTAACCACAGCAACTTATAAAGACCCTTTTGAAGTTGTGGAGAGCTTATGACTGAGGTTGGCAGAGGGAGGGCCCAGACCACTGAAACTGCAATGTCTGATGCCCGGTTTAGGAGGATCAGAGGCTTGTAGTCACGTCTTCATCTCACCATCTTGCGTTCATCCTTCATTGCCGAGGACCATGCTATCAGAGAAATGATGACATGACTTGCACTTGACCTTGCTGTGAGTGAGGGAGGGCTGTGCAGGTCACCAGCCTCACTCCTCCTCCAGAGTCATCTCTCACCATCTTAACCTTCATTTGATCATTCTCATTGATCTCTTTGCATCATTTGACACTCTTGATAACCCCTGCCTCCTGAGTGTTCTGCCTTCTCTGAATTTTCATGTTACTCTTCAGCTTTTTCTCTTCTTTCCTATCTGGCCATTCCTGTTTCCTTTGCTAGGTCATCATTCTTATCGTACTTCCTGAATGTGGGGGTATGCTTTGTTTTTCTCTGCATTCTCCCACTTGATAACCTCATCAGTGCCCATGGATTTAATGACTTTCTTTCCACATCTATGGAGCAGCTAGGTAACTCAGTGGATAGAACTCTGGACCTGGCATCAGGAAGGCCTTCATCCAACCTTAGACATTTATTAGCTCTGTGGCCCTGGGCAAGTTACTTAACTTCTATTTGCCTTACTCCACTGGAGAAAAAAATGGTAAACCACGTGTGGTCCACAAAGATTATAAGGGGTCAGACATGACTGAACTACCGATATTGGTTTTTGTCCTTCATTCTCGAAAAGGGGTGTAGCCTCAGGAAGGTGATGCCATGACTTTTAAGTGAATTGAATTTCAGTGAGGGAGGGCCGTGCAAAGTCACCAGCCTCACTTTCTCCTCCAGAGCCATCTGGGTCCAATGATGATATAAATCAGGAGGACTGGAAATGGTCCTGGATGCAAGGGGAGATCTTGGACTTTATAAGCTAAGGTCTTTCCCAGTTCTCACTTTGACTGAGGCAACCCTACTTAGTAATTAAGGGTAGGTAAGAAATGAGCCGAGGAATGACCCCTTTTACTTAAGTAAAAAAAAAAATCAATATGGGAGGAAACCCTCAGGATTTCCAGTCAAAACAGAAACAATTATCATTTACATTCACTCTGAGCCTTCAGAGCCCAAACAATGACCACTAAGCGGGGCTTGGCCTGGGACCTCTGGTTGGCCAATCAATAAAAGCTAGAGTGAATTGGTTTAAGGCACGGTTTTTAAGAAAGAAATGTAGCCCATAAACCCCAATATATCTTGCTAGGTTTCAGCCATCAAAATTTACATTCCTTTGGGCAGAGCACCCACAGGTAAGGGCATGGTATCCTAAGTGGACAGAGAGAGGGAAAAGAAAAAGAAGGAAAAGGAAGGGGAGGGAGAGGATGGATGAACAGCAACCATCCCCAGTCTTCTCCTGAGTGCAAGTCTCCCATCACTACTTGCTTATGATATGGCTGTTCTAATCAGAAGAGCCATAGATACCATAAACTCAACATATCCAAGACGGTACTCATTATCTTTTTCCCCAAACCCATTCCTCTTCTGAATATTTCTCTTTAGGTTGAGGGTTCCACCATGTTGCCATTCCCTGAGGGTTGGAATCTTGGCTTTCTTTCTCCTCAACTCCTGATTCTCCTTTATTGTACATATCCAAATGTTAAGTTCCCAAAGATCTCATGCCTGCATGAGATCTTTCTTCCAGGCATGAATGAATGAGGTGAGAGCAAGGATGGTATGCACTCCGTTTATTCTCAGCTAGCTCAGAGTATTATCTAGGCATTCTACTTCCATTCAAGCAAGAAGCTTTGTAAATACTGTCTGCTAAGCGTAAGTGCTTGGCTGTTGTTATTCTTGCTCAAGGTAATTGTGAAGGTCGGTAATTGTGTATGGGCGGTCCATCACGTAAATCATGCAAGGACATGGCGGTCTCAAAGAGATTTCTTCTGAGGGCATCATGACCTTGATAATCAGAGTTCCAGACCCCTTACATCCAATCAATTCCCAGTTTACTCTTTCTCATGTGCCCTAAGGGTTAATATTAAGGGTTACTTTCCCAGGCCCCCTGAGAGGAGTTTGAGACTTATTCTGTAGCCTATCCTGTAACTTGAGATCCTACAACTTAAGGCCCTTTTGTGTATTTGTCCTTCATTGCCCGAAGACCACCATGCCATCAGAGGAATGATGACATAACTTGCACTTGACTTTCTTTTGAGTGAGGGAGGGCTGTGCACGTCACCAACTTCACTTCTCCTCCAGAGCCATCTAAATCCAATGATCAGATATTCATCAGGATGACTGGAGATGACCCAGGATGAGGCAGTTGGGGTTAAGTGACTTGCCCAAGGTCACACAGCTAGTGAATGTCAAGTGTTTTAGGTGAGATTTGAACTCAGGTCCTCCTCACTCCTGCATTGGTCCTCTATCTACTGCACCACCTAGCTGCCCCTTCCTCATTTGTAAAGGGAGGCTAATAATACTTTCACTACAACAAAAATATAACACACTCCCTCCTCTCCTCTACTTCACAGAAGCCCTTTCTACAAGAGGCAGCTTAAGCTTCTAGTTGTCTTCTGCCTAAATTACTTTAATCTATTTATGTATATAAATACCATCTCTTTTCAAAGAATGTAAGCAGGAATTATTTCATTTTTTTTCTTTCTATCCTTGGTACCTAATATAGTGTCTGACAACAGAGTAGATGCTTCCTAAGTGCTTATTCATTATTTGCTCATCATCATCCACAAAGACAGGATTGGGTGCCTGCTATGTCTATAGCACCATGCTAGGTTCTAGGGTTACAAGGATGGCTCCTTTTTCTTCTGGAAGAGCTTGTCATCTAGTTCAAACAAAGACTCATTGTCTTGTATGGAGCAGGTCCTTAATGCACTGAACTAAACTGACATCTACACAGAAAGTAACAATCTAAGGTAGCATATACTTAGATAGTGGGATGGATCTGTGACCATGGGGGTGCCATCCATTAGTGCAGCTCCTGGCTCATCCGTATTTTGTCATATTGTGCATCTCTTGCCCTGAGCAGATCCTCAGGTCAATGATATGATGGATTCTAAGTACTGTAAGACCTCTGAGGAGCTACTCGTTGAGGGTTAGGCTGGTTGGGAAAAGCTTCAGGGAGGAATTAGGATTTGAGTTGGAATTTGAAGAAAGCATAAAAACAGATTAGTAAAGAGGGGAGAGGAGAGAAGGAATCCCACCCAGGCAAGGAGAATGAATTAGGTTCAGGAGACAGGATTTGGCCTAAATGAACAAATTGTGGAAATAAGCAATGGAAAATAAAGGAGGAGGAGGTAGTAGGTAGAGGTCAGGCTGTAAGAGGGCCTTGAATACTGGGCTGAAGGATTTTAATTCTATCTTATCTGCAGATGGGAGACAAGGATGGGTTTTTTGTTTTTGCGTAGGAGGTGATGAGTTCAAAGCAATTTTTAAAGAAGATTTTGGACACATTGACAGGATGAGAAAATATGAAAACAGGAAGACCATTGTCATTCATTCAGTAAACAGTAAATGCCTCTGATGCCCCAAACTCTGTGCTACATGCTGAGATTACAAAGGGCAAAAAACTGTCCCTATTCCCCAGAAGCTCACAGTCTGATGCAGGAGACAATTTCTAAACTTTTATGAATAAGCTGTATATAGGATAAATTAGAAATAACCAACTGAGGTAAGACACTAGAATTAAAAGGCATAACTGAATAAAGAGGAAATTTCCAGTGCTATACAACTTGAGCTTCTCTAGGGAAGATTTGTGGAAGGGTAATTGTCCACAATAAGGTTTGGATAGCTTGTGATGCAAAGGGTTGGAGAAAATAGGTATACTGTTGAGGTCATGGCTCCATTGAAATAACTGAAAAAATGAGCACTTGGACCTAAGGAATGGGCTGTGGGCAGTGGGATGAGCTCTGGATTTGGAGTCAATGGTCCTGGCTTTAGAGCCTGCCTCTGCTACTTACCACCAGTGTAACCCTGGGCCTCAGTTTCCCATCTTTAAAATGAGGGAGTGGGACAAGGTAACCTCTACAAGCCCTTCCAGGGTGATCCTGTAACAGGGTTGAGAGAGAGCCATTGTCAAGAAGCCTCTAATTAGCAACTATTTTATTTAACTTAGTCTGCCCTTTACCTTAAAATGAGTTGATTAGCATTTTATCACCAAGATTTTCCTTCTCATCCATATGCAGGGATCAGTACAGAATCTAGGTGGGTTCTTTCCTTCACTCTTTGGGCAAATATTGCACCCTCCTAGATGTAAACAACAAATTCTCCCAGCCCCTTTCTTAGGTCTAGTGAAAAAATCACTTACCTGGAGCTGGTAGCCTTAATCAGGGGCCACTGGCAAAGCACGAGTCCTTCCAGTGCCATAAAATTAACTTAGGAAATTGTTTAAGTGAGAACACAGTGGGAGCAGCAGTTAGAAGACAATGTGATAACCCACACTCAGGTACCTTCCCTTTCCGAGCTATGTGACCAAGTTAGCAAGAGACTTTAACCCCATGATGCCCCTCAATGAGAAAGCAGGTATTTTTTCTTGCTCTGCTCAAACCTCTGAAGGGAATCTGTCTAGAGATTTATAACTGGGGGGAAGAGAGGGGTGTTTGCTGATAAATCTTTAACAGCTGGCTCTCTGTAAAATATATATGCACCGCAAACCTTTAAATTTAATCTGCATTCACTTTTTCCATAGTTTTCTTAAACCTAGACAATCAACAAAATAATCATCATTTATTTGAAGCACTTATCTATTTCTGCAATGTCAATGCTCACACTGAAAATTTAACAATCAGCTTACCAGCTCATACTGATGAGGTTGAGGGGTGATAGTGAACCCAAGATACCGACAGTCCGGGTCGTGCTCGAATGAATTCAACTCAAGCCTTCTTAAAGCCAAAGAAAACAAAGTTTATTAAAGATTCGCCTAATTGGGTTGCCTCTTAAGGAACTAAGCACTTGTAACGCTTGTATTCACAAGCGGCCCGATACAATCCCAGCTAGACAGAGTCTGAGCTGGATTGCATCATGGAGGCAAGATGGGACTTAAATACAGAAAAGAGTATAGGAGGGATCTGGGGGGTGGTCTGGCAGTCCAGGGTGATGGGAGGAGGGGTTTAGGAAAGGTCTTGAGAAGAAATCCAAGGAGGAAATCCAAGGAGGGTGAAAGGCTGGAAACAGCTGGAGGCTATCATGAGGCAGACTAGGGAGCACCTAGGTGGGAACCAGGTGGGGCAATCCAGAGATCTTGATAGGGGCAGCCTGGGAATGGATACAGATCTTGATGGGAGTGGTCGGCAGCCTGGGGAAATGGGGTTTTGATGGGATCAAGGGTGGGGAGTGTAACTGAGACCTGAAATGATAATGAAAAGCCCACGGGCTTCCTGAGACTGCCGGAACAAATGGGAAGATTAGATTTGAGTAAGAAAGGCCAGATTAAGTGGGAAGATTCAAGGGGAGCTCAAGAAGGCTCCCAGAGTCTAAACCCCATCAATATAAGGTGGCTCCAGAATGCCGCTGGTTAGACCCATTGCCAGGCTTCCTGAAAACAGGTCGCAGAGCAGAAACTTTTCCAGAGAAAGGACCTAAAGGAGTCATTTCCTATGGTGATTCATGAAAAGCTAAGCACAGCTATCCTGTGCCTTAAAAGGATGACCAATATTAGAATATGACTCCAACAAAATGTGAAAATACAAAGTCTGATTTCCAACCTACTGGTGGGGCCTCAAAGAATAATCAGTAAATAATGGGCATGGTCTTTGCTCTGGTCCTTTACATCTTTTTCTGATAGGAGGGCAAAATTTCCAGCTAGTTCTGTTTTCAAAAAGTGAAGGAAAAGGACAGATCCTAGTTTCTGAGCAGATGGAGCTCAGCATCCCTATGAAAACCTACTGGTTTTTTTGCAAATAAATTTATCAGATGCATATATTTGGGGAAACAACTCATCAATGAAAATGACAAAACCATCTGGCACTAGGACTGAAAAAAATATGGAGGTTGTAAAAGTTTACATTCTGATGAGGGGTGTGGGTATGTGATTTGTTTGTTTGGAATGGGTGAATTTTGTTTGGTTTGTTTAGTTATGTTTCTTTTCCTTGTTTTGATTTTTTAGGGATTTTTTAACCTGGCCCTTCTAATTGAAGAAGGAGCTACTATCCCATACCATATTTTGGAATATCTAGAGATTGATCAAACACTCCATTCTAGTAATATCTCAATCCTTCAGGAACTCTACGAAAGGTGAGCTCATAACTTCACTCGCTGACTATATGACGTTTTTTTGTGCTTGGGCTAAAGGGGAGATATTCGCTTCTGGGTAAAAGTCTGCCTTCCATTTCCCACTAGCCAGGCTACGGACTCCCTACTAGCACTTCTAACAACGGCTCAAGATCCATAGCTTATTAGAGAATTTACAAATTTCCCTGCTCAGCCTACGTAGGCTGATTGATTACTATTTGCCTTAGGCAGAAGATTTAAGGTACAGGGTTGTTGATATAAAGTGAAAGTGCTAGATAAAAATCTGTGTGTGTGTGTGTGTGTGTGTGTGTGTGTGTGTGTGTGTGTGTGAATGCCTATGGGAAGCTGTGAAAAGAACAGTCATCAGATAACTTTTTTTGGAGTGAAGTTTTTGTATAGCTAGACATGTAAACAGCAGTAATCTCAGCGATGGTGAGTCTAGCAGCCAACATTTATATAGAACTTTAAGGTTTTCAATGTGCTTTACACATATCTCATTGGATCCTCCCAATAGCTCTGTGAAGAGGCGTTATTGTTATCCCCATTTTATTTTGGAGGAAATGGAAGGAGAGGTTAAGTGACAACTCCATGAATAAAGTGTCATTAATATTAGTTAGCCCTATTTTGCAGATAAGGAAATTAACGCAGGAGAATTAAGCGACTTGCCCAGAATCACATGACCCATGACCAGTAAGTCTGGGCTAGGATTTGAATTTAATTCTTAGAGTGTTAACTCTGAAAGCAGGAGTTGTCCTCACTTTTCCGGGTCCAGTGTAAGCGCTGTCCCTGGTGCTTAGCATACCACAAATTATTCCTAAGCACTTTATTCACCCCTTGATCCCTTCTTGCTGACTCCCAGGCAGATCCTCTCTCCACTAGGTTCCCCTAGGGAAGATTAAGTTGGGCCGGTTGTTAAGAAAGAAATTAATTATTTGGTGACCTTCAACAAGTCTCTGAACATTAGCAGATTCATTTGTGAAATGAAAATGTTATTTTCCAGGCTTCTCCTAGCCCTAACACTCTATGATGTTAGACCATGCTTTCGGGTCCAGGCTCCGGGAAGGGCATAACAGACTCATTTAAATGGTGTTCTTCATTTTACAATACTTTGAAGGAAGTGGGGGGGGGGGAGGAGGTGGATAGAGAGGCAGACCTGGAGTTAGCAATCCCTGACTTGAACTCTTGCCTCAGATCCTTATTTGCTATAAAATAGAGCTAATAGAACCTTGCTTTGTGGAGCACTAGTGAACATCACCATGAGCTCTTCAGGCAGTGTCCTTTGCAAACCTTTAAGTGTCCTGGAGGTATGGTCTGTGTCTCTAGCTTTCCTCCCAAATGCTGAGAGGTAGGGACTGGCCTGCTTTATTAGAATCCTGCCCAAGCAGCCTCTGCATTGAGGCAAAATTCAAACTGGTTTTTTGATAGTTACCCAAAAGGGTCAGAGTCTTTGAGAGCTCACCTTGAATGCCTAGAACAACAACAAAAAAAGTTGTAGAGAAAGCTAGGGTGCCTTTCCATTCTGCTTTGAACCTGTCTGCCAGGTTCTGAGATTGTTCTTGCTCACAAGGAAAACTATGCAGCCTCGGAGACTACTTTGAAAACATCAGTAATCACGGTTAATACCAAATTAAGTCAGATAACCAGGGTGATTTGTGGTTTTTATTGTAGGTGCTGGAGCCATAGTAATGAAGATTCGCTCAGTCCTTGTTCATTAGCTTTGTTTTATTTTTATTTGCGGATTATCTGTAATGGAATTTTGCATTCTACCCTGGTAGGTATTGTGTCCCTGGGCTTCCCCCCACCCCTACCTGCCTTTAAAATCCCTGCCCTTTTGGCTAGCATTCATCTAATACCTACTTCTGAATTTTGGCAGATCTACTTTCTGGGAACCTTTCTGGTATCCATATTGATCGCATCGGCAGTCCAATATTTTCAGTCAGTCTCAGGTAATGATTTATCTAAATCAAACCCATTACAGAAAAAAAAAGTGTGTGTGTTCCCTTCCTTTGTTAGGTCTTTCTTGCCTCCATTTTTCCTTTTACTTTAACTATTCCATCTACCTTGAGAACCTCCTGTTTCCTACTCACTACAATCTGTCCAATCTTTCCCTTCAAGGCCTAGCTCACATACCACCTCCTTTTCATTACTGCAGTAAATACTTGTTTCATTGCAGTAGGTTGAGTACCTTTTCTAATCACCTCCAGCTTCTCCAGATGCCCCTTTCTTGGCATTTCTCTAGGATTTAGTTTGTGTCTCTCATATGACACTTACCAGGGACCACCTTATATTGTGTGGATGTTCGTAGATGCATCTTAACTTATAGATCGAGGTTTGTGAACTTTTAAAAAATATTTTTTGATAATGATATTTCTATATAATTTGTTTTTGTAATTCTATGTATTTTAATTTATGCATTTAAGAATGTTATTCTGAGAAGGGGTCCATAGGCTTCACTAGACTGTCAAAGGGGCTGATAACACAGAAAAAAAGTTTAAGAACCCCCATTATAAATTATAAATTTCTGGAGAGCAAGAATAGTGACTTAAACAACTTTGTATCCCTCACTGTATCCAGGACGGTGTCTTGCATATAGCAAAGGTTCAAAAAATATTTGTTGTATGGATACATATTAATATATATGTTAAATACATGAATGTATGCATTTGAAATCATCAGAAGGCACTTATTCAGCATGTATATGAACGAGGGGAATAGTACTTTGTACTGTAGAGACAAAAATAAACAGACACACAGGCCCTCTTTTTAGATTGTAGCCTAAAACAGCCTCTATCAACCTGGACAGACATAAAAAGACGTAAAGACTCACAAACATCCATGCAGACATTAGCAAAAACAAGATGAAAAAGGGACATGCTCTATAAACATTAGTATGAAGATTATTTGTGTAGCAGAAAATGAAAAGTGAACGGATTAAACCTGATGTCAGGAGGTGGTGAGGTGGTGAGGAGGGCAGATGGAATCATCATTTTGCTTCCAGTCCCCTAAGGAAGTTAATGAGAGACCATCCAAACTGTCTCCCAGGTCTGATGCCTTATCGTCAGCTGGCTTATAAATCTAGCTCATGCAAATTCAGTTCCATCACTAAATTTGTTACCAGGTATAGCACATTCATTTTGTATCTTGTCAGTGTTTTCCATTTCAAATTATCGCTGTCATTTTTACTCTGTAGAAATATTGTTATGATTATTACAAATGCAATTCAGTTAGAGGAGCTGAAAATTGTCTTTATGGTTTTATACCAGCTGGTACCCATGAAAATTCATGGGCTAGTAGAATTGTTTTTTATGAAAAGTTGTTTCTGCTGCTTTCCTTCATATCTTCATCTATACTCCCAATATAGCCTCATCTCACTCTTTCCTCCTTCATTTTATTGAGTATTTCTTTTCCCTTTTCTTCCTTTTCCTCAGCTATCCACATTACAGGGGATACTCTGTACCATCCACATATTTACACGTTTTTTTCCCTTAACGTTATGCTCTCTTCCAACTCTGTTTCCTTTCTTTCCTCTTCAATGGAACCTGTAAACTCTTCTCAATCACAAACACTTTAAATTTTAAATGTATTTAAAATACATAGAAACTGTCTTTAGGATTTAGCAAGATTTCAGGTTGGGTACAACATAGAAAGAATTCTAGATTTGGAATCAGATACCTATGTTTGAATCTCAGCCCTGCTCCTCTATTTCCTGGGTGACCCTAGTAATTAACTTCTCTCAGGGCCTCAATTTCTCCATCTGTAAAATGAGAAAGTTGGACTAAATGATCTCTTGAGGTCCCCCGCTGCTTTATATGTGTTATTTTAATAATAAGCCACAATTATGGGATTGGCAACTGAATTGGGGACCATTTTTTATATTAAAAGCATGAAAGAAGGAAGGGAAAAACTGAGCTTTGGTGAATCCATATCAAAGGCAAAAATGATTTGTCTAATGTACAACAGTACTGACTCATGGGGACCCTCTCTGATAGGAGTCAAGTCCAGTGATATAATAAAGAAAGAAGTTTGTAAATAAAAGATGAAGTGACTGAGCATTCTTAAGTATCTGGGTAGTAGCAGAAGATATGATAATGAGTTCTTGACACTTAGCAAGGTATTACCAAAAACAAACAAACCAAAAAACCCTCAAAACACAGCTATTTGAAAATCCAGGAACCATAGGGAGGAAATAGCCTGTGAATGGCACATTGCTATAAAGTTAAAGGACTTTGTGATTTGAAGACTTGCATTTCAGTCTGTATAGTCATCTTTTTTTAAAAATAGAATAATTCATTTTTGAACTTTTAAACTGAGATGTCCCTCTATTTTGCTTTAGGCTCCATTCACCCATGGAGAATTATGTTCTATTTAGTATCAGCTGAAACCTTGTATAAAATTGGCCATCACTTTCTTGGTTGGTCTTTGCAAGGCTAACTGAAGAGTTTATTTATTTCTTCCAAGGATGCTTTGCTTGCAATTTGGCATAGGCTGCCACCAAGTGAACAGTAACACCTGAAATCTAGCCTTTGGGTCCAAACGCCCAGAATTCTCAAGAGAAAAAATTCACAGGAGGTGTGGGGGGAGAGTATCTTGCTTTTCCACTTTTGTGGGATGCAAGACCATTACCCAAAAACTTATAAAATAAAGAGGCATCTCAAGGTAAGAACAGTAAGTGTTTATTCAGTTCTCCTGAGAAAAGGGCATCACCTCCACCAGTACTGACTGGTGGAAGGAGGCAGGTTTACAGAAAGCAAAGCACCATTATATACCCTAACGCAGAGAATTCCACCCCCCACTATCCCTCCAGTCCATTGACTAGGAGGTGGGCTTACAGTCTAAGTGCAAAACCTGAACTGACTAACTGCTGATATGGCAGAACTATAGCTAAAGTAAAGGGGAAGGAGGCAAAGGGGGAGCTTTTTGGAGCGAGAGACAAACAACTCCTTATTTGTCCAACTTATGCTGATGTGGCAATAGTATGGCAATCAGGGGGAGGGCCGGATCCCATAGTTGGAGTAATTTTCAGGAAAGTGTAACTGCAGTCCATTATATTCTTATTTGGTAAAACTTTAGTGCTGAAGTAGCACTAAGGAAAGGAGGGAGGGCACCTGCTGCCCTCAGACCTTGGATTCCTAGAGGCCAGGAATCCAAGAAGTCCTTGCAAGATTAAATTCCAAGTCAGCTTTTCATTCCTCCAAAAAAATCAACATCTGCTGTTAAAGATAATAAGATAATTCCTATATCCCTGCTATGTGAAGTCTTCACAAGGGCCTTATTTCACTCACACTCGAGGCAGTTTTTCTGACAATAGAGATCTTTATTAAAATAGCCAAACATAAATTCTAACTCGTATTAGCATAAACCATTTAAATAATATTAGTAATATCTATATACAAGATTTTCAGAAATATGATTAGTAACAATCAGATACCTTACTAAAGTTTTAAACTAACTGATCCATTTTGAACCTCACAGAAAATCAAACCACTTGATTCTCTACAATAATTAGATGAAATATTGCTCTTGAAAAATAGACTAGCTAAACATTTTTTCTATTTTTTTTCAAAATATTGCACTTCTGATAGAAGCCTTTCGTAGACCTAATCATAGAACAGGGACCAGATGAGAAGGTGTTAAACTGGATAATAACAAGGTGCCAGTTAATCTCATGAGTATGGGAGAATGGAGGCCACAGGTGGGCTTACTTCCAGCTAACCTTTTAAAAGTCAGTTCTTTGGAACCAAGAGGCAGGCTCAAAGAAGAGCCTAGCTCCTAATCACATGGGAGAATGTTGAGGTTCAAGGGTACCCCAAAATGTTGAGGTGCAAGGTGTTTGTGGTGGGTGAATTCACTCAGGCTGCCTCCAAAACAAGACATTACATTAGCACACCAAGCAGGCTCTTAAGGGAACTCACTGCCCCTTAAAGGAGTTTTCAGTTTAAGGAAGACCCCAGCTTAAGGTGGGGCAACTCCTTAAGAGAGATAGACCCCACCAAGGGAGGCAGTGCTCCCTTGCCCTCCAAGCTGTACCTTCCCCCCAGGAAAGGAGTCCCCTGCCCCCCAAGGGAGGTGGCCTCCTAAGAGAAACACCCACTAGCCGAGAAAAGCAGAGGGATTCTTATACAGGAAAACCTGTCACGGGTGGGGAAGATGAGGTAATCAGGGACAGAAAGGTGGACAGGAAGGTGGGGTAACCAGGGACACATAGGTGGGGGTAGTTCAGAGTTGGGAGGCTATCTAGGCATATCCTTATGCCATTGCTCAGCCCATTTGCCTGGGGTGGAGGGGGCCTGATTAGTTTGGTATTTTATTGACCAGCCTCCTTGGATGTCATTATCTCCTATAGTGACTTAAGTGATACTCAAAATAATGGGCTTCTCATAGCTCAATCTGTTTGAATCTCATCCTCTCCCACCTCAAGAAGCAGGTACCCAAATTCATTTGGGAAAAAGAGTGAGGGTCATTCATTCCTCATCAGAGAAGACTCAGGAATGGGAGAATGAGAAGCCACACGAGCTGCAGACAGAGGCAACCCCCAGAAGGAATAAAGCCAGCATCCTAGGAATGAGGCTGCTTGAGCAGATTGGTCAAGACATGTGTAGAGAAAGAAACTTGTGTTGCTGAAACTTCTCTGGACTGTAGCCCTCAGGGAAGGCATCCTGTGTCTTCTTTCTCCCCTTGAGTTTTTGGTAGGCTAAAGCCATCTCCTCTGGGCAAGAGGAGAATCTGTTTATCATTGTCTGATTTAAATTGCTTATCTTGCTTTTATACCTTGTGCTAACCACCAGCATTTTTCTAGTGGGAAATATAGTTGTAAGATGGTAGCTGAAGGGTAATCATCCCTAGAGAGAGTTCTAACTAGTTGTTTTCCCAGGCAGCACAGTCTCTGACTGGGATCTCAGAATAAGCAAAAAGATACAGAGAATTAGAGATTGACACCAAATCCCAGAATGGAGAAAAAAAGCATTTATATGGGAAAATCCACTTGGACCACATGTCAGTAGTTGGATGAGGAATAAAAGTGATTGAACAACCCTAAATGATATACCTCGATCTTTAATATGACTACACTTTTGAAAATCAAATTATTGATTTATTTTGTTTTAACATATTTGATACTTTTCCAGTGAGATTTCCAATATGCATTCAAAGTAGTCTTTTAGAAGGCCTCTCTTAAGGAACCAAGAGAAGCCTAGGATGTGAATCCATTTTTAAAAGAGGGTGATAAAGTTATTTGATCAACTTTTGGCCAGGTGTCACTATCAACTGGCATCCCAATGATTACATCCAGAAACTATTCCTAAGTATCGATCAATTGACTTTCCATCTCCAAAGGCTTCTCTCCAATCCTAAATTGTGTTCAGCCCAGAATTATATGGCGTCAATGAGAAGAGTTCTTAAAACCCAATGTAAGTCCTGTAAAAATGAAGCCTTATTGAGCATACCAGGCAGAGTAATTTCTACCACTTCTAGTAACAGTAATAACAGAAAGTTACATAAAAGTTATAAAAATTTATGTGACTTTCAAGTCTTTTATCTGAGCCTTAGTACAATCCCATAGGGTAGGTATTATTCCAGTTATTATTCCCATTTTACAGACAGAGAAATTAAAGTGTCAGAAATGAATTATGAACCCATTTCATTCTATCTCCAAGTCTGAAACTGTATCCACTGTACTATTCTGCCTTCTGCTCAGTAGAGCTCTGAATCATCTCAGGGGTTCTTAGCCTGGCATCCATATCTGTGGATAGATTTGATGGGATCCCTAAACTTGGATATGGGGGGATACATCTATTTTAATATTGAAATGGACGGACCGAGAAAAACACAGGCAGGAGTTGGTTGGGAATTTTGAGAGCGTCTTTATTAGCCAGGCTGGTGGCTGTCTCATGGGAAAACCCAGAGGAGGCAGCCCCGAGCTAAGGTTATGTGTGTGTGCCTTTTAAGCATTTCAGCACTTCCTGGTACAGCCTTGCGGTTTTAACAGTAAACATTTCTCACAGAACAGTTTTGACAGGGGGACCCAGCAGAAAGTGGCTGCTACGCAAGGGGGGGGCCCAGCAGAAAGTGGCTGCTAGGCAAGGTCACCCAACCCTGCCTAGAAACTCAACAGACATTTCTCAGCCCAGTGGCCCTGGGGGCATGGGGGGGTGGGGAGGAGAATAACCTCCACTTCAGTATAATTAGTTTTCTTTTTAATCCCGTGTGTTTTGTTTTATGCATTTAAAATAATCTGAGGAGTTCATTCATGGACTTCATCCATGTACTGAGCATCCAGGATACAAAAACTGTTGCTCTACACCCAAATTTGTCTCTGTGTTGAAAAAAATATGTCCCCAACCCACCCCCCCTCTACTGTCCTCAAGTACACTGCATGCTATTTTGAGGTACCCTCAGAGCACCTTTGAGGTATTCTGCGTTCCTTAAGGGCAGAGACTGTAATTTACCAGAGGTAGGCCTGACCCATAATGGATGCTTAATAAATATTGATTGACTGACTGTTCAATAATAACTTGACTTACTGTCCCCAAATCAGGTCTCTGATAAAGTTATATGTATTCATTCACTGAACAAAAAAATGCAGTAAGCACCTATGACGTGAACATAATATTCTAAGCAATTCTTATAGACAGGGTCTATCTATCAGAAATATACAGAAGACAGGGTCCTAACAAGACTACAAGGTCCTTGAAAATAGATGCCATGCCTTATATTTCTCTTGTCTCCCCTAGATTGCTTGGTGCTATGTTTTAAACCAAGCCTGCACAGCCTTGGGCCCAAGAGCTGCTTACGGCCAACGGGCCACTTGAGGCACACCAAAGGAAAATGTAGGGGAAAACATCCTCTGCGTTTTTCAAGGGCTGCCCAAAATCCTTTGACATACCCTCAGGACCATAAGTTATGCAGGCTTGTTTTTAAACATAGCACAAATCCAATAACTACTTCTTGAATTTAAATAAATAATATACAAATAAATAAGACTGGTTTCCTGACCTCAGGAAGCAGGAGTACAGGAACTAGATTCATAATTTCTTTGGTAGAGGGGTCCCTCAATAGGGAAATTCCCTCTACCAGTGCATATTGGTACCTTCTCAGCAACTGATAATCTTGGAGCGTCACCTAAAACACAAAAAGGTTCAGTTGAGCCAGGATCATTCAACCATTATGGGTCAGAAGCAGAACTTGACCTCTTACTCTCCTGGCTCCAAGACTAGCCATCCTTCTCACTGCCCACATTGAACTATAGTCAAATAGTAAAGCTAGGATAGACAGAGCTAAATATAATACAAGTACGAAATATGTGACTGAGGAGCCTAAAATGTCATGAGATCAGAAAAATCATTTCCTGCTCTGGGAATTCTGAACATCTGCATGATGGAGATGACGTTTGAACTCAGATCATCCTCCGAAGTAATTCATCAAGACTGATAATAACGATCCAGACATTGATGATCCATAATCTTTCCTCCCAAGCCTGCTTCCAAGCAGAGGCCTAGGGAAGAGGGGCTCCTTTTAGTATTACAACAAACGTTTATTAAGCACTAACTGTGTGTAGAACAAGACATGAAATGTTGTGGATTCAGAGACAAAAAGAGGACAGTCCCTCCCCTCCAGGAGCCCTGGGTTGTGTGTGAGAGTGGGAGGTGAGGTACATAATGTGGAGAAAGGAGGGGCATAGTTGGAGAACACAGCAATTGATACCATAATTGTGGAGCAGCTATATTGAAAACCTGATCGAAATGATGCTGGTTTGTATACACCAAAGCTCTTCTCCATCACAGCAAATAATGAAAAGGTAAAGCTATAATTCCTAAAGCACAGTGGCATTTTTTAAAGTGGACACATATTAGGAATGAAAGTTGGCCCAACTTATAAAAATGATATGGGACTAAAATCTCTTTGAGAAGAATGACAATCAGCCTTAGAAGGTAGAAGGATCTTGGTAATCATAGCATGAAGTGTGGCAGATTCTCTCGTCAGTCCTGCCAGGCAGCATTAGAGACAGAGCATGGTGTCCTAGAAAGAATGATGGACTCAGGCCAAGAAGCATTGTGACTGGAATCCCCAACCTGACATTTATTAGCTCTGTGACCTTAACCAAGTTGTTCAGACTCCTCATTGAACCTCAGTTTCTTTGTCTATAAAATGGGGGTAATATAAAGACTTACATTGCCTGCTTCACAGAAGTATTATAAGGATCTAATCAAATCATGTATATAAAGTGCCTTGCCATAGAAGACCATATCAAAGTGAGTCACAGTTCTGCAAATCATACTTAGGAGTAGGCTTTCTTTCACTATACAGCATCCTTACAAATTGGGGACTTCAAGACCAGTGCTTCTGAAGTTTCCTGGGAAAGCCCTGACCTATGCAACTGCATGAAGAAGAAGGTTCTTTCCTAGTTTTGTGCTCTGAACAGAAGAGATGAGATTTCCTTACCAGACCCTGTTCACTCTAAGCAAAATTATTCAGTGGACAATTGTGTATTGTGAATATTTCTGCCTCTACCCTGTCTCCTATTTCTTGGGGGCTCCTATCTCTGACCATGTGCCCATACCATCCCCACAGGGCCTGTTTCTTACCTTACTGATATAATATCCTACTAAAGTTTTAACTCTGTTACCCCTTCCAGGGGTTTTTGAACTTGAAGGAAGCTTTTAAAGACCCCAAAGGAATGTACCTGCATGCTTTTGGCTAAACGATAGCATTCCTTAGGATCATTTTTTTTTCTAGTGCTGAAAGGGACTCCAGCCCTCTTTTTATTATAGCTAAATAAACTTTCAGAGAAGTGAACTCACCCTAGGGATTCAAATCTAGGTCTTTGGACTCCAAATACAGCACTATTCCCTTTTGTACATGTCATCATCTTTCCAGTCAAGAGGACAGCTTCAGGAGGAACAAACATGGCATGTGAGGGAGAACAAAGACACCTCCCAGCTCAGCCAGCAGAGCTCTGGTGATCTGTAAGGTCACTGACCTCACAGCCAGAGAGGACTCATCCTTGCACTATCTTAGAGATGAGGGGTCAAAGGTATTTAGTGATTTGTCCAAAGCTCCCCTGAAAGAGATTAGAAATGGGACCCAACTCCTAGTCTAATGTCCTGTAGCTTTTACTAAACCTGTTTTTTTTTTCCTACTTGTTTCAGATACTCAGCATTTTTTTTTCATGTATGTCTGTGTGTATCTTTACAGCCAGTGGTCCTCCAGCATCTGTTTCACAGCACTCTTCAGAAATTGCCCCTTCCATTGCAAATCCAGCTGCTGGCTCCTTGGAACAAGAAGAGGCCATTCCTGCAAATAATTTAGAGCAGTGAGGATGAATTGCTGACTCTCCATGTTTCCCTAGATGAGAGATGGAGCCTTTGGACCATGGGTATTTGATAGTAGACATTAGGAATGCTGCAGCCAGGGAACTGTAATGCTAAACCCTTTAACATGTTTTGACTACTGGAAGTTTATATTGCACTTGAGTAAATATCTATATCTCTATGATACTTATATTTATGCAAATAAATATAAATGTATATTAAATATAGACATATGGATATGGATATTTAAGTTATAAGGAAATGTCCAGAGCTCATACTGCTTTTCCCAGGACATCAGGCAAATACAGTGGAACCCTCTTCCTATACTAGTGTTAAGGACATGGCTGTTGCTCTCTTAATGGTCTGCAGGGTCATGGGTCATTGGACTTACACTGTAGTATTGCTGTATTTTAGGGGACATTATTTACCTGTGCTTTGTCTAAATCCACTTAAAGCAAACTATGTTCTAACAGGCCTTCCATCACTGTTCAGTCCTTTTGAAATTTTTCCTTATTGAAAAATAGGCAAATAGCACCCTGAGCAGGGTTCATAATGTTTTGGTCCGTAGCATTTGGGAGAAGGAGAGTCCTTGGCTGCTTCTGAAAGCACAGACCAAATTCCTCATTGTCTTGCCATGCCTAAAGGAAACAAAAGGAGCCTTAATTAGAGTGAAGTCCGTGTGAAACACAGAAAAGGAAATGTCATTGTAAATTGGTTTACATTTTTCTCCTTAAAATTTTTCTAGGATCCTAGTGCTTAAAATGCTTTCATGATATTGCCAGATATGGTTTCTTCACAATTGTAAACCTTCAGATGCCATTTAGAAAATGATTAGTATTTAAGAGTAGTCCCCCATGAATTACACATTAGAGTAGAAATAGGGTGATGGAAAATGCACAAAACAATCCTTTAGCTCCTAGCCACCCCCCCGTGCCTGGTTCTTGGGTTTTGAGAGAGGTATGCCATGGTGTGTGTGTGTGTGTGTGTGTGTGTGCACATGTGTGTATATGAAAGAGGAAGAGTATGTATGCCCATGTGTGTGTGTGTGTGTGTGTGTGTGTGTACTAGAATAATTAAATCAGTAATGCAATATTGTGGGTCCAGTTTACTCTCCTTTGCACTACTTTATTTACAGTAGCAAATAAAATTATTTTTATACTATTTACCACCTGTGAAGTGACTAGTTTTTTTCCTTTTTCACATGTATGCTATTTTTTAATAACTCAAAATTCTAAAGTCCATGAATTTTTATAAAAGCAAAGATAAGGGGAAGCTTTATCAGAAATTTTTTTTTTCTGGTGACACATTAACTTTTGAGGTTTAAAAGTGGATTGGTGGCTCCCCTCTTTAAATGACCAATCACCCGAGTTCTAGCCCTGGGGTCTTGGTCTCTCTCCTCAGCATTACTTGGAGACAGGGCCAGATGCCTTCTAATGCAGTTAGTTTCCGCTGACTGGTCCCTTTTAAACACCTTCCTGCACTGCCCCACTGCCCCTGACTATTGCTAGGACACTTCTCAGTTACAACTGTTGTCCCTTTACGTGAACATCTGTGAATGTCCAGGTAGCTAGTGTTGAGTCTGCAGAGGTTGGTTCAGTACCAGGCTGAATCCTGGTCCAAAAGGACTGACATCTATTTTTCAGATAGTTTTTGAGGGAGAGCTGAATGGTTTCTAGAGCCAAGCCAACCCCAGGATAGGCCCAGAAGTCTCATATTACACTTGAGACCTCCTCTAATCTACACTCCCTGATCCCTGGGGTCAAAGCTGGATGTAATAGGGAAGAGGACCAGGTAACGCAGTTCTTTCCTATATATGCTACACTAGGGATTCAGGGAATTCATGAACAGGGAGAAGGGAAAAAGTACATCTTTGTTCGGACTATTTGGCTTCCTTTTTTAACTCTATGTATTTTATTTTATGCATTTAAAAACTTTATTCTGAGAAAGGATATATAGACTTTATCAGAGTGACAAAGGGGTCCAAGATTAAGAATCCCTGCTCTGTTCCAAGTACTAGACTTGAAGACAGAAATTCTGGAGTTTGAATCCTTCCTCAGATTCTTGCTTGCTGTAGGACCCTAGGCAAGTCATTTACCCTCTCTTAGGCTTAGTTTCCATATCTGTAAAATGGGATAAAAAAATAGCATCTACTTCACAAGGTTGTTATGGGGCAACATGTAAAGTTGCAAACCTTAAAGTTCTATATTAATTCTAGCTACTATTATCATCGCCTTGTTTCCCTTCCTTGGTGGGTAACCTATGGCCTTCTAGGTCCTCAGGTTCAGCCCTTTTACTGAATCCAAACTTCATAGAACAAATCCCCTGTTCTGGGAAACTTGGACTCAGTCAAAAGGCCTCTGTCAAGGACCTAGACGGTCACATGTTGCCAGGTTGCCCACCCCTGATTAGTCTAACTACCTCAATTAACAGATGTAGAAATCACAGCAGTTGAGGTGAAGTAATTTGCCCAAGGTCATGTAGATAGTGGCTAGGTAAGACAGAATTTCCTTTCAGGTTATCAGACTGCAAATGCAGCAGGCTTCCCACTGAACCACAGGTCCTCTGTTTAGAACTAAATCGATGAGAGGCCAAGCTGGTACCATGGCAGGGCCAGGACTGGAGTGAGGAGTGTGCAGCGTTTTCTAGAAGTCCTCTGAACCCTTTATCCAAAAGAGGGAAGATCTCTCCTAGAGGCTTTTTCCAACCTGCCTTCTCTCTGAATGTCTCTACAGAACAATTTACCCCCACTGACACTTTGCCAAATTCAGTGTATAAGTATTCAGGTTGTTGTATAGATTTAAGGGCCTAAATCACTTACCATATAATTAGCACTTAGTCCTTCTGGAATGAGGAAAGGGAGGCAGCTGTGCTTCTCCTCACTTAACAGAGGAAGGAATGAGGTTCAGAGAAATTAAATGAATGATTTGGGGTCTTGAGGTAATGAAGGGCTGGCATGAAACTGCAGGAATCTCCAGTTATTTTCCATGGTTCATCCAATGGATGAAAACTCTCTCTATATTGTCTGATTTCTTCAGCTTTTATTCTGTCTTGGAAGGAAGCACTGTACACCTTGAATGAACTCGTGCAGACGTACCCTCCATAATTTTTTGTTGCAATGATGTGACTGTTCTTTTAAGGAGAAGATCTTATTCTGAATCGTATTAAGGATGAGTCTCATGCCATTTTGCCTTAGACTTGCCTAGTCACCTTTTTGATTCTCTTTAATGTCTGAGATCTCAAAGCCCTCTGCTGATACTGCCAGTTCTTTGTTGCTTGTGCTACTAGGGAACCAAAAAGGCAGCTTCACAAGGGTCACTGTAACCAGAGAGGTCTGTTTCATTCTCCTCAACTGAGGGGCTAATAAACAACAAGCTAGTCAGCAACTGGAAGGAGTAAGTGAAGAAATGAGGTGCTGCATTCACAGCTCTTGTGGTCCCATGACTTGTGGTCAGAAGGCCTGGATTTGAGTCTGGTCTCCATCACTTACTAGCTCTGTGACTCCTGTCAACTAACTTTACCTCCCTAATCTGATGATTCTTCATCATTGAGATGAAAATAGTAGCCCCAAAGTTTGTTGGGTTGATCAAATGAGATGACACATGTTTGGGGTAGGGATGGGGGACCTACAGCCTCAAGATCACATGTGGCCTTCTAGGTCCTTGAGTGTGGCCTTTTGACTAAGTCCAAGTTTTACAGAACAAATCCTTTTATTAAGGGGATTTGTTCTGTGATGTTTAGATTCAGTGAAAGGGCCACATTTGAGGACCTAGGTGACCACATGTGGCCTCAAGGAAGAAGGTTCCCCACCCTTGGTCTAGGGGTTACATATATTGGAGTTACTCTGACTGAATAGTTTATTAATGTCCCAAAATACATGCTTTCTCCATATGGCCTCAGGCACTTACTAGCTGCATGACCATGGGCAAGTCACTTAACCCTGTTTGCCTCAGTTTCCTCATCTGTAAAATGAGCTGGAGAAGGAAATGGCAAACCACTCCAGTGTATTTGCCAACAAAACCTCAAAATAGGGTCACAAAGATTCAAAACTGACTGAACAACAGTAAGGGAGTGATTGTGCAAGTGGAAAGAAAGAGTTGTGTGTGAGAAACATTGTGACAGCAGAAATTACAAGATCTGGCAACTGACTGGCTAGGGGTGAAGGAGAGTAAGGCAGAAGATAATACTGAGATTGTGAGCCTAGTGCTTAGTAGGATGGTGGTCCACTCCCTCCCTGACCTCTTTCCATTCCCCCTACCCCCGCTACGCCCACCCCCACCAAAATAGGAAAGTTCAAAAACGGGTAGGTTTTTGAGAAAAGAGAAAAAGTTCCATTTTAGACATTGAGTTTGAGATGATTATGAAATATCTCTTTTGAAATGTCTAGTAGGTAAGTGGTGTTATGCAACTGGAGGTGAGCAGAGAGACCAGGGCAGCATGTATATCTGTATAAAGAAGTTAGTTAAACCCATGGGAGCTGAAGGGCTCATCAAATGGAGGAGTAGCTACAGATTTCAGTCCGTAGGTAGTCATATCTTCCTTTACTATCAAAGTTGGTTATAATATCTTAGTTTGTTTTCATGATCCCTGTAACATAGCATCTAGTGTCATTAAAGAACTGGGACAAAAGAAATAGCTGTGAGTTCTGGAATTATATTGGAACTTTCCAGCTAGGAAAAGGACAAGATAAAGGTTCTAGAACATAGATACTCGGGATATAGTTTTAGAAAACCACACTCGAAGCCAAAAGTTGTGTTTTCTTAGGCCAAATTGTGCCTCCGTGGGGTTTTTAATTTAAAAGTTCAGATTCCAACAAATCTTTCTTTAGCTTAAAGAATGTTAGACGCAGAGGTGTGCTGGCACCAGCTCCAACTGGAGCTGATTGATAAATTTTCAATGTGAACATTTATGCCTTTGAAATTTGCAAAATGCTTCAAATCAGGACTTGATTAATTTTTTCATTGATTGTCTGTAGACAATCAATGTGATTTGTGAAAATATCAACTTTTCATATTAAACATTAAAGTGATTTGCCCATCCTTCAGTCACCTACCCCAACCCATTGTTGGACAGGATTCGAGCTGAAAGGTTCAGTTATCTTATTCTACAAATAAAGAATTGAGACAAAGAAGTCAAATGACTTGCCCAAGGTCACATATCTAGTAAAGTAATAGAAAGGTGGTTCAAACTTAGGTCTCCTTACTCCAAAATCTCAATGACAATTTCTTGCTTAAATAGTACTTCAAAGCACTTTCCTCACTCACCAAGCCTGCTAAGGCTGCTTCTTTGGTAAGTCACTCCTAGTGAATTCCTTTATTCAGGTTTCACTTTTGCAACTCCGGGGTCTTTCTTTTCTCTCTCCTTACTCATAGACTTATTTGGTCTGCTTTCTTATTACTCAGACTTATTTGACTGCTTTCTTAAACAAGGCATCACTTATTAACAGAGCTGGGCGGCCATAGGCCACCTTTCTTTCAAACACAGTAAGTAGCCTGAACAATCCTGGAGGTTCAGGGTATTGGGTTCTGTAAAATGAATTAGTTCTCTACTTAATTAATGCAAAAAGTTCAAAAGTTTGTGTCACTAGTTTTCTGAGAATGAAGGACACCTGGATATACTGTGCTACCAGTGAGATTAGTCAGATGAAGAAGATGGTGCAATTTCAGTAAAGGACCTGGCAAAGGTGCACAGGTGATCTCTGTCAGGAAGGACATGTGGCTAGCGAGGTGGCCATATGGAAGAGAGCACTTCACCTTGACATGCCATTAGACTGAGGCACAAAGCAAGTGAAACCCCAGGTGTAGAATGGTGGATGCATTCAGGACACAAATATAAGCAAGTAAGACAGCCCCTACCCTGAGAGCTTACATTGTAATGGGCTGGGGGGGCAGGGAGGAATGGGGGTAGGAGGATACAACGCATAAAGGGGAACCAGAAAGCAGAGGAAAGGGGAAGACAAAAGTGAAAATGGGGACAGTAAATGTCCCAGAAGTGATTTGGAAGCCCATGTTAAGGTAAGTAAACCTAAATCCTAACCCTAACCCAAAATGCGGGACTCTAACCAAACTCTAAGTCTCCCACTCTAACTAAAACTATAAAATATCTCCCCCTCCAAACATAACCCTCTGACTCTAAACCAACCTAATATGCCCCTTACCCTTAACCCAAACTCTAAATGCCTGCAACTCCAACCAACCCTCACCCTTTCGCTCCAACCCTAAAGACTCTGAATCTAAACCTAACCTTAAATGCCCATGCTTCCTACTCTAAATCAAGACTAAAACCCTGAGCCTCTAATGATGACCCTTAATTCCCAATCTTACTTCAACTCTAGCCCTAACTCTAAATTCATGCTAAGCCTAACATCCTTATCAAAGCCCAGAAACCAAGAGTCAAAATCCAAAAATTTCAGTGGGAGGGAAATGACAATGATGGCCAAAACTGGGTAATGTTGTGGGAAAGATGTTTCTAAGCAGTTCTGAAATCTTTTCAAACATTTTCCCTAGGAAAATCAGATTCTTTTAATTCTAAGTCATGGTGATTAACAAAATCTTCATTTTTATTTACTACAGTATAACTAATCAATTTATATCTGTCCAACAGTCACAAAACAATTCTAGGGGCCAGCGTTTCCCAACTATCATTCCAAAGGACTCTTGTCAATCATATGCAGATTAGATTCAGGAAGACCCATTGCTCTAACCATCTTTAAAGTAAGTGCCTTTTCTCCAGGGGCAGCTTTCTCAGTGTTCTCTGACATGTAGGTCTTATATTTGTTTCAATTAGCGAAATTGTCAGAATAGGAAAGGGAAACAGGCCAAGAAAGAAGATGTGACTTGCCCAATATGGATAGATCGCCAGGAAGACCTGAGTACAAATCCAACTTTAGATACTCACTAACTGTGTGACCCTGGGCAAATCACTTAACCCTGTTTGCCTCAGTTTCCTCATCTGTAAAATGAGCCAGGGAAGAAAATGGCAAACCACTTCAGTATCTTTGCCAAAAAAACCTCAAATAGGGTCATGAAGAATCTGATATGACTGAAAAGCATTTAAACAACTACCAAAATGCAAGAGCCAGGACGAAAGCCCAGGGTTATTGACCTTCAATCATCCTTCTGTCCTTACCACTATCTCCTTCCACTGATTCTTTGCAGTGCCATACAGTTTAGCACATAATTATGCACTCTCTTGCATTTTTTATGCTGTTTCAAGATCAATATCTTATCAACTTGAGTATACAATATTTGAAGGCAAGGACGAGGTCATAGGCTGTATATGCCAACAGAACCTTGGCTAAGCAAGATAGTCTGCCTTGACTGTCTTGACAAGATAAGACAGGAAAAATAGAAAAAGATGAGTGGACTTGAGGGTGTGTCAAAGGTCTCGAAGGATTGGAGGAATTTGACAACATTTCATTATTTGAGATAGCTTTGTGTAAACTAAGAGACTAGACTAATATGTCATGTGTTACCTTACGCTTAATTAGAGGATCCTATCAAAATGCAGCTTCCCAATTCAACCCACCTTTAAAAAATGTTTCAAATAAAAATCTTTGTTTTCAGTTGAACATTAGCCAGACCTAAGAATAAATGGTTGTTCTCTGAAATAAGTCCAAAGAATAAGGGTGAAAGCTTGGGATGTGGAAAGAGCATTGAACTAGATGTTGGGAAATCCAGTTTCTAGTTCTCTGCCATTAATTCCTTCTGGGACCTTGGGTCACATATATATCATATATACATATTTATGTGGATGTGATATTTACTAAAGAAGTTAGAACTGCAAGGGAATCCCTCATTTTATGGATTAGGAAACATCTAGAGAGAAAAGTGATTTATCCAAGGCAGAGCTCTAATATAGAATTTTTGCACCAGGTAGAGATAGGGAGAGAATACTATGCTATGGTGCAGAGACAGAAATTCCTGAAACATTAAGTGCAAGGATACCCCTGGAGGCAGAGCATACTCCAGCCCACTATCCTGGAGTTTTCTCTTTTGACTAATGATCCTTGCCTAGGGAAATGCTAAGCTCTGTTGTCTCTGGTGCTAACGGATTGCTAAATGCCATCGTAGCCCTCTAAATTGGGTGCCTTCTATGTTCAGTTTGTTTGGTCGGACAAAGTCACCTGGCCCAAACTGCTTTCTGCTCCAAGATCACCCAGCTTGTTAGTGATAGATACAAGTCTAGAACCCAGATGGCTTAGACCAATTGTCTTTCCTCACTATCACCCTTACACATGAAGGGAAATGTCCTGAGAATTTCCCATTTTTCTTCATATAATTAGAAACTTCCCTTCCTTGGAGGTGATTTGGAAATACCGTGACTTTTATTTCTTCCCTTGCAGAAAAGCAGCATGGTACCCTAGCCAGAAGACCAGTTTTGGAATCAGACTGAAGTCATTCCTCCAACACTTGCTATTCCTGAGACTGCAACAAGTCATCCACCTTCTCAGTTATCCCCAGCAAACTCCCTAAGAATATGCATTAAATATGATCTGCCAATCTGCATCACTCTGGGGAATCATAAGTCCCGAACCCCCAAACTGACCCCTTCCCCACACTCCATCAACAGAGCCACACTGGTAGAGTTGTCTCTTTGCATTTCTAAGCTTCCCCTCTGTAGCTTTCTGGTTCATTCAGGTCTTCTCTTGACCACTCTCTAATCTCACTGAGATTAAAATGGAGAGGGTTCTTGGTTTTAACACCAAGGAAGGTGATTGGGCCAAACAAAAAGGTCAAATTGACCCTTCCAATAAATTCAACAAGCACTTACAAAATGCCTCCTATGTGCAGAGCTTGATGCTAGTTGGTAGGAGGGTATAATAAAGTTTAACTAAAATAGTTATGCTAGCTAACATTTAAATAGCTTCTACTATACACTGCATCCTGGGCCATCTCCAGCTGTCCTGATCCATATCTGGCCACTGGATGAATCAGAAGGAGAAGGTGAGGCTGGTGACTTTGCACTACCTCCCTCACTTAAATCCACCTCCCTCGCAAGTCATGACATCATCTTCCTGATGTCATGGTCCTCTTCAAGAGTGAAGGACAAACCACACAAGCATCTACTACACTGTTTCTGCATTTTATAATTTTTATCTCTATATCTAATTATTATCATTATGTAATTATTGATCCTCCCAACCACCCTGGGAAATAGGTGTTGTAATTATCCCCATATTACAAATGAGGAAACTGAAGCAAACAGAAGTTAAGTGACTTATCCAGGGTCACAGAACTAATAAGTATCTGAGGCTGGATTCAGACTTGACATTCTATATAATGCTCCATCTAGCTGCCCCCCGGAGAACCCTGTTTTCACAGAATTTGCTATCTAGTATGAGGATGTAGTACATTCCTAAATAACTAAAATGCAAAGTAGAGGAGAAAGAGTGTGTCCTAAAGCAATGTTTCTTAAACTGTAGCTTTTGACCCCATGCAGGATGGCAAAAAATTTGGCAACAGTAAAAGATTTCTGAATGCTCAACGACCAAAAATTAATTCAAAATCAAGTCTGAGGTGTTTCTGGCAGTGCTTGCCCATGTTACATTGGGCAACTTCTTTGTTGCCTTGGTTCTGAACACAAGGCATGTGCACTTTGCACTGAGCATACCCTCAGGTCACACAATACTTTGGGGAAACTGAAAAGAAATTTCTAGTGGAAAAAGTTTAAGAAGCCCTATCCTAAAAAAATCATTTGGGGATTCTTGAGCTTACCCCAAACACTCACCAGATATCTTTGAAAGAACAGCTCATCTTGGGGCAGCTAGTACACAGTGGATAGAGCACCAGCCTTAGAGTCAGGGGGACCTGAGTTCAAATCTAGTCTCTCACACTTATCAACTATGTGATCCTGGGCAAGTCACTTAAACTCAATTGCCTCCAAAAAAATTGAAGTAACAGCAGTCTTTTTTATTATCAACACTCTTTCAGAGGTGTTGGGTGGTTTCAGGTAATAGAATACTACAAAACCTCTAAGAAAATAGATTTTCAGGTCATCTCAAAGGTAACAGAAAGGTATATGGTGAATGTGAATAGGTTGAAACCTACCAACAAAGAAGTACTCCATTGGGATCCGCACAATATCAAGAGATCTAAAGGAAATATACAACAAATTGACCAGACTTCTGATGGGGTAGAGTCATGGGAGGACCTAGAAAAGAGCTGGACAAAATGAAAAGGCATCAATGGGATCCAATCTGCCCTACTTGAGGAAATACCTATAGCAATGTGATAACAGATCCATTGAAGTACAAATGTTAGTCATCAAAAGCGCCACAAGAGATCATCTAACATGACTTTTCGGCTTTATTGCTGAAGAAATTGAAAAATAGAGACATGAAGGTACTTGTATACTTACAATATAGTCAGGATTAGAAACACAGGCCCCTGACTTTCCAAGAAGGGCTCTTTATACTATCTGCTATCTGTAATTCTGGATTCTTATAAAAAAAAAAAATCAAGCAAAAACAAAAGTTGTTTATTTGAACCCCAAGTATCAACCTCAACTAAGATTCCTATGACCTATAGTATTACCTAATACATGATAGGTGGAGTGTGAAGGAGCAGAAGAGGAGTGACAGATAGAAGGTTGCTAGGTTTAACACAGGGGAGCAAGATTATCTGGCAGGAAAGCCAAATCCAAGGATGTCCTTGATGCTGTAGTCTTTCTAATGGACTTCAAGCACATACTGGAATCCTTCATCTATTCATATCATATTAATTCCCAAGCACCGGACTGGAAACGATCTGATTTGGTCCATTCTCACTACATTAACCCAATCATTTAAGAGGAGTTATAAATTCTTGGTTGGAAGAGATGCTCTGGTAACTTAAAACTTTAACTAATCTCCCATCTCTCCATTCACCCCCAGACCAAGCATTTTTAGCCATTTGGTAAGTAGTGCATTGTCATGCCCTCATGGGAAATGTGGTTGTTGCCTTACTTTGGGCTTTGTGCAATGGAATTATGGGGCCAATAAGAGCTTATCCTTGGCCTATCACCCATTTCAAAACTTTCCATCTCAGAGAAACTAACAGGACTGGAAAGTACCATGGAAGGAACTCTTCAAGTATAATCATCTTATAAATGAAGCCCGAGGAAGTGAAGGGACTTTTTCAAACTTCCACAACTATTTAGTTTAGTAGATTGCCTCATTATCAGGCTTTGCTGTAAGTCCTCTAATAATACTTTGCTACTGTAATGCTAATTAGAGTTAAAGATCTTCCCCTGTTCATAATAGGCCTCACGTGGAAACCATTAAGGGGCACTTGATTAGGGGAGACTTGTTTTGTAGGAAGGCTCATACCTTTAGTTAATTAATGAGGCACTGGTTCTCAAGGGTTGTGATGCCCTCAGATTATGAAAAGTGTGTGTGTGTGTGTGTGTGTGTGTGTGTGTGTGTGTGTGTGTGTGTGTACATACTCTGAGGTGGCGTTTTGTTTTAGGGGCTTACTCTTTGGAAGAATGTACCTGTGATATGACCAGATGAGACTCTGCGTAGCCATTAAGCCCCCAGCTTTGAAAACCTAGATGATGGTGCTTCTCTCTGTGGTGTATGTGTATGTAATGGTCAGACAGTTGGATCTGTCTGTTGATCTGTGATGTATGTATTACTTATGGTCAGACAGAAGCCCCATCTGTTGGTCTTTATTTTTCTGTTTGTATTTTCTCTATTTGTGAATAGAATTAAAGGAGATAGTTGATCCCTCAAAAGTTGCTTTCTTTTTAGTAAAGTAGATCTAAGAACTTGTGCTAGCAGGCCATCCTGGATATGTCAGGGTGCTTGCTGCTACAGAAGGCCATGGGATTTGATGATAATGGTCCTACCACTGATATTGATGGTGGACTGCCTGCCTGTAAGGATTAAAGACAGAAGTTCTGTTCATCTTGAAAAGACTTTTGAATCCCAAAGCTCACCACTATTGTACAAATGTGAGCAAAAGCTAATGGAACTGATCTTCCCTGGTTATAGAATACAGGGTGCCCCAAAAGTCTAGTGCAGTTTTTAACTTTAATATCCCCCTTTAGCTTTAAGATATGAAAGCTTAAAACTGCACTAGGACTTTTGGGACAGCCTGTATATAGTGAGAGATGATATGGTAGAGTAGAAATAATAATAGCTTACATTTACATATCATTTTTATATTATATATTATATTTATTATATATTTATATTATATATCATTTTAATTATAAATGGCAACTCACAGGAAGGAGCCAGGATGGCAGAGTAGAGGCAGAAACCCAGCTGAACAAATACTCATTGAGCACATACACATGGGGGAGGATTAGAAAGTACAAGAAATATGGATCACATTGTGTTTATTATTTATGGAATAATATAGTGCCATGAGAACATTGACTATGACAAATACAGAGAAGGCTGGGAAAACTAGAATGAACTGGTGAAAAGTGAAGTGGAATGAGGAAAGATTATATATACAATATATATGTATATAATATACATATATATACATAAAATATACAAACATGGAAAGGACAGCAATAAAACAACCAAAATGGAAAACTGCAAAATGTTTGTAACCAAGTTTGGCTCCAAACATCACACATGGGAGGGGCTTCTCCCAAATCTTTGCAGAGGTGAGGGACTATGAGTATAGACCACTGACTAGGATAATAGACAATAACAATAACATTTTAAAAAGTGTTCATTAGTTTTGCTCAGCTGCTTTTCTTCCTCTTTTAAAAAAATTCTTTATTATAACAAGGTAACAAAGAATTGGCTCTTTGGTTGGGAAAGGATGAGGGATACAATGGGAAATGTAGGTGATATCAAACAAAAGGCCACTCAGTTTTTTTCAAAGCATTTGATGTAACATCTCCTCCCCACTCAAAAATCTTCAGTGGCTCCCTATTGCCTCAATATTGATTACAAATTCCCAATTTTTAAAGCCTTCTAATACTCTTTTTTCCCTATCTAGTGATTTCACAATACACCCCTCCACTCATTGTCTGATCCAAACTGGCCTGTTAATTATTGCCCATAATGGACATTCGATAATCCTCTGCCTTGGCATCAGTGGTCTTCAAGGTTTCTGATGCACTGTCTCCCCAATTCTCTGCTGTAGAATCTCTGACTTCCTTCAAAGCAAAGGGTCGGTGCCATCTCCTACATAAATACTTTCCTGATTTTCCCTGCCTCTTCCCTCACACCTCAGTTATTAATACTCCCACCCTCAGAGGCAGGTGATGACTATGATGGATAGAGATCTGAGGCTGAAGTCAGAAGGACCTGAGTCCAAATGTAGCTTCACACACCTACCAGCTGCATGGCCTTGAGCAAGTCATTTAACCTCTGTTTGCCTCAGTTTTCTTAACCGTAAAATGGGGATAATAATAGCACTTTCCTCCCAGGATTATTTTGAGAATCAAATGAGGTAATTGTAGATCGTTCAGCATAGTGCATTTGGCACATAGTAAGTGTTATATAAATGCAAGTCCTACTTTTCCTTCTCCTCCTCTTCCTCCTCCTCTTCTTACTATGTGCCAGTGTAAAAGCAAGCACCCCAACATTCACAGGGTGGCCTGCTGTCACAGGTTCTTAGATCTGCTTTTCTAAAAGGAAAGGCAACTTTTGAGGGGTCAGCAATCACTTTAATCAAGCACATGTATCATTCATTTAGTTCTGGGGGAAAAGTCAGCACCCTGAACTTCAGAGAAAATAGAGAAATCAAAGGTCAACAGACATGCTTCCAAATGTCTGACATAAGCAATACATACATCGCAGAACAGCAGAGCCAGATCCAACTCTCTGATCATAGTTACTAGAGAGGGAAGCACCAACATCTGGGTTTTCAAAGCTGGGGGTACTCCTTAGTAGCTTCCCAAAGCTGGCCAAACAAACACTTCAGTCAGTAAGCCCCAAAGTAAAACCTCACCTCAGGGTATTTATATATATATTTTTTTAGAGACAGAATGCATCACAACCCTTGCAAACCAGTGCCTTATTAGAAATTAACAAAAGGTATGGACCTTCCTACAAATCTTCACAGGCCCATTAATGAGTGGGGAGGATTGTCTTTAAGCACATTAAAATACTTAATAATACAAATACATATACTGTTTCTAGTTAGAGAAACTTGTTTCTGTATTTTATTTCTAGTAAAGACTCTAGGTTGATAAAGGCAAGATTCAATCAGAGGCTCTTGATTATACTAAAGCAAAAATCTTACTTTGCTTGCCATCACAAGCCAGGTACCAGGCTAAGAGCTAGAGGTACGAAGAAAGACAAAAACATTGTCTCAAGAAGCTCACATTTCTAATTAGGGATTCTAATAGAGGAGACAACATTGCAAATATAACTACATGAATACAAGTTCTATACAATGTAAATGGAAGGCAATCTCAGTAGGACACTATCAGTCTGGGAAAGTTCTCTTTCAGGGATGGCATATAAGCTGCATTTTGAGGGAAAGCTCTGAAATGGAGATGAGAAGAGAGAGCATTCCACAGATGAGGGATAGCCAATGAAAAATACCAGAGTTAGGGGACAGAGGGTCATGTGAAAGGAATGGTATAACAGACGTGTAGAGTCTATGGAGGGAATAAATTGTAAAAATACTGGAAAAGCAGAAGTCACTAGATTCTGATGACTTAAAAACCAAAGGGTTTCTTTTGAGCTTGTTTGTATTAGGGAGCTACTGGAATTTACTATTTGATTATTCTGACAGCTAGATGTGATAGTGGATAATGTGCTGGACTTGGAGTCAAGAAAATCTGAATTTGAATCATGCATCAAGAGAAATTCAACTTTGTTTCAGTTTCCTCATAGGCAAAGCGGGGATAATAACAGCATGTTTCCATTTGGATTGTTGTTAGGATCAACTGTGATAATGTATGTAAAGTGCTTGAAAACCTTAAAGCAACGTAGACATTTTAGTTATTACTTATTGTTACCAGTTATTATTATTAACTGGGGAGGGGGCAAGGTGAGAGGGTTATCCTTGTGCCTTAGGAAAATCACTTTGACCACATCTGTAATTTTGCCACTGACTTAAAGCAATGACCACAAACCAAGAGCAAGGGTCTTCCATCCATCCCTGCAGGATCTTTAACTTTGGAACACCACCATCTTTAAAGAATCAAGACAACTTAAAGGGCAATTGGACACTCTTCACCACACTCCTGCAGATTTCCCACTGCACCCAGAGAAAGGGGAAATCAGGATAATATTCTTTTGTACCCCCTATTTCTTGGAAGTTTGGTGTTTAAATCAGCTTTTTCCTTTTGTCCTTGTACCACCTAGGAGAGAGTATGAACCCAAAGATACGTATTGGCCCATTTCTCTAGAGAACATTTAAGAAAGCTCTTTAGCATTTTAGAAACAACTTGTCAAGAGGGAGATATGCTCACCTACAGTTGGGAAAAAACTCATGGGGAATGTGAATGAAGTAACTCTGGTGAAACAGGTATCCTAATCAACCAAGTCAAAAGATATAAAAACTGTAAAATTAAACCCAAGGATTTGAGGACTGGACTGAGGAATTGGGAAGAGAGGAGGGAAACTAAAGATGCTGCTGGGCCAGGTGAGTAAATCAAAGAGTAAGAATCAATTAATGGATCACTCAATAAATACTTGTTAAATGCTTCTAAGTGCCTGGGCACCTTCCCCTTTTAGCATCCCTTGTTCCCTTCAAAGCTCAGCTCAAATGCTATCTCAAAGGCTTTTCCTGATCCCCGCTGCCCCATTTGATAGTGTGCACTCCCCAAAGTATTTTTTATCTTATATCTTCTTGTATACCTTTAAGACAATGCAAGCCCCTTGAGGAAATGATTTCATTTTTGTCTTTATAGAGCAGACACTTAAGAAATGTTTATTGATAAAAGAATTCAGTTGACATAGCAAAGAATTTTAGAATTGGGAGGGATTTTGAATCTGGAGTGGATAGAGCAATGAACTTGGATTCAAGAACTGATTTCAGATCCTGCCACTGATAATAATTTCATGGCATAATCAGCTAACTTCTCTGAATCTTATTTTCCCCATCTGTAAGATGTGGCTAATCCTACCTGTAGTACCTTCCCCACAGATCAATTGTGATTATCAGATGAGAATATACAGAAACTACTTTGAAAACTATAAAAATCTATATAGGATTATAGATTTAAGGTTATAAGTAACCTTAGAGGTGAGTGAGTCCAATTGTCTCCTTTTCATGAAGGAGAGAAACAGGGCTGGAAAGGTTAACTACCTGGAGTCACAAAGCTCATAAGTAACTGCAGTTGGATTTGAACCCATAATTCCTAATTCAATATTCAGTACTCTAGCCACTGTGCCATAATGCCTCATATAAATGTTGGTTGTTATTGTTAGTATTATCCAGTCCAATACCTTCCTGAACTGCAATTCCCAAGCAGTCATCTGGGCATCACTTGAATATATCTCTTTGGAGGAAGGGATCCACTGTCTCCAGAGGCAAACCATACTACTTTTGGACATCTCTACCTTGCATCAAGCTAAAGTCTGATTCTCTGACATTTCCTCGCATTACTCCTTGTTCTAGCCTCGAGCCAGTCCGAACAAGTAATCCTGCTCTTCAAATCCTTAAAGAGAATGATTGGGTCACCACTAAGTCCTTTCTGGATATATAAGAGAGTTCTGAGAATTCTGATCCAGTTTAATTTTTTAATATGGACAAATCAAGTTCTTGAAAATGTGGTTCTGTCCTGGCTAGGGATTCACTCTAAGACTGGCTACCTTCTTTAATAGTGCCCTGCTCAGTATGTTCACCATTCTAGTCTTGGAATCATAATCCTATTAACCATTTCTTCTGGAAAGAGTGGGCCAATAGACTTGTTCCACTCACCATCCCAGTAAACTTTCCAAATCAAAGCACCTCTTCCTGGCCACTCTGGTCCTATAGATGGATTCTCACCAACGCAATGGAAGCACCAAAGTGAAGTGAAGGAATGTTTTCATTTCATTTCATTTTCATTTCATTTTCTATTGATATCTTCAGGGTTTAGCTCAATGCTTTTTCATTCATCCATAGGGCTGGGACAGCCCATTTTAAGGAGGGGAGATTGGGGGTCCCAGAGAATACTGACGCACTTATGTACACTGTAGTCTAAGCAAAGCATCACAGATAAACTCTCCATGGAAAACAGGTGTGGCTAATGGTACCTTTGGCAATCAGCTGATTGTGATTTTGGCTTTTGAAGAATTTGACCTCTAGGTCAATAATCAGGAGATCATTCCTGACAGTTACCTTTGTATCTCACCTGTCTCTTCCCCCTCTCCCCAACTAGGATTACAGGGATCATCTCTCTGGCCCTGTCACTATTTGGCTTTTATTCCATGTGACTCTAGACCTGTTAGGTTGGTGCCAAAAGCCCACTGGTCCCCCTCCACTTCCTCCCAGGTATTTTAAAATAATCAGATTTTCTAATCTTTTCAAGGTAGTCCTTCAAAGACTTCCTTAACTTCTCCATGTTCTAAGCTCTAGACATTCCTTTCCTTTCCTTGAAAACTTCCCTTTGTTTACTATTCTGTATGTCCTTTAAGGGCTCTCTGAGTATTTTTATGTCTTTCTGGAAACTATAAATTCCTCAAGGGCAAGTATGTGCCTAATTACTTGTGAAGAGAATCCTCTTGTCCCTGCTGGTACCATAACTACTGGGTGCCTACAATTTGGTGCTGAAATCCCAAACCACCACTGAGGAAACAAAGTGTTTAAAGGAAAAGACACTTAAAAGCACAAGCCAAGGTGGCTCCTGATATGAGATGGCTACTTTCACAGTCTTTGTTCAGATAGTCTGGAATCTAAGGTATCCAGGGCAAGCTGAGAAAATGGTAGATTCTGGTAGGAGTAGCTGTGCTTGCTAATCCAGCATTCTCAGATTTCCAGGGCTATCTCCTTGGCTTTCACAACCTACAGTCAGTTGTCTAGGCTCTTTTCCATTCTCCAAGTCCTTATTCTTCCTTAAGCCATTTCCTCCTAAAGGTAAAATCTCTCTGCTTCCCTCATTTGGCTGAGTAGTGCTAACACCGTTGATAATTCTATGTGCCCCATCTCACTAAACTTCTGCGAGGAGAGAGCCCTAGATACATAGCATTTGCCAGAGTTGATATTTATATAACATTACAAAGGCTTGGGAAGCCCTTTCTCATTTTTTTCTTAAGATAACCCTAAGAGGAAAGTACATGGTATGTTATTTCCTTTCTCCAAGTTCAGCACTTTCTACCACCCCACTGCTGAGCAGCCATGGAAGAAGGGTGCTACCCAAAGGTAGCTTCCTGCTGAGGGAAGGAAGAGAAGGAATCTTCTAATCTCAAGCACAAACAGAGCTGGCGCCAGAGAACCTTTGATTAACCCGAGGCATAAGAAGGAAAAATTTTGGTTCTGACACATACTTTATGCTCCCCATGTTGTACGAGAGCCAGCCACCCAGGCTAGACTGGCAAGTGTGACTTATTCAGAAACAACTTTTGATGCCAAAGTTGATACTTAATAATACACTCCACTATATTAGTGTGGACTGCAAAAGAGCAGTCTGCCTTATACAAGCCATTAGGAGAGTTTCCAAGGGACTGCAGACTTACTTGCATCCTCTGACCCAGGTACTTGCATCTGTTGGACTCCACCTCCATTCTGAAAACAGCCTCATGATGCTTCTCAAGGTACTGACAAATTAGGTGGCATCTCCACATTTTCTGGTTCAGGCTGATGGCAGCTTTCTGGCCTGGGTCTTTTTCTGTTGTTACATTTTAAATTCCAAGCTGTGTTCCTCCCTTCTTCCCTACCCTGAACCAGAGGTCACCGTTAGACAGAGATATATGTACACACACATGTAAAACCATGCTAGGCATACTTCCCTTTATCAGTCTTTTTAATGTGGAAATGTTCAATAAGAAAGGTACAACAAAAGATGCTTTCTACAATAACTATGTAGATGAATTCAAGTTTCCAGACCTAAGAATTAGAATAAAGAAAAATAAATATATACTTAAGAAAGGATCTTGCAGAATAATGGGCCCCAGCTCTAGCTTTCAGATGCTTAATCAGATCAGGCAGGACACCTGATCTGACACTTGTTTTTGCTCACATGGGAGGAGAGCACAATGGGGAAGGGCACATATAAAGAAAGAGTGTATTATGAAGGGTTCTGAAGGATAAGGAGATAATATTAGGGTAAAACAAAGTAACCCATTCCCTAGCCAAAAATGTATCCCCTCTGGGTTTGAAGACCTTTTGTTATTTCTTCCTTTCCAAAAATATGGAAAAACACACCACATACACAGATCACATGAATAATCCATCTAGAAAAAGGCATATAAAGTGCAAAAGGGATCAATGAGGTACTTAATTTCTGTATTTAGTGTGAAGTTTAAAAGATGCTACAAAATGTACAAATGTTTTTACATAAGTTATACACATATAGATGATAGATCGATGGATAGATATTTTATAGATAAACATATTCTTGTTTTCAAGGATGAACAATATAAAACTACAATCATACAGGTTATTTTCTACATAACATGAAAAAACTGTACAATTCTGTGACTATCCATATAGACTATATTGGTGTCTTATCTAGGAAGAGTTCTATGCATAGCAGAGGTCAGGGGGAAGGCTCCATATGACCCCAGATGGGATGACATGGGATTAGGGAAATGGGCTAGTTGTCTTTCTTCCTCATTTTATATTCCCCGTTCCTACATACTCTTTGGAACTGGGAAATTGTTGGTAGAGCCTAGAGCCTAGTTAAGTGGGATGATGTGGGGGTATTGGAGAGGGTGTGATAGAGGAAAGAAATGTATGTGGCTGGCAGAAAGACAAGTGAAGTCATGCATTCTTAGAAGAATGGCCCATGAAAGGCAAAGAGAGAGTATCAGAGAGGCTAGAATGTACAGGCTTCCTCACCCCACCCACGTGCACACACACATCCATCAAAAGGGGCTTTGGGACCCAGGCTGACTGGTCAATTCAGCCTTCTGGATTACCCTCTGGGGATGCTGACTGGCTCAAGCCTTTCCAGTCACATGCTCACCAAGTAGCCTCTTTGCAGAAGCAGGAGTTTAGGGGGACAAAGAGGACAGCAAATGGAAATGGACAAAGCTCATTGGTGGCAAATGAAAGAAAATTGGGAAAGAGTTTCCAGACTAGTCTTTAACAGGTGATCTTAAAGCTGAAGGCTGACAAGGTGCTTTTGTCTAGCCAGACTATCATTCTCTGAGGACGCAGAAGAAACTAGGCATGGTCTGTCTGAGGAGGGTCATGCTTCTGAAATCCCCATTTTCCCTAGGGCAGGGCCATTGCCACTCTACCTCCTCTCAGCAGGTCTGGCAGGTTTTCTTTTCTGTGAAAGGGACAGAAAGATGCAAGGACCCAGAAAGAAGAGGGCTCACAGCAAGACCATTCACCCGTTAAAAGGCCAGGGGGCTGGTCCACTGGCTAGTCCCTCTGGATCAGACAAGACACAGCTCTCAAGGCACCTGGGCCTCCTGGAGGGTCCTCTCAGGATGATCCTCTCATCCTGCAGGCAGCCCAGTTCATTCCATTCCCCCTCCCACTGAGGGTGAAACAAACTTCACAACATGACTCACAAACCACTAAGTGGGGTTGGCAGAAAAAAGCTTAGCCCACAAAATATCAAGGCCAATTTTCACAGCCAGGGTTTGAGAGACTGGCAATAGCCTAAGATGGACAGAGGACTGGATCTTTGCTAACCACAGAGAGTTTGTCATAACCTGCCCCACCTCCTCATGACAGATGAGGCCCTTAGACTATCTGAGTGGGAACAGTTCTTTGCACTGACCTTTGTGATTCCGGCTTTCTGGAGTATTCCACATTTAAAATGAGCCATGGCAGAAGTCTGAGCTGCTGCTTACATAGAAGCTGCTGACCAACTAGCAACTCAAGTGCTCACTGCCCTGGGAACATTACTACCTTAGTATTGTCCCAGGAGTAAGAGATCCACATACACGTCTGCAACCTTTTTTTGCTTCTTAATTCAATTGCTATCCTTCAGAAATACCTTTTGAATGTTCTAGAAATTGCCTGACTCTGGCCAGGTTATAGACTGCCCAGGAGAAACTGTGGAGACTATAAAGGGGGAGGACAGGAAAGAGGGGACATGAGCATATACAGTAGTTCTACCTCACTAAAATGTATCTTTGGTGTTGGGCATCATGCCTGTAGAGACAGCCCAAACCTAGCTAACTAACCAGAGAAGCTGCCACAGCACATGCTGCTGACCACCAGCAGTTTCTCCTGGGCATGGAAAGGGTGTCCATGTGGTTTGCTATAGATACAACTCAGCTCTTAACCTACTCCTTCCTGCAAGTCTCTATATGGCAAGGAATGGAGGGGCATGCGACTTAATAGGACTGTTCTGAGCGGTATACGTCACTGGCTGGCATCTTCTCTACCCAGGCCTGCCCTGCCTCCAAGCTTTGTGGAACCAGGGAAGTACCCATTTCCTATTTACAGTCACATCATTCCTGGGAAGAGCCATGTGCCTTAACAACCAAAGTCACACTTATTTAACAATAAAAGTTTAATTATATATATTTGAGCTATGGGATTTCCTCAGACTTTTCCCTTTTGAAAATTGTTTAGGGATTTAAGCCATGCCCTGTTGGTCAGTGGCTCTAGTATTTCTAGAAAGGGTATAAATAATTGGCCTAATCAGGATACATCTTGCAAAATCCCTGTGGTTCTTGTCCCAGATGTTTCAGAGAGTCAGAAATCATGAGAGAGAATTGTGGTAAGGTTGGTGCTTTCATCACTGTTTCTGTCAATGCTGAGTCAGCCCTATCTGCCAATGCTTTAGGTTCTGGGATGGAGGGAAGGAATGGCAAATTTCTGTTACTCCATTTTCCCAGTGGATAGCTCTCCATCTGTCCCTATCCTTGCCATGCTTTAAGAGGGGAAGGGCAGGTAGAACAAGAAAGAATCCATCTTTTCTCTTCCCCTCTCATTGACTGTCCCCCTGCAAGGCCAGGCTGCTGTGAGAGCCCTTCATGTCTGGGCTTTTCTCTTGTGTGTTGGCCGAAGTCTGGGACTTGTTAGTTATGACTCCAGTGTTTTCAAACTGCTCAGGGACATCGCTGGGGACTTCCTTGACCTTTCTGTCATCTGTCTTCAGTGTCCAGCACTTTAAAAACTGCCATTTGCAGGGCCAGAGAACCGCTCTGCAAAAAATGCCTAAATAGTAGCAGGAATTATTCTGGCAGCATTTATCCACAAAGGCCATAATCAGGCGATCCCAGGGCTCGAGGGACTGCATCCACGTTGGCAATATGTGCTGGGTCTCAAAGGCCCACAACAACATTATTATAAAAACTGCCAATAGGAAGGGTATTCCTACCCCAATCAACACATGCCAACCTGCCAGGGAGAGGCCAAACACTATTAGTGGTAATAGAAAAAAGCAGATGATCAGGTAGAAGATGGCGAACCAACGGTAGGTGGCCGTGATATTTCCTAGGCCCTTGGCAAGACGGATCGGCAGGCGCATGAATGGCACTGGGTACCACAGAATGACCCCGGATATGTTGAAGAAGAAATGACACAGGGCAATCTGAAATGAAAAGGATTAGACAAAATGAAAACTCATCTGGCAGACACATAGAATCAATCATGGAGAAAGAAAGGAAATCAGGCAAGTGGTGATGAGAAGGGAAGGGAAAGGTCAATGGTGTCGCAGAAATCATCTTCACAAATATTTTCATTGTAGGTTCATGAACTTAAGAACCAGGAGGGACAGTAGAGGCATCTAGTCCAGTCTATTCAATATTGCAAGGAGTTTTACAGTTCTGCAGCAGGAGATGAATAAATGTTACATATTAGGTGTGACCTAGAAAGCATGGGGCCTGAAGTCAGGAAAACTTGGGTTAGAAGCTTGCCTTGACCTCCCTTTGCTCATCTGTGAAGACAACAACAGAACCCTTCCTTCACTGGCTTATTGTGAACATCTAGAGACATCATTATGTAAGTGCTTTGGAAACTTCAAGGCAGTCTGCCAATGAGAGTACTCCTGATGATGTCAGGAGAAGAACAATGCATGTGGGAGTCTGAAGAACTAGCTACAATTTAAATCAATTAGCATTGATTAAGGGCCTCCTACTGCAGAGCACTATGTTAGAGACACGGAAAAGTACCTGGCCCCAATAAGCTTCCATTCTGCTCCTATTCTGCACTGGCTGTGCCACTTACTACCTGCATGACCTCCACCTTCAGCAAAAAGCTCTTGCCTACAAAAGCATAACTAGATGATCTCAAAGTTCCCTTCCAGCACTTAAATCCTATGGAAATGGGCCTCTTTGCAAATGGGCATGCAGGAAGGAGCTAAGTGCAATGAAGAGCTTGAGTCCTAGCTTACAAACAAAACAAAATGGATATTTTAAGCCACTTTTGCTGAGTTCCAAAACAGTGATTTCAAAAGTAATTTAGTTAATTAAAAACATTTCTCCAAATGGAATTAATTACCAGTGAGGTAAAAAGCAACAGAATTAATAAAAAAAATTTATTGCAATGAGACTTTTATTGTAATTGTTTTCAAAATCAGTTTTGGGATTCATTGTTTTAGAAAATTCATCTCATTGTGTTATCATGCTTTGAATCAAGCTCTACTCCCAAACCTGCTACCCATACTCCTTTGTTACCTTTCTCCTACTCAGGCATTGCCTGGCCTGCCTACACACCAGCAGGTGCAATTTCCCTCCCTTGCCAGTGAAAGGAGGGGAGGAAGAATAGAAGGCAGGTACCTAATGAGGCAATATTCACACTGGAGAAACAATGGAGAATGCACCACTATCCTGACCTTGTCTAGGCTGCAGCTCTCAGCTTTGTCCCTTCCCTCTCTCCTGCCTTCCAAGGGATCACTCCCTAAATCCTCCTGTGGCATCTCTTTCCATTCTTGGTGACACCACCAGATCTTCATTTTTTGTGGCCTGGACTTAAGAGTAAGGTGGAAAATAATGCTGCTTTTCCTCTGATTAATACTATTGTGTGATGTTGGGTAAGTCACTTAATCTCAATTTCCTCATCTATAAATTGAGTGAGAATTGGACTGGATGACTTCTCTAGATCTATGACCCTAGGCCTATTCCAAAAGCCTTCCCCTGGCTGGTCCCTTGGCTCTGACACACACACACACACACACACACACACACACACACACACACACATCCATACATTTTCTAAATCAAAGCTCTGATGACATCCTACCCTTAAATCCTATACCTCTTTCCTTCTCAGTGTTTGAAGGATAAAAACCAAAATCCTTGGTTCAGCTTTCAAGGCCCTCTAGAGCCTGATCCTCTTCTGCCTTTTTTAGCATTACCTCCTACTGCTTAAAGGAGATGGTGTCTATAAAAGTTCTATTATAATCATCTGTGTTATTACTGCCCTTACCATTATCATTCATTCCAGTGAAACTGGTTCTTCAACGATGCTTGTTCACTTGACAGTCTCTGGGACCTTGGTTCACATTCTTCCCCCTCTCAGAAGACTTTTCCTCCTGCTCTCTGCCCAAACACATTCTCAGCATCCTTCAAGGAAGAGGCTTCTCTTCCCCTCATGAAACCAACAGTCACCTCTCCCTCCTCTAAACACAAAACATGGATCTGTACCAGTCACTGAGCAAGTAGCAGACCTGGGATTCAAACTCAGGTCTTCTGACACACAAGTCAGAAGTTCTTCCTGCCATACCACCTTTTCTGACTGATAGGAGGGCAAAAAGGAGGAAGTTATCCATGCCTTTTTCAATCATTTTATGTGGGGGACAGGGGATAAGTTAGGGGATGGAGAGTAACTGATCAGCACCCTAATTTGTTTATTATAAACATAAACTGGAGTTCAGCTAGGTAGTTCAGCTTCTAGTACAATAACTAGGGACAATTTTTTCACCCACAGGTCACCATTCTGAGGTAGGTAAAATCTCAAGAGTAATAAATGATCCCTTGACATATGAAGCATATGATGAGAAAGAAACCAGAGGGTTCATTTGCAGGATTTAGCAGTAAATGAAGAATAGAGATATTAATGCAAAGAGTTAATGAGTCACAACTGTGCGTCCTGACCTGGAGGGAACTTTGTAAAGTATTTCCAGAGCTAGCTAAGGCAGCCAGGATGGCAGTGGTGGTGGTACCGATGTTGGAGCCCAAGGTTAAAGGGTAAGCTCTCTCAAGGCTGATCACACCGATGCCTATGGGAAAAAACAAAACAAAACACTGGATTCAGTCCTGGGTGGGAATGACTGAGCATGGCAGGACCACATGTAGAAATGGAGACATGGGCATGTGAAAAGGGAAAGGGGGAGAAAAAGAGGACTTACCAACAAGAGGAGTGATTGTAGAGGTGAACACAGAGCTACTCTGCATAATCATTGTCATCACAGCTCCAACAAGAATGGCAAGGTAGCCAGTCAGCCAGGCAAAAGGGAAGGGGAAATCTGGAAACATTAGAAGAAAAAGACAAAGTTTCTACAACTGTTCTGGTCAACAGGACAATTTAATATCAGATGCAATAGATCACTCCAAGGTCCATCCAGAAACAGTCCTTCTACTAAAAATACATTCCAAAACTTCTAGTGGAAACAGTTCCTAATGCAATTAAAAGCAGTGAACAAGAGGCCCAGCATTCTTACCACTGTGCTGTCTTGTATGCTCAGCCCATTCCCTCCTCTTCCTTAATAATAACTTTCATCATTTTTATAACTTAAATCGTAAGAACTCATTATTTTATGGTGACCACCACAGCCATGATGGCTCATTGCATTGCCATGATCTTTCTTCCTTTTCCTCCAGCGTTCCTGCTTTTGTGATTGTGTATGAGGCAGCAGGGATATGTAGCAGCTTGGGACTATCTTTCCTAGTCAACTAATGATGACAGTCAAATTTCTAGAGCTCTGTATTATTTACAATACCCTTATCATGAACAGTATATGTCAAATTTCTTTTTAACAGATTCTTTTTTCATCAGATGATAACAGAATCTTCAAATTAGAGATGCAAGAGACTAGGTCATCTTGTCCATCCCCCTTCATTTACAGAGGGAGACCTGGAGGGCCAGAGATCTCCATTTACTTGCCCAAAGGCACTTAGCAGAGACAGCATTTGAAGCCAGTGCCTCTGACTCCAGATCTAATGCTTTTTTTCTATTGTACCACAAGGCCCATGTGGGTTCATTAACTTGTTCAAGATTACAAAGCTAATAAATATCTGACCAAGAAGGATGGACCTAGGTCTTGGGTATTACCACCTTGGACAAATCATTTAACATCTTTCACATGGGAATGATAATACCTGTGTGACTCCCTCACAGGTGTGATGTGTAAAAGTTGAATGTGTTGATGTCTGTAAGGGATCTGCAAACTTTAGAGCTCTGTAGAGTTTACTAGGGGATGTGATTTCTTTAGTATAGGGAGCTCTCAGGTGAGGGAATTCTATCAATGCAAAGTTGCAGATTCTCTGTAACATAGTCCTAAAGACTTGCCTAGCACTCTTAAGAGGTTAAGTGACTTGGTCACACAACCAGTATGTGTCAAAAGTGAGACTTCAACTCCGATTTTCCTGCCTTCTAGGTCAGCTCTCTACCCACTCTATCACATGCCTTTCTTTTTTCATTTTCATGGCCTTTCTTTATCTCCCAAGGGGAATGGTTCCACTAACCATGTGAAGAGTCTCTGTGAGGGAAATATGGAAAAGCCTAGCTCAGATTTTCCTAGCTCTCTCTGTACATCTAAACCAGGCCCTCTAGGGCTATTGAGGACACAACGTTGGAGCAACGTTCCTTCTGTTGAGCTCACGAACATTCCCAAGAGAAGAATACAAATTCAAATAAAAGAGACAATGTGCATTTCCAGGATTGTCAATCAGAAGGAGAAAATTCAAGTGGAGGCCTAGGTCATCTAGAGTTCTTGCTTCCAGATAGGTGGGTCCGATGCGCACCTCTGGGAGCACAATGAGAAGGGAGCTAGCAAGTGTTTTGTATTTTTTTTTACACAAGGTCTCTGCCCACAGAAAGTCTCAGGGAGGGTAAAAGGACTACCTGTGTTAATGGTCCTCTTAATCACTGCAGCAACTTTTCCCTTGAGTGCGGAGTGCAGGACCTTGACCGTAAGGATTAGACAAGTGCACAGGACCAGCAAGGAGAAGGGTAGAAGGAGGAGTCCAATGCTCGAATCTGAGAGTTTGGCATCCACAAATAAGTGTTTGCCTGGAGGGACCACAAGAACCACTTATTAAGAGCATTCATGGGTAATAAGGCTTAGCAAACCAGAAGGTTTCTTTGGAATCGACATTGTCTTTTCTAGAGTTCAGCTGTGTTTGTCTTTATAAGGTTAAATGACTTGCTCACAGTCATATGACTGTTCATCACCAGAGCTGGAAATTGAATTCAGGTCTTCTGACTTTAAAATGCAGGCTCTTTCCACTGTAGTGTTGAATCCGGAATTCAAATTGAGGTCTTTTTTTTTTTTAATTTCTATCACACGCATACGTGTGCCTACCAGTTCTGCCTGTCAGAAAGAAATCTTTTGTACCCCAAGGACCAAGACCTTGCCATAGTCTTTACTAAATCTACCCAGTCTTAGTGCAGTAAACTGTGATTAACTGCCTGATAAAAGTAAGAATGCAGGAAATTGTCTGGATTTTATTTTAGCAGCATAAAAGAGTGAATGCAGTTCTCTAGAGTAGCTTCTATCCAGAGCCTTTCGACTCTGCAGGAGCTGGCTAAAGCACTGGGGAGAAGGAGAGCCAGCAAGTGTCAAAGAGTGATAATAGCATGAAGAGCACTTAATTTTGTGCACATCATTCAAGCTAGGAATGATAGCTGAGAGCCAGTGGGGTGTGGTGCCAAGGATGCCCTAGGGTCAATTCTGCCATTTACTAGTTATGCAACTTTATGGATATCACTTATCTTTTATAAAGTGGGGATAGTCATGTCAGGATTATTGACAATGCCCTTCAAAATATGTGGGGCCTCTATGAACAAAGATGGCCCGGTCCTCAGAGGTCATTGCCTAAGTGGGGACAGTGCGTATAAGAATTCCACATGAAAGTTGCCTTTTTCCTGCCTCCAGCATGCTAGATTCCTAAGAGCTGTCTGGCTTGTTTCAGACTCTGGGTCAATGCTTCCAAATGCCTCAGAGGCAGGTCTGGGCCAATGTTATAGGGAAGGCCAGATACATTTGCTGAAGATGTATTGAGCTCTTTGCCCTGTGCCATGTGTCACTAGTACAGAAAGCACTTACTGGCACTAGGCAAAGAAGAGTTTGGCTGATCCTTAGGGTGGGCCTAGCCACTTTCTCCTTCCCAAGGATAGTGCCTTCAATGCTCCTTTGACAAGGCTGCCTTATTGGTCTGGCCGTCAGTTCTCTCATCAAGGACTATTTTACTGTCAGTTGCTGCCAGAGAAGAAGTAAGTATGGGATGTGAGCAGTATGAACTCTGCTGACCACTGTCACATCTTCCTGGATCTCATAGAACTGTATTTCAAAGGTCTTGTTTACCTAAGACTGCTTTTGTCTCCCTAGCAAAAATTAAGAATGAGGTTAGAAATTAAGTAAAGTTGAGTGTCCAGTTGGTTTTCTACTCACACTTTTTAAGGTTCTTTTTATATACTGTACTCATGATGGTCCAGGTCATGTTCCCTTCAGTCCAGCAGAGACTGGGAGAGACACAGTCTTTTCGGGAGGGTACAGTAACATTGCTTAAAGTCTAGATGATACCACACAGGGAAAAAAATTTCTGTTGCTAAGAATGGTATTACATGAAGATGCAATTTATAACACTGAAGACACAAACCCCACTGGCCACTGAATCCCCAATTTCCCCTCTTCTCTCCCTTACCTTCCCCATAATCCCCAGTGAAGACCTTCAGCCTTTGTGCTTGGTCTATGGAGCATTAGCTGAGCCTACAGAACATCTGGATTACTTCTGAAGGCCAATAGAATTGCACTCAGAGCACTCTAACCCCAGAATGGGGACCTGGGCAGTCAATTGCTTTATCCCTACTTTGGAGCAATCTTATTCTGCCCCATAGTCTGAGGTATAACTAAGGCAGGGTGACTAGAACTTTGGTCTAGAGAACTAAATATATAGAAAACCAATAGCACTTGCAGTCCCTCAACACCGCAGGAGGAACAGAAAAGTCTCAATCCCCCATCTATGTCCTTTGAATCATTTTCTGATACTTACTACATTTTTAAAAGTTTTACACCAAGTCTTTATCAGGCTCTTGTCTCTTGCTGCCACATTTCCTGTAGCAATTTCAAGTATGACTTTTTTATCCAGCTGGGGAAAGCAATAGACATGAGGAAAAGAGTTAACCTTTTCTTTAGCTATGATTTGTGAGTGCAAAAATTCATTACTTTTCTAGGGGCTCTAGTGTACAGAAGGAAAAACCATGAGTGGGCAAAATGGCGACACAGACAGGCCTCATTTCCAGAGCACTACACCTACATGTGACCTTATCTCATCTTCCTATGACTAGGATCAGGTCAGATAAACTCTTTTGTCCCATTCCATGGGGCCCAGTACACTGTCAGCTCCTTAATGCCAGTGAGAATCTTTTTTTGTCTTTGGATCCCCCTGTACCTGGTCCATGACAGGGGTTTAATAAACACTTATTGGTTGACTAGTATTGGAATGAGGCATCCCTAGGGAAAGAGCTTCCTCGTTGACCTGATCTGAAGGACAATACTATCAGGTCAATATCAGAAAAGAAATGGTCATCAGGCACAAAATGGTAGAACAGTTGAGTCTCTCCTTTGGTCAGAGTGGTGGTAAGGAACAAAACTCTACCAACATGGTGCTCAAAGCAACCCAGTGCTTGCTTCTTAGTGCTACTGGCTTAGGCAATGAACTGAGAAAGACACAAGCATGAAAAACTTCCAACGAGCACTCCCGGATTGAGAGAGGAGATTTTTAAACTCACCTTCCAAGGGAACCAAGTTCATTACAAGCGCTATTTTACCCTCTTAATGACTCAGACTTAAAATCAGAGTGAGTCTTGATGCCTACCTGAATGATAAGTTTTGTTAAGGGACGTGTGATGACTTTCAAGAGTTCAGGGGCATCATCTCCACTATTGATATTAAAGGAGTTTATTAAGACACTGGTGAGGTCGTTGAGGTAGCTTGTGAGCACCTCCACAGGCAGCAGCACCAGTACTGACAACCAGTTAAAAAAATCATGGACAGTAGCTCCTGCAAAAGCCCTAGATGAAGAAGAAAACCCAAAGAAAGAGAAAATGACAAGACTGTTAATTCAATGCAGAGTGGAGTACTTACTGTATGCAAAATGAGAAAGATTGGCTGGAAAGTCAGGAAGACCAGAATTCAAATACCACCTTAAGTTATAAGGGTACTGCTGAAGTTGCCAATCATTATCAGTACTGGGGTTGTGAGAGTCAGGGGAAGGAGAGGAGGATTCCACATTAGAAGTTTCCCCACATCAGAGAAACTAGAGATCCAGGTATCCCCACCCTCAAACTGGACACAGCGCTTGGGGAAAAAAGACAGCATAGTCTACACTCCCTCTTATATTGTTGTAGAGCTTCCTGTTTTAAAGCTCTTTTGTATCTAGGGTTAGCACTTCTTTGAAGTAGGCAGACCAGATTGTTAATGTTTCCCTTTCACAGACAAGGAAACTTTGGAATTTTCAGGGAGTGGGTGGCAAGTTGGGAGTGATGACCAGGCCTCCTGATTTCTCATTTAAATGCTTTCATCATGAGGCTTTTTTTTTTTTTTGGAGTGGGGAGGCAAGGCAAGGCAATTGGGGTTAAGTGACTTGCCCAAGGTCACACAGCTAGTAAGTGTCAAGTGTCTGAGGCTAGATTTGGCCTCAGGTCCTCTTTTGACTCCAGGACTGGTGCTCTATTTACTGTGCCACCTAGCTGCTCCAGTCATGAGGTTTTTAGAATTGTCATGGATCACTGTATTGATTAAAGTTAAGTCTTTCACAGTTATTCATTATTACAATATTGTTGCAACTGTGTACAATATTCTCCTGCTTCATTTTGCATCAATTCACATGTCTTCCCAGATTTTTCTGAAACCATCTCTTTCCTAAATTCTTATATTCCAATAGTATTCCATCATAATCATATGCCATAACTTGTTTAGCAATTCCCCAACTGATGAGCATCCCTTTAGTTTCCATTTGTTTGCAAACACAAAAAGAGCTACTATGAATATTTTTGTACATATGGGTCTTTTTTTCTTTTTCCTGTGATCTCTTTGGGATAAAGTTGTGAAGAAGCAGTATTACTGGGTCAAAGAATATACACAGTTTTTATAGCCCTTTAAGCATAGTTCCAAGTTGTAATCCAGAATGGTCGAACCAATCAGCAACTCTACCAACAATACATTAGTATCTCTGCTTTTCCATATCCCCTACAGTATTTGCTATGTTTCTTATCTGTCACGAGGTCTCAGAGTTGTTTTAATTTGCATTTCTTTCATCAATAGTTATTTGGAGCATTTTTTCATATGACTATCGATAGCTTTGATTTCTTGTTCTGAAATTTGCCTGTTCATATCTTATGACCATTTATCAACTGGGGAACGGCTCTTATTTTTATAAATTTGGCTCAGTCCCCTACATATTTGAAAAATGAGATCTTTATCAGAGAACCTTGTCAATTCCCCCCTTCTCTCACCCAGATCCCTGCTTTATTCCCAATTTTCTCTGCATTAGCTTTGTTTATTAAAAAAACCTTTTTAATTTGATGTAATCAAAATTATACATTTTATCTCCCATGACCCTCTCATCATTTCTTTGGATGAAGCTAGATCTGATAGGCAATATTTTTTTATGCTCTCCTAATTTGTTTAGGATATCATTCTTTATGTCTAAATCATGTACCTATTCTAAGCTTATCTTCTTATATAGTATGAGATGTTGGTCTATACCTAGTTTCTGCCAGAATGCTTTCCAGTTTTACCAGAAGGTTTTGTAAAATTGTGAGTTCTTGCCCCAATAGTTGGGATCTTTGGGCTTATCAAACACTAGGTTATTCTGGTCATTTACTTATTTTATGACCTTAATCTATTCCACTGATTAATCACTCTATTTCTTATCCAGCATCAGATTGTTTTGATGATTACCACTTTATTGCATAGTTTGGTATATGCTTAGTGCCTTCTTTTTTTTAAAATTGATCCCCATTATATTCTTGACCTTTTTTCCTCAAGATGAACTTTGTTATTACATTTTCTAGAAGCATAAAATAATTTTTTGGTAGTTTGATTGATATCTGAACTGAGTAAGTAAAATAGCATTGTCATTGTTATTATATTGGCTCAGCCTACCCAAAAGAAATTAATATTTCTCCAATTTTTTAGATGTCTTTATTTGTATGAAGTGTTTTTGTAATTATGTTCATACAGTTTCTGGGTGTGTTTTGGCAGTATCTTATACTGTCTGTAATTATTTTAAATGGAATTTCTCTGTCTCTTCCTGATGGGTTTTATTGATACTATATAGAAATGTTCATTATGTGGATTTATTTTATATCCTGCAATTTCACCAAAGGTGTTTATTATTTAGGATAGTTTTTAAGTTGATTTTCTAAGATTCTCTAAGTGTACCATCATATCATCTGCAAAAAATGATAATTTCATTTCTTTGTTTCCTATGCTTATTCCATCTGTTTCTTTTTCTTCACTTGTTGAATAATTATAGTGATAACATACATCCTGACTTTACTCCTGATCTTATTGGAAGGGTTTCTAATTTATCTTCATTATAGATAATGCTTTCTTATTCTTTTAGATAGTCAGTACTTATCATTTTAAGAAAAGCTTCATTTATTATATTTTGAATAGGAAGGAGTGTTGTATTTTGTGAAGAGCTTTTTCTTTTTTTATTGAAATAATAATAGAATTTCTGTGGGCTTTGCTATTGATATGGTCAGTTATGCTGATGGTTTTCCTAATATTGAACTGCCTCTGTATTCCTGGCATAAATCCCACCTGAACATAGTGTATAAGTTTTGTGATATATTGCTGTGGTCTTCTTCATAGCATTTTATTTAAAATTTTTTGCAACAATATTCATTAGGGAAATTGCTCTATAGTTTTCTTTCTCTGTATTAGTTCTCCCTGATTTAGGTATCCAAAATATATTTGTGTAACGGAAGGAATTTGATTGAACTCTTTTGCTTATTTTTTCAAATCATTTATATAGTATTAGAACTAATTGTTCTTTAAATGTTTGGTAAAATTCACTTCTAAATCCATTTAGGCCTTGGCTTTTGTCCCTTAGGAAATTTATTTATAAGTTATTCAGTTTCCTTTTCTAAGAGTTATTTAAGTATCCTATTTCCTATTCTGTTAATCTGGGCAATTTATATTTTTATAAATATTCATCCATTTAATTTAGATCATCAGTTTTATTGGCATACAATTGGGCAAAATGACTCCTAATAATTGCTTTGATTTTAACTAATCTTTCTATCTTTTCTGTTTCTTACATTACCATAGTATCCCATGTAGCCCTCCCCAAGAGCCATCTAACATGACAAATAGTAGTATGTTTAGAGAGGGGAAAAAAGTCAACATAATTGCTCAATATGTTAAGAAAGTCCCAAAATATATGCAACCTGTAACACCTGTAGACTCTCCCATCTCTACCAATAGTTAGGTAGGGGGTGTCTTCTCATATCTCTTCATTTGAGTCCTACTTGATCTTATAATTTTTTATATTTACTTTTACTGATGTGGTGTTCTTTCTGCTTATTGTTGTAGTTACTATATATATTAAAATTTTTAGTTATGCTTACTTCACTCTGTCTATACATATATATCTTTCTATGCTTTCCCTGTATTTATCAAATACATCATTTTTCATAACACAATTAGCATTCCGTTAGATTCATGTATGCACAATTTGCTTAGTCTTTCCCTGATTGACAGGCATCTACTTTGTTCCTGATTTTTAGTTACCATAAAAAGTGCTGCTATAATAATTTGGAGTATATGGAGACTTGATTTCTAATAATGGCTCCCTTGGGGGATAATAGAGTCTCTGGTTCAAAGGCTATGTACATTTTAGTCACCTTATTTGCATAATTTCAAATTATTCTCCAAAGGAGTTGTACCATTTTACTCCAGCAATGCTTCACCAACAATGTATCAATGTGCCTATCTTCCCACAACCCCTCCAACATGCTTGCCTTTTTTTTTTGTCATTTTTGCTGATTTTTGGTTTAAATTATTTTTAACATTCATTTAAAAAATTTTTGAGTTTAAACCCAAAGATCCCAGCGTCTGGGATAAGAACTCATTGTTCGACAAAAATTGCTGGGAAAACTGGTTAACTGTGTGGCGGAAATTAGGCATAGACCCATGCCTGACACCGTACACAAGAATAAAGTCCAAATGGGTACATGATTTAGGTATAAAGATTGATACCATGAATAAACTGGAGAAACAAGGTATAGTGTATTTATCAGATTTATGGAGAGGGGAAGAATTTTTTTCTAAAGAAACAATAGAAAGCATTATGAAATGCAAGATGGATAATTTTGATTACTTTAAACTGAAAAGTTTTTGCACAACCAAACCCAATGCAACCAAAATTTGGAGGGATGTAGTAAATTGGGAAAAAATTTTTACAGCTAAGCTCGGGGATAAAGGCCTCATTTCTAGAATATATAGAGAACTGACTCAAATATATAACCATCCAAGTCATTCCCCAATTGATAAATGGTCAAAGGATATGAACAAGCAATTTTCAGGGGAAGAAATCAAAAATATCTATAATTATATGAAAAAGTGCTCTAAATCACTATTGATTAGAGAGATGCAAATCAAAACAACTCTGAGGTACCACATCACACCTGTAAGATTGGCAAACATGACAGAACAAGAAAATGATAAATGCTGGAGAGGATGTGGGAGAGTTGGAACACTAATTCATTGTTGGTGGAGTTGTGAGATCATCCAACCCTTCTGGAGAACGGTTTGGAACTATGCCCAAAGGGCTACAAAAATGTGCATACCCTTTGACCCAGAAATATCGCTACTAGGATTGTATCCCCAAGAGATTATAAAAACGGGAAAGGGTCCCACGTGTACAAAAATATTTATAGCAGCACTCTTTGTGGTAGCCAAAAACTGGAAGTCAAGGGGATGCCCATCAATTGGGGAATGGCTGAATAAATTATGGTATATGAATGTAATGGAGTATTATTGTGCCATAAGAAATGATGAACAAGAAGACTTCAGGGAGGCCTGGAAGGACTTATATGATCTGATGCTGAGCGAAAGGAGCAGAACCAGGAGAACTTTGTGCACAGCAACGACCACAGTGTGCGAGAGTTTTTTCTGGTAGACTTGGAACTTTGTAATAACACAAGAACTTACTGAGAAAAAAAAAAATCCTAATGTCGGTCTTCTAAGGCAAAATGCCTTCCACACTCAGAGAAAGAAATGTGGAAGTCACTTGCAGAATGTAGCAGATCATGTTTGTGGCTGGGTGGGTTTCAGTGTATTATGTGTTGATTTGTTATATGATTTCTTCCATTTATTTTAGTTTGACTACATAGCATGAATATAGTGAAAATGTGCTCAATAGGAAAGTATATGTAGAACCTAAACAGAATTGTATGCTGTCATGGGGAGGGAGGGGGGTATTGGGGGAAGGGTGGGGGGGAATAAAATCTTAACTTTAAGGAAATGATTGTAAAACATTAAAAAAATAAACTCTGGAAAAAAAAAAGAGTGATGCAAGATAATAGAATGGAGCTTCCCTACAGCTGGAATAGTGATGAAAGAAGTCACCTTACCAGATGGGTCTGGTCCTCACATTAAAAACAAACAAAAACAAAAACAAAAACAAAAAAAAACAACAAAAAAAAAATTTTTTGAGTTCCAAATTCTCCCCTCCCATCAGCCCCTTCCCTATGTATTGAGAAGGCAAATAATCTCATTTTTCTGGCCTATTTCTTGACTTTTAACTCTATGCTAAAGTTTTCAGGGCTCAGTTTCCAGGAAACAGGGGGCACTTTCCCAAGATTCTGGTTTTTTTGTGTAGGTGTTTTCAGAGTTAATTCTGGGTGAGTGAAATGAGGACATCGTGAAGACTTTTCATAATAAAATGTGGGGTATATTGTATTTTCTAAATAAAATTTCTTTTCCATAAGGCCTCTCTTTCTGGATACCTGATTTCCAGGAATCCAGGGCCTGCAGGCAGTTACCCCTCCCCTCCCTTCTCTCTGTGATAGTGATGTGGACTGTAGCCAAAACTTGCAAGTTACTCAAATCTCCCCTTTGTTTGTTATACTGTTGCCACATCAACACTACAAGCTCCCCTTTTTCCCTGCCGCTCCTTTTTACTTTAGTTATAGAATAGCCACATCAGCTGTTAGTTAGGTATTAAATAAGGAAGTGTGTTTGGATAGGTGGATCTTTCCCGGGTCTTATCTAGTTTCTCGAGCTTAGACTATAAGCCTGCCTCCCAGTCAATGGGGATATTGGAGTGTTGGGAATGTCTGTGTTAGGATATATGATGGTGTTTTATCCTCTGTAAATTGCCTCCTTCCATTAGCCCCTTCCTGGTGGAGGGATGCCCCTTTCTCGCAAGAATTGAATAAAACACTTTCAGTTCCTACCTCAAGAAGCCTCTTAATTTATTTAAAATTTTGGATAAGGGTCTTTTAATCCACACATGAAAACCTGTGGGTTTTCAGTTTTTCCAAAGTGGTATGATCTAAGAGGAGATGTGTTTAGTACATTTTAGCTTAGTTTGAGTTGAGTTTAGTTTTAGTACTAAAGTACTTTAGTACTTTTAGTGCTATGATTTGTGATTGACTACAAGCACTCTTCAACCTGGCAACTATGACTAGGTCCCCTGTTCCTCTGCAGCCACAAGCTCTTGAATGCTAGTGCTCCTCCTTGACCTGGGACTATAATCCAAGACTGTGATGCAGATTTGCATATGGACAAAACAATAGTGCTCTGCTCCCCGGTGCCAGGAAAGTTATCTCTGTAATCTCCTTATGACCAATTTTCTTAGATCATCTGTGGACTAAGAGGCCCAGAAGCTGTCACTGCCAACACCGATTCAGTCACCCTGAAGGCTTGCTAATGGTTTGTTGGGGCCTGATCTGAGTTGGTGTAGCCTGTTCTAGATTGAACTTCCCTCTCACCCCATTGCAACAGAGCTTCTTTGGTCTTGGGCTGAAAAATTGTTTCCCTCTATCCTTTTGCTGGTTTTGCTGCTCCAGAATTTGTTTTGAGGCATTACTTAGCGTTGTTTGGAGGGAAATTTGGGAGAGTTCAGGCAAGTCCCTGCCATTTTGACTCTGCCTCACTCCCTTTTTATTTGTTGAATGTTTTTGTTTTGTCTGATAGCATGATAGCAACTCCTGCTTTTTTGGATTCACTTAATACATAGTAATTTTTTTCCATCCTCACAATTTTATTTTATGTATATTTATGTGTTTCTATATAGAAGACTGTAGGTTTTTGTTTTCTTATCCTAAATGTCACCTTTTTTGTTTTATTGGATTGTTTAATCCATTCACATTTAAAGTTATATGGGTTAAGTTTATATTTTCTTCCATCTATCTCTAAAAAAATTTTTCAAGTCATGATTTTCCACCTCTTCTGCTATAAACACAATATGTTTCTTCATCCACTTTCATTTTTTTAAAGATGAACCTGCTCCCCTTGATTCTCTTTCCCACCTACCCCCACCCCCTTCTCCTTTGTTATCCCCTTTCCCTTTAAATGGTTCCTCTCTCTCTTGCTTTTATCTAGTTATATTTCTACCACCTCCTTTTTTGCTCTAAGGTACATTTCTCCTACATCTCCTCTCTTTCAACTAGTTCAGTTCATTAGTTTGTTTTTAATTTCTTTTTTTTTGTCATTCCTTTCAAGAAAGGATTTTTTTCATTTTCTTTACTATGTTTTCTCTGTTTATAACCTCATTGTATGATTCATGACCCCTATAATGATCTTCTCTCTTTTCTGCATATTCTTCATGCAATCAAAGCTTCCAAGACACTCTATTTTTATACAGTCAAAACTTCCCCCACTGATCAATACCCTCTTGTAGACTTTTTATTTCCTACATTTACTTAGAAATCTTCTCCCTGGGTCCATGCTCTCCTATTCCTGCCTCCCAGCACCAAATGCCCCCAGTGAATCCAGCTGCATCTCTCAATGAGTAGACTTTTCAGGCACCAAAACTCCTGGGCCTCATCCAGTGTAAAGTCCTCATCTCACTTCCCCCTTAGGAGAATTCATCAGTGGAATCCCCTCCTACTTCCAACGTAAAGCCTCCTTCTTTCCTTCTCTTTTCAATCTTTCTATGTCCTCACCAATTTTCCTGTAGGCTTTTCTGTTCTTGGACCACAGAGGTCACCTTCCCCTCATTGCTAATGTATCAATCACCCTTTGTTCCCTTTTCTGCCTTTCACATAACCTCCCATACTGTAATGTAGTCCCATAAAAGAACATACACCTATAGGCAGGTGTTGCCAAATTCTTTCCATAATGCCTCTTGCCCATCTCTTCACTGATGCCTTTCTCAGATTTCTAGCTTCACCCCTCTCTCATTTTGAACATTTAAAAGAAAATCTCTTACTGGTCTTTCTTTGTCATTCTGTTACTACTGCTGTCTGTGTTTATTCACTCCTTCTGTTGTTTGGGGAGACTGAGATGTAAATAAATTCTTCAGTTTTGGTTTTCTCTCTAAAAATGTTTTAAGCTATAATTGGATTACCATATTTTGCATTGTATGGTTAGGCTCAGATTTGTAGAATAGGTCCTTGGGTTGCATCCTGAGCTCTAGTATTCTTTAGAATACACTACTCCATTCCTTCCTCCTTTTTAGTAGGGGTTGAATAATCTTGTGTTATTTAAGTGTCCTCTCCTTTGTATTTTAAACATCTTTCTCCAGGTGGTTCCAAGAGCTTATTTCTGAATTTAATTGTTAGATTTAACCATTATGTTTCTTGGAGTTTTCAGCCTTAGGTTGTTCCCTCCCTCTTCCAGCTGATCTGTAAGTTCTTTTCATTTGGATTTCTTTTTTTTTTTAAGTTCAGAAGTTCTGGGTAGTTCTCTCCTATTCTTTCTTTTATTATATTGTTAAGGCTGTTTTGTCCTACATTCTTTTGGGAGGCCAACGACCCTTTAGTTGTCTCTATGAATCCTGTCATTTAGATCCATGTTTTCCTTGCATATTGAGTCCATTAAAAAAAACTTCCTTGTTTTTTGTGCCTCTTTTTCTGTTTTCTTTCTCTTTTGCTTTTCTGTACTTGTGTTCCCTATCTATTGTTCTCACTTTTGTTTCTTTGGTAAGGCTTGCTATTGCAGATTCAAATTTTTCTATTCTGTTCATTATTTTTGCTCTGCAGGACATTAATTCAGCTCTAATTCTCATTTCTCTTTTAAACCATTCAGGAATGGTATGTTCTCATTTCATATTCTCCTCAACTTCCACAGGGTCCTCAATCTCATCAAATATCAGATCATTTTCCTTCATTTTTCAATATTTATTCATAGATGCCAGAAGACCCACAGGTCAAATTTCTTTTTGTTACTATTCTTCCTGTTGATTTATCTGTTTATTTTCAAGATCTTTGAGATTTCTTCTTCCTGGAATCTTTGGTACTCTCAGTCTTCCCAACATTTTCCTTATTGTTCACTTTTGACTCTCTTCCCTCTGATTGTGGTTTCCTTCAGGGCAGATTTCAAAAGGTCTCAGTCTCCTCCCATACAGTGCATTGCCCACTTCACCAGCCTATATCTCTGTCCCAACTGACTTTTGGTGGTCACAACTGGTCCCAGCTGTATGCTGTGCTCTTCCCTTGGGGTTGATGGTGTGCTGCACAGCTTCCTACATGCAATATCCTGTCCTGTTTCCCCAGAACCAGGAGTTCAGAGCTTTGCAGAGTTGTTGCTTCCAGGTTGTAATGCCCAGTAGGCAAAAGCTCCTGAAGGGCTATAATCAAGCTGGCCCAAGAAAACTTCCATAACCGAGAGCTGGTGTCACTATAACACTAGAAAAAGGGAGAAGGAAATGTACTATATAGGTGGGTGTTCTGTCTTTTGGTCTGCTAGTGTGACCTTGTTGGTAGTAGCATAGGATGTGGGGGAGGGATGCTGAATGAGTTCAAGATCAGTGAGTATCAATTCCTCAGGTTTTTTTTTTTAGCTTTGTTTTGGATTCCTGGCATTCTAGACCATGAAAACAGATGAAGTTGCTTTATCCTTGGAGCACAATTTCCATTTTGGGGAAGTTTGAAAGGTCATGGAGACCAAAGAAAATGCCTAATCTTCTACGGCCCAGAATTACCTCCAATCGCTATAATTTCAATTTCAGTGGTTATGCACTCATACTTTTTAAAACTGGTAATTAGGTTTTCTTCTTTCTTTTTAAAAATTAAATTAGCCAATGAGTTATCTATTTTATTGTTATTTTTCATAAAATTGGCTTCTATTTATTAGTTCAATGATTTTTTTTTAACTTTCAATTTTATTAATTTTGCCTTTGATTTTCAGGATTTCTGTGTCAGTGTTTAATTAGGGATCTTTAACTTATTCTTTTTCAAGTTCTTTGAGTTGAATAACTAATTTGTTGATCTGTTCTTTATTTCTTCCATTGATATAAGCATTTAAAGATATAAAATTTCCCCTAAGTGTGACTTTGGCTGCATCCCACAAAGTTTAGTGTATTTTTTTTGCTGTCATCATTAATGAAATTGTTTATATAATTTGTTCTTTAACTCACTCTTTTCTATTTCCATTCTATATTCTCCAAAAGTCTATCCTATCTAACTTTTCTAAAATTCTATTCATCTTCTTAACATTTTTCTTATACGTTTTATGGTTGAATTTATCTAGAGAGGGGTAAATTAGCTCCCCTACCAGCATAGTTTTACTCTGTGATTCTTCCTATAGTTTCTTTAATTTTTCGTTCAAGAATTTGGAAGATATAACATTTGGGAGTACATGTCCAGTATTGATATTACTTCATTGTCTATGGTACCTTTTAGCAAAATGTAGTTTTCCTGCTTATCTTTTTTAATTGGGTCTGTTTTTGCTTTTGCTTTGTATGAGTTCATGATTGCTATCCCTGCACTTTTATTTGGCAGAATCATAATAGATTCTGCTCCTAGCCACTTATTTTAACTCTGCACATGTCTTTGTATCCCAAATGTATCTCTTGTAAACAACGTAGTATTGGATTCTGTCTTTTTTAAAAAGAAAAAAGATTATAAACTTAAATATTCAAACTTAAATACAAAATAAGAAAAATAAGCATTGTCATGTGCACAACAGAATGTAAGACAGGATTCAAATATATAGCAATAAATTTCCATTTCAAGAAAGGCTATATAATAAATGCTACAAATTATCTTCAGAGCTGTCCATCTTTTCTTTGTTTCCTTGTGAGTTTTCTTTTGTTCTCTGCTGTGCACTTTTTACTTTGTTGTCCCCTTTCCTTTCCCCCCACTCCCCTAAGAAGGCTACAATTAAGTGTGAATAGACAGAGACATATGCATACATACATATACACATACACACATACATACACTTACATACATATACATAGACTTAGATATCCATAATCATACTCATATATAGACATTTACGTTGAGAAGCATCTATGTAAGACCATACTATACTTGTGTCTTCTGTTTCTCTGAGAATGGATAACATCTTCCTAAGTCTACCAAGTCTTCGTTTCCTACACCACAGCAATATTCTAACCATATACTGTCAGTCATTCTTAATAGTCTAAAATAATATTGATTAATGGTTGTTATCCTTTGCTCTCAAAGAGTACTAAAATGGTATCACTATGCTAGAAGCAAGTTTCAGTATGTTCAATGCTGGCTGATCAGATCAATTACAAGCTTGGAATGTTCTACCACAGGTCAGGCACAAATAGTCCATGAGAACATCTGGGGTGAATTCTCTAAATTTACACATCTTGAATTTCCTTTGAGCTGTTTCAATTCTTCTTTGCTCATAGAGCACACAGCACCTTCTCTGATGTGGGCATGCCATGCTGAGTATTCCTGTGGCAGTGCCTCTCATATCAACACAATCAGTTCCAAAGGTCTTAAGAGAGATCTTGAGAGTGTCCTTGTATTGCTTCTTCTGACCACCATGTGAACACTTGCCCTGTGTGGGTTCTCCATAAAGCATGCATTTTGCAATCAAATAATGTGACCAGCCTATCTGAGCTATGCTCTCTGAAGTTGAGTCTGAATGCTTGGTAGTTTAGTTGAGTAAGGACCTCAATGTCTGGTACCTTATCCTGCCAAGTGATCCTCTGAATCTTCCTAAGACAGTGCAAATAGAAATGTTTCAATTTCCTGGCATGGTGCTGGTAGACTGTCCATGTTTTGCAGACATACAACAATGAGGTCAGCACCAAATGGTTCCATAGACTTTCAGTTTGGTAGTCAGTCTAATACCTCTTCTCTCCCATACCTTCCTTTGGAGCTTCCCAAACACTGAGTTAGTTCCAGCAATGTATGCATTAATCTCATTATCAATGGGTGCATCCCTGGAAAGTACACTATGAAGGTAAATGAACTTATCCACAGCATTCAAAACTTCTCCATTTGCTATAATCGTTGGTTCCACATATAGATGATGTGGTGGTGGCTGATAGAGCACCTGTAATTTCTTGGTGTTAATTGCTAGGCCAAAATCAACACAAGCAGTAAAGAATCAATTCATACTTTATTGTATCTCAGCTTAAAAGGCTGCATTGAGTGCACACTCATCTGCGAAGAGAAATTCATACACCAGTACTCCTTCCACTTTGGTCTTGGCTTATAGCCTTTTCGAGTTGAAGAATTTACCATCAGTGTGGTAGCTGACCTTGATGCCATGTTTGTCCTCATTGAAAACATTTGACAACATGGCTGAAGACATCATGCTAAAAAGCATGGGAGGAAGTATACAGCCTTCTTTCACTCCATTGGTGATTGGGAAAGCATGAGAGCATTGTCCATTATCTAGAACCCAGACAAGCATGTCATCATGAAATTGATGCAGAATGATGATGAATTTCTCCAGGCAAGCAAATTTTGACATAATTTCCCACAAGCCTTCATGACTGTCAGTAAAGGCCTTGTTCAGATGTACAAGTGTTATATACAGATCTGTTCTGCTCCTGGCATTTTTCCTGGAGTTGTTGGGAAGCAAACATCATATCAACCATTCCTCAACCCTCTCTAAAGCCACACTGTTCTCAGGTAGATGACCATCTTCCAGGTGAAGGATCAGCCTAATAAGGAGGACTCTCATAAGAATCTTATCTGCAATGAATAAGATAGAGACCCCTCCACCCTGTGGTTGTCACAGGACAATCTATTTCCTTTACCTTTATAGAGATGGACAATGGAGGCATTCTTGAACTCCTGGGGGATAACCTCCTCTTAACTTATAACCTGGAAAATTTCAGTCAGCTTTTATATGAGCAATGGACCCCCTACTTTGTAAATCTCAGCTGGAATAGAATCAACACCAGGTGCTTTGCCACATGAAAGGAGCCTAATGGCATTGAAAACCTCTTGTTCATTTGGAAGTTCAGCTAAGGAGGGACTGACTTCAACCTGAGGTATGGCCTCAGCACTGATTGATGATGGTGTGTTGAGAACACTATAGAAGTGTTCTGTCCATGTCTCTAGGATCATATCCTTATCACTAATGGATGTGGCTCCATCAGCACTGAGGAGTTGTGATGCACCCATAGGTCTTTGGTCCATGAATAGCCTTCAGGAAATCATAAAAGTGCTTTGAATTGTTACTATCAGCATAAACTGAATTTCATCTGCCTTCTTCCTGAGCCAAGAATCCTGCATCTCTCTAAATTTTGCTTGTATTTTACTTTTGATGGAATTAAATACTGCTCTCTTAGAGATGGATGAACTATTCTGCTGGTAAACCAAGTGGAGTTTTTTCATTTGATAGCTTCTGAATTTCCTATCATCTTCATCAAACCAGTCTTGATGTTTACAAGTATTCTGACCCAGATGTGCAAATGCAGTGCTATATGCCAAATCTCTGAAAGCTGCCCACTCCTTTTCTGCTCCACTGTGGCCAACTATGTGTTGGCTCAACTTTGTCTCCAAGTTAGCAACAAATTGTTCTTGGTCAAAGAAGAGCTCTAATAAGTTGACATTAATTCTTCTGACAGTCATTTTTCCCTGGGGATGCTGCTTTTGTTGAATGTGAATATTTAGCTTAGAGAGGATAAGTCTATGATCAGTCCAACACTCTGCCACACATTGTCTTTGTCACTCTCACATCCTGTCTCTTCTTACAATTAAATAGTTTATGAAATGCCAATGTTTGCTTTGAGGGTGCATCCACGAAGTTTCATTGCATTTAAGTAAACAGAAGACAGTGCTGATAAGGTCATGAGAAGCACCAGGCTTCTTTAATATGTGATCATTGCTGTTGCTGTTTCCAACTCCATTCCTCCATAGACTCCCTGCCAAATCGATAGTTGAAGCCTACTTTAGCATTAAAGTCACCCAGAATTATAAGAATAAGATACATACATATATCTTCTTTTGGAATATTGATGATAAGAGTCTCCAAATATTCACAGATTTTTTCCTTTGACCTCATTAGGGTTCATCACGGTGGGAGCATAAGTACTGACGATGGTGGTGTGACATCTTTCTTCAGGTGGCAATGGCATTGTCAGGAGTATGTTGTTCACTCCTTTTGATAGGCTGTGTTCAGTGAAGACTAATACTTCTAATGTGAAGGCTGCTGAGCCACCTTCAGGGCTGTTTTCTGCCTTTGGCATCCATCTGTTTTCACCTAATTCTCACTTATGACTCCCAAGAAATAGTAGCATGTACAGTGGCCACACCCTTGGTAAGTTGATTTGACAGATGGGCAAAACCAGGTTGAGGGTAACAGAGGCAGTCTCAAACCTGTTGGTGAGTTAGAGGGTTGTCTATCCCAAGCATATGAAGACTTCCCCTGGTGGAATGGGCAGATGAAAATAATTTGTTCCAACAGTCATGAAGCCAGCTGAAGGTGTTGTGGAGCCCACAGAGCTTGGTTAGACATTGAAGATGCCAAGGTCATCCACTGCATCTTGAACCGCCACAAGTCGTCTTGATCCTGTCCTGCCACTGAACCGTGATGACTCTAGAGAAGTGAGTGAGGCCAACGACTTCTTGCAAAATGATATTGATTAATATGGCTAACATATAGTATATTTTCCCCATTTTTCTCTTTTGATTAAATCTATTTTAGCTTTAGTTTTGTCGGAGATCATAATTACTACCCCTCCTTTTTGCTCCTAATAAATTCTACTCCTGATATTTATTTTATGTTTCTGTGTGTCTATTTCCTATTCCTCCTGACTCCTCTACTTCTACCTGTTACTTTGCCCTCCTGTTACTCATCCTAGCTCCACCCCAAAGATCTCTCCCTTATCCTCTCCCCTCCAGTCTTTCCTCTTACCCTCTTGTTTCTATCTAAATTTAGAAGACTTTTAAGTCCTTCCAAATATATGTCATTCCCCCTTTATTTCATTTCTGTTAATTAAGACACCCTTTTATCCCCCTTATCCTATTCCCTCACTCTCTTATTTCTTTATAAATTCAGATGACTTTTATTCCTTTCTAAATGTATGTATTGTTCTTTTTTAACCCAGATTTGATGTGAGTAGGATTCCCTCTAAAAATCTTTCCCTTATCCTCTCCCCATCTCTATCCTCTTAGCCTTTTATTTTTTTTTCTGAATTTTGAAGACTTTTATACTCTTCTAAACTTATATGTATTGTTTCCTCTTTAACCCATTCCCAATGAGAGTAGGTTTCCTGAACTGCCAGCTGTCCTCCTCCATCAATTCCTCTATGTTAGTTCTTTCCTTTCATACCTTATTTGTATAAGATAATTGCTCTATTTGCCTTTTCCTAAATGGTTTTGCTTTTTAGAATCACATGCTACTCAGGTCTCTGCCAGTCTTATTTCTTAACTACCAAATTACTAATAACAACCTTAGACATACATTTTACATTTCCTCGTATAAAAAGCAAACAATCTATTCTTACTGAGCCTCTTGTAATTAGTCTTTGAGGTTTACCTTATATTTCTCTTGGATCTTGTATGTCAAATTTCCTATTGAATTCAGGTGTTTTTGCAACAAAATCCTGAAAGTCTAGCAGTTTATTGAATTTTCTTTTTTTGTTTTCATTCAGGATAATGCTTAACTCTGTCGGGTGTGATATTTTCAGGTGCAACCCCAGCTCTTTTGCTCTTCGGTATGTAGTGTTCCAACACCTGAGGTGTTTTAGTATCACTACTGTCAGGTCTTGTGTGACTCTAATTGTGACTCTGGCATATTTGAATTGCTTTTTTCTTGTTACTTGTAATATTTTCTCCTTGAGTTGGGGGTTTTGACGATGATATTCCTGTAGGTTTTCCTTTTAGGATCACGTAATAGATTTTTTTTCTATTTCTACTTTCCCCTCTTGTCTACTTAAGGACAACTTTCTTTAGTTATTTCTTGTATTTTTGTATCAAGATTCTTTTTTTGACCATAGCTTTCAGGTAGTCCAATTATTCTTATATTTTCTATTCTTAATCTGTTCTATAGATCAGTTCTTTTTCTTATGAGGTGTTTCACATTCTATTTTTTCATTATTTATATTTTATTATTTCTTGTACTCTTATAACTTTTCTGGTTTCCCCTTATCCAATTCTGAATTTCAAGGAGTCATTTTCTTTCTTAATTTTGGATCTCTTTTATCAGTTGGTTGACTTTCTTTTCATAATCTTATTTTTCTTGAATTATTCTTTTTAAAAAAAATTTCCTTGATCTTCCTCATTTGATTAATTTTAAAGTTTTTTTTTAAGTTCTTCTTTTGGATAGATAATCATTTGACATTATTCTTTGAGGTAGGAGAGGCTTTTTCTTTTTTGCTTCAGTATCTTCCTCTGAAGACAAACCCATGTCTTATCTATTCCCATGGTAACCTTCTAGAGTTGGGCTCTTTCTCCCTAGCTTGTTTTCTTTTCTTTTTTTTTAATTTGTAGCAGCTTATTATTATAATCACCTCTGTTCCCCAGGTGTGGAGGTTGTGCTTCTGGCCTCAGATCCTCCTTCAGTTCTCACCTGTGGCCTGGAACCAATACCAAGAACTCTGCCCTCCTATAAATGTTCACAGGCAGTAGCGTTACTGCTCCACTGCTTCTGCATTCGCTAGGTGTGTGCTGGTTCCTTCTCACCCAGGGCTGTTTCTCAGCCTTTCAGACATCCAACTCCCAACACTGACCAGGAGATGAAAGTTTTTTGTGACTGAGGCCAAGGTCTCAATCTAGGTAGCCCCAGGGATCTCCACTTGCTCTTTCAGCAGAACTAGCCTGGAGGTATTTATTCTTCACAGGGAACAAACCTTTTTTCTTCACATCTTCTCTGGTTGTCCTGAAGGACCACTATCATGCAGTTCTTATTTTTACTGCACCGCATTTGCAATGAGGTGCTATTTTTGTCTTGTTTGTGGTGAAATCTTGAAAGTTTGGGATTTTCTGACCTACTCTGCCATCTTCCCAGAATCCTCTCCTGGATTCTGGTTTCTAATCCATTCTGCTATCCTCTTCTGTTTTATGGGTGAATTCATCCCATTCACATTACTGGTTATGATTTCTACCTGTATATTTCCCCTATCTCATCTTTTCTATTTATCCGTTTCCTTTTTGTAACTGGCCCCTCATCAATTTTATTTCTGATCACCACCTTCCTTAATCTACCTTTCCCTCTAATCATCATCCCCTTTTTTCTCATAGCCCCTTCTCTTACTTCCCTAATGGGTGAGATGAATTTCTATACCCAACTACATAGGTATGTATGTGTATCAAAGAGGAAATATGTATATATGCATACGTGTATGAGAAATACATATATGTAAAAAGAGAAGACTGAACACACACACACATACACTTCTATTTTTTAACCAGTTCAGAGAAAAGTGAGATTCAATTCTTGCTCATTTCTTCCACCTATTTTCCCCTCCATAGTAAAAACTCTTTCTTGTGTCTATGTGAGATAATTTTCCCCATTCTTCCTCTCTCTCTCCTCCTTCATGCATCCTTCATTCTCACACTTCTATTTTTCTTTTGAGATCATCCCATTATAATAGATTCAGATACATGTCCTCTGTCTAGATAGATGCCTTCTAACTGCCTTAATGATAATAAAGTTCTTAGGTGTCCCATGCATCATCTTCCTGTAAACAGTTTAACCTTATTAAATTCCTTGTGACTTCTCACAGATGGTTACCTTTTTATGCTTCATTTGTGTCTTATGTTTGAATGTCAAATTTTCTATTCATCTCTGGTCTTTTTGTAAGAATGCTGGGAAGTTTTCTATTTCATTAAATCATGCCTTTTTTCCTTTTTAGGAGTATATTCAGTTTTGATGGATAGGATATTCTTGATTGCAATTCTAGTTCCTTTGCCTTCTGACATATCATATTCTCAGACTTCCACTCCTTGTATGTGGAAGCTGCTAAATCTTTTGTGATCTTGACTGTGGCTCCATGGCATTTGAATTCTTTCTTTTTGGCTTCTTGTGGATTTCATCAATCTAGGTACTCAAATTTGACTACAATATTTCTGGGAGTTTGGGGGAATTTCTTTCAGGATGTGATTGACAGATTCTTTCCATTTCAATTTTACCCTTTGATTCTATCTAGGCAGTTTTCCTTTATAATTTTCTGAAATATGATATCCAGGAATTTTTTTTATCATGGTTTTCAGGTAGTTCAATAATGTTTAAATTACCTTTCCTCAACTTATTTTGTAAGAGAAATATTTTTCCTGTGAGATATTTCACATTTTCTTCTATTTGTTCATTCTTTTGACTTTGTTTTATTGTTTCTTGATGCTTGGTAGAGTTGTTAGCTCCATTTCACCAACTTTAGTTTTTAAAAAGTTAAAATTATTTTATTCAGTGAGATTTTGTACCTCTTCTACCAAACTAATTCTCTTTTGATAATTTTCTTGTATTGCTCTTCATTTCATTTCCCAGTTTTTACTCGGCCACTCTTATTTGATTTTTGAAATCGTTTTTTGCTCTTTTAAAAGTTGCTTTAATGCTTCTAGAAATTCTTGTTGGGATTTTGTTTAATATGAATTGCTTATAGATGTTTTCAGGTCAGTGTCTTCATTTGACTTTCTGTCTTGAGCTACCTTGCCACAACAGAGGCTTTTCATGATCATGTTCTTTTTGATGTTTGCTTATTTTTTCAGACTATTTCTTGACCTTCAGAGTTGGACCCGGCTGACCTCTGTGAGGGGAGGGATGCCGTGAGCTTCTGTAGCTCCATCTGGGGTGTGTAGGTTTTTCAGTGCTTTCAAGATGTGATGGGGAAAGGTCTGGTTGCTTCTCTCCTGGTCTGCATTCTGATCCTTACCCAGGTATGGTGACTGTGACCATTCCTCTCTGTTCTTTAATTGCAACCTGATGCTAGATAATGGGAGACAAAGCTGCCATATGGAGCTGGATCCTGTGCCTCGTGCTAGCATAGGGGTCTCCTGCATTCTCTTTCGGGTCAGGCGCTCATTCCCTTTACCACGTCCAGGTTATGATGGCTTCAGTCTTGCCACTACCTCTAAGTCTACAGTCAGTGCTGTTTCATTCTTCCAACCACTTCCCACAAGAGTATAATAGACCTCTGACTCTCTTTTTAAACTTTCCTAGGTTGGAACAACTGACTTCCTATGATTTTGTTGGCTTTTCTACTCATATTTTGATTTAGCGCTTTCTGTGGCTGTTTTGTAGGAAGAGGCTTCAGGGAAAATTCGGTAGTTGTGACCCTTGATTCCATCATCTTGACTCTACCTTTCATTCCATTATTATTACTGTGAAACATGAGAGCTGTGTGAAAGTGACCTACTAAAAAGTGGCATGTCATGGAAATGATTTTGATTAAAATTAAAAATCTCTCCCCTGTGGCAATTATGTATCTATTGGGATAGACAGAGCAGCAATTGTTAGGTACAAAACACCAAATATTTGCTGGACATTTACCCTGCAGGAACATCACTAGGTCTTTGTGATTCACAGGCAGAGACTGTGGCTGTTAAATATGACAAAGAGGTGGCTTCTTACAAGTTTTCATAGTCTAACTTGCTCTGATCCCCTTATAGGAGTCAATAAAACCTGAAAACCAGTTTAGAAAATAAAATGACAGCAATATTCCCGTCACTAGGGAGACAAAGATTCTCTTTGTCTGTTACTCAGCAGTACCACCCCCACCCCCAATGACCTGTTACCTATTCCCAGACCATATTCCTAGAATAGGTTTTGCTTTATATGAGTCTAGAAGTAAAAAATATGAGTCTAGAAGTACCAAAAATGAAATCATTGTTAACCTATAAATATTTGTGATTAAGCTGAGTTATTTAAACTGCTCAGTGTATGTGCTTATCCCACAATCCGTACTGTAACTAGCTCCACTGGGAGAGCCAGGGAGGTAACTGTGGAGGTAAATACAAATGTTCAATTCTGTTTATGGAGAGAACACGATTAGCAAACAAATAAGACAAAAATTCCTACCTTCGAAATTCCTCCCTGTCTCCAGCCTGCAAGAGGGCCACCAGTGTATTGGTGACTGAAGTCCCAATATTGGCTCCCATGATGATGGGAATTGCTGCCTTTACTGTCAACACTGTCAAAAGAAAAAGGTAAATGAAGAAGAAAAATGTGGAAATTTACAGGAAAAAAAGCTTAAATAAGTTAAGGAATCAACTTTTAAAAAAGGTAGGGAAAGTCTAACCATAACCAAGAAGAGAAATTTTCTTTCTGCAAGGTCCCAACCAGTCACTCATCCAGCCTTTGCCTGAAGATCTCCTATGTAGTGAAGAACAACTCAGCATAGCTGAGATCAAGTACCCAGAGCTGTAACTGTGGCAAGGCAACTGGGGCTTTTCCCGTAGCAAGAAAACTAGATCAATGGCAGCAGTGTTGGCGGGAGAGGTGGGTTCATTGCTCCAATGGTGGCTGCAGCAACAGTTCTGTCCCAAGATTGCCTCTTCCCACTTCAGCAACTTAGAATCCTCTGTCTTCCAGGGGAGTTTTTCATACTCTTCTCTCCTTCATATCCATACTCCAGGGAAGCTTACCTCCTGCCCCAATCTATCTCTTTCACTAGAGGGAAAATTTACATGTATCCATCCTATAAAGGGGATGGAGGGGAGGACCCAGTCCTGGGATCTGGAGAGATCTAGTCTAATTGAAACCCATTTTGAGAAATGAATTAGTGATTCAAAATGATCTGGTCTGAATTGTCTCTGGTAGAAAAAGAAATCCACTCAAATTATAACTACATCCAAAATGGTGACTCAGATTCAGCTTGGTGAAATATCAGACAGGAAAAAAAAAAAAGAAAGGAGTCCTCCACACTGAGCAGACTTCTCCCAAAGCAGATCTGTTCTATGATCAATGCTCTTCATTTCCAGCAATGTACAATTAAGATTTCATCCAAGAATACGCAACCCAATTCTCCCAGCTAGAGCCTAATTCTCTAACTCTACCACAAGAATAGGTGCCGAACACAGGACACACAGATGGACATCAGAAACAGAGACTCAGCCTTATGTAAGGATGAAAAAGCAGGAAGATACTGATTAAAGGCCAGGGCACATGGTGAGTAATTACATGACTCTATAATTTGGAATGAAATTCTTCGAACGCATCCAGGCTTGCCTAATCAACAACATTCAGGGCAGGGAGGGGGGCTGACTTACATGAAGAGGATACCATGCTGACAACGATGGATGTAGATGTGCTGGAACTTTGCATCAGGACCGTCACCATGACACCAATCATCAAACCGGCCACAGGATTGTAAATTACCGAACCGTCATAGAAAAGCATGCCAGCTGCTTTCCCTACGAAGGTAATGAAATTAAAAAAAAAATAACATATATGGTAGTAGGTTGGGATTACTGGACCCCAGACCAAAGGCTAGGGACCACTGCGTGGGAGGCAGCGTGGAGGAGGAGTCACTGGCTACCAAGGCAGGCAATGTGGCGGAGGGCAGCAAGGGCTGAATTTGGTTTCAGGAAGCCATGAGTCAGATCCTGCCTTTGTCTCACTGCGTGAAGATAGTTTTTTTTTTCATTTTTTCTGCACAAATTTCATTTTTCTGCACAAATTTTGTTTTCATTTTCCTGCACAAATTTCAAAGGGCCACAGAAATGCCAATCGTTATCATCTTTTGCCTTGAACCTCACCACCTTCTCTCATACCAGCTCAGCATCTCTGTTGTATCTGAAGAAATCCATGTACTGTTCCTCACACATAGTTACATGTTCCTGAGCCTTGGAAGAATTATTCTGACTTAGAAGGGTACTCCCCTTTCTTCCATTCCCTCCCCAAGTATTCCTTCCATTGGAGGGTAAGGGAACTCTCTTCCTTCAAAACTTTTCCACCCAATTCTGTCCTTTACCATGCATTTCTATTACACTGGGGGGTTTTGAGGCAACTGGTTGATGCAGTGCATAGAGTACTGGACCTTGAATCAAGAATATATGAGTTCAAATCCAGCCTCAGACACTTACTGGCTGTGTGACCCTGGACAAGTCACTTAACCATTCTCAGATTCATTTTCCTTAACTATAAAATGAAGCTACATCACAAGGTTGCTGTGAAGATGATATTGGAAGACAATACTTGTTGAGAGCTGAGTGCAGTGTCTGGCATTTGATAGATGATATACAAATGGTCATTCCCTTTCCCTATTTGGGTTGAGATTGCTTGTTGATTAGCTATAGGCTGAACCAAAATCAATTAAAGCAAAAAAAAAACCCAAAAAAACAAACAACACCCACAGACCTTTGACCCTTTCTGATGTTGCTTTTCATACCTCCAACCAGCTGGAAAGCACTGCTGAGAATGTCCAAGGAGCAGATAAATAAGTAGAGAAATCCTAGGAGAAGAAAAAATTTTACGAACCCTTGATAGATGCTATGTATTGTCATTATGGTTTCTGCCTCTGAAAAAAAGGGGAAAAGCATATATTAAAACTATGTGCCAGATCCTGTGCTAACTGCTATACAAATATTACCTTATTTGTTGTATACACATGTGTATAGCATGCCTATATGCAGGTGCACGCATGCAGAGGAGCTAGCATTTTGTGAAAGAATCTCCCATCTCTTTCTTGCCAGAAAAGGGCTATAATGCCAAGCAAAGTAGGATCTTTTGCTATTTTTGTTTTAGTATAATCAAGTGCCTGTGGTTGAATCTTACCTTTAACAACTAAGAGTTTTTACTAGGACTAAAGTACAGAACCAAGAGTTTCTTTAACTATAAATAGTATATGTGTTTGTACTGTTAATGTGATTAAAGATCTTCCCCATCCATTAATGGGTCCAGGGAAGATCTGTAGGGGAAGATTTGTAGGTAGGCCTGTAATTTTTGTTAATGAGGCACTGGTTCTCCAGGACTGTGATGTCCTTTGGATCTAAAAAGGGTATAAATACTCTGAGTTGAGGTTTCATTATTTATTGAAGGTGAGTGTTTTATTTGACCAGACAAGACTTTGGGAAGCCACTAGGAAGGCCCTCCAGCTTTGAAAACCCAGATGTTAGTGCTGCCCTCTCTGTTAACTATGATCAGACAGTACAACCTGTCTGTTGTATTTGTGATACATGTATTGATAATGGTCAGACAGTTGGAAGCCATGTCTGTTGATGTTTGATTTCTCTTTATTTGAAGCTCAGGTTTCTGACTTTTCCCCCTAAACTAGGTGCATGATATATGTGCTTGATTAAAGGAATGATATATTTATTTGATTAAAGGAGATTGCTAACCCCTCAAAAGTTGCTTTCCATTTACAAATGCAGATGTAAACATCTGTGCTAGCAGGCCCTCCTGTGTATGTCGAGTTGTCAGCTTTGGTGATATATTAGAAAGTGCATTTTAAGCTCTAAATCACTAATGATTAGAGAAATGCAAATTAAAGCAATTCTGAGGTACCACACCTGTCATGCTTATCAGATTGGTTAACAAAACAAAACAGGGTGGGGAGGAGCCAAGATGGCAGAGTAGAAAGACTCACGTATGCTAGCTGCAAACCCACAGCCCATAAATTTCCTGTAAAAACAACTCCCCACAAATTCTGGAAGAACGCAAGCCGCGCAGCAACACAGTGTAAGAGATTTCCAATCCAGATAGCCCTGGAAAGCCATCCCCAGATGTCCGTCACACACCAGACGCAGAGCCCACCCCTGCGCTTCCCTGGCCATGCAGCCCCAGAGGAGCAGATCTGAGTAGGCTTCAGGGACGGAATCTCTGGCGGCCACAAAGGTCCCTCCACCCACAGGCGCTCCAGGTCAGTGAGAGAGACTTCTGGGCTGGTGGAGAGGGGAGCAGGGTGTCTCTGTGGCTCGGGCCCCCTCAGGAGGCAGTGGCAGAGGGAGTGGCAGAGGCAGTGGCGACAGCCCGGGACTCCCGGAGCAGCAGGCAGAAACTCCATTACCGAAGGTCTCTGCATAAACCCCCTGAGGGAACTGAGCCTGGGAGGTGGCCCTGCCCCCACCTGAGCACCAGAACTTAAGCTCACATTGAATAGCAGCCATGCCCACTGCAGAAAGCCCTGAGGCTGGGGAGCAGCATTTGAATCTCAGACCCCAAGCACTAGCTGGGCAGATCTGGGCAGGGGTGGACAGGAATCTCAGAAGTCAAGTAACTGGCTGGGAAAATGCCCAGAAAAGGGAAGAAAAATAAGATCATAGAAAGCTACTTTCTTGGGGGACAAATGTTCCCGCCTTTCATTTCTGATGACGAGGAACAATTCTTACCATCAGGGAAAGATGTGGAGGTCGGGGCCTCTGTATCCCAGACATCCAAGGTGGATGTCCAGTGGGCTCAGGCTGTGGAAGAGCTCAAAAAGGATTTTGAAAATCAAGTTAGACACAAGAATGAGAAGAAGCATGAAAAAGTAAATAGCAAAGAGAAGTCATAAGGGACTTAGCTAGGTGAACTGTTTACATTCCTACATGGAAAGACAGTATTTGTAACTCTTAAAACTTTTCAGTATCTGGGTAGTTGGTGGGACCACACACACACGTATACACACACATGTACACACATGCACGCACACACACATACACACATGCACACACATACAGAGACAGAGAGCACAGAGTGAATTGAATAGGATGGGACCATATCTTAAAAGAAATTAAGGTAAATGGTGAGAGAGAAATGTAGTGGGAGGAAAGAGGGTGAAATGAAATGGGGTAAATTATATCTCATTCAAGAGGCAAGCAGGACACTTTTTAGTGGAGGGAAAAAGAGGAGAGCTGAGAAAACAACAAGAAGTTTACCCTCATCACATTCGACTAAAGGAAGGAATAAAATGCACACTCTTTTTGGTATGAAAACCTATCTTACAATGCAGGAAAGTGGGGGAGAAGGAGATAAGCAGAGTGGGGGAGGATGATGGAAGGGAGGGTAATGGGAGGAGGGAGCAATTTGAAGTCAACACTTGGGGAGGGACAGGATCAAAAGACAGAATAGAAACAATGTGGGGCAGGATAGGGAAATACAGTTAGTCTTACACAACACGACTATTATCGAAGTCATTTGCAAAGCTACACAGATATGGCCTATATTGAATTGCCTACCTTCCCAAAGGGAACGGGTGGGGAGGGAGGGATGGGGAGAATTTGGAACTCAAAGTTTTAGGAACAACTATTTAGTATTGTTGTCGCTACTAGGAAATAAGAAATACAGTTAATGGAGAATAGAAAGTCATCTGGCCCTACAGGACAAAAAAGAAGATAGGGACAAGAGAAGGGAGGGATGATTGAAGAAAGGGCAGATTGGTGATAGGGAAAATTAGAATGCTCGGTGTATTGGGGTGGGGGGAGGGGATAAATGGGGAGAAAATTTGGAACCCAAAATTTTGTGAAAATGAATGTAAAAAGTTAAATAAATAAATTTATATTTAAAAGAAAAAAAACAAAACAGGAAAATGATAGATGTTGGAGAAGATGTGGGAAAATTAGAACACTAATGCATTGTTGTCGGAGTTGTGAATGGATCCAACCATTCTGGAGAGCAATTTGGAATTATGCCCACAGAGCTATAAAGCTGTGCATACCCTTCTATATCACTTCCAGGTCTGTATCCCAAAGAGATCATAAAAATGGGGAAAGAACCTACATATACAAAAATATTTACAGCAGCTCTTTTTGTGGTAGCAACTAGGGAATGGCTGAACAAATTATGGTATATAAATATAATGAAATGTTATAGTTCCATATGAAATGATGAGCAGGTGGATTTCAGAAAAACCCTGAAAGATGTGCATGAACTGATGCTGAGTGAAGTGAGCAAAACCAGGAGAACATTGTACACAGTAACAGGAACATTGTGCCATGATCAACTTTGATAGAGTCAGCTCTTCTCAGCAATGCAATAATCTAAGTCAATTCCAAAAGACAGAATTCCAAAATGCTATCCACATCCAGAGAAAGAAGGAAGGAATCTGAATGCAGATCAAAGCACCCTATTTTCTTTCTTTTTTTCTTTCTCATGGTTTTCCCCTTAGGTTCAGGTTCTTCTTTAACACATGGCTAATGTGGAAATATGTTTAATATGATCATACATGCATAGCCTCTATCAGATAGCATACCTTCTTGGGGAGGAGGGTGGAGGAAAATTTAGAACTCAAAATCTTATAAAGGTAAATGTTGAAAACTAAAATTAAATTAACTAAAAATATTTCAAAAGAAAATGCATTTTAAGAAGCATGCCATTTACTTGAAGTAGTCTCCAAATTCCTTTCCCCCTCCCTCACCTTAAAAAAAAGCTACATCTGTGGAGAAGCTTTTTGGCACCAAAGACATTGTGGTTTGGAGGGGAGGCAGGGGGAACCATAAGCAAATCAAGACTGTATTTTAGCTGAACTATTGGCTTACTAAGTGGTGCAGATGAGAGTAGCAGCCAGCTCCAGGCAGAGGGGTCCTGAGATAATAACCAACCAAAGCATTTAGTGCTCTGCAGGACATTAGGGATTATTTCTGAGTCCTAGGCTTCAAAATAAAAATGACAGCTTTGCTGTTATAAAGAATCTTTTGGAGGGGCGGAGCCAAGATGGCGAAGTAGAAGGACGCACGTTTACGAGCTCCAACCCACAGCCCATAGAATTAATATAAAAAGAGATCCGCATAAATTCTGGATCACTGAAAGGTGTGCAGAACCAGAGTGGAAGAGATTTCCATGCCAGAGAGCCCTGGAGACCCATCCCCAGGGTTCGTTGCGCCGGGAAAGCAGACCCCACCCCCAGCGCTGCCCTGGCCTCGGCCCCAGAGAAGCTGACCCGAGCAGGCTTCAGGGACGGAAGCTCTGGCAGCCGGGAAAGTCCCTCCGCCCACAGAAGCTACAGGTCAGTGAGAGAGAAGGCTGGGCTTGACAAGAGGGGGAGCGGAGTGTCTCCGTGACTCGGGCGCCCTCAGGAGGAAGCAGCCCCGGCAGAGACAGGTGCAGGAAGCAGCAGAGGCAGAGGTGTGGGCGGCACCAGAGGCAGCAGCGGCTGTGGCGGCCCAGGACTCCCCCAGCAGCAGGCAGGATCTTCATTATGGAAGGTCTCTGCATAAACAACCTGAGGGAGCTGAGCCTAGGAGGCGGCCCTGCTCCCACCCCAGCACCAGAACTAAAGCTTGCTGCGGAAAGCCCATTTGAACCTCAGACCCCAAGCACTAGCTGGGCGGATCTAGGCAGGGGTGGACAGGAATCTCAGAAGTCAAGTAACTGGCTGGGAAAATGCCTAGAAAAGGGAAGAAAAATAAGACTATAGAGAGTTTTTTCCAACAAATGCAAATGATCCCAACCTTCGGATCTGATGACGAGGACGTATTCTTGCCATCGGGGAAAGACGTGGAGGGTGGGGCCTCGGTACCCCAGATACCCCAGGGGGATGTCAGGAGGGCTTAGGCCTTGGAAGAGCTCAAAAAGGATTTTGAAAAGCAAGTTAGACAGGTGGAGGAAAAACTGGGAAGAGAAATGAGAGAGATGCAAGAAAAGTATGAAAAACGGGTCAATACCTTGGTTAAGGAGACCCAAAAAAATGCTGAAGAAAATAACACCTTGAAGACTAGGCTCACTCAATTGGCAAAAGAGGTTCAAAAAGCCAATGAGGAGAAAAATGCTTCCAAAAGCAGAATTAGCCAAATGGAAAAAGAGGTTCAAAAGCTCACTGAAGAGAATAGCTCTCTAAATTAGAATGGAGCAGATGGGGGCTAATGACTTTCTGAGAAACCAAGAAATCACAAAACAAAACCAAAAGAATGAAAAAATGGAAGAGAATGTGAAATATCTCATGGGAAAAACAACTGACCTGGAAAATACATCCAAGAGAGACAATTTAAAAATTATGGGACTACCTGAAAGTCATGATCAAAAAAAGAGCCTAGACATCATCTTCCATGAAATTATCGAGGAAAACTGCCCTCACATTCTACAACCAGAGGGCAAAATAAGTATTCAAAGAATCCATCAATCACCGCCTGAAAGAGATCCAAAAAGAGAAACTCCTAGGAACATTGTGGCCAAATTCCAGAACTCCCAGCTCAAGGAGAAAATATTGCAAGCAGCTAGAAAGAAATAATTCCAGTATTATGGAAATAAAATCAGGATAACTCAAGATCTAGCAGCTTCTACATTAAGGGATCGAAGGGTGTGGAATAGGATATTCCAGAAGTCAAAGGAACAAGACTCAAACCAAGAATCACCTACCCAGCTAAACTGAGTATAATACTTCAGGGGAAAATATGGTCTTTCAATGAAACAGAGGACTTTCAAGCATTCTTAATGAAAAGACCAGAGCTGAAAAGAAAATTTGACTTTCAAACACTAGAATGAGAAGAAGCATGAAAAAGTAAACAGCAAAGAGAAGTCATAAGGGACTTACCAAAGGTGAACTGTTTACATTCCTACATGGAAAGACAATATTTGTAACTCTTAAAACTTTTCAGTGTCTGGGTAGTTGGTGGGACCACACACACACATGTACATGCATGCATGCACACACACACATGCACACACACACAGAGACAGAGAGCACAGAGTGAATTGAATAGGATGGGACCATAGCTTAAAAGAAATTAAGGTAAATGGTGAGAGAGAAATGTAGTGGGAGGAAAGAGGATGAAATGGAATGGGGTAATTATATGTCATTTAAGAGGCAAGTAGGAGACCTTTCAGTGGAGGGAAAAAGAGGAGAGCTGAGAAAAAAAAAAAAAACAATTAGTTTACCCTCATCACATTTGACTAAAGGAAGGGATAAAATGCACACTCATTTTGGTATGAAAACCTATCTTACAGTATAGGAAAGTGGGGGAGAAGGAGATAAGCAAGGGGGAGGATGATGGAAGGGAGGGTAATGGGAGGAGGGAGCAATTTGAAGTCAGCACTTGGGGAGGGACAGGATCAAAAGACAGAAGAGAAACAATGAGGGGCAGGGTAGGATGGAGGGTAATTCAGTTAGTCTTACACAACATGACTATCAGGGAAGTCATTTGCAAAATTACACAGATATGGCCTATATTGAATTGCCTGCCTTCCCAAACGGAGTGGGTGGGGAGGGAGGAGTGGGGAGAATTTGCAACTCAAAGTTTTAGGAACAACTGTCTAGTATTGCTGTTGCTACTAGGAAAGAAGACATACAGTTAATAAGGAATAGAAAGTCATCTGGCCCTACAGGAGAAAAGAGAAGATGGAGACAAGAGAAGGGAGGGATGACAGAAGAGAGGGCAGATTGGAGACAGGGAAAATTAGATTGCTTGGGGTATTGGGGTGGGGGGAGGGGAGAAAAGGGGAGAAAATTTGGAACCCAAAATTTTGTGAAAATGAATGTAAAAAGTTAAATAAATAAATAAAGGTCAAAAGTAAAAAAAAAAAAAAAAAAAAAGAATCTTTTGGCCCCCAGATATCACTCACGATGTTGACCATCCCTAGCAGGATTAGCTCTCAGGTGCTGTTAAGACTATCCCATTCCCCTCCCCAGAACCCAGCAATGGTTCCCATCTCACAGCACCTGCCCCTTCTTCTCACTGGCCTCTAGGCTCCATGCTATTTTGCCCCTCTCACCCAGTATTCCTTCTCCCAGTTTCCACTTTTCTGCCTTCCTTCTTGTCCATAAGCAAACACTTGCCTTCCAAAAGTTGTGAGATAATCATTCATTCATATATTCAATAATCCATTTTTTAATGAGCCAGCTGAGTGGAAAGCACTTTTCAAGAAGCTGGGGGTATATAAAGATATATATAAACATAAAAATAAATATAAAATTGAGATATGATTCTTGCCCTCACAAATTGTGATCTAACAGAAATGTAAAATATGTCCAAATATGAAATACTACTCAAGACCATGAGAGGTAGCAAATGCTATGGATGGAAAGAAGGAAGCCTTAATGGTAGCAGCTAACATGTACAGAGTGCTTTAATTCTCATTTATCCTTACATTAACCTTGCAAAGTAAGTATTATTATCAGTTTTATAACTAAGAAACTGAGGCTGAGAGAGCTTAGGTGACCTGCCCTGCCGAGGGGAACAGCTAGGAAGTGTCTGAGGCCTGTTGAAACTCAGATGTTTATGTCTCCAGGTCCAGCATTCTATCCACTGCACCACCCAGTGTACACCTTATGGTGCACACGGAAGGGAGGTGTGAAGGTGTTTATGCACAAACTTTCCAACTTCAGAAATTATGGTGTCCTGAACTTTCATGAGCCCATCCTGGAATGCAGGAGGGAGATATTTAGCTTTACACAATTTGCCAGGGGCTATGTCATCTGATATTTCCATGTTATGCATTTGCCCACTGCCTTACCTTTTCCTAATAACCCTGTGAAGCTGCCATCCTCCCCCAGAACAAAGTTCATGTCAGTGTCACTTGCTTTGTAGCATCCTGAGCACACAGTCATAAGCATGGATACATTTAATCAATTGTATTTGATGTTCATAATGACATTAATCTTTAAGACATCAACATAGCCCAGCAGTGTAGCTGGCAGACAGCAAATACAAAATATGACCCAGCACTGGTTCAGACCCACTTCTGTCTACCAAAGCTAAGCCAAGGAGGCATGGATGACCAGAATCAGAAGTACGGATCACTGACAACTCTATCTTATGCAGGGCCCAAGTTATTAAGCATTTGTGTATATTCCAAAGAACATACCTGTGTCTTTTTTTCCCCAGTTTTTGAAAGGAAGATTTATTTAATAAGTTTCACTTAGCGCAATACACCTAAAAGGAAATCACAATACAAAGAAAGAGTTAAATCAAGGCCTCAGAATTTAATACAAACACCAAGACCAAATCCTAAAGTATCTGTATTGTGTCTCAAAATTGTCCCCACTAACTTTAAAAAAACAAGCTTAAACTGTACATGCCTTACAGGATAGTAAACAAAAGAAACTAGAAGCATGCCAAATGTTTCACTTTGAATCACAGACACAGCTCCTATATTTGTTTTATAAGAAAGCGTGTCTCCCAACATGCATCTCAAACAGTGTTCCATGTAATGTGGTATAAGAGCAATATTTAACATAACTGAAACTGCTTTAACCTAAATATGCTTATTGCTTAAGTACACTCCCACAACATAACTACCTTGAGAAAAGTTGAAATTGTTTAACAGTTATAGTATTTACTCAACTTGGTTATTATATCCTAGATGAAATTTTTTCTGTGTTCAAAAATACTGAACCTGAAAGTTTTTAAAACAATCGTGATTTCCCTTACAGTAAGCATAAATCACAACCTTGTATTGCAAAACTGTTAAACTTTTTGTTTATTTTTTTCATTAAAAAAAAAAAAGGTTGACCAAGAGTCAGTGATCAGTATTACATTCCCCATCCACTACTCATATTGGGCATGCCAGACATCCCTCCCATTCTGTTCACTCCCATAGATGCATGGTTTCTGCTACTGTAGAAGTTTCTGCTCCTTGGCTCCCTATACAATGTTTGATTGAAAATCACTGGAGTTTTCCTGTAAAACCTGGTCACATCTGCTCATGCTGCTTTGACAACTGTAGCCTTCTCCTCAACCCCCACTCAGCTGCTGGCTAGCTGGACCACCGCAATTGGACTGGTTTAACAAGTCCATGCCTCCCATCATTTGGCTACCATAAGCACCACTGCTTGCTCCTGCTGTAAAATTCATTATGAGTTCTGCATATCTGTGTTGCATATTGGCTTTGTCTTTTGACATGGCTGCCTCAGCATCTTCATGAGTAGCAAATTCAATATCTGCTTCTCCAGTCACTGTGCCATCAGGTCCAATTTCAATATGTACTTAAACAGGGAAAACTAAATATCATTTTCAGTAGCTCTGTAAGGTAATCCTCTCATGTGCACACAATGGCCTCTTGTACTCTGGAAAGTGGATCCACTATCTCCATATCTATGATCAGACATTCCTGAAAAACAGTAACTGAGGTCTCTTCCAAATCTATCTGACCCAAAGCCATATCCATCATTATATCCATTGTAGTCACCATAGCCTCCATATCTTCCACTGTAGGTACATCGCCTCATTCTTTCAAACCCAGCTCCTCTACCAATTCTTATAGCCTCTGCCAGCCCCAGGCCTGTCATAAAGACCTGGCCTCTGAACAGCCATTAGCTTTCGAGGAGGATCATTATGAGTACGAACTTCTGCCTGGATGCTCTTGAAGATTTCAATGTACTTGTGCCCTGTTCTTTCCTTGTGTTTCTTTAGAGCCTTTTCAGCTATTTCCTGTGAAGCAGACTGCATGAAGGCCTCCCCTGTATTCCTCCTCTTGAGGTTCACTGGCAATGTTATCCCATTTGGCACAATTTCCAACCCTGATAAAAACTGAACAATTTCTTCCTTGCTACAATCAAATGGTTGTCCTCTAAGGTGCACGAAGCCATCATTGGCAGTGTCAGGACTACTTGGACCAGCATGCTTCAACACCTAATCCATTTCAATGTTGCTTGACTTGAATACTTCATGATATCTGTATCCCATAGTTTCTCTGTCTTTTTTCACTGCCCGTTTGATTTCATCTTTTGATTCAAGTTCAACAAATGCTTTTCCACTTGGTCCGCTTTCTTGGGTATAGATGAAATGAATGCCTGATGTTCCATTTTGAATTTTACATTCTGAGAAGAAGTGTTGGACTTCATCTGTCAAGCAGGATCAGGGCAAGCCCTGGACCTTCACCATGAAGCCTTCTCCACCTGTGGTATTCAACATCATCTTGTTCAGTCAGTCATGGCAGTTTGATACCTGACTTCAGCATGGCTATGAAGAAATCCCCATCCTGTGTCTTGTACATAGCAGGCTTCCAAAAATCCTTGCTGAATGAATCATAGTATATTAATTGTTGGAAGGAACCTCATATCATCAGCTATTCCCATCCAATTCTTTCCAAGACTCCTTTGTCCCACATCTCCAGTCATTCAGGTTCTAACTGTACACTTGCACCAATGGGAGTTCTTTCCATTTATTGACAACTTTTGGATTTAATTTTATACTTTCTCCTTATTCTGGAACCAATATCTATCTCCATGTAATTTTACCAATAAGATCAATTAACCCCTCTTCCAAATGGCAGTACTTCATATATCTGAAGATAAGTCTTTTTGTTTTCATGTAAGCCTCACTGGCTCCTTCACTACAATTCAACCAGCCTCCTGGCCCTCTCCTAGATGCACTCTTACATAATTCTATCCAATCCAAGTCCTTTTCCTTAACTGCAGCACCCAGGACTAAACATACTACTTCAGATACATTCTGGCTAATAAAGAATGATCACTTAAACATGATCCAGATGCTCAATTTCTATTAGTTCAGCCTAACATTAAGAAGCATAAAAATTCACTGAAGAAAAGAATTCCTTAAAAACAAAATAAACCAAATGGAAAAAGAGATACATTTCACTGAATAAAATAATTCTGTAAAAATGAAATTGGACAAGTGGAAGCTAATGATTCCAAGAAGGAGTGAGAAACAATTAAACAAAGTCAAAAGAACAAAAAAAAATGGGAAATATCTCATTGGAAAAAAATTGATCTAGAAAATAGATCAAGGAAAGATTTTTTGAGAATTGTTTGACTACCTGAAAGCCATGATCACAAAAAAGGGATCTGGACATCATACTTTAAGAAATTACCAAGGAAAACTACCTTGATGTTCTAGAACTGGAGTATAAAATAGACATTGAAAGAATTCAATGATCACCTCCTTAAAGAGATCTCAAAAGAAAAACTCCTAGGAATGATGAAGCCAAATTTCAGAACTCCCAGGTCAAAGAGAAAGTACTTCAAGCAGTCAGAAAGAAACAATTCGGATATTGTGGAGTCACAGTCAAGATTACATAGGATTTAGCACCTTCTAGATTAAAGGATTTGAGGACTTGGAATATGATATTCCAGAAGACAACAGAGCTAGAATTACAACCAAGAATCACCTGCCCAGAAAAACTGAGCACAATTGTTCAGGAGAAAAAAAACTGGACATTCAATGAGAGAGTACTTCAAGCATTCTTAATGAAAAGATCAGACACCTCCCCCCACCAAAACTGATTTTTGAAAACAAGTCTCAAGAGAAGCATAAAAAGGTAAACAGGAAAAAGAAAATGTAAGAGATTTAATAATATTAAACCATTTACATCCCTATACAGGGAGATAATACTTGTAACTAAAAAAATCATCACTAGAAGGGCAGTTAATTTAATATATAAGTTTATTTAAATAAGTTTAGTCTTATCTGTCATATGGTAGTTAATTTTACTATAGAACATTACAAATATTAATGCCTGCAGAAACAGCTACATGAGATTTAGATAAAGGAGGTAGGGAGAATCCAATGCCAAAGAAAAGCAGAGATAGAAAAATGAAAAAGGAGAAAGTGGAAAAGTGTGAGGAATATTAAGTCAGAGCCTTAGACTGAGGCAAAAATTGAATTCAAGAAGTTCAACAACAATCCACACTGAGAGATACAGCATAATAATAAGAAAGAAATGTTTACAAGGCTTTAGCTAAGGAAGTCCTCAGCCCCCATAATTATGGCAGGAAGATGGCTCTAACCACAGGCTTGGGGGGGCATCAGAAAAATGATACCAGGTAATATTTATGCACTAATTTATGATTTGTACAATGCTTTCTTCACAACAACCTTGCAAGCAGGGAGTATACTAATATTTCTAAGTGTGAAATATTTTATTCCTCTTTTAAAGAAGAAACTGAGATTTGGAGAAAAGAAGTGATCTATCTAAGATATATTATATATATCTATATATCCACAGCTAGCAAGTATCAAAATCATGATTCAAACCTGATTTTTAAAAATACAAATTTAGGACTCTATTATATCACATTACCTAGAAATGATACTGTCTCTTCCTACAAAGAAATGAAACACACACAAGCCTATATTTTCTCTCTCTCTCTCTCTCTCTCTCTCTCTCTCTCTCTCTCTCACACACACACACACACACACACACAAACATACACACATACAAAATTTTGATACCTAAAAAAGGAAAAGTCTCCCAGAAAAAAAGTAAAGTAAAATGAAGGACAGTACTGATTGCAATACCAAGGAATCAGGGGCCCTTCCTGGGTAAGGATCAGACAGCAATGACCACATCTCTTCCTAGCTCACACCACCCTGGAACCCCTCCTCCCCTTGAAGGAACAGAACTCAACATTTAACATAAAATTCTAAATCAAGAAATAAGGTAGAAAAATGAATGAGCAAACAACAACTCAAAAAAGAACTTGACTATAAAAACCTCCTATGATCATGGGGAAGATCAAAGATTCAAACTCAGAAGAAGACAATAAAGTCAAAACAACTATAAATAAAGCCTCAAAGGGGAAAAAGTGTGACTTGGACATGAGCTCAACAACAATTTTGGAAAAGCTAAAAATGATTTTTAAAATGACATAAGGAAGAAGAAAAAATTAGATAAAGAAATGAAATCAAAGGAAGAAAATTATGAAAAGAAAATTAATAACTTGCAAAAAAAGAGGCACAAAAGATACTGAAGAAAATAACACAGTCAGTAACAGTATGAGGTCTGTAATACTACTAGGTTTGTATCCCAAAGTGATCAAAGGAAAAGGAAAAGGACCCACATGTACAAAAACATCGAAGTAGCTCTTTTTGTGGTGACAAAGAATTGGAAATTGAGATGCTCATCAATTGAGGAAAGGCTGAATAAATTGTGGTATATGAATGTGATGGACTACAATTGTGCTATAAGCAATGATCCCCAGGATGCTTTCAGAAAAACCTTGGAACTTATGCAAAGTGAAGGGAGCAGAATCAGGACAGCATTGTGCACAGTAACATTATATGATGTATATCATATTATATGATGTAACAGCAACATTATATGATGATCAGTGAATGACTTAGCTTTTCTCATCAATACAATGATCCAAGACAAATCTGAAGGACTTAAGATGAAAAGTGCTTTCCACCTCCAGAGAAAGAACTGATGGAGTCTGAATGCAGATCAAAGCATACTTTTTTTTAAACTTTCTTAATTTTTCTTGGGTTTGGTTGTTTTTTGGTCTATTTTTTTTGCAGCATGGCTAATTTGGAAATATGTTTTGTGTGACTGTACATGTAATCTATATCAAGTTGCTTGCCTTCTCAAGGAGGAGAAAGGAGAGAGAGGAAGAGAATTTGGAACTCAAATCTGAAAAAAATTGAACATGAAAAATAAAGTGCAAGGAGAGCACAGACAAACCAAAAAAGAATTCACTTGAAAGATATCCCAAAATAAAAACTCCTAAGAATATTATAGCCAAATTCTAGAGCTCCTAGATCAAGGAGAAAATACTGAAAGCAGTGAGAGAGAAACCATTCAAATACCATGGAGTCATAGTTAGGATCACACTAGACTTACCTGCTACTACATTAAAGGGGCAAAGGGCTTAGAATATAATCTAAAGGCTAAAAACCTGGGATTACACCCAAGAATAACCTACCCAGCAATACTGAGTATAATCCTTCTAGGGAAAAAAAATTTAATGATATAGAGGACTTTCAAATCTTCCTGATGAAAAGACCAGAGTTGAATAAAAAATTTGACTTTCAAATTACAAGATTCAGGAGAAAGCATAAAAAGGTAAACATGAAAGAGAAAGGGACTCAGTAGGGTTAAACTGTGTACATTTCTTTATGGGAAGATGACACATATATCTTCCAAGAACTTTGTCATGGTTAGGGCAGTTAGAAGAATTCTACATAGAAAGAGGATGCAGAGGTGAGTATATTATGTTGGGATGGTGTAACATAAATTGATAGGCAAGAAAGAGGAATATATTGGGAGAAGGGGGAAGGGAGAACAAGAATGAGGAAAATTGTCTTACATCAGAGAGGCACACAAGGAAGAATTTTTACAATGAATGGGAAAATAGTTGAAGGGGACAGGCAATGCTTGAATCTCACATCTAAATTGTTTCTAAAAGGGGAAAAACACAGACTCCATTTCTCTCTCTCTCTCTCTCTCTCTCTCTCTCTCTCTCTCTCTCTCTCTCCTTCTCTCTCTCATAGGCATCTATTTAACCCAACAAATAAGTAGGAGGGAAAGGGCAATAGGGAGGTGATAAAAAGGAGTGTTCATTCTTCCTTCTAGAAGAGGACCATGACATCAGGGAGGTGATGCCATGACATGCAATTGAATTGGATTTTATAACTGAGGAAGGGCTGTGCAAAGTCACCAGTCTCATTTTTCTCCTCTGGAGCCATTTGAGTCCAGTGGCAAGATATAGATCAGGATGACTGAAGATGGCCCTGGATGCAGTGGAATACCTTGGCCTTTTTAAGCTAAGGTATTTAACAAGTCTCAGTTTCATTGAGGCAATGCCCATTCAGTGATTAAGTCTAGCTAAGAAATGAGGCAGAGAATAGCCTTTTACCTAGTCAAAAAAAAAATCAATGTGAGAGGGGGAAGAACCTCAGGATTTCTGGCCAAAACAGAGACAATTGCTTTATATTCACTCTGAGACAATCAACAGCCCCAAAAATGACCAAGTAGGGCTTAGCCTGGGACCTATTGTTAACCGATCAATGAAAGCCAGAGTAATTTGTGTTTAAGGCAAGATCCTTAAGATAAAAATCTAGCCCACAGCCAGAAGCACAACAGACTTTAAAAGAGGTAGAGAGGATAAAAAGAGAGAAGGATAAACAGAAGAATATAGGATAGAGGGAAATGCACAGTTAGCATCATAACTATAAATGTGGGGATGAACTCATCCATAAAACTGAGGTAGATAGCCAAATGAACTAGAATTCTTAACTCAACAATATGTTGTTTAGAAACACTCAAAACAGAGAGACATACAGAGTTAACATAAGGATTTGAAGCAGCATCTATTATGCTTCAGCTGAAGGGTAGCAATCATTATCTCAGACAAAGCAAAAGCAAAAACAGACTTATTTAAAAGGGATAAGCAAGGAAACTACATTTTGCTAAAAAGGAACCATAGACAATAAAGTAATATCAATACCAAACATACATGCAACAAATGGCATAACATCCAAATTCTTAAAGGAAAAGTTAAATGAATTTACAGAAGGAATATGTAAAACTCTATGTGGGGAAACCTCAATCTTCCTGTTTCAGACTTAGATAAATCTAACCATAAAATTAAATAAGAAAGAAGTCAAGGAAATGAACAGAATCGTGGAAAAGTTAGATATGATAGAACTCTGGAGAAAACTCAATGGAAATAAAAAGGAAATAGAAAGAAAAAGAAAATGCTTTTTTTCTTAGTCATACATGGGACCTAGACAAAAATTAACCATATAGTAAGGCATAAAAACCTCACAATGAAATGAAGAAAAGCAGAAATATTCAATGCACCCTTTTCAGACCATAATACAATAAAAATTACATTTAATAAAGGGCAATCAAAGCATAGATTCAAAACTAATTGGAAACTAAACCATCTAATCCTAAAGAATGAGTGAGTCAAAGAATAAACAAACAAAAAGGAACAAATTTTACATCTCCAATTAAGCACCAAAATGGAAATCCTGAAAATCAAAGGAGAAATAAAACTGAAAATTAAAAAAGAAACCAACATTGAAATAACAAAGAAAATTAGGAACTGATTTTATGGAAAAACAAAATTGATAACCCATTGACTTATTTGATTTTTTAAAAAGAAACTAAATTACAAATAACAGAAATGAAAAGGGTAAATGCACCAATGGTAGTTATTTTGCCTAATTATATGCTATTAAAACTGATGATATAAATGAAATGGATAAATTATTACCCAAAACAATGCACATTAGTTGAATTTTATACCAACATGGAACACAAGAACCTCAGGTACACAATAATTGCACCAGTCAAAAAAAAATCATTAATTCTAGAGCTAATTTAAAAAAATACATTCCTATCTTTTATGTGTGACATCAAAGAGTAACTTTTTAAACTTTTACTTTACTTTCTTTACCACACATGCAGCCTCTTATCAAGTCATGTCCCTTTCTGGATTTACTCTTTTTCCCACCTTCCCAGCCTCCACTTCATAATTAAATCACTAATCTTGGTCTTGGTCACCGTCCTATTGGATTTCTTTCATTTCTTCCTTTTTGGTTTCTAAACTGTAGATATCTCATTTCATTATCCAAACCATCTACGTTAATCAGTAGCTGACCAAATGTCAATTTTTTCCTCAGTGATAACTCCTTCTCTGATGGTTCTCCATTCCTTTTCAAGATTAACCTCTACTTCAAAGTTATCAGTTACTTGTGATATGTCATTTATAAACAAGTGAACAAGTTATAACAAGGACATCTGGCATCTTCAGAACAAAAGGTAAGTGAAGGATGTTGGCACCAAACCAATCAACACCCTTTTCCAGGCAGACACACAGAAACTCATTCACCCAGTCCAACAGACTTCTGTGGAATCCAACTGCTTTGGAACCTCCAGTTACTAAATATATCCTACTTCCACTTGGCTTCAATAGGTAAATTAAAAGTTCCCAGTTACCTAAGAGTTGCTCAGCTAGTCCCAGCGTAGCTCAGGCTGCTTAGGGTTGAGCTCTAACAGAAAGAGGATAAGTACAAGGGATACAAGGATGAGGGAATCTCTTAAACTCTGTAAGAGTGGTTCAGGGCAGAATTGTCTTCCTTCAGGAAAGGTTAAAGAGTTCAAAGATATAGCCATTAGGTGTGGCTGGATGGGAGAGAAGGAAGTGTTTTGGTGTTAGTTGTACAGGTTACTAGGGACCCAACTGGAACTGCCAGTTAAGCAACACAGCTCCTTCCTTCCCCTTCCCTTCCCTCTGTCCACACAGAGTATCATAGCCTTTTCTTCAGGTGCTCTGCCCAAAGGAATATGAATTTTGATCACTGAAATCTTGCAAGGTATTTTGGGGTTTACAAGCTAGATTTCTTTCTTCAGGACCATGTCTAAAACCCAAATACTCTGACTCTCATCTACTGACCAACAATTATTGCTGCTGCTGTTTCACCAGAGGACTATGACATCAAAGAGATGATGCCATAACTTGCAAGTGAATTGGATTTAAGTGAAGGAGGGCAAAGTCACCAGCCTCGCTTTCTCCTCCAGAGCCATCTGGGTCCAGTGGCCAGATATGGATCAGGACAACTAGAGATGGCCTAAGATGCGGTGAAGGATCTTGGCCTTTTCAAGCTAAGGTCTTTAATAGATCTCAGTTTGACTGAGGCAGTTCCCATTCAGTGAGTAAGGTTTAATGGTTGTTGTCCTTGGTTCTCAAAGAGGACCAAAATGATGTCACTATGACAAAGACTCTGGTTGATCAGACCAATACAAGCTCAGAATGCTCTGCCACAGATTGGGCAAAGACAGTCTGCATGGACATTTGGGGTGCATACTCTAAATGTGTGTATCCTATGTTTCTTTTGAGCTGTTTTAATTCTGCTTTGCACAGAGTACAGCATCTTCTCTGATGTGGGCACACCATGCTGAGCAGTCCTATGCCACTGTCTTCCATGTCATACAATCAATTCCAAAGTTCTTGAGAGAGACCTTGAGAGTGTCTTTGTATCGCCTTTCTGACCACCATGTGATCACCTGCCCCAAGTGAGTTCTCCATGAAATAGTCTTTTTGGCAAGTGTACATTTTGTATTTGAATAACTTGGCCAGCCCATCGGAGTTGCACTCTCTGAAGCAGAGTTTGAATGCTTGGCAGTTTAGTTTGATTAAGGACCTCAGTGTTTTGGTAACTTATCCTGCCAGGTGATCTTCAGAATCTTCCTAGGATAGTTTAAATGGAAGCAATTCAATTTCCTGGCATGGTGCTGGTAGCCTATGTTTCACAGGCATACAACAAAGAGGTCAGCACCAATGGCTCTGTATGAGTTTGATAGTCTAATACCTCTTCTCTCCCATACTTTCCTTTGGAGCTTCCCAAACAATGACCTAGCTCTGGCAGTGTGTGTATCAACCTCATTGTCAATGTGTACATCCCTGGAAAAAACACTACCAAGGTAAATGAACTTATCCATAGCATTCAAAATTTCTCCATTTGTTGTAATCAATGGTTCCACATATGGATGGTGTGGTGGTGGCTGATGGAGCACCTGTGGTTTCTTGGTCTTAATTGCTAGGCCAAAATTAGCACAGACAGCAGAGAATTGATCCATACTTTGTTGTATCTCAGCTTCAGAAGTTGCACTGAATGCACAATCATCTGCAAACAGAAAATTATGCACCAACACACTCCTTCCATTTTGGCTTGTAGCCTTTTCAAATTGAAGAATTTACTGTGAGGGCAGTAGCTGACCTTGATGCCATGTTCACCCTCATTGAAAACATTTGACAACATGGCTGAAAACATCACGCTAAAAAGCATGGGAGCAAGCACACAACCCTGTTTCATTCCACTGGTGACTGGAAAGGCACAAGAGCACTGTCCACTATCCAGAACTTGGGCAAGCATGCTGTCACAAAATTGAAGTACAATGCTGATGAATTTCTCTGGGCAACCAAATTTTGACATAATTTTCCATAAGCCCTCATGACTAACAGTATCAAAGGCCTTGATCAGATCTACAAAGGTTGTGTATAGACTTCTGTTCTGCTCCTGGCATTTCTCCTGGAGTTGTCAGGCAGCAAACACCATATGGACTATTCCTCAGCCCTTTCCGAAGCCACACTGGCTCTCAGGTGTTTGACCATCTTCCAGGTGAAGGATCAGCCTATTAAGGAGGACTCTGGCAACAATGACTAAGAGAGAGAACCCGCCCACTCCCACCCCGTATTTGTCACAGGACAATCTATTCCCTTTATCTTTATAGAGATGGACAATGGAGGTATCCTTGAACTCCTGGGGGGAATAACCTCCTCTTGCCATATAACCTGGAAAATTTCACTCAGCTTTTGTATAAACAATGGACCCCCTGCTTTGTAAATCTCAGCTGGAATAGAATCTGCACCAGGTGCTTTGCCACATGAAAGGAGCCTAATGGCCCTCAAAACCTCTTCTTCAGTTGGAAGTTCAGCTAAGGAGGGATTGACTTTGACCTAAGGTAAATGGTCAATGGCCTCAGCATTGATTGATGATGGTCAGTTGAGTTCAGCCCATCTGTCTAGGATCATGTCCTTATCACTAATCAATGTGGCTCCATCAGCACTGAGTAGTGGTGATGTACCACAGGTTTCTTGTCCATAGATAGCTCAGGGAATCATAAGTGCACTTTTGATTGTTACTATCAGCATAAAACTGAATTTTATCTGCCTTCTTACTGAGCCAGGAATCCTACATCTCTCTAAGCTTTGCTTGAACTTTACTTTTGATGGAATTAAATGCTGTCTTCTTAGAGATGGATGAACTATCCTGCTGGTAAATCCTGTGGAGTTCACATTTTTTGTTTAGCAGCTTCTGAATTTCCCCATCATTTTCATCAAACTAGTCTTAGTGTTTGTGAATGTTCTGACACAGATGAGCAAATGCAGTGCTGTACACCAAATCTCTGAAAGCTGTCCACTCCTTTTCTACTTCACTGCTGCCAACTATGTGTTGGTTCAATTTTCCCTCCAAGTTAGCAACAAACTGTTCACACTCAGAAAATAACTCTAATTTGTTGACATAATTCTTCTGGTAGTCATTTTGCCTTGGAGGCAGCACTTTTGATGAATGAGAATGTTTAACTTGAAAAGGATAAGTCTATGATCAGTCCAGCACTCTGCACCACACCTTGCCTTTGTCACTCTCACATCTTGTCTATCTCTTCTTCTTACAATCACATAGTTTTTTAGATATCAATGTTTGTTTTGAGGGTGCATCCATGAAGTTTTATTGCATTTAGATAAATGGAAAACAGGGTTGGTGATGAGGTCATGTAGTGCACAAGTTTTCAGTAGTAAATCACCATTGATGTTGCTGTTTCCAACTCCATTCCTCCCTAGGATTCCGTACCAATCTGGTAGACTGAGCCTGCTCTAGCATTAAAGTCACCCAGAATTATAAGCTTGTCCTCTTTAGGCACATTGATGATAAAGGCCTCTAGGTCTTCACAAAAGACTTACTAAAAAATAAGGCAAAGAATGGCCTCTTTAAAAAAAAAAAAGATCTTGGAGGGGAAGACTGTCAGGGTTTCTGGCCTCAGTCAAAGTGAGATCTGTTAAAGACCTTAGCTTGAAAAGGCCACTGTCTACTGCATCCTGGGCCATCTCCAGTTGTCCTGATATGTATGAGGCTACTGGACCCAGATAGCTCCTGAGGAGAAAGTGAGGCTGGTGACTGTGCATAGCCCTCCTTCACTTAAATCCAATTCACTTGCATGTCATGGCATCATGTGCTTGATGTCATGGTCCTTAACAAAGGACAAACAGCCACCTTTGTGAAAAGTAGCTGCCTACTAGGACTAAACTCCCAGCATGGCAACCCTCCCTCCTTCCCTTCCTTCCTTCCTTCCCTTTTTTCTCTCTACATAGTGTATCACATCCTTACCTGCTGGTGTTCCGCCCAAAGGGAATGTAAACTTTTTTTTGCTTTTTTCTCTTAAAGATCATCCTCGACAAACAATAGGTCCCAGGTCAAGCCCTACTTGGTCATTGTTTGGGCCCTGATTGACTCAGAGTGAATGTAAATAGCAATTATTTCTGTTTTGGCCAGAAGCCCTGAGGGTCTTCCCCTTCCAGAATGATTGTTTCTGGGAAGTCAAACTAGGCCATCTTTTATCACAATTATTATTTAGCCTGTACTCACTGAATGGGTGTTGCCTTTGACAAACAGAGACCTGGGAAAGACCTTACCTTTAAAAGACCAATCATTCTGACCTGTCTTGCCACTGGACTCTAACTCTGGAGGAGGGAGTGAGGTTGATGACTTTGCACAGTCCTGTCTCACTTAAATCCAATTCACTTGCTAGTCAAGACATCACCTTCCTAATGTCATCTGTGATCTTGGAGAATGAAGGAGAACAACGATTAGGCTGAGTTGAACCATACTTTAAGTCCTTTAACCATATCCTAGAACCTTTCTTTGCAAACAAAGTCAAATTGATCTAGACAGTAGCCACGGATGTCCTTCCTCCTTCTATGGGGATTTATGGCATGAAGGGCAAAACAGCCAGAAAGCAGTGGTTTTCTCTTGCTCAGATTGCTGAGGACAGCTGGTATCTCATGACCTCATGACCACGCCTTGCCACCTTATAAATATCTCCTCTTCCTCCTCCTCTCCTAAAAGTATCAAGAACCTTTTCATGGGTCTCTTGGTTGGGAAATCCATTATGCTCTACAAAAATGGGACATCCCTTAGGGTAGCAAAACTGCTATCCTGTTATCTCAGCTAAAGATGTTTTATTCCTCAATGCATGACTTTGATTTACTGTAGAACTTGACAACAGGATGGACTGAAACATTAAGGTACATATGAATACTGGCTTTGGAGACAGGATTCCTGGGTTCAATATAGCTCTCCCATTCGTTACCTGTTGGGTACTCCATTTAACCTCCCCAAGGCCTCAGATTACTTATTTATATAAAAATCAGCAGCTGTACCAGAATACATCAAAGGTCCTTTTGCACTCGACAACTTGAGACACAACTTGAGACACCTACCTAGGTTCTGTGCCTAGCTCTGTAAGAACTAACTTCCCTGGCCCCACCTTTCTAGCTCAGAGTTCCTGTTGGGCCTGTTGGTATAATCTATGCTTTCCAGACCAATTCTTATATTACTTTTTAAAAATTAATTAATTTACTTGTTTTCAGTTTTCTACAATGTCTTCCACATCTTAGATTTTTCCCCTTCCCTCCCTGAGACAGCATGCAATCTTATATAGGTTCTACACATACATTTTTAATAAATACCTTTTCACCTTAGTCATGTTGCATAGAAGAATTAGAATGAATGGGAGAAAACATGAAAACAAAACAAAACATAACACAAGAGAAAATGGTCTGTTTCATTCTGCAATCCAATCCCATAGTTCTTTCTCTGGATGTGGAAGGGATTTTGCTTCAAGAGTCCACTGGGAATTTTTTAGGTCCTTGCATTGCTATGAAGGGCTAAGTCTACCAGAACAATTCGTTGTACTCTTCTTATATTAATTACTTTAGGTCACAAGTCTGGCAAAACCAAACAGTCCTGGTCAGTAGAGGATTCCCTTCAGGGAATCACAGAACCAACCTATTCTCTCCCAATCCTGAATACAATACCCAGTGATGAGAGTAGACCACAGAATGCCCTCATTGAACCCAGTATGAACCCACTATCTTCCTCCATTTTCACCCCAGACCTGGAAATGTAGACTCCAACATTCAAATGGATAATTATAGTACTGGCTTAATTAGTGAAGAGATCTATCTAGAAAGTTGGCTTAAAGGAGAAATTGTTTCAAATGACTGGAGGGCTGAGGTGGGAAACAGAGAGTCATTTCCCAATACAATTTCAATGGGTTTTAATGACAAGTCAGAACAAAAATATCGTGGCAAGAATCAATTAGAAAAACACTTTTTGAGCACCACCAATGTGCCTGGCACTGTGAGGGAGAAGAAATAAAAGTGATGAGAGAAAAATCATACTACGTTGGTTATATAGAGTCACAAAATGTAATTGGACATTTGTACTGCCAAGACTTTCTTCTACAACTTTATTCCTTTGATGTTTTCTGCATGAACCTCACTACGTTGACATCACATATTACATAGTTCACAGTCCAACCAAGTACCTAACTAGGATGACCTAAAATTTTAAAAGGAAATAAGTTTCCTTAACAAAAACATCAAATGCTACATATATATTACATATGTATGTGCGTCTAAGAGTGCTGCTCCTCCTGGGAAGACCTTAACAAATCTTCTACTTTGATTTTTTTCTTGGATGTTACACCATTTGGTACATATATATTTAATATTGTTATTACTTCATTGTATATGGTACCTTTCAGCAAAATGTAGCTTCCCTACTTATCTCTTTTAATTATATTTTTGCTTTTGCTTTATTTGAGATCATGACTGCTGCTCCTGTTGTTTTTTTAAATTCAATTGAAGCATAATGGATTCTGCTCTGGTCTGTTACCTTTACTCTGTATGTCTCTCTGCTTCAAGTGTGTTTCTTATGTAAGTACTATAATATGTATAGAGTAGGATTCAGATTTTTAATCCACTCTGCTACCTGTTTCAGTTTTATGGGTGAGTTTATCCCATTCACATTTACAGTTATGATTACCAGCTGTGTACGTCCTTCCATCCTACTTTTCATCTTGTTTATCCTTTTCTCTCTTTCTTTCACCCTATTCCTCCCCAAAACTGTTTTGATTCTGACCACCTTCCCCAAATATATCATTCTCCCTTCTCTTGTCTCCCTCCTTTCCTCCTTCCCTGTAGGGTAAGAGATTTCTACACCCAATTGAGTGTATATGTTGTTCCTTGTTTAAGCCAATTCTAACGAGAATAGGGTTCAAACATTGCCTGCCAGTCCCTCCCCCATCTTCCTCTCTACCATAAAAGCTTCTGCACCTCTTTTATGAGATAATTCACTTCATCCTATGTCTCCCCACTTCTCCCAGTGCATTCCCCTTTCTCACTCCTTAATTTTATTTTTTTAACATCATTTCATCACAATCAACCCAAAGTCATGCCCTCTGTTTATATACACTTTTTCTACCTGCCCTAATAATGAGAAAGTTCTTAGGAGTTAAAGTATCATCTTCCCATGTAGCAATGTAAACAGTTTAACCTTATTGAATGCTTTATTATTTGTCTTTCCTGTTAACCTTTTAATGCTACTCTTGAGACCTTTATTTGAAAGTCTAATTTTCTATTCAGCTCTAGTCTTTTCATTAAGAATGCTTAAAAGTCCTCTATTTCATAAATATCTCTTTTTCCTGAAGGGTTATACTCAGTTTTGCTGGGTAGTTGATTCTTGGTTGTAATCCTACCTTCTTTGCCCTCTAGGATATCATATTCCAATACCTCTAACCCTTTAATGTAATAGCCACTAAATCTTGTGTAACCCTGACTGGCTCCACATGAACTGCTTCTTCTGACTGTGTATAATATTTTCTCCTTAATCTGGAGGTTCTGGAATTTTACTATAATACTGCTGGGAATTTCCATTTCAGGGATCTCTTTTAGGAGGTGATCTGTGGGTTCTGACCATTTTTATTTTACCCTCTAGTTCTAAGATATCAGGGCAGTTTTCCTTGATAATGTCTTGAAATATGATATATAAGCTTTTTTCATCACAGCTTACAGGTAGTCCAATAATTTTTAAAATTATCTCTCCTTGATCTATTTTCCAGTTCATTTGCTTTTCCAATGATATATTTCACATTTTCTTCTATTTTTTCATTACTTTTTGTTTTGTTGTTTATTGATCTCTCATGGAGTCATTAGCTTCAATTTGCCTAATTCTAACTTTTAAGGAATTATTTTCTTCAGTGAGCTTTTGCACCTCCTCTTCCATTTGGTCAATTCTACTTTTTACAAGAGTTCTTGTTTTCAATGAATTCTTGTACACTTTTTCCCATTTGTCCAATTCCACTTCTTAAATATTTCTCTTCAGTGGACTTTTGTGAGTCCTTTATGATTTGGCCTATTCTGATTTTCAAGATAATTTCTTCAATATTTTTTGTGCCTCCTTTACCAATGTTGACTACTTTTTCATGATTTTCTTGTATCACTCATTTCTTTTCCAGATTTTTTCCTCTTAATTCTTTTAATTTTAAAAATCTTTTTTGAATGGTTCCAGGCACTGAGAATAATTCACATTTTCTTTGAGGCTTTGCATGTAGCTGCTCTGATTTCACTGTCTTCTTCTGAGTTTGTGTTTTGATTTTCTCTGTAACCATAGAAACTTTCTATAGTTAGGTTCTTTGTGTTGTTGTTCTTTGTTTGTTTTTCTAGTCTATTTCTTGATTTTTAACTATGTTAAAATTGGGTTCTGATCCTGGGGGAGAAGGGGAAAGGGACTGTCCCCAGCTTTAGGTGTTTTGTGTAGCTGTGTTCAGAGTTAATTCTGGATTTGTAAATTTTCAGTTCTGCCAATGGGTATTTAGTACTCTTTTTACACTGGAATGGGTAGTGCTGCTCCTCACTCTGGAACTGCAACTTAGAAAGGCGTATGGGCAATACAATAGCATCCTGCTCTGCGTGTGCCAATGAGTCCCTTGTAATCTCCTTCTGATGACTTGTCTGACCCCCTTACCACTGTCTATGGACTGAGAGATGTGGAAGTGGCTACTGCTAATTAAGTCACCGTCAAGTCCTGATGCTGGTTTAACATGGCTTGTGTCTGACTAGGTTCTACTCTCACCCCAGTGAGACAGATCTTTTCTATAGACTTTCTAAATAGCTTTGGGTTGGAAAATTGTTTCACTCTCTCCTTTCATTGCTTCTGCCACTCCAGAATTGATTTTGAGGCATTATTTTAACATTGATTGAAGGACATTTGGGAGAACTCATGTGAGTCTCTATCTTTTTCCTCAGGATAGCTGTTTATTGATAATTTTCTATAGCTGGTCACATCTTCATGGTCACCAAGTCAGCTAAACTGTTCAGAAAAAAACAAGATCCCATTGTGCATTATTTGTTGACCTTAAAAAAGCATTTATGGAATAATATGGTGATTTAAGAACAAAGACTATGATGAATACAGAGAAGCATTGAAAAACCTGAATAAACTGGAATAAAATGAATTAACATAAGGAAATAATAAATCCAATGATTACAACAAAATGAATGAGGAGAAAAGCAACAAAACAATCAAAATGGAAAACTGCATAATTCTAGTAAACAACTTGGCTCCACACAACCTGCATGGAAAGGCTCCTCTCCCAAGTCTTTGTAGAGGGGGATTATGGGTATAGAACACTGAATATAATAGATATCAGAAACTGTCCTCACATACTTACAAACTACGTGGCCTTGGGCAAGGAATTTAACCTGTTTGCCTCGGTTTCCTTAACTGTAATAGTTAAATGGGGATAGTAAGAGCACCTACTTCCCAGAGTTATTGTAAGAACCAAAAGGGACATGTGTCTAGGGTAGTGCCTGGCATATAACAGGTATCATATAAGTACTTATTCCCTTCTTTCTTTCTTTAAATTTACTACATATTATTTGCATTTAAACACTTTATTTGTGCCTCTATTGTATCTTGCTAGTAAAAGTAAGTTCCTCAAAGTCAAGATCTATTTTGCTTTTTGTCTTGGCATATTTAGCCCCCAAATTCTGGGTAACCCTGGGCAAGTTTCTTAATCTTTCCATGGTTCTGGTAATTAAGTTGCTGAGAAAATACACCTCACGCTAATGAAAGCACTGGTCCAGTGGGGAAAATAGTCTAACCCTGTTCATTGGCTTTTGTAATAAATATCCTTATTATGTATAAATACAGGAGAATATACTTACTAAATAATTCAATGTTTGTTGAATGACAGATGAATGCAAGACTAATGGTGAAGCATGGAACCCATCTCCTGACAGAGAACTGATGATAACCCCAAGATGAAAAATGAGGCATGTTTTGATGGAATTTGCTAGGCTAGACTATTCATAACCTTTCCAAGGCTTTTTTTGCGTGCGTCTTTTTTCTTTTTAAGTGAGGACAAAGGAAAGGAAGCAGGCAGTAAAGGTACAAAGTGAATGCTTATTAATTGAAAAAAAACATTTAAGTTCACAAAAATTGCTTCTTGAACCAAATGAAAGAGGCAGAGAGAGGATACTAGTACTTGGACCTAGAGTCAGGAAGACTGAGTTCAAACCCAACCTCAGACACTTATAAGCTATTTAACCCAGGGAAAGTCACTTAAACCTCTATCTGCCTCAGTTTCCCCAACTGTAAAATGAGGATAATAATAGCACCCTCCTGCCTGGATTGCTGTGATGATCTAATGATATTTGTTGGTGCCTGGCATATATTAGGTACTCATAAATGTTCATGTCCTTCCTTTCCTGTTTGCATGAAGATGAATGATAATAACTTACATTTATACGTCATTTACTATACGCCATTATACATCATTTAGTATATGCCAGGTACTGTTTGAAGGTCTCTAAAATTACGTTGTTTGATAAACAACAACCACAGCTCTACGTGCCCCACCTCACTAAACCTCTGGGAGGAGAAAGCCTTAGATACCTTGATATTTACATCATATTTTAAAGGTTTGGGAAACCCTTTCTCATTACTTTCTTAAGATAACCCTGGGAGATAAGTACAACCCTGGAGGTAAGTACAAGGTGTGTTATTTCCTTTCTCCAAGTTCAGAACTTGTTTGTTTTTGTTTTTTTGTTTTTGTTTTTTTAGCACCCTTTACCATTCCACAGCTGAATAGTCATGGAGGAATGGTGCCACTGAAAGGGGAGATGCCTCCTGGCAAGGGAGGAGCTTGTTCACTTGTTTTCATTTCACTCATCACAACCCCATTTGGGGTTTTCGTTACAGAGATGCTAGAGTGGCTTGCCATTCCCTTCTCCAGCTCCTTTTACATATGAGGAAACTGAGGCAAATAGGGTTAAGTGATTTGTCCAGGGTCACATGGTGTCTTAAGGCAAATTTCAACTAAGGAAGATGAGTCTTCCTGACTCTAGGTTCAACACTATCCATTGTGCCTCTTTGTGTTCAAGGGAAAAGGAAGAATCCTCTAATCTAAACACAGAGCTGGTACTAGAGACCCTTTCAGCATCTTTGATTTACTGCAGCCAAATGAGAAAGCATAATTTTTGCACTGATGGTATAATATATGTCCCTAATGCTGTACAAGAGCCAGCCATCCAGGCTAAACTGGTGAGTGTGACTTATTCACAAACTATTATCTTCGGATGGCAAAGCTGATATTTAATAATGTACTCCACTATATTAATTAGTGGGGATTGCAAAAGAGCTACCTACCCCATGCAAGCCAATTAGAAGAGTTTTTAAGGGCTCAGTTTTCATTCATATCTTCTGACCCATTCTGTCAGATACCACTTCCATTTTGAAATTAGTCATATGATGCTTCTCAGGATACTGACTAATTAGACGGCATTTCCATGCTTTCTGGCATGGTCTAATGTCAGCTCTCTGACGTGACTTCTTGACCTGCAAATGTTCAATTAGAAAGGAAAGCACAGGAAATGGTACCTTCTACAACAATTATGTAGATTAATTCAGGCTTCCAGACTCAGGAAGTAGAATAAGAAAAAGTGAATATGCTTCTCATTCTCTCCTAGGCTGACAAAGAACAGCCAGGTAGCATACTAAACAGAGTGCTGGACCTTGAGTTATAAAGACTTGTCTTCATGAGTTCAAATCTGGCCTTAGACATTTACTAGCTGTGTGATCCTGGGTAAGTCACTTAACCCTGTTTGCTTTCCTTCCCTCATCTCTAAGAATGAGCTAGAAAAGAAAATGGCAAACAACTCCAAATTCTATTATTTTTGCCAAGAAAACCCCAAATGCGATCACAAAAAGTGAGACACACTGAAAATGATGGAACAAGAAAGGATCTCACAGGATAATGGACCCCAGATCTAGCTCTGAGCTTCATGATCAGACTCTAGGCAGGATACCTGATCTGACATTTACTTTTGCTAATTGCCGAGGGGATGATGACTGGAGGGCTCATATGAATAAGGGGAAGAAGGAAAATTGTAAGAATAAATTAAAGGAACCCATTCTGGAACCTTAAAAAATTCATCCCCTTTGGGTTTGAATCTTTTATTGTTTCTTTCTAAAAATATGTAAAAGTATAGTAAGTGGAAAAAGCCATATAAAGTTAAAGGGGACCAAGGAAGTGTGCAATTTCTGTATTTAGAATGTGGTATAGATAAGGTTAAAAGATACCACAGAATATACAAATATTCCTGCTTGTGTTAGCTATGGATTTAGGTAAAGATATTTTATAAGTAAACACTTTGGTTTCAAAGGTGAGCAATATAAAACCAGAATCACAGTTATTTACTATATAACTTGTGAAAAAGCTGTACAATTCAGTAACCATATAAATAAAATATATTGGTATCTCTAGGAAGAATTACATACATAGTGGAAGGTCTAGGTAAGACTTTATGACCTCCAATGGAATGACATGGGATTGTGTGGAGTAGGTTTAGTGAAGACTTCTCAGATTGTAATTCTTCTCCCAGGGGTGAGGTAAGACCAAGAGGCTCAAGGTTACAATATTTTTAGAGTAGAATAATTCCATATAAGGGTATAAAACTGTGTAGTACATTAGGGTCTCAATGATTGGATGAAACTTACATAATTCTTTGATGTCTTCATTTCAAAAGGAATTGGCTAGATTTCACGTCTAGAATGTAAGATCATATTCTTAGCCAATGAGGATAATGGTTAGTGGGGAGGGAGGGACTTGTGTTAGAGTCTATATATATATCATTGCTTCTCCTTTGTCTTCGGCTTTTCCTGCTCCAGGTGAACTGGTACGGGAACTGCGCACTTCTCACTTTTCAAGAATCGAATACAAAAACTTTCTGTCATCACTTTGAAAGGTCTCTGAGTAATTAATTAAGTAGGGATCCGAGCCATCCCACACAGGATTGAGGGGATGGGCTAGCTGTTCTTCCTCAATCTATTGCCTTTTCCCACATACTCTGGAGCTAAGAAATTGTTGGTAGAACCTAGTTAGACATGATGAGGTTATGTTAGAGGGAAAAAAAATGTGAGTGGCTATTAAAATGCACATGAAGATTGTTCTCCTTTAGAAGGAGACCCTATTAAAGGCAAAATGAGAGTATCTGAACAACTAGAATGTACAGGCTTCTCGTTAGACCACTTGGGCTTCCTCCTGTGCCTGGGTCCTAGGCTTAGGGTCGGTTATTTATTTCTCAAAGATTAGGATGGGTGTTTTCCTCATCTTTTCCTGTTCTTTATCCTGTTCCTGACACTTATGGCAGTGGCAGCTCCAGGGGCATCTGCCCAGTTGGAAGCAGTTGCTGGTGAGAAGAGACACCAGCCCATCCCAGGGCTGAAGAGAGCGCATCACAGGGGCAAGAAGTCTCAGGTTTGAAGTTTCAGGCTTGGAGGACCTGCATCACCAGTACTGATGGGATTCAGACTCTGGGAGCCTCCTTGAGCTCCCCTTGAATCTTCCCACTTAATCTGGCCTTTCTTACTCAAATCTAGTTCTTCCCATTTGTTCCGGCAGTCTCAGGAAGCCCATGGGCTTTTCGTTATCATTTTATTCAGGGTTCTGTTGCACTCCCCCGCTTTGATCCCATCAAAACCCCATTCCCCAGGCTGCTGACCACTCCCATCAAGATCTGTATTCATTCACATACTGCCCCTATGAAGGTCTCTGGATTGCCCCACCTGCTTTCCACACAAACCATCCATTGATAACCTCCAGCTATTTCCAGCCTTTGACCCTCCTTGGACTTCTCCTCCAGACCCTTCCTAAGCCCCTCCTTCCATCACCCTGGACTGCCAGACCACCCCCCAGATCCCTATACTCTTTTCTGTATTTAAATTCCACCTTCCCTCCATCAAGGCGCTCAAATTCAATCCAGCTCACACCCTGTCTAGCTGGGATTCTATCTGGCCTGCTTGTGAATACAAGCATTACAAATGCTTAGGCTCCTTTAGAACAAACCCAATTAGGTGAATCTTTAATAAACTTTGGTTTTTTTTTGGCTTTAAGAAGGCTTGAGTTGAATTCATTTGAGCACAACCCAGACTGTCGGTATTTTGGGGTCCCCCATCACCCCTCAACCTCTTCAGTACCACAAACAAGAGAAAGAGGATGGGTGCCCCTACCCCCACCAACACATGCCAACCTGCCAGGGAGAGGCCAAACACTATCAGTGGTAATAGAAAAAAGCAGACGATCAGGTAGAAGATGGCGAACCAACGGTAGGTGACTGTGATATTTCCTAGGCCCTTGGCAAGACGGATCGGCAGGTGCATGAATGGCGCTGGGTACCACAGAATGACCCCGGATATGTTGAAGAAGAAGAAGAAATGACACAGGCCAATCTGAAATGAAAAGGATTAGACAAAATGAAAACTCATCTGGCAGACACATGGAATCAATCATGGAGAAAGAAAGGAAATCAGGCAAGTGGTGATGAGAAGGGAAGGGAAAGGTCAATGGTGTCGCAGAAATCATCTTCACAAATATTTTCATTGTAGGTTCATGAACTTAAGAACCAGGAGGGACAGTAGAGGCATCTAGTCCAGTCTATTCAATATTGCAAGGAGTTTTACAGTTCTGCAGCAGGAGATGAATAAATGTTACATTAAGTGTGACCTAGAGAGCACGGGGCTAAAGTCAGGAAAACTTGGGTGACAAGCTTGCCTTGGCCTCCCTTTACTCATCTGTGAAGACAACAACAGAGCCCTTCCTTCACTGGCTTATTGTGAACATCCAGAGACATCATTATGTAAAGTGCTTTGGAAACTTCAAGGCAGTCTGCCAATGAGAGTACTCCTGATGATGTCAGGAGAAGAACAATGCATGCGGGAGTCTGAAGACCTAGCTACAATTTAAATCAGTTAGCATTGATTAAGGGCCTCCTACTGCAGAGCACTATGTTTGAGACACGGAAAAGTACCTGGCCCCAATAAGCTTCCATTCTGCTCCTATTCTGCACTGGCTGTGCCACTTACTACCTGCATGACCTCCACCTTCAGCAAAAAGCTCTTGCCTACAAAAGCATGACTAGATGATCTCAAAGATCCCTTCCAGCACTTAAATCCTATGGAAATGGGCCTCTTTGCAAATGAGTATGCAAGAAGAAACTAAGTGAAATAAAGAACTTGAGTCCTAGCTAAGAAACAAAACAAAATGGATATTTTAAGCCACTTTTGCTGAGTTCCAAACCAGTAATTTCAAAAGCAATTTACTTAATTAAAAACATTGCTCCAAATGGAATTAAGTACCAGTGAGTTAAAAAGCAATGAAATTAATAAAAAATTATTACATTCCAAGAACCCATGAGACTTTTATTATAATTGTTTTCAAAATCAGTTTTGGAATTTATTGTTTTACAAAATTAATTTTATTGTCTTATTCTTTCAATCAAATTCTAGTCCTTACTCTGCTACCCACCCTCCTTTGTCACCTTTCTCCTACTCAGGCATTGCCTGGCCTGCCTACATACCAGCAGGTGCAATTTCCCTCCCTTGCCAGAGAGAGGAGGGGAGGAAGAGGAGAAGGCAGGTACTTAGTGAGGCAATATTCACACTGGAGACCGTTAAGGGCACCACCATCCTGGCCTTGTCTAGGTTGCAGATCTCAGTTTTGTCCCTTCCCTCTCTCCTGCTTTCCAAGGGATCACTCCCTAAATCTTCCTGTGGCATCTCTTGTATGCATCCCCTCCTTTCCATTCTTGGTGATACCACCAGATCTTCATTTTTTGTGGCCTGGACTTGGAGTAAGGTGGAAAATAGTGCTGCTTTTCCTCTGATTAATACTATTTGTGTGACGTTGGGCAAGTCACTTAATCTCAATTTCCTCATCTATAAATTGAGTGGGAATTGGGCTGGATGACTTCTGAAAATCCTTTCATCTCTAGACTTATGACCTAGGCTTATTCTAAAAGTCTCCCCCTGGCTGGTCCCTTGGCTGTGATACATCACACACACACATGCACACACACACACACACACACACACACACACATACACACACACACATTTTCTAAATCAAAACTTTGTAAAGTACTTCCAGAGCTAGCTGAGGCAACCAAGATGGCAGTGGTGGTGGTACCGATGTTGGAGCTCAGGGTTAAAAGGTAAGCTCTCTCAAGGCTGATCATACCGATGCCTATGGGAAAAAAAAAAAACCACTGGATTCAGTCCTGGGTGGGAATGACTGTGCATGGCAGGACCACATGTAGAAATGGAGACATGGGGGAGAAAAGGAGGACTTACCAACAAGAGGAGTGATTGTAGAGGTGAACACAGAGCTACGCTATATAATAATTGTCATCAGAGCTCCAACAAAAATGGCAAGGTAGCCAGTCAGCCAGGCAAAAGGGAAGGGGAAATCTGGAAACATTAGAAGAAAAAGACACAGTTTCTACAACTGTTCTGATCAGTATTTCATATCTGATGCAATAGATCCCTCTAAAGGGCAATCCTCAGACAGTCCTATTACTACAAACTGATTCCAAACCTTCTAGCAGACACAGGCGAAGAGGCAGTTAACAAGCAGTCAAGCAAGGGCTTCCTGGGGGCATCCTGGGAGCTCCCTGCCAATGCCCTAAAACGACTTTTGTACTCTTCTTTGCAGAAATCAGATATTTTCAAAAAGCACTAAGCCAGGACCTAGCATGTAGTAGGCATTATAAAAATGTTTCTCTTTCCTCCATTGTTTCCACAGCTGGGTCCCTAATCAACCCAAACTACCCAGGTCTGAACCCCAGCTTTCTTAGTGAGGTGGGGTGGTGGGGGAAGTTGGAGTAAGTCCTCCCAAGTTTTATCAGCATCCTAATTCATGGCAATCCGGGTAGGGAAGAGGTGAGATCAGGGGCTATGGACTGTTTTCTGCTTGGGTTGTGAGAGAGAGGGAAAGGAAGGATTTCAACATTTACCAAGCTCCTACTATGTGCCAAGCTCTGCTCTAAATACTTTACAAATGTCTCACCAGAACAACCTGGGAGGTAGATGCTATCCTCATTTTAACAGTTAAGGACACTAAGGTAAACAGAGGTAAAGTGACTTGCCTTGGGCTACACAGATAGTAAGTGTTTGAGATTTTGAACTCATATTCTTGACTCCAGGACCAGCATTCTAACCACAGTGTTATCTTGTGCGCTCAGCCCATACCCTCCTCTTATTATTTTTATAACTTTAATAGTAACAACTCATTATTTTATGGTGGCCACCACAGTCATGCAGGCTCACTGCATTGCCATGATTCGTCTTTTTCCTCCAACATTCCTACTTTTGTGATTGTGTATGAGGCAGCAGGGATACACAGCAACTTGGGAGTATCTTTCCTAGTCAACTAATGATGATAATCAAATTTATAGAGCTCTCTACAGGAATAGTTACATGTATAACTTTTAACATATTTTTCTTTTTTAAACTAGATTATGGGATCTCCAAATTTACAGATGAAAAAGATTTTATATCTATATATTTTTATGTATATCACTTTATATCATCTTGTCCATCCCCCTTCATTTACAGAGGGAGAACCAGAGGACCAGAGACCTCAATTTACTTTCTCAGAGGCACATAGCAGAGGCAGCACTTGAAGCCAGTGTCTCTGACTCCAAATCTAATGCTTTTTTCTATTGTACCACAAGGTCCATGTGGGTTCATCAACTTGTTCAAGATTACATAGCTAATAAATATCTAACCAAGAAGGATGGACTTGGGCATCAAAGAGCCCTAGGTCAAATTCCACCATGGGTATTGTAACCCTGAACAAGTCATTTAACATCTTTCAAATGGGAATAATAATGCCTGTGTGACTGCTTCACAAGACTGGTGTGAAGACTGGATGACTTGATGTCTATAAGGGATCTGTACACTCTAGAACTCTGTAGAGTTTACTAGGGGATGGGGAAAGGGACCTATCCTGTGATTTCTTTGGTAAAGGGAGTTCTCATGTAGGGAAAACTCCCTCTCCCAATGCAGGTTGGCAGATTGTCAGTAACAAATAGTCTTAAAGAGTCACCCAGAGCTCTGAGGGCTCTCCAAGACTGGCTCATAACACAAATTTAAAAGCAAAGAGACAACACGGATTCCCAGGATTGTTGATCTGGAAGGAAAGAACCCAAGTGGAGACCAGGGTCATGTGGAGTTCTTGTCTGCAGACAGATGGGTCCAGTGTGGACCTCAGGGAGCACAGCGAGAGAACCAGCGAGTCTCTTTTGTCCTAAGGACTCTGCCCACAGAAAGGCCCAGGGACAGCGGAAGGTTACCTGTGTTAATGGTCTTCTTAATCACTGAAGCCACTTGTCCCTTGAGCACAGAGTTTAGGACCTTGACAATCAAGATTAAACAGGTGCACAGGACCAGCAAGGACAGGGCCAGGAGAATGAGGCCGATGCCCAGATCTGAGAGATGGACGTCCACAAACACATGTTTGCCTGTAGGAAGGGGAGCAGCCACTCAGCATCACCTTTCTCTTCCTCCTCATCGCTTAGCCTGGGTACATAGCGTTCTACCCACCACCATGCCTTGTATAAAGTGAGCCTCATTGAGCACAGGTTTATACAAACCTCAAAAAATATGTAAGTTAAATCCAAATAACATTGAGCCCCAGGACCTGCTTTAGAGTGAGGGTCCCCAACCTTTTTTAAGAAGCCATTTTTGATCCCTAAAAAGTCTTGAAACCTTGAGTGTGTGAAGGTGTGTTGACAGTTAAGTAGTCCCTGGACACCCAGTAACCAACTGGAAAGACTCTTGATTCTGCTATGATCTATGACAGTGGGCAGGTTCCTCCCCCTACCTGGGTGTGGGGTCTCCTGCCATGTAAAATGTGAGGGTTGGACTCAAGGACCTCAAGGGATCCTTCCTGCTCCAACAGAATCATCTTGGCACCAAAGCTGGCATTGCCCCCTTCCCAGGAATGGGATTTGCCTGAGTCTGTATTACTTACTTGCTGCTTGAGTTTAATTGTACAGAAAATATAATGAAGTGCTTTGTAAACTGCTATAAAACATAATAATAATAACAACAGCTGATATTTACATGGTGCTTGAAGGTCTGCAAAGGGCTTTACATATTCATTATCATTTGATCATCACGACAACCCTAGAAGGTAGTTGCTATACCATCCCCATTTTACAGATAAGGAAATTGAGGCAGATTGCAGGTGATCGACTTGCTCAGGCTTACTCAGATAGAGTCTCTGGGGCTGGATTTGGACCAGATCTGCCTGACTCTGGGTTCAGAGCACTAGCCAGTGCACCACTGTGAGGAGGACATTGTTAGAACTGATGTTTGAGCTGCAATTCCTAAATTACCTTCTAGTAGTAAACCACAGACCTTTAGGCAGGGGCAGGTAGAGGTAGGTAGGTACTCCCCAAAGCCATTATAAAATATTGGGTCTGGATTTCTTTCCACTATACCATTATGAGGAGAACACAGTTAGAATTGACAGAACCATGTGGAGAATAGGGCTAGAAACTCCTCTTTCACCCAGCAGACTTTCCAGCAGATTTCCTACTCACACTTTGCAATGTTCTCTTCGTACGTTGTGTTCATGAGGGTCCAGGTCATGTTCCCATCTGTCCAGCAGAGACTGGAAGAGGTACAATTTTCTGGTGAGGGAACAGTAACGTTGCTTAAAGTCTAGATGACACAATACAGGGAGGAAAAAGCCAGTTACTAAGAATGGTATTTTGTGAAGATGCAATTTATAACACTGAAAATACAAACCCCACTGGTCACTGAATCCCCACTTTCCCCTCTTCTCTACCTCACCTTCCCCATAATCCCCAGAGAAGACCTTTAGCCTTTGTGCTGGGTCTGTGAGCACTGGCTAAGCAGACAGAACATCTGGATTACTTCTGAAGGCCAGCTGAGTTGCTCTCAGACTGAGCACCATGACCCCAGAATGGGGACTTGGCCAACCAATTGCTTATTTGCTTTAATAAGCAGTCTTGTTCTGCCCCATAGTCTGAGGAATAACTAGGGTAGGGTGACTAGAGCTTTGGTCTAGGGAGCTCAATTCATAGAAAACCAATGATACTTGCAGCCCCTCAACACCACGGGAGGAACAGGGAGGTCTCAATCCCCATCTGGGTCCTTTGAATCATTTTCTGATACTTACCACATTTTTAAAAGTTTGACACCAAATCTTTACCAGGCTCTTGTTTTTTGCTGCCTCATTTCCTGTAGCAATTTCATTGATGACTTTTTTATCCAGCTGGGGAAAGCAACAGACATGAGGAAGAGTTAGCCTGTTCCTCAGCTATGATTTGTGAGTGCAGAGTTAATTAGTTACTCTCCTAGGGGCTCCAGTGTTCAGAGGAGAAAACCAGGATGTGAGCAAAAGGGAGACACAGATGGGCCCCATTTCCAGAGGCCTACACCTACACGTATGACCTTGTGTCATCTTATTATGACCAAGGTCAGGCCAGATAAACCGTTTGGCCCTGTTCCAGGGGGTGCAGTAGACCATTGAAGCCAATGAGGATCTCTTTTATCACTGTACCCCCCAATGCCTGGTCCATGGTAGGGGATTAATAAATGCTGGTTGCATATGCAGAATTGAAATATTTTTTGCTAGAGATGGGGTACAGTACACTGGTGGGTAATAAATACAATGATGTCAACAACATCCAAAAAAAGAGTCATATGGCACAAAATGATAGAAAGGTTGAGTCTTATTTTAGTCAGTGTGGAGGTGAAGAATCTATCTCTACCAACATGGTTCTCCAGTGCTTCCCCAACTCCACTTGCCCAAGTAATGAAATAAGGGAGTCACAGTAAGTAGGAAAACATCCAACTAGCACTCCGTATTGGGGGAGGAGAATTTTTAACTTCCCTTCCAAGGGAACCAAGTTCACCACTGGTGCTACTTCATCATATATTTAAATATTAGAGTGAGTTCTGATGCTCACCTGGATGATGAGTTTTGTGAGGGGATCTGTGATGACTTTCAAGAGTTCAGGGGCATCATCTCTACTCGATATTAAAAGGATTTCACTATGACGTCGGTGAGGTGGTAGAAGTAGTTTGTGATCACTTCCACAGGCAATAGCACCAGCACTGACACACAGTTAAAAAAATCATGGACAGTAGCTCCTGCAAATGCCCTAAAAGAATGAGAAAGTATTTCATGTTATGGTACTGTCTTGTCACTCTCACTAAGTTGTTTACTGTGTGCAGAAGGAGAAAACAGGGCATGAATATCATGAGAAAGACTAGCTTGAACCTTAGGAATTCCTGGTTAGAGGGCTTCTAGTTAGAGGAGCATGAGCAAGACACTTAATACTTTCAGTGACCCAGGCCACTGCTGCAGTTGCCAATCAACATCAACACTGGTGGGTTTCCACATTGGAAGTTTTCGCACTATATTGCAAAATAAAGAAAAAAGAAAGTGATAAAAAATATAATTTCATTTGCACTCAGTTCATCAGTTCTTTCTTTTGGAGGTGGACAGCATTTTTCATCGTTGAGTCCTCTGGAATTATCTTGGATCACTATCTTCGTCTTAGAAGCCAAGTTTCAGTTGATTGTCATTGCAGCATTGCTGTTACTATGCACAATGATCTCCCAGTTCTCACTTCACTTTGCATCAGTTCATATGTCTTACCATGTTTTTTTTGACCCTGAAACTATCTCTGACTTATTTTCTCTTATAGCAAGAAAGGGTACAACTTCTTTATCCACTTTCCAGTTGATAGGCATCCTCTCAATTTCCAATTCTTTGACAGTACATATAGGTCCTTTTCCCATTTAAAAAAATATCTTTGGGATATGAAACAAGTAGTGCTCTTACTGGGTGAAAGGATATACAGTTTTATAATCCTTTAAGCATAGTCCAAAATTGTTTCCCAGAATGGACCAGTTCACAATTTCACCAGCAGGTTGGTTGGTGTATCAATTTTTTCTCTTCTCTTCAAACATTTGTACTTTTGATAGGCATGAGGTGGTACCTTAGAGTTGTTTGAATTTGTCTTTTTGTACCAGATAGTGGTTTAGAGCTTTTTCATATGACTATAGATAACTTTGATTTCTTCTTTAAGAAGAAATCACACAAGTGATATAAGTTTAAGAATTATACAAGTGGGATAAAACTTCTTACCTTTGAAATTCATTCCTGTCTCCAGCCTACATGAGGGCCATCATCGTATTGGTGACTGAAGTTCCAATATTGGCTCCCATGACAATGGGAATTGCTGCCTTTACTGTCAACACTGTCAAAGTAAAAAGGTAAATGAGAAAGAAACATTATGGAAATTCACATAAAAAAGGTTATACAAGTTAAAGAAAAGACCGCTGGCAGCATTGTTGTGGGGTATGGTCATTACTCCAATGGTGGCTGTGATATTGTGACTGTCAAAAGATTGGAAAGATGGAAAAGCAGGGAGATGAAAACTCCAAGGCAAATTGTGAATAATTATGTGATTCTAAAATTTGGAAGGAAACTCTTTCAACAAATCAAGGCCGGTCTAAACAACAAGAATCTGTGTGCATGCGTGCATGTGTGTGTGTGTGCGTGCGCGCGCTGACTTACATGAAAAGGACACCAGGCTGACGACAATGGATGTAGACGTGCTGGAACTCTGCACCAGGACTGTCACCAGAACTCCAATCATCAAGCTAGCCACGAGTTGTTCAAAACTGAACCATCACAGAAGATCTCTCCAGCCATTTTTCGTGTGAAGGTAATGAAAATTTTACAGTAACAATATATGTTCATTGTTTGGAATTGTGGGTTGCTGACCAAAGGCTAGGGGAGACTGTGTGGGAGGGAGGATGCCAAGACAGGCAATGTGGCAAAGGGCAACAAGGCCTGAATTTGCTTTGCAAAGTGCTGGAAACCTAGTAAATGATATATAAATGCTTATTCCCTTTCCCCATTGGGCTTATTTAAGGTATATCCATTTGTAGGGTGCCTATGAGACTTGAAATCGTTTTCATGTGCATATTGTGTCATCCTAACAAAATTGCAAACTTCCTGAAGTTAGAGATGAGTCTTTCATTTCCTCATATGTCCCCTTCACTGCCCCAGAGCTTAGTGATAGTAATATCTACCCACTATTAGTCTGCAAGTAGAAACAGGAAGGCCAGGCTTTATACAAAGAAAACAGAGTAGAGAATGAAGTCAGTTGTCCAGATTGTTGAAGTAAAAACCAAATGATAAAGTCATCATATGCCAGGCCAGGCTGGAGATGAAACACACAAGGACTATAATCTAAGTAAGGTGAGTTGAGAGACAGGGAGAAGCATCCATATGTCAACAGTAGATAAAAAGGTGAGCCACCTCAGTCAGAGAACAGTTTATGAAGGGAGATTACCTGGGTTGAGACCGCATGTTGAACAAAAACAAATTCAAAAGCAAAAAAAAAAAAACACACACACACACAAAAACCTAACCTACCCACAGACCCTTGACCCTTTCTGATATCCTTTTCATACCTCCAACCAGCTGGAAAGCACTGCTGAGAATGTCCAAGGAGCAGACAAATAAGTAGAGAAATCCCAGGAGGGGAATCACCTTTCCAAACCCTTGGAAGACAGCAATTATTTTCCCTTTGGTGTCTCTCTCTGCAAAAACAAAAAGGAAGTGAACAAGCATTTACTAAACACCTATTATATGCCAGTCCCTGTGCTAAGCACTTTTTCATATATTGTCTTATGTATTGTATGCATATGTGTATAGCATGGCCACCTGCATGTGCACACACACAGAGAAGCTAATATTTTGTGCAAGAATCTCCCATCTCTTTCTAGTCAGGAGGAGGCAGGCTGGGGCTGTCAGCTTTGAGGATGCATTAGAAAGTGCATTTTAGGGGGGGCGGAGCCAAGATGGCGGAGTAGAAGGACACACGTTTACGAGCTCCGAAACCAAAGCCCATAGAATTAATGTAAAAAGAGTCCCCCATAACTTCTGGGTGAATACAAGGTGTGCAGAAGCAGAGTGGAAGAGATTTCCGTTCCAGGGAGCCCTGAAGACCCGTCCCCAGGGTCCAGCGCGCCCCGGAAAATAAACCCGACCCCCAGTGCTGCCCTGGCCGGGGCCGCAGAGAAGCTAATCTGAGCAGGCTTCAGAGACGGAAGCTCCAGCAGCCGGGAAAGCCCCTCCGCCCACAGAAGCGACAGGTCAGTGAGAGAGGCCGGGCTGAAGGAGAGGGGAAGCGGGGCGTCTCCGTGACTCGGGCCCCCTCGGGAGGAAGCAGCGGCGGCAGAGGCGTGGGCTGGGGCTGAGGCGGCAGCGGCCCAGGACTCAGGAATCCCCCAGCAGCAGGCAGGATCTTCATTACGGAAGATTCCTGCATAAAACCGACGGAGCTGAGCCTGGGAGACGGCCCTGCCCCCACCCCGCTCTGTTGCTGAAGGCTTCTGCTCGGGACCCCCAGGGGAGCTGAGATTGGGAGGCGGGCCCCCCACCCCGCCCCCACCCGCTCCATTCCTGAGAGTCTCTGCATAAAGCCCCCCGAGGGATCAGAGTTTCAGAGGCAGCCCTGGCCCCACCCCAGCACCTGAACTAAAGCTCACTGATTGACAGCCAGCAGGAGGAAAGCCCATTTAAATCTCAGAGGCCAAGCACTAGCTGGGCGGATCCAGGCGGGGTTGGAAGGGAATCTCAGAAGTCAAGTAACTGGCTGGGAAAATGCCTAGAAAAGGGAAGAAAAATAAGACTTTAGAGAGTTTTTTCCAACAAATGCAAATGATCCCGACCTTCGGATCTGACGAAGATGAGTATTCTTGCCATCAGGGAAAGACGTGGAGGGCGGGGCCTCAGTACCCCAGACACCCCAGGGGGGTGGTGGGTGGGCTCAGGCCCTGGAAGAGCTCAAAAAGCATTTTGAAAAGCAAGTTAGACAGGTGGAGGAAAAACTGGGAAGAGAAATGTCAGAGATGCAACAAAAGTATGAAAAACAGGTCAATACCTTGGTAAAGGAGACCCAAAAAAATGCTGAGGAAATTAACACCTTGAAAAATAGGCTCACCCAATTGGCAAAAGAGGTTCAAAAAGCCAATGAGGAGAAGAATGCTTTCAAAAGCAGAATGAGCCAAATGGAAAAAGAGGCTCAAAAGCTCACTGAATTTAATAGTTCTCTCAAAATTAGAATGGAACAGATGGAGTCTAATGACTTTATGAGAAACCAAGAAATCACAAAACAAAACCAAAAGAACGAAAAAATGGAAGAGAATGTGAAATATCTCATGGGAAAAACAACTGACCTGGAAAATAGATCCAGGAGAGACAATTTAAAAATTATGGGACTACCTGAAAGTCATGATCAAAAAAAGAGCCTAGACATCATCTTGCATGAAATTATCAAGGAAAACTGCCCTGACATTCTAGAACCAGAGGGCAAAATAAGTATTGAAAGAATCCATCAATCACCACCTGAAAGAGATCCAAAAAGAGAAACTCCTAGGAACATTGTGGCCAAATTCCAGAACTCCCAGCTCAAGGAAAAAATCTTGCAAGCAGCTAGAAAGAAACAATTCCAGTACTGTGGAAATACAATCAGGATAACCCAAGATCTAGCAGCTTCTACATTAAGGGATCGAAGGGCATGGAATAGGATATTCCAGAAGGCAAAGGAACTAGGACTCAAACCAAGAATCACCTACCCAGCTAAACTGAGTATAATACTTCAAGGGAAAATATGGTCTTTCAATGAAACAGAGGACTTTCAATCATTCTTGATGAAAAAACCAGAGCTGAAAAGAAAATTTGACTTTCAAACACAAGAATGAGAAGAAGCATGAAAAAGTAAACAGCAAAGAGAAGTCTTAAGGGACTTACCATGAATGAACTGCTTACATTCCTACATGGAAAGACAATATTTGTAACTCTTAAAACTTTTCAGTATCTGGGTAGTTGGTGGGACCACACATACACATGTACACGCATGCACACACATACACACATGCACACACATACAGAGATAGTGAGCACAGATTGAACTGAGTAGGAGGGGACCATACCTTAAAAGAAACTAGGGTAAATGGTGAGAGAGAAATGTAGGGGGAGGGAAAGGGAAGGGGGTAACTATATGTCATTTAAGAGGCAGGTAGGAGTTTTTCTTAGTGGAGGGAAAAAGAGGAGAGCTGAGAAAAAAAAACAAGAAGTTTACCCTCATCACATTTGACTAAAGGAAGGAGTGAAATGCACACCCATTTTGGTATGAAAACCTATCTTACAGTATAAGAAAGTGGGGGAGAAAGAGATATTGCAAGGGGGGGATGATGGAAGGGAGGGCAAAGGGAGGAGGGAGCAATTTGAAGTCAACACTTGGGGAGGGACAGGATCAAAAGACAGAAGAGAAACAATGAGGGGCAGGTTAGGAGGGATGGTAATCCAGTTAGTCTTACACAACACGACTATCAGGGAGGTCATTGGCAAAACTACACAGATATGGCCTATATTGAATTGCCTGCTGTCCCAAAGGGAATGGGTGGGGAGGGAGGGATGAGGAGAATTTGGAACTCAAAGTTTTAGGAGCAACTGTTTAGTATTGTTGTTGCAACTAGGTAAGAAGACATACAGTTAAGGAGGAATAGAAAGTCATCTGGCCCTACAGGAGAAAAGAGAAGATGGAGACAAGAGAAGGGAGAGATGACAGAAGAGAGGGCAGATTGGAGATAGGGAAAATTAGATTGCTTGGGGTATTGGGGTGGGGGGAGGGGAAAAAAGGGGAGAAAATTTGGAACCCAAAAATTTGTGAAAATGAATGTAAGAAAATTAAATAAATATTTAGGAAAAAAAAAAGTGCATTTTAAGAAGGATGCCATTTGGTCTCCAAATTCCTTTCCCCCTCCTTCAGCCTTAAAAAAAGTTACATTTGTGGAGAAGCTTTTTGGCACCAAAGACATTGTGGTCTGGAGGGGAGGCAGGAGAAGCCATAAGCAAATCAAGGCTGCATTTTTAGCTGAACTATTGGCTTGCTAAGTGGTGCAGATGAGAGTAGCAGCCAGCTCCAGGCAGAGGGGTCCTGAGATAATGACCAGCCAGAGCACTTAGTGCTCTGCAGGACATTAGGGATGGTTCTTGAGTATTGGACTTCACAATAAAGACAGTTGCTTTTGAAGAGAATCTTTTGGCCCCCAATATTACTCATGTTGTGGCCAGCCCTAAGAGGATTAGTTTTCAGATGCTGTTAAAACTATCCCATTCCCCTCCTCAGGTCTCAGATGGTTACTAGCTGTATGATGGTAGGCAAGTCACTTAACGCCTATTTGCCTCAGTTGCTTATCTGTAAAATAGGAACACTCTGTAGAAGGAAATGGCAAAACATTCCATTATCTTTGCCAAGAAGATCCCATAAAAGGATTGAACAGCAAAAATGGAGTTAGCATTCCCTGACCACTTGATTCCTGAGTGTCTAAAGTTAGTCAGATCCCATGGGTCTTGCTCTACCATTGACTCATCAGGCACTATCTCTTCAAACATGTCAACAGCAGAGTAAGGTAGAAGCTGTATCTCCATTACAGTAGAATGGGCATTACCTGACAAAGATGGTGACAACAACAAAACATCAGGGATTCCTCTCCTGGGGAGGAATGGAAGATGGCAGGGTCATTACTTTAAGATGAATGGGAGAGCAGTACTTATTGATGGAGGTGCCTTTATCTTTTCTAGACATACTTGGTCATTGAGTGGTAGCCTCTTGGATATGCTTCTTAGGATCAGAGTGGGAGTTTCCCAGTTCAGGTCAGGGCACCATGGTCTATAAATAATGAAATTTAAAATTTTAAATGTTCGTCAGCTGGATTTTACATCAGTCAGGAACCCAGAAAGATTAAGTACGCTACAAAAGCACCAGCAAAACAAAAAAACAACTCAGTAGTTGCAGAGCTCATTAAAAAAAAAAATACTTCTAAGTGCAACCTCCTGGGGTCACTTTTTAAGCTTTATTGTGCCAACCACACATCTTACCAAGTCATGTCCCTTCTCCCTAGGATCACTTTTTCCATTCCTGCCCCAACTTCGTAACTAAATGACTAATCCTGTTCTTGGTCATTGTTCTACTAGAGTCCTCTAATCTATTCCACATTGGCGTCTACATTGTAGATATCTCATTCAGCTATCCAGATCATCTGTCCTAATAAATGTCAACTCAATAAATATCAACTGTCTCTTCAGTAAAGGCCCCTTTTCTAACGGGTGTCCTTCCCTTTAAGATTAACTTCTACTTCAAATTCATCAATTACTTTCATCTCCTAGGTTCACTCTCCCTACTTGACACTGGAATACTTTCAATCTTCTTCTGTACTATTTCTGAGCCTTCTCTACTGCCCTCAAACTAAATAATGTTCCTCTGTGAAAGCGTACTCTCCAACCTCTTTTAAGACTTCCTGATAACCCACTTTCTCAGAGATGAAGAGTCCTTCTGCTGATATATTATGCCATATAAGCAGGTGTTGGAATATACATGCTGACTTTCCTATCAGTAAATGGGAAATGGTCTTTTTGGGGAGATTTCACTTTCCTTCCCACCTGATTTTCTATTTAGTGAGAAGCAGCATTTAACCTACTTCATCCTTCTTGCCCTTGAAAATAAGATCAGGGAAAGTCTGGCTTTGCAAAAGATTTCATCTTACGGGCTTTTTCACTCATGAAGTTGGTCAGTGGTTTAAATGGGGCAATTGGCAAAAAGAGCTGAAATTCAAGGCCATTCTTCTCTTTTAGGATTCCCAGATTTTTTTTCAGAAAATGTTCAGAAGGAAAAGCCCACTGGAGTTTATTTCAGCAACATTTTAGCACTTGCTTGAAGTAGTTCCAGAGAAACCCCAACCCACCTAGGCAGGAATCCCAAGCATTGCTAAGTAAGTTGAGTTTGGGGCCTGGCCATTTAATACTCATGAGACCAGAAGCCAGAAGAGCAGGATAACCCACCTAGCAAACATTTGCTTCAGTTGTTTGAGCCACTCCCTCCTACCTTTTCTGGCCTTCTCCACCCCCAGAGCCAAAGAAGCTCCTGTGGATGAGAGAACCAGGTGATAAAGTAGGGCACCTGGCAGCTTCAGAACAAAAGGTAAGTGAAGGATGCTGGCACCTAACCAATCAATACCCTTTTCCAGGCAAACATACAGAGACCCATTTACCCAATCCAACAGATTTTTGCAGAATCCAACCACTCTGGGAGCTCCAGTGACTACATTTTATCCTCTGCTTGGCCCAGGCAAAACCAGAAGAGGTAAAAACAGGTAAAACTAGAATAAACTCCCAATTATCTAGGGGTTCCTGAGCTAGTCTCAGGGTAGGCCAGGCTGCATCATGAGGGTGAGGGTAAGGGCTACAGGGATGAGGGAACTCTTAGGTCTACAAGAATACTTCAAGGGCAGAATTGTGTTCCCTTCAGGAAGAGCTGAGAGTCCAAAGATGGAACCCTCAGGTGTGTCTGGGATGAGAAGGGGGGAAGTATTTTGGTGTTAGTGGTACAACTTACTATGGTCAATGGAAAACTAGGGACCTTACTTGTAAACTCTTTAGGGATTGTTTGGTTCTCAGTACTTAGTACTTTGTTTAGCTCTAGGACCTAAAGTACTTAGTAGGTGGATTTTTGGTAAATAATGGCTGATTTGATTCAGAGGCTAGCAAATTGCCTACACTGGGATGGGGTAGGGAAATAATCTGAACTGGACTCTTTGGCATAATTCAAAACTGTCTGAGGAGTGATCCCCACTTTTCCTTAGCCCTTTCTCTTAAGGTCACTCTATAACTTGCAACTTCCCCCACTAGACAGTGACTAGATAGGTCAAGAAAGAAAGGAAAGCTGAAGCAGTATTGGTACAATGGAGAGAATACAAATTCTAGAGCTAGGAGATCCTAATTCAAATCCTACCACTGATGCTGCTCACCAGTCTGATCTGGGGCAAGCGTCCCTCCGGTCTCAGGTTTCTCAGCTATAAAATAGACCTGACCTCTGAGGTCTTTTCCAGTCCTAAGTCAGAACTGTTTTTCAGTTCCGAGGAAGAGGTCTGCCAGGAAAGGAGATGAGCAAGATGAAGTTTCATGATGATTTGAATTCTAACTGTTCTTGTTGTCCTGCTGAAACTTATTCTGGACAATTGTTAAAAGACCTAGGCCCCATCTACAACCCTTACTGGCTAGCCACTGGCCCTAGGCAAGTCTCTTCTGAGTCAGTTTTCACATTTGTGAAAGAGGGAGATGTATCTCTACCCTGCCTAGGTCATAAATAAAGGCAGACAGACTAAGAATAGTGAACATTTATAGCATCTTACCCACATAGGTTGATATAGGTTTTTTTTTTATTATTATTACTATAAAGTAGAGAAAGGATAGGTCTCCCATTCTACCCTGTAGCAGACCAAAGAGTAGGACTCCATCACTCTTGCTTGATCAATATTGAAGGAATTGTTTCATCCAACAGAAAGAGCAACATGTGACTGTCAAAAGAAAAAGAGCCCATCTACAGAAAGGGAGACTTATGATAGCACAGGCAGAGAGGAAAGATGGGGATGAAATAGAAAAACCACCCAAGACTTTTCACTGCATCACAAGTACAACAGATTTTTTTTAAGGCCTTCTTCATAAAATGTAGTTTAAAGGTCTCAAATTTCATCTGATTCTGTTGATGTTTTTATGTCTGCTTAGCATGGCAAGAGAAAACCACAGATATCCAATTTATTCTAAATCTCAACAATATACCAGGGTTTCAGAGATATAGGCCCTCTTTCTTCATGAAATTGAATGAAGTGATGTTGGTTTTTAACAGCAATTACAGACTCTAACCAACAATGAAATATGAGAACAAAGCAAATTCAGTTACTTGATATTCTCAAACAACATGGCAGAACACACCTTACTTGCCTTTAATATTAGGTTTAAAAAACAAAAAGATCTTTATCAAGGGAAGAGTTGGCAGTCTATAGATCTAAAACAATAGTATGGCAGAGAAGGAACCAGCCACACTGAGTTTTGATCCAAACTCTACGCTAGCTGTGTGGCAGAGTACCAGAACCTCTCTGGAAGTTTCCACATCTGTAAAATGAAATATTTGGACTGGATGGTGGCCTCTCAAAGCCCTTCTAGATCTTAAGTTTATGATCTCTATAGAACTTAATGGAGTTTGCAAAATATTTTTACCACAGCATTATCCCCATTTTGCAGAGAAGGAAACTGAGGCTCAGAGAGGTGAGAGGACATAGGATTGGTATCTAGGATTTGATCCCAGATCTCCAATCGAGCAGTAGTGTTAAGCAAAGATGAGAACCTTAATATTATCTTACAGATGAGGGAAACTGAAGCTGTTCCAGGTAGAGTTCCAAAGTCTCCCAGATGGGAAGTAGTAGGTCCTTTGCCTCCAAAGCCAGTCATCTTCCTACTCCTAACTTCCTACTTCCTTTGACCATCCTTTCCATCAACACTGCCTTAAAAGGGGCTGGGGTAGGGAAATAATCTGAAGTGGACTCTTTGGCATAGTTCAAAAGCATCTGGAGAGTAATCCCCACTTTTCCTTAGCCCCCTCTCTTTAGGTCAGTCTGTAACTTGCAACTTCTCCCAGTAGATAGTGAATAGAGAGGAGATGAAGAAAAGATGAAGCAGTGTTGGTACAATGGAAAAAATATAACTTCTGGAGATAGGAGACCCTAATTCAAATCCTCTCCAACGGGGCAGTAGAGAGAAGCATCATCTGGGTCTCAGGCACTTCTTAGATCTCAAGACTTAATGATTAATAAAAAATGAAATCTATTTTAAAAAAGAGGCAGGTAGTTGGCATAGTGGATTGAATGCTGAGTATGGGGTCCTGAGTTCAAATCTAGCGCAGATATTTACTAGCTGGGTGATCCTGGGTAAGTCAGTTTCCTCCTCAGTAAAATGGGTTGGAAATGGCACACCATTTTTGCCATGACAACCACAAATGGGGTGATGGAAGATCTGGATACAACTGAAAAGACTGTGATAAAAAATTTGGAATTTTTTAAAACCTTCTTTTTGTGCTCCCCAGACACGTCATAAGGACAACCAATAGGTATTCCTCACTCAGTACCTTTTCAGGAGATGGATTTTCTAGAGAAAAAGAATAGAAAGAAACTTGTAGGAATAACCTCTGCTTATCCTTAAAACTTCAACAACAACAGAGAGAAATTGGGAAGGAGGAAATGGGAGAATATGAGCCAAGGTTTGAACCAATTAATTAATCCACAGCCATTCATGAAAACAGCAAGTCTGTGCTAGGCACTGGGGACATGAAAGGGGAAAGTGAAGCTATCTCTGCCTCTAAAAGCTTATAATCTTTGCAAAGGAGACATCATTTTTATCAATCCATCAATCAATCACCATTCTTTAAGCACTATGTGCTGGAACATATAGTTAAGACTAGCTATGTCCTACTGTCTACTCCATAGACATAATCCCTAACGTCCTTCAAAGCCCTGCTCCAGAACAGTCTTCTACTTGAAGCTTTTCCTAAACCCTCTTAGTGTCCCCACTTTGTGTGATCTCTCTCTCTCTCTCTCTCTCTGGTCTCTTTCCTTCTCTCTTTCTTTCTCTCTGTCTCTCTCCTCTCTTTCTCTCTGTCTCTCTGTCTCTGTCTCTCTCTCCCTCTTTGGTCTCTCTCCTTATCTCTGTCTTTCTCTCTATTTCTCTCTCTGTGTTTTGCTCTCCCTCCCTCCTTGAGTAATCAATCTCTACCAATGTATAAGTGGCATCATTAGGACCATGTAAGTGATGTAGCACATATGGTGCTAGGCTTGGAGTCAGGAAGATTAGTCAAATAAGGTTAGAGTTCAGATGTAGCCTCAGATACTTACTGGCTCTGTGATCCCGATTGCCTCAATTCCTCATCAATAACATGAGCTAGAAAAGGAAATGGCAAACCTTTTCTTTACCAAATGGCAAAAATATATCTTTACCTAGAAATCCCCAAAGGGGGTCATAAACAGTTAGAGACTACTGAACAAACAACATTATTAGCAGAGTAAAACTGAAAAAAATCAACAAGAAACATGAACTTTGGGGCTTCATGTAGAGTAGTAGAATGAATACTGGATCTAAATTCGAGAAATTGGGTTCAAATCCCCTATCTGAATCTTTCTGTGGGACCTTGGAGAACAACAATAAGAGCTAACATTTAGATAGCACCTACTATGTGCCAGGCATTGTGCTAAGGACTGTATGAACGTTATCTCTTTTGGTCCTTACAACACCCCTGGGAGGTGGATGCTATTATTATCTTCATTTTACAGATGAGGAAACTGAGATTAAGACACTTGCCCAGGTTCACACAGCTAAAAAGTGTCTTAGGTGGGATTTGAACTTAGGTCTTCTTGAATCTCGGACAGGTGTCCTATCCACCTACCTGCCATGGTAGGAGAAGTCATTTAATCTCTGAGCCTCAGTTTCTTAAACTGTAAAAGGAGAGATTTGGACTAGAGGATTTCTAACATCACTAATAGCTTTCCATCAATTATGTGACACTGTGGCAACATCTGCATCCATGAAATACCCCTTTCATGGCTGCAGGGAGCTGCATGGTTGCCTTCATTATATTTATTTGCTCAAGTCTTTCAGGGCCATCTCCCTTAACCTCAGTCTCTGACATACAAGGGTAATTAAATGTTAGATGATAGATATTAATAAAGGACTATTTATAAATTACTCTGGAATGACTTTCCTTGAAAATGGTGTCTTATAATGGGGGATATGGATTATGATTTCTTTAGTATGGGGAGCTCCCAGTGAGGAACCTCCTCTACCAATCTAGGTTGGCACCTTCTCTGAAACTTCAAGTGTTAGAGATTGAACTGATCACGAAGCGACACAGCCAGAATGAGTCTGAAGCAGCTCTTGAACCCAGGGCTTCCTGGCTCCAAAAACAACTCATTGGCCTCTATGCCATGCAGCCTCTTATGCCTTATAATAAATTCTGGAAAACAGAATCACATTGCCAGTTCTGCCAGATCTGCCCATGATTACAAAATGTCTATCATATCGGAGCGTTTCATCTCTTTCTGCCCACACGATAGATGTGCTTGATAAAGGTAGAACTGAATTTCCCTAAAAGCATTTTTCATACATTTTCTCACTGAGAAATCATTCTTGTAACAACTCAGTTAGGTAGATCCACAAATATAATTATCCCTGTTTTATAGATAAGGAAACTGAGACCCAGAGATATTAATAACAATAATGATAGCTACAATTTACCTAGCCCTGTCAGATTGGCAAAGCACTTTATATACATATGTGATCTCACTTAATCCTCACAGTGACTCCAGATAGTATTTGCTCTTGTTATTCCTACTTTACAAATGAGGAAACTGAGGCTGAGAGAGGCTTAGTGACTTACCCAGGATCATACAGCTAAGTGTCAGAGACAGGTTTTGAACTCAAAAATTCCTGAATCCAGGTCTAGAACTCTATAAACCTTGTGTGTAGACCTCTGTTCTGCTCCTGGCATTTTTCCTGGAGTTGTTGGGCAGCAAACACCATATTTACCATTCTTTGACCCTTTGTGAAGCCACACTGTCCCACAGGTGGATGACCATGAAATATCAGCCTATTAAAGAAGACTCTGGCAAGAATCTTTCTGGCAGTGACTAAGAGAGAAACCCCCTCCATCCCCCATGATTGTCATAGGGCAAACTATTTCCCTTACTTTACAGAGATGGACAATGGAAGCATCCTTGAAGTCTTGGGGGGAAATTTCCTCTTGCCACATAACCCAAAAGAATAAGCTATCCTGCTAGTAGGTCCTATAGAGTTTTCATTTTTTCTTGGCAGCTTCTGAATTTCTTCATCACTTTCACCAAACCAGTATTGATGTTTGCAAGTAATCTGCCCCAGATGAGTAAATGCAGTGCTATACACCAAATCTCTGAAAGTTGCCCGCTGCTTTCCTGCTCCACTGTTGCCAACCATGTATTGCTTCAGCTTTCCCTTTAACAACAAATGTTCATGCTCCAAGAAGTGCTCTAATCTATTGACATTAAATCTTCTTGTAGTCTTTTTGCCTTAGTGTTGCTGCTTTTGTTGATTGCAAATGTTTAACTTGGAGAGGATAAGTCTATGATTGGTCTAGCACTCTGCACGTATCACCTTCATCACTTCCACTTCCTGTCTGTCTCTTCTCCTTGCAATGGCAATCTATTAAAGGCTTAGAAGTTACATCCATGAAATTTTATTGTATTTAGGTAAATGAAAGTTGTGATGAGGTCATGAGATGCACAAGTCTGCTGTTTCCTACTTCTTTGTTTCCAAGTCTGATAGTCTGTGTTTATTGTGGTATTAAAGTCACTCAGAATTATAAGCTTGCCCTCTTTCAGCACATTGGTGATGAAGGTCTCCAGATCTTCATAAAATTTTTCTTTGACCTCATCAGGGTTTGTTATGGTGGGAACCTATACACTGACGATGGTGGCATGGTGCATTCCTGCAAGTGGAAATCACATTGTCATGAGCCTGTCATTCAATCTTTTGGGGAAGCATACAACTTATTGACTAGAATAATTTTGCTTGTGAAACTTATGCCAACATGGTGCTTCCCACAACTGCAGCCACTCTAAAAAACTGTCTATCCAGCTCCAACTTTGGTAAGTTGGTCTCATTTGCCAGCTTTGTTTCATTTAGGGCCTGCTGTGTTCTTTCTGAGTTCTTTTGCATCAAGAGCTGTTTATTTTTTCAGGTCTATTAGATTTCATGTTGTCCATAAGTGTGCAAAAGGTTCCATTTACCAATGGTGAGCAGATTCATCTTGGCAAAAGTTTGTGTATGTTTTTTTGTGTTTTGACCAAAGGGTGGGATTGTCACTTACAGCTGTAAGTAGGCCATGGTTAGGTTAGACGGAACAGACAATCCCTTTCCTTATGCTAGGAGGTGAGCAGTGCAGTCCTTTGAAAAGGCTGCTCAGAGACCCTGGATGCTGCTGAATTTCACTGCTGCTTCATTCCGGTGAGAAGATGACCCTATCGCCTGGGTTAGCTATATAGTAGGCTGTGTCTGCAGCAACCAGTGTATTCCCCACTACTGCTTATCATTTGTCTACTGAGGTAGGTAAAAATAATAAAATGGTATGGGTTATGACTTTTGACTTGGGCATAAATTGGATTTAAGTGAGGCAGAGTTGTGCAAAGTCATTGACCTCTCTCTTCCAGAGGTATCAAAGTCCAGCAGCAAGACAGAAGTCAAGATGACTGGCAGTGACTTGGGATGTAGTGGATGACCTTGGTATCTTCAATGTCTAACCAACCTGTAAGCACTCCACAGTGCCTGCTTTGGCTACCTTCATGGACCTTGGAACAAACTGTTCTCATCAGACCATTCCACTGAAGGAAATCTTCACATACTTGGGATAGACATTTCCCCTAACTCACCAACAGGTTTGAGATCCCTTGGTTACCCTAAACCTGGTTTTACTGATCTGCTCAAATGGCTTACTGGAGCGTGGTCACTGTGCAAAAAGCTGCAGCTTTTTGGAGACACAGGTGTGAGTTGGGTGAATCAGATGGACACCAAAGGTAGAATTTATTGTTGCTGTCCAGTCATTTCCAACTCTTCATGACCCCATTTGGGGATTTTTTTGGCAAAGATATTAGAATGGCTGTAGCACCAATTTACTGTTCATAGCACCTATGGCAGTCATGAATATGCTGGTGCAATTCTGAATTGCAAAATGCAACAGACTCTCTACATGGAAGACAGAACCAAAACTTTTATCCATACACCAGAAGGCCAAATCCATCATAATCTATACACAACAAAATTGCAGAGGACAACACAAGCCCCAAGTCTTCCCTCTGTTAGACTTCCCACAATCCAGCTCCATGGAACAAATCACAAGCAGGCTCTCTCACTTCCACTAGCTACCTTTCCCATCTCTGAATGCTCTCTGACTAACTTCCTCTCAGCTCTGCTCTAGCTCTGCTTCTTCCTACTCCACCCCTCCTGCTCTACCCTTTTCTGTTCCATGTGACTTAGACCCATGTGACTTAAGCAGGTCATAGAGGCCTATGAATGGATGGAAAATCTATTAATTAAGAAGCAAAATTACATTAACAATGAGCAAAAATGCATTATCAATACAGTGGCTTACCATTTCCTTCTGCTTATTTTACAGATGAGGAAACTGGGGCAAACTGGGTTAAGTGACTTGCTCAGGGACACACAACTAATAAGTACCTGAGGCCAGAGCTGTAGCCACTGTGCCACCTATCCGCTGCTCAAAAGGTAGGAAGCAGCCCTGAAAAGAGATAGCAGTGTTCACACCAGAAGTACCAGCCTTCCCCCAACATCCATATACCCCATAGGTATTTATGGACACACATAACCTCCTATACTACAGTGTACCTTCCTCAAGGGTAAGAACCCTTTTATATACTGCAAAATACCTAGTAAAGTAAATACCGTTGTACCTGGTGGCTGCTCAGTAATTATAATAAATGATTAAATGAATGACTAACTTACCACCAGCTTGGAAGGAGAGTATGTATCTCTTCGAGGAAATTTGTTTCAATAACTTCATCCCCAGGGTCTAAAGTTATAAAAAGCAGCACCAAATCAAGAGTAACTAATTCCTGGATCTTATAATTTCTTGTTACTATAAAGTAACAAGATAATAAACCAAGCATATGAAGAAGTAAAAAAGCCATCTTTTTTTTTTAAGGCAAGATATTAGATCTCCTACCATTATTTTTCCCCTTGAACATATATTCTCATACACACACACACACACACACACACACACACACATCATAAACTCAATATAAGTGTTTGCTTTTCCACATAACTTTCTTTGACTTTTTTTCTGCCTTGAAATTTACAATAATTCACAAGCTTCATCCCTTCCCAGGCCCACTTAGCAAACTTAAGGTCTTTTTCAACGTAAAGTACTATATTTCTTTTAGGTGTTCTGGTGCAGATATTGTAGATCTTGGCCGCCACTTTCCAGAGCCCTTGCTAAGTGAGGTTGCTTCTCTGTTCATGCTGTGTTCCTGTACCAAAGTTGGGTTGCTTATCTTCACTTTCAGAAAGGGCAGAGATGCTTAGGTGGGGATATGCAGGACTTTTCCAGTTCCTCTCCCTTTTCTGGGCACAGAGGAGTTCCTAACTCCCAGACAGCATGGGGCAGGTCAGAGAAGTTTAAGAAAGGTCTGTACAGCTAGATAAAACATTTATTAAGCTCTTACTATGTGCCAGACCCTGTGCGAAGCATTTCAGGATACAAATATAAACAAAATGACAATCTCTATCTTCAAAAAGCTTACATTCCAATTGGAGGATATAAAACATAAAGGTGAGTAGGGGAAAAGGGTGGCAAGGATGAGCACAGTAACAGTATGCTGATGTCTAGGAGGTGACATGGAGCCAGATCCAGGCAAGGTAAGGTCAGGTTCTCCAACCAGAGCCCTCTGCAGAGGGAGATGATGATGACAGCTGAAGTACAAGCAATGTGGAATGAGGATGCTTCTAATCAGCTTTGAAATATTTTCTTAAATACTTTCTCTAGAGAAAACAGGGTTTCTTTTCCTAGTTCTTAGTTCTAGGTCAATGGTGATTAGCAAAATCTTCATTTCTATTGACTAAAACATAACTAGTCAATGTACATTTGACTAATAGTCACAAAACCATTTGGGGGGCCAGTTTTCCCAGGCATCATTCCAAACTGCTCCTGACAGTTGCATGCAAATCAGCCTTAGGGATACAGATTGCTATAACCATCTTTAGCCTGGGAAAATGTCTTTTCTCCATGGTTGGCTTTCTTAGTATTTCTCCAATGTGTAGATCTCATATTTGCTGTTGATTTCACCTTTCAATTAGCAAAATTGTCAAAATAGAAAAGGAAAACAGGCCAAGAGAGATGATGTGACTGACCCAATTTCATACACCTAGTGTCAGAGTCAGTGGTTAGGTTCAGGATTATTGACTTTAAATCATGCTTTTCTACCTTCTTCAGTGTCTCCTTCCTCTATCTTCGCTGCCACAAAATTTAGCAAATAATTATACACTCTCTTGTATTTTTTTCTGTTGTTTCAAGATTAATGTCTTGCCTCATTGATTATCTATGAGATGTGAAGGCAAAGACAAGGTCCTATGCTATATATGCCAGTTGATTGATCAAGTGCTATTTCTTCTTCCAAAGGTTACATTTTCTTCTTAGCCCCACTTCCTTGACAATATAAGATGAGAAAAATGGGAAAACAGGAATATACCTAAGTATGTGCCAAAGGTCCCTAAGGATTAGAGGAATTTGACAGCATTTCATTATTTGGGATAATATCTTTCTGTGAACCCAGAGACTTGAGTAATAAACGATGTGTTATCTTAAGCTTAATAGATCTTGTCAAAATGCAGCTTTCCATTGACACTTAACCTTTTAAAAAAATGTTTTGAATAAAATTTTTAGTTGAACATTAACCAGATCTAAGAATAAATAATTGTTCTCTGAAGTAAGTCTAAAGAATAGGGGTGAAAGCCTGGGGTGTGGAAAGAATATTGAGCAAGCTGTCAGGAAACCCAGTTTCTAGTTCTCTGCCATTAATACTCCTTGTGGGACCTTGAGTCGCATATATATCATATACACATATTTACATGTATGTGATGGTTACTGTAGAATGTTAGAATTGCACTCTATCCTCATCCTTCATTTTATACATTAGGAAACAAGTCTAAAGACAAAAGTGATTTGGCAGAGCTCTTATATGGAACTTTTGTACCAGGTAGAGGTAGGGAGGTGGGAGATAGGGATAGAGAATACTATGCTATGGTGCAGAGACAGAAATTCCTGAAACATTAAATGCAAGAATACCACTGGAGGCAGCGCATACTCCAGCCCACTCTCCTGGAGCTTCTATTTTGACTAATGATTCTTGCTAAGCAGATGCTAAGCTCTGTTTTCTCTGTGGTGTTAAAGGATCTCAAGTGCCATCATAACCCTCTAAATTGGGTGCCCTCTACATTCAGTGCCTCAAGGCAAAGTCACCCCATCCAAATTGCTTTCAGCTCCAAGATCACACAGCTATTAAGAGCTTATTCTGTTCCCATCTACTCACCTGCTCTGGTAGGACTAGAAAGGACTATGGAATGAACTCTTTAAGTATACTTATGTAATAAATGGGACCCAAGAAAATGGAGTGACTTTTTCAAGCTTATGCAACTATTTAGTTTGACACATTGCCCCAGTACTAATACTTTGCTGTGTCTTCTAAAAATAATTTACTGCACATGGGATTTGATATTAATGGTCCTACCACTGATATTAATGGTGAATTGGGTACCTGTAAGAATTAAAGATAGGGAAATGTTCTACTCATCTTGCAAAGGCTTTGGAATCCCACTCACTACTATTTTTATACTTACATGTACAAAGGCTAATGGAATTGATATTCCTTGGCTATATAGTTCTTCCAACTCCTCTACCATTTCTGGGAACAGAGGGGTTCCTACCTCCGGGGCAGCATGAGGAGGGTCAGAGATGGTCAGGGTAAGAAAGTTCTTCTAGGCAGTAAGTAGCAATTCAAGGAAAGGTAGTTGTTTTTTCTTATATAGCTAGATAAAAACAAATGCTCCCTTTGGTTTTAATGAATTAAAGCTTAAAACTGGACTAAGATTTCAGGGGCATCCTGTGTGTAGTAAATAATGACAGAGAAACAATAATAGCTTATATTTATATACCATTTTATTACTATTTTTATTATAAATAGCACTCATTTGAAAGGAGCCAAGATAGTAGAGCAGATACAGCACCCCAGCCAACCTTTCTCAACCTGCTCTTCCAAATAACTTCAAAATAACATCTTGAATCAAATTTTGGAGAGGTAGACCCAACACAAGGTCACCACAAGACAACTTTGGAGATCAGCAAGGAGGTCTGTGAAGCCAGGTGGAAGGCCAGGCTATAGTATAACAGAGGCAGCACTAGTGGTAGGACTTGGAGGTGGTCTTGATCGAAGGAGCAGCAGCATCAGGAGCTCTCAGTTCAGACACCATAAGAGAGTCTTTTAATGTTGGCAAAGAATTGGAAATTTAGGGGATATACATCAATCTGGGGATGACTGAACAAGCTATAATATGTGATTGTGATGGAATACTAGTGTGCTACAAGAAATGACAAGCAGGATGCTTTCAGAAAAACCTGGAAAGATTTGCATGAACTGATGCAAAGTGAAGTGAGCAGAACTAGGAGAACATTATATACAATAACAACAATATTGTATGAGGATCAACTGTGAATGACTTAATTATTCTCAGAAATACAGTGATCTATGTCAACTCCAAACAGCTTATGATGAAAAATGCTATCTCCAGAGAATGAACTGATGGTGTCTGAATGCAGATCAAGCATGTTTTTTTGGTCATGTTTTACAACTTCATGAAAGTAAAAATATACTTTGCATGACTGCACATATATAATCTATAACAAATCGATTGCTTTCTCAATGGAGGAACAAAGAGAATTTGGAACTCAAAATTTAAAAAAATGAATGTTTAGAATTGTTTTTACATGCCATTGGGGGAAATATTAAATCATTTGAAAAGAAAGCATAAAAAAGCAGACTAGGTCAAATAGAAAAGAAAGAACTCCTTAATAAGTAGAATTGACTAATGGAAAAATAGGTACAAAAACTCACTAAAAAAATAAATCCTTAAAAATTAGAATTGGGCAAGGGGGATGTAATGACTCCATAAGATGTAGATAAATAAAAGTTAAAAGAATGGAAAATAGAAGAAAATGTGAAATATCTCATTGGAAAAACAACTGACCAGAGGGGCAGTGAGGATAGAGCACCTGTCCTGGAGTCAGGAGGACTTGACTTGAAATCCAGCCTCAGATACTTGACATTAACTAGTTGTGTGACCCTGGGCAAGTCACTTAACCCTGATTGCCTCACAAAGAAAGAAAAAGAAAAAAAGAAAAACGATTGATCTGGAAAATAGACCAAAGAGAGAGAATTTGGAGATTATTGGACTGTCAGAAAACCATGATCAAAAGACAACCTAGACAACAAACTGCAAAAAATTATAAAGGAAAAGTGCCCCAATGTCTTGGGTCCAGGGGGCAAAATAGATAGTGAAAACACATGCATCACCTACTGAAAGAGATCACAAAATGAAAACTTCCAGGAATGTTACAGCCAAATCCCAGGACTCCCAAGTCAAAGATAAAATATTGAGAGGAATCAGAAAGAAAAAATTTAAATATGAGCCACAGTCAAGATAATGCAAGATTTAGCAACTTTCACCTTAAAGGAATGGAGACCTTAGAATATAATATTCTGCAAAGCAAAGAAGCTAGGAATGCAGCCAACAATAATCTGCACAGCAAACATTAGTATAATCCTTCAGGGGAAAAAAGACTTTCAAACATTCCTGATGAAAAGACAAGAGCACAATGCAAACTCTGACATTCAAATACAAGACTCAAAAGAAGCATAAAAACCTAAACATGAAAAAGAAATCATAAGGGACTTAAAAGTTAAACTGTTTACATTGCTACATGGGAAGATGATACGTGAAACTCCTAAGAATTTATTGTTATGGCAGTTAGGAGTGTACATAGGCAGAGAGCATGTATATGAGTTGATTATGTTGAAATGAACTAAAAAAAATGAAGGGATGAGAAAGAAAGATGTATGAGGAGGTAGGAGAATGGAGAGGTGGAATGGGAAATTTTCTACATAAAGGGGGTGAGGATTAGCTTTTACATTGAAGAGGGGAATCAGGGTAAGATGGGAAATGATTGAACCTCACTCTCCTAAGTATTGGTTCAAAGAGGTTAATATATATATAATGTTTAACATACGCACTCAGACAGGTACAGAACTCCGTTTTCCCTAACAGAAAAGTAGGAGGGGAAAGGGATAAGAGAAAGGAGGAGGGTAATAAATGGGAGGGCCGATTAAGGGAGATACTGGTCAGAAGCAAAAGAGATTTTTGAGGAGAGATATGGGGGAGGGGGGAGAGAGAGGGAGAGAGGATAAACAGAAGAAAATAGAATAGAGGGAAATGCACAGTAATTATAACTGTGAATGCGAATGGCATAAACTTGCCCATTAAATGGATATAGATCTCAGAATGGATTAGAAACTAGAATCCAACAATATTCTGGTTATGAGAAAAGACATTTTAAAAATTTTCACATTAATCATGTTATAAAGAAATATTAGAACCAATGGAAGGAACCACACGAAAGAAGAAACAAAACAAAACAACAAAAGGAAAAAGAGCAAATAGTATGCTTCGATCTGTATTCAGACTCCATAGACTTTTTCTGGATGTGGATGGCACTATCCATCATGAGTCTTTTGGAACTGTCTTAGATCCTTGCATTGCTGAGAAGAGACAAGTCTATGAAAGTTAGTCATCACACAATGTGGATGTTACTGTGTACAGTGTTCTCCCGGTTCTGCTCACTTCACTCAGCATCAGTTCATTTAAATCTTTCCAGGTTTTTCTGGGATCTGCCTGCCCATCATTTCTTACAGCACAATAGTATTCCATCACATTTATATACCACAACTTGTTCAGTCATTCCCTAGTTGATGGACATCCCCTTAGTTTCCAGTTCTTGGCCACCACAAAAAGAGCTGCTATAAATACTTTTGCACATGTGGGTCCATTTCCCATTTTTGTGATCTGTTTGGGATACAGACCTAGAAGTTAAGTATCACTGGGTCAAAGGGCATGCAAAATTTTATAGCCTTTTGTGCATAATTCCAAATTGCTCTCCAGAATGCTTGGATCAGTTCACAACTCCACCAGAAAACAATGCCTCACATCTTCTCCAACATTTATCATTTTTCTGTTTTGTCATGTTAGCCAATCTGATAGGTGTGATGTGGTACCTCAGGGTTGTTTTGATTTGCATTTCTCTAATCAATAGTGATTTAGAACATTTTTTAATATGACTATAGGTAGCTTTAATTTCTTCATCTGAAAACTGCCTGTTCATATCCTTTGACCATTTATCAATTGGGGATCAAATATTTTTGAGGCAATTGGGCTTAAGTGACTTGGTCACACAACTAGTAACTGTCTGAGGCCAGATTTGAATTCAGATCCTTCTGACTCCAGGGTTGGTGCTCTATCCAGTGTACTACCTATCTGACCCCAAAGGGGCTGTTATTTCAAAGGTTTCTGGTGAATATTTGGGGTAAGATCAAAAATCCCCAAAAGAATTTTTTAGGACATACTTTTTTCTATGTCCTCTACTTTGTACTTTAGTTATTTGGGAATGCACTACATCCTCATACTTCTTGGGTCAAGGAGGAGAGATTGGGGGCCCTAGAAAATGCTGATACTTGTGCAAACCGGAGTCTGAGCAAAGCCCTACTGATAAACTCTCCATGGAAGCCGTCAATAATATAGACAAATGAGCTTGGCAAATAGTACCTTTGACAATCACCTGATTGTGAGTTTTGGCTTTTGAGGAATTTGGGCTCTAGGTCAATAATCAGGAGATCATTCCTAATAGTCACCTTTGTATCTCACTGGTCTCTTCCCCCTCTCCCCAACTAGGATTATAGGGATCATCTCTCTGGCCCTGTCACCATTTGGCTTGTATTCTATGTGACTCTAGGTCTGTTGGGTTGGTGGCAAAAGCCCATGGCTCTCTCCACTTCCTCACAGTTACTTTAAAATAATCAGATTTTCTAGTCTTTTCAAGGCAAGTCCTTCTCCCTAACTTCCCCATGTTCTAAACTCTAGACATTCCTTTCCCTTCCTTGAAAGCTTCCCCATTGTCCACTTTTCTGTATGTCCTTTAAGGGCTCTCTGACTATTATGATGTCTTTCTTGAAATTACAAATTCTTCAAGGACAAATATGTGCCTAGTTACTTGTGAAAAGAATCATCTTGTCCTTGCTGGTACCATAACAACTGGTTGCCTTAATGGTTAGTTCTGAAGTCCCAAACTACGACTGAGGAAACAAAGGAAAAGACAGCACAAGCCAAGGTGGCTCCTGATATAAGATGGCTACTTTGTCCAGATAGTCTGGAATCTAAGGGCCCTGCCTCCAGGGCAAGCTGAGAAAATGGTGGACTCTGGTAGGAGTAGCAGTGCTTGCCAATCCAGCATTCTCATATTGCCAAGGCTCACTCCTTGACTTTCACAACCTACAACCAATTGTCTAGGCTCTTTTGGGCTCCACTTTCCAAGTCCTTATTCTTCCTTAAGCCATTTCCTCCTAAAGCTAAAACCTCTCTGCTTCCCTCATATGGCTGAGTAGTGCTAACACCAATTGATCACTCTATGTGCCCCATCTCACTAAACTTCTGGGAAGAGAGAGCCTTAGATACATAGCATTTGCCAGAGTTGATATTTATATAGCATTTAAAAAGTTTGGGGAAGCCCTTTCTCATTCTTTTCTTAAGAGAACCCTAGGGATAAGTACTAAGAGTATTCAGCACTCCTTCTACTACCCCACAGTTGAGCAGCCAGGGAGGAATGGGGCTACCCAAAGGGAGATGCCCCCTGCCAAGAGAGGTGGAAGAATCTTCTAATCTCAGCAGAAATAGGCTGGTGCCAGAGAACCTTTGAGCCTCTTTGATTAACCCTAGCCAAATGAGAGAGCATAATTTACGTTCTGACAATAAAATGTATGCTCCCTATGCTGTACAAGAGCCAGCCACCCAGGCTAGACTGGCAAGTGTGACTTACTCACAAACTTATTTTCTGATGGCAAAATTGATACTTAATAACACACTCCTCTGTATTAATTAGTGTGGACTGCAGAAGAAAAGGATAATTAGGAGTTTCCAAAAGGCTGGGTTTTCATTTGCATCCCAGCCCTTGCCAACCTCTGTACCATCATCTATCAGATTCCACTTCCATTTTGAAATCAGTCACATGATGCTTGTCAGGGTACTGACTAATTAAATGGCATCTCCATGCTTTCTAGTTTGGGCTGATGGCAGCTCTTTGACCTAACTCCTTAACCTGGAAATATTCAATTGGAAAGAAAAGGGCAAGAAATAGTGCCTTCTAATAATTATTATGTGGATTAATTTCAGGCTTCCAGATCCAGGAACTGGAATAAGAAAAATATAGGATCTCGCAGGGTGGACCCTAACTCTAGCCCTGAGAATCTTGCTCAGACTCTGGACAGGATACCTGATCTGACACTTATTTCTGCTAATTGGGGAGGGGCTCTTATGAACAAGAAGGATTTTGAAGAGTTTTTAAAGATAAGAAGAAAATGTTAGAGGAAATTAAAGTAACCATTCCGGAATCTTCAAAAATGCATCCCCTTTGGGTTTGAATATCTTTTATTATTTCTTTCTTTCTAAAAATATGAGAATCACATCAGGTACACAGATCACATGAATAATCCAAGTGGAAAAAAAAGCATATAAAGTGCAAAAGGGATCAATAAGGTGCTTTAACATATATATTTACAGTGTGGTGTGGACAAATTGAAAAGATATTGCAAAATATACACTTTTTTGCTTATATTGTCTTTTTATATGCATATATTTCATAGATAAATACTTTCTTATTTCCAAGGGTGTGTAATATAAAACCAGAATCATACAAGTTATTTTCTACATAACATGAAAAAGCTATACAATTCAGTGACTATACATATAGACTATATTGGTATATGTTTAGGAAGAGTTATATACATAGTGGAAGGTCAGGGGAAGGCTCCATATGACCCCAAATGGGGTGACATGGGATTAGGGAAATGGGTTAATTGTTCTTCCTCCCCATCTTATATTCCCTTTTTCTATGTACTCTTTGGATCTGGGAAATTATTGGTAGAGCTCAGTTAAGTGAGATGAGAGGAAAGAAATGTGTGTGGCTGGCAGAAAGACAAGTGAAGTTGTTCATCCTTAGAAGAATGGCCCATGAAAGGGCAAAGAGAGACCATCAGAGAGGCTAGAATGTACAGGCTTCCTCACCCCACCCACGTGCACACACACATACATCAAAAGGGGCTTTGGGACCCAGGCTGACTGGTCAATTCAGCCTTCTGGATTACCCTCTGGGGATGCTGACTGGCTCAAGCCTTTCCAGTTACATGCTCACCAAGTAGCCCCTTTGAAGAAGCAGGAGCTTAGGGGGACAAAGAGGACAGCAAATGGAAATGGACAAAGCTCATTGGTGGCAAATGAAAGAAAATTGGGAAAGAGTTTCCAGACTAGTCTTTAACAGGTGATCTTAAAGCTGAAGGCTGACAAGGTGCTTTTGTCTAGCCAGACTATCATTCTTTGAGGATGCAGAAGAAACTAGGCATGGTCTGTCTGAGGAGGGTCATGCTTCTGAAGTCCCCATTTTCCCTAGGGCAGGGCCACTGCCACTCTACCTCCTCTCAGCAGGTCTGGCAGGTTTCCTTTTCTGTGAAAGGGACAGAAAGATGCAAGGACCCAGAAAGAAGAGGGCTCACAGCAAGACCATTCACCTGTTAAAAGGCCAGGGGGCTGGTCCACTGGCTAGTCCCTCTGGATCAGACAAGACACAGCTCTCAAGGCACCTGGGGCCTCCTGGAGGGTCCTCTCAGGATGGTCCTCTGATCCTGCAGGCAGCCCAGTTCATTCCATTCCCCCTCCCACTGAGGGTGAAACAAACTTCACCACATGACTCACAAACCACTAACTGGGGTTGGCAGAAAAAAGCTTAGCCCACAAAATATCAAGGCCAATTTTCACAGCCAGGGTTTGAGAGACTGGCAATAGCCTAAGATGGACAGAGGACTGGATCTTTGCTAACCACAGAGAGTTTGTCATAACCTGCCCCACCTCCTCATGACAGATGAGGCCCTTAGACTATCTGAGGGGGAACAGTTCTTTGCACAGACCTTTGTGAGTCTGGCTTTCTGGAGTATTCCACATTTAAAATGAGCCATGGCAGAAGTCTGAGCTGCTGCTTACATAGAAGCTGCTGACCAACTAGCAACTCAAGTGCTCACTGCCCTGGGAACATTACTACCTTAGTATTCTCCCAGGAGTAAGAGATCCACATACACGTCTGCAACCTTTTTTTGCTTCTTAATTCAATTGCTATCCTTCAGAAATACCTTTTGAATGTTCTAGAAATTGCCTGACTCTGGCCAGGTTATAGACTGCCCAGGAGAAACTGTGGAGACTATAAAGGGGGAGGACAGGAAAGAGGGGACATGAGCATATACAGTAGTTCTACCTCACTAAAATGTATCTTTGGTGTTGGGCATCATGCCTGTAGAGACAGCCCAAACCTAGCTAACTAACCAGAGAAGCTGCCGCAGCACATGCTGCTGACCACCAGCAGTTTCTCCTGGGCATGGAAAGGGTGTCCATGTGGTTTGCTATAGATACAACTCAGCTCTTAACCTACTCCTTCCTGCAGGTCTCTATGTGGCAAGGAATGGAGGGGCATGCGACTTAATAGGACTGTTCTGAGCGGTATACGTCACTGGCTGGCATCTTCTCTACCCAGGCCTGCCCTGCCTCCAAGCTTTGTGGAACCAGGGAAGTACCCATTTCCTATTTACAGTCACATCATTCCTGGGAAGAGCCATGTGCCTTACCAACCAAAGTCATACGTATTTAAAAATAAAATAAAAGCATAACTTCTATATGGAATGGAATTCTTTCCTCAAGGATTTTCCTTCTGAAAACTGTTTAGGGCTTTAAACCAAGTCATGTTAGTCAGTGGCTCTAGTGTATCTGGAGAAAGTATAAATAACTGGCCTAGACAGGATTCATCTCGCAAAATCCCTATGGTTCTTGTCCCAGACCTTTTAGAGTATCAGAAATCATGTGAGAGAATTGTGGCCCTGGTAAAGATGGTGATTTGATCATTGTTTCTGTCAATGGTGAGCCAGCCTTAACTTCCAATGCTTGGGGTTCTGGGATGGAGGGCAGGAATAGCAAATTCCTATGGCTCCATTTTCCCAATGGATAACTAACCATCTGACCCTACCCTTCCCATGCTTCAAGGGAGGAAGGGCAGGTAGAACAAGAAATAATCCATCTTTTCTCCTGATCTCCAATCACCATCTTACTATAAAGCCGTGCTGCTAGAGAAGGTCTTTAGGTCTTGGCCCTCCTGCTGAATCTCCTTCGTGATGACTGCCACATTCTCATATACCTCAGAAACCTTGATGGGGATTTCCTTGACGTTCTCCTCATCCTCAAACAGATCACAGCACTTACTGCAGCGGCAGCACCTAGGGCATCCACATAGCAGGCAGCACGTCCGACAGCAGACACGGCAGCAGACACGACAACACCAGCAGCAGGGCAGCTGGCAGCAATTGCCCGTAAGGAGAGACACCAGCCCATCCCAGGGCTGAAGAGAGCGCATCCACAGGGGCAAGAAGTCCCAGGTTTGAAGCTTTTTAGGGAGAATTTGAGGACAGCGGTCTTGGAGGACCCGCATCACCAGCACCACAAACAACAGAAAGAGGATGGGTGCCCCTACCCCCACCAACACAGGCCAACCTGCCAGGGAGAGGCCAAAGATGATCAGTGGTAATAGGAAAAAGCAGACAATCAGGTAGAAGATGGCGAACCAACGGTAGGTGGCTGTGATATTTCCTAGGCCCTTGGCAAGACGGATCGGCAGGCGTGTGAATGGGATTGGGTACCACAGAAGGATTCCAGAGATGTTGAAAAAGAAATGACACAGGGCAATCTGAAATCAAAATGATAAGATAAGATGAAAATTCATCTAGCAGACACACACAGGGAGCCAATCAGGGAGAGTGAAGGGAAGTCAAAGACAAGTGGCAATGAGAAGGGAAGGGAAAGTTCAATGGGGTCACAGAAACCATCATCACAAATACTTTCATTGTGGGTTCATGAATTTAAGAGCCAGAAGGGACAGCAGAGGCATCTAGTCCAGTCTATTCAGTTTTGCAAGAATACAGAGCAGCAGGAGATGAATAATTGTTACATATTAGGTGTGACCTAGAGAGCACGGGGCCTGAAGTCAGGAACACTTGAGTTAGAAGCTTGCCTTGACCTCCCTTTGCTCATCTGTGAAGACAACAACAGAGCCCTTCCTTCACTGGCTTATTGTGAACATCCAGAGACATCATTATGTAAAGTGCTTTGGAAACTTTAAGGCACTCTGCCAATGAGAGTACTCCTGATGATGTCAAGAGAAGAACAATGCATGTGGGAGTCTGAAGACCTAGCTACAATTTAAATCAATTAGCATTGATTTAGGGCCTCCTACTGCAGAGCACTATGTTTGAGACACGGAAAAGTACCTGGCCCCAATAAGCTTCCATTCTGCTCCTATTCTGCACTGGCTGTGCCACTTACTACCTGCATGACCTCCACCTTCAGCAAAAAGCTCTTGCCTACAAAAGCATGACTAGATGATCTCAAAGTTCCCTTCCAGCACTTAAATCCTATGGAAATGGCCTCTTTGCAAATGGGCATGCAGGAAGGAGCTAAGTGCGATGAAGAGCTTGAGTCCTAGCTTACAAACAAAAGAAAATGGATATTTTAAGCCACTTTTGCTGAGTTCCAAACCAGTAATTTCAAAAGTAATTTAGTTAATTAAAAACATTGCTCCAAATGGAATTAAGTATCAGTGAGTTAAAAAGCAATGAAATTAATAAAAAAAATTACTGCATTCCAGAACCCATGAGACTTTTATTGTAATTATTTTCAAAATCAGTTCTGGAATTCATTGTTTTACAAAATTCATTTCATTGTCTTATTATGCTTTGAATCAAGTTCTACTCCTGAACCTGCTACCCACCCTCCTTTGTCATCTTTCTCCTACTTGCCAGGTGCACTTTCTCTCCCTTGCCAGAGAGAGGAGGGGAGGAAGAGGAGAAGGCAGGTACCTAGTGAGGCAATATTCACACTGGAGATGGTTAAGGGCACCCCCATCCTGGCCTTGTCTAGGCTGCAGATCTCAGCTTTGACCCCCTCCCTCTCTCCTGCCTTCCAAAGGATCAGTCCCTAAATCCTCCTGCGGCATCTCTTGTATGCATCCCCTCTTTTCCATTCCTGATGATACCACCAGATCTTCATTTTTTGTAGCCTGGACTTGAAATAAGGTGGAAAATAATGCTGCTTTTCCTCTGATTAATACTATTTGTGTGATATTGGGTAAGTCACTTAATCTCAAGTTCCTCATCTACAAATTGAGTGGGAATTGGGCTGGATGACTTCTGAAAAACCTTCCATCTCTAGACTTATGACCTAGGCCTGTTTCAAAAGCCTTCCCCTGGCTGGTCCCTTGGCTCTGATACATCCTACACACACACACACACACACACACACACACACACACACACACACACACGTTTTCTAAATCAAAGCTCTGATGATGTCCTACCCTTAAATCCAATACCTCTTTCCTTCCCAATGTTTGAAAGGTAAAAACCAAACTCCTTGGTTCAGCTTTCAAGGTCCTCTAGAACCTGATCATCTGCCATTTTCCAGGATTATCTCCTGTTGCTTAAAAGAGATGCTATCTATAAAAGTCCTATTGTCATGAGCAATGTTATTACTGCCCCTACCATTATCATTCATTCCAGTGAAACTGGATCTTCAAAAATGCTTGTTCACTTGACAGTCTCTGGGACCTTGGTTCACATCCTTCCCCCTCTCAGAAGACTTTTCCTCCTGCTCTCTACCCAAACACATCCTCAGCATCCTTCAAAGAAGAGACTTCTCTTCCCCCCATGAAACCAACAGTCACCTCTCCCTCCTCTGAACACAGAAAAACCATGGATCTGTACCACTCACTGAGCAAGTAACAGAGCTGGGATTCAAACTCAGGTCTTCTGACGCTAAAGTCAGAAGCTCTTCCTGCCATATCACCTTTTCTGACTAATAGGAGAGCAGAAAAGAGGAAGTTATCCATGCTTTTTTCAATCATTTTATGTGGGGGACAGGGGAGAAGGTAGGGGATGGGGAGTAACTAACTGTTCATCATATTAATTTGTTTATTATAGATAGAAGTTAGAGATAGTTAAAATATCAAAAATGGTTGGATTAGCTCACAATTTCACCGACAATGAATTAGTGTCACAAATTTTCCACATCCCCTCTAACATTTGTCACTTTCTACTTCAATCATTTTAGCCTATCTGATAGGTGTAAAACAATATCATAAGGTTGTTTTAATTTGTATTTCTATAATCAATAATGATTTAGAGTATTTTATATGACTATATATTGTTTTGATCTCTTCAATGGAAAACTGCCTTTTCCTATCATTTGACTATTAAACAGTTGGGGAATGACTCATATTCTTAGTGATTTGACAATGTTCTTTATACACTTGGCATATGAAAAACTATAATAATGTTTTCCTATTTTTTTTACTTTATCTGAAAAACTATAATAATGTTTTCCTATTTTTTTTTACTTTCCTTCTGATCTTGGCTATATTTGTTTTACTTGTACACTATATTTTAAATTTGATGTAATCAAAAATATTCACTTTATACCTAACATTGCTCTCTGTATTTATATATCCGGTCATTGTTTAAAAAGTCTAGCTTCTGAGAACAATAGCTAGGGAGTTTTCTCGGTCACAGGTCACCATTCTGAGGCAGGTAAGAGCTTATAAAGTATGTGATAAGAAATTGGAAAGATTTAGTAGTAAGCTAAGAAAAGAGAGCTTAATTGAAAAAGGCAATGAATCGCAACTGTGCATCCTGACCTGGAGTGAACTTTGTAAAGTATTTCCAGGGCTAGCTAAGGCAGCCAGGATGGCAGTGGTGGTGGTACCGATGTTGGAGCCCAAGGTTAAAGGGTAGGCTCTCTCAAGGCTGATCACACCGAGGCCTAAGGGGAAAAAAGAGACGTTGGATTCCATCCAGGGCGGGAATGACTGAGTATGGCATTACCATATGTAAAAATGGAGAAAAGGGAAAGAGGAGGAAGGGAAGACTTACCAACAAGAGGAGTGATTGCAGAGGTGAACACAGAGCTACTCTGCACAATAAAGGTCATTCCCGCTCCAACAAGGATGGCAAGGTAGCCTGCCAGCCAGGTAAAAGGGAAGGGGAAATCTGGGAAACAGGAGAAGACAAAAGCACCATTTCTACAATTGTCCCGGTCAGCCTTTCATATCCCATACAACACATCACTCTAAGGTTAATTCAGAAACGGTCATTTTACTAAAATTCATTATAAACCTGAGCAAAAATAGTTCCCAAGGTAATTAAAGGCAGTCAGCAAGGAATGGGGGTCTCTGGAGCTCCCTGCCGCATCCTAACAAGTACATTTATTCCCTTCTTTTCTCAAATAAGATAATATTTGTAAAAAAAAAAACACTAAGCACAGTCCCTAGCACATAGTAGGCATTATGAAAATGCCCTCAGGGGAGGGAACTCCCTCTCCCAATGCAGGTTGGCAGATTGTCAGTAACAAAAGTCTTAAAGAGTCACCCAGAGCTCTGAGGGCTCTCCAAGACTGGCTCATAACGCAAATTTAAAAGCAAAGAGACAACATGGATTCCCAGGATTGTTGATCGGGAAGGAAAGAACCCAAGTGGAGACCAGCGTCATGTGGAGTTCTTGTCTGCAGACAGATGGCCCAGTGTGGACCTCAGGGAGCACAGTGAGAGAACCAGCGAGTCTCTTTTGTCCTAAGGACTCTGCCCACAGAAAGGCCCAGGGACAGTGGAAGGTTACCTGTGTTAATGGTCTTCTTAATCACTGAAGCCACTTGTCCCTTGAGCACAGAGTTTAGGACCTTGACGATCAAGATTAAACAGGTGCACAGGACCAGCAAGGACAGGGCCAGGAGAATGAGGCCGATGCCCAGATCTGAGAGATGGACGTCCACAAAGGCATGTGTGCCTGTAGGAAGGAGAGGAGCCACTCAGCATCACCTTTCTCTTCCTCCTCATCACTTAGCCTGGGTACATAGTGTTCTACCCACCACCATGCCTTGTATAAAGTGAGCCTCATTGAGCACAGGTTTATACAAACCTCAAAAAATATGTAAGTTAAATCCAAATAACATTGAGCCCCAGGACCTGCTTTAGAGTGAGGGTCCCCAACCTTTTTTAAGAAGCCATTTTTGATCCCCAAAAAGTCTTGAAACCTTGAGTGTGTGAAGGTGTGTTGACAGTTAAGTAGTCCCTGGACACCCAGTAACCAACTGGAAAGACTCTTGATTCTGCTATGATCTCTGACAGTGGGCAGGTTCCTCCCCCTACCTGGGTGTGGGGTCTCCTGCCATGTAAAATGTGAGGGTTGGACTCAAGGACCTCAAGGGATCCTTCCTGCTCCAACAGAATCATCTTGGCACCAAAGCTGGCATTGTCCCCTTCCCAGGAATGGGATTTACCTGAGTCTGTATTACTTACTTGCTGCTTGAGTTTAATTGTACAGAAAATATAATGAAGTGCTTTGTAAACTGCTATAAAACATAATAATAACAACAGCTGATATTTACATGGTGCTTGAAGGTCTGCAAAGGGCTTTACATATTCATTATCATTTGATCATCACGACAACCCTAGAAGGTAGTTGCTATATCATCCCCATTTTACAGATAAGGAAATTGAGGCAGATAACAGGTGACCAATTTGCTCAGGCTTACTCAGATAGAGTCTCTGGGGCTGGATTTGGACCAGATCTGCCTGACTCTGGGTTCAGAGCACTAGCCAGTGCACCACTGTGAGGAGGACATTGTTAGAACTGATGTTTGAGCTGCAATTCCTAAATTACCTTCTAGTAGTAAACCACAGACCTTTAGGCAGGTAGAGGTAGGTAGGTACTCCCCAAAGCCATTATAAAATATTGGGTCTGGATTTCTTTCCACTATACCATTATGAGGAGAACACAGAATTGACAGAACCATGTGGAGAATAGGGCTAGAAACTCCTCTTTCACCCAGCAGACTTTCCAGCACATTTCCTACTCACACTTTGCAATGTTCTCTTCATACGTTGTGTTCATGAGGGTCCAGGTCATGTTCCCATCTGTCCAGCAGAGAGTGGGAGAGGTACAATTTTCTGGTGAGGGAACAGTAACGTTGCTTAAAGTCTAGATGACACAATACAGGGAGGAAAAAACCAGTTACTAAGAATGGTATTTTGTGAAGATGCAATTTATAATACTGAAAATACAAACCCCACTGGTCACTGAATCCCCACTTTCCCCTCTTCTCTACCTCACCTTCCCCATAATCCCCAGAGAAGACCTTCAGCCTTTGTGCTGGGTCTGTGAGCACTGGCTAAGCAGACAGAACATCTGGATTACTTTTGAAGGTCAAGTGAGTTGCTCTCAGACTGAGCACCGTGACCCCAGAATGGGGACTTGGCCAACCAATTGCTTATTTGCTTTAATAAGCAGTCTTGTTCTGCCCCATAGACTGAGGAATAACTAGGGCAGGGTGACTAGAGCTTTGGTCTAGGGAGCTCAATTCATAGAAAACCAACAACACTTGCAGCCCCTCAACACCACGGGAGGAACAGAGAGGTCTCAATCCCCATCTGGGTCCTTTGAATCATTTTCTGATACTTACCACATTTTTAAAAGTTTGACACCAAATCTTTACCAGGCTCTTGTTTTTTGCTGCCTCATTTCCTGTAGCAATTTCATTGATGACTTTTTTATCCAGCTGGGGAAAGCAACAGACATGAGGAAGAGTTAGCCTGTTCCTCAGCTATGATTTGTGAGTGCAGAGTTAATTAGTTACTGTCCTAGGGGCTCTAGTGTTCAGAGGAGAAAACCAGGATGTGAGCAAAAGGGAGACACAGATGGGCCCCATTTCCAGAGGCCTACACCTACACATATGACCTTGTGTCATCTTATCATGACCAAGGTCAGGCCAGATAAACCCTTTGGCCCTGTTCCAGGGGGTGCAGTAGACCATTGAAGCCAATGAGGATCTCTTTTGTCACTGTACCCCCCAATGTCTGGTCCATGGTAGGGGATTAATAAATGCTGGTTGGTTATGAGGTATCCCCTAAGAAAGAGCTCCTCTTTGGCCAGAGGACTGCAAAGTATGTGCAGAATTGAAATGTTTTTACTAGAGATTGGTACATCACACTGATCTAAAGGGTAATAAATACAATGATGTCCCCAACATCTAAAAAAGAGTCATCTGGCACAAAGTGGCAGAATGGTTGAGTCTAATTTTGGCCAGCGTGGAGGTGAGGAATGTATCTCTACCAGTGTAGGGCTCCAAGCACCCCAGTGCTTTCTGCTTAGCGCCACTCCCCTAAGCAATGAAGTGAGAGAATCACAGTAAGTAGGAGAAACATCCAACTAGCACTTCATAGTGGAGGAGAATTGTTCACTCCCCTTCCAAGGGAACCAAGTTCACCACTGGTGCCATTTTGCCTTAAATTTAAAAATCAGAGTGATGCCTACCTGGATGATGAGTTTTGTGAAAGGATCTGTGATGACTTTCAGGAGTTCAGGTGCATCATCTCCACTCTTGATATGAAAGGATTTCACTATGACATTGGTGAGGTGGTAGAGGTAGCCTGTGATCGCCTCCACAGGTAGCAGAACCAGCACTGACAACCAGTTAAAAAAATCATGGACGGTAGCTCCTGCAAATGCTCTAAAAGAAAGAGAAATACCAAAGCACTTAATACTATGGTACTGTGTTGTCACTCTCATTAAGTTACTTACTCTGTGCCAAAGGAGAAAACAGGGCATAAATGTCATGAGATGGATTTGAACCTTAGAAAGACTTGGTTTCAAGTCTCCTTCTAGTTAGAGAACCATGGCCTCTCCTGGAGTTACCAAGAAGCAACAACACTGGCCAGGTTTCCACTTCAGAAGTTTCCTCACATCAGTGAAACCATAGATCCAGTTGCCCCCCCTCCCCCCCTACAAGTGGACAGAGCATGAGAAGGTAAAAGACTGCATTGTCTACACACATCACCATATTACCATCTGAGTTCCCTTGCCATATTGGCGAGATGGATAGACTACTGTACCTGGAATCAGGAAGACATGAGTTTAAATCTCATTTCAGAAGCTTAGTGGCTATGTAATCCTGCCCAAATCACATACCCTCTGTTTGGCTCAGTTCCCTCAACTATAAAGGGTGAATAATAACAGGCCCTGCCCCCCAGGGTTGCCGTGAGGATTAAACCAGACAATATTTATAATGCTTTGCCAATTGTAAGCCTCCACGTAAAGGCTAGCTATTATTATATATCATTACACATAAAATCATATATTACACAGTTATTACAAAGAGAGGTAGCTAAGTGACACCATGAATAGCATGCTGGGCCTGAAGTCAGGAAGACCAGACTTCAAATCCAGTCTTAGACACTAGCTATGCCTCCATGACCAAGTCACTTAACCCATGTCTGCCTTGGTTTCCTCTGCTATAAAAAAATGGGGATAATAAGAACCCTCCTTTCACAGGGTTGTTGAGAGGATCCAATGAGGTACATGTGTAAAATGGATAATAGCACAGTGCCTGGTACATAGTAGGTGCGTAATAAATACTTGTTCCACTCCATTCCACTATTATTTCTGTGAAACATGGGAACTGTATGAAAACTCCCTACTGTAAAGAAGCATGTCATGAAAATGTTCTTCCTTCCAGTTAAAAGTGTCTCCTCTATGACCAGCTTGGATTTACTGGGATAGATGAAGCAGTGGTTATCGTGTTCACTCAAATATTTGTTGGACATTTACCCTGCAGGATCTGGTCCTGACGTATTTGTGATTCACAGACTGAAGCAGAGCATCAGTCGGGGGTTAAATATGGGTGGGCCCAATGGCGCAGAATGGCCAAAGGATGTGTGTACCCAGCGAGGCCCTTCTCCTGACTTGCTTCCATTGACTGAGACAGTGGACGGCATTTACCATCAAGGAACAGTGCCACTTCTCAACACGAACTCCCATCTGAGTTTCTCTATCTGGATCTGTCCTTGAGTACAATACCCTGATCATACTCAACAAGAAAGGAAAAAATGATGGGATCATCACTTCTTACTTGCTCTGAGCCCCTTACAGGAGTCAGTAAAACCTGAAAACCAGTTCAGAAAATAAAATGCTGGTGATATTCCCTTCACTAGGGAGACAAAGACTGCCTTTGTCTGTTATTCAGCAGCAGCACCCCGAAAGACCTATCACCTATTACCAGACCATACTCCTAGAATGTGCTTTGCTTTTTATGAGTCTAGAAGGACAAAATGTAAGAGAATACATTGTGCCAAAAATGAAATCATTATCAACGGATACTTTATGATTAAGATGACTCATTTGAACTGCTCAGTATATATGTTCTTCCCACAATCTGCCCTGTAACAAAGTCCATGGGAAGAGCCTAGGAGATATCTGTAGAGTTGAGTGAAGATTCTCAACTTTGTTTATCAAAGACAGTTACTGCTGTAATGGAAAGAACATAATTAGAAAATAAGTGAGACAAAACTTCCTACCTTCGAAATTCATCCCTGTCTCCAGCCTGCATGAGGGCCACCACAGTATTGGTGACTGAAGTCCCAATATTGGCTCCCATGATGATGGGAATTGCTGCCTTTACTGTCAACACTGTCAAAGGAAAAAGGTCAATGAAGCAAAAAAATGTGGAAATTCACAGAGGGGAGAAAAAGTTTAAACAAGTTAAGGAATCAGCTTTAAAAAAAAAACCAATAGGGAAAGTTATCTAGTCCAACCATGACCAAGAAAATAAATCCTTTTGAAAAGATCCCCAGCCAGTCATTTCATTCAGCCTTTGCCTGAAGCTCTCCTGTGTGGTGAAGAACAGTTTAGCACAGCTGAGACCAAGTGCCCAGACCTGTAACTAGGGTATGATATGGCAAGAAAACTAGAGAAAACTGGTAGCAATGTTGGGGAGTATGGTCACTGCTCCAGTGGTGTCTGTGACAACAGCTCTATCCCAAGATTGGAAAGATAGAAAAGCAGGAAGATAAAAATTAAAGGCCAGCCCATGTTGTGAATAAATACATGATTCTAAAATTTGAAATGAAATGAAATTCTTCTAGTGGATCCAGGCTTGCCTGACCAATAAGGGTACGTGTGTGTGTGTGTGTGTGTGTGTGTGTGTGTGTGTGTGTGTGTGTGTGTGTGTGTGTGTGAGAGAGAGAGAGAGAGAGAGAGAGAGAGAGAGAGAGAGAGAGAGAGAGAGAGAAAGAGAGATAACTCACATGAAGAGGATACCATGCTGACAATGATGGATGAGGACGTGCTGGAACTCTGCACCATGACAGTCACCAACACACCAATCACCAAGCCAGCCACTGGATTGCTCAACACTGAACCATCACGGAAGATCTCCCCAGCCATTTTTCCTGCAAAGATAACGATATTAAAAGAAAAAAATAACACATATCATAGTAGATTGGGACCTCTGGGCCACAGACCAAATGCTCAGGGCCACTGCATGGGAGAAGGAGTCACTGGCTGTTGAGGCAGGCAATGTGGCAGAGAGCAGTAAGGGCTGAATTTGGTTTCAAGAAGCCACGAGACAGATCCTACCTCTGTCTCACTGTGTGAGCATAGGTAAGTCACTTTTCACTTTTCTGCACAAATTTCAAAGGGCCACAGAAATGCCGATCATTATCATCTTTTGCCCTGAACCTCACCACCTTCTCTTGCTCCAGTTTAGCATCTCTATTGTATCCGAACAAATCTGCTTACTGTTCCTCACACATAGTTACATGTTGCTGAGCCTTGGAAGAATTACTCTGACCTATCTAGAATTAAAAGAATTGCTGTGCCTCCCCTTTCCTCCACTCCCTCCCCAGTATTCCTTCCATTAGAGGGGAGGGGCACTCTCTTCCTTCAAAACTTTTCCACCCAGTTCTGTCCTTTACCATGCATCTCTATTACACTGGGGGGTTCTGAGGCAGCTGGTTGATGCAGTACATAGAGCACTGGATCTTGAATCAAGAATATATGAGTTCAAATTCTGCCTCAGACACTTACTAGCTGAGTGACCTTGGACAAGTCACTTAATCATTCTCAGACTCAGTTTCCTTGTCTATAGAATGAACCTACATCACAGGGCTGTTATGAGGATGAAATGGGATAATATCTGTTAAGTGCTGAGCACAGTGCCTGACATATAGTAAATGATATATAATGCTTATTCCAGTTCCCCAGAAGACCTGAAATCCCTTTCATGTGCATGTTGTGTCATCCCAACAAAATCACAAACTTCCTGAAGTTAGAGATGAGTCTTCCATTTCCTCATATGCCCCTATCCCTGTCCCAGAGCTTAGTGATAATAAATAATATCTACCCACTATTAGTCTTCAGAGTAGAAGTGAGAAAAGTCAGGCTTTACACAAAGAAAATGGAGTAGTGAATGAAGTCAGTTGTCTAGATGACTGTTATTCAGTCTTTTCAGATGTGTCCAACTCTTCATGATCCCATTTGGGGTTTTCTTGGTAAAGACACTGGAGTGGTTTGCCATTTCCTTTTTCAACCCATTTTACAGATGAGGAAACTGTGGCAAACAGGGTTAAGTGACTTATCCAAGGTCATACAACTAGTAAGTGTCTGAGACCAGATTTGAACTCCAGAAGACAAAACTTCAGGCTTAGCACTCTATCCACCTCACCACCTAGCAAACAGGCAAATGGTTGGGATCAAAAATAAATGACCGTCTATCCGCTATACCAATTAAAGTCAACAGTGTAAAAGACATACTAGACCAGGCTGGGGATTAAACACACACATGCACACACACACACATACCCCGAAGAATTTGTATAGAGAACATAGGAAAGAGTGAGATAGAAGAAGGCTTGGAAAAAATGACCCCAATTCTCCTCTTCACATGCCTAGTATAAATCTGACCTATTTCACTTTTCTCAGACACCCAGTCCTGCTGCCAATCCAGCACAAACACACATATGCATCTTAGACAGATTCCAGTCTCTGAAACTAGAGACTATGTTTCAGACATCAAAAGACAGATCAAAACTCAGAGGGTCATTCTTACCCCACCAAATCTGATAATATACATATATATAAATACACTGCATATATACATATATATGCTATCAGATCTTATATATGTATATATAGAAACATATATACATATATGTATATATAAATGTATGTATGTGTGTATACACACAAATACATATTCATACTCCACTGGGGGAGTGACACATCACGAAGTCTGCTCATAAAGATTTTTGAAATCTAATTCCTAAACTGTCTCACTTAGAAAGACTAGTCTAAGTAAGGGAGAGGAAGGAAGGGAGGAAAGGGTGAATCAAGAAGCCCCATGTCAACCTATCTCTGGAGTGGATGAAAAGGTGAGACCCCTCAGTTAGAGGACAGTTTAAAAGAGGTTACTTGGGTACAAATTTCTTGTTCAGTGGCTATCGGTTGAATAAAAATCAATTAGAACGCAAAAAAACCCAAAACAAAACCCAACCCACCCACAGACCTTTGACCCTTTCTGATGTCCTTTTCATACCTCCAACCAGCTGGAAGGCACTGCTGAGAATGTCCAAGGAGCAGACAAATAAGTAGAGAAATCCCAGGAGGAGAATCATTTTTCCAAACCCTTGAAAGACAGCAATTATTTTCCCTTTGGTGTCTCTCTCTGCAAAAACAAAAAGGAAGTGAACAAGCATTTACTAAACACCTGTTATATGCCAGTCCCTGTGCTAAGCACTGTTTCACATATTGTCTTATGTATTGCATGCATATGTGTATAGCATGCCCACCTGAAATTGCACACACACAGAGAAGCTAATATTTTGTGCAAGAATCTCCCATCTCTTTCTAGTCAGGAGGAGGCAGGCTGGGGCTGTCAGCTTTGAGGATGCATTAGAAAGTGCATTTTAAGAAGGATGCCATTTGGTCTCCAAATTCCTTTCCCCCTCCTTCAGCCTTAAAAAAAGTTACATTTGTGGAGAAGCTTTTTGGCACCAAAGACATTGTGGTCTGGAGGGGAGGCAGGGGGAGCCATAAGCAAATCAAGGCTGCATTTTTAGCTGAACTATTGGCTTGCTAAGTGGTGCAGATGAGAGTAGCAGCCAGCTCCAGGCAGAGGGGTCCTGAGATAATGACCAGCCAGAGCACTTAGTGCTCTGCAGGACATTAGGGATGGCTCTTGAGTATTGGACTTCACAATAAAGACAGTTGCTTTTGAAGAGAATCTCTTGGCCCCCAAATATCACTCATGATGTTTGGCCAGCCCTAGCGGGATTAGCCCTCCAGTGCTCTTAGTCCTGCCCCACCCCAAGTCTTCCCAGAGCCCAGCAATGGTTCCCATCTCAGAACACCTGCCCTTTCTTCTCACTGGCCCCTAGGCTCCATGCTGGCTTGCCCCTCTCACCCAATATTCCTTCTCCCAGTTTCCACTTTTCTGCCTTCCTTCATTGTCCATAAGCAATATTTTACCTTGCAAAAGCCAAGTAAGATAATCATCTATTCGATAACTTTTTTTTTTTTTGTAAGAGCCAACTATATGGAAAGCACTATTTGAGGAGCTAGGGGTATATAAAAATAATTGAGATTTGTTTCTTGTCCTCCCAGTTGTAATCTAACAGGAATGTAAAATATGCCCAAATACGAAATACTATGCAAGACCATAAGAGGCAGAAAATGCTATGGATGGAAAGAAGGAAGGCGTAGCGGTAAAAGCTAACACGTACAGAGTGCTTTAGAGTGGACAGAACATTTCACATATTTCATCTCATTTGCTCTTTGCATTAACCTTGTGAGGTAGGTGCTGTTATTCTTCCCATTTTATAGCTAAGAAAATTGAGGCTGAGAGCGCTTGGGTGACCTGCCTAGGGTAACAGAGCGAGGAAGTGTCTGGGGCCTATTCCACTCAGGTGTTTATGACTTCAGGTCCAGCATTCTATCCACTGCGCCACCTAGCGTACACCTTGTAGTGCACACGGGAGGGAGGACGTGTGAAGATGTTTACAAGCATACCCCGTTTTATTGTGCTTTGCACATACTGTGCAAGTTCATGGGTGCCATTTTTTTCAACAGCAGGTGCTCATCTAGTGTCTCTGTGTCACATTTTGATAGTTCTCACAATATTTCCAACATTTCATCATTATTATATCTGCTATGGTGACCTGGGATCAGTGATCTTTGATGTTACCATTGTAACCAAGCCTATAGAAGGCAGTGAATGTAATCAGTGAAGGTTGTGTGTGTTCTCACTGCTCCACCTACCGATCATTCTCTCCTCCTTTCCCCCTCTCTTCCATCCTCCCTGTTCTCTAAGACACAGTATGGAAATTAGGCCATTGAATAACCCTACCGTGAGCACTAAGTGTTCAAGTGAAAAGAACTGTTATCTTATTTTAAGAAACTGCTATAGCCATCTCATCCTTCAGCAGCTACCATCCTGACTGGTCAGCAACCATCATCATTGAGGCCAGCTCCTCCACCAGCTAAAAGATTATGACTTGTCGAAGACTCCGATGATGTTTAGCAATAAAGTTCTTTAAATGAAGCATATATTTTAGATATAATACCATTGCATTTAATTAAGCTCGTTGCTTTTTTAAGAAATAATACTATTGCACACTTAATAGACTACAGTATAGTGTAATTATAACTTTTATATACATTGTAAGTTCATGTAACTCGCTTTATTGGGATATTGGCTTTATTGTGAGGGTCTGGAACTGAACCTGCAATAGCTCTGTGATATGCCTGTATACATCTCCCTCCCAACTTCAGAAATTAGGGTGCCCAGAACTTTCATGAGCCCATTCTGGAATGCAGGAATGAGATCTTTAGCTTTACACAATTTGCCAGGGGGCTGTCTCATTTGATATTTCCATGTTATGCATTTGCCCACTGAGATGCTGCCATCCTCCCCTAGAACAAGATTCACATCAGTCTCACTTGCTTTGTAGCATCCTAAGCACACAGTCATAATAAGCATGGATTCATTTAAATCAACTGTATTTGATGTTGATAATGGTGATAATGAAATTTATCTTGAAGATACCGACAGTGCCCAGTAGCGTAGCTGGCAGACAGCAAATAACAGCATATGACCCAGCACTGGCTCAGACCCACTTCTGTCTCCCAAAGCTAAGCCAAGGAGGCATGGATGACCGGAACCAGAAGTGCTGATGATCAGTGGATGACTGACAACTCGGTCTTACGTAGGGCCCAAGTTATTAACCATTTTTGTCTATTCCAAAGTCCACACATACCTGTGTCTTGTACATAGTAGGCTTCCAAAAATGCTTGTTGAATAAATCATAGTATATTAATTGTTGAAAGGAACCTCATATCATCCACTATTCCTTTCCAATTCTTTCTAAAGACTCCCTTGTCTCCAGTCATTCAGGGTCTAACTGTACACTTGCATCAATGTCCATTTGTGGACAACTCTTGAATTTAATTTGATGCTTTCTCCTTATTCTGGAGCCAATATCTACCTCCAAGTAATTTTACCAACAAGATCAATTAACCCCTCTTCACATGAAGTCCTTCATATGTCTGAAGATAAGTCTTTTTGTTTCCATCTAAACCATCCTGGCTCCTTCACTACAATTCAACTAGTATGTCCTAGACGCACTCTTATCTAACTCTATCCAATCCAAGTCCCTTTCCTTAACTGCAGCATTCAGGACTGAACATCCCACTTCAGATGTGCTCTGACTAATAAAGAATATAATGGAATGATCACATAACCTGATCCTTCTATTAGTTCAGCCCAACAGTAAGAGGCAGAATGATGTAGCACAGAGAAAGCTTGCCTTGGAGTCACTAAGAACTCAGTCAGTCCAAACCCTGTTCTTGCACATACTAACTGAATGATTATAGGCCAAACATTTTCCTCTTAGTAGCCCAGGCAACTCTAAAACTGTAAGATATAGACTAATTGCCAATCTGTATCAGCAGAGAAAATTTCTACACCAAGAGTTTGTTATACCTATGAAATCAAATCTGAACCAAAAATAAAGAGATTATCTCAGTTTTAAAATAAATCAAAGAGACGGACATGGCATACTATTGCTTCCTATTAAAATGAACTTTTTTACATGGACTGCTATAATGCTAAATCTTCTCCATCATGTACTAGTTAATTATGCTATGGAACAGTATGAATGTGAACATCCATAAGAACCGAATTACATGGGATTTGGATAAAGGATATAGGGAGAATCCAATGGTTCCCATTGGCATTGTCTAAGGAAGAATGGGAAACGAGAGACCGAATGAAAAAGGAGAAAGTGGAAAACCATGAGGAGTATTATGTTGGAGTTCTAGACTACGACAAAAATAGAATTCAAGAAGCCCGATAATGATCCACAGTGAGAGATATAGTATAATAATAAGAAAGAAATGTTCACAAGGCCTTAGCTAAGAAAGTCTTCAACCTCTGCAGTGGTGGCAAAAGACAGGCCTCACCCCGGGCTTGGGGGCATCAGAAAAATGATACCAGATAACATTTTATGCAGTGCTTTAATATGATGCTTTCTTCACAATAATCTTGTAAGGCAGGGAGTACACATATACTAACATTCCTAAATGTGAAATGTCTTATCCTTTCTTCAAAGAAGCAATTAAGACTCAGGACAACGGAGTGACTTACCCAAAGTCACACATCTAGCAAGTCTCAAAACCATGATTCAAAGCTGCTTTTTAAAATACAGATTCAGAGCTCTTTCTACTATATCACATTACCTGGAAATGACAAGCTTCTATAGCTTCCCACAAAGAGAAACACACACGTGCCTATATTCTTTCTATTTCTCCATCTGTCTCTCTCTTTATGTGTGTGTCTCTTTCTGTGTGTCTCACGTAGACACACAGATGCACACGCAGACACACACAATTACGATACCAAAGAAGGAAACAGCTACCCAGAAACACAGTAAACCACAGAAGCAGCAGCAGGTCACATGCCCCTCACTGAATGAGTTGCTCCAAGGGAGCTAGAATTACCTGACCATTTGATTCCCAAGTCTTTAATGTTAGGCATGTCCCATGGGTCTTGCTCTACCACTGGCTCTTCAATCAATGCAATAGTAGAGTAAGATGGCAGAAGTTCTATCTTGCCTGCAGGAGAATGGGCATTATCTGCCAAAGAAAGCAACAAAAACAAAACATCAGGGATAGGGCCCATTTCTCCTGGGGAGGAGTGGAAGGTGGCAGGGTTGTGTTACATCAGGATGAATGCGAGAATAATACTTACTGCTGGGGTTTTCTTTATCTTTTTCAGATACAGTAGATTTTTGGGTGGTAGCCTCTTCAATGTACTTATTAGGTTCAGAGTGGGAGTTTTCCAATTCAGGCCAAGGTGCCATGGTCTGTGAATAATGAAATTCAAAATTTTAAATGTACATCAGCTGGACTTTACATCAACCAGGAACCCAGAAAGATTAAGTACACAACACTAGTACCAACACACCAAAAAGCAACTCAATAGTTCTAGAGCTCATTAAAAAAAAGCCCAACATGCTTCTAAGTGCAACCTCCTGGGGTCACTTTTTAAGCTTTACTGTGCCAACCACACATCCAACCTCTTACCAAGTCATGTCCCTTCTCCCTAGGATCACTTTTTCCATTCCTGCCCCGACTTCATAACTAAGTGACTAATCTTGTTCTTGGTCACCGTTCTACTAGGTTCCTCTAATCTATTCCACATTGGCCTTTAAATTGTAGATATCTCATTCAACCATCCAGACCATCTGTCTTAATCACTAGCTCAATACATTTAGACTTTCTCTTTAGTAAAGGCTCCTTCTTTAATGAGTGGCCATCCCTTTTCAAGATTACTTTCTACTTCATATTTATCAATTACTTTCATCTCCTTTAATTCCTAGGTTCACTCTCCCTACTTGTCATTGAAATGTTTCCAATCTTCTCCTTCCATACTATTTCTGAGCCTTTTCTACTGCCCTCAAACTAAATGTTTCATCTATGAAAACCATACTCTCCAGCCTCTTTTAAGACTTCCTGATAATCCACTTTCCCAGAGATGAAGAGTCCTTCTACTAACACATTATGACATACATAGGTCAAAAAGTACATGCTTACCAAATCACAAAGTGGTAAAAATGTTCACTGTACATTCATTTGTTCCCTCCCCACTTAAGCATACCAGTGTTTTGACTCAGGGTTTAAAATCTCAGCTCTTTGGACTCATGTTTTAAGTACGCAGGAAATGCATATTTTGAGCAATTAAACAGTGCAGGGTCTACTCAGCATAATAGGCCCCCTTTATAAACCTGAGAAATATTATTTGGGATGGGGATAATGATGATGTCATTCATGTCTTGCACAATTGATGTTATAATAGAGTTCTCTTTTCCTTGCTTCCTTGTTGGGAAGCAAGGGTGGGATAGCTCTTTGGGTTCAAATATTTTACCATCAACAATCCATGTTCACTTTCTCTCATATTGCTTCCTGGAATGAATATGCCTCAGGGAATCCCCTTAACCTGTTGTGTTTACTTTTCAAATGGGTCCAAAGAAAGGCTTTTTTATTTATATCTGACAACCAACCAAATGGGTTGCGGAGTGAAGCAAGTGCTTCCAGAATCTGTGACTAAGGAGCTAATCCCAGGGAAGGGAAGGGGTGTGTGTGTGTGTGTGTGTGTGTGTCTGTGTGTGTGGTATGTGTGTGAGAGAGAGAGAGACAGACAGACAGATAGAATGTTTGAGCACTTGGGTTAATTGGAAGAGGAAGATGTAGAAAAGTGAGAGAATGGAGGTTCACCTTGGCATGTTAACGCTGGGAGACTTCCATTTCTAACTCTCTGCATTTAGTACAGGGCCTGGCACATAGTAGGTAGGTGCTTGATAACTGGTATCTGAATTATTTTGCCAGGTAAGTGTTCTTGTTTGGAAGTTGTACAAAAAGTGGTACAGATATATATATATATATATATATATATATATATATATATATATATATATATATAGTTTAATAAAGGAACAAGTCAATTCCTGTACACTTTGATTTTTCTATAGATTAAAATTGTTGATTTTTCTACATTAAGAGTTTACTACTTAGGATCTAGCTTGTTTTCTTCATAAAGCCTATTTCATATGAATGCCATTCTGAATATTGATTTAATAATAAAAATAGCTCTTTAAAGTTTATAAAATGTTTGATAAATTTCTCATTTGATACCTACAACTGTGTGGTAAGTATGCTTACGCAATTTTGATAGACAAGGAAAACTGAGGCTCAGAGAGGTTAAAGTGAGTGACCCCAGGGCATACATTTAAGAAGTGTCTGAAATGAGGTTTGAAGTCATGCATTCCTTGACTCCAAGTTCAGTGTTCCATCTATTATACCACAATGCTGAAGTCATGTGGCAAGAATAAATAAGTCCCTCTCCAGTGGGATGGCTAGCACAGAAAAATACCTCAAAAGATCCTCAAAAGAAATCCCCAATACTGGGGCAATAAGGATGAGCTTTCATAACTGATATAGACAACACAAGAGTATTCCTCATCAGTGGGCTGATAAAGAGAAAGGGAGAGATTCTCTGCTCTATAGCCTATGATATGTCTCCAATGCTAATCACCTGCAGTGCATAAGGAATGATTTTGATGAGATAACCCACAAATTTACATTTGCGGGGCTATTACTTCCTATCTCCAATTGCCTGCTCTATATTTCCACTTGCATGTCCTGCAGCTGTAATAACTTATACTTATTCATTCAGATATAAGTGACTGAACTCAACATATTTACAACTCGACTCAGCCTTTCTCCCTGTAAATATGCACCTAAGCTTAACTTTCCTACTTCTGCCAGTGATCCCACCATTCCTTCTCCCTCCCCATCCTCACCCAGACTTGAAACTTGAATTTGATTCCTCCCTCTCTCTCTCCCTCTTCTACCATCAATCACTAAGTCCTCTAAATTCACCGTTCATAGCATTCCTCATAACCATCCTTTCCTTTTCACTTCCTTTGCCATCAGCATGGTTCAGACCCTCCTGCCTGAAATGATACAATAATAGTTTGTCCCCTGGTCTCCTGCCTCTTCAATTCATATTACCTACTGGTAATATGGTGTATTATTCATTCTTCAGGAGCCTTGGGGAGAAGCTGTCCTTTAGATTTTCTCAGCTAGTTCATTCCCCATTCATTCACTCCCTCATTCATCTCACCCCTCTATCACAGGATATTTTAAAACACAAATGTCAAGGAGGGTGGGTTCCTTTTACATTCTATATAAGTCCATATCCAGGATGATTACTTGGTAGATGGACCAGATTAAAAAACCTGGATGATAGAGCAATCCTATTTAGAACTATAATTCCCAACCTATGAGAAACTAGAAAAGCAGCTTCTCTGATGATGTAGACTCCCTTGTATGCTTGACATTCCATCCAAACAGGATTATTCATTGACCCTCACCACCTCACCTCATTCAAGGTCCAACTCACGCGCTACTTCCTTCATGAAGCTTCACTCCTGGAAATGATCTCTCTCATCTACCCTCAGAGCACATGGTACTCACCCTATAGTTTGCATATTCTTTATAGAAACAACAACTGTATACTTAGACCAGAATTTCCTTTAAAAATCCCAGTAAACTCAGAGCTACCTGAGACACCCTGTCAATGTTACTGTTGTTCAGGCATTTCAGTCATGTCCGACTCTTCCTGGGCAGATTTGGGGTTTTCTTGGCAAGGATATCGAAGTGCCTTGACATTTCCTCCTCCAGCTCATTTTACAAATGAGGAAACGGAGGCAAAGGTTAAGTGACTCATCCAGGGTCACACAGCTAGTGTCTGAGGCCAGATTTGAACTCATATCTTCCTGACTCTAGGCCCAGTGCTCTATCCACTGAGCCACCTAGCTATTTCATGCCCTCAAAATTCAAAATCGGAATACAATACAGACTGAAGTATGTTGTTTGTCAACTATCACCAAGATGTTTTATGATTTTCACTATATTTACTGTGCTAGATTCTTACCACAGTTAACTGGCTCTCTGAATATAGAATCGGAGAGAGGACACATGGATGTTTTTTTTGGACTAGTCAAGGATCTTACAGTAAAGAATAAAGAAATAAGGCATTCTCTCCTGCTACACAAGAGCATTATTTCTCAGCTCTTTCTCAGTTTGCCTATTTAAACAAAGCAATGAACTTGGGAGACTGAGAGAACCTGCTCAACAAAAGATTTGTTCCAGATGCAAACACTTAAGAACATGTTACAAAAAATAAACATCTGAAGAATGAATGAACGAATGTCACCTCCCAAGACACCTATTAGCCACTTATGGTTTAAAGAAAAACAAAACATTTTCTACTGTTTTCTATCAGTAAGCCATAAGACGGTCATTTGGGGAGATTTCACTTTCCTTCTCACTTGGTTTTCTACTTAGAGAGAAACAGCATTTAACCTACTTCATCCTTCTTTCCCCTGAAAATAAAATCAGGCAAAGTCTAGCTTTGCAAGAGATTTCATCTTACGGGCTTTTTCACTCATGAAGTTAGTCAGTGGTTTAAATGGGGCAATTGGCAAAAAGAGCTGAAATTCAAGGCCATTCTCCTCTTTTAGGATTCCCAGATTTTTTTTCAGAAAATGTTCAGAAGGAAAAGCCCACTGGAGTTTATTTCAGCAACATTTTAGCACTTGCTTGAAGTAGTTCCAGAGAAACCCCAACCCACCTAGGCAGGAATCCCAAGCATTGCTAAGTAAGTTGAGTTTGGGGCCTGGCCATTTAATACTCATGAGACCAGAAGCCAGAAGAGCAGGATAACCCACCTAGCAAACATTTGCTTCAGTTGTTTGAGCCACTCCCTCCTACCTTTTCTGGCCTTCTCCACCCCCAGAGCCAAAGAAGCTCCTGCGGATGAGAGAGCCAGGTGATAAAGTAGGGCACCTGGCAGCTTCAGAACAAAAGGTAAGTGAAGGATGCTGGCACCTAACCAATCAATACCCTTTTCCAAGCAAACATACAGAGACCCATTTACCCAAACCAACAGATTTTTGCAGAATCCAACCACTCTGGGAGCTCCAGTGACTACATTTTATCCTCTGCTTGGCCCAGGCAAAACCAGAAGAGGTAAAAACAGGTAAAACTAGAATAAACTCCCAATTATCTAGGGGTTCCTGAGCTAGTCTCAGGGTAGGCCAGGCTGCATCATGAGGGTGAGGGTAAGGGCTACAGGGATGAGGGAACTCTTAGGTCTACAAGAATACTTCAAGGGCAGAATTGTGTTCCCTTCAGGAAGAGCTGAGAGTCCAAAGATGGAACCCTCAGGTGTGTCTGGGATGAGAAGAGGGGGAAGTATTTTGGTGTTAGTGGTACAAGTTACTGTGGCCAACTCATTTAGATTGCTTGGAGTCCTAGGAAAAAGGTAAGAGTATGTGCGGCCCCATTTCCAACCTTTTGTTTAATTAAAACAAACTAGGAATTCTGCTTGTAAACTCTTCGGAGATTGCTTTCTTGTCATTCATCCAGTCAGTTGTGTCCTGTACTCGTTGACCTCATGAATCATAGCACTCCAATATCATACATGGGCTTTTCTTGGCAAAGATACTAGAGTATTTTATCATTTCCTTCTCTAGTAGATTAAGGCAAACAGAGGTTAGGTGATATGCTCGGTCACTCAGCTGGCAAGTGTCTGAGACTGAATCTGAACCCAGGTCTTCCTCACCCCAGGCCCAGTTTTCTATCTACTGAGCCACCTAACTGCCTCCTATTTAGTAGGTGATTGATTGATTGATTCAGAGGCCAAGAAATTGTCTAAACTGGGGGATGGGATGCTAACTAGTCTGGCCTTTTATCATAGTCCAAAAGTGTCAGAACAGTTAGGTAACACTCCTGAGTATTTTCAGTGCTATGAGATTCTACCCTTTAATAAATCCTGATTCTCCTGAAGTGTCCCTCTCCCCCAGGATTTCTCACACTCTTATCTCCCCTCCTTCCCAAGGCACAGACTTGCCTTCATTTCTAAAATGGTCAGGTCAGTCCCAAGTCAGGGAGTAATCCGTACTTTTCCTTAGCCCCCTCTCTTTAGGTCACTCTATAACTTCTTCCCACTAGGTAGTGGATAGAGAGGAGAAGAAAGAAGGGAAACAGGAAACAGCACTGATGCAATGGAAAGAGTGTAACTTCTGGAGATAGGAGACCCTAATTCAAATTCCGCCTCTTAGGCTATCTGTCTCTTCTCGACAGAATCACTTAATGTCCCTGGGTCTCATCTATAAAATGAGCAGAGCTCAGCTTGACCTCTGGGGTCTTTTCCAGTCCTAAGTCAGAACTGGTTTTCAGTTCCAAGGAAAAGGTCTGCAGGAAAGTTGATGAGCAAGACTAAGTTTCATAATGATTTGAATTCTAACTTTTCTTCTTGTGTTCTCCTGCTGAAAATTATTCTGGACAATTGTAAAAAGGCTCCATGTAGCCATAGGCAAGTCTCTTCTGAGTCCGTTTTCACTTTTGTAAAAGAGAGGAATGAATCTTAACTCTACCTAGCTCATAAGGAAAGGTAGATAGACTAATAATTGTTAATATTTATAGCATTTTACACATATGATTTGATGTAGATTCTTATTTTTTTATTACAAAATAGAGAGAGAGTAAGTCTCCAATTCTACCCTGTAGCAGACCAAAGGGTAGCTCCCCTACTCTGATCAGCACTGCTCCATCCAGGAGAAAATCAGCATGTGATATCAAAACAGAAAGAGCCCATCTACAGAAAGGCAGGCTTATGATCGTACAGGCAGAGGGCAAAGATGGACATGAAAGAGAAAAAACACAAAGACTTTTCACTGCATCACAAGTGCAATAGAGTTTTTTAGGTCTTCTTTCCTAAATTGTAGTTCAAAGGTTTCTAATTTCATCTGATATGGTTGATGTTTTTATTTCTATTTAGTATGGCAGGAGAAAGCTACATAGCTGCAGTTTATTCCAGATTCCAGGCTACAGGCTACAGGCCACAGGCCCTCTTTCATTATTAAATCGAATGGAATAATGTTGGTTTTTAACAGAAATAACAGATTCAGACTAACACAACCAAGCCCACAAATACAATGAAGTATGAGAACAAAGAAAATTCAATTATTTGAGATTCTCAAACAACATGGCAGAACACACCTTACTTGCCCCTAATACTAAGTTTAAAAAACAAAAAGATCTTTATCAAGGGAGCAGTTGGCAATCTAAAGAGCTAAAACAATACAATGGTGTTCCTGGCCACCTCAACTCTCCTAAAGAAACGTAACACAGAACTAACTAAATAATGAGGGGAGGGGAAACAGGGAAGAGAGAAGAAACGCTGGAGGGCATTAGGCAAAAAACAAAGACGCAGCTAACCCAAGACACCACCAACTAGATCAACCTGCCAAACGTCAGGGAGCAGAAGTGATTTTTTTTTTTTTTCATTTAAATGGGAGATGGAATGCAAGCAGGTAAGGTCATTTGAATAGTAGAAAGAACTCTGGAGAAGGAACCAGCCAAGCTGAGTTCTGATCCAGATTCTGCACTGGCTATTCGGCAGAGTACCAGAACCTCTCTGGCAGTTTCCACATCTGCAAAATGAAAGTTTTGGACTAGATGGTGGCCTCTCAAAGCCCTTCTAACATCTTAAGTTTATGATCTCTAAAGAACTTATTTGCATCACAGCATCATCCCCATTTTACAGAAGAGAAAACTGAGGCTCAGAGATGTGAGAGGACACTCAACCGGGACTGGTATCCAGGATTTGATCCCAGATCTCCAATCCAGTAGTAGTGCTAAGTAAAGAACCCACAGACTCTAAAGATGGGAGTCTTAATATTGTTTTACAGATGAAGGAAAGCAGGCTGCTCCAGGTAGAGTCCCACTGTCTCCCAGATGGGAAGCAGCAGGTCCTCTGCCTCCCAAGCCAGACTCCTAACTTCCTACTTCCTCTGGCCATCCTTGCCATCAGCACTGCCTTAAAATTTTGGATTCCTTTCTTTGTGTCAGGATAAATTAGCCTACTGTCCTCACCTCCTGAAACTCCCTGAAGATGTTACAACTCATTCTTCTGACATCTAAGTGGATCAACACTTAAAATATGTATATTCCCCTACCAAAATTGCCTCCTCACAAGTCTGACTACTTGACCCACCATCATTGTCCTGTAGCTGCTGAAAACTGACAGTGATCTAACCTTGCACTCAGAGAAAACCCTCCTTCCAAGGTAACAGGCAGCTCCCAACAAGCACTCTTAGGCTCCTTTGAAATCCTTTTAGGCACTGAGGTGTGGGCACAGCCTGTTCAACGGACAGCAGAGGAAGCATCACTTGCGTCCCACGGCCCTTACTTCTTTAATCTCAAGACCAAAAGACTAATAAAAAGCAGAAGTCTGGTGATAAAGACTGGACTTCTTTTTAAAACCTCCCTTAGTGCTCCCCTTAAATGCTCTAAGGCTGTTCCAATCCATCCTCCGTCCTCAGACCTTGCCATGAGCCAGAGCTGTCTGGAGAAAAAGAGGAGGAGAAGCAAACTTTTGAATGATTTTAGATAAAAGAAAGCAGAATCTCGGTGCTAGCTGCAGAGTTGCCTGTACTCACCAGTCCTTTTTTTTCTCCCAGGCTAAAGAACTAAAGGAATGACTCCAGCAGGTATTCCCGAGCCCTGGGTATATATAGAGGAAGGTGTTGCGCAAAGATACGGCTCCAGCAACTCCTGCTGCTGTCAGCGCACACTCCACATTCCAATCCCGCACCTGGCCAGCCCACCCAGCCACAGCCTACCTGCCGTCTGCGCAGGGATTCCGGCCACGCTGCCCAGACAGGGCAGGGCAGGGCTCAGCAGAGCGGGCTGGCAGCCGGTGAAGAGTGCCCACCTGCTCTCTCACCCTCTCAGTTCTCAGACCCCAGGGGCCCTTCTCGTTTAATCTGGACCACAGGAGCTGTGAATCTGAGACTTCTAGAGGCTCTGGGCGCTTTGTGGCCACCCCGATGAGAGTACCGTCTGAAGAAGGGATGTGGAAGACACTGAGGTTACCGGCCTCTTCTCTGGGCTTAATCTCTGTGGGGATCGGCATTTATAGGCCAATTTAAAAGCAAAGGGCGGGAAGAGTCAGATAAAAAAGGCAAGCCAATTAGAAATCCTTTGACAAATCCTTTCAAAACAAAGAGTGTTTACCCCAATCAATGCTCAGGTGCTCAGACGAGTGAAAGCCCTATACTCAGCATTGTAAGTTAGTTGGATTGCTGGGCCAGGAATAGGCCTGGAGTATCCGACGGATGGATGGATGGATGATAGATGAGTGAAAGGATGAATGATAGGAAGGTCGGAATTCAGGGAAGAAGGAAGGAAGGCAGGCAGGAAGGCAGGTAGGCTAGATCTCGGTATAAGATTAAGGAGACAATTTGATTGAATCCCATTTCAATTGGAGGATTTGACTTCTTGGAACTAGTCTTTATCCTTGAAAACTGAGGGAGATGGCAGGGTGTTTATGGGCTAAAGAATGAGCCACGTCATCAATCAACAACCGTTCATTAAAACCCTTAGTCTGTTTTAGGCATTTGGGACACAAGGACATAAGTGAAACGGTCGGTCCCTGTCTCTTGGAAGATTACCTTCTCATTTTTATGATGGGGCCAGAGTTTTTTCTATTAACTAATCAAATCAGCAATAATTTATTAAGCACTTATCATGTGGTAAGCCCAGGGATACAAATACAAGGTCCCACGAGAAGGGCAGTCTTTACCCCAAGGGGCTCACATTCTAATGGGAGAAGAGAACACAGGAAAGAGGAGTGGAAGAAGGCAGTGGATATAGAAAGGGGCTGGGGTGGGGTGTTGAGGTACGCTGGTTGAGGGTGAGGCAATTCTGAGAGTGAACAATATCTGGTCCAGACCCTTCCCTAAAATGGGCGTCCTGAGAAGAACTCACCCACAGGAAAATAGGCGTCAAGGGTAAAGGGTGAAGGTCGGAAGGATGAAGGCAAAGTCAAAAAGTAAGCAATCAACAGCCATTTATTACAGAGGCAGCTGGGAAGAAAGAGCTGGCTTCGCACACTTACTGACTGGGTGTGTTCCTGAGCAAGTCACTTGACTTCAGTCTACTCCAGTTTTCTCATCTGTGAAATGAGAATGGTAACAGTACCCACCCCCTGAGGATCCAGGGAGATAATATTTACCAAGGGCTTAGCCCAGGGCCTGGCACGTAGGAGCTGCTTAATAGATACCTGTTCTCTTTCCCAAAATAGCTAATTTGCCCTAGGCTCTAGGACCAGAAAGGCAGAAGGGAACCATTTAGACCCTGCCTTCAAAAAGCTTGTACTCTTATTGGCTGACATGGGCAGCATCATTTCTCACAGTATGTAGAAGCATGCTGTAGAAACAGTCTGAGGGCTGAAAGAGAAGTTAGACGTTTACGTTAATGGAATCTCTCTTTTTACCGAGGATCCAGGGCTATCAACCAGAAAGTGGAAGAGTCGAGGCTATGAGTCCAAGTTCAAACTCCCCCCCCACACCCCCACGTCCACACCTACCACTCACCTCACCCCTAGCCCTTCCACCAAGGAACAGTAAGGAAAGAATGACCCCCAGGCTAGTATGGAAATACTGTGTTTTATTTTTATATTTGCTTTGGATCCTTTGTTGCCATACAACAGATCCTTTATGCTCATGCAACATTTATGAAGTGTGTACTACGTACAGTGTCCTGTACTAGGAGTGGAGGAGAAACTGCTTCCAGCCAGTCTATTAAAGTTATCACTCTCCTCCACGCACTCTCGCTCCAGCCAAGCTGGGATGGTCTCCCATCGCCATACCTTTGCTCAGGCGACTGTCCCCCTACCGGGGATGTATTCTGTACTCACCTCTGACACACATAATACCTAATTTCCTTCAAAGCTTTGCTCAAGAACCACTTTCTACATGAAGCGTTTCCTGATCCCTCCCCCACCCCCCATTACCTTGTTGTTATTGGTACATATTTCTGTTTTTACATCTTGTCTCCCCTGGCATGATATAAGCCATGATATAAGTAGGGACCTCACCTAACTCAGGGGCCTTAGTAGGCACTTAATAAATGCTTGCTGATTGACTGCTATTTACCTCCTGACATGCAGAACAGATAGATGCCTCTTTCATTTGTCCCCTAAGGAAAAGAGCATTTATGCTCTGGGGCAGCTAAAAAAGGTGTCTCTTCTCTAGGGGCAGATCGTTACTGCAGTGGATAGATCTCAGTGCCTGGAGTGAGGAAGACTTGAGTTCAAACTTTAACTCATAGACTCTGGATTTCTGTCACTTCTGTCAAACTAGTAAGTGTCTAAAGCTGGATTGGAACTCAGGAATTCCTGACTCCAGGCCCAGAGCTGTATTTGCTTTGCCATCTAGCTGCCTACCTACACTGTTTCTCTCCATCCCAACTCTGCTCTAAGTCTCATCCCCACATTACAGTCCAAAAGCTAAGCTGGAAATACCGGACTCCAAAAATAGGTTAGAAAGTGAGCACATGGAGATAAAGAGAAAGGAGGTAAGATAAATACCCATTCCCTGCTCCTGTCTCCCACTCCATGTCAGACCCTGACATCCTTTCCCTGCAAGCTTTTCCTTTGGGGGTCATCTGTGCAGTATGATTTCCAGTCTCACCTCCCACACATATAATGCCTCATTTCCTTCAAAACTCTACTCAAGAACCACTTTCTATTTGAAACATTTCCTCATCCCTCCCCTGGCTGCTCTTTCTTCTTCCTCTCCTACAATTACCTTGCTGTTTTTAGAACGTGCTTCCATATTCATATCTTGTCTCCCCTGGCGTGGTAAAAATCATGAGCTTTTGGAAAGTAGAAGAAACCCTCAAAGGTAAGCAAGGTTGAGTGACTCTTTCTTAGGTCTATCGTATGGAGATTCTTAGTCATTATAGGCTTTTCTGGACAGCCTTTGATGTACCTTACAACTCAGAGAGTCTGTGCAGGCGGCCCTCTCCAGAAAACAAAAACAAATCTGCATGCAGTCACTATCTTGTTCTAAGCTGATGGCTGGGTTGTGACTTGGGACAGAAGAGTGGAGGAGACATACTTTTGGTGATCTGAGGCAATCAACCTATAAGAAGGCAAGGGAAGTAAAACCACCTCCATCTTCTCCTTCCCGTCCACCCTCCCCACCTCCCACACCATATGAACACGTGTCCCTCAGATTACATGTTCTTATTAATATAGAAAATTCAAAGATGCCAGAGCCTCTTCTGGAGTTGATCCAACAGGGTATGGTGTCGAAATTGTACTTGATTATTTCAGCATGAAATGATCCTCTGCCTTTTCTGCGGCTGAGGGGTTCCTTTTAGTGCAAGTCTCCCTGTGCACTGACACCACAGGCCCAGGGCCCAGCAACACCACACTTCCTGGTCTCTGCTCTTTCCCTCTGATGTCTGAAGATGAAGTTTAAAAAAAAGACAATCTTGTAGATTCTCTCCCCTGAGGCTCCTACCCCCAGCAAAAAGTTATCTTTTTAAGGTAGAAAAGAAAAGTTCCATCCATTCTAACACTGTCAGGGTGGGAGGTGGGATGAAATATGTGGCTTATGTCTTAGCTTTAAAAAATGTTTAACCACAGGGATTTAGGGTTCTCAGCAAGAGGTCTGAAATCAGACTGTGTGACTGCTCAATCAAATTCTTTACCTATTACTTAAAAGAGGGACAAAGTAGATTTAAGTATAGGCCTAGAAAATATCTAGCAGGTCTGAGTCTTCATTCTAGCTTTTTCCTGGGTTTGGCTTTACAACAGTAAGAGGGGACTCCCTGACTCACTGACAGGTCTAGAGGGACTTAAACTCTACCTTCAGAAATTATTTCTTGGGGTTAAGGAATCTTTTAGAACACGTTACCTAGAAAAGAAAATGATAACCCATTCACACAGAGCAGCAGATTCCTTTACCTAGCAGGTACATTTTGATGAGGGAAAGGTATCATGGGATCACAGATTGGGAGCTGAAAGATATCTCAGAAATCCCACAATCAGAGAATTTTAGAAATGAAAGGTGTTCCAGAGGCCTTCTGGAGCCTATTCGTGTCTGTGAAGGAATCCCTATGATAATGTTTCTAACTCTACTTGGAGAATGTATTATCTTTTCAGGCAGCCCATGACACTTATGCTGAGCTCCAGTTGTTAGGAATCTTCTCTTCACATCAAGCCTAAATTAATCTTCTTGCAACTTTACCTGTTGCTCCTGGTTTTGTCCTTGGGGGACCCCCAGGTGTAGGGGCACACTTTCTATGTGACTGGGGAAATCACTTAGTCTCTCTGGGGGTCAATTTACTGTTTCATCTGTAAAATGAGGGCATGGGCCCAGAGGCCTCTAATGTCCCTTCCAAATCTAAATCTAGGATCCCATGGTTTTTGTCACTTTCATGAGAAAAGAGATCCAGCCCAGTATTTACCTGGTGCTAGAGGAAGTCTTCAGCAACTTCTGGTACTACACAGGCCCACAAGGCAATTCAGGGTCTATACCTGGCTAATGAAAGCAATAGTGTTCTTATAGGTAAGTCATTTCTTGGAAAATTAATTCAAGGAACTTCCCCTGGCCTGGGACAGGCCGGAAGGCTAGCTCTAAATGCGCTTGTGGTCCAAAAGCTGAATCTACCACACTTAAAGACTGGCCAGAATCTACTAGGTGGATGAAAGAAAGAAATAACCCCCATCCCTCACATGAGAATGGGAGCTTTGAGCTTTCCAAACTTCTATGATATCTTCAGGACCAGAAGTGATGTACATAAGGTCCCACATATAGTTGCTTTTGTATCCTTCACAAGGCCTTGACGTAGTTTGGGAATCTTAACCTTTTTTTAATTGTCTTATATCCCCTTTGGCATTCTGGCAAAGCCAGTGGACCCCTTCTCAGGATAATGGTTTTAAATAAATAATGTAAAATAAATAAGATTTTGAAGGTAATGAATTACACTAAAATACAATTACCAAAATATTTAAAAAAGGAAGTTCACAGATCGTAAGCTAAGAACTCTGCTGTAGTTACAGGCTCAAGAAATGTCTGTGGACTGATTGAGACGAGGTTGATCACCATATCATACTGCCCACTCTCATCCTTCTGGGACCTCTTCTTGCTTCCATCAGTTTATTCACTGCTTGATTCCCAGCCAAGATAGGGCATAAAGGGCAGGTGACCATTGGAAGCTCTGGGAGGCCAGCTGTCTTGAAATGAAGCAAAGAGAGTCCTTGGTAAGGGACCTATGGGACTGCCTGAGACACAGGGCTCTGATTTCTCTACCCAGTTTCAGAGCCTCACTCAAGTTAAGGAAACAGTTAAATAAGTAGGTGCAGTCAGACCAATGTAGAAACACAGTCCTGGTAGACCTTCCCACTCCTGAGCTTTTCTGGAGACAAATAGCTGATAGAAAACTCTCAAATGTGGAGCGAGGGAAAAACCAGGGATGAAAAAAATACAGTCAAATCCTAGCTCCCAACTTCAAAAGGAGTGTCACGGGCTAAAACTGAACCAGAGCTACTCACAAGGCATCTCAGCCCCCGGGGTCAGCTTCACCGTGGGATACAAAGCCACTCACTCCAGACTCTCCATGTTCTAAATTTCCTGTCTGTAGAATAAGAATAAGGACATTTCTTTCTTACCCACCCACAGCAGAGTGGTGGCAGTTGGATGGCACAGTGGATAGAACCCTGGGCCTGGAGTTAGGAAGAACTGAATTCAAATCCAGTTTCAGACACTTACTACCTGTATGACCCTGGGCAAGTCACTTAACTTCCATGTGCCTCAGTTTCCTTAACTGTAAAGTGGGGGTGGTGATAGTAATAACACCTTCCTTCCACGGGGTTGTAAGGACGAAATGAGACAATAATTGTAAAGCACTTAGCATAGTTCCTGGAACACAGGAGGTGGTCTATAAATGTTAGCTATTATGAACAAAGTAGTTTTGGAAATAAGAAGAAGTATAAACTTTGAGGGATCACTTGCAGTAGCACAATGAACACTGCATCCAGAATCAGATCCCAGGTTCAAATCCCCCTGCGATACTAGTTAGCTCAGGGACTTTGGAGGAGAATGTTGAGAACAATGATGATAGTTAACATCTCTATGGTGCATCCTACCTGCCAGGCACTGTGCTAAGGACTTGAGGATTACTATCTCATTGGACACCCCCCCTCCCAAAAATCCTGGGAGGTAGGTGTTTGTTATTATCCCCATTTATGATTGGAGAGGTGAGGCAGACAAAAGTTAATACACTTGCCCAGGGTCATACAACTAGTAAGTGTCTGAGTCTGGATTTGAACTCAAATCCTCTTGACTCCAGGCCCTATCCACTGCACCCCCTAGCTGCCAAGCTAGGGGAAGTCACTTAACCACAGAGACTCACTTTCCTAATCTGTAAAAGGAGGAACCTGAACTCGAGGATCTCTCATATCACTAATAGCTCTCCATCAAATATGTGACAGTGTGACAGTGTCTGCACCCATGAAATACCACTTTCATGCTTGCAGAGGGTCCCATGACTGCCTTCATCATTTTTATTTTCTCGAGTCCTTCAGCGTCACCTCCCTTCATCTCAGTCTCTGACATATAGGATTCATTAAAGGTCAAATGATAGATATTAAAAAGGAGTATTTATAAGTAATTCTGAAATGACTTTCCCTGAAAACGGTATCTTATAATAGGGGTGATTTCTTTGGCATGGGGAGTTTCCAATGAGGAACTTCGTCTACCAATCCAGGTTGGCACCTTCTCTGAAACTTTGGATCTTAGAGATTTAGCTGGATCACCAAATGTCATAATGGATCTGAATGAAGCAGCACTTGAACCTAGGGTTTCCTGGCTCCAAGGACAACTCATTGACCTTTATGCCACTAAAAAGTAGAAAATAACTAGGTTGAGGAATGGATAGAGTGCTACCTGGATTCAGGAATTCAAATCCTGTCTCAGACATTTAATGACTCTGGGTATATCTCTTAACCTTTGTCCACCTCAGTTTCCTCATTTGTGAAGTGAAAATAAGTGAAAATATTATAATAAATTCTGGAAAACAGGGTCACATTGCTAGTTCTGTCAGATCAGACCAGGATTATGAAATGTCTGTCTTATTGAAGCATTTCATCTCTGCACCAAGCAGTAGGTTTGCTTGATAAATGTGGAAATGAATTTCCCTCAAAGCACTTTTCATGTATTATCTGATTTGACTTTCATAACCACCCAGTGAGGTAGATATCACATGTATGATTATCCCTGTTTTAAAGATAAGGAAACTGAGACCCAGAGAGATGAATTATAATAATAGCTACAAGTTATCTAGCCCTGTAAGTTTTGCAAAGCACTTTGCAGACATATATGATATCATTTGCTCCTCACAACAACCCCAGGTGGTAGCTGTTATTCCCACTTTACAAATGAGGAAACTGAGGCTAACACAGCTTAAGCAACTCATACAGGGTCCAAGTAAGTGTCTGAGACAGGATTTGAACTCAGGAATTCCTGAAGCCAAGTCTAGCACTCTATCCATTTCTCATCCTAGCTGTTGTCTACAAATTGGAAGGGCTAGCATCTAAAAGAAAATGTAGCCTTTAAATGTATTCATCCAGAAAGTACTAAAATCAGCAAATGTAAGTTACAGGGAGGCAGACTGTGGTTCCCTACAAGGATAAATTTTATAACAATTAAAGGTGTACACAAATGAAATAGTCTGTTGGTGAGTTGGTGAGTTCCTCATTACCACAAATATTCAGGCAAAGGTTAGATGACCACCTTTCAAGGATGTTATAGAAGGGTTACCTAATTAGGTTACCTAATTTTATATTCAGATTTATTTCATGTTAATTGTTTTCTTTTAATACATAAAAATCTGCATGGACTAGGAGACTGGAGTAGATGACTTCTAAAGTTCCTTTCAGCCCTTAAATTCTGTGATTCTGGTTGGTGAGGTAACCATGCTTTGCCTGGTACCTCAGTTACTCACAGAGCTCACAAAGGATTAGCACATGGTGGGTGCTTGACATATTTGTTGAATAAATGAATGAAAGATCCTGCCATACCTCAGATCTCTTCAGATTAAGCACTGGCCACAGCAAATAAACTGAAGTATTCTCATAGGTTTAATACATAATAACTTCAATTGATTTCAATTCAACAGAGAGTTACAAAGCACCAACTATGATAAAGCTCTGTATTAGGCATTGGGGACACAAAGATAAAAGTAAAACAGGCCTGCCCTCAAGGACCTTATATTCTACTGAAATTTTGCTATGAATTTTGTGTGACACAAAAAAATCTTCTACTTCTTCACTGAAAGTATGCATCACCATTAATTTTTCTCCAGGGGTTCTTAATCTGGGCCTGGGAACTTAAAAAGAAATATTAGATCACCGTATTTCAATAAAATTGGTTTCTTTTGCAATTCTATGTATTCTATTTTATATATTTAACAAAGATTATTCTGAGAAGGAATCCATGTACTTGGATTGCCAAAGGGATCCATGACACACAAAAAAGTTCCTTGATTCTTCTCTCCCTCCCTTTCTTTCATTCTTCTTTCTTTCCTTCTGAGAAAATTGTGGGAATTTTATGAACCAAACTGATTCCATCTTATAAAATTGACTCCACTTTGAGACCCAAATTTCTTTTTCCCATAAATGTCACCTATTTGCTAATCATAGGAACTGAGTGACATCCAGAAAAGTCCACCTGCTTGCTCATACCCCTACCAACTCTCAAATTCACTCCTCCCCATCCAAACTCAGAAAGCCCCTAATCTTTCCTTCAATTAGAAATCAGATTACCTCATTTTCTATCCTGATTTATTTCATGTTAATTGTTTTCTTTTAATACATAAAAGTCTGCCTCCTCCTGTATTCAGGGTCCAGTGCCATGCTGAGGAGGCCTGGTCCCAGTTAGTTACACAATTGGTATACATTGTTTAATAAATAAATATGCTTGGAAGCTCAAATCTTTGTTTCTGCAGTTATTTCAGATTTCACCCATCACCCTCCCTGCCTTCTGTGACTCTTCTTCCCGTTCAGGTTGGAAGTGCTCTACACCACTCTTCTAGACCTAAATCTGTTGGACCTTCTTAGGCATCCTGGTGGCTCTCCATTCATGGGGGCTCATCCTATTGGTGTCAGACTTGGTGAGGGCACCTCAGCTTTAGCCCTATTATAGCTCAGAATTCCTGAGCTCTATGGATCTACCCGCCTCAGCCTCTCCAGTAGCAGGGATTATAGGCATCCACTGACAAATACAGCTAGCACACCCATCACTGACATTCTAAGAATGGTACCCCAATCTTCCTAGGAGAAGCTTAACAACTCTTCTACCTTAATACCTTCTAGAATCTGAAAATTCCTTATTCCTATCTCTCTTGACCACACCTACATTCCCTCTCGTGATGAGGAAGAGGACTTTCTATTTTCCTTAAAAGTCCATGTCAGCATGAAACTTAAAAAAAAATCAGTCAATCAAGTATCTTACATTAAAAAAAGTGTGGCATTAGATACATGAAATAAGTTCTGCAATAGTTGTAAGATAGGGAGGATTATACTATATCCTCACAATTAGATAAAAAATCCACCTTCGTTACAGGAGTCTTCTCTGATTAAAACCAAGCTAATAATCTCACGATTCACTTTCCACCCACCTCTAATCAATATTGTTCAGTTGTTCAGTCACATCCAACTCTTCATGACCCTGTGGACTACAGCATGCCACTGCTGTTCATGAGGTCTTCTTGGCAAAGATACGGGAATGTTTTGCCATTTCCTTCTTCCATAAATTAAGGCAAATGGAAGTTAAGTGACTTTCCCAGGGTCACACATCTAGTAAGTGAGATCAAATTTGAATTCAGGTTTTCCTGACTCTAACCCCAAGGCTCTATCCACTGAACTACTTAGCTGATCAATATACTTAGATTCTGTTCTGCACACACACACGTACACACACGAATACATATACACATGAATACTACACACTATGTTAAATGCATATGAATCAGTCCTGTATATTGCACTTAATTGTAAACAGAAGCCAAAGACTAATTCTTATCGATTCTCTATATCTCCTTATTACCTCCTATTTCCTTAGAGCTCAGCACAAAGACAATCACCCAGTATTGCTGACTGATTGAATAGAGGCAGGTTGGAGGTCACAAAGGGAGATAGTCATTTATGTATGGAGACTTGATGATTCATTATTTCCAGGCCAGCAGCCATGCACAGAAGTAGGATTGTTACATTGACAGATTTTCTTTCTTGTACCACTATCCCTTCCCTGCCTGCCTGAGGGCAAGTCCCTTGAACCTCAATGGGAACATAGGACCAGAGATTTATAGCTGGAAGGTGTCTTGGAGACCATCTAGTCCAATCTCCTAACTGCCATTTTGGAGAGGAGAAATAAGGCCCAGATAGGCAAAGATTTGTTCAAATTCACACAGGTAGTATCACATAGGATTTGCACCAGGTTCTCTATTTCTAAATATAATACTCTGTTTCCAATATTATGTCCTTCAATCTACATGCTCATAAAAATGACCAGAATGCTCCTCACCAATGAGTCATGGGCTCCCTACTGTACTATATTTAGTCCAGTCACAGGATAAATTAATTAATCATACAAGAAGACACAGCAGGGACATTTGGAATACCTAGATTCTACCACATGAGCATATGTGTGTTTCTATCTATCTTATCTACTATCTACCTATATTAAGGTACATCTTTGTATATTTAATCCCTGAGTAGATTTTTTTTTAAGACTTTTTACAATCTGAAGCAGCACACATGGATACCAAGAAGCTTGCCTGGTGGTTGATCAGGTTAAGAAGGGTTTAATACTAAGAATTCCCATTTGTATAGCCTTCAAAGCTTGTAGGGTATTTCTCCCTACTTTACTACCCACTTACCCCCACAAAAGCTAGACATAAATGACTTAAGTATTATTAATCCCATTTTAGAAACAAGGAAACTTTGCCTCAGAATTGTTAAGAGTTTTTGTTCACTTTTACACATCTAATATCACTGTTGAGAGCCCAGGTCTCTCAACACTCCAAGACTAAACTACTTCTACAACATGCCCAGTTTCCTTCATGTTTACTCCACATGGGGTGAGTAGAGACAGAAGAGCGATGCAGAACTTTCTGAGTTTACCTGTAAGGAAATTAAAGCCTAGCAGAAGGAGAATGACTTTCCCATGGTCACACAGATACTATGTGGTAGCACTAGTAATTGAACATGTCTTCTGCATTCTGCCTTAAGCATTCTTCACAATTTACCCCATCTTTCTACCAAACTTTTGGTAACTATTGCTAACTATTGATAGCACCAATACCAATTTCAGTCACCCAGGTTCATCACCTTATAGTCATCTACAATATCGCCCTTAACTCTGACATCCAATCACTTGCCAGGACTTGTTGATTTTACTTCCCCAACGTTTTGTATCTGTTAATTAGGCTCCATGCCAATCCCTGCCCTATTTAATCCTACTTCCATCCTGCTGCCAAATTGATTAATAAAGATCTGACCATCTCACTCAAAAATCTTCAATGCTTCCTCGCTGCCTCTAGGATAAAATACAAACTCCTCAACCTGTTACTTAAAACCCTTCACAGTTGTGACCCCTTCTATCTCTCTAGTTTTATTTCATATCACTCCCCTTCATGCGTCCTCCATGTCAGTCAAACTGGCCAGATAACTGGATTGATAGGCGGATGGATGGATAGATGGAAAGAGAATGTCTGGAATGTACCACCTCCCTCTCCTCCTACAATTTCTGGCTTTCTTCAAAGCTCAGCTCAAATACTAGCTCCTATATAAAGCCTTTTCTGATCCTATCCCCTTCAGAATCACTTATTATCACTCGATACATGCTTGGTACTAATTTCCTTGAATACAAATCACAACCTCTCACCTCCAATAGAATTTAAACTCCTTGAGGGCAGAAATTATTTTCATTTTTGTCTGAACCCCCAGCATCTAGCACAGTGACTTCATAAATGCTCTATGCTGAATTGAGTTAAAAATTGGGCAGGATCTCGGATTCAGGACCTAGCACTTTTGGCAGGCCCAGGAAAAGAAGAAGGATCATGCTAAGGACAAAGGTGCTACTGACCGGGAATTGGTGCTTCTGGGTAAGCCAAGAAACACAGGATGTTGGTGCTCAAAATAAGCCCATAAAATTGGAATCTCTTCCCTTCTTTGCTGGTGACTTTATAATCCCTGAAAAGGGACTCCTGAAACTTGACAATCTTTAACTTTTCTGTTGTTTTATGTTCTTTAACACTTGGGTGATGGACTGCTGAGGATCTGGCTGTGACATGTTGGGAAATGTTCATTGAAGAGGGATGCTGGTGCAAACTTAGTCAAATTTCACTAACACCTTACTTCAGGAAGAAAAGTTCTCTTATTTCCAGATCACTGCACATACCATTCCCCTTAGCTGTAACGCACCCTTTCCTAGTCCTTCCTTGAAGCTATGCTTTTACGCTGCTTCAGAACTCTGCTGGACTCCTGCAAAAGGACAGCAGATTTGGAACTTGAAGGGACCTTTGAAACCATCATGCCCCCTCATTCTACAGAGGAAGATGAAGCCTAAAGAGGTTAAAGTAACACAGGGTTTAAGTGGCAGAGTTGGAATCCAAACTCAGGTCCCTTCCTTCCAAATCTAGGGCTCTTTCCACAATACCACAATGGCTTCCGTTAAGTTAGACTAAGATTTACTGAAAACCTAATACATACCCACCAGGCTGCTGCTGGAGGTTACAAACATGGCATCCTCTATACAAAGAGAGATGAAACACAGTCCTTGCCTTCAAAGACCTTACAATCTAGTAAACTTCCATGAAGCTTTCCAGATTTTTCTTGCATAGTTCCAGATACCCCAAGAGAAATTGCCCCTATACCCACAAAAACCCTCAAAAACACCCATCATCTCTCCCACCTCTCTAATGGCCATGATATGTGTCTATGGCCATAAGTATTCATATACCTATACTTACTTTTATCTTCAGGTTGTCTGAAATTCATGTTAAAAAGGAATTTTGGAAAATGGAAGGGACATTATAAATCATTTAGTTTAACTTCTTCATTTTAAAGATAAAGAAACTGAGGACCTACGAGGGTTATTCCCAGGAAAATTGAACAGGACTGAAGATTGTTATTAGATTTTATTATTTTGTTTAGCTTGTGGAATTATGGTATTTATAAGGCATTGCTCAGAAATAATTTTAATATTCAATTTTGATTTAATAAATTCCACTGAAGTCCTACACTGCTTTCTCATCACAGTATGACAGTGGGGTTCTTGAAGGCTATTCCAGCAGAACTTCTATAGGATCTATCAGGTTAGAAAGGCTTGCAATACAGCAGAGACTCATCACCAGGACAGCCAATGGATGACAGATGTTTTAGCCATAACAACTCTCAAAAACCAAGTTATAGAGAGGATCTTATCTATATTGGTGAAGGGAGTACCTACTCCCAACAAAATGACAGCCTCTATTGCCTAGATATGACCATGGGATCATAGATTTAGACCTGAAAGGACTCTTAGAAATTATAGTCCAGTCACCTCACCGTGGAAACAGAAGAGGCCAAAAGACAGTTAGGTGACTTGTCTGAGGTTGATAGAGGTAGTAAATAGGACAGCGGAGATTTGAGCAAAGATAAAATCCTCTGGTTAGCATTCAATGCCCTTTATAACCTAATCCCCTCCTACGTTTCCAGTATTCTTACACCCTACTCCCCAGCAGGTACTCTGTGATCTAGTGACACTGGCCTCCCCACCCAAACAAGACAATCTCTTGACTCCCAGCGCTTTCTCTGGCTGTCCTCCATGTTTGGAATATACTTGCTTCTCCACTCCAACTACTGACTTCCCTGGCTTCCTTCAAGTACCATAAAATTCTATCTTCCTGGGAGGTGTTCTCTAATCCCTCTTAATTCCAGTGCCTTCTTTCTGTTAATTATTTCCTCTTTATGCGGTACAGTTTGCTTTTTTATATTTTACTTGCACATTGTCTCCCCATTTAGACTGTAAACCCCTCTGAGAGTAGGTTGTCTTTTGTCTCCTTTTGTATCTCCAGTGTTTGGCACAGTGCCTGACACACAGCAGGCACTTCGTAAATGTTTATTGATTGACTGGTTAAATCCAAACTCATTTTGTTTACACAGGTATATTGATCGTGCTATATCATTGCTTGTCGCTATGCATAATGTACATTATGGGGCGTCTGGCTGGTTGGGGGGTCTGTTTGGTTCTCAGTCACTCTGAAGGACAAAGGGTTAGAAATCCATGGCACCATCTGATGATAGTTAACTCAACAGAGGGTAACTTGTGAAGTGCACTTTGATCAGAAAGGATTATGGGAGTTTGATCTCATGACCCAAAACTACGAAGCTATCAACCATTAGAAATACACAAATATTCATCAGATCACTTAGAGGTGAGGTGGACTTATTATTTGGACCAGTCTTTTGGCACGCAGGTACCAAAGTGAAGTAAACTTGAAAACCAGTTTACTTATTTCAAGTACAGTCAAACTTTAATGGCCTACCAGAAAGAATGCAGCTTCCTATTCTCAAGGAGCAACGTACACACTAGGAGAATCTGGGTCAACAAGAAATAATATTTACAAGACACTAAGCTATGAACTATTCAAAGCAAGTGAAATACATTCTCCCAACTTCACATGGCAGATATCCTTCCTTGGAAAAATGTGTTGTAATCCAATTTACACTTCTTAATTCAATCACTCATTGGCATTTATCATATTAGGCCTCTTAGTGTTAGGTAAGCTTTTCCTATCGTCTCCTGATTGAGATTACAAACTTTTAAAAGACCAGATGTTTTACATATCTTTAGGTTCCACCTCCACCTACCCCTAGTTCACTTAGATCTGTGTATCATCCATTGAGTGATCACTCAATATAAATTTGTTGGTAGATATTATGTAAGAACTTGAGGAAGTCATTATTTAATAGAACTCCAAGGTATTTTCTTTTGTAGGTCAAAAGAACATTTTGGTGAATTTAGTGTATATGTCTTTTGCTATTGTTAAGTAATTTTTCAATTGTGTCCAACTCTCCATGACCCCATTTGGGATTTTCTTGGTGGAGATACTAGAGTGGTTTCCCATTTCCTTCTCCAGCTCATTTTATAGATGAGGAACCTGAGACAAACAGGGTTAGGTGACTTGCCCAGGGACCCATGGCTAGTGAGTGTCTGAGGCCAGATTTGAACTCAGGAAGAGGAGTCTTCCTGACTCTAGGTTCAGTATTCTATCCACTGGGCCACCTAATTGGCCCTAGTTTATAAGATTGCCCCATGTTCACAGAGTATGGTGGAAAATTCACAGGACTTCAGCAGAGAAGAACTGAGTTGAATTCCCAGCTCCAACACTTGGTAGCTCTGTGACTTAGGGCAAGTCACTCAACCTCTGGGAAACTCAGTTTTCTTATCTGTAAACTAGAGATGATCATGCTAACCTAACTCCTAGTACTATTACAAAGAAGGCACATCTGTACACTATAAAAAAGCACTGCTCTATGAAAGTGAGTTATTTACAGAAGAGGAGTAAGGAACCTTCTTTGTTACTGTTGAGAATCACTGTCAGGAAACAAAATCCACCAAAGGCCTTACAAGGGAAAAGCAGGCTAGTTTTTTGTTTTGTTTTGTTTACAGAGATAAGTAGAAATGCTTCCTTGTTTTAAATTTTAAAATAGGAAATATAAAAGTCTATTCCAGTGTAGCAGGGATACTCTAGCTCTCAGTCCCAGCTAGCTGGGTAACCTAGCTCATATTCTCCCTACTGTCTCCCCCTCCTCTTCCTTTGGGGTTTACTGACTAGATGTCCGTCCTTCCTTCCTTCCTTCCTCCCTTCCTCCCTTCCTTCTTTCCTTCCCCCAAAACCTTAAACCCAGTGCACTTTGAAGCCCATAGACTGGACAACAGTGGGTCCCTGAATGTGCACACCAAAGGCAGGATATCTAATTAATACGACTCAGTAGTGGACTGACCAGTCAACTTAGATGGTACGGCAGGAAGAAGCCAACTGAGGAATGGACCAATTTGTGCTGATACAGTGCCTGAAGAAAACCTAGTGGAGACTGCACAAAGGGAGGAAAAGATTTCCAGGGCCTGGAGTCACAAGATGCCTCTCAGTTCCATATGTTCTCTATGTGTGTGCCTTTTTCTATTTTAGCTTTAAGTTAGAACCTACTCTCCACAGGAACATACTTGTATGGAAGAGAGAACAGCATTGCTCTGAGGGGATGTTTTTGTAATATCGTGTCTTTCCTATATCACCTCAGTAATTATATCAACTGTTTGGTTCATACTGGGGCAACATGTCAGGTAGGGAGTAGTGAAGGATCACACAAGAAACCACTATCCTTCAGAGTTATCTGATAATGGAATCCTAAGGAAAAAGTAATGACCTCTGAGACCAAGCCTGCCTGATCAATTAGGGGAAGTAGCTCAGAGGGGGTACAATACAAGGAACTTGTCTCAGTGTCACACTGATAACAAAGATGGTGTCATTGACTGTAGGGAGAGCTCTTTCTCCTTCTCTGACCAAAGTATAATATTTGGACTTAGTAGATTAGTCAGAAAACAACAACTTTCAACTGGTAGATACTCACTTACTTGTTCATCTTCAAAGGAACAGCAATTTGTGTTCAGACTAAGAAAGGAATGGGAAATCAAGCCTCTATAATCCAAGTTATTTCTCATAGTTTCCTAGTCTCCATACACATAAACTATCTCTAGCATTTAACTGGCAACCACCTCCTCTTTCCTGAAATTTTCTCCTCCTTTGGCTTCTTCAGCACAGCCCTGTCCTGACAGCCCTTCTCAGACAGCTTCTTGGTCTCCTTTTCTGTCTCTCCTTTACCCTCCAGCACCCCAAATAGACATACTTTCCAAGACTCTTCATTGTCCCTATTCTCTCCTCAGTCATCACAGTCTCTCTTGGAGATCTCATTCAGTCCCAAAGCTTCAATTGTCACCTTCATAGTTGATTGGTTTCTAAATCAATAAAGTCTGAACCTTCAACACATCTAACCTCTCATATTAGATTGCAAGTTCCTTAAAAATAAGGGACATGTCCTATATAATGGTACATTCCGTACAACACCCACCACAATGAAAAGCATCATCACAAGAGTCTAAAATGGATATAAAAAGAAGTATCAAATAATGGTAAATAATTCCTGAATCTCATAATTTCTTGTTACTATTTACAATAGCTAGGTGGCTCAAAGGATAGAGCGTTGGGTCTGCGGTGAGGAAGATTCATCTTCTTTAGTTCAAATCTGGTCTCATACACTTACTAGCTGTGTACACTAGCACTGTTGGCATCACTTACTCATCTATAAAATGAAGTGGAAAAAGACATGCAAACCACTTCAGTATCTTTGCCAAAAAAAACTTCCAAAAAAACCAGTGGGGTTATGAAGAGTTGGACATCACTGAAAAATCCAAACAGCAGTAGTCACAGTAAGCCAACTCCAAGAAGTAAAGAAACTACTTATTTTTTTTCTAGGCAAGATATTAGATCCCCTTTCATTATACATACAAATTTGAAGAGAAAAATCAATATAATTTCTTTGTTTCCCACATAACACCATTCTATTTTTTGTCTTGAAATTAAGGCTAAGTGAGATGTACATAACAAAAATCTACAGTATCATGTATAGCCACCTTTTTCTCTTCTGCTACATACATACACATGTATATATAAGAAAATAGCCATTTCATTTAATATTAAATTCAGAATAACTTTCTTTTTTCTTTTTTTATTTTTTAAAATTTATTTATTTATTTAACTTTTTACATTCATTTTCACAAAATTTTGGGTTCCAAATTTTCTCCCCTTTTATCCCCTCCCCCTACCCCAATACACCGAGCATTCTAATTTTCCCTATCACCAATCTGCCCTCTCTTCTATCCTCCCTCCCTTCTCTTGTCCCCATCTTCTCTTTTGTCCTGTAGGGCCAGATGACTTTCTATTCCCCATTAACTGTATTACTTATTTCCTAGTAGCAAGAACAATACTCAACAGTTGTTCCTAAAACTTTGAGTTCCAAATTCTCCCCATGCCTCCCTCCCCACCCATTCCCTTTGGGAAGGCAGGCAATTCAATATAGGCCAAATCTGTGTAGTTTTGCAAATGACTTTGATAACAGTCGTGTTGTGTAAGACTAACTGTATTTCCCTCCATCCTGTTCTGCCCCACATTGTTCTGTCTTTTGATCCTGTCCCTCCCCAAGAGTGTTGACTTCAAATTGCTCCCTTCTTCCATTGCTCTCCCTTCCATCATCCCTCCCTCCCTGCTTATCTCCTTCTTCCCCATTTTTCTGTACTGTAAGATAGGTTTTCATACTAAAATGAGTGTGCATTCTACTCCTTCCTTTAGTCAAATGTGATGAGGGTAAACTTCATGTTTTTTTCTCAGCTCTCCTCTTTTTCCCTCCGCTAAAAAGTCTCCTGCTTGCCTCTTGAATGAGATATAATTTACCCCATTCCATTTCACCTTCTCTCCTCCCACTAAATTTCTCTCTCACCATTTACCTTAATTTCTTTTAAGATATAGTCCCATCCTATTCAATTCACTCTGTGCTCTCTGTCTCTGTATGTGTGTGCATGTGTGTATGTGTGTGTGCGTGCATGCATGTACATGTGTGTGTGTGGTCCCACCAACTACCCAGATACTGAAAAGTTTTAAGAGTTACAAATATTGTCTTTCCATGTAGGAATGTAAACAGTTCACTTTTGGTAAGTCCCTTATGACTTCTCTTTGCTGTTTACTTTTTCATGCTTCTTCTCATTCTTGTGTTTGAAAGTCAAATTTTCTTTTCAGCTCTGGTCTTTTCATCAAGAATGCTTGAAAGTCCTCTGTTTCATTGAAAGACCATATTTTCCCCTGAAGTATTATACTCAGTTTTGCTGGGTAGGTGATTCTTGGTTTGAGTCCTAGTTCCTTTGACTTCTGGAATATCCTATTCCACTCCCTTCGATCCCTTAACGTAGAAGCTGCTAGATCTTGTGTTATCCTGATTTTATTTCCACAATACTGGAATTGTTTCTTTCTAGCTGCTTGCAATATTTTCTCCTTGACCTAGGAATTCTGGAATTTGGCCATAATGTTCCTAGGAGTTTCTCTTTTTGGATCTCTTTCAGGCGGTGATCGATAGAGTCCTTCAATACTTACTTTGCCCTCTGGTTCTAGAAACTCAGGGCAGTTTTCCTTGATAATTTCATGAAAGATGATGTCTAGGCTCTTTTTTTGATCATGGCTTTTAGGTAGTCCCATAATTTTTAAATTGTCTCTCCTGGATCTATTTTCCAGGTCATTTTTTTTTCCAATGAGATATTTCACATTATCTTCCATTTTTTCATTTTTTTTGGTTTTGTTTTATGATTTCTTGGTTTATCAGAAAGTCATTAGACTCCATCTGTTCCATTCTAATCCTGAGAGAACTATTTTCTTCAGTGAGCTTTTGAACTTCTTTTTCCATTTGGCTAATTTTGCTTTTGAAAGCATTCTTCTCCTCATTGGCTTTTTGAACTTCTTTTGCCAATTGAGTGAGCCTATTTTTAAGGTGTTATTTTCTTCAGCATTTTTTTGGGTCTCCTTTAGCAAGGTATTGACCCATTTTTCATGCTTTTCTTGCATCTCTCTCATTTCTCTTCCCAGTTTTTCCTCCACCTGTCTCACTTGATTTTCAAAATCCTTTTTGAGCTCTTCCATGGCCTGAGCCCACCAGACATCCACCTCGGATGTCTGGGATAGAGAGGCCCCAACCTCCATGTCTTTCCCTGATGGCAAGCATTGTACTTCCTCATCAGAAATGAAAGGAGGAAGGAACATCTCTTCCCCAAGAAAGTAGCTCTCTATGGTCTTATTTTGCTTCCTTTTTTTGGGCATTTTCCCAGCCAGTTACTTGACTTCCGAGATTACTCTCCACCCCTGCCTGGATCTGCCCAGCTAGTGCTTGGGGTCTGAGATTCAAATGCTGCTTCCCAGTCTCAGGGCTATCCACGGCCAGGAGTGGCTACTATTCAATGTGAGCTTAAGTTCTGGTGCTCAGGTGGGGGCAGGGAAGCCTCCCATGCTCAGTTCCCTCAGGGGCTTTATGCAGAGACCTTCACTAATGGAGCGGGTGGGGGCAGGGCCATCTCCTAGGCTCAGCTCCCTCAGGGGGTTTATGCAGAGACCTTTATTAATGGAGCTCCTGCCTGCTTGAGGAGTCCCGGCCACCACTGCCTCTGCTGCTGCCTCTGCTGCTCCCTCGGCCACTGCCTCCCAAGGGGGCCCGAGTCACGGAGACACCCCGCTCCTCTCTCGGCCAACCCAGACGTCTCTCTCACTGACCTGTAGCACCTGTGGGCAGAGGGACCTTCCCGGCCACCAGAGATTCCATCCCTGAAGCCTGCTCGGATCTGCTCCTCTGGGGCCATGTGGCCAGGGCAGCTCAGGGGTGGGTTCCGCTTTCCGGGGCATGATGGACCCCTGGGGACGGCTCTCCAGGGTTCTCTGGAAGAGAAATCTCTTCCACTGTGTGTCTGTGTGCCTTGCAGTGATCCAGAATTTGTGGGGAGTTCTTTTTACAGGAAATTTATGGGCTGTGGATTCGGAGCTAGCATACCTGAGTCTTTCTACTCCGCCATCTTGGCTCCTCCCCTCAGAATAACTTTCTTAAAAAAATTCAATATGGAATAGAGGCCAGGACCCAGTGAATTCTCCCAACATTCCCCTTCAAATAACTTTTAAATAACACCTCAAATCAAATTTTGGAGTAGCAGAGCCAACAAAACATAAGAGTGAGACATTTTTCCTGTCTAAGAAAACTTAAGAGATTGTCAGGCAAAGTGTGAGTGGCCTGTCTGGAGGCCACAAATGGACAACTGGTCAGAAGGAGATGACGGGGGACCTTTTCCTGGCATTGGGTAACAATGGTGCTGACTGGCAACTATATTGTCCATATGAATTCTGAGTTACAGTTCCAGGGCAGATAGGAGTGCTGGGGGTCAGTTACAAAAGGGGTAGAGACTTGGCCACATTTCCAAGGAAAAGAGAGTATTTGAGGCTGTTAGGTTAGTAGAGGCCCTGGCTGGATAAAAACCAAAGTATAGATGAGGAGAACAGTGACCATACCTCTCCAAGGATCATACCACTTTGGCAGCACCAAACTCGGCAGAACCCTCACCCCAACTTAACTCTGAAAACAGCACTGAGAAAAAGTCTCAACCTTAGGACACTGTCTCCCCACCCCCAGGTGAGTAGAGCCCAACTTTATCATAAAATTCAAAGTCAAAAAATTGTCTGGAAAAATGAGCAAGCAACAGAAAAAGAATTTGGCCATAAAACGTTACAAGGGTGGCAGGAAAGACCAAGATATAACTCTGAAAAAGACAACAATGTGAAAACAATTACCAAAAAATCCTCAAATAAAGATGCTAATTGGACCTAAACCTAACAAAAATTTCTAGAAGAGTTAAAGGAAAAGATAAAGGTGCAGAAGAAAAATTGGGGTTGGGAGAAATGAGAGTGATGAAAGAAATAATGCAAAAAAAGAACTAACAGCTTGGAAAAAAAGAAGCAAGCATGTACACACACACACACACACACACACACACACACACACACACACACACTGAAGAAAATAACACCTTAAAAAACAGAATTGACCATATGCCAAAAGAGGTACAAAAATCCACTGAAAAGATGATTCCTTAAAAGAATTGGCAAAATGAAAAAGGGAAAGAACTCATTAAAAACATGAATTAGCCAAATGGGAAAAGAGGTACAAAATCTTATAGAAGAAAACAATTCCTTAAAAATTAGAATTAAAGAAGTAGAAGCTAAAAACTCCATGAAACATCAAGAAGCAATAAAACAGAGTCAGAAGAATGAACAAATAGAAGAAAATGTGAACCAACTCATCAGGGAAAAAAAACAGACCTGGAAAATAGATTGAGGAGAGATAATTTAGCAGTTATTGAACTATCTCTGAAAGCCATGATCAAAGAAAGAGTTTACACATCATATTTCAAATAATTATCAAGGAAAACTGCCCTTCTTAGAAATAGAGTGGGAAATAGGAATGGAAAGACTCCACTGATTATCTCCTGAAGGAGATCCCAAAATGAAAACTCCCAGGAATATTGTAGCCAAATTTCAGAGCTCTGAGTTAAAAGGAAAAGTACTTCAAGCAAACAGAAAAAGCAAACAAACAACAATTGAAATACTGTGAAGTCATGGTTAGGGTCACACAAAATTTAGTGGCTTGCATGTGAAGGGAGCAGAGGGCCTAGAATATTTAGTAGAGAAAAGGAACTAATGAGAAATTACCTACTCAGACAAACTGAATACAACCCCTTCCTGGGAAAAATGGATCTTTAATGTAATAGGGGACATTCAAGTCTTCTCTTGATGGAAAGACCAGAATGGAATAGAAAATTTGACTTTCAAAAGCAAAACTCAAAAGAAGCATAAAAAGGTAACAGAAAGAGAAATTGTAAGAGATTCAGTATGATCAAACTGTTTATATTCTGACATGAGAAGATAACATGTGTAACTCTTAAGAACTTTGTCATTATTAGGGCAGTTAGAAGGAATGTGCATAGACAGAGGGCATGGGTGTAAGTCAATTATGTTGGAATGATCTCCAAAAAAGTGAAGGGATGAGAAAGAGGGATGCACTTGGAGAAGGGAGAGGTAGAATGGGGGGAATTTTCTAACATAAAAGAATTGTACAAGGAATAATTTTCACCATAGAGGGAAAATGGGGAGAGTAGAGAAGCAAAATGTGAATTTCACTGTCATCAGAATTGGCTCACAGAGGGAAGAATATATATATATATATATATATATATATATATATATATATATTCTTTCCTCTGTATATATATATATATATATATATCTTCTTTCCTCTGTGTGTGTGTGTGTGTGTGTATATATATACATATATATATCTTCCCTCTGTGTGTGTGTATGTATACATACACACACACACACACACACACTTAGAGGTATATACAAGTGTAGTTTACATAGGAGGGAAACTCCTTTATTAATATATAAATAATATAATAATGTAATATATTAATAATATAACAACATAATATATTAATAACTTAAATAGGAGGGAAAATGCAGAGGAGAAAGTAGGGGCAAGGGGGATGATAATAAAAGAGTGAATTAAGGAGACAATGGTTAGAACCAAAATAGACTTTTGAGAAGGGACAGGATGAAAAAGGAGAGGAAGAAACAAGAAAATGGAATGGAGGGAAATACACAGTTATTAACCATAACTGTGAATGAAAATGGGATGAGTTCACCCATAAAACTGAAACAACAGAATGGATTAGAAATGAGAATCTAACAATATATTGTTTACAAGAGACACACTTGAAACAGAAAGACACACAGAGATAAAATAAAAAGCTGGAGTTAAATCTCTTATGCTTCAGCTGAAGCAGGGGTAGCAATCATGATCTCAGACAAAGCAAAAGTAAAAATAGACTTAATTAAAAGAGATAATCAGTTAAACTATACTAAAAGGTACCATAGACAAGGAAGTAATATTAAAAATATAATAGCAGGTTTCTATGATAAAGACCTCATTTCTCAAATATATACTAAGTATAAAACTGAGCCAACTTTATAAAAAATAAGAGCTATTCTCCAATTGATAAGTGGTCAAATTATATAAACATGCAGTTTTCAGAAGAGGAAATCAAAGCTATCTAAAGTTATATTTAAAGAATGCTCTAAATCACTACTGATTAGAGAAATGCAAATTAAAACAACTCTTAGGTACCACTCCACACCTATCAGATTGGCTAATGTGACATAAAATAAAAATGAAAAATGTTTCAGAAGACACACTAATGCACTATTGGGGGAGTTGTGAATTGATCCAACCATTCTGGAAAGCAATTTAGAAATATAATCAAATGGCTATAACACTGGACATATTCTTTGACACAGCAATACCATTGTTAGGTCTGTATTCCAAAGAGATCACAAAAAGGGGAAAAGGACCTACATATACAAAAATATTTATAGCAACTCTCTTTGTGGTGGCAAAGAATTAGAAATTGAGGAGATGCCCCTCAAATAATGAGTAGAATGCTTTCAGAAAAATCTGAAAAATTTATATGAACCGATGCAAAGTTAAGTGAGCAGAACCAGGAGAACATTTTACACAGTAACAGCAGTATTGTGCAATGATCAACTGTGAATGACCTAGCTGTTCTCAGCACTACAGAGATCCAAGGTAATTCTGAAGTACCTATGATGTAAAAGGCTATCCATCTTCCGAGAAAGAACTTATGTAATCTGAATGTAGATTTGTTTTTCTTGGGGTTTTTTTGTCTGTATTTTCTTTCACAATATGACTAATACGGAACTATGTTTTGCATGACTACCCATTTATAATCTGTATCAAATTGTCTTCTCAAGGAGTGAGGTGAGGAGGGAGGATGGGAGAGAATTTGGAACTCAAAATTGTAAAAAAAAAAAAAGAGAGAGAGAGAGAGAGACATGGTAAGATCCATATGAAATGATGCAAAGTAAAGAAAGGAGATCGGGGAGATCTTTTTGCACAGGAACGGCAATGCTGCAATGATCACCAACTGAAAAAGAGTTAGATTCTCTGATCAATACAATAACCCAATAGAATTCTAAAGAACTCATGGTGAAAAAAGAAAGGACTGATGGATTCTGAGTACAAATTGAAGTATAATTTTTTCACTTTATTTTTCTGGCTTTTTAAAAAATATGGCTGATATAGAAATATGTTTTGCATGATTTCACACATGTAATTAATATGTTGCTTGCCTTCTCGGTGTGTATGGGAGAGGGTGGGAGGGGAAAAGAGAATTTGGAACTTAAAAGAATGCTTAAAAATAGATAAGAAATTAAAATTTAAAAAATTCAAGCTACTATTTGCTTTAATATTGTTGGGGTAAGGGAAGGGTTAAAGTAAAGAAGCCAATAGGTTCTAGGAGAGGGAAAAGTTTTTTACACCTATTTCTACCCACCCAATTTCATACTTTTCCTTCCTTCTCTGTCGTCCTTCAATAGTTTCCTCTGCCCGGGGCATACAAACGGTTTCCTGGCCTTTCTTACTAGTAAGAAACCTCAACTCAGAAATCTGAAATGAAAGGAAATCCTAAATACTTTTCAAGAACTAGCAAAAAGATTTCCCCTTGCTCTTTCTTTATTATAAATACATATATCTTGACTTCCTATGGTCTCCTCTGGACATGCTCTAGAATTTTTCTTAAAATATAGTGCCCAGAGCAGAACATAATATCCTAGATATTACCTGACCAAGGTAGAGTACAGTAGGACCACTGTGCCCCTGGTCCTGAACACTGTGTCTATTTTAATGATGCCCAATTTAAGTATCTTCCAGGTATGAGACACGTGTTGGGTGGTGAGGATACAAAGATGTCCTAAAGGGACTTACAGTCTAACAGGTGTAGGTGACATTATTAAGAATAAAAATAATAAAAAGACAGATGCTACAAGGCCAAAAGAATGATCCAGACAGAATTGCCAAACGTTAGGATTAGAAAAGTTCTTTTTAATTCAAAGTCCAGCAATCTAGCCACTGTCACATGGCTTCCCATGGTTCAACTCCTTAGCCTTGCGTATGAAGAAAGGAAGGCAGATTCTTGGTAATGGTCCATGGTAAACCAGCTGACAGACCTTAGTCAGGGCTTTAACCCAGGTTTTATGACTTGACTCTACACTAGGTTCCTTCCTCAGAAAGTGTTAAAGGGAGATGAGAAAGGGAACCTTCACTTTCAGATGGGGAAGTATTCCTTTATCTGTTTTTTGGCCCTGTCAAGAAAAACTGAGCCCCAATGCATTACGTGGGGAGTCAGAGGGAAAGTTTTGGGAGCATAATTTTAATTTTGAATCTCCAGGACATAGAATTCCAATTATTTTGTAGTATAAGGAGCATCTTGAGCTCCCAGAGCATAGAAACAGGTAGTCTTTTTAAAAAACTATTTGTTGGTATCTTTTGTTTTTACATCACCATTACCATGTATATCCTTCTTCCCTTTCCTCTCTAGAGAGCTCTTCCCTGATGACAGATAATAAAAAAAGAGAGGAAAATAAAGGCAGTTCTTTAAAAGTAAACAATCCATCAGCTGGGTCTGATGATATAGCTAATGAGAGGACAATGTCTTCTTCTTTTGCATGACTTCTTGGAAAACATAAATTGCATACACATTGCCTCACCCACCCTGTTACCTATCTCAAGCAATGTCATCTGCAATGTCTGAAAAAATTTTCTCCCCACAGTCTCTCCTTCCATCCCCTCCTTTTTTCTCATCCTCCTTCTATTTCACCTAAGTTTGTAACTTCAAAGCCATATTCCCCTTCTTATTCCACACATTCTTGACTGCTCCAATATCTAATGATTTACCAAGTCCTGTCCATTGTATGTCTACCACGTCTCTCCCCTCTGCCTCTTTCTCTCCACTCTAGCCATAACAGTCTCCTTGAAGACCTCATATAATTAAACATACCTTATCCCCATGAGACAGTCTATTCCACTTTTGGGCTAATTGTCTAGAATTTTTTTTCTTATGACTATTTACAATCTGCCATACTGTGACTTCTCATCTATCCTAAGTCTGACCTCTGGGTCAGAGAACAAATGTAAACCCTCTTCTACATTCTATAGAATATGTAAGATTTCAAATATCTGAAAACAGATATTTTATTCCCTTTTAAGTCTTCTCAAGCATCCTTGAGTGGCTTGAGTGTGTTTCTGTTTTGCTTTTTTTCTCCCCAGGATCTCGGTAACCCTTCTCTGGATACTCCCCAGTTTGTCAATGTGTACCCTAAAATATGGTACCCACAATTAGACACAATGTTCCATATCTTGTCTGACCAGAACATAATACAAGACTCTAACCTGTCTTGGTTGAATATACAGACATATCTTGGAGATACTGGGGATTCACTTCCAGACTACCACAATAAATGAATATTGCGATAAATTGAGTCACATGAATTTTTTGGTTTCCCAGTGTGTATAAAAGTTATGTTTACACTGTGGTAGTCTATTAAGTGTGAAATGGCATTTATGTCTAAAAAATCCAATGTATATACCTTAATTTAAAAAACATTTTGTTGCTAAAAAATGCTGACCATCATCTGAGCTTTTGAGTGAGTCATAATCTTTTTGCTGATAAGAAAGTCTTGCCCCAATGCTGATGGATGCTGACCGATCAGGTGGTGGTTGCTGAAAGTTGAGGTGGTTGTGGAGATTTTTTAAAATAAGACAACAATGAAATTTGTTGCATGACTCTTCCTTTCATAAAAGATTTCTCTGATGCTGTTTGATAGCATTTTATCCACAGTAGAACTTCTTTCAAAATTGGACTCAATCCTTTCAACTATATTTTATCAACTAAGTTTATGTAATATTTTTCAGTATTGTGTCTCAGGGAATAGGGAGGCCCAAGGAGAGGAGAGAAGTGGGAAACGGCTAGTCGGGAGAGCAGTTAGAATACATACATTTATCAATGAAGCTTACTGTCTTATTTGAGCTCAGTTTGTGACATCCTGAAACAGTTACAATAGTAACAGCAAAGATCATTGATCACAGATCACCATAACATATATAATTACTAATAATAATTAAAGAGTTTGAAATATTGCAAGAATTACCAAACTGTGACACAGAGACACAATGCTGTTGGAAAAATGAGACCAACAGATCTGCTCAACACAAATATCCTATTTGTAAAAAAAAAAAAATGTAATATCTGCAAAGCACAATAAAGCAAAGTACAGTAAAATGAGAGATGCCTGTAATACATCAGTCACTGCAGTCCAAGGTCACGTTAGCCCTTTTGGCTAATGTATCAAACTACTTAGTTATATGGAATTTGCAGTCCACTAGAGTTCCCTAGGTCTTTTCCATAGGAAATGTTTTCTAGTCACATCTTTGCCATTTTATATTTATCTATTTGGTTTTCTGAACCCAAGAGAAAAACTTTACATTTATCCCTGTGTAATTTCATGCTATTTATCTTAGAAGGCCACTTCCTCTTTGGATCCTGATTCTTTTGCTGAGTATATGAAATATTCCTCCTATCTTTGTGTCATCTGAGTGAATTCCTTCCCTACAAACCTCCTGGTGAATGTTTAACAACTGGCTCTCCAAGTAGAGAAAAAAATGTACCCAAGAAGTGTTTTCAAATCTAAACTGCATTAACATTTTTCTTCCTCCCTTTCTTAAGTCTAGATAATCAGCAGAACAATAAATCCAGACCTTCTGATTTCTGAAATATAAGCACACACTGAAAATTTAACAGGTTAGCTAGAGCTGGCTGCAAAACCTGGAACCCTGGCTAGCAGTGATCCAGGGTTAGCCTGGATACTCCCAGAACCTTCTAACTCTGCCCTCTGGTCCCTTGGGCTAGAAATGAAGTGTAGAAGTTTGGGGCATTTGTTTCATTAGGAAACACCTAAGCACTAAATTTAGAAATCTCATAAAAGTTCTATGTAGTATTCAAATAGTATTCTAATGCAGAGCTAAGGAAGCTAGCATAAAATCAAAACCTAGGTTACCAGAATCTACCTGGAAGTCTACACTATATAAGGAACTCAGCTTTGGTTCTAAGTTTTTTGACTCAGTGCTGCTAAGTGAACAACTGACTGCTTTATTAGAGAGTATAGAAAAAGCGAGTGCATGTTATAAGATTTTGTTATGGGGTGAGGGTGAGGTGGGTAATGTCTACTTTAGTATTAAAACACACTCTAAAATGGAGGTCAACAACGTCTTCAAAACAATCATCCAAGATGCTGACCTTTTTTCTATTTTAAGTGGGAAAGGAGAGGAAAGGTAGCAAGGGAAGCCTCTAGCCATCTCTGTGGAAGTGACAAAATTCTGTGCTACAGAAAGACAGATAGTATCCATTTTAAGTATGCAGACCCTAGGTTGCCATTCTATGTTCTAAGGTCTCATATGAGACCTGTAACAGAACAGAAAAAAATAATTGTTTCATATGGAATAGTGGAATAATCTAATTCAGAGAAACAAGGTTCAAATTCTGCCTCTGACACTTTCCACTTATGTGACCTTGGGCAAGTCACTTGACATTCCTAGGACTCAGTTTCTTTATCTGTAATGTGAGAGAGTTGGACTAGATGGCCTCTGATAAAGCTTGCAGCTCTAGAGTTATGGTTTTATAACTTAAAAGTCTTTAGAACATTTTAGTGCATTAAAGTATGACATTTCATCTTCTTATGGGCAGGCATCACTAATCAGAGGTATTATCATGTAATGGAAAGTGTTTGGGACTCAATTAAAAGATTGAGTTCTAATCTAGGTACTAACTAGCTATGTGATATTTGACATAATAATCATCCTTTCTAAACCTAGCTTTCTTCTTCTGTAAAATGAAAGTGTTGAATTAGATAATCTCTAAGTATCCATCTAGTTCTGTGTCTACTATAATTACATCTTTCTAAAAAATCCAGTTATTTTTATGAATACCAGATTTATTTTATCTTTTTCTACCTAGACATAACAAAATATTAGCACTGCCAGGAATTTGTTTTGATTATATTCATAGATTATAGAATTAAGAATTATTAATTAATTATTTGAAGTACTTATCTGTTTTATTATCAATTATTTATTCATTCAATTAATTATGTATTTATTATTTATTGCTATTGATTATATTTTATAATCCATTGTATTTATAATTTATTTGATTAATTAGTTATTGGTTTTAATTATTAATTGAAAATTATTAATTAATTAATAACTGAAAAACCCATTAAGAATGGTTCAAAATAATACACTATAGTCCCCATTACTCAAAGTCCTGTTCATTTAAATAGAGACCCAAAAGAGAAGATGGTACAGTTCCTAGGTATACACCCAGGGGTACACTGTAAATGTTAAACACTTAGCTCTCTAGGGGAAAAATGCACACACAACACACTTTTAGGTTTAATCTGCATTCCTAACATTTTATTCATCACTTTCTTAAGTCTAGGCAGTCAACAAAATAGTAAATTAATCTCTAGTTTCCAATTTCCAAGGTGTAAGTGCTGACACTGAAAATTTAACGGTTGCCTATTAAGAGCTGGTTCAAGCTGGATCCAGCACACCCCTGCATTATAGGAACAAGGAGATCAAAGACAGATCTCATGTATAAAATATAAGCATATATTTATGTTATATATATATAGCATATGTTACATCATATATGTATGTGTGTGTATATAATATATATAAATATTATATAGAGACAGAGAGAGAGAGACTATTAAAGTCCTAGAAAAGCTAACTGAATAAATTCTGGTATAGAAATATAATGGAATATGATCAGACCAGAAGAAATTATAATTATGAAGAAATTCAGAGAAGGTTGGGAACTCATGAGTTTATGCAAAGTATATAGAGTCAGGAAAATACTTTATACAATAACCACAATAATATGAGGGAAAACTACATTGAAAGACCTCAGAACTCTAATCAACGCAGTGACCAAACATTAATTACTTTACAAAACTGATGATGAAGCCTTGAACTTCTTGGCAGAGAGGTGGTAGGCTAGAGTGATGGAATGAGGCATATGTTATCAGACAAGTCCAGTGAATTGATGGGTTTTCTCTTAAGGGTATTTCTTTGTTAGAAGACAGGATTATATGGGGATTATACGGGGAGGGAGTTTGGGAGGTCATTGAAAAGTAACTACAGTGTAAAAAAAAGTGAATGTATGTTACGAGATTCAAAACACAAGAAGTAATAAATTTGAAAATATGGATGAATGAATAAATTAAAGTGATAATATTTTGTATTGGTATAACATTTAAAGCTTTAAAAACCCTTTGGTATGAATTATCTTTGATTTGGTAAGATTAGGATGAGTAGAAAAAAGTGGAAAGGGCATTTCACTCAGAAGCAAAGGTCTCTGCCAGGAATGCAAAAGCTACGAAGATGCAATGTTTTATAGCTGCTATTTTCACTGTGTCACGCTAATAAATGCCTTTGCTAAGAGTCAATTTTGTCTACCTGCTGATTGTTAATGAGAAATACCCTAGTGGGACTTTTGATTTATAATAGTAAGAACAGCAATCCACAGGGTATCATAGAACCTATGAGAATAATAGACACTCCAGTGATCCAACCCATATGGGAACATGTATAAAATGCAACAACTGAAAGTGACATCACTTGAAGATCACAGGATTTAGAGTTGAAAAGAAGCTTACAGATCATTTCATCTAACCCCTTATTTTATAGATGAGCCTGGGGCTCAAGGGATTAAATGACTCACCTAGGATAATACAGTAAAATGGGGACCTGGAATTGGCTGATGGGACTCTTCCTTGTGGGCATACATAGTGTACTCAGCTGATGCAATTCCCATGCAGACTTTGAAGCATTTGAAAACATTTAGTCATTGGTTCAAGTCCAATAGACGTGACAAAAAGGAGCTTTTTGACTAGCTATGGAACTTAAACTAAGCTTTTATAAAACGTTACTAACCAGTGAGCATGCATAGTGTACTCAGCTGATGTATTCTCCATGTAGACTTTGAAACATGTGAAGCCATCTACCCATTGATTCTAGTCCAATAGACATGTGACACAAAGGAGCCTTTTTGATTGGCTGTGGAACTTAAATTAAGATGCTTTAAAAAGTTACTAACCAATAAAAGCAAAGGGGTCCTCCTTTCACTTTTGATATCTACCCCATCCCTATTCATCACTGTATTTTAGGAGGACAACCCTAAATCCAGCCTCAGACACTTCCTAGCTATGTGACCCTGGGAAATCATTTAACCTCTGACTGCTTGACACAGAAGGAAATCCACTGCATCTACTGGAGAAGAAAATGGCAAACCACTCCAGTATCTTTGACAAGAAAACCCCAAATAGAATCACACAGGGTTGAACATGATTTGAACAAGGACAATAACCAAAACTGCATACCCTTTGACTCAACAATGCCACAACTAGGTCTGTATTCCAAAGAGACCAAACAAAAAGGAAAAGGAGCTGTGCAAAAGTATTTATAGTAACTTTTTTTGTGATAGCAAAGAATTGTAAATCAAGGGGATGTCTATCAACTGGAGAAAGACTGAACAAGTTGTGGTACATGATTGTGATGGAATACTATTGTGGTATAAGAAAGGATGGGCAGGATGATTTCAGAAAAACCTGGAAAAACTTACACAAACTGCAGCAAAGTGAAAAGAAAACAATGTATATAGTAACAACGATATTGTACAATAATAAATTGTGAATGACTTAGGTATTCTCAGCAACATAATGATCCAAAACTGAAGGACTTATGATGGAAAATACTATCGACCTCCAGAGAAAGAATTCATGGTGTCTGAAGACATAAGTTTTGTTGTTTTTTTTATTTTTTAAGTGCTTAATAAGTGCTTTTTTATTACAGGTATCTGGAGAATAGTTCATCACTATGACTATACTCAAAGACATTATGGCATAACATATTCTGAGGGGGTCACCTCCTTGCCACACGTAGAAGGACTTTAGTGGAAGTCAGTCCTCACTACATTATCATTAAATCTAAATGCATTATCAGATCATGGAATTTTAGGAACCCATATTCCTGCCTGAGTTGATCTTTACAGCCACTCAATGGTCTTTATTTTTTTAAAAAATTATTTTATTTATTTTGAGTTTTCAACATTTCCACAAAATTTTGAATTCCAAATTTTCTCCCTATACCTCCCCTCCCCCCACCCCAAAACACGTTGCATTCTGATTGCCTCATGTTCTCTCTTGTTCTGTAGAGCAAGATAAATTTCTATACCCCATTACTTGTAATTCTTATTTCCCAGTTGTACACAAAAAAAATTCTCAATATTTATTCCTGACACTTTGAGTTCCAACTTCTCTTCCTTCCTCCCTCCTTACTCACCCCCACTGAGAAAGCAATTCAATATAAGCTATATATGTGTAGTTTTGCAAATGACTTCCATAACATTCATGCTATGTGAAACTAACTGTATTTCCCTTCATCCTATCCTGCCCCTCATTTCTTCTATTTTCTCTTTTGACCTTGTACCTCCTCAAGAGTGCTTACTTCTAACTGCTCTCTCCTCCCATTTGCCCTCCCTTCCTTCTTCCCTCCACTCTGCTTATCCCCTTCCCCACTACTTTTCTGTAGTGTAAGATAAATTTTCATACCAAATTGAATGTGCCTGTTACTCCTTCCTTGAGCCAAATGTGATGAGCATAAGCTTCACTTTTTCCCTCTCACCTACCCCCTTTTCCCCTCCATTGGAAAAGCTTTTTCTTATCTCTTCTATGAGATATAATTTGCCCCATTCCATTTCTTTCTTTCTCCTCCCAATACATTCCTCTCTCACTCCTTAATTATTTTTTTTAGCTATGATCCTTTCCTATCCAACTCATCCTGTGTTCTCTCTCTCTGTCTCTGCTCTATGGGTATGTGTGTGTGTGTGTGTGTGTACACGTAATCCCTCCAACTACCCAGATATTGAGAAAAGTTTCAAGAGTTACAAATATTATCTTTCCATGTAGGAATGTAAACAGTTCACCTTTGGTAAGTCCCTTGTGATTTCTATTTCCTGTTTATCTTTTCATGCTTCTCTTGATTCTTGTGTTTGAAAGTCAAATTTTCTTTTCAAGTATGATCTTTTCACCAAAAATGCTTGAAAGTCCTCTATTTCATTGAATGATCATTTTTTCCCCTGAAGTATTATACTCAGTTTTGCTGGGTAGGTGATTCTTGGTTTTAATCCTAGTTCCTTTGACTTCTGGAATATCATATTCCAAGTCCTTCAGTCCCTCAATGTAGAAGCTGCTAGATCTTGTGTTATCCTGATTGTATTTGCACAATACTTGAATTGTTTCTTTCTAGCTTCTTGCAATATTTTCTCCTTGACCTGGGAACTCTGGAATTTGGTTACAATATTCCTAGAAGTTTCTCTTTTTTGGATCTCTTTCAGGAGGTGATCACTGGATTCTTTCAATATTTAATTTGCCCTCTGGTTCTAGAATATCAGGGCAGTTTTTCTTGATAATTTCATGAAAGATGATGTCTAGGCTCTTTTTTTGATCATGACTTTCAGGCAGTCTCATAATTTTTAAATTGTCTCTCCTGGATTTATTTTCCATGTCAGTTGTTTTTCCAATGAAATATTTCACATTATCTTCCATGTTTTCATTCTTTTGGTTTTGTTTTATAATTTCTTCATTTCTCACAAATTCATTAGCTTCTATCTGTTCCACTCTAATTTTTAAAGAACGAATTTCTTCAGTGAACTTTTGAACCTCCTTTTCCATTTGGCTAATTCTGCTTTTTAAAGCATTCTTCTCTTCATTGGCTTTTTAAACCTCTTTTGCCAATTGAGCTAGCCTATTTTTAAAGGTGTCATTTTCTTCAGCATTTTTTTTGGGTCTCCTTTAGCAAACATTTGACTCACTTTTCATGATTTTCTTGCATCTCTCTCATTTCTCTTCCCAATTTTTCTTCCACCTCTCTTACTTCATTTTCAAAATCCTTTTTGAGCTCTTCCATGGCCTGGGATCATTGAATATTTATTTTGGAGGTTTTGGATGCAGAAGCCTTGACTTTTATGTCTTCCCCTGATGATAAACATTGTTCTTCCTCATCAGAAAGGATGGAAGAGAATACCTGTTTACCAAGAAAGTGACCTTCTATAGTCTTATTTTTTTTCCTATTTTGGGCATTTTCCCAACCAGTTACTTGACTTTTAGATCCTTTGTCAAGAGTAGGGTCATCATTCTGTGGCTTCTGCTGCTCTAGAATTTGTTGAGAGTCTTTCTTTACAGGTATTTTATGGACTGTGGGAGAAGAGTTAGAGTATGTGCATCTTTCTATCCCACCATCTTGGCTCCACCTCCAAAATTTTTTTTTAATTCTTGGAATTTTTTTTGGTCTTCATTTTCTTTTGCAACATAGCTAATATAAAAATGGTTTACATGCCTACTCACATATAATTTATACCAACTTGTTTGCTTTCTCAAAGTGGGAGAGGGAATGAGGGAGGGTGAGAGAGAATTTGGAACTCAAAAAAATTTTTTTAATGTTAAAAAATTCATGTTTACATGTAATTGAGAAAAAAATAAAATTTAATTTTAAAAAAGGAAGAGAACTTGGTGGGGCTAGTACTGTGTAGAAACTGCATTAAATCTGAACCTACTGTCCCCAACACTCAATATGCTATAATGGAGAATGTATCCCCAGGTTCATGGGAGGTCATGGGGAGCACATGTAACTTCTTTTCTTGCCAAATATCTGTAGGAAATATTCCTTTGTAAAACTGAATTAATGTTAATTGCTTAAATGGAACCAGAGCTCCAATCATTGGTGGGTAAGAGTGCAGGGACACACCGGGACAGAAGATTGAACAATATCCAGTCAGTTAGTCAAAAAGCATTTATTAAATTTATTTCATTATTTTTATATTATTTATATTATTTTTATTATATGTTATATAAAAGTAAATACATATGATAGATAAACATATTTATTAATAATTAAGTTTATTAAACACTTAAGTCTGACAGGCACTGTGCTAAGTGCAGGGAATACAAATATAAACAGAGGGAAAGTTAGTTCCTGCCCTTATGGAGCTTACTTTCTAACGACAGGAGAAAACATAGAAAAGGAATTTAAAGGAGATGGGGGAGAGATGAAGGTACCCAGCATCAGCGTGGTAGAGAAAGTACGGAGTGCAGCCTGGAGAGAAATGAAGCTCTGGCCCACCTGGGCATCATTCTTTTGTTGTTGAATGCAGCTCATTTTTAAAATTTTATTTATTTTCAGTTTTCAGCAATCACTTCCATAAGTTTTAAATTTCCTCCCACCCAACCTCCCTCCACGCCTGAGATGGCATGCAATCTTATATGAGTTCCACAAATATATTCTTATTAAACACATTTTCACATTAGTCAAGTTGCATAGAAGAATTAAAATGAATGGGAGAAACCATGAGAAAAAAAACAAAACAAAACATAACACAAGACAAAGTAGTCTGTTTCATTCTGCGATCAAATTCCATAGTTCTTTCTCTGGATGTGGATGGCATTTTGCCTCAAGAGTCCTTGGGGGATGTTTTAGGCCACTGTGTTGTTGTGAAGGGCTTAGTCTATCAGAAACAGTCCTCTCACTCTATGGTTGTTACTGTGTATAATGTTCTTCTGATTCTGCTCATTTCATTCAACATCAGTTCATATAAGTCTTTCCAGGTTTTTCTGAAGTCCTACTGTTCATCATTTCTTATAGCACAATAGTATTCCATTACATTCATGTACCACAACTTGTTTAGCCATTCCCCAATCGATGGGCAACCTCAATTTCCAGTTCTTGGCCACCACAAAAAGAGCTGCTATAAATATTTTTGCACATGTGGGTCCTTTTCCCATTTTTGATCTGTTTGGAATACAGCCCTAGAAGTGATATTGCTGGGTCAAAGGATATGCACATTTTTGTAGCCCTTTGGGCTTATTTCCAAATTGCTTTCCAGAATGGAGCTCACAACTCCACCAACAATAAAGTAGTGTTCCAACTCTCCCACATCTTCTCCACCATTCATCCTCTTCCTGATTTGTCATGTTAGCCAATCTGATAGGTGTGATGTGGTAGCTCAGAGTTGTTTTAATTTGTATCTCTCTAATAAAGAGTGATTAGAGCATTTTTTCATATGATTATAGATAGCTTTAATTTCTTCCTCTGAAAACTGCCTGTTCATATGCTTTGACCATTTATCAATTAGGGAATGATATAATCATGTAAATTTGACTCAGTTCTCTATATATTTTAGAATTGATAGCTTTATCATAGATATTAGTTGTAAAAATTCTTTCCCAGTTTTCTGCTTCCCTCCTAATCTTAAAGCTATCCATTCTGCATTTCTTAATATTCTCTATCTCTTGTTTGGTCATAAATTTCTCCATAAATCTGATAAACAAACTATCCCTTGCTTCCCTAATTTGTTTATAGTATCAGCTTTTATACCTAGATCATGTACCCAGTTGGACTTGATTCTTGTGTAGGGTGTCAGGCATTGGTCTATGCCCAGTTTCCACCACACTATTATGCAGTTTTCCCAGAAGTTTTTGTCAAACAGTGAGTTCTTATCCTGGAAGCCTGGGTCCTTGAGTTTATCAAACAGTAGACTGCTATAATCATTGAATACCGTGCCTTCTGTATCTAACCTATTCTACTTACCTACCACTCTATTTCTTAGTCAGTACCAAGTGGTTTTGATGATTGCAACTTTATGATACCTGGGCATCATTCTTAAGGAGAGGTTCAAGAAGGAACTATCTAATCCAGAGGTTCCCAAACTTATTTTTTCTCAAAAAAAATTATTCAATGCCCCCTTAGAAATCTACTTTAACAGATTTTTTTGAAATTTGAATAATTTCAAAAATATAATTTTTTATATGAAGCATTTTGAATTTAATAATTTATTGAAATTTGTGGGGGGTTTTCTTGCATTAAAATTTTGATGATGCAATATAACCATACAGTATGATATTGTAAACAAGTTATTACACGCACCCATTCCTGCTGATGCACGTTGGACTTCCTGGCAATGTACAACAGGCTCACCTGCCAACACTTGATTGTTAAGACCTGTCAGTGGATTTGACAACTGATCAACTTGACCAAGTTATAACTTGTATTTTGTGTGTTTATTTGGAAAATAATATAATCACTATGACTTTAACTCTGTTACACAACAGATGAAACATGTACAAATGACTTTTTAAAGTCATTTTTCTTCTCTTCTTTATTTGCACTTCCACCACCCCTTATTTTTATTCACTTGCATCCAAGGCTACTACTGCCCCCCTGGATTGGTCCAGCACCCACCCAAAGGGGAGGTATGGCATACTTTGGGAACCTACAAATCAGAGGGAAAGTCCATGGGGTGGAGGATATTTCCAACATGTGAATTCCAGGGCAATACAATAGTAAATCAGAGTCAGGACTAGAACTCAGATCTCCTAACTCTTCTTCAATGCTCCTTTAATGGTCATAGCAACAAGAGACAAAGACACAGAAATTCTATTAGTCAGCAAACTGTTCATGAGACAGAAATGATAGGAATGGCCAATGCTAGTTTAGAATGCAAATCTATATATAAAATGATATGGAAAAGGATGTCAGAAGACTAACAGTAGTATTTCATTGGACATCAAGGAAAAGCAATGAATATGAAAACAAAACTATATAAAGCTTGATATGAAACTCAACAAAGTTATATAATCCCAAGAACATTCACATAGCAACCTGCCAGAAGGACAAGAAAGAGATAATGAAGTAGATTTGCCATTCTTTCTTTATTAATGTGTTATTTTCATGAACAGCAACCGTGAGTCTTCTGGATCCTAAGACTTCAGTAGCAGAATGCTAGAAGTAGAAATGTCAGTCAAGAAGACAAAATTGAGAAGAGTGGTTGTTTGCACACTGAGGAAATCCATACTGGAAGTGACACGATCTTCAGAATGTGAAGGGATTATTTTGCAATGTATAACTAGGGAGGGGAAAAAAACAAACAAACAAGCAAAGTCCCCTGAGATGCGGAGTAGGAAATCATATGGCAACATTCCTTCACAGCAATGGATTAGCAATAAAGCCCGGAAAGCTCATCAGTCAGAGTTAAGGTCCAGTTACAAGAAGGAAATTAATGCAATGCTTGAATAAACATGTCCTTCAGCCAGAATAAGGCTGTGCCAGGTGCATATGGACAATATGTCAGCAATAGGCAAGTTCTCCTAAGGAGAAAGTAGTTTCTGCTTAGTCTAGCTTTAGTAACATTGGTATCCTCTACCAACCAATACATTACAATATGTATTCGTTAATTTTTGTAATTGTCAGAATGAATGGTCAGGGCTCTGCAAATACGATTACCCAGTTGTTGACTATTTGAAGTAGTAATTCAGTAACACTTCTTCAGTTAGAGATGAATCAAAATGAGAGTTGTCTTCTCATCAAACTTTTGTTTCATTTTGGTTTTTCCACACAGAGCTGCAAGTGCCTCAGTAGAATCCCATGGAAAACTTTAATTCTTTTCATTCCTCCTCCACTCTCCTTCCCTCTCCAAGATTATTTCCTTGCCTATATGGACTTACCAGAAATAGGTTTATCATCACCATCAATCTATTTTTGTTTCTCTCCAGATCCCTACTTCTCCAGACACACCTTAGGAATGTGAATAATCCTATTTCAAATGATTCCCAATTAAGTTTTCAGAACCTAAATCAAATCAGTCATTCCTGACTCCCTAAGGAAGGGATCACATCCCATGAGCATGAGCATGAGCATGAAATCTTGCACCAGGTTTTCACGCACAATGGAATTTTTTTCTGACTGGTTCCCAAGCCTCAGCAAAGATGAACTCCTGGTGGAAACAACAAAGCAGCTCTCTACTCACATGAAGTCCATCCCTCAGGAAGTCTCAGACCAACTCAGGCTTTCCTGTGTTCTTTGCCATAGTATGTACCCAGGTTGACTCAGAAAAAATATATTATCTTGTCTTTAAGAAAAGGGAGCAGGGGAAAATCTAGATCTAATTGTGTTTCTGTTATAACTGACTTAATTAGAAAATCATGTGTTTTACTTGTCAGTTTTAAAACTAAACTCACTATGTCACAGTTTGCTACATAAAAAGTAGAATTTCAAATTGTTCTGTCAAAAATCTCTTACACATCTCCCCACATCAACCCTCCCATGTAAATACTGGCATGTATAAAGAGAATAATGAAAATAATAGCTTATTGTGTTTAAAGATCCACAAAGCCTCATTGATGAGAAGTCTAAAAAATAGAGGTCACCTATGTCCTCCTCTACACCATACATCCACATCCCACTTCATAATTCCTTATTCTTTCTTCTTTTTTTCTAGCCTGCTCCTTGCTAATCTCTTCTCTTGTGCTTTTGATCCAAACCCTTGCATGAACTTGCCTTCTCAATCATTCTCTCTTTCTCATCCCAGATCTCTGCATTATCACCTGGTTCCTTCTCAAGCCGACGTCTCCACATCTTTGAAAACTTTGCCTTGCCCTACCATTATCTCAAGCTATTATTTTATATCTTCTTTCCCCTTTTGACTACAAACCCCTAGAAAAAAAAAGCTATCTACTCTCCTGAACTCCATTTCCTCACTCCCTGCTCTGGCTTCTGACCCCACCACTCAACTGAAAGTGCTCTCTCCAAGGTTATCAATGATCTCTGAACTATTAGGTGCAAAGGACTTTTCTCAGTCTTCATCCTTCCGGACACTTCTGTGGCACTTGAGATTGTCCACTTCTCTTCACCTGAGTACTCTTTCTTGAGTTTTGAGACACTGTTCTCACTAGGTTCTCTTCCTACTTGACTAGTCAATCCTCAACTTCTTTTACTGTATCATATTCTCCTCCCACCAAGTATGTTTGTCCCCCAAATTCCGTCCAGGGCCCTCTTTTCTCTCTACACTTTTTCATTATTTCCTATACATTCAATCATTTAAAAGTAGATAACAAATTCTACATATTACTTTCAAAACTACTTTGCTTCTCCTTCTTTCCTTTAGAATTTCCTTCTGTTCTCTTCCATGCACTAAAAAAAATGTTACAAGAGTTTCTTCTTATTCTTCTCTTCTTTGGCATCACTATTTTTAATTCATCTCCCTCCCTCTGACTCCATGAGTTCAAAGATCAGCTCTTTATAGAAGACTCTCAAATCTATATATCCAGACTTAATTTCTCTTTCAAACTCAGTCCAATATTACCGGCTGACTACTGGTCAACTCCACTTGGATATCTTGTAGAAATTTAAAACTCAAGATGTCCATAATAGAACTCATTATATTCCCCACACCCTCAAGTCATCCCCTTTCTATTGATGTCATCACCATCTTTCAGGTCACATAAGTTCACAACCTTAGAGACATTCACGACTCTTCTTCCCTAAACTCACAGCTCATCAATTGCCAAGTGTTAGTGTATGACATCCATAGCATCTATACCCTTCACTCTATTCATACAGCCTCTGCCCTGGTCTAAGGCCTCATCACCTCTTGCTTGGATTATTTTGATAGTTTCCTAATTGATCTATCTGCCTATGATGTCTTGCCTTTCCAAACTATCCTCCACACTGCTATCAAAGTGAATTTCCTGAAACATGGAGCTGATGTTATAATACCTCACTCAATGATCTTCAGTGACTACCTATTGCTTCTAAGATAATATATAAAATTTTCAGACTGGCATTCACAATTGATTCTCATTATCTTTCCAGCCTCATTTTATTTTTTACAAAATACATTTTTTTACTTCTTTTGTTTTTGATATTACTTATATTCTCCCTTGTATAATTCCTTCCCAGGGAATTGGTCAATAAAAAGGTAGAAAAAGGTGGGGGGAGTATTCAAAAATGGAAAAAACAAATACTGACTCTATATATAGTATCCCACATCTGTGTTCCTTCATTTCTGCAAAGAGGAAGATGTCTCCTCATAGCCCTTCTTTGGAACCAAATTTAGTCATTAGAATTTCATGTCAGCCTTATTTCATATAAATGCTTTAAATACTCCATGTTCTAGAACAAATAATCTTCTAACTGCTCACAACAGCATCTGACATTCCCTCTCCCACCCCAATTGCTTATATTTGGAACATATTCCCTTCTTACCTCCATCTCAAAGAATCCCTAACTTCCTTCAAAGTACAGATCAAGTATTCCAAGCAAAGCCATTCCTGATCCTCCCAGTCAATAATTTTCTCTCCCTCTAAACATTACTTTGTTTTACATTATGTCTCTTTAAGAGATTGTGAGAAACATGTATAAGCAAATAATATTGTACTTATAGTACTATAGTACCATAGATATGGTATCTATATTTACATATCTATAGTACCATAGATTTTGTTACTATATTATACAACATGGTTAGTAATGTAGAGTATTCTATGTAGTGTGTAGGTATATACATATATTTAAACACATATATACACATACAGTATTTATTTGCTTATACATATGTTATATCCTTCCAGTAGAATACAAGCTCCCTGAGGGCAAGGACTATTTCATTTTTATCTTAGTCAATGTTTGGAAAATTGAACCAAATTCAATTGGATTTCAATTAACCTTACCTTTCTCATAAAACCAGGTCCCAAAGTCACAGGATCATAGATTTAGAGCAGGAAGGGATTTTAGAGGACATCTAATCAAACTCTTTCATTTTAAACATGAGCAAATAGTTCCAGAGAAGCTAAGAGATTTGAGAAAAGTTCATATAGATTATATGTAAAGGAGTCATGCTTTGAATCCAATTTCTCTGCACCACATACAATGGCACTCTTAATTATTGCATCATGCTATTTGGGAAACTATGTACTGAAATGCTCTTAACAAATTGTCCTAGAAAAAGGCTTTCTTAAATGGACCCCTCAGTCATCTGAAGGCTGGTGTAGTTCAGGCAATAAGAACTTATTTTTTAATTTCTGTCTAAGGAATAATTTTTCCTGGAGGGCAAATGGTGTGATTTGGTATATTTGAATATTTGAATAGTTCTACTCTGTTCCACTCTGAAATCAAAGATCTACAAAAAGTCTAATGAGAATTACTCTTCTGGGTTACTCTTGTCTCTTAACACTTCAGTTTGGTGAACTGCTATTTTGATATTCTGTTTATAGAGTTTCAGAATTTATAGAGCCCCACAAATGTTTCAAAATAAAGAGAATTTTATTGGTTTGTTGGTCATCTTTCCCATAGTTAATCATTGCAAGGATTCATCTTCACTATACAGGGTTACTTTTAAACAATTAAACCACTGTGTATTTTTAAACTTAAAGATTTATACTAGAACTTTGGAAGATTGTTTTTGTTTTATCCCAACTCTTTGGGGTGATTATTTACAATCCACTAACAGTGGTAATGGATAAGTTAATAGATGTTCAGGAAAGTGATAAAGAAGGACAAAATTATGTACATTCGAAAAAGAAAACTGGTGTTCCAGTTGAGGCCATTGATTACAGAAAGAACAGAAAAGACTAAATTTCCTGCTCACAAATTGTGCTATTTTGTCTGTTTTAATTTCTTTAGATTCAATTCAGTTCCAAAGACAGATCAATTTGTTCATTGTTCTTATTTCTCAATTCTTGGATTCTGTGAAATTCTCCATTTCAATCCCATAGTGCTGTGGTTTAATTGATTTGTGTTTTCCCAAATCACCCAATAGCTAAAATTTCATTTCTATTTTAAGAAACTGAAATTGACTGTTATCCTTGGCTGGACAGTGTCTAAGGCAGAGTGCACACGTCCCATTCTGTTTTGAGAGTTCCTACCGTGGATATGTACAGGATGTGAAAATGCATACACAGATTACCTGCCTTATACATAAATCCACCATGCGTAACATTGTTCAGCTTAATATCTAGAAGCAAAATCTCACTGGAGACCTCAGCTGTCCCATAATACATCCCATGCCTAAGGGGTCAACAAGTGGCCAAGTAAGTCCTTAGCAAATGTATTGATTGATTAGTTGAGCTAACCCTTGCTTTAAGATTGACGGTGACAGACAACTCCATGTCCCTATAGGCAGTACATTCCATTTTTGGACAGCTCTAATCATTAAGAAGCTTTTTCTTGTAACCCACTTTTGGAACTTATTCAAAAGGCATGGAGCAATGGAAAAGGGAGGGTGTTTATGAATCATATAATTTTCTTCCTGATCCTAAGCTTGAGGGGATTTGTACCTGAACTGAGGGCAAACTACCCAGAATACCACTGACCATTGACCTTTGTAGAGACATCTGAGTAAGAGAGGCAAAATACACGAAGATCAAACAGACAGAGATACCAAGAAATTCTGACTTTAGCAGACAAATGGAGAATTGACAGATACTGGAGCTAGAAGAGCAACCCAGTCTCATTCTGTATGCTGAGCTTGGTCACTGTGGATTAAACTATGACTTAGTCAGTAGACATTTCTTAAATGCCTACTTTGTGCCAAGCACTGGAGGATACAATGAAAGGTCCATACTCCCAAGGAGGTCATAATCTAATGGGGGAAACACTTCCCAATGATAGGGATGAGCTCTGGAGACCCAGGCACAGAATTCTGGAGCAAGTCAGCTACCATCCAAGATACAGGAATGGGGTGATTGGTGAGCCCATCTTGGAGACTTCTGCCTTCACTTTCCTGAGTGGTGGTGGTGGGGGGGCAACAGAAACTGTTATTCCACCTGTTTACAATTTTGCTTTACCCCTTCCCTAATGGAAAGCTGAACAGAAAAGGAGCCAGCTATACGTAAGCCAAACTCACTGCTCCTCATTGTCTTTCCCTAGCTCCTCTTTCAGTGACTGAAAAATAGACACTTTTAAAGTGTATTCTCTCTCTCTGTGCCAAGAGGCTGGAGGCATGTCTACTAAAGGCTCTGTATTGATCATAGTTCAGATGTTAACTGTCATGTAATGTTGACATTTGATTTAAATAACACAATTTTCTTACCTTGGGTCAGCACCTGCTCAATAATTTGTATTTATTAAATGCTTAGTATACAACCAATAACTTACATTTTCATAGGACAATACAACACATATAGAAGAGTGGTGGCTAGGATTTGGAAAGGCCTTGGGGATACTGAATGTAACTAAAGAGGAAATAATGACATATTCTTTTTAGTAGCAATAGAAAGAAGCTAGGAAGGAAGGGAGGGGAGAGTACATATCTGGCAAAAAGATAAGAATGTTGGCTACGGTCAGCTGGAGAGAATGGGTCATGTGAGACTCTTACCAAAATCATGACCACCAACTTAGAGTCTTAGAGAGTTTTGTGGGAGGCACTAAGACGTTAAAGTGATAGTCACATGGAGCAAAGGCAGGATGTGAATTCCAATAAATCCAATAAACATTGATTAAGCACCTACCAGCACCATCTCTAGTCATCCTGACCTTTGTCTTGCACTGGACCCAGAAGGTTCCAGAAGACAGAGTGAGGCTTATGACTTTACACAGCTCCACCCTACTTAAATCCAATTTGCTTGCAAGTCGAGACATCACCTTCTTGATGTCATTGGTCCTCTTGAAGAATGCAGGACAAACAGCAATGAAGCACCCACAATGTGCCAGGTACTCTGTGAAGCACGGGGGATACAATGATTATAAGAGAACTAGGAGCTTACAAAGCGGAGAGGAGGCTGAGGTTGTCTGCAATGGCACACTGCTTCCCACACAGCATCCCTTAGAATTCAGTACTAGCCCAATGAGCAGAGTACAAATGGAATCATAGGTTCAGAGAAACAGAGTTCCAAGGGGTCTGAGAGGCTCCCTAGTTCAATCCCTCCATTTTACAGATGAGGGAAAGGATATTCACATGTGTAATGTCAGATGTCAGAGGTGGGATTCCAACCTAGGTCATCTGATTCGAAACCTAGCCCTTTCTCTACTACTATCTCATTGTCTCCATCAGAGTACACATGTGTGGAAAGCACGTCTGGTGCTACCATTAGAAAGATTGAGCTGTATTATTCCCTAAAACCAAATGTTCTTAACAATGATTTCCTAATTTTGCTCTCCATCCAATTTACCCCCAAACTTCCCACAAATGGGGCCAGACTTGGCCAGACTTGATAGTTATTACAGTTGACAGCTAGGATAGGACTACCAGACACATGCATACACCACTGACACAGTTCCCAATATGGATCTCTCTTCAGGGCTCAGGTCAAATGCTTTCAAAAGTACATTTGTTAGTACCTCTCCCAATAATGTCATTCTTGTTTTGCACATTACTTATATTTACTTATCTACAAACCTGTAATCTCCTTTACAGCAGAATGTAAGTTCTTTGAAGGCAGGGGTTGCTTTCCTTTTTTGTTTATAGTCCTACCATGTAGCACAGTGCACAGAATGCTTAACAAATACTAGTCTATTGATTGAGTTCCATCTCAAAATGTCCATTCACATGCCACTATATAAGGTAGATCAATGGTGTCAAACTCAAATATAACCCAACCCACTAAACTGCATATCAAAATTCTTGAAGGCTGCATATTGATTTAGAAAGTCATTTATTAACATTATATTCTATTGTATTTTTATTTGCTTTGTTAAATATTTCCCTATTATATATCAATCTGGTTCAGTCATACTCCCAGTATTTCCAAGAGCATTAGACTGCAAGCCCCACATTTGACCCAGTTGGGGTAGGTACCTTTATATAAAGCCCTGACTGGTATATGGTACATTAGAGTAGATAGCCAAAATTTACCCTGGGTTGTTAGAGGATTATAGCTTTGGAAACAGCCTGGCATCCTGGCAAGACACTAGGAAATTCACTGACTAAATGAGGTAAAATTCCAATGCCTCCCCAGGAATTTTTCATGAATGCTCCATCTTTCCCTTAAAAAAAATGAGTGGAGTTTATCAGTTACTAGAGCTTAAGATTCCCTTCCTCTGCAATCCATGTTACTGAATCATAGAAAATATAGACACCAAAGACCTATGATGTCATTCACAGGAATGTTTTCATACATGCTCCTTTCATATCCCTTTTCTGCTCCAGTTGTTTAATGCCCCATTCCTAGGATTGATTTTAAATGTAAGCCAGCTTCATAACCCAACAGCTCTTTACATTTCCGGCTATAAACCCTGTAGAGCAATGGTCTACCAAGGACAGAGTTATAAATAGAAATTCTGGCACCCTGAGGCCAGCAGCTGTAGTTAGGTCCTCAAATCAGCTTTGTAATTCATGATGTAAAAATAATAAAAGTGTGATTGAAGCAAATTCAAATGAGTAGAAAGAACTAATCACGACAACAGAAGGAACAGTTACTACTACTGCTGCTGCTGCCGCAGAGGGAATTTACTTGCTCATTTTTTGCATTAAGTAAATTTTGGTGTCCTGGAGCAAAGACCTGACTGCCCACCCGGGTTGCAATTTTGGGGATTCTATTGCTAATGACTTTGGTAATAAGTAATTCTTATGATAATCAAGCTTCTCATTAGTAAAATGGCTTATACCTCATTTCAGTTACTTGGCCAAAATCCAACTCTGGACTGTTCCCACATTCACCTCTCTCACTCCTACTTCCAGGAGGCTTATAATAGCTAACAAGAATGAGTACCATGTATGTGGTGCTTACTATGTGCCAAGCGCTTTACAATTATTATCACATTTGATCTTTACAAAGATTATTTTACTGACAAGGAAACAGGTAAAGAGAGTTTAACTGACTTGCCCAGTAAGTGTCTCAGTCTGGATTTGAACTCAGATCTTCCTGACTTCAGGCCAAGCACTCTATCTACTTTGCCATCTAGCTGACTATAAGCATACCCCAAGGTTTTTTCCTGGACTTTTAATCTCTCCACACATTTCCCACTTTGTGAACTCAACAGCTCCCATGTGCTAATCATGTCTATATTACAATTCATCCTTTATTTTTGCAGAGGACTGGTGACATTGTAGGTGATGTCTTGACTAGCATATGAATTGCATTTAAGTGAGACAGAATTGCACGACCTGATTCTCTCTTCTAGAGTCATCAAAGTCCAGTGGCAAGACAAAAAATCAAGATGACTGGTGATGGCCCCAGACACAGTGGATAACCTTGGTGTCTTCCATGTCTGACCAAGCTCTAAGAGCTCAACAGCAACTGCTTCATCCACCTTCATGGCAATTGGAATAAATTGTTCTCATCAGTCCATTCCAATGTGGGAAATCACATGCTTGGGGTAGACATCTTCCTTGGAAACAACTGAACAGTAACAATAACAAAAAGATCTCTCTATCAATGACTGCTAAACCCATATGTCCAGCCCTAGTTATTCCCCTGAGTACTAACTGTACATCTCCAACTACTTTTTGGATGTTCCCAACTGGATGTCCCAAAAACACATAAATTTAGTCTTTACTCAACTAAACACCATCCCCTCCCCAAATGCTCTTTCCATCTGAACTTCCTTAATTCTACCAAGGGTCCCATCATCTTTCTAGTCATCCAGGTTCACAACACTGGTACTGTCCTTGACTTTTCATTCCCTCTGCCATCCACATCTTCATTCAGCTGGAAAATCTTGTCATTTTTACCTCCACAACATCTTTCACATCTGTCTTTTCCTTTCTACTCACAAGTTTGCCACCCTCACTCCGGTCCTTATCACCTCTCACCTGGACTACTGCTCTCTTGTTCTCCCTGCCTCAAGCCACTTCCTTCTCCAATATATCCCTCACTCAGCTGCCAAAGTGATTTATTTCCCTAAAGTGCAAACCTGAACATATCACTCTTTTACTCAATAAACTCCAATGACTTCCTCAGATGCCTCTATAACCCAACTGGATCCATTTGGTAATGATAAAAGAATTTATTAATTTTTGTGAAAATCATAACACTTTCCAATTTAAGTATATTGATAACATCTAAAATAGTATTTTTAAAAAGAAGATGGAGGATAGTGAGAGTTCCAGGGCTCTTAGCTCAAAAGCAATATTTGTTTCTTTAAAAAAATATTTTGCAAGATGACATACGGTGAACTTAAAGTTAACCAAAAGTACATGAACTTAAATAAAATGACCTGTTTGAGATATTCAGGGCCTGGTAATCATGTTTATTGTAAGGGAGAGGGTTCAACAACCTCACCTAAATCAATAAATAGACATGATTATGTTTGTAAAATGTGTTCATAAGATGTGCCTATGTGATGCCCTGTGATCTCTATCAGACTTGAACTTCTCTTAAATTGGGTTGTGTTTGTCCTTTGTTTTTGAAGAGGATGATGACATCAGGAAAATGATGATGACATGATTTGCTTTAAGTGAGGGAGAACTGTGCAAGGTCACCAACCTCACTTTCTCTTCCACAGCCATCTGGATCCAGTGGCCTAATATTCAACAGGACCACTGGAGATGGCCCAGAATACAATAGGAGATCCTGGTCTTTTAGGCTATGGTCTTTTCAGTTTCTCACTTTGAATAGTCCTTCTTTAAGAAGTCAGTGAAGGGATGGCTGTTTAATTAGGAAAAAACAATCAAACTGGGAGGGGAAGACCCTAAGGGTTGCTAGTCAAAAGGGAAACCATTACCATTGACATTCACTCTGAGGCAGGAGGGCCTAAAATATAGCCATTAAGAGGAGCTTGAGCAGGGACCTAATGTGGTCCAATCTATAAGCCTAAGAGTGAAATGGGTGAGGAGGAAAAAAAGAAAGGAAGAAAAGAAAGGAAGGAAGAAAAGAAGGAAGGAAGCAAGAAAGCAAGAAAGAAAGCAAGAAAGCAAGAAAGAAAGCAAGAAAGCAAGAAAGCAAGAAAGCAAGAAAGAAAGAAAGAAAGAAAGAAAGAAAGAAAGAAAGAAAGAAAGAAAGAAAGAAAGAAAGAAAGAAAGAAAGAAAGAAAGAAAGAAAGGATTGGGTAAAGAAGGGAAAAGCATGATTGGCTAACTAAACAAGATATCTGTGCTTCTAAGAGTTTTAAATAATGGGAGTGATTTCAGCACTAGTTCAGCCAAACTCTCAGTGGGGAATTTTGAATTCAAGAGCCAAGGATTTCAGGACCCTGAACAGAAATAGATCTTGGAGGAAGGAGTTTTCCCACTTTCTCACCATCCTCTGCACCCCTCTACTGACCATGTTAATAGAGAGACTGGATCAATAGGTGATAACACATCAAACCAGGCTAGTTGTGAAAAGAGATATACACAAGGAGAAAAAGCACAAATATAAAAGGATACTCACCCAAAGAAAAGCCACTTCAAATATTCTCTGCCTCACAACCGAGTAAAATGACAGTTGTGGATTTAATAGAGGTGCAAATCCTTGAGGCCAAACTAGGCTGCCTGCCCAGTAGAGAAATACATCTTTTTATTCATTGTAAAGGTAGCTTTTTCTTTTTTTACTGATATCTTTTTTAAAATTCTGAATGTAAACACCAAAAGAGAAAAACAAGCATTTACATATACACACATATGCCTAGTCTTGTCTGATCTTGACTATGGATTGATGTATTTTCTTTTTGGATGATTGCAGTATTTTTTTTAAGTAGAAGTTCTGGATTTTGGAGATGACATTCCTGGTTCTTTTCTTTTGGGACTTGTTTTAGAAATAACTTGTAGATTCTTTTTATCTCCATTCTGACCTCTGGCTCTAACATATATAGGCAGTTTTTACTTGTGATTTCTTGAAATATAGTGTCCAGCATTTATTTAATGATGTTTTCAGAGAGAGTTTAATGATTCTTAAATCCTCTCTCCTTGACTGATTTTGAGGGGCATTTGTTTTTGACAGCTGACACCTTACATTTTCTTCTGTTTTTCAATCTTTTGATTTTGTTGTAAAATTTCTTAGTGCCTCATGGAGTCATTGATTTCTGCTTGGTCTGTTCTAGTTGTCAGGGATTCCATTTTTTGGGTAATATTTATCACTATCTTTTCCAAGCTAGTTATTCTTTCAATTTTTTTTTCCTCAAGAGCTCTTATTTACTTTTTTATCTCTTGCTTCATTCCTTCTAGAAATTCATGAGCCAACTCTCATAAGGACTTTGTGTATGTAAAAAGAAAAAAATGTACTCCTAATTTGGGGGAAATTTTTTTTTTATAACTATTACTGTTACTATAACTTCTCAGTAAGTACTTCTAAAAGCTAATTAAAGTCTGACTGACTGATTACTAATGGAAGCACACTGAAGGGAGTTTATGAATCCCAGTCCCTCGGGGTTATCACTAGAACTCTGAGGGGAATAATAGTCAGCTGCCCTCTGGAAAACCTGCCCCCCAGTTGGAGTGGGAGTAATGGAAGTAGGGGTAAGGGCTATGTTGACATTAAGAATTATTTCAATTTGCTGCATTAGATAATCTGTAAATGCCAACAAATTTTCGTGCCAAATTGTGACTGACTGACCCTGTCCTTGAACTTCCTTTAAATCCTTTACTGCTCTTATTTCTCTCCATGGCAACAGCTATCTGTAAGAAGAGGTTGGCACCATGCTGAAGGAATGGCTGCCAGGACACTCTTTCAGAAGGTTCTCATCCCAACTATAGCTCTGATCCAAAGCTGTCATTAAAGGAATACCCAATGCTTACCTCAGAGGTCACTGAGGGGTAAAACATAATGCTGTTTTGTAAAAAGTTAGCAAGAACAAAAAGTTAGTACCAAAATCAATTTTTATGTCTTCTGTGATCTATTTGTCTCACTTAATCTTTAAACAAATACCTTCCCTATGTCCCCACACAGTCTTAGGTGCTCATCCTGTCCAGTTAGAGACATACACCCTTGACCTCAACAGTATTCAAGTTGAGGTTACTAGAAGAACCACTGGGCATGCGCTTCTTATCATTGTTGATGTCAATGATCCTTCCTTTGTGAAGAAGACCAATGACACTGGGTGATGTCTTGACTTGCAGGTGAGTTGGATTTAAGTGAGGTAGAGTTGTATGAACTCCTTCTAGTTTAACAACCTTAAGCAAACCACTTCTTCCTTTATCTTAGCTTTTCCTGATGCAAGGTAGAGAGGAAAATGCTAAATTTCATCATAAGCTCCTAATTAGTATTTAGAAAGCCATTTGTGATCCACAGATGAAAGGTGTTATGTAAGTGATGTCATTGTTATTCTTAAAGTTTCTCAATCAGGAAAATGGGCTTTAATGAGGCTTACTTGTTTATAGAGATTCTCAGATGAAAAGAAGCATGGAAGAATCAATATTATGCTGTATGCAGCTATTAGTGCCAAACCTGCTGTCACTGCTGAATAGTTTATCATTTCCTTAAGGACCTGTGCTAATGAGGTTCCAGGTTTGGTTTTATCCAAAGCTGACATAAACACATATAGTCACGCAGGACAGCTAGATGCCTAAGGTTTAGTCCATGACTAAAATGAGAAGCAAAGAGAAGAAAAGGCTGCCCCCAAGGATAGAGGTGAGATGGAGGAAGTATGTCAGATCCATGAGGGAAAGGACTGTCTCACTTTTGTGTTTGTATCTCCAGCATCTAGCACAGGACCTGAGAAAAGGGAGACTAAAATAGACTTTGTGATTAACAGCATGCGAATTGAAGAAGGCACAAGAGAGAAACATAGTTGTCATCTGTGTTGTACAAAGCAGCAGAGAGAAGTCTGGGGTGCAAAAAGGGAGAAATAAAATGCCAGCCATGTGGACACGTATATATATTCATTAGAATTGCAGCTTTAAAGATGATGATAGATAACCTGGCCTAGCCATCTGCATTTCAGCAGGTTAGAAATTAAGGCATCATCCTCATTTTTATAGATAAAGTAGATGGGTCCCAGAGAGAGTACATTATTTCCTAAAGATTATGCGAATATTCAATGGGAGAAAAAAGAGACCGGAACTCAGGCTCTTTGTAATTTCTGATAATTCATTTACCCTTTCTAGACCTTTGCAATCTCAATTCTCCGCCTATCTCTGAAAACTTCACCTCTTCATAGCTATTTATCCCTACTACTTTCAAACATACCAGGTCTCTCATATCCTTAGAAAAGCTTCACTAGACTCCATCATCCCCATAAGCTGTCATCCCATATCTTTCCTCCCTTTCTTATTCAAACTCTTAGAAAAAAAAAGAGTATCTGCACTTACTGCTTCCTCTTCTCTCACTTCTCGATAATTTGTAGTCTAGCTTCTGACTTTAATTCAACTAAATCTTCAAAGTTACCAATAATTTCTTAATAGCCAAATTTGATGGCCTTTTTTCAGTCCTTATATTTTTCTTGATCTGTCTGTTGCTTTTGACACCATTGATTGCTTTGTCCTCCTAGATATATTCTTTCCTGTTTGGGTTTTCATGACACTTATCTCTTCTGGTTTCCCCTTTACCTGTCCAATTGCTCCTTCTCATTTTCTTTCACTAGGTCATCATCATGATTTCATTAGGCACATCACATCACATAACTAGAGTGTTCACCAAGACCTAACCCCACTTGTCTTCTCTCTCTGTACTACTCTCTCTCGGTAACTTCATCATCTCCAATAGGTTTAACCACTGTCTCTATGCAGATGACTCACGGATCCATATATCCAAAGTGGTAGGGAAGAGAAATGGGATGTCTTCTTATATCTCTTCTTTAAGTTGAATTTGTCCTTTATAATTTCACATTATCTAGTTTCCATTAGATTGTGGTGATGTTCTTTCTATTTGCATTGTTGTAGACATTACATATACTGTTTTACTGGCTCTGCTAATTCTCTTTGTCAGTTCATAAAAGTATTTCCATTCTTCTTTGTATCCCTCATGTTCACTGTTTCTTACAATACAGTCATGTTCCATTATATTCATGTACCTTAGTACAACCATTCCAAAACTGATGGACAGCTCCTTTGGTTCCACTTCTTTGCTAGCACAAAAAGTGTTGCTATAAAAATTTTCATGTTATGTGGTGACTTCTTTTTGTCAGTGACCTCCTTGGGGCTTTATACCTAGCTTTGGAATCCCTAAGTCAAAGGGTATGGACATTGTAGCCACTTCATTTGCATAATTACAAACTGATTTTTTTTGTTTAGCTTTTAAGCCCCTCCCAACTTGACCTCCACCTGTCTTTCCAACCTCATCTGATATTACTCGACCACACATACAGCAAAACTGATTTTTTTCTTTGTTCTTCACACACAACAGAAACAGTGTCTGGCAAATTGTAGGCATTTAACAAATATTATTTGCTGATTAACTATTGATTTTGCTTATTAATTGTTGATTAATTGTTTTCTTATGCATAGATCTGGGGATGTCATTGTTTTGTTTGAAAATTTCTAGTCATTTTCTGTGATCTCCCATGTAAAGTTCAAACTCGTACATTTGCCATTCAAGGTCCTCCACAACCCAGGGATGCTCTTCTTTCTTGCCTTCTCACATAGTCCTTTCTGTTCCCCACACGCTATACTCTAGCCAAACTGGGCAATTCTCTGCCCCTGAAACCTTCTCTATGCTCTCTTTCCCCCAGGTCTTTTTGTTCAGATTGCTCCTTCTACTTAAGATGCCCTCCTTCTTGCTCTTCACCTGTTTAATTCATATTCATATTTTAGATTCCAACTCAAACATTTTCTCTTTCATGCATGTCCCTTGGGCTTCCTGATTGCCAATGCCTTTTTTTTTTGTAAGACCACATCAGATTTTATTTTAAACTTTTTAATGAAAGTACATAATATTATTTATTACAATTGGTATCTTACTCCTTGCTCTATTGAACTATAAGCTTCCTGAGGGAGAGGACATACACCATCAAGTTTTTGTATATCCCTAGAGTAAACTACTTGCTAGAATACAATGTTCTGTTCACAGTAAGCAAAAAGTGTTTGTTGTATGTAAAAGTATATGCAAGCTGTGCTCTACCTGCATCTGAGTTGCTTGGACTAGATTTACTTCAAAACATCCAACAGTTCTTGTAGGGTGAACAATACCCAGGGGCATTAACTGTGCATTTTCACTGTTTATGAATAACCAGTAGTTAGACTCCAGAGTCAAGCAAAGAACTTTGGGACCCCAAGTGAATTATTAGATGGCAGGCCTTCTCAACTGGTTATAAACCAGTGAGAGGTGGAAAGCAACAGGGAAGATTTGAGAAATTTTCAAATCAGTTTGGAACACTGTCAGTTACAAATCAGTTTGTTACACTGGAGAAAAATAGCATAGAAAGCAATTATACAAATTCCAAAAATAATAGCTACAATAAAGAGGGGATTTTATTTGGTGAGATGAACTTCATTTATATGACAAATGTTTATTGTGTCCTCAATGAGCAGAATGTTGTGCAAGACATTGGGGAAATACCAAATATGACTAAGACATGGTTCCTGCCCTCATACAGACTACAGCCTAGTCACAGATAACTAGATGGCCCAATCTTACATAATAAGTCCATGAGCAAATTTCAAAATAAAAGGCTATGGTATCCTTCCAGTGGTCATTATTTTTTGGTAACTATTACAAGTCTCAGGTAAAGGATTTTACAATTGGACTATATTTACACTTGACCAAATATTCCTTCCCAGAGTCTAATAATAACCTACTGCCTGTACAGCTGGAGTGAATTTTTCATTAGCCAGTATTGAGTTATTGGTATAGTGTCAGCCCAGAAAAGATTCCAAATTTATATTGCATTTTTTCCCTAAGGAGCCAAAACTGTTTCACATAAGTTATCTCATTGATCCTCAAGCCTCTGTTGAAGATAAGTATTATTATCCCTCTTTACAATTCTACCTAGTCCAGTGGTAGTTCTACAAATATTGGACACTGACATTTATGATGATGAGAAGGAGGGATATGCAAGGGGACCTTTGCACTGGTAGCTTTCCTCCTTGAGAAGGGATTTGGGAGCAGATGGAGCTCACCAGAAGTTTGGGTCTGACTAATAAAGTTGGTGTATATTTGCTAGGCTCTGGAAACCTTGGAGAGAAAGTTAAAATCAGGTAGCATTTTTCCTTTTAAAGATATGTATGTAAAATAATGTTGAATTTGAAATCAGAGAATCTGGGTTAAAAACTTGGCTCTGCCAATGGAACCAAAATGGTGGATTAGGGTGAGCTATCCAACTAAACACTCCCAATATTCCTCTTCAAACATAACACCTCAAATCAAACTTTGGAGTGACAGAGCCAACAAAAGCTCAAAGTGAGACATTTTTCTGACCTAAGAAAACTTAAAAGGTCAGCAGGAGAAGCTTATGACATATAGCTAGAGGACTGTCTAGAGCCACATATGTGATGGTGGTAACAAGCAGTAGCAGTGTGGAGAGCAGTCAGACCAGAAACAATTGGTCAAAAAGAAATTACAGGGGACCCTTTGCTGTCACTAGGTACCACTGGTATTTATTGGTAACTCTATTGTCCATACACAGATCTGGGTTTGCCATTCCAGGGCAGAGAAGAGCACTGGGGGTCAGTCACAAGAAAGCAGTGTCCCTGGTCAGAATTCCAAGGCAAAGAGAGCACTGGAGCATGTGGTTGCAGGTGACAGTTGCAGGAACTATTTCTGGATAAAACCAGACCACAGGCCAGGAGAACAGTTACCACAGCTCTCCCAGAATCACACCACTTTGGAAATACTAAAAACTTGCAAACCTCCAGAACAAGCTCTGAAAACAGCAGCTGGAAAAGGCCTAAATCTCAGAAAAGTATGTCTTCACCCAAAAGTGAACAGAGTCCAATTCTATCTAACATAAAGTTCAAAGTCAAGAAATAGCTGGAAAATGGGCAAACAGCAACAATAACAACAAGAGAATTTGACCATAAAAAATTACAAATGTGGGGAGGAAGACCAAGACACAAACTCTGAAGAAGATAATAATGTGAGAACAGTTACCCAAAAATGTCTCAAAGAAAAATGCTAATTAGACCCAAGCCCAACAAGATTCCTGGAAAAATTAAAGAAAGACATAAGAGTGGCAGAGGAAAAAAATGCCAAAAGAAATGAGAATGATGCAAGAAAATCACAAAAAGAAAATTAACAGCTTGGTAAAAGAGACACAAAAAATACTGAAGAAAATATCACCTTAAAAAACAGAATTGGCCTAATGGTAAAAGAGGGACATAAATTCACTGAAGAGAACTCCTTAAAAAGCAGAACAGGCCAGATGGAAAAAGAAGTACTTTACTGAAGAAAAGAATGCCTTAAAAAAAAGAAAGAAAGCCTTGGCTTTTACAAGTCACTCCTCTCTCTGGGCCTCATTGATCTAGATAAGTTCTAAGGTCTCTTGCAGCTTTAAATCTACAATATTATGAATCAGTTTAAAAAACTAAGAGAGGGTATGGGAAGTTCACAGTGAGGTTATATGAAATTATTTTGTCTCCCTTTTTCTCTTATTAAAAAGTTCATAGGATTTAAAACTGGAAGTGTCTTAACATAACTTCATCTCAGATAATAATAGTAGTTATGGGGGGGAGTCAAGATGACAGAGTAGAAAGACATGTATACTCTAGCACTTCTCCCACAGCCCACAAAATACCTGTAAAAAATTACTCTCAACAAATTCTAGAGCAGTAGAAGCCACAGAACAACAGAATGAAAGAGATTTCCAGCTAAAGGTAACTTGGAAGGCCAACAGGAAAGGTGTAGCTCACAGGACACTGAACAGAGCAAAGCCCAGCCCCTGGCCACATGGCACTGGGAGGAACAAGACCTGAACAGACCTCCAAGGCAGAATTCCCAGCAGGAAGGGTCCCAGATCCCTCAATCCACAAGTGACAAAGAAAGCTACAAAAGTCATTGTGGGAGGACTTTCCCAGCTGGGAGAGAGGGGAATGGGGTTCCCCCAGCACTGGCCCCAGGAGGCAGTGGCAGCAGTGGGAGGCAGGGGGCTGTGGAAGAAGCCTGGGTCCATTGTCCAGGCAGCTCAACTTAAAGTCTCTGGAGGAATAGAGCAGCTGATCTGAACTTCAGCCTTGAGAACTGTACTGGGGAGAGGAGGAGCACTAGGAGAACCAAAAAAATGCTGAGGAAAATAATACCTTTAAAAAGAGGCTAACTCAATTGGAAAAAGAGGTCCAAAAAGCCAATGAGGAGAAGGAGGTTTTAAAAAGCAGAATTAGCCAAATGGAAAAGAAGGTTCAAAAGATCACTGAACAAAACAGTTCTTTAAAAGAGAGAATTGAGTTCAGGGAAGCTAATGACTATAAGATAAACCAAGAAGTTAGAAAACAAAACTAAAAATTTGAAAAAATAGAAGATAATGTGAAACATCTCATTGGAAAAACAACTGACATGGAAAATAGATCTAGCAGAGTCAATTTAAAAATTATGAGGCTACCTGAAAGCCATGATCAAAAAAAAAAGAGCCTAGAAATTATTTTTCATGAAATTATCAAGGAAAATCGCCCCAACATTCTAGAACCAGAGGACAAAATAAATATTGAAAGAATCTACTGGTCACCTCCTGAAAGAGACCCAAAAAGAGAAGCTCCTAAAAATATTGTGGTCAAATTTCAGAGTTCCAAGGTCAAGGAGAAAATATTGCAAGCATCTAGAAAGAAACAATTTGATTATTGAGGAAATACAATCAGGATAACACAACATCTGGCAGCTTCTACATCAAGAGACTGAAGGGCTTGGAAGAAGATATTCCAGAAGTCAAAGGAACTGGGCTTAAAACCAAGAATCAACTATCCAGCAAAACTGAGTATAATACTTCAGGAGAAAGAAAAATGGTCATTCAATGATATATAGGCCTTTCAAGCATTCATGATGAAAAGACCAGAACTGAATAGAAAATCTGACTTTCAAACACAAGAATCAAGAGGAGCATGAAAAGGTAAACAGGAAAGAGAAATCATAAGAGAATTTCTAAAACTGAACTGTTTACATTCCTACATGGAAAGATAATATTTGTAACTCTTGAGACTTTTCTCAGTATTTGGGTAGGTGTACGGATTACACACACACACACACACACACACACACACACACACAGAGTACAGGTTGAGTTGAATCAGAAGAGATGATATCCATAAAAAATAAAATAAAACACAAATCAAGGGGTGAAGGAGAAAAATACTGGGGAGAAATGGAATGGGGCTGGCTATCACTCATAAAAGAGATAGGAAAAATCTTGTTCAATGGAGGAGAAAAGGGAGAAGGTGAGAGTGGAAGAGTGAAGCTTATTCTCTTTACATATGGCTTAAGGAGGGAATAACATGCTCACTAAATTTGGTATGAAAATCTATCTTACACTACATGAAAGTAGGGGAGGAGGGGACAAATGGGATGAGGGGGATGATAGAAGGGAGGGAAAATGGGAGAAGGGAGTAACTAGAAGTAAACACTTTTGAGAAGGACAAGGTCAAATGAGAGAATAAAAAAAGGAGGGGACAGGGTAGGATAGAGGGCAATATAGTTAGTACTCCACAACATGATTAATATGGAAGTCTTTTGCAAAATGACACATATATAGTCTGTATTGAATTGCTTACCTTCTCAATGGGGATAGGTGGGGAGGGAGGGAGGGAGAGAAGTTCTAATACTCAAAGTATTAGAAATGAATGTTGAGAATTATTATTGCATATAACTGGGAAATAGGAAACACAGATAATGGGATATGGAAATTTATCTTACCCTACAAGAAAAGAGAGAAGATGGGGATAAGGGAAAGGAGGAGTGTGATAGAAGGGAGGGTACATTGAGGGAGGGGTAATCAGAAGACAAGATATTATGGAGTGGGGGGAGGGGAGAAAGGGGGAGAAAAATTGGAACTCAAAATTTTGTGGAAATGAATGTGGAAATCTAAAAATAAATAAATACAATAATAATAATAATAGCTATACTAATAGTTAACATTTTTAGAGGACTTACTGTCTTCAGAATGGTGAATAGACAGCAAACCCATCCATTTTACTTCTGTTGTTACTCTTTCCTTAACAAAAGGTGATGCTACCACAATTAGGGTTGGGGTTTGGTGAACCTTATAGTACATTATTATTCTAAAGATTATTTTACCTTAAGCTCCTGCAAGACACAGGGTCCCAGAAAAGCAAGGGACAGAGCTCAACTAAACTATAAGGAGCAGGTTATGACCATCACTTTCTGGCATTCTGGCCCTAAATTTTTGCTAACTTAATCTAGAGTTTAAGATAAGAAATAGAAGATGAGCTATCCCCACAAATTCTTCAGTTTTATCTCTCCAAATCTCTCCTTTTGCTCAGAGGAAAAGTGGACCTTACTCCCTGTCAACATCAAATTCTCTATTTATATCCTTAACTCTTAGGAGTTTTCATTGTTATAAGCAAGTTAAGGGAGTGCTAACGTTCAATGATGCTAAATAAAGTCTTTCTAAAAATGTCCTACTAAAATCTCCTATTAGGGGAAGTTAGGTGGTGCAGTGAGTGGAACACCAGCCCTGGAGTCAGGAGGACCTGAGTTCAAATCTGACCTCAGACACTTGACACACTTACTGTGTGACCTTGAGCAAGTCACTTAACCCTGATAGCCTTGCCTTCCCCTCTCCAAAAAATAAAATAAAATCTCCTATTACTCTCACTAAAACTAAAAATTTAGTGAGAATTGTAGTACACGTTTTTAAAAAGTCATTTAAAAAGATTCTACTGGAAGGGTTGCCCCAAATTTGTGTTTTAAGAAAAGAATTCTACCAGTTCAAAAAATTTCAGCTATCATATTAAACTGAAGTGAAAAAGTATACTCTGCCATGTGCAGAAAAATTTCTATCTTGAGTTCTAGGGAGAAATTTCTGGAAAATACTATTTTACTGTTTACAGACCACTTAAACATTTTGAAAACCAAAAGCAAACCTAAGAAATCTCTTCCACTCTCCCATCCAAAGACTTTTTTTTTTTTAAATTAATAAATAACAGGAAAGACTACCACTTCTGAGTGTTGTCCCTTGGTCACTTTGTACCAATATTTTAAGAAAAATAAACACCAGTATTTATTTTACTCTTAGGAGAGTTCAACTACCTTAAGCTCCTGGTTCACTTTCAAGATTGTGAGGTTTGGTGAGTATCCCTCAGACGCCATCCTTCCCTCCTCAGACTCACAGCAGGGCTGCTATCTTAATTTTGCCACAATATTAAAGTCAGGGTGCTGTTTAATTAAGAAGTAGATCATCCTAAATCCTTGAGACTACCTGTCCTTTTGTAAAACTGTTAACATTCCATATCTCTAATGAAAATAGGATTCCTAAATAGTTCACAAGAGCCCAGCAAAGGATCAAAAAGCCAATTATTTGAGCAAAAAAATCTTCTTCACCTACTATCTATAGAACCAGTTCTTAACCTTTTTGGTGTCATGGACCCTATTAGGTGTCTGGTGAAATCCACAGACCACTTCTTAGAATATGGTTTTTAAAAGAATTAAATGCATACGATGACAAAGGAAACCAATCACATCAACATACCACTATTAAATATATTTGTATTTTTTTTTAAAGTTCCTGGATCCCAGATTAAGAACCTGGGATCTAGAGCAACCAGGCAAAGTTAGTGTTGCGCCATGGATTTCCCTATCACCTTTCATTTCCTTTGGTCAAACCTTGACTAATCACATGATTCCAATGGCTCCCTCCATCACAGGCCACTCCTCAACATGAATTTATAGCTTGACTTGTATAATGAAGGTCAGCCTGACCCTTCCTTTCCCAGTCAGAAGATTATGAATTTAGAGCATAGAGAGTCCACAGAAACCATTTAGTTCAACTTTCTCATTTTAAGGACAAAGAAATTGAGACCTAGAGGGGTAAGATCAAGGTTACATAGGTATTGATAGATTTGGGATTTTAACTTGGGTCATCTGGCTCCAAAGTAGGTGCTCTTTTCACTTTACCAAAGAAGAAAATTCTCCACCAGACCCTCTTGATGCAGTGGGACAAATGAACTGTCTCTTCCTGTCAAAGATCTTAAGGAATTTCCTAATCTACATTTATTTGACTGCAGTTGCTAATCTGTATGCTACTGGGCATAATTCATGACTATATGTCAACATGCATGTCTTCAGTTATAAACTACCAGAAGGTAGAAGTTACACATATTTGATTCTCTCTATACATATTTAATTCACAGCACCTACCCCAACAATACACAGGCAATTAATAAGTGGTGATGGGGGGAGGTTTATACTAAATAACTTCTCAATGAAGCCTAACATTTTTTCAGAAAGACGTGTTTCATGTAAGCTGGAGTGGGGCCTTGAGGCTGCAAGTTAAACCTTCCCCCTTTTAACCTTTCTAGTCAACACCCTCATCTCTACTTGCCCAAGGCCACTCAGGGAGCCAGAAGCAAAGTCAGGATTGGAATCCAAGGCCTCTCTGCTAACCATCAGCTACCTTGAACCTTCTTTATTGTACTGTACTTCTCTTCCTTTCACCTCACCTGACATAAATCTCCTTTGACTTTCCTCTATCTAAATACGTCTTCATGCCCTTTACCCTAGAGCTTTCTCTTAAAGAGACCTCCATTTTGTCAGACTTCCTCAAAGTCCCATGACCCTATTCAATTCAATAAATATTTATTTAAATACAATTACTTGCAAAGTTGTTGAGAGGGTTCTTGCTGTGCTACTTGTCCCAGGTATCAAAACTACACATCCTTGGTACTTCACAATATGTGAGATAGGTTACATAATTGTTAATATCCTCATTTTATAGATGAGGTAACAGACTCAGTACTCTAAATGAGCTCTTCTGACTACAAGTCCTGTGTCCTTTACATTCAGGGTAACAAAGTGGAACTGGACAAAGACTGAAATGGAAAGAGAGTAGAGGTGGGAAGACCCATTGAGTCTTCTTCCCTATGTCCTCACTCACGGTCTCTAATTTTCTGGACCAAAGTGCCCTTCTGGGGCCCTCCCTCCCCCATGTGTGCTGTCTCAAATATTACCTTCAATCTCTTATGCAGCAAACTGAGAATGGGGACATGATGGAGACTGCCAGCTTATCTCATGCTAGCTCCTTCTCAGTCATATCTCAGCAGTCTAAAGTGAGGCTGGCATCACCCACCTTCTCTCTCAGTGCTCTTCATAAGCTAATCCTCTGCTTCATTTTCAGCCTTCTTGCCCCACCACTTATCCTACAATCCAATGACATTGACCTCCTGGACATTACACAAAGCTTCCCCATCTTGGCTTAGGTATTTTCTCTGGCTGGCCCCCATGCCTGGAACGCTCTCCCTCCTCATCTCCCCATTTACTGCCTTCCTTTAAGTTCCAACTAAAGCTCTTCTACGCAAAACCTTTCCCAGTCCTTAATTCTAGCACCTCCAGTCTCTTAATTATTTCCTATTTATCCTGTATTTAGCTTGTTCGTACATATTTATTTGCTTCCTGTCTCTCCGTTAGATTGTAAGCTCCTTTTGAGCAGGAACTGATTTGTCCCTCTTTCTGTATCCCCAAAGCTTAGCACAGTGTCTGGCACATAGTAGGTACCTCACAAATGCTTACTGATGAATGATGATTGACCAAACAGTCTATGATAAATGTGTGGGCAACATGAAGAGACATAAATTGGATGATAGAGTCACTAAGTGGATCTGGAAGTGGCCTAAATGACTATAATCAAAAAGTGCTAATTCAAGGATTAGCCTCAACCTGAAAATGATGATGGCTCTATCCTTAATTTTGTTCAATTTTTTTTATCAATTACTAAGACAAAGGCAAAGAAGGTATCCTTATCTAATTGGTGAATGGCACAAAGCTAAGAAAAATTGCTAACATGTGAGATGTGTATGCTCGTCCTTTGTTGCTGAAGAAGACCATGCCATCAGAGAAATAATGACATGACTTGCACTTGACTTTGTTTTGAGTGAGGGAGGGCTGTGCAGGTCACCAGTCTCACTTCTCCTCTGGAGTCATCTGAATTCGGTGACCAGATATTCATCAGGATGACTGGAGATGACGCAGGATGAGACAGTTAGGGTTAAGTGACTTGCCCAAGGTCACACAGCTAGTGAGTGTCAAGTGTCTGAGGTGAGATTTGAACTCAGGTCCTCCTGACTCCTGCACTGGTGCTCTATCCACTGTACCATCTAGCTGCCCCACACATGAGATAATAGGATCAGGAACCACAAAAATTTTGACAGGCTGTAACAGCTGGTTAAGGCATAGTGAGATTAATAAATTTCATAGGCATAAATGGAAAATCCAGTATTAGGATTCAAAAGGTCAACTTCAAAATTAGAGATGGGGAAAATACTATTAAAATTCATGTGAAAAAAGACTTGGTGGGTTTCAGTGGACTGTGGTTAGTATGACTCAAAAGTATAACATGGCAAGTAAAAATTCTCTAAACTTTTGATTCTGTGGGACAAAAAGACTGGAGAACTGTCTTTAAGCAGCTGAAGGGCTATATTCTGGATGATTTAGTTTAGGATTATGGGATTTAGAGATGGAAGAGGCATATATGTGTATATATACATATATATGTACAATAACACCTTCATTTACTAGGTGGAAAAACTGAGGCACATAGAGATCAAGTGACTTACCCAAGGTCACACAAGTAGCAAGAAGCAAAGTCAGGATTTAAATCAAGTTTAAAAATTTTAATTGCCTCAAGTCACACTCACCATCATCAAGAACTAGTTAACAAAGAATTTATTAAGCACCTGCCACAAGACTGGCACTGTACTAAGTACCCAAGGTATCAGGAAAGGCAAAAAGAGTTTGCCCTCAAGATGCTTACAATCTAATCAGGGAGACAACTTGGAAAGTGCTATATACAAACAAGAGATATACAAGATAAATTGAAGATAATCTCAAGGGGAAGGCACTAGAAGTAAAGGAAATCGAAAAAGCTTCCTTGTAGAAGGTGCAATTTTAGCTGGGTTTCAGAGGAAGCCAGCAGACAGATGGGGAGAAAGAGAATCCTAGGCATGGGGGACAGCCAATAAAAATACCTGAAATCAGAAAATGGAGTATCTTGTGGAGGAATAGTAAGGAATTCCTTGTCACAGTCTCAAAGAATATAACAGTATCTCTGGATCTTACTACCTTTCATCCCTCTCCCAGAGTTATCCAGTATTCTTAAAGGAGTTTGGGGGTATCTAGTCACTTTCTTTGCTAAAGTCGTCACCAATTAAATTATCCCTCCAATTTAGGGGCATCCATTTAACTACTTAAGTCAGATTAGCTTTTACAAAGGAATATTTACTTCAAAGATACAGAGGAACAAATGTGAACAAACATGCAAACCACGGACCCCAACACATAATCACTATTAACACCTATTCAAACTAAGGAGGAGTAGATTAGGCTCTCAGTTTTGCTCATTTCCTATGTAGCATGGTCTCAACAAGTTCTAAATCCAAAGTTCCCCTTCAGTCCAGCCCCAACACCTTGGCTTCTTAAAGGCTTCCCTGCTGATCTGGCAGCAACAGCCAGCCTGGAATTCTGTCTTTAGGGTCACATCTTGGCTCAAGCTCCTGGGTACTGAGATCCCGTTATCTAAGTCTAGAACTGAAAGGAAGAAACAAAGCAAACACCAATTCCTCCTCCTATACCTAGCTTGGTACATGGTGTCTATACTTCAGGTGAACACCACTATAAAGAGAGAAAGAAATTGTCCCGGTTTGCTAGTTTTAAAGACTTACTCCGGTTAGAAAGCCATACAAAGAAGCTGCTCCTATCTACGTGGTAGTGTTGAAGAGAGAGATGGGAGAGCTGATTCAGAAGTGAATAAGTTCACTTAGACCTTCTCTTTAGCCAAAGGAAGCTTTATTGATGCAAAAGCAGTGGGCCTGAGATTTAGCAAAGGGCTAAACAAAAGGCAGTGATATAGGAAAAGGATCAAACTCATATAGGATGATTTTAGGATTTCCTTATGGGATTGGAGATCTAGTATAAGTCTTGCAAAATAAAGAAGTCTTGCTTGATAAAGACACGGGATGAGGGCCATACTTCTAGGGGTTGGAAAGACATAGAATGAGGACAATGAATGACACAAGATAAGGGAGACAAGGAAATCCCATTCCCCAGGATGGAGGAGGGACAAGGAATTTTATAGTCTAGGGTAAGGGGAAGTTTTGTGGTTAGGGGAAACTTTGGGGCACCTTCAGATTAGAAAATAAACCAGGGGCTTCACAAAGTCAATCCTTAATATTATTTTTAATTCTTAGGGCACTGTTTGTATCCACATCAGTAGGAGAGCAGAGGATTTCTTCTGCCAAAAGGTCCTTACAAGTTTCTTAGATTGGTGCCGCCATCTTAGGTGATCTGAGCATGAGCAACAAAATTTATTACACTCATATCATTTGAAATATTTGCCAACTCCTTAACCTGTTAGGTTTTTTTCTGAGTCTATTCTCTCTTCAGGGAACTGAAAACTGTCAAAAGCCTATTTTTCTCTCAAGGTTCAGTTTAGATGCCACCTCTTTCCTAATCTTCCTGGCTATGTTTACTCCCACCTACATTTTTCTTGAGCTCTTTGTATCTCAACCTTGCCCTCAACAAACCTACCCTACAGTTATATTTGTACATGTATATTTGTCATGACTTATAAGCCCCATGAGGGCAGGGATGGTATCTTGATCTCTGTAGTGTCAGTGATTAATGAGTAAGCACGTACAATGAGTCTGCTTTGTGTCAGGTACTGTACCAGGTGCTGAAGAAGCAGATTGACAGTTGTATACTAGTTCATCATTGGTAGGATAGTGCCTTGTGTTATATAATGTTATATTAAAGGCTGGAAAGTTTGTGTATGGACCAGAATATTTTAATTTTGTACTTTTCATGCTTATGTGTCTTTAGACTGTTGCAAACAAAATGCAAAAATACAAAGATATAGTGAAATTTTCACTGTGAAAATATTGTTATGAGTTCATATCAACAATAAGTTCCACTAAATTTCATTTTCTGAAACTATAGTATTGATGTATTTTGTATATTCCATACAAGATTATTTTAATTTTGAGAAAAAATTATTATATCTGCTGGTTTTCTTTAAAAGGGCACTATGACATGTATAGACAGTATCAACATTTCATTCTCTAGTTTATTTGCACTAACAATACAAAAAAAAATAGTATTCTTTAAATAATAGTTTAAATTTTGGTGTAAAGTGCAACAAAAATTATATTTAAAATTATTTCATCAAAACAGATATCATTATCAGGGTCATCTATAAAGGGATGTTTTTCACTTGAAATGAATTGAATTGAAATTTCACAATGAAACACATCTAAACAGAGTTCTGCTTGTGACAATAAAGCTTTTATTCATTATATTGTATTCTTTGACATAGACTGCTAGGGTTTTCCTTGAAATATGTATTATTGGGAAATAATAATGGGCTGTTTGATATATTCTCACTTCTCACTTCCAGTTATCAGTTAGCAAATAGTGTTAGAAATATTTTCTGAAAATGAAGCTATGGATATTTGTGACTGATTTATTGAGAGATTGCAGACAGTGTAGAAGTGAGGTGAACTACTGTGATATAAAACATTTTCCTGGAATTTTCCTTGAATATCTGACATATAGTGTTGCAAATAGCTGGGAGGTTTAGCAGGGGGATTTATTCTTTAACTATCAGTGGTCACTCAAGCTTCAATGAATTATAGTACAAGTGGTTTCCTGGGCTACAATAGTGATCTAAATTTGGACAATCATTTTGACTCTGTACAGTTCAGTGTTTTAAATCACAATACTTCTCGTGAAAAGGTGAATGCTATAAGAAAATTATTCTAAATCTTCATCAACCAATCAGTATTCCTCTCCTAGGGCTCATGAATTTTGTAAAATATTTTTAACTAAGTTGTTTATACATACAAAAACTTTTGCCCAGGGTTCAAACTCTAGGGGCAGTCCTATAGGGAGGTGCTGGCGTTTATTGAATGATATGACCAGCCCTGTACTGTAGGAAATTCAATTTGAAAGCTGAGTAGATGAGGGACTGCAATGGAGAAACACACTGAAGCATGAAAATCAACCAGCAAGCTATTATAATAGCCTAAATGTGAAGTGATGAGGATCTACACCAAAATGGTAGTTGTGTTAGAAGGTGGAAGGGTTATTTTCCACCTATGGCACAAATGAATCAACTATCTCACAAGAAATAATTCTTTGAGCCACCTTAAGTGGTTTGATCTTTATATGTTACCACTTTCTATTAGTTTAACCTCTTAGAATGAACAAGCTTAAAAGGAAAATCCTGTATGGGTTCTTTATTATGCCTTTTCTAAGTCCTTCAGAGCACTTTAGGGAACTTTTTCTTTATGAAGGACTTTATACTTCTGACTCTTCTAACACCAAATATTTGATTTGAACTTTGAGATAAATTGAATTTGAATGGAAAATATAAGAGGAAGATGAAATGTCTGCAAGTCCACACTTCAGTTTTTTAAAGGACTTTTTTGAATCATAAAGTAAATACATCTGTCTTTTGCAATAAAGAGATTTAGTTCAATATCTTTCCATGTCTATTTATTAAGCACAACGGTTAGGAGTATATTACATAATGTTCTATTTCATCTATCCTAACTTTACAAGGCATAACTGTAAGGTAATAAATCTGATTTTTGTCTGTGTTTGGAGCTGATTGATGATCCCCACAAAGAATCCTAACTCCTTTTAGGGGTTATTTGATGCCAAATGTTATTATCCTCCTCAAAGGGCCATTTTCTATGGGAAACCTTTCCGACCTACCCAAATGCTGGTGGAATAAGTGAAATGTGCTAGAGCTCAGGAGAATCAGTTGTTAAATTTTCCCACAGTACAAATAAAATCACGATTTATTATTCTGCTAAGTACAGACTAAAGAAAATGATGGAGAAATGTGAATATGGATTACGTTTTAAAATGTGTTGTGGGTACATTTTTTATTTTCCAACAGAGCCAGCTGTTGATCACATGCCAGTGTTCTCCTGAAACAAACCTTCTTCCAACCCCTAGTTACTTTGTGTTCATTTGGTATAATACATACATATATATATATGTGTGTGTGTGTGTGTGTGTGTATACATATATATGTATATATATACATATATATGTATGTTATCTCCTCTTACAGTGTAAATTCCATAAGCAAGAGAAAATTTGTTTTTTTTTTTCATTGTACCTCCAGGGCAGCTAAATGGCTCAGTGGATAGAGCACCGTGCCTAGAATCAAGAAGAACTGAGTTGAAATCTGGCCTCACATACTAGGTGTATTACCCTGGGCAAGTTACTTAACCCTATTAACCTCATTTTCCTCATGTATTAAATGAGCTGGAGAAGGAAATGGCAAACCATTTCAATAACTATGCCAGGAAAATCACAAAAGGGGTCACAAAGAGTTGGACATAACTGAAACAATTGAACAACAATCTTCAAAGCCTAGCCTAGCACATAGTGGGCACTTGATAAAATATATACTGATTATTAGCCACCTCTGGAGATTCAGAAGATCTAGGTATTTAATAAACACTTGCTGATTTGATTAAGTGCCTAATTTAAATCTTTTCAAGAGATGACTTGTAGATATGTCTAAAAATCCAATCCCTTCATTCAAACAAATACTAGCTGCCTCTTGGGTGTGTGTATAGCATGCTACTTCTCACTGGGAGAAATAAAGACACAGTCTAAACCTTCAAGGAAGTTTACTTGTTATTTTTGTCATGTACTCATATCCGACTCTTCATTACCTCATTTGGGGCTTTCTTAGCAAAGATACTGGAGTGGTTTGACATTTCCTTCTCCAGCTCATTTTACAGATGAGGAAAGTGAGGCAAACAGGGTGAAGTGACTTGCAAGGGTTAGTTAAGTTTCTAAGGTTACATTTGAACTCAGGTCTTCCTAACTTCAGGCCCCCACACTCTATCCACTACTCTGCCTAATTGCCCCTCCTAGTAATACACACATTGTATAAATCTACAACTTTCCCTGAACTAGATTATGAGCACTTCAAAGACAAGATTAATATATTCTCTATAATTAGTCATACAGAAGATAGAGTGCTAGACTGGGAAGAGGGAAGTTCTGGGTTCAAATCTTGCTTCATATTCTTACTAGATGTGAGGTCATAAGTAAGTACCTATGTGTCAGTTACATGTCATATGTCTTATATGTCAGGCAACTCCCTAGGATTAATCCACAAATTGACCAATGCATTAAAATCCTGGATGTACATAAGAAGTCGCAACACTGATAAAATTATCAATTTTTGATGTACAACTATGTCCCCATTAGTGCAAATTATGAATCCTGTGAAGTAGTCATATTATTTGAATTCTCACTGCATACGTCCATTGAGCTGGACCACATCATACATAAATACAACTTCAAATGGTGTGCTTCCATTGAGCTGGAATTAACTACCACCTTAGATATAAATACAACTTCAAATAGTGTGCTTTCAAATACATGTGAACCCTTCAGGGAATTCATTATTGACCCTAACAGGGACCTGACTGCACTGATATACTGCTCCAAATGATGCAGCGTGCCAGGAACCTTCTGAATGTTCTGTAATTGATAACAATAATACAGATGATCATCTGAAATGGTTCCAAGGTAGATTTCTCAGAACAAGGGACTTCTGAAAAGTGATCACACTGTTCCAGGAAGGTTTCTGAGTGAGATGTCATAAGGCAGTCTATCTCCTCAGTAGCCCTCTCAAAAAGAATAGGAATATCCAAAGAGAAGTATAACTATTATAAATCTTTGTAAGAAATTTCCTTTTAAAAACCATTCAGAAAAATGAATGAATCAAGACAAGCCCTAACACAACTATAAAAAAAATGTTGTGTGAAAAGAAGTTGAGGCAAAAATACCAGAAGAAAAAAATATAGTGAAGTAAGACTAAAAATAAAATTAAAATTTTCTCAAGGCACAAGAAAAACGATAATAAATTCCCTAAAGGAATTAAGAGAAGAAATGAAAGTAGATGAAGAACTATCATGAAATGAAATAAAGAACTGAATGCTGTTAGCATTCTTTGAGGTTAGGAACTGTCTCCTTTTTTGATCTTTGTAGCCCTAACACTTACCATGGTGAATAAATGCTTAATGAAGAAAACTAAAGGACCTCGGGAGAAGATGATGATGAACGCCAACATTTTATTAATATCTGTAGAAAACATAAACAAAACAGTATCTCCAATATAAATATAATTATTTTCCTGGAGTACAGAATATCAGGGAGAAAACTTGGAGAAAGGGAATAAGCATTTATATGGCACGTACCATGTTATTATCTTTTTTGGTCCTTACAACAACCCTAGGAGGTAGGTGCTGTTATTTAGCACATTTCACAATGGAGAAAACTGAGACAAACAGAGGTTAAGTGACTTGCCCAGGCTCACACAATTAGTAAGTATTTGAGGCCATATTGGAACTCTGGTCTTCCTGACTCCAGAAAGCCATATTCTTTTCCTCCTGTATACTAACTAAACCTTCTCCCCCAGCACCACTCCTACTCACGCTTTCCAAGGTCCCTTAAGCATGGCTTTGCTTTACATGCTGAAGACCTCTCACTGTACTGTTTCCTTACTCTAATGCATCCGGTCATTCACCCTGTCCACAAAAACCCACTCGGTCAGACATTCTCTCACAGTGCACATTCCCAATCTGTACTTCATCCTTTACCATACACAGCCCAGTTCTTAATGACCAAACCTGTTTGGAAGTCATTTACTAACTTTCCAACTGGCCGAAGGAGACTCATGGAATAATTAGCCACCAAAGGCTCTGCTTCTTCCCGGTACCATCAACCTCTGAAACACACAGATAAACCCAAATGATTCAGAAGTAACCATCCTCCCCGGAGTGTCCTGAGGACAGCCTGGCTGTACAGACTCTCAAGGAGTAACAAGGAACAACACACACAAAAAAACACAAGAAGGAAACCTCAAGAAAATTGTAGTTAATAGGAATTTCCTGGTTCCACAGTTCCAAGTGACTGTCATACCTTCTGAACACACAGAAGCAATTAATAATTCCCTTTGAAAATCCAAAAGAATGCTACCTTCAATCAAAAGTTCACTAGCAGAGAGTTCTTTCTCCTGCTAATGTTTATTTTGGGGAGAGTTACTGGTTCCCACAATGGTGTGCTGGTAAATGTTTTAACAACTGGCTGTCAAGGGGGGTGGAGGGGGAACTCTACTCAAGACACTTTCAAGCTTAATCTCAATTACATTTTCTCTATTATTTTTAGTCTAGAGTCAGGGGTGGGGAACCTGCAGCCTCAAGACCAAGTGTGGTCCTCTAGGTCCTCAAGTGCAGCCCTTCAGTCAAAGGGCTGAGTACTTAAAGACCTAGAGGACCACATGTGTCTTTGAGGCAGGTTCCTCACCGTTGGAGACAATCAACAAAACCAGTCAAGCCCTGATTCCTAGTGCCTGTGGATTTGCGAGGTGCAAATGCTCATAATGAAAATTTAGCAGTTGAGCTGACTGGCTCTAGCCATACTTCTGCTAGAGGGAGATTGACAACCCAAGGCCCGGCTGCTCTGGTGCCCATGGAGAAGGCTCCTTTCTGACGCAATCTCTCCTCCCTGATAGCACCACCTGCTGTCCATGATTCAAAAACGTGATTAAAAACTCAAAAAAACTGGTTTCTCTTTCTCATTGCCCCCTGTAGTGCCCAAAACATAACATGAGTCTTTCTTATTCTAAGAAAGTGACTCTAAAGTTACATGAATATTGTCAAATATAAGATTACATAAGGTAACTCAAATATCAAAAAGCTTAGACTTAGCCTAATCTATCATGGGTTAGTTTTCCTGATTACTCCATATGGAAGATGATGTAATCTCATAGATCAGAGTCATTTACAAGGGGACAAAGGGAGAAGGAAGGACAGTGCAGAGTCGGGAGGAATTAAACCTTGCGAAAGAGTGTATATAACTAATTTTTTAGCAATTTTTGAATAAAAATTTTTGGCAAAATTTTATTTTCCCCTTGATATACATTATCATTTTAGGTCTGTGTTCCTTTGGAAAGAGTGTCCTGAAATCAGCCCATTTTTGCATTGTACATTTGACAGAATATCAGAGCTTTCAAACAAAGCTGACAAAATAGCCAAAAAATAAAATACTGTACTGAAAAGAGTACTATATAGTCTCACAATCATAGCATCTCTGAAATGAAAGGAACTTCAGGGGTGATCTAGTCCCTTTCATACCCAAATAGGAATCTTTCCAACATCCTTCCTTTGTTACTGAGTCAGCAGAAAGAATGAGCAAGTAAAAAGTAAAGCCATGTAATCTCTCTCTCCTCTAAACTTCTTTGGAACTGCTCATAAATCAGCACATCATACTGAATAGATCATTATAACTCCGAATTTCAGCTTATCATCTATAAGATGAGGATACTAATACCTACTTCCCAGACTTGTTTTGAGGATGAAATGAGGTAATGTATGCAAAGTGCTTTGTAAACCTTAAAGAGCATATAAAAGTGAACTAATATTCTCCTAAAGTCTTTAAGGACAACATTATTTTTTATAGCTAAGTGCCTGCAACTGTCCCTATTTGTTTTGTTTACTTTGAAAACGGACAGGGGATAGATGGAGAAAGAAAGGATGAATACCACTTTTATAATGATAAAGTACTTACTTGCTATGTTTAGGTCAAGTCAGAGCTAATAGTCCTAATAGATTTGAAAGGTCCTTAAAAGGACAAATCCTGGCTGGTCAGAAGAGGATATGGCACACAGATCCAGAAAGAACACTCCTCAGTGACAGTTCTGAAAAATAAGCTGTCAGAGGAGAAGAATAAAAAGGAAGCATTTCTGAATATAACTTTGCTGATTTAATATTGTTGTTTAGGGCCATCCTTAGTCAAAGACATATTTAGTTACATTCACTTAAAGAAATTTCCATATATTAAAAATGCATTAAATGAATTTGACCTGGATCCCAGGGTGAGTGGCTTATAGCTAATTTTAAAGGAGTCTGCTCTCCCTGAAAGGCATGCCAAGGAAGGGTTGCCCAGAGAAGTAGGAGATTATTTTGTTGAGTAATCCACAAAACAGATAAAGCAAACAATGATGATGGAACAACTAAAATGTCATTGCTTTAGGTTAGCTAGAAATAAAAGCAGGCTGAATTAATAAAGAACATGATCACAACAACAGCTCATGTTTCCCTTCTCCCCAATACTTTAAGACTTGCAAGATGCTTTTTTCCTCACAACAACCCTAAATCTGTATAAGCAAAATGCCCATTTTTCAGATGGGAAAAAATGTGAGATGTAGATTTGGGGGGAGAAATACTATTATTATTCTAATGTTCCTAATAGCTAAAATTATATAGCTAATACTTATATAGCATTTATATAAAGAGATGAATACCATGGTATAATGCCAAGCAACACAGAACACCTGAGGTCAACTGCTGTGACTATATTTGTATATTTATTTAAGGTTGAATCGCAAAGTAATAAGCTCTCTATTTACTCAAAACCAAACCACAGTCAAGAAGCCAGAGCATTCACAATATAACATCGAAATCCATAACAACTTATTACTGGGGTGGTTACGTGTCTTCAATTATATAATTATATAATCAGGGGATCCCAGGCCAAGGTCTTTCCTTACACAGCGCATCCCTAGGGGTAGCAGAAAACACAACACCCTCCACCCCTGGGTCACAGTAGAGTATAATCCCCTCAATCCAAAAAAAAGTGCCCTTGGGGGTGTGTCTTTCTCCCCATGCTGCTGGTTCCCACCTGGCATTCACAGGTGCACACATGCTCTAATGAGCCAGAGTCCAAGTTCTAACACTGTTCTAGCACCCGCTTCCAAGTCCCAAGGGGTGGGTGGGCAACAAAGCCAACAGTGTGGGTCCCTGGGGACTACCATACCTTCCCCATCCCACAATAGACAGCTCTACTCCCTGGGTCCCAATCCATCCCAGGGAAATGCAGGAGGAAAGCATGCTCACTACTCTTGCCCTGCTGCTAAGCCTCCATCTCAATTTGGGGCTGAGTCTCAAGCCCCTGGGGTTCCTCCTTCTACAGGAGCTGACCCCTCCTGGCTCTTGCCTGGGTCCACAAGCAGGCAGCTCTCTGTTCCTGCTCCATGTCCCACCTCACAGGGGAAGGGATTACTCTACTCTGTTCCACTCCAGGGGCTCCTGCCCCCAGCCTCAGTCTCTGGCCCATACCACCCCAGTACATGGGGAGGGGCCAATCCAGGTTGGACTCTGGGCACAGCAAAATAATACAATAACCAGAAAATAACAGATAACTATCCCAGTCTCATTAAGCCCCACACTCTCCTTTAGTACTTTATTCCAGCCCAGTGATCCAGTGTTCTCACAAGGGTTGGTATCAGAGGTCTCCTCTCTAAGCTTTGATGACTGCTTCATATTCACAAATGGGGAGCCCCTTAATAAGGGCTAAACATCCTTCCATGAGTGAGCCCCCAAGGCAGCATCTCACCTCAGAATATATATACCCTTTTGACTAATAGGCTCAGAGCCAGAAGGCACAAAGTGACTCAGCACAGCTATGAATTACTGAGGTTCAAAATTGATCCTTCAGATATTTACCATTTAGCATGAGCCTGAGAAACTCAACTCAAGGAAAAAAAACAATAAAAACCCCACTTTGCTTACACTTACACATGACTAAGTGGATAGAGAACTGGCCTTAGAGTTGGTAAAACCCGAGTTCAAGTCCTGCCTTTCATACATACTAGTTGGGTGACCTTGGATAAGTCACCGAAGTTTTCAGTCTCAGGCAACAATCTAGGGCTATCAAGTACTGTTGAGTTGCTGTTCTCCATACCAAAGAAATCACAGAGGTGGACCAAAAAGATTGATAACTAGATAACGCTTGAAAGTTTATGAAGCACTTTACATACATTATTTAATTTAATCCTAAAAACAGCTCTGCCATCAATATTAGTGTCCTCATTTGTTGTTGTTCTTGTTTCAACTGTATCCAACTCCTCCTGATCTCATTTGGGTTTTTCTTGGCAAAGATGCTGGAATGGTTTGCCATTTCCTTTTCCAGTTCATTTTACAGATGAGGAAACCGAGGCAAATGGTTACATGACTTGCCCAGGGTCCCATAGGTAGTAAATGTTGAAGGTCAGATTTGAACTAAGGAAAATGAGTCTTCCTGACGTCAGGCCAGACATTCTATCCCCTTTATCACCTAGAATTGAGGCTCAGAGAGTTAGGCTAACATTCCCATGATACTGGATAAGTGTCAAAGGTGAGGTTTTAAAACAAGATCTCTCCTAATTTCAAGTCTAATGATCTTTCTACTGTACTGGGGGCAGAAGGGGAGGGAAAGAGGAAGGAATAAGCATTTATATAGTGCCTACTATGTACCCAAGCATAACACTAAGTACACAAATATTTCCCCATTTGATCCTTATCACAGCTCCAGGAGGGTTACAAGCAGTTTCTTTGCCTCCCAGGTAGGCAATGTATGAGAGCCAGGATCTCTCTGTGGGAGAGCTGTCATCACTCCACCCACAGCCAGGGAGAAAATGGATGAATGAATATTTGCCAGGACACTTCAGAAAGCTTGAAACCATTCTTTTACTGTTTTACAGCTGTTTATTTGACTAACAAAGCCACTGTATTACAGGGTATCAATTAATAGACTGGACTGTAAACCTCATGAGGGCAGGGACTCTTACTCTTTTTTGCATCCCCTACAAGACCTAGCATAGAGACTTGCTCATGAAAGACAGAATAAATATTTGATGAATGAATGAATGAATGACCTAAGTCCAAAGGACATACCTACTCAGTCAAGCTAAAAAAGAATTGTCTCATCTAGCAATAATAAATACTTGTTAACTGACTGGCAAATCCAATCCCTACCTTGAAGCTGGCATAGCTCTTTAAATTAATGGGTAGGTAGTTGATGGGGCAGCTTGGTGGTGAAGCAGATCAAGCACTGGACTTGGAATCAGGAAGACATCCTCATGAGCTATACTTTCTAGCTCTGTGACTCTGGGCAGGTGACTTCACCCTCTTTGCCCCTGTTTTCTCATCAGTAAAATGAGCTGGAGAAGGAAATGGTGAACTACTGCAGTATCTTTGCCAAGAAACCCCCAATGGGGTCACAAAGAGTCCAACACACCTGAAAAATGACTGAACACCAAAGGAAGGCCATAGGACAAATGAATTTAGAGATCATGAGGAAAACCATCCTGGAGAAGGAAGCAGCCTGAACAGGTCACTTTCCACCAAGTCACATTAGAACAATAGGGAAAGCAGAGTGCATCGCCCCAAACCCTGAATGATAATTGAGTTGAATGCAACTTACCGGCTTAGACTACATTTTTACATGAGAGATCCAAAAAATGCTTGTTTGAACAGCAAGCAAGAACAGGAGAAAGACACTTGTAAGGGACAACACCTGTTTCCCTAATGACAAGACGCCCACCGGTTGAACTGCCTGAATTGTTCTTCAGGCCCTTCAAGCTTCTGAGATCACTCAACTGCTAACAAGTTTCCAGTTGACTTTTTCCCCCTTTGGAGGAAGGAGGTCAATGCTCCCTTAAGCTGTTGTTTATGGCTCCTTAGAGAAGGAAGTTAGTGTTCCTTGGGTGTGCTAGCTATGCCTGCTTTTGAAATACTAACTAATGAGTAACTAACTGAGCCTTTAAACAAGCTCTTAAAGTATATGAAATTCTCAAGACTCAGGAGGATAAAAACCTTTATGGTACGAAGAAAGAAACTTTGCCAGGGCATTGGGTTTTTTGCCTTAATGAAAAAAAAATCTTATTTGCTATTTACAAGTCAGACTTTTACTTGGGGTTAATTATAAAACAGCAATTTTTTTTATTTGCTTGTTGTTTTTTTAAACTGGACTACAGCCTTACTTTATTCAGGGCTATTTATAGCTCTTTGGTGTGTAAAGAGTGTAGTTGGATGGTAATAATAGCTAGCATCTATATAATTTTAAGCTTTACAAAGCACTTTACAGTTATTATGTGATTTGAGTCACACAGCAACCCTGGGAGGTAGGTGCTATTATTACCTTCATTTTACAGATAAGGAAACTGAGGCAGAGGTGTGACTTGCCCAGAGTTACACAAATAGCTAAGTGACAGAGGCTACATTTAAATTCAGTTATCTCTGGCTCCAGGTCCAGGACACTGAGAGAAATGATTAATTTTTTCTTATATTAATCACCAGTCAAAGATTGGTTATTATTAATCACCAAAGATTGGTTATTATTAATCACCAGTCAAATATTGGTTATTATTAATCACCAGTTAAAGATTGGTTATTAAAGGCTTTTCCACTTCCTTACCCAGAAATCAACCATTGTAGGAAATCTTGGAAAAACTTACCAACCAGGTGGAGAGAATTGCTGAATTCCTGTTCATTGTGTTTGGTCAGACAGGTCTGGAGTAGAAGGAAATTCCCCCTTTGGTATGTAGATAGATAGATAGATAGATAGATAGATAGATAGATAGATAGATAGATAGATAGATAGATAGATAGATAGACAAAGTTTCTTTGACCAAGACTTGGGTGATCCAAGTCACATACACCCCAGACCCTCTTTAGAATGAGCCCACATATCATTATAATATTCATTTTCTCATTAATTGTTAACCAATCAAAGTTGATAATGACTCTCAGCAACACTCACTCTTTCAAAGGCCTATAAACTATGAGCCCACCACCATGTTTTGATCCTAGAGAGATGGCCAAATGACCATTCCTTTTATTGATAAAATGCCAGCAGTATTAAAAAAATGATTAATCACCCAGAAACGATGTCTCCACTCAGCTGCCTCCTGACCTGCAATCAGGACCCTGGTTCAGTCATTTATTTTCTGTGCCTAAATAGGGGCAGCTTGGTGATGAAGTGGATAAAGTTCCTGGCTTGGAGTCAGAAGACTCATCTTCCTGAGTGCAAATCTAGCCTCAGACACTAGCTGTGTGACCCTGGGCAAGTTACTTAACCCTGTCGATTTCTTCATCTGAAAAATGAGTTGGAGAAGGAAATGGCAAACCATTCTAATATCTTTGCCAAGAAAGCCTCACATGGGGTCATGAAGAGTAAAATATGACTGAATGACTAGAAAATCTAAACAAGGTCCTTTATCTTTCTCATTTCGTTTGCTCATCTGTAAAGCGGAAAAAATATACCAAATGCAAAATGCTCCGTCTAGCGTTTAAAACCTTTTCGAGGTCTGGTTCCTGCTGTTACCTCCCCAGTCTTATTTCATACTACTCCGTAGGTAGTGCAGTGGACAGAGGACTGGGCCTGGAGGCAAGAAGACTTCCTTTCAAATTCAACCTGAGGCACTTGCTAACTGTGTTACAGTAGGCAAGTCAGGTAACCTCAACCTCCATTTTCTCATCTGTAAAACAGGCTTAACCAGGGTCCCAGGGTTGTAAGATTTAAATGAGATAAAAATTCATAAAGCGTTAACTAAGCACAGTACTTGGCACATAATGCCCTATAAATGTTAGCTACAGCAACATTTTTTATCATCCTGCTCATTATTCCCCATACATGACAAGTCCTCCCATGCTTGTAATGAGAAAATGATGCTCCCTCCTGATCTCTGCTTAGTAGGATCTTTAGTTTCCATCAAGCCTCCACAAATGGTGACCAATTAAATTGGGTTGTCTTTCTTGATTCCTCCAGTCATTCCATGATTTCTCTTTATGTATTTTATTTTTGTATAAACTTCGTATTTACTCATCTGTGTACATGTTGCTCCTCATGCTTTTCTTTGCTTTTCAGTCGTGTCTGACTCTTGGAGTTCCACCTGGGGTTTTCTTGGCAAAGACACTGGAGTGGTTTGCCATTTCCTTCTCCAGCTCATTTTTCAGATGAAGAAACTGAGGCAAACAGGGTTAAGTGACTTGCCCAGAGTCACACCACTAGTAAGTGATTTGAATTAACAGGAGTCTTCCTGATGCCAGGTCTGGCACTCTATCCAATATGTCACCTAGTTATCCCAAATCCTTAAACTATCTCAGAAGGGTTTTCAGAAGAAAGAGCTTGTAAATCTCAAAAGTTTACATATATATAGCTTCTGGTATTATTCTAAGGGTCACCACCTTTACAGTATTAGGCTCATCACTGACAGCAGAACCAAGAGTTTCTCACTATGAACCTCAGTTTCCTCATCTCTAAAATTAGGAAGCTGGATCAGATGGACTCTAAATCACCCTATGCTCAGGCTTGCAGCCAGCCCCTTTAAAAGTTGTCTAAATCAGGGATTATTAACCTTTTGGATGTGTGTCATGGGCTCCTTTGGCAGTCTGGAACCTAACAATCCCTTCCCTAAACAATGTTCTTATATGCACAAAATAAAATATATAGAATTACAAAGGGAGTCAACTATATTGAAATTCAGTGATCAAAATATTTAAAAAATAAGATCCTTGAACCTTAAGAACTCTTGCTCTGAAGGTAACACAGGACACAACAACGTGGGGCAAAGTACCACAGGTGTGACTTCCTATCAGGATTCGCCCGCTATAACCTGGGGCAGTTCCTCTGCCAACCCACACACTCCTCACCTGACCAGGTGTTTCCAATGGCTTACTCCTATCTGATAAGTTCCTGGGCAAACTACACTAGCACTGTTTTCATGTGGAACCTCAGAAGAGCCTAGAAGTTGGGGGCAGAAAATTGCCTCATTGAAAACGTTTCCTTGATCATGGGCTGTGACAACCAAGCATTATAGGCAGCTACTTGGTACCATGGATAGAATTCTAGATCTGGCATCTAGAAGACCAGAGTTCAGATACAGCATCAGACACTCACTAGCTGTGTGACCCTGGCAAGTTATTCTGTCTGCCTCAGTTTTCCCAATTGTAAAATGGGATAGTAATAACACTATCTATCTCCCAGGGTTGTCATGGGGATAAAATAAAATAATATTTGTAAATTATTTCACAAACTTTAAAGGGTTATCTGAATGGTAGCTATCATTGTTATAAAAGAAAAACCTTGTGCTCAGAGACTCATCTGAAGCATGGCATAGTGGTTGGAGCTCTAGGTTTAGAGTCAGAAAGAACAGGGTTTGAATCCTGCCTCGGACACTCAAGTCAGTCACACAATTATTGTGAACCTCAGTTTCTTCATCTATAAAGTGGGGATGATGATGATGATAACAAATAATGCCTCTATTCCCTCCTTCATGGGTTTGTTGTTGGCTCAAATCAATAATATTCCTAAAGTAGTCTGAAAACCTACAAAGGTGTCAGCTATTGTTAGAAAAGCAGCAGAGAGCAGGAAGACCTGGGTTCAAGTCCTACTTCCAACACATACTGGCTATTTGACGCTGGGCAAGTGATTTCACGCCTAGGGATTCTGGGCAACTCTCTAGGAAGGTAAGTTATAGAGAAACTTCTGATCTGAATTGATAAGAATGTGTTTTCTCATCTGGGGGTTTCCTATGCCAGTGAGATCACAAGTCCAATGTCTATCTCAATCATTATCAACACTGTAACTTGCTACAAGTCCTGAAACCTCTTGCTGCCTTTCTCCCAGTGTCAATGCACCAGTCCCCAAGTTTCTTCTTTCTTCCCAAAAGAGACCCAGTAGTCAAGTATTCATGGCTTAATTTATAACTCTGCTACTAACTTTCTGCATGCCCTTGGGGAAAAGCCATTTAATCAATAAGCAAGTATTTATTGAATGCCAGTATCCAGCACTGTGTCCATTCTCTCTCTTATTAACTCCCATGCTGTAAATCCACACTCTCTGTGATACCCTCTCCAGACCTGGAAAACCGATTCGCTATCTCTCTTCCCTCTTCCTTTTCCACTATTTCTTTGTATTTCCTCCTATCAACCCCACCCTCCTCAAATAAGACTGAATTTAGATATGCTGGTACCTTTGGTAAGGCTTTATTGCTTAGAAACCACCCTAATCGCCTTAATCCTCCAATTACCACTCTGCCTAGTAATAGCCCTTTATACCCAAGGACTTAGCCAGTGCTAAAATATACAGCTTCACACCCTCTCAGTAGGTCCTAGCAGCTTAATTTCTGCCTAGCATCCAGCTTTTGAATCAACATATTTAATTCGATTCAGAAAGCATTCACTATATACCTATGTGTAACAAATGTACTATACATTATTCCCAAATATTTGGTATCTTTAAAGAGATAAACCTGGAAGCGAGCAGAACCAGAACATTGTACACAGTAACAATCACACTGTACAATGACTGACTTTGATAGACTTAGCTCTTCTCAGCAATGCAAGGATATAAGACAACTCCAAAAAGACTCAGGATGGAAAATGCCATCCACACGCAAAGAAAGAACTATGGAGTCTGAATGCAGATGGAGGCACACTGTTTGCTCTCTTTTTGTTTTTTTCTTTCTCATGTTTCCTCCCATTGGTTCTAATTCTTCTTTACAACATGACTAATGTGAAAATATGCTTAATATGTTTAATATGAATGTAATGTAATATGAATGTAATATGAATTAAATATGAATGTAAATTGCATGCCGACTTGGAGCATGCAATCAAAATCTTATGGAAGTGAATATTGAAAACTAAAAATTAATTCATGAAAAAGAGAGAGATAAGCCTGGCTCTGGGACTCATCTTTACCTCTTGAATTTGGACCAGCCTCAGGGGACCTCCAGAAGGTCAAATGAGCCTTTTAAAGTACCTACTATTATACCCCAAAGACATAAAAAAGGGAAAAGAGTCAATTGTACAAAAATATTTATAGCAGCTCTTTTTGTGGTGACTAAGAATCAAAGAGATGTCCTTCAATTGAAGAATAACTAAATAAGCTGTAGTTTATGATTGTAATAGAATATTATTGTTCTATAAGAAGTGACAAGCAGGATGATTTCAGATAAACCTGCAAAGACTTACATGAACTGATGCATAGTGAAGTGACCAGAACCAGGAGAATGTTGCAAACAGTAACACCAATATTGTTCAATGAAGAACTGTGAACGATTATTCTCAGCAACACAATGATCCAAGACAATCCCAAAGGACTAATAAGGAAGCATACTATCTATCTCCAGAAAAAGAGCTGATATTGGTTGAATATAGAGTGAAGCATGCTATTTTTCACTTTCTTTCTCTCATTTTTCTTTTATTCGATTCTTCTTATACAAAATGACTAATATGGAAATGTTTTACATAATTGCACATGTATAACCTGTATCTGATTGCTTACCATCTCATGGAGTGGGGAGGAGAGGGAGGGAGTAAGGGAGGGATAGAATTTGGAATTCAAAACTTTATATAAAAATGTTTAAAAATGAAAAAAATAAAGTACTTACTATGCCTAAGGCAATGTGATATTAGGGACATAATTCATGCCCTCAAGGAATTGGCAATCTAATATGGGAATGCAATATGGTCTAGAAATAGTACAATACAAAACAGAATTGCGTCCAGGCAAAGGAAACATTTAGACAAAGTACTCTAAGAAAATACTTTCACCTGGGGAAATCAGAGGCTTTGAAGAGGAAGAAATCCTTCCAAGATAGGCCTGTAAAGGGGGGGAAAACAATTCCAATAGGTACAGATGATGAGAAGATGAATTCCAGGCATGAGAGATGGCCTGTATTAATGCCCAAAAGATCAAAGTTGGCAGGACAAAACCAGGAAACTATCCAGTTTGGCTGGAACATAGCATACCTAAAGGGAATCATGTAAAACAATAATAGAAAGAGAAAAAGATAGACCCAGATTTTGGAAAGTTCCAATCACTTTTCATATTTACCAGGAGAGCCTAAATAACCTAAGGCTAAACAAGTAGGAGGCAGTAGAGGCAGCCCACTTGAGGACAGTCATATTTCCATCTTGAGCTCAGCACCAGACATACGATTTCTTTCTTATCCCTACTCTATCATTAACTAGCTGTGTGACCTTGGACTTCATCACTAGCAGACTTTAGGCAGGAGCTGGAAAATACTTGTCAGAGCTGGGATCAACAGGATTCTTGTTCAAGCACATTTTGGACTAGACAACCTTTCAGGTCCCTTCCAACTTTATGACTCTATGAGCTCTTCCTTGAGTCTTACTCAATGTCCTACAACAACCTTTGCCCTGGAACCTCTGATCTGAATCATGAGGGATTTCATAGGGCTCTCTAACATGGAAACTTGGTTATAATAGCTAATAATTATATAGCATTTTAAGGTTGACAAAATATTTTACATATATTATCTTCTTGTTCTTCATAACAACCCCATGAGTTAAGTGCTACTATTATCTTCATTTTACAGATATAACTAAATCTGGGAGAGATTAATTCACTTGCCCAATTAAAAACAGTTAAGTATCTGAGTCAGGATTCAAACTCAGGCCTTCTTGTCTCCAAGTCCAACACTCTATCCAGTATGCCATGTATTCCAACTGTTAAGCTCAACGAGACAACTGACCCATGGCTGTAGGCAATGGAGAAGTCTATATGTTCCCTTTGGATCCACCAAAACTAAAGATTATATAACGCTTTTGAATTCCTTAGAGCTTCTAGCTTAGAACTGGACATATTGTGTTTTGATATTTTAAAATGTCACAGCTTCATAGAATGGAAGGCTAGGGGAAACTTTATTGTTTTTTAATTTTATATTTGTTTAAATCAGTCAAGATCTACCCTCTCTCACTTGAGCCCCAAACTCTACCCTATCCCCCACCCCCACCTCTGTAAATTGAAAGCATGAGAAAAAGACAACCTGTTACAAACATACAATCAAAGCAAATTTCCACATTCATTTTTGTTCAGTCATTTTTCAGTTGTGACTAACTCTCTGTGACCCCATTTGGGTTTTGTTGTTTTGGGTTTTTTTTGGCAAAGACACTGGTGTGGTTTACCATTTCCTTTACCATCTTGTTTTACAAATGAGGAAGTGGAGGCAAATAGGGTGACTTGCTCAGGGTCAAGCAGTTATTGAGTATCTGAGACCAGATTTGAATTCTAGAAAATGAGTCTTATCCACTGTGCCACCTAGCTGCCCTAATTTCCACAGTAGCCACATTAAAAAAAAAAAAGTGTCAATCTGCTTTCTGGGATCTTCACTTCTCTATCATAAGGTAGGTAGTACATTTCAACATTAGTACCCTGGAATCCTAGTTGACCATTATGTTGATAAGAGTTCTGCTCTATAGCATTCCATAGCATTTATATAGGAAGAACTTTATGGAGATCACTCTGCCCAATCCCTTAAATTTTGAGCTAAGAAAAAAGACCCAGAGTGAAGTGAAACACTCAAATATTATGCAGAATAAGTTACAATAGCAGGATTTGAACCCAAGATCAATAACTACAGATTCAATATGCTTTCTATTATGTCTGTTACTTCAGTGTGTGCATATTCTTCCAACAGTAGTGACTGCAACATCTCCACACCTTCCCATCCAACCCATCAACCAGTATTTAATTGCCTATTCTGTGTCAGACACTGATTTAAGTGCTAGAAACACAAATACAAAGAATAATACAATCCTTGCTTATGATGAGCTCACATTCTAAAACAATAAGATATATGTAAATACATTCAACCTAAATGTAAATGTAAAGTTAATAAATACAAATATATACAAAATAGTTATATAAAGTTTTGGAGGGAGGACTCTGCAGTTGGGGGTGAGGCAGATCAAGCAAGGCCTTAATTAAAAGATCATACTTGAGCTGCATCTTAAAAGTAGAAAGAGATGCTTTGAGAAAGAGTTAAGAAGAAAGTACATTCCAGATATACAGAACAGTCTGTGCAAAGGCACAGAGATGAAGACAGAGAAGGGAGATGGAGTACCAGGGGAGAGAGAAGGTCAGTTTGATGAGATCACATCTTTAGGAGGTGCAGTAATATTCAATAAGACTGGAAAGATAGCCATGTTTGGGAGGCCTTCAGAAGCCAAGCAGAAGACTTTATATTTTATTCCAGAGGCAGTAATCCTATCTAGCTTTTCCCCATGAGATTTTGGAAATTAGTCTATCTCTCTCCCACCATCAATACCATTTTGGAGATAAGTAAACAAAGGCTGTGGTTTATTACCATCAACACCTTATATGCAAAAAAAAACCCCAAAAAACAAAATCCACTATCATAAATACTTGTAAAGGGAGAGGAGTTAGGTCTATAATTAGACATAGGAATAACAGAGGCTTATCTAAAGCAAAGGCTTATCCAAAACGATTTAAAGATCTAGAAGACGCCTCTGAGTTTTTTGGGAGGTCCTTGACAAAGAAAGGAACAGGAATCACACAGGCTAAGAATACATGAATGGGGGGGTGGAGCCAAGATGGCAGAGTAGAAAGACTCACGTATGCTAGCTCCGAACCCACAGCCCATGTGTTTCCGGCGGGAGGAATTCCCCACAAGTTCTGGATCACTGCAAGGCGCACAGAAACACGGTGGAGGAGATTTCTGTTCCAGAGAGCCCTGGAGAGCCATCCTCAGGGTCCGTCACACCTGGAAAGCGGAGCCCACCCCTGAGCTGCCCTGGCCCAGCAGCTGAGAGGAACAGATCCAAGCAGGCTTCAGGGACGGAATCTCCAGTGGCTGGGAAGGTTCCTCCACCCACAGACCCTACAGGTCAGTGAGAGAGACGTCTGGGCTGGCCGGGTGGTGGCCGGGCGGTAGCGGGGTGTCTCCGTGGCTCGGGCCCCCTTGGGAGGAAGTGGCAGAGGCAGGGCGGCAGCGGAGGCAGTGGCGGCGGCCCGAGACTCCCTGAGCAGGCAGGCAGAAGTTCAGGTCTCTGCATAAAGCCCCTGAGGGAGCTGAGCCTGGGAGGTGGCCCTGCCCCCACCCAAGTACCAGAACTTAAGCTCACATTGAATAGCAGCCGCGCCTGCCCCGGAAAGCCCATTTGTATCTCAGACATCAAGCACTAGCTGGGTGGATCTAGGCGGGGGTGCAGAGGAATCTCAGAAGTCAAGTAACTGGCTGGGAAAATGCCCAGAAAAAGGAAGCAAAATAAGACCATAGAGAGCTACTTTGATGGGGTGCAGATGTTCCCCCGCCTTTCAATTCTGATGACGAGGAACTATTCTTACCATCAGGGAAAGATGTGGAGGTTGGGGCCTCTGTATCCCAGACATCCAAGGTGGATGTCCAGTGGGCTCAGGCCATGGAAGAGCTCAAAAAGGATTTTGAAAATCAACTTAGACAGGTGGAGGAAAAACTGGGAAGAGAAATGACAGGGATGCAAGAAAAGCATGAAAAAAGGGTCAATACCTTGGTAAAGGAGACCCCAAAAAATGCTGAAGAAAATAACACCTTGAAAAATAGGCTCACTCAATTGGCAAAAGAGGTTCAAAAAAAACTATACTAGTGGGGGACCTCAACCTCCCTCTTTCTGAACTTGATAAATCTAACCTCAAAATAAACAAGAAAGAGGTTAAGGAGGTAAATAAAACTCTAGATAAGGTAGATATGATAGATCTTTGGAGAAAATTGAATGGGAATAGAAAGGAATATACCTTTCTCTCAGCAGTACATGGAACATTTACAAAAATTGACCATGTACTAGGACATAAAAATCTCAAAATCCAGTGCAGAAAGGCAGAGATAATCAGTGCATCCTTCTCAGTTCATAATGCAATAGAAATTATATGTAATAAAAGGCCATGGAAAGATAAAGCAAAAACCAGTTGGAAACTAAATAATTTAATCCTAAAGAAGGAATGGGTTAAAGAAGAAATCATAGAAACAATCAACAACTTCATTCAAGAGAATTACAATAATGAGACTACCTACCAAATCTTATGGGATACTGCAAAAGCAGTTCTTAGGGGAAGTTTTATATCTTTGAATGCCTACATAAATAAAATAGGGAAAGAGGAGATCAATGACTTGGGTATGCAGCTGAAAAAGCTAGAAAAAGAACAAATTGAGAATCCCCAAGAAAATACCAAATTAGAAATACTGAAAACCAAAGGAGAGATTAATAAAATTGAAATTAAGAAAACTATTGAATTAATAAATAAAACCAATAATTGGTTTTATGAAAAAACTAAGAAAATTGATAAACTTTTGGTCAATTTGATTAAAAAAAAGAAAGAAGAAAATCATATTACTAATATTAAAAATGAAAGGGGTGAACTCACCTCCAATGAGGAGGAAATTAAAACAATAGTTAGAAATTATTTTGCCCAACTTTATGCCCACAAATTCGATAATCTAAATGAGATGGATGAATATTTTAAAAAATACAAATTGCCCAGATTAACGGAAGAGGAAATTGAATACTTAAACAACCCCATCTCAGAAAAAGAAATTGAACAAGCCATCAATGAACTTCCTAGGAAAAAATCTCCAGGACCAGATGGATTCACAAGTGAATTCTATCAAACCTTTAAAGAACAGTTAATTCCAATACTATATAGACTATTTGGGAAAATTGGGGAAGAAGGAGTACTCCCAAATTCTTTCTATGATACAAAAGAGGTTCAAAAAAGTCAATGAGGAGAAGAATGCTTTCAAAAGCAGAATTAGCCAAATGGAAAAAGAGGTTCAAAAGCTCACTGAAGAGAATAGTTCTCTCAAAATTAGAATGGAACAGATGGAGTCTAATGACTTTCTGAGAAACAAAGAAATCACAAAACAAAACCAAAAGAATGAAAAAATGGAAGAGAATGTGAAATATCTCATTGGAAAAACAACTGACCTGGAAAATAGATCCAGGAAAGACCATTTAAAAATCATGGGACTACCTGAAAGTCATGATCAAAAAAAGAGCCTAGACATCATCTTCCATGAAATTATTGAGGAAAACTGCCCTGATATTCTAGAACCAGAGGATAAAATAAGTATTGAAAGAATCCATCGATCACCACCTGAAAGATCCAAAAAGAGAAACTCCTAGAAACATTGTGGTCAAATTCCAGAATTCACAGGTAAAGGAGAAAATATTGCAAGCAGCTAAAAAGAAACAATTCCAGTATTGTGGAAATACATCAGGATAACTCAAGATCTAGCAGCTTCTACATTAAGGGATTGAAGGGAGTGGAATAAGATATTCCAGAAGTCAAAGGAACTAGGACTCAAACCAAGAATCACCTACCCAGCTAAACTGAGTATAATACTTCAGGGGAAAAAGTGGTCTTTCAATGAAACAGAGGACTTTCAATCATTCTGGATGAAAAGACCAGAGCTGAAAAGAAAATTTGACTTTCAAACACAAGAATGAGAAGAAGCATGAAAAAGTACACAGCAAAGGGAAGTCATAAGGGACTTACCAAAAGTGAACTGTTTACATTCCTACATGGAAAGACAATATTTGTAACTCTTAAAACTTTTCAATATCTGGGTAGTTGGTGGGACCACACACACACATACACACACACGTACACACATGCATGCACACACACATACACACATGCATGCACATACAGAGACAGAGAGCACAGAGTGAATTGAAGAGGATGGGACTATATCTTAAAAGAAATGAAGGTAAATGGTGAGAGAGAAATGCAGTGGGAGGAAAGAGGGTGAAATGGAATGGGGTAAATTATATCTCATTCAAGAGGCAAGCAGGGGATTTTTTAGTGGAGGGAAAAAGAGGAGAGCTGAGAAAAAAACAAGAAGTTTACCCTCATCACATTCGACTAAAGGAAGGAATAAAATGCACACTCATTTTGGTATGAAAACCTATCTTACAATACAGGATAGTGGGGGAGAAGGAGATAAGCAAGGGGGCGGGGATGATGGAAGGGAGGGCAATGGGAGGAGGGAGCAATTTGACGTCAACATTAGGGGAGGGACAGGATCAAAAGACAGAATAGAAACAATGGGGGGCAGGATAGGATGGAGGGAAATACAGTTAGTCTTACACAACATGACTATTATCAAAGTCATTTGCAAAACTACACAGATATGGCCTATATTGAATTGCCTGCCTTCCCAAAGGGAATGGGTGGGGAGGGAGGGATGGGGAGAATTTGGAACTCAAAGTTTTGGGAACAACTGTTTAGTATTGTTGTTGCTACTAGGAAATAAGAAATACAGTCAATGGGGAATAGAAAGTCATCTGGCCCTACAGGACAAAAGAGAAGATGGGGATAAGAGAAGGGAGGGATGATAGAAGAGAGGGCAGATTGGTGATAGGAAAAATTAGAATGCTTGGTGTATTGGGGTTGGGGGAGGGGATAAAAGGGGAGAAAATTTGGAACCCAAAATTTTGTGAAAATGAATGTAAAAAGTTAAATAAATAAATTTTTATTAAAAAAAAAAAGAATACATGAATGGGTTTCATACTGTGCCAGGAAAGTTCACATTCACACCAATGAGCATCAATGAAATCATGTATTCAAGGGACGCATATTTGTACTCACCCACAGGCTACCTCATAGGGTGTTGAGAGAACTTCTGAAAACAAGCCATATAAACATAGGATATTTTAATTTTCATTATGCCTATTCATCTCATCTTAACACATTATGAATATATTCCTTAACCAAGTATGTTATGATCATTTGCTACTGAAACTAAAAAGCTCTTGGTTATAGCATAGGTAAGTAGAAGCGCTACTATATGAAGAAATATCAACAGCAAAAATGCTTTTCAAAGACAAATTATACTGACATCTTTTATTTTTACATAGACTAAATTCCCCTGCTGTATTTCTCCCCTTTCCCTCCCAGAGTATGATCCCACATAACAAAGAATTGAAAAAAGAAAAAACAATCAGCAAAACTGATTGATATATTAAAATAAAATCTGACAACATATATAGCCCTTTGATGAGTTAGGGTGGTCTCCACCCCAAGCATGTGAAACTCTCCCCTGGTGGAATGGGCAGATGAGGATACTTTGTTCCAACTGCCATGAAGGTAGCTGAAGCAGACAATGTGGAGTGCTTAGAGCTTGGTTAGACACCGAAGGTGCCAAGGTCATCCACTGCATCCTGAACCATTGCCAGTCATCTTGATTCTGTCCTGTCACTGACCTCTGATGACTGGAGGAAAGAGTGAGGCTGATGATTTTGTGCAACTCTGCCTCACTTAAATCCAAATTATGCATGTCATCCATACTATTTTACTAGTATACCTATCTCAGAAGTCCTGTGGTGACAGGCAAGTGATGAAACAGCAGGTGTAGATACACTGGGGGCTGTAGTCACAACCCTTCATACAGGCAGCCCAGGGCATAGGGGCTTTTCTTACTGGAAGCAGCAATAGGATTTGGCAGTCCCTTGGGTGTCTGAGCAGCCTCTTAAGGATTTCATTGCTCACCTCCTGGTGTAAGGAAGAGGGCTAGAAAAGGTGCCCTAAATATTGTTTGCTTACCCAACCTTGGCCTGATTACCCCAGCAGGGGAGGAATCCCACTCTGTGGTCAAAACACGAAAAAATGTACAAAATGTACAAAAACATCTGCAAAGAGTATTCCAGTCACCAATGACACATTGAATGTGCACACACTTATAGACAACGCAAAATCCAGTAGACCTGAAAGATGAATTGTTCTTGTTGCAAGAGAGCTCAACAGGTATCACATCCAAATAGCAGCCCTATGTGAAACAAGGCTGACAAATGAAGGCCATCTTACTGAAGTCAGAGCTGGATACATATTTTTCTGGAGAGGCCACAGTGAAGGGGAGCTCTGTGAAGCTGGCATAGGTTTTGCAATCAAAATTAATCTAGTTACCAAGTTAACTCCAAAAGGAATGGATGGCAGGCTTATAACAATGCGATTGCCACTTGCAGGAAAACATGCCACCATCATCAGTGCCTTTGCTCCCACCGTGACAAACTCTGATGAGGTCAAAGAAAAGTTTTATGAAGACCTAGACACCCTTGTCATCAATGTGCTGAAAGAAGATAAGTTTATAATTCTGGGTGACTTTGATGCTAGAGTAGGCTCAGACCACCAGACTTGGTAGGGAATCCTAGGGAGGAATGAAGTTGGAAACAGCAACAGCAATGGTCATTTGCTGCTGAAGACTTGTGCATCGCATGACCTTCTCATCACCAACACTGTTTTCTGTTTACCTAAACACAATAAAACTTCATGGATGCACCCCCGAAGCAAACATTAGCATCTAATAGACTGTGATTGTAAAAAGAACAGACAGACAAGATGTGAGAGGGACAAAGGCAAAGTGTGGTGCAGAGTGTTGGACTGAGCATAGACTTAGTCTTTCCACGCTAAATATTCTCATTCACCAAGAGTGCTACCCCCAGGCAAAGTGACTAGCAGAAGAATTAATGTGAACAAATTAGAACTCTTCTCTGAGCATGAACAGTTTGCTGCTGACTTGGAGGGAAAGTTGAGCCAATACACAGTTGGCAACAGTGGAATGGAAAAGAAGGCAGCTTTCAGAGATTTGGTTTAAAGCACTGCATTTGCTCATCTGGGTCAGAACACTTGCAAACACCAAGACTAGTTTGATGAAAATGATGGGGAAATTCAGATACTGCTAAATGAAAAGTAAGAACTCCACAGGATTTACCAGCAGGATAGTTCATCCATCTCTAAGAAGGCAGCATTTAACTCCATCAAAAATAAAGTTCAAGCAAAGCTTAGAGAGATGCAGGATTTCTGCCTCAGTAAGAAGGCAGATGAAATTCAGTTTTATGCTGATAGTAACAATCAAAAAGTGCATTTATGATTTCCTAAAGGCTATCTATGGACGAAAAACCCATCACAACTACTCAGTGCTGATGGAGCCACATTGATTAGTGAGAAGGACATGATCACGTTCTCAACAGACCATCATCAATCAATGCTGAGGCTATTGACTATTTACCTCAGGTTGAAGTCAATCCCTCCTTAGCTGAACTTCCAACTGAAGAAGAGGTTTTGAGGGCCATGAGGCTCCTTTCATGTGACAAAGCACCTGGTGCTGATTCTATTCCAGAAGAGATTTACAAGGTAGGGGGTCCATTGCTCATATAGAAGCTGAGTGAAATTTTCCAGGTTATATGACAAGAGGAGGTTATCCCCCAGGAGTTCAAGGATGCCTCCATTGTTCATCTCTATAAAGGTAAAGGAAATAGATTGTCCTGTGACAATCAAGGGGTGAAAAGGGGTGGAGGTCTCTCTCTTAGTCATGCTTGCAAGATTCTTACTAGAGTTCTCCTTAATAGGCTGCTCCTTCACCTGGAAGATGGTCATCTACCTGAGAGCCAGTGTGGCTTCGGAAAGGGCTGAAAACCTGTCAATATGGTGTTTGCTGCCTGACAACTCCAGGAGAAATGCCAGGAGCAGAACAGAGGTCTGTACACAATGTTTGTAGATCTGACCAAGGCCTTAGATACTGTTAGTCATGAAGGCTTATGGAAAATTATTTCAAAATTTGGTTGCCTGAAATCAAAACAACTCTGAGGTACCACATCATACCTATTAGATTGGCAAACATGACAGAACAGGAAAATGATAAATGTTGGAGAGGATGTGGGAGAGTTGGAACACTAATTCATTGTTGGTGGATCTGTGAGCTCATCCAACCATTCTGGAGAGCAGTTTGGAACTACGCCCAAGGGCTACAAAAATGTGCATACCCTTTGACCCAGCAATATCACTTCTAGGACTGTATCCCCAAGAGATCATAAAAATGGGAAAGAGTCCTACATGTACAAAAATATTTATAGCAGCACTCTTTGTAGTTGCCCAAAACTGGAAATCAAGGGGATGCCTGCCCATCAACTGGGGAATGGCTGAATAAATTACGGTATATGAATGTAATGGAGTACTATTGTGCCATAAGAAATGATGAACAAGAAGACTTCAGAGAGGCCTGGAAGGACTTATATGATCTGATACTGAGCGAAAGGAGCAGAATCAGGAGAACTTTGTGCACAGCGATGACCACAGTGTGCGAGAGTTTTTTCTGGTAGACCTGAAACTTTGTAACAATGCAAGAAAAAAAAAATCCCAATGGTCTTCTAAGGCAAAATGCCTTCCACACTCAGAGAAGGAAATATGGAATTCATTCACAGAATGTAGCAGATCATTTTTTTGTGTGTGTAGGTGGGTATGTATTATGTTTTGATTAGTTATATGATTTCTTCCATTTATTTTAGTTGGTCTACACAGCATGACTATAATGAAAACGTATTCAATAGGAAAGTATGTGTAGATCCTATATAGAATTGTATGCCATCTTGGGAAGGGAGGGAGGTAGTGGGGGGTAGGTAGCAGGGAAAAGTCTAAGTTTAATGGTAGTGATTGTAGAACATTAAAAATAAAATTTAAAAATTTAAAAAAATTTGGTTGCCTGGAGAAATTCATCAGTATTGTACGTCAATTTCATGACAGCATGCTGGTCCTGGATAATGGACAATGCTCTTGTACCTTCCCAGCCACCAATGGAATGAAACGGGGTTGTGTGCTTGCTCCCATGCTTTTCAGTATGATTTTTTTCAGTCATGTTGTCAATATGATGAACACGGTATCAAGGTCAGCTACTACAATGATGGTAAATTCTTCAATTTGAAAAGGCTATAAGCCAAGACCAAAGTGGAGGGAGTGTTGGTGCATGATTTTCTATTTGTAGATGATTGTGCACTCAGTGCAGCCTCTGAAGCTATGATGCAACAAAGTATGACTCAATTCTCTGCTGCTTGTGCTAATTTTGGCCTAACTATTAACACCAAGAAAACATAGGTGCTCCATCAGCCACCACCACACCATCCATACATAGAACCATCGGTTACAACAAATGGAGAAGTTTTGAATGCTGTGGATAAGTTCACTTACCTTGGTAGTGTACTTTGCAGGGATGTACACATTGACAACAAGGCTTATGTACACATTGCCAGAGCTAGCTCAGTGTTTGGGAGGCTCTGAAGAAAAGTATGTATGAGAAGAGGCATTAGACTATCTACCACACTGAAAGTCTACAGAGCCATTGTGCTGACCTCATTGTTATCTGCCTGTGAAACATGGACAGTCTACCAGCACCATGCCAGGAAACTGAATTGCTTCCATTTGAACTGTCTTGGGAAGATTCTGAAAATCACCTGTCAGGATACAGAACCAAACACTGAGGTCCTTACTCAAACTAAACTGTCAAGCATTCAAACTATGCTTCACAGAGTGCACCTCCAATGGGCTGGTCACATTGTTTGAAAGCAAAATGTATGCTTTCCAAAAAGACTTTTATGGAGAACTCACACGGGGCAGGTGATCAGAAGAGGCAATACAAGGGCATTCTCAAGAACTTTGGAATTGATTGTGTGACATGGTTGACACTGGCACAGGACCGCTCAGTATGGTGTGCCCACATCAGAAAGGGTGCTGTGCTCTATGAGCAAAGCAGAATTGAAACAACTCAAAGGAAATGTAGGATGCACAGATTTAGAGTATCCACCCCAAATGTTCACACAGACTATCTGTGGCCAAACCCTGGTAGAGCATTCCAAGCTCATATTGGTCTGATCAGTCACAGCTGGACACATTGAAACTTGACTTTATCATAGTGATATCATTTTGGTCCTCTTAGAGAATGAAGGACAACCAAATAACCAACCAATAAGAAGTCTATTTGGACTGTTCAGTCATGCCCTGTGGAGTTTTTATAAAACCATCAATTAGTTTGGAATCAAGAGTCAAGTATCTGCCAACACAGAGGAGAATTATTCCATTTAGAGCCCCTGAAAAGGAATCACATGGAGGTGGGATAAGAAGAAACCTTAGCTTTGGGTGTCCTCTCCTCCCCTTGCCATCACCCCTCCTTCAAACTCTTGTTTAGAAAAATGGAGGATTTGGGACTTGCTGTCAGTGCCCTAGTCCTAGCAAAGTACCTGGAACAGCTGACACAGTGTGTGCATTGGAACACACTAGACATGCTAAAGAAAGAACCCAGTGCTCTACTCACTGAGCCATCTAGCTGCCTCCTACTTCAGTAAAAACCCCTCACTAAGAGCTAATTAAACCTGGCTGTTTAATTCACATCAGATGATAATTATTAGAGGAAAGCCGTTGGGAGTCTGTGAGTTATCATAAGTTTAGGAAGATACCCCGATTGCTCAGGCCTATCCCTAAAACCTTGAGCGGGGGAGATGTAATAGACAACAAGGTGGAACAGTGCTGGATCTTGAGTCAGAAAGTCCTGAGTTCAAAATTTGGTTTCAGGAATTTACTAGCTTTGTGACCCAGAGCATCACTTAATCTCTATTTGCCTTGATTTCCTCATCTGTAAAATGGGGATAATAATAGCACTTATCTCCCAGGGTTATTGTGAGAAAAATGAGATAATATCTGTAAAATACATAGCACCATACCTGGCACAGGAAGTGCTCTATAAATAGTAGCTAGTATTATCTGCAGTTACCCTCTATGGATCTGATTTAAGTACAAGTGGAAGTACGGCAAGTTGCTCCATGTGCTACACTGGCTTCCTTCAGTTCTAGGAAGACTGTCTTGATTTCCTCAGCTCTCAGGACCTTTCCACTATCCATATACCTTGTATATATTTCTTGTTTGTTCCTTCTTATGTCATGTTTCCTCCTGACTCACCAGACAATCCAAGTTCCTTGAGGGCAGACTGTTTTGTTTGTGTATCCTCTGTGCCTAGCACAGTGCATGGAACATATTAGCATTTAATAAATGTTTTTTCAATGAATGTTTAGTATCTTTTTAAAAAAATTAGTGAATTTGAAGAAACAGTACTGTAGCTGTTACAAGTAACTGGAATATAATCTTATGTTTTTCAAACCCACACTTTCTCCCTCATGATGCCTATTCTAGCTTGCAAATGCTTAAATGCTAAAGGGTTGTTATGAATTCTTCATTGTTGTATTTGTTCCAAGAAGCTCAATGATTATTTAAGAGGAAAAGGAAATTTAGCAATGTTTGGAGAAGTCATCAGCTGGAGTTCAAAGTTCCTATTGATAAAGAAACCAAGGCCTTGCGGTCAAGGTCTAAGAAAAGCTTAAGGGTTACCGTGGATTACATGATAGAAGCAAACTGTGAGCTCAGCCTCAAAGTCAATCTCAAGGCAATAGAAGAATGGGGCAGAGAAAGGGTCAAAATACGAGCAGAGTGCTATTGACAGGAGGAAACCACTCACTCATTGTTAAGCTATTTAAGACATTTCACCAAGGAAGCAGTTGGGAAAGAATTTTTACAATCAGTGTCTCTGATAAAGATCTCATTTCTAAAGTATAGAGAGAAGTGAGTCAGATTTATAAGAATACAAGTCATTTTTCAATTGATAAATGGTCAAAGGATATGAAGAGGCAGTTTTCAGAGAAAGAAATTAAAGTCAATTTTGTGACTCAGAGCATCACTTAATCTCCATCTGCCTAGATTTCTTCATCTGTAAAATGGGATAATAATAGCACTTATGTCCCAGGGTTATTGTGAGAAAAATGAGATAATATCTGTAAAGCACTTAGCACCGTGCCTGGCACAGGAAGTGCTCTATAAATAGTAGCTAGTATTATCTGCAGTTACCCTCTATGGATCTGATTAATAATACAAGTGGAAGTATGGCAAGTTGCTCCATGTGCTACACTGGCTTCCTTCAGTTCTAGGAAGACTGTCTTGATTCCCTCAGCTCTCAGGACCCTCCCACTACCCATATAGCTTGTATATATTTCTTGTTTGTCCCTTCCTATGTCATGTTTTCTCCTAATTCACCAGACACAGTAATATCCACATTGTGCAATGACTAACTTTGATAGACTTATCTCTTCTTAGCATTTTTCATGTGTCTAGAAACTGCCCAAGTCAAATGATAGGAGACATTTTATTGATCACTTTTCAAGAAATTTTCTATAAAATCAAGTTTTTCAATCTGTCTCACTCTAGCCTTGACCTTTCTCATTTTCCACTCTTAAACTGCCCAAGAGGCAGCAATCTCAGGTATCTAGAACTATGGATTTAGAGTCAGGAAAACTGGGTTCAAATCGTGCCTTGGTGATTTATTAGCTATGTGACTCTGAGCAAGTCATTTCACCTCTCTAAGACTCACTTTCTGGGTCAAAGGGTATAAGTAGTTTCAGTATCATGTGCAGTCATTTTTTTGTTACACTCTATTATGCAAATACTTGCTTTATTCCATAAATTAAAAAGAATTTTTTAAAATATTCAGTTTTCTCATGTATAAGATAGGGATAATAATCAACAAGCATTTAATAAATGCTCCTATGTGACAGACCTTGGGGATAAGGGTACTCACTTCACAAAGTTGTTTTAAGGATCAAATGAAATAATAGATGGAAAGGGCAAAAACTTTTTCTTTTGGATAAAAATTGTGATTTCATTAGTTGAGGATAGTGGTCTCTAAACTTTTTTCATTGCATACCTCCATCAGTAAAAAAATTTTGAGCATGTGTTTATGTAAACTGTACTTATAATTGTGTACATTAGACAACTTAAACAAAAAGATAGATATTTTAAAAGAATAAGATTTGAAGAGGAAATAATACTTGATTATAAAGACAATAGAGAGACACTGAAGTTTATTGAGTAGGGGAGTGATGTGGTTAGACCTATTAGGAAAATCACTTTGGCAGCAATCTGTACAGACCTCTTTGGAGACTATTGGTTTAAGGAACTGCCAGTGAGGAAACTCCCTCAATCGATGTGGATCAAGACTTTTTTCTGCCAATTATATTCTTAGAGAGCTTCTCAGGACACTGGGAGGTCGTCAGTTTGTAGATCTCTCTTTCTCTGTCTCTCTCTGTCTCTGTCTCTCTCTGTCTCTCTGTCTCTGTCTCTGTCTCTCTCTGTCTCTCTCTCTCTCTCTCTCTCTGTTTCTCAGATCAAGGTTAAATGACTTCCCCAGGGTCACACAGACTGATCTGAACTCATGTCCTCCAGACTCCAAGGTCAGTGCTCTATCCACTGCACCACTTAGCTGTACTGCACTCTCTAATTGCTTTGCAGCACTCTTGATTACTTTAAATGAATATCAGTATCAACAATAACACAACTTAGAGACATTATAAATAAAAAGGAATAGAAAAATTGCAAATGTATAGAAATATGTTATAAATGAGAGCTGTGTTCCTGAGAGGGAGAAAAGAGAAGAAAGAATCAGACACTTGGGAAGAGGGTCTGAGGTAGCCCTAGGCCCTGTAGAATCTTAGGGAAAGTATGAAGCTGAAACAGGTGGAACCAAGAACTGGGCAGCCAGAGGCAGTGACACAAGGCAGAAGAACCCTACCACTAAGAGGTGGTCAGGAACACAAAGTGTCTATTGAAGATATAGACGCAGAAGGCACAGGAAAGCAATGACAGACAGGGCAGGGGTGGCGAGTAGGAGTAGCCTGGAATAGAAATGGAGTACGTAGGGGGTGCTAGGTTGCAGGTAGTTGGAGCAGCCCAGGCAAGAAGGTGGGATGGGATGGGATGGAGCAAGAAGAAAGTGAACAGAACTCGACTGATCATTGATAAATGGACAAATGACAAGGTTGCTGGTTTTCACAAAATTAAGGTGAAAATAATTTTAAAATGTGTTGTGGCGTTGGAAGGCAGCCTGACGTAATACATAGAGGGCTGGCCTCGGAGTCAGGAAGATTTTTTTTAAACTCATTTAAATCTCCTTCTCTGTTGACTCTCTCCTTCCCGTTCTCCTTAACAGAATTCCAAGTTCCCTGTCCCCCAGCACATTTCCTAGCTGGATAGAAAAGTAACTCGTCTCATTCCCAGTCACAGCTTAAGCAAGATGACTTCTCTTTGGAGTGAGGAATGGAGAACTTAAAAGCCAATATAAAGCTGAGCAGGAAGTTTTAGAACAAGTGTGAAGAAGGCAAAAACCAAGGAGAAGGAATTGTCTTTGCTATGTCTTTACCAGATCAGAGCCTGCTACTACAAAGGACGTGTTCTGACTGGGTGCCATGAGACTTGGCAATTTATACATTAGAACTTTCTTCAGTCTTCCTGCTCTTTGACCTCTCTGAAACATTTCATGATGTTGGGTTCCTCCTCCTCCTCCTTGAATGTGTATAATACCTGGTTCCTTCCTACCTATCTAACTGATCCTTCTTAGCCTTTTTTGCTGGGTCATCATTTTCAATTCCCACCTCCTAAGCACGGGTGCTCATTCAGTCCTGAATTCTTTTTTAACATTTTCTCTGTATGTGCTTCCTTGTAAATGTCATCATCTCTCACATCTGTAAGTTAGCCAGTAGCATCTTGGATATCTCTACTTGGATGCCTTGTTGGCAACATAAATTTAATATGTCCAAAACATGATTTATTATCTTCCCCATTCTCTTTCAAATCTGTCCATTATCCAAACTTCCCGAATTATGTTGAGAATATTACCCTCTATCCAAGCTTGTAGCCTCTGAATCTCTTCGCTTTCTGTTACATTTTCTTTCCAATTAATTGAAAAATCTTGTTAATTCTACGCTGTGGTGAGAGCAATACCTGACCCTTTCCCCCTGCAATTTAAACTAATAAATATTAAGTTTAATTAATTTTAATATTAATTAAATTATTAAATATTTAATTATTATGATATAATATATCATATGCAATATAATTATTCATTAAATGTAGACTTAATTTTATATTTTAAGATAATAAATATTAATAAATAAACATCAGTAAAGATATTGAAACTGTCCTTAAGACTAAACTAGGAGAACTAAACACTAAAACCACCTCCGGGTCACTTGAGTATAAAACCGTGGAAGGATTCTAGGTTGTCTCTGTCTGAGGGGAGGTGGTAGTGGTAGTCTGTCTGATTTCCTGCTGATATGTTCCCTCTCTCTAGCAGTCACAGCTCCCTCTCAGTCCAGCCCACTCAGTTCTACCTTTCAGACTAGCATCCTGGACTCCCTTTCTTCTCATCACAAAGGAGTACAGTAGTGTTTCTCTGCCTTGGGCCCCAAGGCCTGAAGTCTTTCTATAGGATTTCTCCAGTCTTAACCCTGAATTATTGATTACTTACCTACTTAGTGTGTGTTTTGTGGTTTGATCTTTGAGTGCGAGAGTTCGTAATTTGGACTCTGTCTCAAAGTTCATCCTGGAGTCCATTCCAGCTGTAACATAAAGGCCATCACTGTATGATTTTCTTGTGGATCATAAAAAAAAAATGACAGCAGCATTAGATAGAGATCCCTGTGTAATACAAAGCAGAGTACTTTGATTGCTGCCCACATCTTGGAGCTGACCAGCATGACTCAGGTCCTATCTTAACCAGTACACAAATCTATTAATTCTTTTCCTATCTTTATCACTAAGTCTATGGGGCAAGTCATTTCCTCACTAGTCAAGGTTGGATGATGTTTTAAGATTTTCAAAACAGTTTATGTAGATTTTCTCATTTAAGCCCCAAAACAATCCTTTGAGGACATTATTCCCATTTTAAAGATGAAGAAATGGACTTTCAGAGAGGTTAAGTGGCTTGCCATAATCACTAAGCTAGTAAATGACAGAGGCAGGTTTTGAGGGGAAACAGGTCTTCCATCACTCTATCCACTCTTTCAGGGCCTTTGTATTTATTTCATTTAATTCAAAACATGGTTGGACTTCATCTTTTGTAATGTAATGTAAACTATTATTAAACCTTTTGGAACTATATTCAGAACCATCCAAGAAAGTCAGTCTCTTGATTTTATAGCCACAGTTCATTTTGAATTCAAAATTACATCATCTGGTTAGATATGACTCCAACTTACTTTTGTCTCCTCCCCAATATCAATTCCATTGTCAAAGGAAAAAGACTTGTCATTACTGAGATTACTTAAAAGAATGTAATTTCTAAAGAAAATTCCTTAAAAAGGAGATCCAAAAATGTTTCAAGTTGTAACAGCACCACTCAAATAAATATATGGCTTTCCAAGGGGACTTCACTGAAGAGCAACCATATTTAGCTTTGTAAATTCAGGTGCATTTTTTAAAATAGCAATTTCTTTACTTCTATATACTAGAGCCTACCATTTCCAAATCACTTGGACTAATAGCACAGATAATTTAAAAAAAAATCATTTACATTGAGCTTTGAAATTCATAGTAGTTTTTATTATACCACATTCACCTTCCCAAGGCTACTTTGCTCAGCAGGTGTAAAGAGCATGGAATTTGGAATCAGAATCTGATTTCCAGTCATGGTTCCACCATTTACTATGTACCTTTGGGCAAACCGTTTAACCTCTGAGTCTCACTCTCTTCATCTGTAAAGTCAAGATAATTATACTTATACTCTCCATCTCAAAGGTTTCTTAAGTAATTAAATAAGATAACATATAAAAAGTACCTTGCTAAGATGCTATGAAAATGTAAACTATTATTAAATACTGAAGTTCACTTAATTTAGAATCATAGCATTTTAGAGCTAGAAGGAACCTTAGAGATCCTTCAGTGTAATTTCCTCTTTATTTTACAGAAGAAAATGAAGTCCAGATACTAATTAGTAGCAGGCAATTAGTAACAGAGCTAGAATCCAAGTCTCCTGATTTCAAATCGAATGTTCTTTCCAATACACTATGTTGTTTTTTTCTGAGTACACCTCAACTGAGGAGGAGAGAAAGACAAAGAACATGCTAGATGACAAAGGGACTTCAGCCTGGGAATGAAAATTTATGGTCAGATAACTCAGAGTTGACTGTACCTTTGTTTTGTTTTAATTTATGTGTGTGTGTGTGTGTGTGTGTGTGTGTGTATATATATATATATATATATATATATATATATATCTTACGTCAACAAGATCTCAAATATTACTTATATGCATGCATTGTGTTTTCTCTGTGTTTTGTAAGGCATCTCATAAAAGAAATGCACACAATGGGAACTCTGTTCCCTTCAATCATTTGCATGGATGAAATCAATTTCAGAGCAGGAGATTCCAGAATTAATTGGAATAAGTACAGATTTTATATCCCCAGGAACCTCTGTAACTAATATTGGACTTGATTAGCAAAAAAAAAAAAAAAAATCGCAACTAAAAAATAGAAAGCAAATCATGAATAAACTTAGACACAATTATCATTAGCATATTCTAGTGTGTGCCAATTTAGGTAGTAGATAAGTACATACTATTTTAGACCCTAAGGAGCAATAAAAACTATCTTGGGAGCAATAAAGAAAAACTATTGCATTGTGGGAAGATAACTGCGCTTGAACTCAGGAGAGTTCAATCTTACCTCTGATACTTACTGCTAGTGTAACTGTGAGCAAGTCATATGACTTCCCTAAGTTTCAGTTTGCTCATCTAGACAATGGGGATGGTAATACTGGTAGCCCTTCTCTTAAAAGATTGTTATAAAGATCAAATGCAATAGTTTATATATTAAGTGCTTTTCTCTCCTTAACTTGTAACGTAAAGGTGAGTGTTCAATGAGTATTAAGGAAAAACCAATAAAAAGGTCCTCTATATTTCACTAACGTCCTACTCCAGTGCCTCACTGTGGCATGGAAGTAACCCTAGGATCTAAAAGGTTGTGGCAACAGAGATAAAACTGTCAGGTCCTACCAACTCTGAAAATGGACATTAGGTCTATAATCCAATAATCAGTCTGATTAAGTTCAGAAGTGCCTTCACCAGAAAGCTGGTCATCAAGTCTAGTCAGAGAACATTTATTAAGTGCCTACTATGTGTCAGACATTCTGTTTCATGCTAGGGAATACAACAAGGAAAGGCAAAAAATAAAAGTTCCTGTCCTAAAGGAGCCCACAGTCTAATGAGGAAGAAAACACCACAAACTATATTCAACCAGATATACACAAGACACATTAGAGATACTCTCAGAGGGAAAGTGCTAAGTCATGATTATCCACTAAGGCACTATGAGTTTGGATACAGTATTTACATCAATGAAATCATATATCTTTTGGGATATTGAGAGTCTGGTCCTACGTGTTCAGAGATCATCTCCCTATCGACCAAGTACCATGGCATTCACACTCTAAGGATGGGCTAGCTATCGTTTTAAAAAACAAAATGATGGGAAGAAAGGCATCACTGATGCCAGAGGTAAAGAACAAAGGATGAGAACCTTATAATGCTGGACTCCAATAATGGCAGATGTTTATAAATGGACATTTCTGCCAGCTGAGACACTAAAAAGATAAAGGCAAATGTGCCACAAAAACCTTCAAATTCTCTTTGTTTTTAAAAAGTATTAACATCCATTTAAAGCCTCAGATTAACAAAGTGATTTTCCTAAAGTATGAGTCTGGCTACATACCCTTCCCCTACAACTCTATAAAATTCAGCGACTTTCTATTATTTCCAGGATCAAATATAAAAATCCTCTCATGGGCATTTAAAATCCTTCACAACTGGAACTCTTCCTGTCATTTCAATGTTCTTACACTTGATTCCCCTCTACATTTTCAGCGATCCAGCTATACTGGCCTATTCTCTGTTCTTCACACATAGTACTGCATCTACCAACTCCACAAGTTTGCATTAGCTGCTAGAATGCTCTCCTACCTCCACCTCTGTCCCCTGACTTCTTTAACTTTCTTCAAGACTCAGCTCAAATCCCACTCTCTACAGGGATCCTCTTGTAATCTTTCACCTTTCCCTTGCTACTGCCTTCTCTCTGAGACTGTGTTCATCTACCCTATACATCACTTACATGTCCATTGACTGTATAGTTCTTTAAATGTTGTCTCCTCTCTCTGAAGGACTTACGGTGAAAAATGCTATCCATCCACAGAGAAACAACTGATAGTGTCTGAACACAGATTGAACTATATATTTTTTACTTTATTTTTCTTGCAGCTTTTTTTGTTTACATTTTCTTTCACAACATGACTATTATGGATATGTTTTGTATAACCACACATGTATAACCTTTATCAAATTGCTTACCTTCTCAATGAGGGGGGTGAGGAGGAAGGAAAGCAGAGAATTTAGAACTCAAAGTTTTAAAAGCAAATATTAAAAATTGTTTTTACATATAACTGGGGATAAAAAAACCCACTAAATTAAAAAAAAATCCTAAATGTTGTCTCCTCCTCCTCCTAGTTCCTTAAAGTTAGAGGCTATATTTTAACCTTTATTTATATCTCCAGTATACACTTAAAAATGCTGGTTGACTAACTGATGTATATAGTATTTCAAAGTTAGTAAAAACATTCCTATAAATTAGCTTATTTGAATTCCCCAATAACCCTGTCTGGCACTGACTACGTCTATTACTCTCCCCACTAATCAGGTAAGAAAACTGAGGCTCACAGAGGTGAAATGAGTTGCCCATTATCATACAGATCATAAACTTCAGAGGCTGGTTTTCAACCCAGGTCTTCAGACTCTAACTCTAAGATGCCTTGTGCTACACCACACTCATTGTTGAAAAGTGGTATAAAATGTGTTAGTGCACTTTCCTCCCTTTAAGATGTTCAGTCTGTTTATTGAACAGAACTGAAAACTGGATTTTTAAAAAATGATTCAGTATCTTTCAAGCCTAGAAGTCATCCTTTTAAGCATCAGTTCTTCTCCAACAGACGTTATCTTTACGTCATGTTATCTCAGTGAATGCTAATTTTTTCATTTGTAAAATGGGAATAATGATACTTGCAGTCCCTTGCTTGGATGTTTGAGAAAAAAGATTTTTCTAAAACTTAAAATGCAATTATCCCTCCCCATTCTCCAGGGTGTCCCAAAAGTCTTGGTCTTAGTTTCAAATTAAGCTTTAATAGCTTTATTTAGTATCATTTAGTTATCATTCATTTACTATTTAGCCATACTATTATTTTTGGAATAGCTTGTATTAATGGATGATTATATAGGACTGTATTGTAGGAGACTGAACTGAATATGTATAGATATCAGTATATAAGTTGTTATTGGAGGAAAGGAGGTGATTAAAAAAAGAAACCTTAATCCTTAATTTGACCTTGTTTGCTCAAAATAGTTTAGGGGTCCCAGTCACTTCATTCATTTATTCATTCAACAAACATTTATTAAATTGGTGGGTAATACAGTGGTATGCTAGTCAATAGGGATACATTATGCCACTGACCTTGTTCTCATGGAGTTTATATTCATATATAATAATGATGGCAAAGGGTTGAGAGGGAGAAGATGTGTACAAATATCAGTGATACAAGAGAGAATGAGATAACTAAAGAATCGACAGTCATTTGTTCGGTGGCTACTTAGTGCCAATCACAGTGCCAGGTGCTAGAAAATCAAACACAAAAATGAAACTGTTCCTGTCCTCAAGGAGTTCGGAAGTTGGAGTAAAGTACTGTGAGAAACTTGAGGAGAGAGATTTCCTTTTCACAGCCCAGGGTGGGGAGGATTCAAGGGGCTAGCAGCTGGCCCTCTGGTTATTTCAGTTTTATTATATCCTCATTGTCTTAAGTGGCATTAATGTTGTCCTCTCCACTTGGCAAAGTGCTTTGCAAAGACTTCATTTGAACCATACAGTATCCCTGTGGGTTAAGTACAAGAGGTATTATGATGGTTATCCACAGAGAAAGAAACAGAAGTTTAAAGAGGTTGCCTGATTTACCCATCCTCACAAACCCCAAGGAGTCTTCTTGACGCCTCAAAGCTACAGGTTCCCCAACACACCCCTTTGAGTCTAATCACTATATGTTAGCAGCAACTCCACTGAGAATTCTGTCTTGGATCCACTAGTAAAAACAGATGGGGTTAACATAGAGGAATAAGACCTCCCAGACTTCTCATTTATGAAAGTAAATGCCAGAAAGAATTCTCTGAATAAAGGACTAAGTGAATTTGGTCACTATTTCACCAGTCAAAAACCCATTACAAAAGTCCAGGAAGCTGGTAAATAGTGCTTCAGTGGAGAGACGGTGAGCGACTTGAGACTTAACTCTGCCCACAGAGCACAGAATTACAGCAGGTCATTAAATCCTTGCCCAGTTAGCTTTAATTAGCTTTCTTACAGACACAAATTTTCTCTCATCTCCTCTAACTGTCCAAATTAAAGGTGAGATGTGGGACAGGACAGGCTCTAAGTTAACTGGATTCCCTATCTTATAGCTCATCAGAATGGGACCTCCAACTACCACCTCAAGGTTAAGCAAGGAAAATTCCTGAGGCAACAAAAGAACAAAGAAAACTTACTAGGTGTGTTAAAACACACAAAACACACTTTACCACGAGCTTCCTCCTGTAAGAAAACCCTTTTTTTAATGCTATGACTTTATGAACGGGTGACAGGTGGAATATCCCTGCTATAGTCCAGATAAATGGTGTAAAAAGTGATGAAGACAGTGTAAAGAGAAAACAGTTCTTTTTTTTTTAAGACAGCTGGGGTTGTGACTTGCCCAAGGTCACATTGATTCTAAGTGTCTGAGCTCAAACTTGAACTCAGGTTCTTCTGACTCCAGGGCTTAGAACTCTATCCACTGCACCATCTATCTACCTCAAAAACAAGTTCTTGAGAAAGGTAGGCAGTATTCTAATCAAGGAAAATAATCCCTGACAAAGGAACTGAAAATATCTGAGCAAGACAATATGGCACAGTGGATGGAATGCCTGAATTGTGGAGAGGATGCCAGGGCAGCAGGTGGTAGAGTGAATATAGTGCTAAGCCTGGAATCAGGAAGACTAGAATTCGTATCTAGCTTCAGACACTTATTAGTTGAGTGACCCTGGGCCGGTCACTTAATACTGTTTGCCTTAGTTTCCTCATCTGTAAAATAAACTGGAGAAGGAAATGGCAAACCGCTTCAGAATCTTTACCAAGAAAGTCCCCAGTGGGGTTGCAGTTGGACATGACTAACTGACCCAAAAAAAGAGGGGATTCCAGATTAGGTATCTAGCATTGTTCTGTAATAAAAAACATATCTGATGTGGAATCAAGAAAAAAGTTCAAGTCCTGCCTCTGGCACTTATTAGTTGTGTGCCCATGTGCAAATCTCTCAACTTTTCTGAACCTGAGTTTACTCAGTTTAACAATAATTCCTGTAGTACCTACTTCACAGAGTTATGGGTGGGGGGGTGTTGTGAGTCTTAAAAGAGTCAATATATGCAAAGGAATTGATCAATTTTGATGCAATATATATCAGTTACTATCCCATCTTATTTTGGAACTCTTCAGTTTTTCCTGGCTAGGAAAGACACGGCTAGCCACCATGGTCAGGATAATTCAGGGATAAATATGTAACTCTTATCACAGAGAGGAGAGTCTAAAAGCTTTCCTAGAGTTAAATCATACAGGTATGATTTAAACGGAAAATAAATGTTTTATGGCAGGATAGGGCTGAAGATGATGTTTCAAGTGCAGTGAGTGGGCTTTTGGTGGGTGAGAGGAAGAGTTAGGATATCTGGTTTCCAATTCGACACTTATTTCACTCCACTAAGTCTCAGTTTCCTCATCTGTAAAATGAGAGGGTTGGACTAAAAGATTTCTAATGTGCTTTCCGGGTATAAAACTCTAAGACTATATGGTATGGTTTAAAATGAAATAGGAAAGGCAAATTTGGGGCAGCAGCTGAGCCAGAGATAATTAAGGGATTAGAAGTGTAAACCAAAATGAGCATCATTTTTATGAGTCTATTTTATTACTTTCATGTTTTATTCACTTGATAAGTTAAAGAGGGAATAAGAACCAAGATCTTCAATTCCCTGGATACCCAAGGGTAGCAGCCACATCTACTTCATCACAGTGTTTGGAGGGCAGATTAAGTATTAAATTATAAACTTAATCTGTTCTGATAACTGGAATAATGTCGACTCTGATAAAACATTGCTAGCAATGAAGACTACTTTCAAAATGAGCCCATCTGAGCCAATGAATAATTTAACAATTGATTTTCTGGCAAAGAGGCTAAGGAATGAGCCTTTGAAATGGAATCTCTGCCATAGCTTCAAAGAAAGATCTCATTCTTCTACCCCAGTGTTTCTTTTTCATAAAGGTTCCCTAAGATGACCTTGTCCCAGAGCCTGCATCCTTCTGTTTGTCTCCATTACTTCCCTGATGAGACCAAGAACCAGAGAGGCACCAGTAAGGTCCAGTTTCCCAGACAATACCATTTGTTTTGTTTTGGAAGAGATGTACTTGATCCCTGCCATGGGGGAAGTGGTACAGCTGAGAGGCGGAGGAGCACAGAATCTTTGTACATCTAATCATTTCTCTCCAGTAAAGTCCCATTGAACCCCACTTGCCCAACTCAGAGCTGCAGTGCAAGGGTTCTGTAGCCAATGAAGGATGGGGAGCTGATACAAGATGGAGGCTAATAGAGTAGTGGCATGTACAACACCCAGCCAGGAAAGGGGAAAATCTCTAAGATTGTGTAGCCAGGGCAGGGTCTATGTGATATGAGCAATATACTAATTTCTGCCTCCATTCAAGTCAGGCTCTTGTAAAGATACTGAGGTTCTTAAGACTTTGTTCAGTGTTGACATCACTCTGTCACTGCCTGAGTACAAAACAACCTGAGTACAAACAGCCTGAGTACAGGACTTAAACATAAAGAGTTTAAATCTCCCTCTCTAATACTTGACTGGTTGAAAATGCTGGACCACTCAGACAAGGGAGCTTTGCTCATTAGAATCAGTTCAGGGTGTCCTCCTGGGTGTTCTGCAGGTATTGCTAAGTCCATCTCCTTTTGCCAACTGATAATGGTCTACAACATCTTTTTTGTTCCAGTAGCAAACCTAAACTACCAGGACACTGGTCCAAGTCAAGACCAGCACAAAATGTCATCCAAGAAGACCTCTTGGCATTCTGACTGAAAGTGGCAGAGCACTCTCCATTGCCAGGAGCTTTTCTATGGCAGACTGTGAGACCCACTACTCAGGGTATAGCCTACTTGAAGCAAAGGCCAGTCTATGAAAAGGAGGTATTACCGAACAGGTATATTTGCCAGTACCAGGCCGCTAGGTGGCATAGTAGAATGAGTGCTGGACTTGGAATAAGAAATACTCATCTTTATGAGTTCAAATCTGGCCTCAGACACTTATTAGCTGTGTGACTTTGGGATGTCATTTAACCCTATTGGCATCAGTTTCTTCATCAGTAAAATGAGAAGGAAATGGCAAATCACTCCAGTATCTTTGCCAAGAAACCCACAAGTAGGGTCACAGAGTCAAACACAACTGAAAAATAACTGAACTGAGTATTTGCTCACAGCTATTCACTTTACTCTCAAATCAATGAGATCATGAAATATTCACTTTACAAAAACTTTATCCAAGGCCATTTTCTATCCCAGCTGTACCACCTGTTTGACTTTGGGCAAGTATATCCGTCTCAGCTTTCTCTTGAGACAGAGGCATTGAACTAGATGACCTATAAAGAGTCATTGTAAATTCATTGATCTTAAAAGGGTTATTCGAACGCTCACCCATTTATCTAGCTATACATTTAGATATGGATGTAGATTTACATAATTTAGATTACTCCAGGCATAATTATACCAGCTGACAGGACAAGGAGAGGCAAAGCAGAATCTACCACTAAGCATGAAGCCACAATCAAAAAAGGATTCAATAAAAGGTACTCAAACAATCTGACCTTATCCTCTCTATCCAAACTCATCTGCCTCCGCTCACTGGCTGGAAGCATCTTTCTGCAGGAAAGATGACCTGAGCCTGAATCCTATTTTGCTACTGGTAGCCCATAGGACTTCAGTCACATTCACCTTTCCAGGCCTTAGCTACCAAATTTATAGGATCTAACACAGTTGCTTAGCACCTAGTCCAACTGAATAGCTGAATTTAACTCCTCATTTATAGTCTGTTGGATATTTAACTTGGTTACTTCAAAAAAAGTTCAGGAAGCAACTATAATACTGCCCTATGTACCCCCAGGTTACCCAGCATGCACTAGGTTCACGTAAGAACTAGAAATTCTCGTCTTCAGACAGATTGGCAGAAGCTGAAGGAAAAAAATAATTCTCCATGGTTTTTCTGGTTTTGTCCCTGGAAGGGATTTTTTTCTCCCATTTAAGAGAACATTAATCTTTCTAGGAAGCTCCTGTATCAGATGAAACCTGCTGTTAACAAAGCCTCTACTGTTTCAAACATCCTAATGAACATTGGATCAGCAAGAGAGAAAATTACTCCTGCTTTTCCCATATTATATGACCTGCTGATAGTAAGAACATAAATGTTGTTGACTGACTGCCTGATGGACCATGCAAATTGCTGAGGCGACATATTCAATGTGGAAGGCTTTCAAAGGAAACTTCCTCCTTAATGCCTGGACCCACTAAAAATAAAGTTCAGAAAGTTTCTCCTTGCTCCCCTTCCAAAAAAAAATTAAGAAATTTAGCAGAAGAAATTTAAGTCAAAGTCCAAAAATCAGAATCATCTAACTCTTCTTGCAAATGCCACTCAGAAGTTTTAATTATATTTAAACTCTCCCATGGCAAAAGGGTGCTGTTGGGAGTGATAAATATTTGCAAAGATTTCTGAATTCCTTCAATGAAAGGAATTTCATGTGTGTATGTGAAAGCAGACATATTTGGAGGAAGGGAACGCTGATCCACTAGGAGTACAAAAACCTGGGTTCCACTTCCAGTCCTAACACTTCTTCCTTGATTGTTCCAATTTACCTTTTTGGGACCAGGGAGAACAATATTAACGAGCTACATTACAGGGTTGCTATATGGGCGAACTTATAATTATTACAATATATGAGAAGCATAAAGTTCTATACTAATGAATAATGATGACGTCCATTGGATTATGTCCTGGTTTCCTTGGAAATCACATATCCCAACACAATCAACTACAACTTTCTCATCTGCAAAATAATAATAATTACATTATCTATTAATCATGAGAATCAGTTTAAAAGGCTATGGGAAAAGATTTCATCAGCTGTAAAGTATCATATGAACATAGTCATCACCATCATTGGCATTAGAAGATAATACCATAATACTACTTTTATATTTATCCACTATTACATTTTATATAAATATTTCATATTTATATTGCATGTATTTATATAGTTATATCATATAAATATATTTATACTGTATATTATATATTTGTTATATAAATATATCTATAATAGGCTTATATTATAGATATATTTAAATATTTCATATTTTATACTATTATTTTATAATATTAAACTATCATGATACAAGATACTACTGTTATATAGCATCCCTATGAGTAGTGGCACTTCTGTGGTTTTTTAGCTCAAGCTCAGACAATAAACATTTATTAATATATCCTATTATGTGCCAGGCACCACTTAGCTGTGTCAATTGTCCAAAACATGTATTCTCCCTGGTAGATAAAGGTCATGGAATACCTGTTTTCTTCCTCTTTTTTTTCCTTTTTGTTCTTCTTACCTGTGAAGAATTCCTGGTATGGAAATTTCCTCCCTCCCGGGAAACAGGCAGCATCCTCTGTAATTTATAGTGTTAGAGGTTAAATGAGTAGCCTCTGGTCATAAAGGCAGTATGCCGCCGAGAAATGACTTGAACTTCTATCTTCCTGATGCCAAATCTAGCCTATTTACTAAACCAAGCTGTCATTTATCCATTTTCATTTTCATTTATCCATTTAATGTCTTGCCCCTTGGAAACAAAAATGACTTTCATCTGAATAAAAGAGGCATGTACAGAAGAAGATCACAGAGGAAAAGAGTCTGGCCTTGAACACAGGTTTCCACCTGACATCTTCCTCGACAGACAGTGCAGCTCCACGTATGCAGAAGCCGGCACCAGTTAATTCCTGAATTTGGGGCACAGTTCACTTTCAAGCTCCAGAGAAGACAGAATAATTTCTGATATAAAGATACCTATTGGAGCAATAAACTTAATTGATTGTAAATGATCTGAAGGGGAACCTTGACTAGCAATTATAGTCATAGGAGTTTGCTGGAGATACTAGTAAATGCAATCAGCTTTATCCATAAGATAGAAACTGAGTAATATCTACAGATATCTGGAGAGCATGATTTTTATTATTTTTAAGTGTCTATGGAAAAAAGTTATAAATCTGATCATGTAGTGTCCAGTCCACTATTCCACAAAAACTCATTATTCTTGACCCCACCCTCTCTGAACATGCACCTTTAATGAATCATTTCATTTAGTGCCATAAATATACTCCCCCATGATCTACTTGAGTTAATCAACCATGGGTTCCTCCCTCAGGAATCACAGATTCTGAGTTGAAAGAGGCATCTAAGGCCATCCAACCTAACCTATATCTCTTCAGGGAACTGCAGAATGGGAATCATAAAAGGCCAAAGTTGGAAGGACCTTAGAGATCATAGTGTCAAACTCCTTTTCTTTATAGATTTGGAAACTGTGTCTCAGCAAGGTGAAAAGTAATATCCAAGGATGCAGTCCAGCAAACCATTCCAGTAATCTTCTCCAAGAAAATCCCAGATAGTGTTATGAGGAGTTAGACACAAGTGAAAACAACTGAACAACAGGGAAGCCCAAAGCCTATAACTGTTCTAAAGAACAGAAGAGAGGACCTCAAACTTGAGCGTAGTCAGGGATTCCTGGAGCCTGCAGCTGTGTTGCCGTAACTCTGACCAGAGCCTATGAGGCTAAGCCTGGAAAAGACTGCTCTAGCACCCACACAGACTGCCTTGGAGGTTGATCCTGAGGTCTTTGAAAAACACAGGGCCTATTACTGAAACCTCCACAATATAGAGGAGTAACAAAGAAGATACCATCCATTCTATTTAGAAGTTCAAAAAACCCTTATACAAATTCATATTACAGGAAGTAAACTTGGGAAAAAGGAGTAAACAGAAGAAAACTCTGATGATAAAGAAATATTATAGAGCTAGGGATACCCAAGGCACAAACCCAGAAGAGAGAATAAACTAAATATTATGTATAAGAAAAAGCCTCAAGGAAAATGACAAATTTACCACAAGAGTTACTGGAATTCCTGGGGAAAAAATGAGGAAGAGTTAAAGAATGATATTATAATTGTCTGAGATAATATTTATAAAGTACTTAGTACAGTACCTGGCACATAGGAGCTACATGAATTATTATTCCCTTACTTCCCTTCCCATCATAAATGAAATGAGAGTTCTAGAAAAGAAAAGTAAGCTCTAGAGCATAAGTTCTTAACCTTATTTATGTCATGGAGCCTTTTGTCAGTCTGGAAAAACCTATGGATTCCTCAAAATATTGTTTTTAAATGCATAAAAGAAAAATGCATGGCATTAAAAAGGAAAACAAGATTATGTAACTGAAAATAAAACAAGATTATGAACTTTATGAATTTATGAAATAAAACAAGATTATGTAACTGAAAAATTTTAAATTTTAAAACAAGATTATATAATCACGTAAGTTAAGAATTCCACTCCAGAAGAAAGAGCTGTAAGGAGAATAAACATATTACTACAGGAGGTACTAAGCATTCCTCAAGTAACAGACTCTGAAAATTAGATTAGACTACACTGGAAAAAAATTTAAAACTGAAAAAACAGAAGAAAATTTAAGACATCTCCTAACAAAAACTGAAAATCTAAACAGGTCAAAGAGAATTAATTTAATATTCATCAGACTCCCTAAAAACTTAGCCCATAAAAAGTCTAGATAGCATATTTAAAGAACTCATGAATGAAAATCTCTCAGACCTACTAGAACCAAAGGGGGGAAATGAACATAAAAAAGACTGTCAGCCATCCTTTGAAAATAGCTTCCAAGTTATTTTGTACCAAGTAGTACCAAGGAGTCACAGTTTGGATGAAAGGGAGGGAAAGGTACAACAAGATGAGATATGGCTAAATACATAATTAAGAATTATAAGTGTGAATGTGAATAGGATGAACTTACAATATGGAGGAGAGTTGCACAAAGTATTGGAAAGAAAAATTCACTATATATATATTATAAGAAGCATACCTGAAGCAGAAAGTTTTAAAATAAGGGTCTATAGGAAACTCTATTATGTTCAGGCGACTTCAGAAAAGTAGGAGCAGTGATCATGATTTCAGACAACAGGGAAAATAGACTTGGTTAAGAGAGATAAAAAGGGAAATTACATGAGACTTAAGGCCCCATAGATGTAAATTAATATTAATACTAAATTAATATTATTAACATTAATAAATGTACCAAATGATATAGCATGTAAATACTTAGAGGAAAAATTAGTCAATGCACAAGAAATTATAGACAATAAAACTGAAATAGTGGGGAATCTCAGCATATTTCTCTAAGACCTGGACAAATGTAAGCAAAAAAATAAACAATAAAGAAGGTAGGACCTGAAGAGAGTTTTAGAAAAGATGGAGATTAAGATCTCTGGCAATTACTGAAGGGAACAAAAAGAAGTACGCATAGTCTTAGCTGTGAATGACACCTTTACAAAAACTGATCATGTTCTAGGGTATAAAACCTCACAAACAAGTACAAAGACACGGAAATATTAAACACATACTTTACCAAGTACAAATGGAATAAAATTTTCAACGACTTTTGAAGAAAGGATTAAAAATTAATTGGAAACTAAATAACTTAATACTAATGAAATGGTAGGTCAAAAAACAAATCATAGAAACAACAGAAAATTTCATCCAAGAAAATGAAAATGCCATACAAAAACTGAAATAATGCAATTAAAGGAGTCTTGAGAGGAAAAATTATATCTCCATCAAACACTTTTATCAATAAAGGGAGAAAAAACAGTTCAATAAATTGAGCATACAACTGGAAAAAACCAACAAATTTTAAAATCTCAACTATCCACCAAAATAAAAATTCCAAAAATCAAAGAGTTTACTAAATTGAAAGCTAATACACACACAGACACACACACACACATACACACGCTGAAGTGATGTTAATGTAGTTGTTTTTTAAAAAATAAAATAAACAATTAACTAGCTTAGCTTTTTAAAGAGAGAAAAACCAAATTTCTAGTTTAAAAATGTAAGAAGGAGAATTCATAACAAATGAAGGAAAAAAAGGAAAATTTAGCAATTATTTTGCCTACTTATATGCCAACAAAATTGGCAGTTTATATTGGATAGATAAATGTGTTAAACATATATAAAAGAAAAATATACATACATATGATATCCAAATAATCAAAATAAGAAATGTAGAATTAAAATAATCCAAGTTCAGAGAAAAAAATTAAACAAGATATAAATTCCCAAAGAAAGAAAAATCTAGGACCAGATGGATTTCCAAATGAATTCTATCAAATATTCAAAGAATAATGAACTATAATATTATATAATGTAAATTTAGGAAATACTTGCAATAGGAAAAAGTGGATCTTACCAAATTCTTTCTGTGGCATAATTCTTGTTTTGATACTTAAGTCAGGAAAAGACAAAACAAAGTACACTATTGACCAATATCCCTAATTAATTCAAAAATTTTAATGAAGTATTAATCAAGAGACTACAGTAACACATCATCAAAATATTGTGTGCTATAACCAAATAGGTTTTATACCAAGAATGCAATATTAAGAATTACAGTATTAAGAAAACCCTCAACATTAACAAAACTGTCAACATAATGGATCAAAAAACACTAAGGCTCACAAAATTAATAAAAGTGGAAAAAACTTCCAATAAACCCATTTCTTCAAAAAAAACAAAACAACAACAACACTAAGGGAGGATAATACAGTCTTAGACCTCTGGTCCCTCCTAGACATTCTGATGAAATTAACTAGAGACCTCCTATTGCACCAAAATGGTCTGATGAGAGTAACCACAAGGTAATTTCACTAACAGAACAGACCTGATTTTTGGTAACACCAAGGTTAACAAGTTATAACTCCAAGGTTAAGACATTCTCTCCCCTAAATCATCTGACCCTATTTCTCAATCCCAAATAAGGAAAGTGGCTCAACAGCCTCACCTGATAGGCTCATTTCTCTGCCTGTTTTCAGACTGTGTAAAATCTTAGGTGTCTGTGTGTATCTGCCTAGCTGCTAGCCACCTGGCAACTTCCCATCAGCTGATACTAATTAAACTTTGTATCTCCTAAAATACACACAAAATCACACACATACACACAAGTAAATAGTACCTAACTAAAATCGAGTCAGCATTATATCCAATGAAAATAAACGATCTTTTTTAAAAGCTTTAGGGATAAAACAAGGATGTCTACAACTACTCTTTGATACAATGCTAGAAAATACTAGCTTTTAGAATTCATTTTGCCTGCTTATAAGCCAACAGAATTGGTCATTTAAATTGAATAGATGAAATTGAGGAAATAAGCATAGACAGAGAAGAAACAAAATGTTTTTTCAAATGATATATGATGATATTAAAGACTTCTGCTGAGTCACTAAAAATTAATTGAAATGATAACTTCAGCAAAGTTTCAGGATATAAAATAAAGCTACATAAATCATTAGCATTTTTATTATTAACAAATCCCAGCAGGAGGATATAAAAAAAGAAATTCAATTTAAAATAACTATAGAATATATAAAATATTTAGGAGTACACCTACCAAGACACATAGAGAAATTATATGATTAAAACTACAAAATACTCTACAGAAATACAGATATAAGTGAAAAGATACTGATTACTCATGGTTAGGCCAAGACACTATAATAAAAATGACATTACTGCTTTGATTTGTTTATTTGATGTCATACAAATCAATTACCAAAGGATTAGATTACAAACTAGAAAAAATAACAAAATTCATCTGTAGGAACAAAATGTCAATATTCTCAAAGGAAATAATGAAAAGTAACTGAAGAGACGTTTGTAATTATCAGATCTCAAACTATACTACAAAGCAGTAATTGTTAAAACTATTTAGTAACTCATTAAAACTAAAAAATGTCAACCAGTGGAACAGATTACATATACAACATACAGGAATAATACAGACAGAATATTCAATAAACCCCAAAATAGCAACTACACAAAAACTGCTGGGAAAACTGAGAAGCAGACATAGATGGAAAAGGTCATATCAAGAAGGAATTAAAAGATTAAGAAAGAAAATGTCTGTAACAACGGAGAGGAGAAAGAGTTCTTGACCAGATGGAAATATCCATTGTTATTGAAAATAAAAGAGTAATTTTGATCACTTAAATTGAAAATTACTCAAGTTGAAAAGTTTTTATACAATCAAAACAATATCATTAAAATTAGAAAGGAAATGTAACAGGGGGTGGGGGTGGAATCTTTACAGCAAATTCCTTCAGTAAAGATCTGATATTCAAGCTATATAAGGAACTATTCCAAATTTATAAGAATTAGAGCCATTCTGTAATAGAGAAATGGTCAAGGAAGTGAAAGGAAGAAATCCCAACTATTAACAACTATATGAAAAATGACCCAAATCACTAATAATTCAAGAAAAGGAAATGAAAACCTGAGGACTAATATTAATCAGATTGGCAAAGATGACAAAAAAGAAAAAATGACAGTTGTTGGAGGGAATATAGGAAAATGAGTACATTGTTATTGGAGCTGTGAATTGGTCATCTTTCTAAAGAACCATTTTGAACTATACCCAAAATGTCATTCAACTAGTTGTGAAGTCTAAATCCCAAAGAGATCAAAAAGAGTGAAAAAGATGTACAAATGTACAAAAATATTTATAGCAGCTCTTTTCTCAGCAAAGAACTGGGGGGAGGGGAGAAAGAGGTACCCATCAGTTAGGTAATGGCTGAACAAATTATGGTATACAGATGGAACAGAGGAATATTACTGTACTTTTAAGAAATGATAAAATGGGTTATTTAAGAGAAATCTGGGGAAAATAATATGACCTGAAGCAGAGTAAAGTGAATTGAACCAAGGGAACAATTTATAGTGTAAAAAAGACTTTGTGAAGAAAACCAACTTTAAAAGATTTAAGGACTTTTATCAATGTGTAACATTGCAAATGCAGTAACCAACCATGAAACCAGAACATGGATAGTGAAGCACACCAGCCACCTCCTCATGGAGGCTGATGGACTCAAGATTCAGAAAAGAGACATACATTTCTGAGCATTGAAAATGTCTGTATTTATATTGTAATTCCAAAGGACTCATGACGGAGCATGCTCACGCCCTCCAGATGGAGAACTGATGGACTCAGGGTGCATTTGGAAGCCTAGTTTTTTCTTTTTCCTTTTTTTTTTTTGCCTTTTTTAACAGCTAATGAGAAAATTTGTTTGCATAACTATACATATTTATAATGAGTTTTGTTTCTTTTCATTCCAGTGGATTGAGAAGAGAATTTGGAATAGAACATAAAATAAAATTGAATTTTAAAAAATGAAATCACCAGAATCAAAGGATATGAGTTCAAAACCCATTTCTCCTGCTATGTAAACTTAAACAAGTTGCTTAACCTCCTTAAGTCTCGGTTTCTTCATCTGAAAATTGAGGGAGTTGGGCTTAATGACTTTCAGAGGCCCTTTCAGCTCTAAAGCCTATAATCCTAAAAGTGAGACTATGGATGTAGAGAGAATATTGCACACTGTCAGATGTAGTCATATTGATTGGTTTGGCAGAAATATTTTTTTAAAAAAATTTTGTTACTAGGGAAGGCTTATTGGATAGGGAAAGGGATATATTTAGAAATAAGTGTGATTTTTAAAAAGAATGTGGTTTTTGTTTTGCTTGACTATGCTTACTTGTCAGGAGGACTGTGCTTGTTTTTTTCATGGTGGGAATTTTAGGAGGGCAAAAGGGAGATAGTGATAGGAAAAATGGAAGGAAGGAAGAAAGGGAAGAAGGAAGGAAGGGAGGGAGGAAAGAAATTTAAAATGCGCAGAAGAGAATAGAAAGCAGGGTAGCTTTAAAAGTAATATGTTGAATTCATTATATACTTTTTTCTAAAGAAACCTATATGTAACATATATTTGAATGTTTCACACATAATCCTCTTTTCCTTTATAACTTCTAAGTAGAAATGTTCATCTTTTTGGAGTTCATCAAATTCAGAATAAAAATACAATAAAATTTAGACAACTTCCATGAAGTGATACAAATAGGAAAGCAGAAAAAGAAACTATACACACAAAGACTATGATAATGTAAATCATGAATAATAATGTAAAATAGTAATATAAAAGTCAGCTCTAATTAATTGCAATAAATAATATTGGTTCCAGGCAATAGAGGATGAAACATATATCCTGTCAGGCAGATGGGGAACTATGGGTGCATAGCATGACATATCCACTGACAGACTTGCTTACTTTTCCACTTAATTTACTTAATTGTTTTTCTATTCTAAGGGGGGTGGTTTCAGAATAGGGGGACAATATGTCAGAAAATGGCTGATAGTTAAAAAGTTCTCCAAGGAAAATGGGGAAAAAAAGTCAACTTTTCAGAGGACTATTACCTCAAATCATAAATATTGAGTAAGGATTATGTGTCTAACCCAGTTTTTGATATCCTGGAAAACAAGAAAGTAAGAGGTGTGGTCATTGCCCATGAGGAATTTACAATGTTTCAGGGAGCTAGACACACCTGAAATGATTAAGAAACAAAGACAGTATTATATATCAGCAATATCTACCAACAAGGTAAAGTGCTAATTGGCTGGTATAATTAGAGACAGACTGTCTTTTGATAAAGCACTTAACTGAATGGTAAATGTCTTAAGTCTAAAAGGCAGAAAAGGAAGAGATTTCTCTGGACTGGGATAGGCCAGGGAAGCTAAATAGAACTGTAGAGGTAGAGTGCCAGGATTGGAGTCAGGAAGACTCCACTTCCAGAGTTTTAACACTAGCCTCAGACACTTACTTACAGCTATGTATGTCACTTACTAGCTATGTAACCCTGGACGAATCACCTAAAGATGTTTGCCTCGGTTATCTCACCTGTAAAATGAGCTGGAGAAGGAAATGGCAAACTACTCCAATATCTCTGTCCAAGAAAACCCCAAATAGGGTCACAGAGTTGAACACATCTTCCCCATCTGTCTGATAGGATATATGTTTGTCCTGCCACTGGACTTCAATGACTCAGGAAGAGAAAGTGAGATGGAGTTAGACACAACAGAGTCTGAGAAAATACTCAGCAACAGTTGGCTTTTGAAGGATGTGCTTTCACCTGGCATAGTAAATCAGAACCACAGACAATTTCGATCATGGGTCCCAGGGCTGGGAAAAGTCCTTCCATCCCCATAGGGAAACACAAGGCAGTAGGAGCAAGCCTGGCTTCCAGACAAAAAAGTTGTTTGGGTTTGTTTGGTTTTTTTTCCTGACACCTAGAGAAAATGTCCCCTTGAGCTTTCCCTCTTCCCACTAAAGGCATTCAGAAAGCTCTCCTCCTCACAAGAGCTGATAGCCTTTCCATTGCCTTTCACAAATCAAACACTGTCTAGTCACTTACGGCAGAACCAAATAAGGAACTCCAATCAGGGCAGAGAGGGATCAACACTGTGGGAACCATTTCTATTTGTTTCTTTGGGCAAGGAGCTCACAATTAGACAACAGCCTTTTGAGGATTTTCAATCAACAGCGAACCAATGTCCAAACCCCTCCAGGGAAAGAAGACATAGTGGGAATTGGACAAGGAGTCAAAAGACTTGGTTTGAACCTTAACGTTTACTAGCTCTGATACCTTAGACAAGTCATAACTTCTCTGAATCTCTGTTTCATTATCTGTAAAATGGGAATCCTAATGAAAGACACTACAGGAAGTCTTGGACTTGCCTGTGAATTGGATTGAAGTGAGGCAGAGTTGTGGCAAAGTCATCCATCTCTCTCTCTCTCTTCCTGAGTCATTGAAGTCCAGTAGCCCCACAAAAGTCAAAGAGACTGTCGATGACCTGGGATACCGTGGATGACTTTGGTGTCTTCAATGACTCCACAGTACCTGCTTCAGCCACCTTCATAGATGGCAGAACAAATTGTTCTCATCTACCTATTCCCCTGGGGAAATTCTCCATGTGCTCTGTGTACATCGTCTCATTGGCTTTGTACTCTCCCAATCCACAAAAGAAAAAGAAAAAAGAAAAAGAACTCACTCAAGTCTACCCACTCAGGTGCTATAGAATTTTCTCAGTAACAACACCAAAAGACAGTGACCTAAACTCTCCCTAAATTTTATTTATTCAATTCAGCAAATATGTATTAAGGTCCTACTACTGTGTGCCAATGGCAATGCTGAAATTGGGGATGCAAAGATAAATAAGCATTCTCTACCCTCAAAGGGCTTACATTCTGGAGGAGCAGGGGAGGGGAGAGGAGTGACCCTTAAACTGAAACTTGAAAGAAATTAGGATGTTCAAGAGGCAGAGGTGTGGGACTGGGAGAAAGCCTGTGCAGAGGCACAGTGTGGGGAGCCCTGGACTTTAGAAACATCACTTTGGCAACTTTATGGAGGATGGATTGGAGCTGGGAGAGACTTGAGGAAGGGAAATTATCTAGCAGGCTATTGCTATAGCCCAGAGAGGAAACCAAGTTTAGAACTAGGATTGGTTGTAGTGTAGATGGAGAAAGTTGAAAGATGATGATGTAATGCTTATCATGTTATGAAGCAGCCTATTGATTAGTGGCTAGTCCTGTTATACAAAACTCTTAATTACAGAGAATCAAAATTTCCTTTTTTTGTAACTTCTACCTATTTGTGTATGTTTGTGTGTGTATATATGGGTGTGTGTATAATATATGTATATATTCTACCAAAGTCATGTTATAATATTACAGACACTTGAAAATAGTAGCACTTCTTTTCAGTCTACTCTTCTCCAATGTCCTCAATTCTTTCAGCTGTTCATAAAAAGACAACCTCTAAAGAACATCTTAAAGGAGTTTGAGGACCTATTCCTATCCTGATTACCCTCTTTTAAGGTGTGCTTTATGATGACAGTGTTACTCCTAAAATATGAGACCTAGGGGTTTGCTGGAGCCAGTGCTAACAAATTCATCTGGGGAGCTGATTATTAAATTTTTATTGTGAGCATCTACACCCCTGAAATCATAAAACACTACAAATGAGTTTGATTTATTGCTTTGATGATTGTATAGATTTAAGAAAGTATTAATATTATAGATTTAACTTAAAAGTGTGTCAGTCCTTCTTCCCCCAGAAAGAATGTTGTTAAATATTTACCAGGATATCTGTGGTGGGACCCAAAAAAAATCATTAAATTTTTTTAAAATATAAACTGACTAGATGATCTCTAACATCTCTTTCAACTCCAAATTCTTCTGGTCCTATAATATTTTTGAACAGTCAACCACACAATAAGACTATTTAGGATAGTAATTCACTTTACCTTGAACAAACTAAGGTAGTTTTATCCTCATAGTAACAGGTCTAGAAAATACCATGCTCAGCTGGAAAGAAAAAGAAGAGGGTATATTTGTATATTTGCTATATAGAGATTTAATGAAGATAGTGGGTATCAAGAATGGATTTGAAGGTGATAAAAGAGTTGGTTTCACTTTCATGAAATATATTCATGTTGCTACATAAAAAGGTGAAATAGTGTACCTGGAAAAGGATCGATCAGATGAGATGATTCAGAACAATGAAAGAAGGTGAAATCTGAGAAGCTGCTCATGGTGGACCTGGGAAAAGATTTAATGTTAAAATATAAAAAGTCAGAATTATATGAGGAAGAGGAAAGAAAGCCAGTCAATTTATGATCAGCATTAAAACCTTAAAAAAAAAAAAAAAAGGTACTGCAGGGGTAGGGTAAGAAAATAACATGGAAAGAAGATAGGAAATCAGGGATATAGCCAATATGTTCAGCAGAAGTAGGGAAGCAGGTGTTAAAAGTAAATTAAATTAACCTTTTTAAGATATCCTTTTCTAGCAGATACTCTATCCATTTTCTAACTAATCAGGATTGGTTCTAGGAGTTTTCCCAGCTTTACCAGACCATGAGAAACACTGATGAGGAAAAAGGGACATTTTATAGATCCAGACAAATCTATTACAGCAGCATGAACATCTGACATATTTCCCATTGTGGGGGACTTAAATGCCACTACTGACAGAGATACTGACATGCAATAATCAGGCCTTGTGGAGCTGATAAATTCAAAAGTAAGATGCATCATCACTCAAACAACTAAAAGCTTCTAGTCTCCTCCTTCCCTCTGTCCTCCCTCCAACCCATCCTTTATACCGCTGCCAAATTAACCTTCCTTATGCATCGATCCAATCATGTCACTCTAACACTCCAACCGAAAGAGGCTAATATCCTCAATCTACTCTAGTAGCTAAGGTCCTTTACAACCTGGCAGTTTTCTATTTTTTAGATAGCGAGATGGTACAGTTGTTAGACCAGGGGGCCTAGAATCAGGAAGACCTGAGTCAAAAATGACTACAAATATTTACTCTGGATAATCACTTCACCTCATTCTGCCTCAGTTTCCTAATCTGTTAAATGGGGATAATAATAGCATTTACCCCTGGGACTATTGTAAGGATAAAATGAGTTAATATAGGATAAAATGAGTTAATATTTATAAAGTGTTTTACAAACCTTAAAATGCTACATAAATGCTAGTTATTATTTCTATAGTTATTTCCAGTTTAATTCAAATTAACGTATATTTATTGGTAGCTCAGTATAATGTAAAGCATTTAGCAAACCTGGAGTCATAAAATTTTGGTTCAAAGTTCAGCTCTAGTAGGAAGGAAGGAAAGAAGGAAGGAAGAAGGCAGAGGAGAGAGGGAGAGAGGGAAGGAAAGGAGGGAAGAAGGGAATTAATAGCAATTATTAAGTATCTAGTATTGTTCTAAGTGCTTTACAAATGGGTCAGCTAGGTGGTACAGTGGATACAGTGCAAAGCCTGAAATCAGGAAGATCTGAATTCAAATAAGGCTTCAGGTGCTTACTAGTTGAGTGACCTTGGGCAAATCACTTTTAACCCTGTTTGCCTCAGTTTTCTCATCTGTAAAATAAGCTGGAGAAGTAAATGGAAAACCCCTCCAGTATCTTTGCCAAGAAAAAGCCTAAAAGGGTCACGAAGAGTCACACATGATTGAAACAACTGAACAAATATTATCACCCTTAGTCACAATAACCCTGAGAGTTAGGTGATATTATATCCGTGTTACAGTTGAGGAAACTGTGGCAGAAAGAAGTTAAGGGACTTGCCCAGGTTGCCTAGAAAGATGGCTGGATTGGAGTCTGAATTTGAACTCAGGTCTTTCTGACTCCAGGCCCAGCACTCTATCCATTGTTGCACTTTACAGTTTCCACATCTAGAAAATAAAGATAATAGCAATACTTGTCCTACTGACCTCAAAGGTCATCGTGGGGAAAGCATTTTTAAGAATTTAAAAGGTTTCTTTTAGGACACTGGGAATTTAGAAAGCAAAACATGAAAACTACCAATTCCAAGTCAAGCACTGCAAATCTATTGTCTCCAGAAGACATCTAGTTCAAACTGTCTAATACATAGTTGGAGAAGTAAGGGCATAGGCCAAGAGAATGGTCAGGGATGGATGAATAGATCTAAGAATCATCTACACAGTCTAGATAATTGAATCCATGAAAGCTGATTAAATCAGAAAGCAAAATAGTATCTAGAAAGTATAGAGGACAGAGCCTTGAGGGACATATACACTGAGCAGATTGCAATTTAGATGAAGTCGCAGCAAAGGAAACTAAAAAGAAGTCAAGAAGGGTGAGGACTGAGAAAAGGCCATTCCATTTGGCAACTGAGTTCACTGAAGAAAGCAGTTTCAGCTGAATGATGAAATTGGAAGACAGACTGCAGAAGGTTTAGAATGCAGTAAAAGGAGAGGAAGTAAAGGAACAGAATATAGACAGATTCTTCAAGGAGATCAGCCAAGAAAGGGAAGCAAGACATAGCTAGAGGAGGATGGGCAGATCAAGTGAAATTTTTTTTTTTTTAGGATCTGGGAGACATGGGACTGTTAGTAGGGATCAGGGGGAAGGACTGAAGGAAGACTGAAGATAAGAGAAAAAGTGGGGATGGTTGTGGGTGTAACCGGCTAGAGGACATGGGATGATTTAGGATTAAGAATGCTTGTAGAAGGCTTTTTTTGGGCAAGGAAAAATGCCACCTCTTCTCATGAAACAGAGGTGAAGGAAAAGATAGCAAAGGATGTGACATAAGAAGGGGAGAAAAGGGAATTCTCAATAATTGGTCTCAACTTTTCAGTGAAATATGAAGTAAGGTCCTTAACTGAGAAAGGTTGGGGCAGAGATTATTTGAAAGGCATGAAAAAGATGGAAAGGTCTGCTATTCTGAGTGACAAAGTAAGTTGTTTAGTCATTTTTTAGTCAAGTCTGACTCTATCTGACCCCTTTTTGGGGGTTTTCTTGGCAAAGATACAGGAGTGGTTTACCATTTTCCTTTTCCAGCTCATTTTGGAGATGAAGAAACTGAGATAAACAGGGTTAAGTGGCTTGCCCAGGATCACACAGAGAGTAAATGTCTGAAGCCAGATTTGAATTGGCACCCTATCCACTGTGCCACTTAGCTGGGCCAAGTAAATTAATTAGAGAAGTATTAAAAGATTGCTTTGCTACATGAAGGCTCAGCTGGGATTGCACAACATCATTTTTAAGTGGGCCTAGTCAGTTTCATGACTTTCTCCACTCTATTCAGCAGTTAATGAATAGAAGCAAAAGCAGAGGATGACAGTAGTCACCCACGGTTGGCATTTGGCAGTGCGTGATAGGCTGACACCTACTGACTGTGCAACCCTCATCACTCCAGGCTATTTTCTAAGGCTCTAAACTATAGAGCAGGTATTGATATACAATGGTAGAGGGAGTGTCTTTACTGACTGTTTCCTTCACCAATGAGATCACTGGTCCATTAAAAAAAATCCTTCTGTACATAGTAGGCACCCATAAAATGTTTATTGGATTAGAGTCAGAGACTAATGCCATGGGACAAGATCAGCTGATGAAAGTAGAAGGAGGAAAAGGAGGAAAAGTGAAGAAAGTCCACTGTTAGAAGACAGAATAAAAAAGAACAGAAAAGGAGAAAGAAAAGACATAATAAGAGAGGTAGAAGGAAAAGCATGAAAATCCAGTATTATGGAATCCAAGTGGGAATTTTTGTTTTTGCTAGATTGTGATGCTCCACAGTTTTAAATGATATCAAGAAGTGGAGGAGGAGCAGGAATGAGAAAAGACCATTTAACTTGGAAAGAGGAATGTCAGTAGAGACTTCTGAGAGTATAGTTCAAATGGCAGGGAACTAAGGAATAAGGGTGGGCAGGGGCCCCATGTTTTGTTTCTTCTTTGTTCTTCTCAGTGCTCAACATAACCATGTGTCTCATTTGTGGAATGAATCTTGTCAGAACAAGAGCTGTCATAGTGCTTGCTTACCAGACCCAAGAGGAAGCAGATGAACTGACCCAACACCACCTCTAAAACAATAAGAGCAATTATGCCTCAGGTGACTTCCAAGAAAATGCCCCAGGCTCCATGGTGCCAGACCAAAACATGGGCTTCAAAGAGGCCAAAGCTCAAAACAGAACAATGCCAGCATTCTTATCTCATATTTATTGGTGGCCTTTGTGTAGAGGGGGCTTTGCTGTTCCCTCTATAGAACACATAAACACATTAAATCTTCTTCAAAGGAATGCCTGTGGGAGTTGATCACAATGGGGACTCAGGAGTGGAGGGAGAGAAATGGACAATACCAGTGCATCCAAGGTCCATGCTTACAGTATTGATTTTTCTCTCCAGTTTGTGATCTCTTTTCCATTTGCCTCAAACCTCATATAGCACTTTTGTTTTGTACTTTCTTAATGCACTTCTAATGTAATATGGTATTCATAATCGCTAATTTTATATAGCACTTCAACATTTAGAAACTGATTTGTGTACATCATTCTATTTGATCTCCATAATAACTTTAAGGTAGATGCTGTTATCCCCCATTTTAAAGATGGAGAAACTGAGCCTGAGGGCAGTTTAGTTAACTCACTCAAAATCATACAGATAGTGTCTGAGGCAAATTTCAAGTCTAGTTCTTTCTGGTTCCAGGTTCATCCCTCTAGCCACTAAAACAAGCTATATTTGTACCTTATCTGCTCCTCGATTATAACCTCAGTGAAGGAAATACTAGGTCTTCTTTAAACTTTGTATCTCTTCCAATCCCTACCATGGTGCTCTGTACATGATGCCCTTGAGTTTCATCAGTTCTACAGCAAAATGAAACTGAACTCTCCTTGTCCAGTCAGAATAACTAAACTTGACCCTGAAAAAAGATGAGAAATGATGCAGTATTTCATAAATGCTTGTTGAATAAAATAAGCAAATAAAGTTAATATGCATCATATTTTTCCCACAAAATTTGCTACAAACAGTTGACTGATGCTTCACTAGAAAAAAAGCAAGAGTGTTTACAAGGGCATCCCTCAAAGCCTCCTCTTTTTGAGGGTATTTTTTAAGGACATAAAAAAAACACATCTCGAATTTTTTGCTACTCTGTGCAAGCCTCTTATCTCTTATCTCTTCTCAGTACTAATGACCTTGATGATATCCTCTCCCCAAATAAAAAGCAGTCTCATACAAAGGTGAGCCTGACATGAACTAAATAAAAATATGTTGAAGCTTAAGGTCTTCCTTGGTGGGCTACAATATGTGTTTTCAAGTATTCCTCTAAGGAAAGATGGCATTATCCAATTTAGGTGTATATTCACAAATACTACAGTAGCAAAAACCTAGCACTATTTAGATGGCTTTTACCTTCACAAGCAGAATTCTATCATTAGACAATTAAATGAGAAGAATGGCTGTAATGAAACATTCATACAAGAGAATCAGAAAATCACATATCAATCAGTCTATCTCTCAACAGGTAGTTGTGAAATATACACCACCATATTCTATACCTGAGTATAGCTCACTCCCCCAGATGGATCACACCCTTAAAGAAAGTTTTCTTTTAAAGAATGTATATACAAATACACATATGTATAAGTATATATATATATAAATATATACATGTATTTATATACACATTCTTTCAAAAAAATTTTAAGGATATGTCTCATATATGTTTATATACACACATACACATATGTGTATGCACATGTATTAGAAAAATAAATTGAATTTGCCATATAAAAACTATTGACTTATCTGGAAGAAACCTGAAATTTTTTTCCTAAAAGTAAACAAATAAATTTTTGCCACAGGAAAAAAGTAAATATACCTAACAAGTTAAAAGAAACCTGAAAGTGGGGGAAATTAGCCTGAATACAAGTAAGTTCAAACTTTTCACCTCTTTACAGAACTCATCTAGTTTAGGCAGGATCTAAGCTCTCATTGGATTCTAAACTAAGAACATTCTCCTTCATAGCTCCATCAGATTAAAGACTCCCTTGGGAGCTGAGGAGGCTGCTCACTCACTTGGGTTAGCTCATCTAGTACCACCTCCTACAGGAGGACTTTCCTGATTCCTCTTACTATGGGTGACTCCATCCCACCCCCAACCACACCCATGAATTATAGTTACTGGGTACATATTTTACATACTGATAACCCAAATTTCTAGCAAAGCCTGAAACATTTTGCATGAGGCTCTCCTAATTAGTGTGGAGAATGCTGATTGAATGCTGTATGTCTACATGAAGGAAGGATTGATGGCAGAGTCTTGGAAAGGAAAAACATTCTTCTTTTTCTTCCTGGACACATGTGGTTATAGATTCTTTCTGAGACCAAGGCCAAACATATAGAGGGAGAGAAACAGGCTTTGGAAGCTAAAAACATACTTGTCTTTTTGTACTTACATACTTTTGGATATACACACTTTTTGTATCCTAGAAATTTTGTGTACTTGTATACACACTTTTGCCACCCTAGAGACTCTGGGGAATTTTCCCCATTAGTGAGATGGGGGACTCTCAGTATGAGTTGAGATATTTCACTCCCAGGGGGTGTGAAATTGTTTTCTATAATATGTTCAGCTATATAAATGATTTCCATTTTCTGTGTGCTTGGATAAGAAGGTTTACTTGCTATTCATTTTTTTGTGATGATCTTTTGTGTAACTAGCATTGGAGAAGAAGGAAACAAAATAGCAAATGTAAGCTAAGCACTCCTCTTCCCCTTTTAAGAGTCAGGGATAAGGGAAGTAGGACCTTTGCTTTGAAACAAGCCTAAACCAGCAGCATCTTAGGGTGGCAGAGAGTTATAATTCTAATATGGTACCCATCTCAGAGACTGGAGAACAAAGCACAAACTTGTCTGCCCCTAGTCCCAACCCTTCTGTTGACTTTCTTCTTGTTAAGGCTATGTGGACCTCAGATTATATCTATCTATCCTTCCCCTTGAGCTGGATTTAGATGACCCATGTAGACATACATAACCTACAGGGGCACACACAGACCTTACATATGTGTGTAAATGTTGTTGTAAGCTACTTGAAGACAGGAACTACTTTTTATCTTTGCATTCTGAGCACTTAGTATAGTGCCTGTCACAAAAGACATTTAATAAATGCTCATTGGCTGACTGACTACATTGTTTTCAAAACTCCCTTTAGCTCCAGATCCTATATTTCTTTCCCTGATTGCCTTGGAAAAGTATTTTTTCCTCTTCCTCTGAGGGAACTCTCCAAACATGTCTTCCTGGAACAATATCCTACATGAGAATCAAACATTGTACCCACAAGAATTGTATCTTCTGGGAAAAATCACAAACTTTCTACTGATCATATTGAACAAAAAAAGCATTTATTAAATATCCTCATTCTTAAACAGTGTCTAGCTTTTATACCACATTTTACATAATTCATGCACTGAATGACAAAGATGTGATTCCTGTCCACCTGATGAAAGGAACTGGCCGTGCTTATCTTGGGGAGAAGAAGTCTTGGGGAGAGAAGTGGGATATGAAAGCTGTCTTAAAGTGTCTGAAGGGTTATCATAGGAAAGAGGACCTGGACTTGTTCTATTTGTTACCAGAGGGCAGAATTAGGAGCAATGCAGGGACATTGCAAAGAGGCAGATTTTAGCTTCATTTAAAGAAAATATTTCTGAATAATTAGAACCGAACAAATGTGGAAAAAACTGACTCAAGCAGTAATGTTCTCCCCCTCACTGGAGGCTTTCTTTTGGAGGGTAGGTGACCACTTGCCCTCAGTATTGTAGAAAGAATTCTTATTAAGCTATGAGTTGGACCAGATGGCTTCTAAGGTTGCTTCCAACTCCAAAGACTTAAGGATTCAATGATATATGCCACAAGATTAGATAGATCCAAATATGCAGACCATATTGTTGAGATGTGAATATTCCTTTCCTTCAAAGCAGGAGCTAAAGTTATCCCACTTCCTTTTTTTTTCATATGATCAGATTTTCCCAGAGTCTTCTACCTAATGATTTAGTACAAAAAGATTCCTATTAACTTTTTTTAAAAAAAAGTTTGCTCCTTCTTCTTTCCCCCCATCTCATCTATAGTCAGTTTTCCATGCTGCCTACCCATACAGTATACCCTTTCCTTCCTGCCTTTTTCCTCCAATTCTGGAACAAATAACCATGATCAAATCAACTCTGCCATTATTCCTGGAGTGGGTGGTCAATCTAGTCCCCTCTGGTCCTGCGCAGGGTCCCAGGAAATTTCTAGATATAGGCTGCCTCCCTGGCCACCATTCCCTTATGTTATTACTTCCCCCATTATAATATTAACTCCTGGGACAGCTAGGTGGAGCACTGGAAAAAGTGCCTGATCTAGAGTCAAGAAAACTCATCTTCCTGAGTTCAAATGTGGCCTCAGATAGTTATTATCTGTGTGACCCTAGGCAAGTCACTTAACCCTGTTTACCTCAGTTCCTCATCTGTAAAATGAGCTAGAAAAGGAAATGGCAAAACATTCCAGGATCTTTGCCAAGAAAACCCCAAATAGGGTGTAACAATAAGCACCCTAGCATACCCAGGATGACCTGCTAGCACAGGTTCTTGGATTTGCTTTTCTTAAAGAAAAGCAACTTTTAAGGGGTCAACAATCTTCTTTAGTTACACATATATATCATTCACTTAGTTTAGGGGAAAAACCAGTACCCTGAACTTCAGAAAAATACAAAAAGAAATTACAAGTAGAGAAAATAGCACAGATCAACAGACAAGGCTTCTATCTGAGAAATTAGCACAAATCAACAGACAGATCCAACTGTCTGACCATTACATACATACATAGTCACCAGAGAGAGAAGCAGAAACATCCGGGTTTTCAAAGCTGGGGGGTGGGGAGGGGCGGTTGAGGGGAGCTCCTTAATGGCTACCCAGAGTCTCCTCTGTCCAAATCACAAAACACTCTTTCAATGAGTGAACCCTGAAGCAAAACGCTAACCTCAGAATGTATAGAGAGCCAGAAGGCATCACAACCCATTTGCTTCAGTGCCTAACTACCAAAAGGTGTGAAAGCGTTCAAACGAGCAAACCTCCCCTAAGCAAACTTCCCTTAATGGGCTCCATGTGAGGCCTATTAATGAGTGAGGAAGATTTTCCACTCTCATTAACATTGCATAGGGTCACAAAGAGTCTGACATAACCGAAACAACCGAACAACAACATCAGAAGGCAAACACCGTGTTCCCTTTAGTATCTCTAAACCTAATGCCTGGCACATAGAACTGCTTAACAAATGCCTTTTTCATTCATTCATTGATCCCTTCAGTCATTCAAAAGGAGCTTTACTCCTAGGAAAAATAGACCAGGCTTGGAGAAGGGGCATCTGTCTGCTACAAAATACAGGTTATCTTAGTTTTCTATCTTTCAGAGCAAGAAGCATTGGTTTTGTTTTTTTTTTGCAGACTTTCCCAATCATATCCACTTGTGAGCAGCACCCTATTAGAAACAGTCAGTGAGGAAAGAAGGGAGAGATGAGCCTAATTTCTCCTGGGAGTTGATTGGGGAAAGTACTTTGCATATTATAAGTCTGACAGAAGTATGAGGTTAGGTGCAATTTTCTAGGGAAAGTAAGAACTGTCCGTTGGAGGGGACTGTTGCTAAGGTATCCCAGAAGAATGTTCAAAGCAAGATTCTCCATGCTGATGGTAGATAAAACTACAAAAGAATTCCAGGATTGTAGTAAAAGGGTAGTATAGCACTCTACCACTTGCTTTATTAGACTTATAGTGGTGAAGTGATTTTGTAAACCTCAAAGTGCTATAGAAACATAAGGAATTCCAATAGATTCACAATCCAAAACATATATATTTGTGGGCTAAACACTGGGTGTAAGCTGTTTAAACTTAATAAATACAATGTCTTATACTTGGGTATTTTTAGATCTGACCAAGGCCTTAGTCAAAGGACTAATATAATATGATATGACATAATTAATATAACATAATATAAGGACTTTTAGTCGTGAGGACTTATGGAAAACTATGTCAAAATCTGGTTGCCTAGAGAAGTTCATCAGCATTGTACGTCAATTTCATGATGGCATGTTTGTCTGGGGTCTGGATAGTGGACAGTGCTCTCGTACCTTCCCAGTCACTAATGGAATGAAACAGGGCTTTGTACTTGCTCCCATGCTTTTCAGCATGATGTTTTCAGCCATGTTGTCAAATGCTTTCAGTGAGGATGAACACGGCGTCAAGGTCAACTACCATACTGATGGTAAGTTCCTCAATTTGAAAAGGCTACAAGCCAAGACCAAAGTGGAGGGAGTGCTGGTGCATGGTTTTCTGTTGCGAATGGTTGTGTACTCATGCAACCTCTGAAGCTGAGGTGCAAAAAAGTATGGATCAATTCTCTGCTGCCTGTGCTAATTTTGGCCCAATAATCAACACCAAGAAAATACAGGTGCTCCATCAGCCACCACCACACCATCCATACATGGAACCATCGGTTACAACAAATGCAGAAGTTTTGAATGCTGTGGATAAATTCACTTACCTTGGTAGTGTAGTTTCTAGGGATGTACACACTGACAGTAAGGTTGACATGTGCACTGCCAAAGCTAGCTCAGTGTTTGGGAGGCTCCAAAGAAAAGTTTGGGAGAGAAGAGGTATTAGACTGACTATCAAACTGAAAGTCTACGGAGCCATTATGCTGACTTCATCGTTGTATGCCTGTGAAGTATGGACAACCTAACAGCATCATGCCAGGAAACTGAATCGCTTCCAATTGATCTGTCTTAGGAAGATTCTGAGGATCACCTGTCAGGATAAGGTATCAGACATTGCAGTCCTTGCTTAAACAAAACTGACAAGCATTCAAACTATGCTTCAGAGAGTGCAACTCCAATGGGCTGGTGACATTGTTCAAATGCCAAATGTATGCTTGCCAAAAAGACTATTCCATGGAGAACTCGCATAGGGCAGGTGTTCAGAAGAAGCGACACAAGGACACTCTCAAGAACTTTGAAATTGATTGTGTGACATGGGAGACATTGGTACAGGACTGCTCAGCATGGCGTGCCCACATCAGAAAAGGTGCTGTGCTCTATAAGCAAAGCAGAATTGAGACAGCACAAAGGAAATGTAGGATGAGCAAATATGGAGTAACCAATGCAAATGTTCACAAGGATTATCCGTGCCCAATCTGTGGTAGAGCATTCCTCACTCATATTGGTCTGATCAGCCACTATCAGACACACTGAAACTTCATTTTATCACGGTGATATCATTTTGGTCCTCTTCAAGAACGAAGAATAACAAGCAGCTATACTTGGCTTCAAAAAGTCAACTTCCCAAGTTGGATGATGGAGGAGATTTAAATAGATAGAAACTTGTCTGGGACCAAAAATGGAGATTTTGGCTAGCTTCAGACTCTATATGAATTAATGTGATAGCCTAAAAAACTCCTATGATCTTAGCCTGCATGAAGAGGTTTCACTATACCCTGCACTAATCAGACCACCAAGAACTGAGTTCAGTTCTTGGCACCATATTTTAGGAAGGATTTTGATAAGCTAGAGAGCATCCAGAGGAAGGTGACCAAGGTGGTGAAGGGCCTCAAGCTCACATCATAGGAAGAAAGATTGAAGGAACTGAGGATATTCATTACAGGGAAGAAAAGCCTTGGAGGGATAGAGGATATAATAGCTGTCTTCCAGTATTTGAAGGACTGTCACATGGACAAGGGATTCCCCTTGTTTATAGTCTAACCCTAACCCTAACCCTCCCCACACAAGCAAAACCTGCAAGATCCCTATAGAGCAGAGAGGATTTTTGCTCAGGGATGGTTTGGATTGATTGTTCTCTGAAGCCTCTTTCAACACAGAGATTCTATATGTTGGATTTCTACGTTGTCTGATCCTCTTTTTCAGTGAGAATCCATTTGAGTAGATTCTTTGTGTTGTTGTTTTCAGTGCCCACCCTGCCCCCCATTTCATTGGCACAAAGGTCTGTGAAGACTGGAGATACCTGATCACTCTCATCCAGACAGCTGTGATGCCAACAATTCTCAGTGCCTGTGGGGCAAAGAGTAGCTGACTTAGTAGAGAGACTTCTACTGTTTATGTTGACCCTAGATCAAAAGAGGTAGCAGTTGGTGAGGGGGAAATGAGATAGAAAGAACCAGGGTCATCTGTTTTCAGATACCAGCACACTAAAGCAGAACCATCATCATGCATGATTAAGATGATTGCCAGTTCCAGTGAAAAGAATAATCTAGTTCTCCCTTTGGGCCATATGCTCATCTGGCACTAAACTCTGGGATGAATCACCTCAAAGCTATTTAGGGTGAAACTCAGGCTCTTGATGTCTGTAAGAGGAGCAAGGAATTAGCCAGGTACTGCTCTATCCTGAATAATAACCATGTGGAACTAGCTAGCATGCCACAAAGTCACTCAGCTCTATCTTTAACTTGACCTGATCATTGTTTATACTGCAAAGAAATGAGTATCTTTGTGTAGAAATGCCACCTTTTGTGATAACTAGTGTGTGACAATTCACTAGACTTCTTCCAAAATAAATGTCTACCAAGAAACTTTAAATATATCCACACACATAATGTATATATCACATCACATATATTTACTATGCACTGTGCATGTTTAATATATATGGATACTCATATTACAGTTACATATAATGTGCTATATATGTGTGTCTATATAAATATACATATATACATATTTAATCAAATTATTTTCAGTAGTCATGAAATGACCCACAGTATAAGGAGTCAATTGTTACTAACAATACCACAAAACCTTGTAGAACTCACATGGCCCACAGGTTTGCCCTTTGTCCCATGCGATGGGGATGTGGCTATGACCTGAAGTTATCCTGCTTATAAGTAAAAGGTATGGGCATTCAGTAGGCTATGATTTTTTTAAGCTATTAAAAAATGAAATAATGAGCATCTTTGTGGGAAAAAAGAGATTACCCTGAAACTGACTGAATGACTGGCCTGAGAAGCTGTGCTGCTGTTACTATTATTATATTTTCCCTCTTTGTTTGCCAAGGCACTCTTTTGGCTTGGACCAGCTCGTTAAATTCAGAGAACTGACTTCAAGTGAGGCCTACAAACTAAAGTTACCAAAACAAACCAACCAACATCTTGCATAGAACGGTAGGGTATGGAAAGTTTTCACTTCTATTCAGATATCACAAAAGGTATTCCTTTGGTCAAAAACCACCACTCACAAAGTCTCAGATGGAAAACAGAACAAAGAGAATGGGAAAGTCAGATCAAAAAAAACTAAATGAGTTCTTGACTTTGCAAATTCATGACCTATTATATTTGTTGAAGGGACCTTAAAGATAACCTGGTTCAACCTATTTATTTTTCAGGGACTGAGACCCATAGAAATGAAATGACTTGCTTGGAGTCAGATGACTTTGAGAATAATTACTCACGAATATTTTGCTTTCAGGTCTTGGCCAGGTTATCTGTAATGTTCTTTTGCATCTGGGCATGATAAGGCAAGTGTGGAAACAGGCAACCATTTTACTGAATATATTTTCATACTCTCTCCATCAGACAGGATAAACAAAAGGTACTTTCTTTTTTGGCTTATGAGTTTCTCTAAGACTCTTAATTATCAGTGACTGTCTCACCTTCTAATCCCATAAGGGCAGGGCCTTTGGTGCCAAGAAACATGCCTCTGTTGGTTACCCATGGCAGGAAGAAAAACAGAACTGGGTTGGGCCCATTTCGAATTTATCTGTTAGAGCTTTGAAGAAGACTCTTCCTGTTTGACAAGTCTAGCCTGCTTTCAGCTACTTCTTTTCTACCTCATGCCTTTGGTTCTCTCTCTCTTTTCTGGTTCAATGGGTGTGGTCTGTGCGGCCTCACACAGGTATTGTTATTGTTAAGAATTTATAGTGTTCAGGATGACAGAAAGCATATCCAATTATTACTAGCATGGGACCCAACTTTCCTTTCCCACTGTGACTTTCTATTCCAGGTTCTCATCTCCTAATTCCCAACTCCCTACAAGAGCTCAGCTCAAGCACCATCTCCTAGGAGAGACCTTTCCTTATCTCCCAATTGAGTGCTTCCTTTCCCAGGAATGTCTATTTTGGAAGGTAACTTTCACATTTACTTAAAAGCCACCTCATGAAACCTAAAATCCTGTCATGTACTTATCTATACTGAATAGTAGTGAAGATTGCCTGTGTCAGTTATATTTCTCTATCTATTTTCATTTCCAGCTTCTGATTTTTGCTCATGCTGTCCACCTGCCTGTCCTCCCATTACAGTAAAAAGAGCACTGGATTTGGCAGCAGAAGTCTTGAGGTTGAAGCCCAGCTCGGTTACTTTGGATACATCACTTCTCCTCTCCAGGCATCTTGTTTTCCTTACAAAATGAGGGTATTGGACTAAATGATCTCTAAGGACTCTTTCAGTCTAAGCTTATGCTGTCCCATATTCTCTATAAGAACTTCCCAACTTTTCCAGCTCATAAGCATATCTCCCTTTTCCAAATTTCCATAAAACTTATTGTCCATATTACTGATTGTAGTACTTTATTTACTTAAAGTAATGGATTATTGTTTGTTTCAGGGGGAAAGAGCTCTGAATTTAGGGTCAGAGAAACTAGATTTAAATTCAGCCCCATTACTTGCTATTTTTGCAAGTTTGGACAATTGACATAACTTTTCTGAGCCTTAATTTATTCATTTGTAAAATGAGGGAGTTGAACTGCATTATATCTGAAGTTTTTTGCTCTAAGTCATTCATTCATTCTACAGTCACTTGTTGCAAGGCACTAGGCTAGACTCTTGATGAAATAGAGTAGGAAGGACTACAAATGTGGATATAACTTTGTCCATTCCCTTCTTGAAGTTTACCATCTATTAGGGGAGGTACAAGGTGTCTTATCTCCCCAGCTAAAAGCATCTGGAAGACAGAAACTTTGTCTCATAATTCCTTTTATCCCCTCTCAGTATTCCTATGATGTGTGGCACATAGTAGGCCCTCAGTAAATCCTTGTTAAATAAATGAATAAAGAGTCATTTCTATGTTGCCTCCTCTTTAAATACATAGGTTGAACCAGGTGATCTTTAGGGTCTATATCTTAGAACCAAGAAAATAATATACATGGTGACTACAACAATGTAAATGAAAAGATCACTACAGCCCCCCCCCCAAATCAAAAGTAAATGGAGTATGATCAAGCAGGACTAAAATGAAGAGAGATCATAACACACGCCCAAACTCCCCCTCCCAGAGGTGGAAGGTCCACAGGTGTTACATGTTGCACATGATTTCAGGCTTTTCTTAACATGTCAGTCAGTTGTGCTAACTTTTCTTCCTGTCTAAAAAATACTACTTGCCATGTGGGATGGCTCTCTGGGGGGGAGGTACAATTATGGTGATGTAAGAAACAAAATGTCAATAAAAACATTTTTAAAAAGAATATTAAAAAAATTTTCAAAACAAATAGTACTGTTAAAAAGAATACTTACTGATGAATTGATTGAAAGTATTATTCTGAGAGGTAAATACTGAAATGTTCTTACCAACCAATGTGGAATATTATTGGGTTTTTTTTGTTCCTTCCTCCTGCCACCCTCCCAACACTCCCTTCACACATATGTATGTTGAGAAGAAAATTAAGAAACAAATTTCCATACAGAAAAACTATCCTTCTCTCCCATTAGTCTTTTTCCCTATTATATGAAAGAGCAGCTTGATGCTCACAGGGACTTTTCTTTAAGCACAAATTTGTTTTTCTGTGTTAAAACAGACAAAAGGTTAACATTAGGATGACTACATGCCAATCTATTACTCTTGGCTAGGGTTACAGAGCCAAGAGTTATTCCTCTACCAGGAGCCAGCTGTCTCTCATTCCCTTCCCTTTTGATCTTTATCCTTCCCTCCTCCATCCTGAGATGGAAGTATTTGGGGGACCCCAATGCAAATTCAACTCTGTTGGGGAGAATCTAGCCATGTGATGAGGATTGAAGCTGTAACCTAGACTTCAGGGACATACTGGAGCCAGCTCACATCAGCTCATAAGAGTGAGTATTTACACATTGGATGTCAAGAAACCCTCCAAATCAGGGCTTGATCTATTGTTTTATTAATTATTAAAAGTGATGGAGAAAATTTTAATAAGGTAGATTAGACTTAAAAGGGTGTCATGTACTTTTTTTCCCTGGGAGCTGGTTGTTTAAAAATTTATCAGCACAGTTCTTTAATTCTGAAATTAAAGACCTGTAAAGCTCAAACCTTGAACTAGAAGTGGTTCCTCGCCTATGAGCTAAAAAATCCATCAGAGCTGCAGAGCTATTGCAAGAAGCCCTATCTATTTGAGCAAGGCATAGGAACATTAGAGATATCGTGTTGGGGGGGATGAATTTTACGTTCAAAATGAAATACTAAGTGAAAAAATGATTATTGAATCACTTCGCAAATTAACTCCCTCATTCTCTCTTTTTTTTTCATCTCAAAACACACACACAAGCACCCTAATTCAATCTGGTACTTTAGGTGACATTTCTGAGAAACTTAGAGAATTGTAAAATGAGGAAAATATCAGCTACCTAAATTCTCATTAATTTTGATATTGTTTCCTATGTTAACTTATCTTCAGTAAATAGTCCAGAAATCTAAAGGATTAATGTGGTTTACTGTGGACTGAGGACATATACTCAAGTATTCACATTATTTTCACCTATCATAGACAGTGTGCTGTAAGAGAAACAGTTTAACTTGGAGTCAGGAAGACTTATGTGCTTTAGACACTTACTAGTCACGTAACCTTGGGCAAATCACTTTACCACTTCACCTCAATTTCCCTATCTGTAAAATGGGGAACAAAATGGGGAACTCTCTAAAATGAGTACATATTTATAAAGGGCTTTGAAAACCTTGGAGGGCAATATATTGTTGCTGTCATCACTGTTGGAGGGTCTGTTCTAGCTTCAAGTAATTGCTTGTTTATCAAAGTCAATGCAAAACACTCCAATATGTGAAATGCTGAATGGGTCTGCAGCTAGAACACACTTGAGAATATCTCAGGAAATTTGAATTAAATCAGAAATTCAGAAAATTAAAGAACTTATTGAAACTTTTATTCTTTGTTTTTCCCTGAAGCCTCAGGCTACCTGTGCATAGAAGTGAGCTCCTGAATTCTGGAAAAGATTCCTGGAGTTTAATCAAGGTGAGGAGAGAAGGCCCCTGTCTTGATAAACACAGGACCAATAAATGTATAAAATCAGTCGCAAGGTGAGGCAAATAATCTTCTTTCTTTTTCTCTTCTTGCTTCACCTGGTTCTTCACTGTTCTTGGAATTCTTTAGACTTCTCTCTATCATGCCTCCAGGAACATCATCCTAGGAAATCTCAAGATCCAATCGGTCTTAGTACTCATACTTCATCAGTACCTTCTGCACTTCTGATTAAAGGACATTTTCTATCCCCAGTCCCTCTGGATGATCAGCCATTTGGCATGGGGACTCAGCAGGAAAACAAGACACCCAGTAAGAGCCAGGTGGCAGCTAGTGATTGGCAGCATTTGTGGTACCTGAGCTCCTCCTCATCTATCCCCCTTCTACCAAATGCAGAACAGGTACCTTTAGATGGCCTGTGCCCTTCAAAACAAATTAAAACAGGACATCTGACTTCTCAATTTTGCAGTCAAAACAGAGAGGAAATTAGTTAAGGTTCCTGGAGTCCAAAACACTTTGAAGTTATGCAGGACACCAGCCAAATGAAGAGGAGATTCAAGGTTCACAATGCAAATACCAGCCGGAATGCACCAATCCTCGCTGCTGGTGCTGCTGCTGCTTCCTCCTCCTCCTCCTCCTTCTTCTTCCCCAGCAAGGATTTGAGCCTGGATCCTCTAACTCCAAATTAAGCACTCTTTCCACTTGGGTTTCATAAATTTGAGGGCTTTGACAGTGAAAATGCTATTGGATTAAATATGTAGATAGTGTCTCACAAAAATGCAAAACCTGATGGCTCAGCCTCCTTCAGTAATAAGGTATCATTGTCAATCCCAGTGCCCAGAAGTTGAAGGGTAACAATGCAGGATGATGATCTCAGAAGGCTTTTATATCAATCCTGGATGTTATAATGGATTTCAAAAATACCAGAAGGTAAAAAGATGAAAAAATGAATGATACATTAATGGAGGCTCTACCAAGTTTTACAAGAAAAGAGCTGAGTCTTATTGATATATGATGAGTTCTCAAATCCCATCAGACTCTGCCAAGACCAAGTAGGCACTCTACACACATGCATGCGTGCGCACGCACACACACACACACACACACACACACACACACACACACTCCATTCTATCTTTTGAGACTCTACCCAGTAATTCTTCAAGAATTTCTTAAGCAGCTAGATTTTCCCTAGGGTCGCACAGCAAGTATGCAGCAGAGGCAGAACTTGAACCTAGATCTTTCTAACTCAAAGGTCAGCTCTCTATCCACTATCTTATGTTGCCTTCTTCTTCTCATACACCTAGAAGTAAAGCCAAAAAAAGAAAAAACACAAAATAGTCCCTGCTGTAAGGCAGCCTGCGTTCCACTGTGGGGAAACAACAGGCACTCAAAAAAATAATTGGAATTACAAAGGAGCATCAGTGAAAAAGGATACAGCAAAGAAAAAAATCAATTTAAAAAGATGACTTTGTTACACGGCAAGAGCAAGAGATGACTGATGGATGGCCTAAGTGCTCCACTGGCATCCTCAGAATGTCAAAAGAACTTGAGAAAGGCTCCTACCATCTTAAATGAAATTTGCAGCAAACCCATTGGAAAATATGAAATAACAGCAAGAATTTAGGCAGCATATTAAGTTTTGGATAGAGTTATGCACATATATTATTTCACTTGACCCTCATGACATTCTTGTGAGATAGGTGATATTATTATCCCCAGGAATAAATGAGTAAACTGAGGCTAAGAAGGTTAAGTGACTTGCCTAAAGTAACACAGAAAAGGTCTGAGGTGGGATTCAACCACAGGTTTTCCAATGGCTGGACAGCATGGGCAGGCAGCAGGTACGTATGGATTACAATTTCTGTCACAAGAGACAATACTCACCTGGATAAGATCACAAATCTACTGTGGCAGGGCCAGCAATGACTTACACAATTCCTGCTGTGATATCTGGTTTGGGGCAGCTATGACCCTCCTCATAATATAAGAACATTATTTAGGATTTTTCTAAATGCAAGCGCCATCTTTCATCTGTAAATGCAAATGAATTGATTTCTTTTAACTGGAATATGCATGTGTGCATGCACGCATACATATTAATAATTGCTTAGAAGCCTATCTCATAGAGGCAAGATAATACAATATAAGAAGAACTGAACAAAACATTCTCACTGAATGTTAATCTTTTCATGAATTTGTAGCATATTTTAGAGCCTGAAGACTGTCTAGGGGGAGTAAAGGGTTAAATCAGAAATTCAGAGCATGAAGAACTTAATGGCGCCTCTGTTTCTTTGCTTTATCATTAAGCCCATTATGAACTAATGCATGACTGTTGGACAGATGAGCCCCTGAGTTCTGGGAATGTTTCATAGAGTCCAGCTAAGGCCATGAAAATAGTCCCTGTTTCTAGGAGAAGAGGTCAATAAATTTGCCAAATGAATGGTAGGGTGCATAAAACTCTCTTTCACCCCTTTTACATCCCCATCTTCTGTCCTTCTTGTTCCCCTTCCTTAGCTGCCTCAACAAATGAAAACGCTCAAAGCTTCCAGAGGAACTTTCTAAAGGGCTACCCAAAGGAGCGGAGTTAACAGGTAACCCCTTGCTTCCCCCATGAATCACTTCCTTAGACACTCAGCAGTGAGAAACACTTCCTGACACCAGAGATAAGTCCTTTCCTGTACAAAAGGGACTAATTATGCACCCATATTTGGTGCTGTTACCCAACTCCAATCCTACCCCTACACACACACCCCACCCTGCCCAAGAATTGATCTGATACAGATGAAGATTTGCAGCACTCCAGTCTCCAGTCCTTCAGACGCCTCGGCTGGCTGTGAAGAATATTCTCCAATAAATTTCATTCAGACATACATTTTCTATTTGTTCATGAACTCTCTCCCTTCCCTCAAGTGGATGCTAATTTACCACAAAAATCACTCTTTTGGAAAAGCATTTACCACCAGAATGTAGGAATTAAAATGGGTAGGAGAACTCGATCGATTTTCCTTTCCATTTTAAGAAAAAAAAATCCTATGGGCTCAAAAAACATCCCTAATTCATCCATTTGAGAATTTGAATCATTTTTTATATGAGGCCCTCAAAGCAAGCAAGAAGGCAAAATGGTCAATATTGATGCTATGCTTAAAAGTAATATTATGTCAGAGGAACAATAATAGATCCATCCAGCTCTTGATGAATTCAAGGCACCTAGACCTGATCAATTAATTCTCACATTATTTATAGAATTGGCAGATGTGGTTGCTGAAACAGAGTCCGTGATCTTTGAGGATTCACAAATGGAAAAGGCAGCATGGGACTGCAGACAATCAAATGCTGTTAACCCAGTTTTCAAAAGGGGAAAAAAATCCTTTAAACTGCAGCCTACCTGATTTGATGCTGATTCCCTAAAGATTTCTAGAATCTATTATTATTAAGAGGCCCATAGGTTACTTTAAAAAAAGAAAAAAGAAAAACAAATCAGAACAGACTTATTTTGAATTAAATTTTCTTTCATTTATTTTTTATTTTTCTTTCTTTTTTCTTTACTTTCTTTTCCTTCCTTCTTTCCCACCTTCCTTCCCTCCTCTCCTTACTTCCTCTCTCCTTCCGTTCCCTGTGTGTGTATGTATGACTACTAAGCTGGTAGATCAGAGGAATTCCACTAGATTTTAGTAAGACATTTGAGAAAGTCATAGCATCCTTGTGAAAAAGTTGGAGAACTGTGAGTTTAGTCATTGTGTGCAATTAGGAGGGTCTGGAATATTTTTAATGACTAGGCCTAGAGTTCAATTAATAGATAGCTGTCAAGATGGTGATGTCTCTGTTGGAGCAAGACAGGTACTTCTTTGTCTTGTTTCTTTCCAGCCTTGTTTTTAACAATCATTTCTTCTCCTGTACCTCTGGTCTCTTTTTTTGACACTTCCCTCTCATCGCTAAACTTCTTAGAAAAGTTGTCTGTGGAAAGGCAGTATAGGGTAGTGGATCGAGGAAGAACTCAAGCCCAGTCTCTGATGCAAAAGAGGTGTGTGATGACAGACAAGTGATTATCCCTCTCATTCCCCAGGCAACTCTCAAAGATTACAAGTTGTAGCTTGGTTGCCCATAAGCATTGGCAGAGGAAAGGAGATGCTGCCAACACTTAATGCCTCCCATTTCTCTATCACCCTTTGCAACTGGACTCCTGCCCATTACCCTTCTACTGAAACTCACTAAGGTCACCAGTGGCTTTCTAATTGTCAAATACAATAACCTTTCTTCAGTCTTCATTCTCCTAGACCTTTCTGAAGCTTATGACCCTGTTGAACTTTCCCTTCTTTTTCTCCCTTTGCTTTTGAGACACCAAAATCTACTTCTATTTGGTTCCTTTGTGTTTCTTTCACTGGTTTCCAAACTCTTTCCTTGCTTCTTAACTTATCTTTGGTTGTCCTTCTTTTCTCACTTGGTAATCTCATTTATTCTCAGGGTTTCAACCTATCACTTCTGTGCAGATAATTTAGTAATTCATAATCCTAATCTCTAGTCTATACCATATTCTCTAACATTGTTTTCCCTCTTATCTTAGAGCCATATTTCATAATCATCTTTAGTCAATTTCCCTCTTGTTTTTTTAAGTGTTAAGTTTTCCTATGTGCCAATACTTCCCATCCCTTTTAAAAGGATACAAACAAATAAGAAATCTTAGAGTATCAACTACAATAGGAATTGTTCATTTTCACCAATAATCAGGGAAAGACATATCACCATATCTATCTCTATCAAAGCTAGCTAAATTTTGCCACAAATCATTACATTCATTATAGTCAAGTGACAGGAAGCCTTTCCTTCCCCTTACTCGCTCCCAGGGCCAGGGTCATCCAGAACTCTTCTGGGTTGCTTGATTGCTCACATGGCTTAAATGAGATAAGAATCACTAACCATCATATGTGGTGAGATAGAGAACCATCCGGGCCATTGCCTCCTGAGCTCCTTTTCCTTTACCATTGCCCTGTCTCTCTGTCTTATAGATTCCACCCGTATTCCCCCACCCACTAATATCTGACCTACTCACTTAACCTAAAAACACCTGATCCTTGACATTTGCACCTCCATTGAGCCCTTAGGACTTGTAAGCCTTTCTATCTGTAATACAGCTGAATTTTCTTCTTTGGGTGGGCTCCTCCAACAAGAATACTTGAGAGTTAGTACAATCTTGCTTTATCTATTAATATACCTAGAGTTTTGCCCAAAGCTTGCCATATAGTAAACACTTAAATTCTTCCTTCCTCCATCCTTCCTTTTTTTCTTTATTCCTTCTTTTTCTTCTTTGCTTTCTTTTTCTTCTCTTTTCTTCCTTTCTCCCTCCTTTCCTCTCTCCATTCTTTCCTTCTCTTCTAAATTCCAGAACTGCATATCTACTCTCTACAGGAGTTCTTTACCTTGATGTCAAAATGGAGCCTCAAACTCAACATATATGAAACTAAGCATATTATCTGTTTCCTAAATCTCCTGATTCCCTCCTTCTGACTTCACCTTCTGTCTGTGGCATACTTGGTCATTCATGTTTATCATTATCGTTACCTCTTCCTTTTCCCTCATAGTCAACATCCAGGTATTCAGTCCTTTCAGTTTCATTTCTACAACACCCTCAACTCTGTCCTTACTGCAACCTGCCTAGACAAACCCAACCACTTCTTCCTAGCAACCCCTTTATCCACCTTCTTATTGAAGACCTTTAGGAAGGAGGGAACCCGTCACCTCTCAAGCAGTCATCAGAGAATCATAGAATTACAGAAATTTGAGAGTTGAAAGGGACCTCACTGTTGTTCAGTGGCATCTGATTCTACATGACCCCAACGTTCATGGGATTTTCTTGGCAAAGATACTGGAATGATTTTCCATTTCCTTTGCCAGTATGTTCCTATTTTACTGATGAGGAACTGAGGCAAATAGGGGTTAATGATTTCCCCAGAGTCATAGACCTAGGGTTCTATCTCCTAGCTGCCCCTCAAAAGGGACAATAGTGGGCACCTAGTCCAGCCCATAGACGAAAAGAATCCTCATTATAACATACCTGACAAGTAATCATGTGGAGCCTCTGCTTAAAGACGTCCAAAGAGGGAGCATCCACCACCTGTCTAAGAAACCTCTTCGCTTTTAGACAGCACTAATTGTGGGGCAACTTCAGTGCGCACTGGCGATAGTGCTGCCCTAGAGACAGGAGAACCACTTAGTAGCTATGATCCTCAGCAAGTCATTTAGCCTTATTTGCCTCAGTTCTCTCATCTGCAAAATGATCTGGAGAAGGAAATTACAAACCACCCCAGTATCTTTGCAAAGAAAACCCCAAATGGGGTCACAGAAAGTTGGACACAACTGAACAACAATTGTTAGGAAGTTTTTCCTGATGTGAAACTTAAATTTACTCCATTTGCAACCTTTACCCTTTGCCACCGGTTTGGTCCTCTGGGACTAAGTCTAGTCTTTCTTCTATGTGGCAACCTTTCGAATACTTGAAGGCAACTTTCATATCCTCCCTGACCTTTTCCAAGTTAAATCTTCCTAGTTCCTTCAACAAATTCTTATGTGAAATGGGTCCTTCCCCGCTATAGTCCTCTGGAAACTCTCCTGCTTTTTTAGTATACTTAGCACCTTGTCAGAGCTATCACTCTTTACGATTTCCATCTTTCACTCATAGTTCTGCCCTCTGGGATCAAAGAGAACACATTTAATCCCTTGGATAAGAGAAGTAAAAACCTGGCCATGTCACTACTTTTCTTAAAAAGCAAAATCAAAACAAAACAAAAACATGGAGTGTTTCCCTGTGGCCTCCTGAGAAGTTCAGGTTTCTATGGTTACTAACTCTCAAAGATCTCAATAATATACGCCTTACCTTTCCAGATTTTCCTCCCAATACTCCACCTCCTTTGCACATTGTGTCTTCCAAGCAAATTGGACTAATTATTCCCTTCAACATCCTCTGCACTCTCACACTTATCTCCAGGCCTTTTCTCTGACTTTTTAGAATGGCCTCCCTCATTATATCTACTTATTGACCAAGTCCCACTTAACTTTTAAAGCCCAACTCAAACATTACTTCCTGCAGAAAGCCTTCCCTGATCCCTCTAACTGTAACTAACTTAATGTGCTTTGTCACCTCTTAATTTTCTTATTAAGTAACATGCTATGTCATAATTACTACAAGTTCCCGAAAGATAGAAGATGAGAGTGATTTTCTTTTATACATATGGGGTATTAGGGAGGATTAGCACATCTGGTTGAGGGCTTCCTGAGCTCTTTTCAGAAGCTGCTCATCCACTTTTGGCTTGTAACAGGTCACCCAATTCTCACCTGTGATTCCAAGAAGCTATAGCATTTGTGGCAGCCACAACCCAGTAAAATTATCTCAACAGACAGGCCAGATTGAAGGTAAGAGACAGGCTTCAAATCTGGCAGTGAGTTAGGGGGACGTCTACTCCAAATATGTGAAGATATCTCCCAGCAGAATGGGCAGTTGAGAACAATATGTTTCAACAGCCATGAAGGCAGCTGAAGCAGGTGCTGTGGAGCATTTAAAGCTTAGCCACAGATTGAAGATGCCAAGGTCATCCTCTGCATCCCATGCCATCACCAACCCTCTTGACTTTTGTGTTGCCACTGGACTTCAATCATTCTGGAAGAGAGTGAGACTAACAACTTTATGCAACTCTGCCTCACTTATATCCAATTCACAGGCAAGTCAAGACCTCACCCATCATGTCACTGGTCCTCTTCAACAACAACAAAAAAGGACAGACACACACACACACATACACACATATGTGCACATACATGCACACACACACATACACACACATGTGCGCGCGCATACACACACATTTTTTGTAAACTTTATATTGCTTCCAATGCTTAACATAGTACTCCATACACAAAAAGCATGTAGAAATGCCTGAGTGATTGTTGACTAAATACAAGTTACACCTAAGTAAAGGCACTGTACTTTCCCACACATGCAGCTTAGCATACCCTACCTATTACTCTGCTCTAGCCGTCACCTTCACATTTCCCTCTATCTTGAAGGTCTCATCTTGCGGGAATGTTCAAGAAACTTTTCCTGAGTTGTTTACACTTTGATTTGGTAAAGTCTTAGAGAGTTTCAACTTTATCCTCCTTGATCCTCTCCTGCCACAACTAAGCCCCAAGACTACTCAGACAGAATTGGCCTTAATAAGCAAACACATTCCCTTTTAGGAACAAAAGGCCCGCTTGGGTTATGAAAATCTATCCTCACAGTACTTTTTATCATTCCTATGGTGAGAGAGAGGGCTCAATTCTGCTTCCTTCCACTTCTACCACAAGCATCTTTATCTGGAAGGGAGCTATTCTGTAAATTAAAAGGCATATATATTGGGAAAATTTAGCTAAGCTTAGGAGCCACTCCTTAATGTTTCATCATTATAATTCTAAGATTTCTCTTTGAGCCAAGAATAACACTGATCAATAATATTGTTCAATTAATACTATGGAACATGAGAAAAAAGACCCTGAAACAGGACAGCTGGTGGCTCTGAAGACAAACTTCACCTATTTGTCCCTTTTGCCAAGCTCCTGATGTTAAAGGATTTTGTCTTAGATTTTAAGTACCTAAGAAAAGAGCTTCTATGGCCATGAAGTTCATTTTAAACATGCAGCATCATGTACAATCAAGCATTTGACCAATAAATGCCTTTGGAAGACAATATTAGTATGAATATACATCTTTCCTCTTGACTTTTTTCAAGCTGACCCTAAACTCCTGACAGGTAGGTTTCTGCAGCAAGTCTTTGGGTATCTGGCCTATGGTGCCATATATCTTATCTTCCTAATAAATATGTCTTGATGAAAATAATCAAGATGGAGACCAAAGGCCCAAGCACAAGCATATCTCATATAATATCTTCCCTCAATGTAGTCATTAACTTGCGGGGTGTAAGGGGCAGGTTCATCAGAACAACTTTGATCAGTTGGTGTCTCCTCCAGTCCAATTGGTGACATCATTAGAAGGGTGGGTAATAGAGACAACTGTTTTCCCTATTTTAATGGAGGTAATATTTTGTAGCTATTCTTCTTACCCTCTCTTAACAAACACATCGGCTTTAAAGTAATTGTGTCTACTGGCTAACTATTAAAGATACATGGGTTGGGGTTCAGAGACTGCAGTTGTAGGAGTATAAACCAAAAATGATCTTAAACCTTGAAAAGTCACCTCCTCCTGGACACGTTGCAAAGGAAAACACACACATATGAAAAATAAAGAGTGGGAAAAGCATGCTTCAATCTGCACTCAGTTTATCAGTTCTCTCTCAGGAGGTGGATAGCACTTTTCATCACAGGTCCTTTGGAATTGTCTCAGATCATTGTTTTGATCAATATAGCTAAGTCTTTTACAACTGATCATCATTCCAACTCTGCTATTACTATGTACAATGTTCTCCTGGTTCTGCTCACTTCCCTTTGCATCAGTTCATATGAGTCTTCCCAGGTTTTTTGAAATCACTCCCCTCATCATTTTTATAGCACAATAATATTCCATCACAATCATATACCCCAGATTGTTCAATAATTCCCTAATTGATGTGCATCCCCTCAATCCCTAATTCTTTACCATCATAAAAAAACTGCTACGAATATTTTCGTACAAAGAACTTCTTTCCCCTTTTTCATCTTTTTGGGATACTGATTTAGTAGTGGTACTGCTGCGTCAAAGGGTTTGACAGCCCCTTGAGCATGTCGTTCAGTCATTTATTTCAGAAGAGTTGAATCAGTCCACTACTCTGCCACGGTGCATTGGTGTCCCAGTCTTTCTATGTCCCTTCCAACATTTGCCATTTTTTCCTTTTCTGTAATGTTAGCCAATCTGATTGGTGTGAGGTGATATCTCAGAGATGTTTTAATTTGCATTTTTCCAATCAATAGTGATTTAGAGCATTTTTTGCATGTGATTATTGATAGCTTTGATACCTCCTTCTGAAAACTACCTGTTCATATCCACTGACCACTTATAAATTGGGGAATGGCTTTGATTTTTAAAAATTTAGCTCAGTTCACTATATATTTGAGAAATGAGACCTTTAGTCTTTACCAGAGAAACATACTATAATTTTTCCCCCAGCTTCCCATTTTTTTCCTTTTCCTTTTGGGTGCATTTGTTTTGTTTGTGCAAAACCTTTTTATTTTCAAGTAATCAAAATTATCCACTTAAATTCCTATGACTTCTCTATCTCTAGCTTGGTCATAAACTCTTCCCTTATCAACAGATCTGACAAGTACATTTTTTCATGCTCCCCTAATTTACTTATATCACCCTTCATGTCTAAATCATTTATCCATTTTGACCCTATGTCACTATACAGTGTGATATGTTGGTCTATTCCTTGCAAACTTCAAGTGCCAATTTGAGCACAGACCAGAGAGACTGCTATAAATACATAAAAATCAAAACACATTTGACATCAGCCAGTGAACTGAACTAAAACGTCAGCAAAATTAGAAGAACAGCTTGGTAAATAGAAAGAGTGTTAAATTGATAGACAACCAGTGTTCAAATCCTAGCTCTAGCATTTCCTCATTTGTAAGATAAAGGGGCTGAACAAGATTGCCTTTAAGGTCTCTTCTAGCTCCAAATGCATGCTACTTTCTGTAGAAGCGTAAGCGTATGTTACCTTTTCAGATTTCAGTAAATTTGTAGCTCAAAAGGGGAAAACTACAGTGACCTAAAGATGGAAGAAATATCCACTTAGACTGCGATCTTTTCATATTTGTGTGGATGAGTCTACACTTTGTACAAGGTGTAAAACTTTGAGTAGGCTCACCAGTCATAAGTTACTTTTGCATCTTTTTCGCAACTACTCATTTGCATACATCAATAGGAAAACCTTAAAACAGGGATTAACAAATTATTGCCAAGGGACATACACCCAAAGGTAAGATTGATTTTTGCATTTTTTAATGTAATAAAACTTTATTTTAAAATGTAAGACCAGTTCTTAGCTTTTGCCACCAAAAGAACAGAAAAAAGACAGCAGGAGAATCTGGCCTAGAAGCCATCATTTACCAGACCCCTACCTTAGACCTTTAAAAATCTAGGTGAACTCAATTTTCCATTTGTAACCTTGACTATAGAAGGGAAGGTTTGACAAATGTATTAGATAGTGTATATATTCATCCTTCATTGCCAAAGAGGACCATGCCATCCAAGAAATAATGACATGACTTACACTTGACTTTATTTTGAGTGAGGGAGGGCTGTGCAGGTCACCAGCCTCACTTCTCCTCCAGAGCCATCTGAATCCAGTGAGCAGATATTCATCAGGATGACTGGAGATGACCCAGAATGAGGCAATTGGGATTAAGTGACTTGCCCAAGTAACCATAAGCTAGAATGAGGTCTCCCATCAAGGGTACCAGCCCTGAGACTATTGAAAGGAATGGATACATATCTTCTCTCCCACTTCTTGCTAAAGAGATGACAAGTCTCAGAGCAGAACCCTAAATGCGCTCGATTCTAACCCTAAATGCGCTCGATTCTAACCCTAACCCCAACCCTAACCCTCAATGTGATTCTAACCCTAACCCTAACCCTAAATGCGCCCGATTCTAACCCTAACCCTAACCCTAACCCTAAAATGCACTCGATCCTAACCCTAACCCTAAATGCGCCCTAACCCTAACCCTAACCCTAAACTCGATTCTAACCCTAACCCTAATCCACAGGCTTCTACTAGTTCTAGATTAAGGGATTTTCCCCCCTTTTCTAAAAGAGCACATTTATAATATGCCTTAAAATTATAGCTAAATTTGAAGGAGGAGATATGAAGACCACCACTGACCATAAAGGAGCAAGCTCAGAAAGTCCAGCAGATCTACCTGTCCAAGAGAAATATATATATACTGTGTGAGAAGCAATCCCAACTTAGCAGCAAAGTAAGCTGGACATTTCAAACTGGATATCTCAGAGATCTTTCAAATTCACCATGTCCAAAATAGAACTCATTATCTTTCTCTAAAAATTCATTCCTCTTTCAAACTTCTCTATTTCTTTCTAGTATCAATTACCTCGATTTACAATCTTAATATCACCCTTGACTCCTCATTCTTTCTCTTCCCAGCTAACTAATTAGTTGCCAAATTTTGTCATTTCTATCACTATAACATTTGTCATATCTATGTCCCTTTCTCAACTCACACAACCACCACTCTACTTCATCATCTCTGGGCTGCTGCACTAGTCTCCTAATTGATCTCCTTTCAAGTTTCTTCAAATTTCAAACCATCCTCCCCACAGCTGCCAAAGTATTTTCCTTTTTTTAAAATAAGTTTTATTTTTTTTCCAATTACATGGAAAAAACAATTTCTGGCATTTTTTTAAAAAAGTGGTTTTTCCTAAAGCACAGATCTGACCATGCCATTCCCCTCCTCAATAAACATCAGAGACCTGCTATTACCTCTAGGAACAAATACAAATTCCTTGTTTTGTTTTTAAAGTTCACCATAACCTGAATACAATCAATTTTTTTCTGGCTTTATAACATGTAGTCTACTTTGCACAGTCCTCCCTCACTTAAATCCAATTCACTTGCAAGTCATGGCATCACCTGCCAGATGTCATGGTCCTCTTCAAGAAAGACAAACAACGGAGAAGCAGAGCCATGATGATGGAGTAGAAAGATGCACTTATGCTAGCTCTCCCCGCACAGCCCATAAAATACCTGTTAAGAAAGACTCAACAAATTCTAGAGCAGCAGAAGCCACAGAACAACAGAGTGAAGGAGATTTCCAGCTCAGGGTGACCTGAAAGGCTGATGGGAAACATCTGTCTCACTGGATGCAGAGTGGAGCCAAGGCCAGCCTTGGCCGTGTGGCATGGCTCTGGGAGGAGGAGACAAGCAGGCCTCAGAGGAGAAATCCCCAGTTGCAGTAGCAGTGGTTCACAGATCCCTCAACCTGCAGGCACCAAAGGTCAGTGACAGGGTTTTGTCAGCTGGCCAAGAAGGGAGAAGGGCTCAGGTAGAGGTCACAGAGGCCACATCATGCAGGTGGCAGCAGTTCCCACAGCAGCCCCACAGCAGCCACATCCATTGTTGGATTGTAAAACCCCTGGGGACACTGAGCAGCTGATTCTTACCTCAGCCCTGTGTAGAGGCCTTGCAGCAGCTGATCTTTATCTCACACTGAATGGCTGCCTTGCCCCCACAGCTTCTCTGAATCTCAGCCCCAAATGCTGGCTTGGTGGGACTGGAGGAGAGGTGGTTGTGAAGAGGAAACTCTGCTAAGATTCTGGGAACAAAAATCTCTTCCTGCTCCCAGACCAGTGTAGATGCTTGACTGTGCCACCTTAGAGGAACTGAGATCTTACAGATCCCCAGAGTATACCCCACTCTTGACAAAGGACCCAAAAGTCAAGTAACTGGTTGGGAAAATGCCCAAAAAAGGGGAAAAAAAAGACTATAGAAGGTTACTTTCTTGGTATCTTCTCCCATCCTTTCTGATGAGGAAGAACAATGTTTAGCATCAGGGAGAGACATAAAATTCAAGGCTTCTGTATCCCAAATGTCCAAAATAAATATTCAGTGATCTCAGGCCATGGAAGAGCTTAAAAAGGATTTTGAAAATCAAGTAAGAGAGGTGGAGGAAAAATTGGGAAGAGAAATGACAGTGATGCAAGAAAATCAAGAAAAAAGAATCAACAACTTTCTAAAGGAGACCCCCCCCCCAAAAAAAAAAAAAAAACATTGAAGAAAATAAAACCTTTAAAGACAGACTAACTCAAATGGCAAAAGAAGTTGAAAGAGCCAATGAGGAGAAGAATTCCTAGGAAAGCAGAACTGGCCAAATGGAAAAGGAGGCTCAAAAGCTCATTGAAGAAAATGGTTCTTTAAAAATTAGAATGGAACAGATGGAAACTAATGACTTTATGAGAAACCAAGAAAGTAAAAACAAAACCAAAAGAAAGAAAAAATAGAAGACAATATAAAATATCTCATTGGAAAAACAACTGACCTGAAAAATAGATCCAGGAGAGATAATTTAAAAATTATTGGGGTACCTGAAAAGTCATGATTAAAAAAGGAACCTAGACATCATTTTCCAAGAAATTATCAAGGAAACCTGCCCTGATATTCTAGAACCACAGGGAAGAATAGAAATGGAAAGAATTCACTGATCACCTCCTGAAAGAGACCCCAAAAGGAAAACTCCTAGGAATGTAGTAGCCGAATTCCAGAGTTTCCAGGTCAAGGACAAAATATTGCAAGCAACCCAAAACAATCAAGTATTGTGGAAATATAATCTGGATAACACAGGATTTAGTAGCTTCTACACTAAGGGATTGAAGGGCCTGGAATATGATGTTCCAGAGGTCAAGGGAGATAGGATTAAAACCAAGAATTCACCTACCCAGAAAAACTGAGTATAATATTTCAGGGGAAAAAAAATGGAATTTCAATGAAATAGAGAACTTCCAAGCATTCTTGTTGAAAAGACTAGAGTTGAATAGAAAATTTGACTTTCAAACACAAGAATCAAGAGAAACATGAAAAGGTAACCAGGAAAGAGAAGCCATAAGGGACTTATTAAAATTGAACTGTTTCTGTTTTTGGAGGATTTGGATGTAGAAGTCTTGACCATGCTGTCTTTCTGCAGTTGTATGCTTTGGTCTTCTTCTGAGTGTACGCTTTGCTCTTCCTCATCTGCAAGGAAAGAAGATTATGATTCCATTCTGACATGGAAAGATGATATTTGTAGCTCATGAAAACTTTTTTAGTATTAGGGTAGTTAGAGGAAATATATATATGTGAGTATGTATAGATATACACATATAGGTGTGCATATATACACACATATAGGTGTGTATGGGTATGCATGTATGTATATATTATATAGCTATAGGTATGTATATGTACATGAGTGCATGTATATATACCAGTATAGGCATGTGTATGTGTATATATATATATATATATATATATATATATACATATATGTCTGTATGTATATACATAGAGGGAAAAGAGTGAGCTGAATATGAAGGGAGAGTACCTAAAAAATAAAATTTACTGTTGAGTGGAATGTACTAGGAGTAAGAGAAAGGGAGAGGTAGAATGTAACAAATCATCTCACATAAAAGAGGCAAGTAAGAGCTTTTACAGTGGAGGGAAATAGAGGGGGAAAGAAAGGGAATAATTGAGCTTTATTCCCATGGGATTTGGCTTAAGGAGGGAATAAAACACACTTCATTGGTTATGGAAATCTATTTTAACCTGCATAAAGGTGAGGGGAAGGGGATAGGAGAGGGAAGATAATAGAAGGGACAGTAAATTGAGGAAAAGGATAATCAGAAGCAAACACTATTGTGGGAAGACAGGTCAAGGGGGAGAGAATGAAATTAGTGGAGGGCAAGACAGGACAGAGGAAAATCTGGTTAGTCTTTTGTAACATAAGTATTATGGAAGCATTTTGCATGGCTACACATGTATGATTGATATTGAGTTTCTTGCTTTCTCAATGAGTTTGGGTGGAGAGGGAGGAAGAGAGAGAATATGGAACTCAAAACTTTAATAATGGATGTTAAAAATTGCTTTTGCATGCAACTGGGAAATAAGACATACAGGCAATGGGGTATAGAAATCTATTTTGCCCTATAGAAAATAGAAGGGAGAGAGATGGAAGAAGGGGTATAATAGAAGGCAGGACAGACGGGAGGAAGAGGTGGATGGGATGCATGCTGTCCTGGGATAGGGAGTGGGGAGAGATGGGGAGAAAATTTTGAATTCTAATTCTTGTGGAAGTGAATGTTGAATGAAAACTGAAAAATAAATAAATTATGTATTTTTAAAGGGACACCTTCTGAGTCACATGCTGATGCAAGGGTAAACAGCTAAACAAAGCAATAAGAAGGAGTAATAGGAGCCACTGTGACTGTCAGCAAGAGGAGGCCAGGCTTACCCCTCCTCACTTACACAGGAATCAATATGAGGGTTATGAAGGTCTGTTTTTGAGGTCTAAATGATTGCACTGGTGGAGAATATGCCCATCACTTGCCCTGTGACCTCCATCTCAATTCTGTAGATAGGAAATTTTCACTACAGCTAAAATTCATTTGCACATGTCAACTTTCTATCAGATAAATATCCCCTGAGGCTGACCTACATCTTCCTAGACTCCACTTCCTTGCAGACAGGAGGCATTACCCTTGTTTTTCTTCACCAAACATTGAAAAAGAAAACACACACATTCTCAGAAAAACAATTCCATCCCAAGATCTTAGGACAGTAACTCGATTCCCTGTTTTATCAGCTAAGCCCAAGTACCCTTGTTAGCTCCTGGAGAGATGATAAATGTAGCCAATGAAAGTGACCAACAGTTTGTCCTCTAGACTTTAAAAAAGAAAAGTTAGTATTGTATCCTATTACCTGTCTAAGACCAGAACATTCCACACCAAGCATTTAGATAAAGTCCTGTACAAACAAGCCTGCCATGTTCCCCTAAGACATATCAATAACAAGGGTAGAATATTATACAAGTGTGGGTGGATCTTGGAGAGTCTTTCCCCACCCATCTCCACTGAAAGAAAACTGTGAAGAAGTTGTAGGGGATTTCGAGTGACAAAGAGAAATGGGGAGCAATCAGTCAGTTACTAGGTGCCAGGACCTGTGCTAAATACTGGTAATATAAAGAAAGGTAAGAGAGAAAGCAGGAGGGATTCTTGTATTTATTTTAGAATACATGAGAGGCCCATCTTGGAAGAAAGATGTGGGCCCAGATGGAGTATTACCAAAAGTCAGATTTATTCTTTACATCCCAATGAAGAAGAAGACAATAGAAATGCAGCTCATGAGAGAATCCCAGAATGGAATTCTGAAAAGAAATGCACCTGAGCTAGATGCAAAGAGAAAGGGAGACCTGAAATCCTAGACCAGACCAAAGAGCATAGAGTACATTCCCACCCACATGCCTTTGAAGGATAGTAGTAGAGCATCTGAGACAAGTGAACTGGGACATCTATAGTAAAAAAGAGCAGTAAGAGTTTTACTAGGAAAAGCTGAGATGGAGAAGTCATTGGGCACCATATATTGAGACATGTTATCTTCAGATGGCAAGGCAGGAAGTATGGCACCCAAGCAGAAAACAGACTAAGAGAATCCTGGCAAGGTTATAGCCCTTGGAAAAGTGTCTTGCGCCATGACAGATAATATTTCTAATGGGCTCTGATAAGAATTCCATTTGCTTTCCTTAACCATTAGATAAACCTTTTTATATTTTGAGTCTTGTGAATCCATATGCTTGTAAGCGGAACTAATAACTAATACCATATTTGGGAGTGGAGGAGAATGTAGATAAAAGTACCAGATTATCTGAATGGGAACAATTTCAATCAAAGAAGTCCCCCAAAGAATACCATGCCCTTGATGGTAGAAGGGAGCCCCCATGATATAAATACTACAGAAGTATTAAGTACTGCTATAATATAAACCCAGGGAACTGTAGAGCTTGCAGTGACTTATATTGTAACTCAACTCTATTGAGTTCAGAAGAATTTGACACTTAAGAGAAGTAAAATGACTTGCTCAGATAGCTTGGATAAGGGTCAAATAGCTAATCAATTATAGAACCAGGGCAGACAAGCCCAAGCCAGGGTGTGGTGCACAGACCAACATGGCACCTGGAACAGGCTTCAGGGAACCACCAGCAGCAGTGCCAAGATTGCTCAATCCACAAATGTCACAGACAACTTCAAAGGTCAATGGGAAGGCTCTTTCACCCAGGAGAGGGGCGCATGGTCTGAACCCCTGGCAACAGGCACTGCAGCTGCCATTTTTGGAACTCTCTGCCTAGAGCCCTTGGGGCAATTGAAGGGCTGATCTGAATCTCAGCTCTGAGTGGCATCCCTGGGAGACCTCTGCCTAAAGTCTCTTTGATTCTCAGCCCTGAGCTCCACCCAGGGGTGAGGGGGATCACTGGCACTGGAGTTGGAGGCAGCTGTGGTGAATGAATTCAATTGCAGATTCTGGGCAGAAAAGTTTTTGGTTGATCCCAGACCAGTGTGCAGGACAGGAGAGGAGTAAACATCACTCCCTTGAGTGAGCCACCTTGGAGGAACTAAGAACTTATAGGTCCCCAGAGAATACCCTCCTCTTGACAAAGGACTCAAAAGTCAAATAACTGACTGGAAAAATGCCCAAAAAAGAGAAAAAAATAAGGCTATAGAAGGTTACTTTCTTGGTGAACAGGTATTTTCTCTCATCCTTTCAGATGAGGAAGAACAAAGCATAACATGAGAGGAAGTCAATGCTTCTGCATCCAAGTCCTCCAAAATAGTATATAGTGGTCTCAGGCCATGGAAGAGCTCAAAAAGGATTTTCAAAATCAAATAAGAGAAGTGGAGGAGAAATTGAGAAGAGAAATGAGAGTGATGCAAGAAAATCACGAAAAGTGAGTCAACAGCTTGGTAAAGGAGACCCCAAAAAATACTGAAGAAAATAACACCTTTAAAAATAGGCTCACTCAATTGGCAAAAGAGGTTCAAAAAGCCAATGAGGAGAAGAATGCTTTCAAAAGCAGAATTAGCCAAATGGAAAAGGAGGTTCAAAAGCTCATTGAAGAAAATAGTTCTTTAAAAACTAGAATGGAACAGATGGAGGCTAATGACTTTATGAGAAACCAAGAAATTACAAAACAAAATGAAAAGAATGAAAAAATACAAGATAAAGTGAAATATCTCATTGGGAAAACAACTGATCTGGAAAATAGATCAGGAGAGACAATTTAAAAATTATGGGACTACCTCAAAGTCATGATCAAAAAAAGAGCCTAGACATCATCTTTCATGAAATTATCAAGGAAAACTGCCCTGATATTCTAGAACTAGAGAGCAAAATAAATATTGAAAGAATGCACTGATCACTTCCTGAAAGAGATCCAAAAAGAGAAATAAGAATATTGTAGCCAAATTCCAGAGTTCCCAGGTCAAGGAGGAAATATTGCAAGCAGCTAGAAAAGAAACAATTCCAGTATTGTGGAAATACAATCAGGATAACGCAAGATCTAGCAGCTTCTACATTAAGGGATCAAAGGGCATGGAACAGGATATTCCAGAAGTCAAAGGAACTAGGACTAAAAACAAGAATCACCTACCCAGCAAAACTGAGTACAATACTTCAGGGGAAGAAATGGTCATTCAGTGAAATAGAGGACTTTCAAGCATTCTTGATGAAAAGACCAGAGCTGAAGAAAATTTGACTTTCAAATACAACATTCAAGAAAAGCATAAAAAGGTAAACAGGAAAGAGGATACATAAAGGACTTTCTAAAGTTGAACTGTTTAACATTCCTATATGGAAAAATAATATTTATAACTCTTGAGACTTCTCAGTATTTGAGTAGTTGGAGGAATTCTACACACACACACACACACACACACACACACAATACAGAGTGAGTTGAATAAGAAGAGATGACACCTAAAAAATTAAAATTGAGGGATGAGAAAGGAATATATTTGGAGGAGAAAGAGAGAAATGGAATGAGGCAAATTATCACTTATAAAGGAGCAAAGAAAAAGCTACTTCAGTGGAGAAGAAAAGGGAGGAAGTGAGAGGGAAAAAGGAAAGCTTACTTTCTTCACATTTGGCATAAGTAGGGAATGACATGCTCACTCCTCTTTGATGCAGCAATTTCACTTCTAGGATTGTATTCCAGAGAGATCATAAAAATTGGAAAAGGTCCCACATGTACAAAAATATTTATAGCAGCTCTCTTTGTGGTGACCAAGAACTGGAAATCAAGGAGATGCCCATCAATTGGGGAATGGCTAAACAAGTTGTGGTATATGAATGTAATGGAATACTATTATGCTATAAGAAATGATGAACAGGAAGACTTCAGAGAGACCTAGAAGGAATTATATGAACTGAGGCTGAGTAAAAGGAGCAGAACCAGGAGAACTTTGTACACAGCAACAATCACAGTGTAACCTTGAACAAATGATTCAAATCTTCTGTGGCTTAGATGTCTCATCAGCAAAATGGTGATAATAATACCAGAATACCTATTTCAGAAGGTAGGGATGAGGATCCAATGAAATAAAGTATACATACAATTTTGCAAAGCTTGTTAAGTCAAAATAAATACCAGATATTTAGGCAGCTAGATGTCACAGTGGAGTCTGGAAGATCTAAGTTCAAATCTGGCCTCAGGCACTTATGGTGTGACCCTGGAGAAGTTACTTTCTGCTTCAGTTTCCTCATCTGTAAAATGGGGGTAGTAATAACACCTACCTCCCAGGGTTGTTCTGAGGATCAAATGAGGTAATATTTGTCAAAGGCTTAGGTCTTGTGGCGTTCAACACATAGTAAGTACTTAATAAATGTTTATTTCCTTCCTTCTTTCATCCATATAAAGATAATAATTGAATCCATGGGAGCTGATGAGATCAGTGAGATAGTATAGAGCCAAAAGAGAAGGGTTAATCAAGTTAGGAAGCAATAGAATGCTTCCAGACAATGAATAAAATTAAATTATGATCCACAGGAAGCATTTAGGGATTAGCTGAAGAGACTCTATCCTGCGCTGTGGAGTTTTGTATATGGTAAACAAGTTTGGTATTTAGAAAGTCTGGTCAGCTAAGAAGAGAAAGCAGTTCCAGCTAAGCCCATGAAAGGGAAAATCTTAGGGGTTCTGACACTGGGTCTCTTCAGCAAATAATTCTTGAATAGCTACATGGTACAGTTTATAGAGCCCCTGGACTTGGAATCAGGAAGATCTGAATTCCAATCCAGCTTTCAACATTTACTAGCTCTGTGATCCCAGGAAAAGCACTTAATTTCTTTGTCTCCATTTTCTCAACTGCAAAATGGGAACACTAACAGCATATAGAGCTGATGTGAATGGTAAAATGAGATAATATTTATTAAATGCTTAGCATGATGCCTGGCACAAAGAGGGTGTTCAATAAATGCTTGTGACCGAATGACTGAAAATTAATGAATAAGGATTGTTTATCCACAGATATCCTGTTCTCTACAAAGCTCTCCTAAGCAAAGAATAGACTTAATCTCTCTATTTCAGTTTCCTTTTTTGGCCAAGTTGGGATAATCATAACAATAATTATACTGAAACCTAACATTTATCCTGGGCAACTAGGTGGTGCAGTGGCTAGAGTGCTGGAGTCAGGAAGATGTGAGTTCAAATCCAGCCTTAGACACTTACCAGCTGTGTGACCCTAGGCAAACCACTTAACTCTGCCTCAGTTTCCTTCTCTGTAAAATGAGCTGGTGAAGAAAATGCAAACCACTTCAGTATTTCTGCAAATGAAACCCCAAATTGGGTCGTGTGGAGTCAGACACAATTTAAACACCTGAACAATAACAACCAAAATGTTTATTTAGGGCTTTAAGATTTGGAAAGTGCTAGATAGGTATTATCTCATCTACTGCATGAGCTGGTTGTAAGCCTCAAATGACATAATGTACATAAAGTGCTTGCTATCTAAACATCATTATTGATATCTAAATATCATTATTATTTTTCCCAAACCTTCTTTTAGGGAACTTTCCTTATCAAAACTCCTTCTACCAATGCAGATTATAGCTTACTCATATGGAAGCATATTAGAACCTCATTTATAATTCAACTGAAAATATTCAGAATTAAATATTTCTCCCTTTTAAAGTTCTTTCCAGATCTTCCTATGGAAGGAAATCTAATCAATACTTCATTAAATTTCTCAGAAATTGGGGGTGGAGCCAAGATGGCGGAGTAGAAAGACTCACGTATGCTAGCTCCGAACCCACAGCCCATATATTTCCTGCAAGAAGAATTCCCCACAAATTCTGCAGCACTGCAAGGCGTGCAGAAACACAGTGGAAAAGATTTCCATTCCAGAGAGCCCTGGAGAGCCGTTCCCAGGGGTCCATCGCGCTCCGGACAGCAGAGACCACCCCTGTGCTGCCCTGGCCGCACGGCCACAGAGGAGCAGATCTGAGCAGGCTTCAGGGACGCAATCTCTGGCGGCCGGGAAGGTCCCTCTGCCCACAGATGCTACAGGTCAGTGAGAGAGATGTCTGGGGTGGCCAAGAGGGGAGTGGGGTGTCTCCGTGACTCGGGCCTCTTTGGGAGGCAGTGGCAGAGGCAGAGGCAGCAGCAGTGGAAGAGGCCTGGGACTCCTGGAGCAAGCAGGAGCTCCATTACCTAAGGTCTCTGCTTAAACCCCCTGAGGGAACTGAGCCTGGGAGGCGGCCCTGCCCCCACCTGAGCACCAGAACTTACACTCACATTGAATAGTGGCCGCTCCCGCCGCGGAAAGCCCATTTGAATCTCAGACCCCAAGCACTAGCTGGGCGGATATAGGCAGGGGTGGACAGGAATCTCAGAAGTCAAGTAACGGGCTGGGAAAATGCCCAGAAAAGGGAAGAAAAATAACACTATAGAAATTAACTTTGATGGGGTACAGATGTTCCTGCCTCTCAATTCTGATGACGAGGAACTATTCTTACCATCAGGGAAAGACGTGGAGGTCGGGGCCTCTGTATCCCAGACATCCCAGGTGGATGTCCAGTGGGCTCAGGCCATGGAAGAGCTCAAAAAGGATTTTGAAAATCAACTCAGACAGGTGGAGGAAAAACTGGGAAGAGAAATGAGAGAGATGCAAGAAAAGCATGAAAAACAGGTCAATACCTTCCTAAAGGAGACCCAAAAAAATGCTGAAGAAAATAACACCTTGAAAAATAGGCTCACTCAATTGGCAAAAGAGGTTCAAAAAGCCAATGAGGAGAAGAATGCTTTCAAAAGCAGAATTAGCAAATGGAAAAAGAGGTTCAAAAGCTCACTGGAGAAAATAGTTCTCTCAAAATTAGAATGGAACAGATGGAGGCTAATGACTTTCTGAGAAACAAAGAAATCACAAAACAAAAAGAATAAAAAAATGGAAGAGAATGTGAAATATCTCATTGGAAAAACAACTGACCTGGAAAATAGATCCAGAAGAGATAATTTAAAAATTATGGGACTACCTGAAAGTCACGATCAAAAAACGAGCCTAAACATCATCTTCCATGAAATTATCGAGGAAAACTGCCCTCACATTCTACAACCAGAGGGCAAAATAAGTATTGAAAGAATCCATCGATCACTGCCTGAAAGAGATCCAAAAAGAGAAACTCCTAGAAACATTGTGGCCAAATTCCAGAATTCCCAGGTCAAGAAGAAAATATTGCAAGCAGCTAGAAAGAAACAATTCCAGTACTGTGGAAATACAATCAGGATAACTCAAAATCTAGCAGCTTCTACATTAAGGGATCGAAGGGCGTGGAATAGAATATTCCAGAAGTCAAAGGAACTAGGACTCAAACCAAAAATCACCTACCCAGCAAAACTGAGTATAATACTTCAGGGGAATATATTGTCTTTCAATGAAACAGAGGACTTTCAAGCATTCTGAATGAAAAGACCAGAGCTGAAAAGAAAATCTGACTTTCAAACACAAGAATGAGAAGAAGCATGAAAAAGTAAACAGCAAAGAGAAGTCATAAGGGACTTACCAAAAGTGAACTGTTTACATTCCTACATGGAAAGACAATATTTGTAACTCTTAAAAATTTTTCAGTATCTGGGTAGTTGGTGGGACCACACACACACACACATACACACACATGTAAACGCACACACACATTCACACATGCACGCACATACAGAGACAGAGAGCACAGAGTGAATTGAATAGGATGGGACCATATCTCAAAAGAAATTAAGGTAAATGGTGAGAAAGAAATGTAGTGGGAGGAAAGAGGGTGAAATGGAATGGGGTAAATTATATCTCATTCAAAAGGCAAGCAGGAGACTTTTTAGTGGAGGGAAAAAGAGGAGAGCTGAGAAAAAAACATGAAGTTTACCCTCATCACATTTGACTAAAGGAAGGAATAAAATGCACACTCATTTTGGTATGAAAACCTATCTTACAATACAGGAAAGTGGGGGAGAAGGAGAGAAGCAGGGTGGGGGGGATGATGGAAGGGAGGGCAATGGGAGAAGGGAGCAATTTGACATCAACATTCGGGGAGGGACAGGATCAAAAGACAGAATAGAAACAATGGGGGGCAGGATAGGATGGAGGGAAATACAGTTAGTCTTACACAACACGACTATTATCGAAGTCATTTGCAAAACTACACAGATAGGGCCTATATTGAATTGCCTGCCTTCCCAAAGGGAATGGGTGGGGAGGGAGGGATGGGGAGAATTTGGAACTCAAAGTTTTAGGAACAACTGTTTAGTATTGTTGTTGCTACTAGGAAATAAGAAATACAGTCAATGGGGAATAGAAAGTCATCTGGCCCTACAGGACAAAAGAGAAGATGGGGACAAGAGAAGGGAGGGATGATAGAAGAGAGGGCAGATTGGTGATAGGGAAAATTAGATTGCTTGGTGTATTGGGGTGGGGTAGGGGATAAGAGGGGAGAAAATTTGGAATTCAAAAGTTTGTGAAAATGAATGTAAAAAGTTAAATAAATAAATTTTTATTAAAAAAAAAATTTCTCAGAAATCAATGATTTCCACTAAAATCCTCCCTATCCCCACACCGAACCACTTTCTTTAAAGAAAGTATGTGAAAAGAGTCAGGAAAGAAAGCTAAGGTCCTGGATGTCACCAAGTCAGTCAACAAAACATACAATAAGTATTTGCTCTGTGCCAGGCACTGCACTAAGCATTGTGGATGCAGATACTGCCCTTATGGAGCCCCCATTCTAACGACGAGCAAATAACTGGATACATACAAATTATACTTTCTGTCTCCTTAAGATCATTGCATTTTCCCTTCCTGCTGCAGTGGATAGAGAGCTGGGCCTGGAGTCAAAAAGACATCATCCTGAGTTCAAATCTAACTTCAAATGCTTACTTTCTTTATGATCCTGGGACAATCACCCTCTTTGCTTCTATTTCCTCCTCTATAAAATGAGATGGAGAAGGAAATGGCAAACCACTCCTGTATCTTTGCTGAGAAAGTCTCAAGTGGGATCAAATATGACTAAAATGGTGACTCAACAACAAAGGAAGAAAGAGGTCTCGAGATTAATTCAGTTGAGAAAAGAGCCCTTGAGGAGAGTAAGTGGTCAAAAAGGGAGAGACTGGGCAATTTTAGGAAAATGATTCTGCAGGAGTGCTCCCAAAGGATTAAGTAATTATTATTCTATTGGATGAAGTGAAATATTAACCTTGAGTTGAATAACTATGTTTTATTACATTATGAAATCTTCCTTGTTTGAGATTCCTATATCAGTTACTTCAAAATGTCTCATGTGAAAGACATGTCTGAGAACATGAGAGTACTTATTGACATTTTTCTTCTACTCTGGATAATGCTTGAATTTATATGAATGACAAATTAAATAAAAATTGTTTCTTGAAATCTGGTATTTAAAATATGTAGCCAAAAGGGAAGCCTATCCTTCAGAAAAACAAGCAGCTAAGCCCTTAAGCCCAGTAAAAGTCAGCAGTAAGACCCAGAGCACCAGAACAAAAAGCTTGTGACAGTGCAAGACCAGAGCCCAACTCTCACGTAAAACCACTAAATCATAAAAAAGGCAGAAAAATAAGAGAAAAAAAGCTTGACTATAGAAATTTACCATGGTGATAGGAAGGATCAAGGCATAAACTAAGAAGAGAACAATAGTGTCAAAACGGCTATATGTGAAGCCTCAGAGAAAAATGTAATTTGGTCTCAGGACCAAAAAAGAATTCCTAGAAGAGTTTAAAATGTTTTTTAAAGCAAATTAGAGAAGTAGAAGAAAAATTGTCATAAGAAGTAAGAATAATGCAGGAGAATCATGAAAAAAGAGTCAGTAGCATGGGAAAATACATATAAAAATTTACCAAGGAAAATAACTCCCATAAAATAGAATTGGCCAAATGGAAGAGAAAGCACAAAAACTCATTGCAGAAAATAATTCCTTAAAAACTAGAATTGAACAAGTGGAAAATAATAACTCTATAAGAAATAAAGATATGATAAAAACAATTTTTAAAAAGTTAAAAAAATGTGAAATTTTTCATTGAAAAAACAGCTGACCTAGAAAATAAATCCAACAGAGAAAATATAAGAATTATTGGACTCCCTGAAAGCCATGATTTAAAAAAAAAAAAAAAAAAAAAAGCCTGGGCAACATCTTTCAAGCTATCGTAAAGAACAAAACAAAACTGCCCTGATATATTAGAACCACAGGGCAAAATAGAAATTGAAAGAATCCTCTGATCACTACCTAAAAACTCAGGAATATCAATAGCCAAATTGCAGAACTCCCAGGTCAAGGAGAGAATATTGAAAGCAGCCAAAAAGAAACAATTCAAGTATAATGGAACTACAGTCAAGATTACAAAGGATTTGAAAGTTTCCACATTAAAGAACTGGAGGACTTAGACTATGAAATACCAGAAGGCAAAGGAGTTTGGATTATAACCAATAATTACCTACCCAGCAAAAGTGAATATAATCTTTTAGGAGGGAAATGGATATTTAATGAAATAGAGGACTTTCAAACATTTCTAATTAAAAGAGTAGAGCTGAATAAAAAAAAATGATCTCCAAATACAAGACTCAAAGGAAACATAAAAAAGGTAAAAATGAAACAAAAAAGAGAAAATAGAAATTCATTAAGATTAAATTGCTAATATTTCTATATGGCAAGATAATATTTGTAACTCTTAACAACTTTATTACCATGAGGACAGTTAGAAGGAGTACATGCAGACAAAGAGTGTGGATATAAAGTGACTGTGATAGGATGATACTCCAAAAAAAAAAAAATGAACAAAAAAGTAAGAAAAACAATTGTACTGGAATAAGAAGAGGGGAGATTGAATGGAGTAAATCATTATACATAAAACAGTATGAAAGAGCTATTACAATGGACAGGAAGATGAGCATTTAGTGGGCAAAGTTTAAACCTTACTCTCATCAAAATTGACTCAAAGAGGGAATAACATACACATTCAGTTGGATAGAGAAATCTATCTTACCCTATAAGGAAGTAAAAAAGGACAGTGATAATAGAAGGGGGAAGGAGGACTGATAAAAGTGAGGGTATACTGGGGAAGGCAGTCATCAGAAGTAAAACACTTGTGAGGAGGGAAAGGTTGGGATATAAGAGAGAAGGGGAATAAACAAGTGAAAAATAGCATACAGGGAAATACACAGTTAATTATTATAACTATAAATGTGAACAGGATGCACATACCCATAAAATGGAAGTGGATAGGAGAATGGATTAAAAACCAAAATCCTACAATATGTTGTTTACAAGAAATACACTTGAAATAGAAAGATACACACAGGTAAAGGTAAAGGACTGAAGCAGAATCTATTGTCTTGTAGCTGAAGCAAAGAAAGCAGAGGTAGCAATAATGATATCAGACAAAGCAAAAGCAAAAATAGATCTAATTAAAAGAGATAAAGAAGGACACTATATCCTGCTGAAAGGTACCATAGACAATGAAGTCACATCAATATTAAACATATAGGCACCAAAGGGTATACATGGAAATTTTTGAAGGAAAAGTTGAATGAGTTACAGGACTAGTGGGGAACCTCAACTTTCTCCTCTCAGAACTTAGATGAATCTAACCAAAAAATAATCAAGAAAGGAGTTAAGAAAGTGAATAAAATTCTGGAAAAGTTAGATATGATAACTCTCTGGAGGAAACTAGATGGCAATAGAAAGGAATATACCTTTTTTCTCAGCAGTACATGGCATCTACACAAAAACTGACCATACATTAGAACATAAAAACCTCACAGTCAAATGCAGAAAAGCAGAAATATTAAGTGCTTCCTTTTCAAATCATAATGCAAAAAATATTACATTCAATAATGGACAATGGAAAGAGAGATTAAAACATAATTGGAAATTGAATAGTCAAATCCTACAAAATAAGTGGGTCAAAGAGTAAATCATAGAAACAATTGATGATTTCATTAAAGAAAATGACAACACACCAAAATTTATGGGATGCAGTCAAAGTGGTACTTAGTGGAAATTTTACATCTCCAATTGATTAATAAAATAGAAAAAAAAGCAGATCAATGGATTGGGCATTCAACTAAAAAAACTAGAAAAAGAACAAATTCAAAATCCTCAATTACATACCAGAATGGAAATCCTGAAAAGTAAAGGAGAGATTAATAAAACTGAAAGTAAAAAAAACCCATTGGATTAAAAAATAAAACCAGAATCCGGTTTTCTGAGAAAAAAAAACCAATAAAACAGATAAACCATTGGTTAATTTGATTTAAAAAAAGAAAACCAAATTACTAGTATCAAAAATAAGAGTGGTGAATTTACCACTAATGAAGAGGAAATTAAGATAAATGTTAGGATCTATTTTGTCCAATTATATATGACAACAAATTTGACAATCTAAAGGAAATGAATGAATATATACAAAAATGTAAATTACCCAGATTAATGGAAGAAAGAAGAAAATACTTAAATAATCTTGTCTTTGAAAAATAAATTGAACAAGCCATCAATGAACATCCTAAGAAATATATCCCCTGGACCAAATGAATTCATAAACAAATTTTACCCGACATTTAAAGAACAATTAATCCCAATACTCTATAAACTATTTGGAAAAATAGGTGGAGTCCTACCAAATTCCTTTTATGACACAAATATGATGCTGATATCCAAAACAGAGAAAGAAAATTAAGAGATCAATTTCCCTAATGAATATTGATACAAAATTTTTAAATAAAATACTAGCAGAGAGATTATAGTAATACATGACAAAGATCATACACTATGACCAGGTGGGGATTTATACCAAGAAGGCAAGGCTGTTTCAATACTAGGAAAACTATTAACATAACTGACCATATTAATAGCCAACAAAAATTATATGACTATATCAATAGATGCAGGAAAAACCTGTGACAAAATACTGCACCCATTTCTATTAAAACACTAGAGAGTATAGGAATAAATGGAGATTACCTTAAAATAATAATTTTATATATATATATATATACATAAAATCACCAGCAAGCATTATATGTAATGGAGTGCATTTAGGGTCATTATCATCTCTATTATTTAATAATGTACTAGAAATGTTAGTGATAACAATAAGAAAAGAAAAAAATTAAAGGTATTAGAATAGGCAATGAGGAAACAAAGGTATCACTCTTTGCAGATGATATGATGTTATACTTAAAAAATTCTAGAAAATCAACTAAAAATCTATTGCAATTATTAACAATTTTAGCAAAGTTGCAGGATACAAAATAAACCCACATAAATCATCAGTATTTTTATATATGACCAACAAAGTCCAGCAGCAATAGATAGAGAAATTTCATTTAAAATAACTGAAGACAACATAAAATACTTAGGAATCTACCTGCCAAGATAAACACAGGAACTATATAAACACAACTATAAAGTACTTTTCATGCAAATAAAGTCAGATCTAAACAATTTGAAAACTATTAATTGCTCATGGATGGATCAAGCCAATATAATAAAAATGAAAATTCTACCTAAATTAATCTATTATTCAGTACCATACCTATCAGTCTATCAAAAAATTACTTGATAGAGCTAGAAAGAATAATAATAAAATTCATCTGAAAGAACAAAAGCTCAAGGATATTAAAGGAGTCAATTAAAAAAATGCAACAGAAGGTGATGTAGCCTTACCAGATCTCAAACTGCATTATAAAGAGGTAATTATCAAAACAATCTGGTACTGGATAAGAAACAGAGTGGTGAATAAGTAGAATAGATGAGGTACAAATTCCATTGTAGTAAGTGACTATAGCAACCTAGTATATGATAAACCTAAAGATTCAAGCTTTTGGAACAAAAACTGCTGGGGAAATTGGAAAACAGTAAGGCGAAAACTCTCTCTAGACCAACATCTCATACCATATAGCAAGACAAGCTAAAATGAGTACATGATTTATACATAAAGGGTGTTACAATAAGCAAATTAAGGAAGCATGGAATATTTTATCTGTCAGATTTATGGATAAAGGAAGTATTTCAGAGCAAAGAAGATACAGAGAACAATACAAAATGTAAAATAGATAATTTTGATTATAAAAAAATCACCAAGTTTTTGCACAAACAAAAACGATGCAATCAAAATTGTAAGGAAAGCAGAAAACTGGGGGAAACCTTTGCAACAAGTATCTCTGATAAAGGCCACCTTTCTCAAATATATAGAGAACTGAGGGGGCAGAGCCAAGATAGCATAGTAAAAGCAGGTACTAGCTACAGCTTTCTCCCCAAACCTAGTCAAACACCTGTAAAAAAAAAAATGACTTTAAACAAATTTCAGAGCTACAGAACCCAAGAATGATTGAGTGAAACAAATCTCCAGCCCAAGACAGCATGGAAGGTCAATGGGAAACATCTATCATGCCATGCTGGGAGCAGAGTGCAGTCCAACATGGGCTTCACTGGCACAGATGGGACTTAAGCAGGCCTGGGGGGACTGAATCTCTAGTACCTGTGGTGGTTTCCAGATTCCACGAACCCAAAACCCCAAGGAAAAATTGGAAGATCAGTGGGAAAAAAACTGTTGGACCTGTGTGAGAGAGTAGAGTGGTCTGACTCCAACGCCAGGGCCACAAAGGGGGTGGAGGAGCTGTGAGTAGCTGCAGCAGGGGCAGTAGCAGTGACAGTGGCTACATCTAGAGCTCTAGGCTCACAAACTGTGGGACAATCAAGCAGCTGACAGTAAAGATCCTGATTCCCACTGGAAGCAGAGAAGTGAGTCAACTTTATAAAAACACAAGTCATTCCCCAATTGATAGATGGTCAAAGGTTATGAATAAGCAGTTTTTGGAAGAAGAAAACAAAGCTATCTATAGTGATATGAAAAAAAGTGCTCCAAATTACTATTTATCAGGAAAATGCAAATTAAAATAACTTGGAGTTACCACCTCACACCTATCAGGGTGGTTAATATGACAAAAAGGGAAAATGTTAGATGTTTGAGGGGATGTGGGAAAACTGAGACACTAAAGTACTGTTGATGGAGTTGTGAACTGATCCAACCATTCTGGAGAGCAGTTTGGAAATATGCCCAAAGAACTATAAAACAGTGATCCAGCAATACCACGGCTATATCTCAAAGACATCCGAAAAGAGGGAAGGAGAAAGGACCTATTTGTAGAAAAATATTTATAGCAACTTTTTTTTTGTAGTGGCTAAGAAGTGGAAACCAAAGGGATGTCCATCAATTGGTAGATGGTTAAACAAGCTGTGGTACATGACTGTAATGGAATAATATTGTGCTATAAGAAATGACAATCAGGATGATTTCTGAAAAACCTGGAAAGACTTGTATGAACTGATGCATAGTGAAGTGAACAGAACCAGGAGAACATTATACACAGTAACAGCAATATTGTTCGATGGAGAACTGTGAATATCTTAACTATTCTGAGAAATACAATGATCCAAGACAGGAGTGGGGGAACCTGCAGGCTCAAGGCCACATGTGGCCTTCTATGTCCTTGGATGCGGCCTTTTGACTGGGTCCAAGTTTTATAGAACAAATCTTTTTATTAAAGGGATTTATTAAAGGGATTATTCTGTTAAGTTTGAATTCGGTCAAAAGGCTACATATGACCTCAAGGTCACAGGTTCTCCACCCCTGATCCAAGACAATCCCAAAGGGATAATGATGAAGCATACTACTGTAGTAGCAACCACACTAGCACACAGGTTGGGCTGCTAGCACAGTTCTTTGATCTGTTCTTCTAAAGGAAAGACAGTTTTAAAGGGGTTAACAATCTTACTTTAATTAAGAAAGTAGAAAGAATTGAGTATAAAAAATACAAGCAGAGAAATTAGCACAGAGATTCAACAAACAGGGCTCCAACTGTCTGAACAAAGTAATACAACCACCTACATATACCACCAGACTGGGAGAGCACCAGCATCTGAGTAACTGGGGGTTTCTTAACAAATGCCTACCCAGAGTCCAATTCAGGTCCAGGGAATCAATATTCCAAAAATCAAAAGTCTTTCTCATTAGCGAGCAAAAGCAAAATGCCAGCCTCCCAGAATATATAACAAAGCCTCAGGCCCTGGTTGGGTCAGAGCCAGAAGGCACGAAACCTATGTGACTCAGCACAGCTGTGAATAATCAGGGTTCAAAGGAGATTAATCCTTCAGACATTTACAATTTAGCCTGAGCCTGAGAAGCTGAAATCCAGAAAAAAAAATTTCACTTTGCTTACACTTACAACTATCCACCTCCAGAGAAAAAGCTGATATCTATTGAATACAAACTAAAACATGCTATTTTCACTTTCTTTCTTTCATTTTTTTCTTTTATTTGTGTCATCTTGTACAAAATTATTAACACAGAAATGGTTTACATAATTGCACATTTATATAAGCTAGATCAATTGCTTATCATCTCAGAGATTGGGGAGGGGATGGAGGGATAGAATTTGGATCTCAAAACTATAAATAAAAATGTTTAAAAAAATTGAAACAATAAAATGTGTAGCTAAATAGGTGTCTTTTACACCTGTAATTTATAGTGTTAGAGATTTGTCTGGGGGAAACTAGGAGTTTAAGTAGCTTGCCCATAGGTGCATCACTAATATGTAGCAGAGGGAACGTGTCAATCAATAAACATTTATTAAGGACCTGTTACGTTCCAGGTACTGTGCCAAACACTTGTATTCAAAGAAAGCCAAAAGACAGCTAATGAATTAATTATTATTATTATTGTAATTCAGAATTATTGTTAGAAATACAAGCAGCCCAGCATAGTGAATGGACTTGCAGTAAAATCTGAGTTAAAATCTTGCTTCTGACATTTATTAGCTGGTGACTTTGGGCAAGTCACTTAAACTTTATATACACCTCAGACAAGTCCCTGGGATTTAACTCCTAAATACAGGGATTGATGGAGAGTATGTCCCCACTCTCACTATTTCTGACTATCTTATTCAGGATGTAAAAACCAAAAAGCTCGTGCCCCATGGAAGAAATGTGGCCCCCTCAAGAAGGATGTTTCCATGGTTTTGTAATCATTTGTAGCTGTCAGTGTGATCAGGCCCCCGAAGGATTAGGAAGTGACCTCGGGAATGTCAGAAGGCATCTCCTTTTCTTCATATCCTCTAAAATTTCTGGTTCCTTGCACACACTAGGCCCCTGATACTAATCTGTTGACATGATTCACTGTAAACAGAAGTTGCAGGATCTGACACCTCACCACATATATACACCCAAACACATGGGGCATCAAGCTAGCATATTGTGCAGTGTTTTAAAGCCAGTATCTTCTTGCTTATTTAATTAAAAAGTTGAACCAGGAAACAAGCCAAAGGCAGTTTCATCCCAACTGGTGCAGGCCACAGACTGGGCTGGGTGAACTGCTAAGACATCATTGAACCATTTCCTAAGAAACATTCAGTTTCACACCAGGAATGAGCTGCTGGATAGGAAGCAGTCAACACGGCTCCTGGTACTCCACCAGCTGTCTCTGACCAGTACACAATTAAGCTGTTCATCAGCTACTCTCTGTCCTTGTCTGTCTCTAGCTTGAAGCAAGAAGATCTGAATGAATCTCATCAAAGGAAAACCGGGAGCAGTGTTCTTCCCCTACAGATGTTTAGATCAGTTTTTACTTTGCAAATGACACAATGGCAAAAAACATCCTAGAGGGACAATCAGCTATACTTTAAAAAGAAGAGAAAAAAGGAACAGAATCACATTCAAAAATGAAAATAGCCCAGGATAGTCTCTAAACACTTATGATCTAGAGTCACCAGACCACTGACAGACTCAAGAACCTTTCTGATAGCAATAAAATAGCAACTCTCAAGCAAAAGCTGGAGTAGGCAACCCACAAGGGTAAATGTCCCTATCTCATAGTGAACACCCACTGGTATGGTAAGACTGCACCAAGAACTTAAGACCACCTTCCTACTGTGGCCTAGCCATGTTATACCATAGTACAGCTGCCTGAAGTGGGAAAGGAATAAGATGTAAAGGACAAGGGGGAAGACACTGATTCAGTTAATAGTAAAAGGTAAGAACACTGTAAAACCTTCTTCCTCTGCATGAAAATATATGGATTGTCCTAAGAGTCTGTCAAGTTACAAGGTACCTGGACTCATGAGAAAACTCTTAAGTAGAAGTATATGATATTTCTTTATTAGGAATACTGGACCATGCTACAAGTTCACTTTAATAAAAATCCATACATCAGTTAAGGCTTTGATCCCAGGCTGCTTTTATACAAAGAGTAATAACGAATTGAAAACTTATGTCTGCTCTAATTTTTCTAGGAGACCCTTTCACTCTCCTGGTAGCTTCCTTCCTGTGGGATTCAGTCCTGGCTCTTCCAATAACTCATCACTGAGTGACCTCAGAAAAGTTCTTTCAAGGCTCTGGACCTCAGTTTCTTTATCTGTGGAATCAGAGAGATGGACTAGATGATCCTTCAATACTTACATGTCAAATAACCAATCTGGGACTCTAAGTTATAATCTCATGAATTTTCTTTTTTTTTTAAATTATACATTCCTTTAACCCCAAACACTTTCCTCAACTCCTGTGATAGTAAATGATACAATCTTTTTTTCTCCCCCATTTTTCCAAGGACATGCTTTTTATCTAGAACACTCTGATTCAGCTCCAACTAACTGGCAATTCTTAAATTCCCTTTAAGAATTGTTGACACAATCCATTCTACAGAGTTCTAGAAATGTTTCCATCAATGCACCAGTGCTATTATGCGTATTAAAATATGACTAAAACATTTCCTTTACAAGTGAAAAGATTTTCAGGAGAGACAGCCTAGTACCAAAGTACTACTGATGGGGTGCTTGGTTGAATGTACTTGGGCCTCAATTCTAAAATCACATTTCTCTTTAAAAATCACATTTCTCCCTACCTTCAAAATACTATCTCAGGCAGTTTCTCCCTCAAGGGCACAGCGTGCCCTAGCAACAACTGTTATCTCCCTTCCCACTATAGGAGCCAGCTGCACTTATAGAACTCATTAGTTTGAACCAGTTGTGTACTGAACTGGCTGTGTACTGGGTCATAACAACATTTACTACTCACTGACGAATCATACATATTCTAGACTTAGACATACCTATACTCCCTTACATTAATCTTGTCTAACAAGACATTGATGAGAGAAGCCTGGTTTTTCCTGGTCAGCCCCAACCATTGGTTGAGTTAGTGATGTTTCAGTTCTAAGGCCACACCTCCAGGTAGACATGCCCCACTCCTTTGGACTATGTCCCAATGAATTTTGGGTAAAAGACCTGCACAGTAGACACCAAAAGTGCATGTTCCTTTAAGAACTGATCACTCCTTAACCACTCCCTAATTCCACCCCAAAACATGTAGTTAACATATTTGGCACAAGTGATACTAGAGAATATCCTATAGAAACTTTCCCTGTACCCCTTTAAGGTTGCAGGAACTCTTGCCCATTGAAAAGCGTAATAAATCTTTACCTTGACTTCAACAATGCTTGAGTCTGTGAATTCTTCTCCAGATGACCTGCCCCTGGTACCCTGGTCTTTGTGAGAATATCACACCTCCCTTCCAGCCCTCATCACTACCAACAAGAGTTTGGGTTACTGAGGGCCAATAGGTGAAATATAAAGGATTTCCCAGTAATTTTTGATCCTGCTCTGCCAGGAATGCCCGAGACACTTTGTTCTGAGGTCACTGTTATCCCACACCAATCATTCTTTATCCAAGTACAGAAGAAAATTTTCCAGAGTTGCCTCTGGCTATTGCTCAAAGCAGAAACCAATTCTGATGTTTCAAGAATTGCACAAGGGTGCAAAAGGCAATCTCCTCCACCACAGTTTCCAGGAATTGACACAATAAAGAGCATTAAAAAAAAAAAGTCAGCTTGGCCTTGTGATAAGACAGGGGGAAAAATCCTCATTTTTCTTCACCAGAAGGTCTTTCATCTTCTTTTTCTGCCTTCCCATTCCCCAACCAGGTAACCCCATTTTCCTCCCCTGAAATAAAAAAAATAAAAAACAGAAAATCCTTAATGTCATACAGAATTAGAAACATTGCACAAATGTTTCCTTGGCTTTAAAATCCTGACATTCTGCACAAAGAAGGCCAGAAAAAAGATATGGGTAAAGACAGAGATAACTTGTCCCAAGTTATGTGATAACAACTGACATTTATACAGCACTCTGTAAAGCTTTACATACACCCCATCTCACAACATTGATATAGAAGTACTAGAGATACTATCACCCCATTTTGCAGATAAGGAAAATGAAATTAAAGGACTCAATCATGTATGGGTCAGAGGCAGGATTTGAATCTAAATCTTCCTTACTCCAAGATCACTCTCTATCCACACACTTCTCCAATACCACTGACCACTGTTACTCAGATTTAAGAATATAGTCATGAAATGGCCATTTAAAATGCTGCAATATACACAATGGGGTGTGATAGTGAAAGGGTTGATAAATAATTAGAAGACTCATTCCAAGTTTTGCCATCAACTGGAGGTGAGTGCAGCCAAGGCAATGCATGTTTGGTGTCTCCATTTCCTGTCTGACCAGTGGAAACAATGAAAAGATATTAGCTATTTGCCAGCCCCCAGAGATGTGGGCAAGCAATGGGGTGAAAAGTGCCTAGAGGCAAGTTCTACATCTGTGCCAGGTCAGACGGAAGAAAGTATCTATCAATTTATCTACCATCTATCTACACACACATATATACACACATTATATACATATATATACACACACATAGATATATAGTGTGTATGTGTATATATATACATATATATCCATATGTACATGCGTATGTATATATGGTACACATACACACACACACACACACACTACTCCAAGTTCATCTTCTCTGTGGCAGCAGTCTTGACAAGTTTATGCTCCTTTCAATTCTGGAACCATGATATTAACTCTGTTCTTGATCCTCAAAGGGATGTGTTAATCTCCTCCTCTATTACTTCCCAGTGCAACTCGGTGGTGAAGTGTATAGAGTGCCAGGCCTGGAGTCAGGAAGACTCTTCTTCCTGAGTTCAAATCTACCCTAGACAAGTCATTTAACTCTACCTCAGTTTCCTGATCTGTAAAACGAGCTGGAGAAGGAAATGGAAAGTACTCCAGTATCTTTGTCAAGAAAACCCTAAATGGGGTCACAACTGAAAAGGACTAAACAACAACAAATGGTTTCCCACTCAACATCCCTGTGTGTTGTCTCTTTAATTAGAATATAAGCTTCTTGGGGGCAGGGGCTGTCTTTGCTTTTGTATTGGCATCACCAGTGCTTAGTTCAGTGGTTAGCACATATTAAGCATTAATATATGCGTTTTTATTCATTCATTTCCTGTCTTTGTTCTTTCAATGCCCAAATTTAAGGGGGTAGGGGTGGGGGAAGGAGGAGTGAATAAAGTGGTTCAAAATTCTTCCTGTCCACTTTTCAACCCCTAATAAACTACTTTGATCTCCATCATCATATTTAAATAAAAGCAAACTGAAAGGCAGAGTTAACATCCTATCATTCTAACTCACAGCGTATGTGAGCTAGGCTCATAGAATTAAAGAATCTCAAAGACTGAAAACATTTCTAAGGTCATCTAGTCTGATCTATACCGGAGCAGGAATCCCCTCTATAGCACCCCCGACAAGTGGGAGTCCAATCTCAGTTAAAGACTTCCACTGATGAAAACTCACTGTCTTCCGGGGCAGCTCATTCTACTTTAGGGACATCTCTTTTTTTTAGGATGTGTTTTCTTCTAATTGAGTCAAAATCTTCCTCCCTGAAACTTTTCCCTGATTATCTTGGATCTGGAGTCAAGTAAAACACATTATAATTTTGAACACGTTATGACTTAGAAATAGACATTTGTGAGTCCTCGGAGAGTGAAAACTCAAATGCACGGTATCTAAATGCCACTCCATGGTGTCAAAAAACCATTCCAGGAGAAACTTGGTTCACCTTGTAAACTTGCCCTTGGTATGCATGCAAGGCAGATGTTCTCTAAGAAGACCTTTGCTGATAATAGGTAAAAAAGCCCCTTGACACTTGAGGACCTGTGGGTGTTAGCAGTTGTCTCAAGAGAATTCTCCAGGAAAGCCTTCCACAAAGAGATGCACAGATCCCCCCAGACCAGGGAGGTATAAATAGTCCTTCCATAAAGTCTTAATCCTGTTCCTAAAATTTATTAAAGAGGCAGCAGTGCAGTAATGGATAGAGAACAGGCCACAGAGTAAAAGTAAATTCAATTAACTAAGTTAAAAAAAAAACCAACAACCTGGCATTCAAGTCCCACTATTGAAACATATAGACTCTATGCGTGATTAAGTTAACCTCTGAGAACCCTAGGCAACTCTCTAAAAAGTTGCAGATCTACCTTGGTCAAAGAGATTTCTAAATCAGGATTTTTTTCTGATAAAAATCACATAGTACTGGAGAAAAAGAAAAAAAGATTCCAGCTCACCTCTTCTTCCATGACTTCCCAAACTCCTACAGTTTGATGATGCCCTGAGATCCTGGATGCTAGAGGAACACGTAGCTTAGAAAAAAGTGAGAACGTATTGTTCCAGTTCTGCTTTGCTTCTTGTCTCTTGTGGAGAGGGAGTAAATCCCAAGTGAGTTTTGTACTCTCTTATCAGGCTACTATGATGCTGAACTGAGACACTTGGACTAGACTATCTGCAAGGTTACTTTTCCAGCTCTAGAATTCTGTATACTGTGATTGGATACAAAAGTATGGCATCAGGTCAATATGGTTCATTTATAGCTTTTCATTGATCCTTACCAAATGATCTGGCATCTTTTGTGTATCCTCTAAGGAATTCTTAGGAGGAAAGGAGTGGTCTCCAATGGAAGTGGGACTATGCTTTTATTTTTACATATATGTTATTATACATATGCAGGTCAGGCCCTGCAAGATTCATCTGCCCAGAAACCTAATGACCATGACTCTTTGCTGATGACGCTAATTAAAATGCTCCTGTTGGTCTATGAATGTGCTTCTATAAACTGCATTTTGCCAGTGACCTCTTTGACCTTATTCAACCTATCCAGCAATTACCCAACAAGTATTTATTCAGCATTTACTACATTCCAGGCACTGTGCTAAACAATGAAGATGCAAAGAAAGGCAGAAACAGTACCAGACCTCAAGAACCTATGTTTTAATGGTAGAGATAATATACAAATAATTATGTTAATGCAAGATATGCACAGTGGGGTGGGGAGATGAGGCATGGAGATCAGCTAGAAAGCTATTGTAATAGTACAGGTATGACATGATGAGGGGCCATGTGAGAAGAGAGAGGAGAACATACACAAGAAATGTTGTGAAGGCAAAATGACAAGATTTGACAACAGATTAGATATGTAGGGTAAGAATAAGTGAGTATTTAAAAAAACCACAAGGGTTGTGAGCCTACGTAGCTGGAAGGATAATAGTGTCCTCAATCATAATAGCAAATTAAGGAAGAGTTGAAGGCTTGGAAGAAAGACAGTAAGTTCTGTTTTGGACATGCTGAGTGTGAGACGACTATAGGACATCCAAAAGGCAGCTGGTTAAGTGCAATTGAAGAGAGAGATTAGGAAAGGATGTATAGATCTGCAAATCATCTACACAGAGATGACAATTGAACTCATGGGAGCCAATGAGATCACTAAGTAAGATAATATAATCTAGTTTGCTGTTTTTTACCTGGGGAACTATGAAGTATTATTTTTAATTTTGGTAACTATATTTTAATATAATTTATTTTCTTTGCAGTCTTATATATTTAATTTTATGCATTTAAAAACATTATTCTAAGAAGGGGTTCACAGACTCCATAAGATTGCTGAAGAAGTTCATGACAAAAAAACAAAGTTAACAAAGTGAAGTTTCCCCCTAGGTCTGGGAACCAAGACACCATGGAGAGATCTCTCAGGTATATCAAAACTTTGGAGCAAACAGTCCTTCTCCAGAATGGGAACTAACTCAGCAAGCAGAAGTTGCAATGCTATATCTGACTTCTGAGGCACATTCCCATGTCAGAATGAATGACCCTTCCCTGGATTGGTAACTAACATATTCCAACAGAGGTTATGGTGTTACATCTGACCTCTGAGGCACAGCAACACAGAGTAGCAAATGACCTTTCTCCTAGTTTTGTTCATCACCTGAGCAGAGCAAGCAAGGAGGAATGGTTCATCTTGATAGGCATAACAATACAGGGGAGGTGGATATGGGCAGGGCTGAAGGAAGAAAGAGGTTCTTTTTCTCCTCTGGATGGTTGAAGCTCAGGGAGGGTGCCAGACTGCTGAGTGTCAGAGGCAGGGAGCTATTTTCCCATTTCCCAATCCCTTCTTCTAACAGAGATTTGATGACCTGGACAATATCTTCCAAGAAATCATCAAGGAAAACTGCCCAGAAGTCCTAGATCCATTGGGCAAAATAGTCATCAAAAGAATCCACTATTCACCTCCTGAAAGGGATCCCAAACTAAAAACATCAAGGGACATCATTGCCAAATCCCAGAACTATCAAGTGAAGGAAAATACTGCAGGCAGTCAGAAAGAAATCATTCAAATACTGAGGAGCTACAGTCAGGATCACACAGGATCTTGCAGCTTCTACATTAAAAGATTGAAGCAATTAGATATGATATTCCTTAAGGCAAAAGAGCTGGGACTACAACTAAGGATAAATTACCCAGCAAAACTGAGCATCAGTTGCTTGTGGATAGGCTGAGCCAATATAATAAAAATGACAATTCTACCTAAATTAATTTACTTATTCAGTACCATACCAATCAAACTACCAGATAATTATTTTCTAGAGCTAGAAAAAATAATATCAAAATTCATCTGGAAGAACAAAAGGTCCAGAATATCAAGGGAACTAATGAAAAGAAATGCTAGGGAAGGTAGCCTAACCCTACCAAATCTCAAATTGTATTATAAAGCAGCAATTATCAAAACCACTTGGTACTGGCTAAGAAACAGAGGGGTATGCTGATGGAATAGGTTAGGTACTCAAGGTACAGTAGTCAATGAATATAGCAATCTACTGTTTGATAAACCCAAGGACCCCAGCTTCTGGGATAAGAACTCACTTTCTGACAAAAACTGCTGGGAAAACTGGATAACAGTGTGGTGGAAACTGGGCATAGACCAATGCCTGACAGTATACACAAGAATAAAGTCCAAGTGGGTACATGATCTGGATATAAAGATTGATACTATAAATAAATTAGTGGAGCAAGGAATAGTGTATTTGTCAGATTTATGGAGAATGGAGAAATTTTTGACTAAACAAGAGATAAAGAACATTATGAAGTACAAAATGGATAATTTTGATTACATTAAACTGAAAAGTTTTTGCACAAAGAAGTCCAATGAAACAAAGAATAGGAGGGAAGCAGAAAACTGAGAATTTTAGCAACTAGTGTCTGTTATAAAGGCCTCATTTCTAAAATATATAGAGAACTGAATCAAATGTACAAGAATACAAGTCATTCCCCAGTTGATGAATGTTCAAAGGACATGAACAGGGAATTTTCAGAGGAAGAAATTAAAGCTATCTACAGTCACATAAAAAAATGCCCTAAATCACTACCGATTAGAGAGATACAAATCAAAACAACTGTAAGGTGCCACATCACACCAATCAGATTGACAAACATGACAGAATAGGAAGATGACAAATGTTGGAGAAGATGTGGGAGAACTGGAACACTAATTCATTGTTGGTGGAGCTGTGAGCTGATCCAACCATTATGGAGAACAATTTGGAACTATGCCCAAAGGGCTACAAAAATGTGCATACCCTTTGACCCAGCAATATAACTTCTGAGACTCTATCCTAAAGAGATCACAGAAATGGGAAAGGGTCCCACATGAACAAAAATATTTATAGCAGCTCTCTTTGTGGTGGCCAAAAACTGGAAATCAAGGCAATGTCCATCAATTGGGGAATGGCTGAACATGTTGTGGCATATGAGTGGAATGGAATACTATTATGCTATGAGAAACGACTTCAGATGAAGCTTCAGAGAAGCCTGGAAAGACTTATATGAACTGATGCTGAGTGAAAGGAGCAGAACCAGGAGAACTTTGTACACAGCAACAACCACAGTGTGTGAGGAATTTTTCTGGTAGACTTAGTACTTCATTGAAATGCATGTACTTAAATAATTTCCAATGGACTCTTGAATCAAAACAGCTTCCACATCTAGAGAAAGAACTATGGAATTGGATCACAGATAGAAACAGACCATTTTCTTTTTCATCTTGTTTTGTTTTGTTTTATGGTTTCTCCCATTCATTTTAATTCTTCTATGCAACATATATTTAATAGAAAAGTACACATAGAACCTATATAAGATTGTACACAGTCTGGTGGGGGGAAAGAGAGGAAATAACATGGGAATAGTCATTATGGGAGGGGTTGTGGGAATATAGGCACATTAATGCATTTTTGGTAGAATCTGTGAATCTATAAAATCATTGGAAAGAAATTTTTTTTTAAAGCCAAAGAAAACAAAAGTTTATTAAAGATTTGCCACCTTGGGTTGGCTCCTAAGCAGCTTAAGCATTTGTAATGCTTATATTCACAAGTAGAACTTACAGAATGCCAGCGAGACAGAGTCTGAGCTGGATTGCATCTGAGCGCCTTCATGGAGGCAAGATGAAACTTAAATACAGAAAAGACTATAGGAGGGATCTGGGGGTGGTCTGCTAAGTCTAGGGTGATGGGAAGAGAGGTTTAGGGAGGGTGTTGAGGAAAAGTCCCAGGAGGGAATGAGTGGTCAAAGGTTGGAAACAGCTGGAGGCAATCAGGAGAAATCAGACAATGGAGGGCTTGAGTAGGAGGCAGGTGGGGCAATCCAGAGATCCAGATAGAGGTAGGATGGGAATGAATACAGATCTTGATGGGGGTGGTCAGCAGCCTGGGGAATGGGATTTTGATGGGATCAAGGGTAGGGAGTACAACAGAGACCTGAGCAGAACAATAATGAAAAGCCCATGAAGATACTGCCAGAACCAATGGGAAGATTAGATTTGAGTAAGAAAGGCCAGATTAAGTGGGAAGATTCAAGGGGAGTTCAAGGAGGACCCCAGAGTCTGAACCCCATCACTCCTCCCTCAAACAGAGTAGACTCAAATTCTTTTGGGGTAAAGGGCAAAGGTCTCAGCTTCTGAAACTGCTTCCTGCTGGCAAGGGGCGTAGAGCTGCCCCTGCCTTGATAGGGGTCCTGTTTAAGGGATCAGACTTCAGAACCTGGGTGGTGCCAGGTCCAGTGGACTGGAGACCTTGGATTCAGCTGGAACTTGGTATATATCCTGGGCTGTCATCTGCTAGTTGATAGCATGCACTCTGGAAAAGACAAACCTGGAAAGGATGTTAGGCAAACACACACCAAAAAGGCACAAAAGGACTATAAAAAAAGACAATTTCCCTGGCATAAAAGACAATTTCTCTGGAGAGAATTAAAGAAGACTATGGCAAGGTCAAAACACAGAAGGGCATGTTTGATAGGGTAGGGTTTTTTTTTGCTGTCAGATATCCCCTTTCTTTCCAGGTTACTCCATGGGCATGTAGAACAAGGAAAGAATATTTTGAGTAAATAAAAACACCAACTGGCCTGGGGTCGGGTCCTAAGGAATGGGTAGACTCCCAAAGCCTGTCCTCTCCTTTCATCAACAGAGTGAAAGGTTTTTCCAGATTGGGTAAGTCTAGTGATGGGGTGGTGGTCAAATTAGTTTTCAGAGTCTCAAAAGCTTTAGCCTGATCTGAGTCAGTGCCCCAAGTAGGGTCATAAAGGGGTTTAGTAATAAAACCAAAATTAGGAATCCAGAGTCTACAAAATCCAGTCATGCCTAAAAATATTCGAACTTGTTTCTTAGTGGCTGGAACAGAGACAGGACTGTCCTTTTTCTCTTAGAGGTTAAGGAGAGAGAGGTGGGCATCAGTTCATGGCTCAGATACTTTATGGACTAGCAGGCTATCTGGACTTTGTTCCAAGAGACCCTATAGCCTCAAATGCCTAAGAAATTAAGGGCTTCTGTGGCAGAACTTGCCTGGGTGGGGCTATAAATCATGCACATACTGAATTAAGCTACTACCCACTAGTTTCAGGTGCCTTAAATCCCTCCCAAAGCCTGACCAAATAAAAGAGGGTTATCTTGAAAGCTTTGGGGCAAAACTGTACACGTTAGCTGATATGGATTTGATTCCCCAGGAAAAGTACATTCAAAAGCAAAAATAAATTGTGAGTATTCTCCATTCCACTTTTTTGCAGGAAGGATCGCAGTGCTGCATGGAGATGAACAAGGGACAAAGATTCTATACTTAGGGAATATTTCAATTAAAGACTGTAGTTCTTCCCAGGTCTCAGGCTTAATCAGATACTGGCTGAGATGGGGGAGCACTTTAGGGTCTGGGAGGCTAACAATGGCTAGGGTGGCAGAAGAAGCTCACCTCAGAATTCCCAGATCCCAAACAACTGACTCAACTGGCTCCCACACTCTCAAGCGAACATAGGGAGATTTAGTGAACAGAGGGAAAAAGGAGATGGGAGGATTAATTAGAGAAAACTGGCTCCCCAGTTTCACCATCAGCTCCCTTTCCAGCAAGGGGGCAGGGCTAGAGGAGGGCATAAGGAAGGAGTGTTTAAACAACAGATCCTCAAGTAGGCTGGGGAGGGAGTATGTCTGGAGACATTCCTTAGTTTCCCTTTCAATGCCTATGACCCAAGGGGTCAGGGGGTGGATAGGGCTAGAGTAACTGGTTAAAGCAGAGAACTTAGTCAAGTTAAAGTGGGTAACCTTACCTTCAGCCTTCATTTTTGCTCAGGGCTTGGCGATAGAGGTGGAGAAAGTGGGAGCACTGCCAGCATCCAGGCTTTCCTGTCATTCCAAGTCTTGAGAAGACTGGAGGACAGGGTACTGGGGGGCGGCTCCACCACTTTTCCAATCTGAGGGACAATCTTTCCTCCAATGTTCCTCCTGGTCACATGGGCACAGTTCCATAGGCATCAGTTCCTGGGGCTCCCTCTGGGGGGGTACCCTGGAGGGGCACTCCTTCAACCAGTGACCCCCCTAGTGGCAATGAAAGTAGGTTTCTTCACTGCCCAAGTAGCTGAGCTTCCTCCAAGGAGGAAGCACCCTGCAGGGGTGCTCCTTGGGTCTTCTCCTGGCCAAGGCAGCAGCCAAGAATTGAGCATGCTCCCTGGCCCTGACCCTTCTCCTTCGTTTTCTTTGCTCTGCTGCAATGAGGCCTCTGTTGTTAAAAACTCCAAAGGCTGTCTCTAGTAATTGGGCCTGAGGTGTTTGGGGTCCCACTGCCAATTTCTGCAGTTTCTTCCTAGTATCTGGGGCAGACTGATTAATGAAATACATACTAAGGACTGTTGCTCCTTCCATAGAGTCAGGATCTAAATTCATGTATTTTTTAACAGCCTCTATCAGCCTGTCTTGGAAAAAGGCAGGGTTCTCCTTTTCTCCCTGAGTAATTTCTTTAATCTTCTGAAAATTCATCTGCTTTTTAAATGCAGTTTTTAGGCCTTTTAGCAAACAAAATACCGTATGATCTCTTTTTCCTCTATCCTGGCTTTTCTGATAATCCCATCCCGGATCAGTAAGGGGAAAGGCCACTGTTCCAGGGGGGTATTTCGTGGGGTCATTACTTGCCAAACAAGCTTCACACTTCTGAACTTGCTCCCAGATTCTCCTCTTTTCTTCAACTGTACATCCAGTAGAAAAAAGAATATGCACATCATTCCAAGAAAGTTCAAATTGTAGGACTATGTCCCTAAAACCCTCAGTAAACTTAGTGGGGTCTTCCAAATATCTCCCCAGTTTCTCTTTAATCTGGGTGAGATCTGAGAAAGAGAATGGAACATGCACCCTGATTGTCCCACTGGGTGAGGTAGGCACTTCTCTTAAGGGAAACAGCCCTGATGACCCAATGGGGACAGGGGCTTGTGGAGGAAGATAGAAAGTCCCACTTCTAGTGAGGGAGGGGCTGGGGAATGCCTGCTGAACTAGACTAGGATGCAGGGTCAGGGGATCTGGCTGGCAAGGGGAAAGATCCACTGATACCTGAGAAAAAGTAGGGGTAGAAGGGGGACATGCCCCAGAGAGTGCCACAGGAGTGGGGCCTATGGCCGGAGTGGATGTTGCCTCAGGGAGAGGCCCATAGTCGGAGCCTAAGATGGAGTCTCCAAGGCGGGATGGGTTATGGGGAGTGATAATGTAGACACTGCCCAGGGGCTGGGGTCTGAGGCCTGCGTGAATATTGCCCCAGCAAGACAGGCTGCAGAGGGAGGCACCTCAGCAAGACCCAGGGCTGGGAACTGAGCAGGGGTTGGGAATGGAGATAGGGGAAGAGGGGATGCCGAGACTCGAACATCCAATTCACCCTTATTGTCCTTTTGTGGGGCGGCTCTGGCTACAAGCATCTTACAGTCTTTTCTGAGAATGGGGTCCTGAGAGAGTTTGACGAAGGCCCTTATGTAAGATATTTCTATCCATTTTTGTAAAAGAGTTTTACATTGTAAGATTCCAAACATGGGCCACACTTCGTTGTCCTTCAGGTGATACTGAGGCTAAACTGTGTTGCAAAAGAACACCAACTTTTTCTTTTTAAGTTCTTTAGAAAAGCTAAATTTTTTCCAGTTTTGTAAGAGACATCCCAAAGGCGAATTTTTTGGAACTGAAGAGAACTGATCCATTACTTGGCGCTGGGCTGGAAGTACCTCTCTCCATAAAGCAGGACATGGGAGTGAGCCTTGAGCTATTACTGGGATCCAAGAAAATCCAGATAGGATGTTTACATGGCAGTATGGAAAGATCTGTATGAACTGATGCAGACTGAGGAGATCAGAGGCAAAAGAACAAAAAACAATGTACACAATGACTGCCACAACATGAACAAAAAAATCCAAAGTAAACAGAATGCACACCTTCCTGCCTCATCAAAAAAGAACACTGAAAAATCACACACACACAAGTATGGTAATATGGCTCAGAAGAAGAGATGTAAGGAAACACTCTCCTCATCAACACCCTTTTATTGGAGATCAGAGGTCCACAGGTGTTACACAGCACACATTTTCATATTTTTCAATGTATTGATCATTTATGATGATTTTTCCCTGTCTTCAAAAAAAACATTATTTGGGGTGAAGTCAAGATGGTGGAGTAGAAAGACACACATAGTCTAGCTCTTCCTCCACAGCCTATAAAATACATGTGAAGAATGACTATCAACAGATTCTAGAGCAGCAGAAGCCACACAATGACAGAATGAAGGAGATTTCCAGCCCAGGGTGACCTGGAAGACTGACAAGAAAGGTCTGTAACATCAGACATGGAGCAGAGTACAGATCAACCTTCACCATGTGGCACTGGGAGGAGCAGGCCTCAGGGGTGGAATCCCCAACAGCAGCAGAGGTTTGCAGATCCCTCAATCCATAAATGCCAAAAGCAGTTTCAGAGGTCATTGAGAAAGCTTTCTCACCTTGGGGACAAGGGAGCAGGGTCCTCCCCTAGTCCTGACCACAGGCAGTGGCAGCAGTGGCAGCAACAGCGGGCAATGGTGGCAGTGGCCATGGCCGTGGAAGGCAGCAGCCAGCATCTGTTGTTGGAGCCCTCAGCTTAAAGCCCATGGGGGAATTGAGCAGCTGATCTGAATCTCAGCCTTGAGCACCATCCTGGGGTAAGGAGGAGTGCTGGCCTGGCAGAGCTGGAGGCCATTGAGGAGAAAACTCCTCTCCCTTCACTGTGCCACCTTGGAGGAAGTGAGAACTTACAGGTCCCCAAAGTATACCCTAGTCTTGACAAAGGACCCAAAAGTCAAGTAACTGGTTGGGAAAATGTGCAAAAAAGGGGAAAAAAAATTAGACTACAGGAGGTTACTTTCTAGGTGAACAGGTATTTTCTCCCATGCTTTCAGATGAGGGAGAACAATACTTACCATCCGGGAAAGATATAAAAGTCAAGGCTTCTGCATCCCAAACATCCAAACTAAATATGCAATGGTCTCAGGGCATGGAAGAGCTGAAAAAGGATTTTGAAAATCAATTGAGAGGTGGAGGAAAAATTGGGAAGAGAAATGAGAGTGATGCAAGAAAATCATGAAAAGTAAGTCAGCTTACTAAAGGAGACCCAAAAAAATCCTGAAGAAAATAACACCTTTAAAAATAGGCTAACGCAATTGGCAAACGAGATCAAAAAAGCCAATGAGGAGAAGAATGCTTTAAAAAGCAGAATTAGAGGAGAAGAATGCTTTAAAAAGCAGAATTAACCAAATGGAAAAGGAGGTTAAAAGCTCACTGAAGAAAATAGTTCTCTCAAGATTATAATGGAACAGATGGAAGCTAAAAACTTTATGAGAAACCAAGAAATTACAAAACAAAATGAAAAGAATGGAAAAATGGAAGATAATGTGAAATACCTCACTGGAAAAGCAAATGAACTGGAAAATAGATCCAGGAGAGATAATTTAAAAATTATGGTTCTACCTGAAATCCATAATCAAAAAAAAAGAGCCTAGATATCATCTTCCATGAAATTATCAAGGAAAACTGCCCTGATATTCTAGAACCAGAAGGCAATATAAATATTGAAAGTATCCACTGATCACCTCCTGAAATAGATCCAAAAAGAGAAACTCCTAGGAATATTGTAACCAAAGTCCAGAGTTCCCAGGTCAAGGAGAAAATATTGCAAGCCACTAGAAAGAAATAACTCAAGTATTGTGGAAATACAATCAGAATAACACAAGATCTATCATCTTCTACATTAAGGGATCAAAGGGCATGGAATGTGGTATTTCAGAAGTCAAAGGAAGTAGGATTAAAGCCAAGAGTTATCTACCCATCAAAACTGAGTATAATATTTCAGGGGGGAAAATGGTCATTCAACAAAATAGAGGACTTTCAAGCATTCCTGATGAAAAGACCAGAGCTGAAAAGAAAATTTGACTTTCAAACACAAGAATCAAGAGAAACATGAAAAGGTAAACAGGATTTCTCTTTCTAACCTCCTTTTCCATTTGGCTAATTCTGCTTTTTAAAGCATTCTTCTCCTCTAAGAAATCACAAGGGACTTACAAAAGTTGAACTGTTTACATTCCTAAATGGAAAGATAATATTTGTATCTCTTGAAACTTTTCTCAGTATCTGGGTAGTTGGAGGGATTATATACACACACACACACACATACACACGTGTGTGTGTGTGTGTGTGTGTGTGTGTATATATATATATATATATATATATATATGGAGAGAGAGAGAGAGATATGGAGCGAGACAGAGAACACAGGGTGAATAGGAAGGGATCATATCTAAAAAACATAAAATTAAGGTGTGAGAGAGGAATATATTGGGAGGAGAAAGGGAGAAATGGGATGGGGCAAATTATCTCTCATAACAGAGGCAAGAAAAAACTTTTTAAATGGAGGGGAAAAGGGGGGAGGTGAAAGAGAAAGGAATTGAGAGGGAGGAGGAGGAGAAGCTTACTCTCATCACATTTGGCTCAAGGAAGGAATAACATGCACTCTCCATTTGGTATGAAAACCTATTTTACACTACAGGAAAGTAGGGGACAAGGGGGTAGGTGGGGGGGGATGGAAGGGAGGACAAATGAGAGGAGGGAGAAATTAGAAGTAAACCCTCTTGGGGAGGGACAAAGTCAAAAGAGAGAATAGAAGAAATGTGGGGCAGGATAGGATGGAGGGAAATTAGTCTTATACAACATGACTATTATGGAAGTCTTTAGCAAAACTACACACATATAGCCTATATTGAATTGCTTGCCTTGTCAGTGGGGATGGGTGAGGAGGGAGGAAGGAAGAGAAGTTGGAACTCAAAGTTTTAGGAATAAATGTTGAGAATTGTTTTTGCATACAACTGGGAAATAAGAAATACAGATAATGGGTACAGAAATTTATCTTGCCCTACAGGACAAGAGAGAATATGGGGATAAGGGAAGGGAGGGGTGTTAGAAGGGAGGGCACATTGGTGGAAGGGGTAATCAGAATGCTTGGCATTTTGGGGTGGGGGAAAGGGAGAGATGGGGAGAAAATTTGGAACTCAAAATTTTATGGAAATGAATGTTGAAAACTTAAATAAATAAAAAAATTAAACACCAAAAAAAAAAAAAATGTTATTTGTTAAATGGAATGGCTTTCTGGGAGAATGATACTGTGGAAAACTATGATGCACCAAAAACTGATTTTTTAAAAAAGGTTAAGAATCCCTGGACTAGAGGGAAAAGACAGTCTTGGGGTTTATCCACAGTTATGATTTAGATGAAGGGGGCAGTTATATGACTCAATGAATAGAGTACTGGGCCTGGAACCAAGAAGACTCATCATTCAAATCTGGTCTCAGATTAATAACCAGTTGTGTGACCCTGGGCAAGCGGCTTAATCTCATTTGACTCAGTTTCCTCCTCTATAAAATGAGCTGGAAATGGCAAATCACTCCAGTATTTTTGCCAAGAAAACTCCAAATGTGGTTTCTACTGAACAGTAACAAAATGACCAGCAAAGGAGACTGAGGAAATAGATAGGAAAAGAATCAGGAGAGACAAAAGAATATCCAGGAGGAGAGGGTAATCAAAAATGTCCCAGCTACAGAGGGTGAAGAAGGATGAAGACTAAGAAATGTAGCAACAAAAACAAAGATTCTTTAGATCTTCTCTTCTTCTACAGTAATTCTTACTTTTTATTTTTCCCTTTTAGATCTTCTTTAGATCTTTAGATCTTCTTTAGATCTTCTCTTCTTCTACAGTAATTCTTACTTTTTATTTTTCCTTTTATTTTTTATTACATTAATACATATTTATGGAATAAAACTAGCATTTCCATAACAGAACAATAAAAAGATGATTGTACATGAAACTGCAAATCTACTGTGCACAACTTACTATTCCTTTCAAATGTACAATAAAATTATCAATAAAAATTCTCTTTTTTTTCTCTGTCTCTTTGGATTCTCAAGTCAGCACCAATTAAAGTCTCTTGTAAATCTTCCTGGACTATTTTCTTTTCTAATTTATTTATTTATCTTTAATTTTCAACGTTCATTTCCACAAGATTTTGAGTTCCGAATTTTCTCCCCATCTATCCCTTCTGCCCACCCCAAGACAGCATCCATTCTGATTACTCCTTGCCTCAAATCTGCCCTTCTTCTCTTATCCCCATCCCTTCTATTTTCTTGGAGGACACAATAGATTTCTATACCCCATTGCCTGTACATCTTATTTCCCAGTTGCATGTAAAAAAAATTTTTAACATTTGTTTTTAAAACTTTGAGTTCCAACTTCTCTCCCTTCCTCCCTCCCCACCCATCTCCACTGGGAAGGCAAGCAATTCAATATATGTTATACATGTGTAGTTATGCAAAAGACTTCCATAAAAGTTATGTTGTGAAAAACTAACTATATTTCCCTCCATCCTATCCTGCCCCCCCATTTATTCTATTCTCTCTTTTGACCCTATCCGTCCTCAAAAGTATTTACTTCCAATTATGCCCTCCTCCCATCTGCCCTCCCTTCTATCATCCCCATGCCCCTCCACTTCTCCCCTACTTTCCTGTAGTGTAAGATCGATTTTCATAGCAAACTGAGTATGAATGTTATTCCCTCCTTAAAACCAAATGTGATGAGAGTAAGCTTCACTTCTTCCCCTCTTACCTCCCCTTTCTTCCCTTCCATTGAAAAGATTTTTCTTGCCTCATTTATGTGAGAGATAATTTGCCCCATTCTATTTTTTCCTTTCTCCTCCCAATATATTTCTCTCTCACCCCTTAATTTTATTTTTTTAGATATCAACCCTTCCTATTCAACTCACCCTCTGCCCATATGTATATAATCCCTCCAACTACCCTAGTACTGAGAAAAGTCTCAAGATTTATAAATATTATCTTTCCATATAGGAATATACACACTTCAACTTTAGTAAGTCCTTTATGATTTCTCTTTCCTGTTTACCTTTTCATATTTCTCTTGATTCTTGTGTTTGAAAATCAAATTTTCTACTCAGCTCTGGTCTTTTTATCAAGAATGCTCGAAAATCCTCTGTAACATTGAATGACCATTTTTCTCCCAAAGTATTATACTCAGTTCTGCTGGGTAGGTAATTCTTGGTTTTTGTCCTAGTTCCTTTGACCTCTGGAATATCATATTCCAGGCCCTTCAAATCCCTTAATGTAGAAGCTGCCAGATTCTGTGTTATCCTGATTGTATTTCCACAATACTCAAACTGTTTCTTTCTGACTGCTTGCAATATTTTCTCCTTGTCCTGGGAACTCTGCAATTTGGCTACAATATTCCTAGGAGTTTTCCTTTTGGTAACTCTTTCAGGAGGTGATCAGTGGATTTTTTCAATAGTTATTTTGCCCTCTGGTTCTAGAATATCAGGGCAAGTTCCTTGAAAATTTCTTGAAAGATGATGTGTAGGCTCTTTTTTGATCATGGCTTTGAGGTAGTCCCATTAATTTTTAAATTCTCTCTCCTGGACCTATTTTCCAGGTCAGTTGTTTTTCCAATGAGATATTTCACATTGTCTTCTATTTTTTCATTCTTTTGTTTTTGTTTTATAATTTCTTGATTTTTCATAAAGTCATTAGCTTCCATCTGCTCCATTCTAATCTTTAAAAAATTATTTTCTTCAGTGAGCTTTTGGACCTCCTTCTCCATCTGGCAATTCAGCTTTTTAGGGCATTCTTCTCTTCATTGGCTTTTTGGATCTCTTTTGTCATTTGGGTTAGTCTGTTTTTTATGGTGCTGTTTTCTTTAGCATTTTTTTTTTTTAATCAACAAGCAGTTGACTAGTTTTTCATAATTTTCTTGCATCACTCTCATTTCTCTTCCCAATTATTGCTCTACTTTTCTTACTTAATTTTCAAAATCCTTTTTGAGCTCTTCCATTATCTGAGACCAATTCATATTTTTCTTGGAAGCTTTGGATCAGGAGCTTTGACTTTGTTGTCTTCTGTTTGCATGTTTTTATTTTCCTTGTCACAACAGTATGATTCTATAGTCTGATTCTTTTTTCGGTTTTTGCTCATTTCCCCAGCCATTTACTTGACTTTTGAGCTTTTGGTCAAGGTAGATCTCTGCTTCCAGTGGGGGTGGGGGGTGGTGTACTGTCAGTCACACGATTCCCCCACAATCTGTGGGCCTAGAGCTCCAGAAACAGTCTCTGTCTCTGCTCCTGCTGCTACTGTGGCTGCTGAGGGTTCCTCTGCCCCCTTCCCTCTCTGCCACTCTGGGGCTGGACCACTCCCCTCTCCCACACTGGTTTCACAGGCTTTTTCCACTGACCTTCATTTTGGGGTCCTGAAGTCTGGAAACTGCCACAGGTGAGAGATCCAGTCTCCCCAAGGCCTGCACAGGTCCTGTCTGCACCAGCATAACTCACTGTGCCCCCCCACTGTGGCAGGGTAGACACTTCCTGGTGACCTTCCAGGCTGTCATGGGCTGAAGATTTGCTTCACTCCATCACTCTGTGAGCTCTGCAGCTCCAGAATTTATTTAGAGCCATTTTTTACAAGTAACTGGCTGGGGTTGGGGGCAGTGCTCTAGAAAGTGCATGCTGTCACTCCACTACTTTGGCTCTGCCTCCCCCCGACACTTTCTTATCACTTTTCCCTTCATCATTATTGGTCCTCCAGTCACCCATGAGAGTTCCTACCACTAATACTCCCTCTTCCCACACTAGTCCACAGCATATGTCAAACACTAATAGACTAATACCCCAATATTCCATGTGGGTGGGACTTTGCTCCAGCACTGCTTATCAAAACCCACCTATGCCACCTCCATCTCTCTGTGCAGCTTTCATCCATGTTCTCCCACAAATTTTCCAGAGGACAGGAATTTCCTGTAAACAGGAATTTGGGGCTAATAGGACATTAAGAATATCCTAGGGCTGTCCCTCACTCTCACTACATGACTGGTCCACCTTGCTTTCTGGTCATACATTCCCCTGTTTATTTTGACCTATTCATCGGAGGTTGTCTTAACTGTGCATTTGGGTTTTACATTTTATTGTAAAATTACCTTATATTTGCATGTGTTACTCTGTGTCCAATACTATTGACTTTAAGACATACATGCCTGACATACTGTCTAGCCTTCAGGATCTTGTAATATAGCTAGGGAGATAAGACAAGAACTCATGAGTCATCTATCTCATTTGGATCTCATAGTATGAGGTAGCCATTACCATTTCCATTTTACAGATGAGGAAATTGAAAAGCAAATGCCTACATTTCCACATTTGGGATTTTGCCTGATAAAACCATCTTAAAGTTTTGGATAGGACAAAAGTATTGTGACAAATGGCAAAATTTTGAGATTTCAAGCACCAAATTAAAGACAGCAAAAGTTAATTAAAAGGCTTCCTCAGAAGACAGCACAATTTGGAACTATGCCCCCAAAGTCTCTAAACTGTGCAAATATCATTTGCTCCAGTGATACCACTACTAAATGCATATTCCCAAAAGATTACCCCACATGTACAAAAACATTTATAGCAGCTTTTGTTAAAGAGTTGGAAACTAAGAGGGTGTCCATGTATTGGAGAATGTCTGAAAAAAAAAATCATGTAATAACACTTTACTGATATATCAATCAATACTCACAGTTACCCAAAAATGATGTTCACAGAAACCCAAGGTTGAAAGAACTTTGAAATCTCTTAAACAACTCCCCTTTCTTCAACAGTACCTCTGATCTACTGCTCTCTTCAAGAGAGAACTTCTCTATTTGTGAGGATTTCCACTAAGATCTTTTCCTCTAGAGAAGGACTGTTCCTAGCAGACAGGACTCTCAGCCCTTTTCCATCTCCCTTACAACAAATGCTTTTGTTCAAAATATTCCTTCTATATATAATATCCATACTTTCTCTTTTCATTTATCTAAATTCCACTCAGCCTGCAAGCCTTAATTCAGGACCCACCTCCCTGAAGACACCTGCAACTACTGCTGCCTACAAGTATCTTCCATTGGTGAACTCTTTTTGCCTTTAAAGTAAATATCACATAGTTTAGATTTGATAAGACACAGGCTAGGATGGAGTAAATAAAATGCAGTAGTGAGTAGATGCAGACGCTAACGCAATCTTGAGAAGTTACTTTACTTTCCTTTCCTCTCTTCCTTTTTATCTCCCTCTCGGCTCTCCCCTTTCCTCCTCCCCCCTCCCTCTCAATTCCTTTCCTTCCTCTCTCCTCTCCTCTCCTTTCCTTCTGTCTCAGCCCTCCCCAACTCTCCTCTCCTACCTCCTTTCCTCCCTTACCACCTTCCCTCTTTTCTCTACCCGCCCTTTTCCTTCATTCAGTCTGCTTCCATTCTCCTCTCCCTTCCTTCCTTCTTCTCCCCTTTCCCTTTTCTCATCTCCCTCTCAGCTCTCTCCCTCCTTCTTCCTTCCCTCTCCTTTCTCCTTTCCTTCCTTTCTGTGATTTCCATCCTCTCCCATCTCCTTTCTTCTATATGTCCTTCCCACTTTTCTACCTCCCTCCCCACTCTTCCTTTTTCATTCCCTCCATCCTCCCAGTCTTCTTCCTGTCTTTCTCCTCCTTTCCCCATCGCTCCTCCTTTTCTGACTTTCCTTCCTCTCTCTCTCAATCCTTCTCACTTTCTTAACTCACCTCAGTCTTCTCCCCATTCTTCTTCCTCTCTCCCCTTTCTCTTTCCTCCACTGTGATCCCTTCCTTTCCCTAGTCTATCCCACTTCTCCCCTTTCCCCTCCTTCTTCCCTTCCCTCTACCTTCTCTACTCTTTTCTTCCTTCCTTCTCCCTCCTCTCCTTCACCTCTCCCCTCCTCCCTTTCACTCCTCTCCCACCTCCTCTTCCTCATTCTTTCCTCTCCTCCCTTTCTCTCTCCCTCCTTCTCCCATCTGCTTTTCTTTTCTCTTATCCCTCCTCTACTCCCTTCTCCCCATCCCTTTTCTTACCTCCCCTTTTCCTCCTCTCTCTCCCCCTCTGTTCTTTCTTCCTTTCCCCTCTTTCTCTCTCCCTCCACCAAGGTGTGGAGTGGTCAGGACTTCCTAGAGCATCCCAGAGGAAGCATTGCAGGGGTTGGAGAGCAGCATACGCTTCCTATCCAGGGCCACCAGGATCTGGCAGGTCTCAACTGTGCTACATCTTCAAGAAGTTTTCTTTAGGAAGATGGCAGACCTGGGGGGAGAACAGGAGTCACGTTCTATCCCCTATCATTTTTTCCTCACTTGGGATAACTCCTGGACTTCATTGCCAAAAGCACACTCTACCTCAATGATCATCAATATGAATTTACAGTTTCCAAACCTGATATAATTTCCTTGCTGCAGGAAGAGGAAGATCTGTCTGGCTCAGATTTTCAAGGAATTCAAGAAACAGAGATCTCAAGAGATACCTAAACAGATTCTGAGTCTGAGACTGAATTGTTAACTCCTAAGCAAAAGGTTTCAGAAGAAGAACATGAAGGGATGTTGAATATTCTCCTCAGGATTGTTCCCTAAAGACCCAAATTTTCAGAACCCTGTGTATGGGAGGACAATTTAGAAAGGCTGATGGGAAACTCTGCCTGGGACAGAGAGAGGATATCCCTCTCCCAGAAGCGAGGGTCCTGGAATATGACAGTCTTTCACCAGGAGGCTCCCAAGGATGCCATGAATTTGGGTGAAGCTTTAGTATGAACTCAAGCTTTATGACACATCAGGGAGGCTCCATAGGCGAGAAACCCCATAAATGTCACATCTGTGGTAAATGCTTCGAATACAATTCATTACTTATTAAACACCAGAGAATTTACACTGGAGAGAAACCCTATGAATGCAGTGATTGTGGGAAGTGCTTCAGAAGGTGGTCAGGCTTTATTCAACATCACAGAATTCACACTGGAGAGAAGCATTATGAATATAATGAATATGGGAAAGTCTTCAGTCACAGTTTACATTTTACTCAACACCTGAGAATTCACAATGGAGAGAAGCCCTATAAATGCAACGAATGTGGGCGAGCTTTCAGCCAGAGCTCAAATCTTATTCGACACCAGAGACTTCACACAGGAGAGAAACCCTATGAATGTAGTGAAAGTGGGAAAGCTTTCATTGGGAGCTCAGTGCTCATTGAGCACCAAAGAATCCACCCTGAGGAGAAACCTTATGAATGCAATGAGTGTGGAAAAGCCTTCAGAGTGAGTGACACTTTATTCAACACCTGAGAACTCACAGTGAAGAAAAGCCTTTTGAATACCATGAATGTGGGAAAGCCTTCAGTAGGAGCTCACAATTTTTTCAGCATCAGAGAATCCACTACAGATAATAACCCCAGTAATGTAATGTCAATGAGTGTAGGGGATGGAGGCCTTGATAGAGCAGAGAATCTACTTTGGGGTATGAGCCCATTAAAAAAAAATTAAGGTCCTAATGGAAAAGGTTCTTATCTGTCTAATTCTCTTTGTGCAGCAATCTAGCCCAGCACCGCATGCAGTAAGGTGATTAATAAATACTTGGCGATTGGTATTAATAATAATAATAAAAAGTTATTTTAACTTTTCTGTGCTTCAGTTTCCTTATTTGTGAAAGGAAGGGCTTGGCCTAGAGCTCTCTAAGTTCCTTTCTGGTTTTAAAACTGAATTAACTGGCTCATGAGTCATCTTATCTTTCCAGTTAGATTACAAGATCCTTAAGGGTAGGGAGTATGTCAGACATATGTTGGACACAGATTAGGAGCTCAATAAAAAATTATAACTGATATCACTGTAACCCTCTAAGTTTTATGAAGCATTTTACACACATTAGCTAATCCTGTCCTCCCAAGAACTCTGAAAAGTAGATAGTATTAATATCATGATCCTGATTTTCACACAATAACTGAAGTTCAATGTGATTTAGCCAATCACACGGTTAATAATTGGCAAAGCCAAGATAGGAACTTGGTTTCTTATTTCAAAGTCAAGGGTTCTTTCCACAAGAATTGCAGCTGCCTGGTTAATTAATCAGGTCATTCTTATGAGCCAAACAACTGTCCATTTTCAGAAAGCTACTCAGTCCATAATAGGCAAGAATGGTAGCATTTCTCCAATCACCCAGACAGCAATCCCATTTGAGCTTGTTGGGCATGGCAAACAATGGCCTTGCAATTGGATTTCCCCATTGGAGACACTATGTTCAACCTTAGTCCTGGCTATATACGAGGAGTCTGTGGGGACAATAGTGAGGGAGAGTGCCAGACTGCAGCAGAGAATATGTTGGGAAGTCAGGAAGTCAAGGAATCTTACAGAGTTGCCTGAGCCTCTTCTATGACTTGGTCATAGTCATATAGCAAACTACACAGCAGGATTTGAAACCAGGTCCTCCTGACCCTACAAATGAAGTTTTCACCCCACTGGGCTGCACTGCTTCACTGTGCTGGGATGCAGTAGTAATTAAATACTAGCTAGGCAAGGGTAAATTAAAAGGCAGGAAGATAAATATTTGATGCAACATGAGCAGGGAAGTAATATGATAAAAATGATGTTTTAGGATGACAAATCTGATTATAATATATATGTAGAGTGGACCAGAGAAAGGAGACACTGAAGGAAGTCTCCCTTGGAGACCTACTGGAAGCTGTTTTAATAACCTAAGCATAAAGTGATGAAAAAATGGCTTTTGGAGCATATGAATGGAGAGGAAAAGTGAATCTGAGAGCATTTCAAAGGAACAAATGATGGAATCTGAAATCAGCCTGAATGAACGTGAAAGAAAGGAAGAGTCAAGTATAAGTTTTTTAAGCCAAGAACCTTTTTGAAATATATAAAGCCATTTAGATTTACAAGAGCTACATTTCTAGGCAACAGCTGAGCCTTACCTGCATGCTCTGTCAGGAAAAATATATCTGGATCCAGAATCAGAAGATCTGGGTTCAACAAACTGATGTGATAATTACAACCTGGGTGACCTTGAGTAAGTCATGTCAATTTTCTGGGCCCGTTTCTTCATCTGTAAAATGAAAAGGTTGAATTGGGCCAATTTTAGCTCTAAATTCCATGATCTGCTAATGTGTCAGGAAGTCTTCTAAGTAGTTCCTGGTCCCTGAGCAAAATGGACAGCATCAGATTAGGTGGTGCTGCTGGGACTTTGACAAGATGGAGACAGAAATCATCACCAGCCATTAAGTTTCCTAGGCTTAGAATATGCTTAGTTGGCAAGGCAGGATCAGCCTAAATCACCATCATGTAGGACAGAGCTCCACAGAGAGATGTAATTAGATGATGCAAGTTTGGGCTTTGGGTCAGACCAAGTTAATTAGAGGGGTCAGGCCCTTTGCTTTGGAAATGCCCTTGATCATCTCCATTATACATACTCCTTCCCAAGAAAAATGGAGATAGTGCATTCTCATCATCTCAAAATTGCATAAGTTGGATTTCCCCACAGAGGCTGGCAACATTACTATCAGTAAATTGGACTGCTGAAGTTGACTGTTCAGCCTTCTCTGTCATCATCAACATCATCTTCTTTTTATTTTTTTTGGCCTTATCAGAGCCTCCCAAAATAAACAGATCATTTTTCAACTTAGAGTGCTTTTGTCCTACACCACGACCTTGGCATTCCTTCCTGACAATCAAGAGCAGCAAGTAAGATCTTGAAGCTGTTCCTTTGGAAAGGGGGTGAGTGAATAGGATTCTTCTGGAGGTGGGAAAGCAACAGGTTGAATCAATTCAATTCAGTCAATATTTATTATGAACCTCTTATCTCCAAGGAACTGGGATAACTTAGTACAATGAAGAAAAACAATGTAATCCTTTTCCATCAAGGAACTTTTCATTCAGGATGGGGAGTGAAAGGAGTGCTCATATAAGTATATAAGTTAAAAAGTCCAAGGAGAGTAGTAGCCTGAGAGATGAGCAAAGGGAGAAATCACCTTTACCGGGAAGCTGTGGGAAAGAGACAGGATGGCTCAAGGGGTAGATAGGGTGTGGGCTGGGAGGCAGCAGAAAGGGAGTGGCAGGTGGAAAGGAGAAAGATCCTCCTCCCCAGGTGGCATAGTAGATAGACTGCTGGACTTGGATAAAGGAAAGCCTGAGTATAAATCTTGTTGCAGGCACTTACTAGTTAAGTGATTTAAATTCTCAGCCTTAGTTTCCTATTGTAAAGTGAGAACGACTGTAGCCTCTACCTCACAGGGTAGATTGTTGTGAAGATAAAATATATGCAAAAAATTGTGTAATCTTTAAAATACCAAGTAAATGCAAGCTATCATTAGTATTATTGTTATAATAATTACTCCAAGCATGGAGGGAGAGGATAAGCATTTATAAAAGGTCTATTATGTGCCAGGCATTGCACTAAGTGCTTTACAAATGAGAAATATTGTCATTTGATCCTCACAACGCTGTAAGTCAGGTGATATTAATCCTTTTACAGTTGAGGAAACTGAGGCAGATAGAAATCAAGTGACCTGTCCAGGGTCACACAGTTAGGCTATGTCTGGGGTCAAATTTGAACTCAGGTCCTCCTGACTCCAGGCCCACCACTCTATCTACTGTACCACCTGGACACCTAGAAGATGATACATGTTAGATGCTGTACACAAAAGCTTGGGAATGAGAGATGACAAGAGATTGGAAAACTGTGAATAGTACACTAAAGAGAAGGCCAAAGGAACAACTGAGAGTACCTGGAAATAAGACTGGTAAGTCAATTGGAGCCAGACTGTGGAAGAATGCTGATTCAACAGATACTCAGCAGAGTAGTGGTGAGCAGATAGGAAGATGATTATGGACTCCCAGAAGCTCAGAATTGAAAGGAATGTCAGGGGCCCTGTAATCCTACTTACACCTAAACAGACATACATTATACTTCAACAGATCATCAGTCACTGTAAATCCATCAAAGTCTTTGACCAGTGCTCTCCAGTTCCATAGTACTCTGAACTAAAGTTTGGGGGAAAAAAAGCTAACCCAAACATGTACTTCCATTTGTTAATCTGAAGAATGTTTATTGAGCATCTGCTGTGTGCAAGACACTGTGGAGGAGAGAACACTTTAAAACACAGTCTTTGTATAGTACAGTGTCTGGCACAAAATAGGAGCTTAAGAAATGCTTCCTTCCCTTCTGCCCTTTGTTCCTTCTTTCCTTCCTCACTCCTTCCCACTCTTCTTCCTTCCTTCCTTCCTTCTTTCTTTCTTTCCTTCCTTTCTTCTTTAACATCAAAGTGCTTAAAATTCACGTGGAAGAAAAAGTCAAATTCACAAAAGGAATATAATACAAGATAAAGTCTAAAATGTTATAATTAGAAGATCCTAGAGAATCAACTAAAAAGCTATTTGAAACTATTAGCAACTTTAGTAAAGTTGCAGAATACAAAATAAACCCACATAAATCATCAGCATTTATATATGTGACCAACAAAGTCCAGCAGTAATAAATAGAAAGAGAATTCCATTTAAAACAACTGAAGACAATATAAAATACTTAGGAGTCTACCTGCCAAGACAAACCCAGAAATTATATGAACACAACTATAAAGTACTTTTCACACAAATAAAGTCAGATTTAAACAATTAGAAAACTATTCATTAATAGTTTTTTTTTGCTCATGGGTAGAGCAAGCCAATACAATAAAAATGACAATTCTACCTAAATTAATCTATTGTATTCAGTGCCATACTAATCAAACTATCAAATATTATTTCATAGAAGTAGAAAAAAATAATAACAAAATTCATCTGGAAGAACAGAAGCTCAAGGACATCAAGGGAATCAATGAAAAAAATGCAAAAAAGGTGGTCTAGCCATATCAGATCTCAAACTCTATTATAAAGAGGTAATTATCAAAATAATCTGGTACTGGCTAAGAAACAGAGCAGTGGATCAGTGGAATAGATCAGTGGAATTACATTTTAGTAAGTGACTATAGTAACCTAGTATATGATGAATACAAAGATTCAAGCTTTTGGAACAAAAACTCATTATTTGACAAAATCTGCTGGGGAAATTGGAAAACACGGCAAAACCTAGGTATAGACTGTCAGATTTATGAATAAGGGAAGTACTTAGGACCAAAGAAGATATAGAGAGTAATATAAAATTTAAAAAATTTTGATTATGAAAAATTAAAAAGTTTTTACACAAAAACAATGCAATCAAACTTATAAGGAAAGCAGAAAACTGGGGAAATTATTTTTTGCAACAAGTATCTCTGATAAAGGCCTCCTTTCTCAAATATATAGAGAACTAGGCAAATCTATAAAAATATAAGCCATTCCCCAATCGATAAATGGTCAAAGGATATGAACAGGCAAATTCAGATGAAAAAATCCAAGTTATCTACAGTCATATGAAAAAATGCTCCAAATCACTACTGATCAGAAAATACAAATTAAAACAACTCTAAGGTACCATCTCACACCTATACGAGTGGCTAATATGACAAAAAAGGAAAATGTTACATGTTGGAGGGGATGTGGGAAAACTTGGACACTAGTGCACTGTTGGTGGAGTTGTGAACTGAACCAAATACTCTGTAGAGCAATTTGGAACTATGCCCAAAAGGCTATAAGACTGCATACCCTTTGATCCAGCAATACCACTGCTAGGTCAATATCCCAAAGATATCCAAAAAAAGGGGGGGGAAAGGACCTATTTGTACAAAAGTACTTATAGCAGCTCTTTTTGTGGTGGCTAAGAATTAGAAATCAAAGGGATGCCCATGTGAATGGCTAAACAAACTATGGCATATGACTGTAATGGAATATTACTGTGTTGTAAGACATGACAATTAAGATGATTTCAGAAAAACCTAGAAAGACTTACATGAATTGATGCATAGTTAAATGAACAGAACTAGGAAACCACTGCACACAGTAACAGCAATATTGCTGGATGAAGCATTGTGAATGACTTAGCTGTTCTTAGCAATACAAAAACACAAGACAATCCCAGAGGACTAATGATGATGCATACTATCTGCTTCCAGAGAAAGAACTGATAATGACTGAATACAGACTGAAGCATGCTATTTTTCACTTTTTTTTCTTTTAAGTCTTCTTGTACAAAATGACTAATATGGAAATATTATATATAATTTTACATGGACAAGATTTATCTGATTGCTTACTATCTCAGGGAAAGAGGGATGGAGGGAGGGATAGAATTTGGAACTCATAATTTTACATAAAAATATTTAAAAATTGGGGAAAAATAGATAGAGGCTAGAGATAGGAAGTAGATCTTTGATTTCTCTGGTACAGAGGACTGCCCTATGAGGAAACTCCTTTCTAACAATGCAAGTCTGCTCTTTGTAATTTTAAAAAATTGTCTGGAGAACTGAGAGGATAAATGTTTGACACAGTGTCATGCAGTCATTTTGTGTCAAAAGCAGGACTTGAATCTAGGACTTCATGACTCCAAAAGCCAGCAATCTCCTATGCTGGCTTCCTGTTAAGATAGCATGTAACAATGCCATGTGACTTATTTCACAGGTTTCAGAACTGGAAGGGAGCTTAAAAGCAATCTAGTCCAAATACCTCACTTCACAAATGAGGAAAATGAGGTCCAAAGAGGTGAGATAATTTGCCCAAGGTCACTCAGGGAGTAACAAAATTTTAGCCCAGGCCCTTTAACTCCAAATTCAGCTGGATTTATCCTTCCTTCCTTTCTCTGACCTATCTCTAAAGTTCCAGATTCTAATTTCTTCCCTGAGGCTCCTGATTTCAATTTGCGGCAATTTGGTAAAGTCTGGAGGTAGGGATGGGAGAGGAGAACAGAGAATCTGGCTCTACAACTGTACAGTGATTTCTCTAGTTGGCACTAAGAGGCTCTATAGAAAGAAAGCAATAGAAAGTGGCAATCTCATCATATACAAGGAAATTAGAGGAGAATGAAGCCTATAGCACAGATAATTTTTTAAAAAAGAATTAGAGAATGTTTTCATATGTAATGGGGGGGAATATAATATTTTTAAAAGGATTAGAGAAGACGGAAAAAAGAAAAAGTAGGAGATAATTTTTAAAAGTGTTTGAAGCTTAGGCTGGAAATATACTCTAAGAATGTCAAAGACAGAGGGAATGATCCCGTATGTACAAAAATATGTATGACCACACTTTACAGCAGCAGATGATTAGGATCAAAATGGACATCCACTGATTAGAGAATGACTAAACAAATTGCGGTACATGAATTGATAGAATATTTTTATACCATAAAAACGACAAATATGAAGATTTTTACAGACATTTGAGAAAACTTAGATGAATGAATGTGTGTAGATAAGAAACAAGTAGACTCAGAACAATTTACACAATAACCATAACAACGTAAAATGAAAACAACATAGAAACACTTCAGAATTCTAGCCAATTTACTGTGTGAGGGGTACTTCAGAGGAATGGTGATAATGGATGGCTTCCAACTCTTGGTGGACCATCCATTTTCAGACCCGGCCAATGTTTTGATTTGTTTTGCTTGACTGTACTTCTTACAGAGAAGAGACCTACTGAAGAGAAGGGAGTGTTTGGGAAGTAACAATGGTGTAAAAAAAAGAAGAAAAAGAAAAAATCAATAAAGCATTTAAAAAGAAAAAAGAAAAAAAGGGAAAGGAAAGCAGCAACCAACTGGATTGTTCAGTATGCATGGATCAGTAATGGTGTGTCAGTCGGAATCAATGACCTGACTATATGTGAAAGGACTATGTTCTTGCACTGGTTTTTTTGACCACACCTGAATATATAGATAATGATTGCTGCCGGCAGTATCATTTTGCAACCCAAAGAACAGTAATCTGCACTTCTAGGTCCTATAAAAATTAGTCAAAAGCCAGATAAAGAGGCAGCTGTCTGCTGCCTCCTGAGCAAGCCACCACTGACTGTACCTCTTCCTTGAACGGCTTGTCAACCTGAGAGACTTTAGCCTCTGACACTTCCGGACTGATAATATTCAAGCAAGAACAAAGCTTTCCAGACCTGTGTCTGGCTAGAAGAAGCCAGGAGAATGACTATGATTGGCAGACAGGAGAGGGAAAGAAAGAAGTGTCAGTCAATGCTGATGTACCTAGTAAGAGTGTAATAAACCCATACTACACTGAACTGGGTAGATGCTGCCCTCCACCTGTACTAATGATAAGTAACAGCATGTAAAATCCAGTCACTAGCTCACCTCGCTAATCGTTTTTCAAGGGGTGATTTGGAGACGTGGAAGCTAATATTTATTTATTAACATTCATTCATTCAATAGCAAACGTATTAAATGCTTACCATACAGGCTTACTTTGGAAATACTGCAGGGTCGGTTTCAGACCACTGCAATAAACCCAGTATCGTAATAAAGCGAGTCACATGAATTTTTTGGTTTCCTAGTGCATATAAAAGTTACATTTATACTATATTATAGTCTATTAAGTATGCAGTAGTGTTATGTCTAAAAAAAATGTACACACCTTAATCTAAAAATACTTTATTGCTAAAAAATACTAACCATCATCTGAGTCTTCAGTGAGTCATAATCTGGAAGAAGGTCTTGCCTCAATGTTGACAGCTGCTGACAAATCAGGTTGCTGGAGGCTGGAGCAATTTCTTAAAATAAGACAGTAAAGTTTGCTGCATCAACTAACATTTCCTTTCTCTTATACTCTTAGAGGCCATTGTAGGGTTATTAACTTGCCGAATTTTAATATTGTTGTATCTCAGGGAATAGGGAAGACCAAGGATAAAGAGAGACAGATGGAACAGAGCAGCCAAAACACAGAGCATTTATCTATTAAGTTCACTGTCTTACATGGCACTGTTTTGTGGCACCTCCAAAACCATCACAATAGTAAAATCAAAGATCACTGATCATAGATCACCATAACAGATATAATTAATAATGAAAAAGTTTAAAATATTGTCATAATTACCAAAATGTGACACAGAAGCATAATGTAAGCACATGCTTTTTGAAAAATGGCATTGATATGCCTGCTTGACACTGGGTTGCCACAAATTTTCCATTTGTAAAAAAAAAAAATCTGCAAAACACAATATAGTGAAACATAAGACAAGGTATGTCTTATATATTCCCCAATTGACAAATGGTCAAAGGATATGAACAGGCAATTTTCAGAGGAAGAAATTGAAGATTATCTATAGTCATGAAAAAATGCTCTAAATCACTTTTGATTAGAGAGATACAAATCAAAACAACTCTAAGGTATCACATCACACCTATCAGACTGGCAAACATGACAGAATAGGAAGATGATAAATGTTGGAGAGGATGTGGGAGAGTTGGAACACCAATACACTGTTGGTGGAGCTGTGAGCTGATCCGACCATTATAGAGAGCAATTTGGAACTATGCCCAAAGGGCTACAAAAATATGCATACCCTTTGACCCAGCAATATCGCTTCTAGGACTGTATCCCCAAGTGATCATAAAAATGGGAAAGGGTCCTACATGTACAAAAATATTTATAGCAGCACTCTTAGTGGTGGCCAAAAACTGGAAATCAAGGGGATGCCCATCAACTGGGGAATGGCTGAACAAATTATAGTATATGAATGTAATGGAATACCATTGTGCTATAAGAAATGATGAACAGGAAAACTTCAGAGAGGCCTGGAAAGACTTATACGATCTGATGCTGAGGGAAAGTAGCAGAACCAGAACTTTGTGCACAGCAACGATGACAGTGTGTGAGAGTTTTTTCTGGTAAACTGGCAGCAATGCAAGGACTTAAAAAATAATTCCCATTGGTCTTCTAAGGCAAAATGCCTTCTACATCCAGAGAAAAAACTATGGAATTCAATTGCAGATTGTAGCAGATCATTTATGTGTGTGTGTGTGTGTTTGTATGTGTGTGTATTGCGTTTTGGTTTGTTAGATGATTTCTCCCACTCATTTTAATTTTTCAGCACAGCACAGCATGACTATAGTGAAAATGTATTTAATAGGAATGTATGAGTAGAACCTATACAAAATTGTATGCCATCTCAGGGAGGGAGGGGAAAATAATAATCTAAGTTATATGCTAGTTATTGTAGAACATTGAAAATGAATAAAATTAATTAATAAAAAAGGTATGCCTATATACACACATGTGCAAATGTACGCCTATAGATACACCCACATGCACACAATGTACTATGTTAAGTGTTGGAAATACAACAACAAAAGACAAAACAATCCTCATCCTCAAGAATTTAACACTTTGCTGGATGAACAGAACCTGAGTGGTGGCCCTTGGTTTTGTCAGAGATCAGGTCACTGGCAATGGATGCCTATTGGTGAGAGCAGAAGTCATCCACATTTCTAGCCTTAACCCAGCTAGGAACTACCCTGACCCAAAAGGATCCAATTACGACAAGACAGCCTCCCCATTCCAATGAACTGTATGAGAACAGAAGTTGTGTAAGAATAATTAAACTAATAATAAAAAGAATAAATAATAAAATAAAATAAATAATAAAATAAATTTTAAAAATTTGAAAATCTGAAAGTAAATAAATAAAATATAATTTTTAAAAGTAATAAAAGCTAAATTAAATTATTATTTACTGCCACACCAATCAAACTGCCAAAGAATTAGACCTAGAAAAAAATAACAAAATTCAAACAAAAGCATAAAAGGTCAAGACTATCAAGAGGATAGATGAAAAAATGGGAAGGAAGGGGGGCCTAGCAGAACTCCAAACGGTGACAGAAAGCTGTCATCACCAAAACAGTTTGGTACTGGGTAGGAAATACAGAGATTTATCGGTGGAACAGAGTAGGCACACAATACTCAGCAGCAAATGAGCACAGTAACTGAATAATTGATAAACCCAAAGATCCTACCTATTAGTATTCCACAAAAACTGTTGGGTAAATTTGAAAAATCTGGCAGAAACTAGGCATTATATTCTCATATTATATTCCAAGATAAACTCAAAAGAGAAGATAGACTTTAGAACTGAAAATAAAATAAAACAACATATTAAAACAAAATGGGTGACTTGAGAGAACCTGAACCAAAAGCCAGAGATGTAGAGCTTGGGAATTTCCATGATTATAAACTACTGGAGACTGAAAGCACAGAAGCCATGGAGGGCTTGAGTTCCTGTGCACTGGACTCTAGAACTGGAGCTATGTTTTGTAAGAAAATGGATGAAGAGGGTCAGGATGATATGTGCCTCTGAAAACTGCCATGGACCATAAGTGGTGATTCCTCTTGAATTATCTTCTTCCCTTTTCATCTCCTTTCTCTTCCAAGTATTCTTTGTTTCCTGAAAATTACCTCTTTCATAAGAGCTTATTTGCCCTTCTGCTTGTCTTCTGTAGTCATTATGATGATGAATATGGTCTAACTATTGCACTGCTAGACTGCGTGTGTCACTGTGCAACTGCAGCAGAGAGCCAAAAAGGAGAGTGACTAGAAGAGAAGTAGATTTTACAACCCTGGTATATTTTACTATGCAGTTTCCTGGGGTCTCATAGCTATAGAAAGAGAACTATTGATTCATAGTTTTACGACTTCCCAGAAGTACAGAACTACAGAAGAGGACTGTTGTAGGACCTTTCTCTCTAATAGCTGAATCAGTAGTTTTGGCTGTGACTGCTGCCATGTTTTTCTGTTTCCCACTTGGTTGTTCTCTGAAACTTCATGTTCTCCAGAAAATTAACATTCTGCAAAATGAAATCAACTTTGAATCTCATACCTCCTCAACAACCCCTCTGTCCTTCTGGTTGGAGAGGTTGGGAGGTGGACACTGATTGGAGAACTCCTCCCAAATTCTCTATTTCAGGTGGACAAACAGGGCATTAACTTCACTATTTCCTAACAGCTGCTCTCCTAAACTTCATAATCTCCAGAAACTCATCCTGCAACATGAAATCAATTCTCTCATACATCTTCAGATCTTTTCCCACCCCAGTTGGAAGATTTCATCATGTTCCTCACCACCACGACTACCAACCCCCCCACACACATGCCCTTCCCCCCTCCCCCGCCTTCTTCAATGTTATCTTTCACCATCCATTAAATTGTGAGCTCCTTGAAGGCAGAAGCTGCCTTTCTTTGTATCCTCGACACTAAACACAATGCTGGCACACAATAGTTAATAAATGTTTACTGATTGGCTAGGAAGAGGATTTCAATAGGCAAGAGGAAGGAGTATGTTCTAAGTGTGAGGAGATGGCTGGTTTACCTGCTTGAATATGAGGCAGAAGTGAAGGATAAGAACACAGAAGAATGAATAACTAATTCCAATTTGACTGGAAGGTATCATACATGATTCTTTAAAAAATCATTTATTAATCACTTATTGTTAAAAGCACTAGGTTAAGTGCTAGAGACACAAGGAGAAAGCAAGATGGTTACCGCTCTGAAGCTCACATTCTGATGGAAGAGACAACAGAAGGTTTCTGCCACAAGCCAGGTGGAAAGGTCACTCTGTCCTTAAAGGACTACAGCAGCAAAAGCTGAAGCAGCAACGCACCCTGAGCAAGAGATGGAAGCTGGCAGGTTCCAGGTTTGTCAAGCCACCCTTGCCTACTCTGCCATCTCTCCTCAGCACCCAATGGAAACAGCACTGGAGGGGAAGTTACCAAGAAACATGAGAGGAAAAGTCAACATGGAGTGTTTCAGAGAGTGCTGATCTTGGAGACAGGGAGAGGACTTGAGTTCAAATCCAGCCTCCAGAAGCGATTACGTGTAAAGCCATTAACTTCCGCTTCCTCAGTTTCAAAACCAAATGAGAGTGGGGTACACGTGAGATATGTATATAAAATACTGTGCAAACCTTAAAACTTCATAGAAAAATCATCTATTATTTTTTGTCAAGGGCTTCTTTGAATAAAAAAGAGTGAGTCTGTTTTGTAAGCAAAAGCTAGAAAAACTAAAGGCAGAGGCGTGGTTCTCTTACTGCAGCCACTCTATAAACAAATGAAAAGTCGGAGGGAAAAAAATGTTCATTTGAAAGCAGCCAGGTAGGTGTAACTTACTTACACTGATACCAATAATCATCTATTTGAAAAATGAAACCCATCAATAAACGAGTCCCAAGACTCCTATAGACATGTCCAACTAGCCTTCCTTCAGCTGGGCACGTTGGCCATCATGGAGTGTAGGGGCACAAGGAGGGCAATTGTAGGCCACTAGAATTCTTCAGTCATTCATTTATCCATCTCTGGGCATCTTTAAATGAAACTTTAGATGCCTTCATTTAGATTTCCTGCTTTCCAGGTAAGATGAAAAAATCAAGTCAACTTGGGAAGAATGTATGGGTATACCTGTACCTACCACTGGATGACTCTGCAACACACCTGAAGTCAGCTGAACATTAATTACACTGGTGTACTATTACAAGGTTATCTTTCTTATGCCTGGAAGCTTTTATGGAGTTCACACAGGTGCAGGCCCCAGGGGATAAACCTGGCAGGTAGTTCAAATGCAAAAAGCAAAAGTCTAAAACAATGGTGCCAAACTCAGATTTAAACCACAGCCACTAAACCATGCCTGCTGGCAACATGCTGATTTAGTTTTAAGACTGAATATCTGTATTTGTTGTACTTTTATTTTAAATATATGCTAATTATATTTTAATCTAGTTTGCATTGCATCTGGCAAGACTCCCTTCTGGCTCTGGAACACTGTGTTTTTGAAAACGTCTTCTGGACAGAACTGTAGACGAGTATAAAGATTTCATTTGAGAGGGAGCTTTGTGAAGAGAGCAGAACTCAGGTTAAATATCAAGGTTTATGAAGTAAGGGGGGCAGATTATTGTTCATTCGTTTTCAGTTATGTTCAACTCTATGATCCCATTTAGGGTTTTCTTGGCAAAGATACTGGAATAGTTTACCATTTCCTTCTCCAGTAAGGATAATAACAGTACCTAGAAACCTATAAGGTTTGATTCAACACACACTAGTCCATCAGGCTGTCTTTAGTGCCTTTTTTCTCTCCTCTTAGCAGGGGCAATTACTGCCCTTTGTGGGAGGCTGGACTAACTGACCTCTAAATCTAAGTATTTGTATATGCACGATGCAGGGGATTCAAAGACAGAAAGGAAATAGTTGTCTTTAAGGAACTTAATACTGGTTTACATTCTCTGAGATTCCTTCCACTTCTGAGGTTACAAGCATTATTCCACATAATCACAGCTCACATACAAGTAGGTTAACAATGTTTCTGTTTTACAGATGGGCAAACTGAAGGAGTGAGAGACTTGGTTAAATATCTTGAGATATGTTAGTGACAGGCAGAGCAAGGTCCCCTAGCTCTTTGAGAGGCAGTTAGGGCCTCACAGGTATCCCCGAAAGAGAGGCTTAGAGGCCAGTGATCACAAGAGGTAGATGAGAAGAGGTGGTGCATTCAAGGCATGGGGGAATGTCTATGAACAGTGACAAAGATGCAATACCCAAATCAGGGAAGAGCAAGGAAACCAGCTTGGCTGGAATGTCAATCATTCGATGGGATGGAATGTGCGGCAGTGATGGAAAAGCTGCCTATAGCCATATTGTGGAGGCTATACACCACCAGACTAAGGAGTTCACATTTTGTCCCAGACCTAATAGAGAGCTACTGGGGATTATGGAGCAAGGGAATAGCCTGGTCAGATCCATGATTTAGGAAGTCATTTTGGCAGCTCTGTGGAGAATGAAAGCAGAGCAAAAACAAGGCTGATGAGACTTTGGCAATAGTTCAGATGAGAGATGATGAGGGCATGAACTAACATCAATCAACAAGCCCTTATTTGGTACTGTGCCATAACATCGTATAGTAGACACTGACGACAGATACAAAGACAAAAGTGAAGTGGTTTCTGCTTACGTTCTATCAGGAAAGGCAACACATACACACATACATGGCTGTGGGAGTTGAAAGAATTGTGGCAGCCGACTGAGCACTTGATTTATTCTGAGGGTCTGGACACTTAGTACCTGGAGGCACTGGGCAATTCCCACTTATCCTCTTAGTGCCTCAGTTTTCTCATCTATAATGTGAAGACCGTGGACCAGATGACCTCAAGTGTTTCTTCTGGATCAAAATCTATGCTCTATGACTCTTTGTGTTACTGTCTATGGCTTATCAGCAAGATTAAATTCATATGAGTATTAACTATGCTCCACTGGATTATGGTATCAAATGTGGAACTTCAAAGATTGATGATGCAACAGAATTCAATGACCGAGGAGAAATAAAGCCTAGTGGGAAAAGTGTTGGAATGAAATTTTAAAAACTAGATTCTAGGTTTAATATTTACCTCTCTAGACTTCACTTTCTATAAAACTGAGTTACACTACTTCATCCCTGTGATCCCACTCTGTCTCAGCATGTTGTAACAATAAATGAGATAATCATTATATCTTAGCTCGGTGCTTTGAGCTACTTTGATGAGGCTTAATTTCTTAGTACCTAGTGTTATACCCCCTATCACCAAATTAATTGGCTAATCACATATTTCTGGTCAAAATCACATTGTACAACCACATCCAGAACTTGGTAATTTATTATTTATAGTACCTTTCACCAATGTAAACTGCAAATGTTTGCTTGACCCATCACTTTCACTTTGAACCAAGAATGCATGCTTTCTGTCTTCCCTGAAAGTGCTGCTGGAACAAGCTCATTAAATGTTAAATGACCTTGACAAGTTGGCAAAGGGGGTAGATATAAACATAGTATCACTCTATACCTGTAACTGCAAAAATACTTGTCTTGTTCCCCCTTGGTAGACAGTAATTTCTTTATGAAAAAAAATAACCTTATCTATTCAAAATGCCTTAAATGGCATGGAATGGGGCTAAAATTAATAGTGTCCCCAGACCTTCAATGATCAATACATATTCCACATAAGCAACTGGGATATAGACTCAAGATCTGAAATTAAGCTAAAATCTAATTTCCACTCCAATTTGACCTATATATAAATATGACTCGGTCCATGTTTACATATTTGCTTTACTGTTTTTATTTTGCTATAATGGTATTACTGTGCATGCATCACTATTCAAAGCAGGTTGTTTCATATTTTATACACATATATAAATATCTCACAATTTCTTAGAGCCAGAAATACAGAACCTGCTTTGAATAGTGCCCAATATGGCATGATTAAAGGTTTAATGCATTTTCTGTGTGATCATACAGAAATTCTTTTTTGCTTTTACAAAGTTTCAGTGACTGCTAAAAGTAGCACTTTCTCAGATTTGACAGATGTAATAATTCTGATCAATGCAAAAACCTACCATGATTCCAGAGTACCAAAAATAAAGAAAACATGTTATCTCCCTCCTGACAGAGGTGAGGAATTCAGTAAGCAAAAGGAGATGTATTTTTAGACATGGCTAATATAGAGATATGTTTTGACTAACTATGCATATTTATTACACAAGGGTTTTGTCTTTTTTTTTTCTTCAAGGAAATGATAGGAGGGGAGAAAATAGATGCTTGTTAATTTTTTTAAAGTGGTGCTTCTTCCTCTACTAAACTGTTCCAAGGGACCTTCTAATCTCATATAACTCTAGGATGCTGACCTCTGCCTCTTGAACCAAGAATAGAAGGAAACATTACCTGACAAAACAGAATGTTCTGAAGATTGCTATGGGAGCTTTTGAGCTCTTCAGTTATGTTGCCATAACCACGATACAAGGTGGAGTCCTATTTCCATCCCTAGAGATGGAGAGTTGGTATGGATTCTCGCTTAACATGGGGCTTTTGTATACCTTTCAGCTTGATAGCATTCTAACAAGATTCAAGTTAGGCTGTTTTATCCAAGGCACTGTTTTGTGATTTGGCTACTTATTTTCTTCATAAATGAGGCCCTCTAACTTAAAGAGGCCTCAAATTCTTTGCACCACAACCTAAAATTCCAATGCAAAGTACAGAGAAGTTCAATCCTTAATTACTCATGGCATGCAATTTGTCTGCTATCCCTCTACCTAGAAGGAAGCAATTCCTAACCACACTAGAGTTGCTTCACTGCTTGTTTTTATGTTTATTAGGCAGCTCAATGACACTTGTACTTTATTAATTTGCCATTGTTATTTAGCATGTATTTGAACTCTAGGCAGAGTTAGGGTTATACCAACAACTGCTGTAGTAATTTCATTTGACTTACTTGCAATCCTTCATTCAAATATATCACCTATTATTTTCTCTCATAATAGGGTAGTGTTGTTAAAACTACATCAGCTAAAATACAATGACAGCAAGAGATAAAACTTTCCTCTAATTTGTGGCCCTATCATCTCAGGAGACAGTCAACTTCCTATCTAACTGGGCTTTGCATAAGTGGTGGCAGCTTTCCAACATCTTGGAGCAGCAGGGCCTAAGGCAAAATCTCTACTAAAGTAGCATTGTGTATTAGCAAATATTTGCTACCATGTAAGCTTCCTGTGGGCAAGGATCATCTCTTAATTACCTATTTACCTCTTCTAGCAAAATTCACCACCCAAAGTAGGCAATAAATGGTTAATGAATAAATGGCAAATATAATTTCTCACCACCCTTCATAAAATTAGCATTTTGAAATTTATCCAAGGTAATAATAACTGATCTTAGCCCATGTGTTAAAAGTATAAAGTAGTATTTTCTTTACATTTCAAAATATAACACTGATAGGAAAGAAAGAGACTGAGGATATCATAATGTCCAACCTCCTTCACTTTACAGATGCGTAAACAAGACTCAGAGAAATAAGTGACCCATTCAGTTACAGAGAAACCTAATTGTTCAAGTTCTTGTATGTTATGCGGGTAAACTAGGTTTTAAATGCCTAAGGTCTTTGTTCATTTTTTTCTAATACATTTAAGTTTTAAACTTTTTTGTATCATGCACCCCCTTGGCAGTCTGGTGAAGACCATAGGTTCCCTCAGAATTATGTTTTTAAATGTATAAGTCGAAGTGCATAGGATTACAAAGGAAATCAAGTATAATGAAAGTTATCAAAAATTTGTTTTAAATGTTTTATTTGTTCTAAAACAAATGCAAATTTGTTTTAAATTAAAATTTGTTTTAACATGAGTTCTAGGCTAAAAAAAAAGCCATTTCTGGCAAGATCCTTGAGAACAGACCTGAAACATGGTCTTGGAATCTTAAAAGAGTGTTTTATGTATTTATTTGTAGCAGACTGCCCACGGATCCCATTGTTTTATATCCCCCTTGGAATGCATCACCTAGGACAGTGCCCTGCATAAAGTGGGTATGAAATACATAGCTTCTGAGTCAACAAAAATCAATTTAAGGTATCACTATACCAAAAGAAGTTCAGAACAGTAGTCTAGTAATATATAGCTAAGAGGCCAATTCATCAGAATAGACTTCTGACACTTTTATCTTGAGAAAGTCTATGTGCTTCATTGTTCCTATCTGAACAATATAAATCATAAGAATACTTTAGGATATATTAGAAATCTATAAAAGTACTCTAACCTCTTTGAAAGTTTCCATACAAACAGCACACTTTCCTATTTTAACACTTTCCCACACTTTTCCAATTGGCACAGTAAACAAAAGCTTCATTTGTAGTAATGGCATGGGACAGATTTATCACCCATACAGTAGTAACCATAATATTACGCTTCATGTCTTGGAGTGTTGTAAGTTCAGTCTCACTGCACACACCAGAGTTAAAAGCGTCACTTACTAGCCTTAATGGCTTATCAGCCTTGCCCATATACACCCAACTGTTTCATTCATCTACAACTCAGCCAGAACATAATTGTCACTGAGTTGAAACATGGCCTTGAGGGATCAATTTCCAAAAGCCAGAGTTCATAAAGGGAATCAGGGTACAATTAAGAACACCATTGTGTAAACAGATTTATAGAACTGAGAGTATTTTGCATGTGTAATTAAACACACCAGTCAGGGACATGTTCATGAAAAAAATCAATTTTCAGTAAATCTAGGAGTATAGTTCTGTACTTACACTTGAATACTGATCAACATTTTTAGCTTTATTTGATTTCCAGCAACAGCTTTCACTTAGAAACCAGAAGGGTAACAAGTGAATGGTTATTCACACTGATTCAGTGAATAAAACATTAATTACCTTGTATTAAAATTCATACTCTGGAATTCTCTCTTTAACTCTTAAAGAAAAAGGGTATTAGAATTTCTGAATTATACATTGCTCTGAAAAATTAAACTACTAACCATTTTGCTAATATATATTGTACTCTTTTATTATAAAACGTAATGTCCTTGACTTAATGTGATCTCAAGTGCTATCTCTCTGTGATCAATTCCAGTGAGAACTAAAACTGATAAGCTGGTTAAATGTGCTTTTACTAAATGAGTCTATAGATAGTTGTCATAAAGATAGCAAAGACTGGAAGGAATCTAGTTTGTTCTGCTGAAATAATGCAACCTGTAGCTTTAGGTACAAGATCCCAGTAGAAATAAATCTTCAGCACGTCTGTTGGCTGGGACTTCTATTAACAATGTGAAAATATTAATTGACTTTTCATTCTTACATAGCAGATACAGGTATATAAACATCCTGATTTTATAGCGTCATAAACTCAATGTTCTATTGTAATTCTTTTTTCAATCAGTAGTTTTCTTCACCACTGTAAATGTTAAATGTTCTGAAGAAAGAGGATAATTAAAGTTTTTTGAAGGATATAAAATAAGCACTTTTAAAGAAAACAAAACACTCAGATCCAGGATTTTAAGGACTGTTAGTCACCTCCTACCAAACTCCAATTCTGATTACTTTTTGAGAGACAGAGGGGACTTAAGGTATCCAAAGGTTATGCCAGTGTAGCTTAAGCTGCTACCTACTTATAAAGATGTTGGGTACAAGTATCATTAATGACTGGCACCAGAGAGCCAATCTAGTTAAATTCAGAGATTCATACAATTAGGTCAGTCATCAGGTAACAAACTACATAAATGTAGCCACAGCAACTCATGGAATGATACATATATACATATGTGTGCATATATATGTTATACCTATATATACATATATATGTAATATATACAAAACTGACACTGATCTAAAGTTTCAAAGCACTTTATATACATTATCTCATGTGAACTTTAACAATCTTATTAAGACAGGTATGACCCCACTTTAAATTAAGGAAAAATATGCTCACTGAGATGTACTAACTTGCCCAGCTAGGTGGTACAGTGGATAAGAGTGTTGGGTCTGGAGTCTGAGCCGGATTCAGATCTGGTCTCAGACCCTCACTAGATGAGTGACTCTGGGTAAGGCACTTAACGTCTGTTTGCTTCAGTTTCCTCACTGGCCTCTCAGTGTTGCTGTGAGGATCAAGAGAGACAAGTGTGTAAAGTGCTTAGCACAGCACCTGGTATATAGTAAGCGCTCTATAAGCACTTACTCTCTTCCCCTTCCATGGTTACAGATCCAGTAAGTGTTGGAACCATGCATGTTTGGCAGTAAAGGGAGGTTTTGATCTGTGTCAAAACTACACAATGTGATTTCATAATCGTAAATATTTCAAAATACTACAGTTAAGGTACGGTCATATTTAGTCTGACAAGAAAACCATTTCAATAAAAGTAATGTAATTCTATCTCTTTAACTTAAAATTGATATAAATGACTGCAGATTACACTATGAAATTTAGTTACATTACTTCACAAAGATAAATATTTTATAAAATGGGAATTACAGTTGGTAAAACGATATATACTAACTTTTAAAGAGACAACATATGCTTCCTTGAACTTGCAGCAAGAATGCTACAAGTTTTTAAATGCTATTTTTCCTATTACAAATAAAACACAAAAGATGTTTTATGCACAGAAAAACAGTAAAACAAAAGTTCTGACTTAATTAACATTTAGTAACAATAGGATTTGACTAAAATTCCTATCTCCTAGAGACCTCTGTATCCCAAAATCAAATTTAGCATAAACTTATGAATACATGCTTATAAACTTCTATAATGGCCAAAAGGCTTTGGAATACTAAAGTTTTTATCAAATGATAATTATAGAAGATGTATAAAAACACTAAAAAAAGGGAAACAATTTAGTTTTCACATTTTGCAAAACAAGATTTAGATTATAATCTATAGCCCCCTCCATTTTCAATATAATCTATAAATTCAAATTTTTCATGAGAACAATCTTATTTTAAACTAGATATGACTCATACTTTAACCATCTTCAAGGAGAAATTTGTATACAAAATGCTCTAGTTTTATGCAATGTACAACTGAGTTGTGGGACTGTCAGAGTCTGGTAGCATAAGAAAACAAAGGGAAAGAACAAATCTCCAAGTTGAAAATGATCACAGCCATATTTTAACCGCATTTGCTTGACCCATCTTCAGTATTTAAGTAATTACTGTCACATCATTTCATTCTTGTTTTATAGGTTCACCTTAAAGCAAAGAATTTAGGTGGCTTAATCTCAATCTTTTTTTCAGTTCAGAACATTTTCAAATAGAGTACATGAATCAAAACTGTACCTACCAGTTCAGTTACCAAATGAACAGAGAATTATACAGATCCTTAAGATCTCAAAATTCAATCTAATTTGTCCTCAATAATTTTTTTCCCTTAATTTTGCGCCCTAATACAACTTACCTATCAAAAAATGCTCAACACATAAAATCTGGGATGTGAAGGTAAATGTTTAATAATCTGCTCTCTAAAAACAAACATGTACCCATGAGTCACTTTTAAGTTTCATTTGCATTATTAACATTTTCTCCACCACTTTCTTAAATCTAGATAATCAAAAAACAGTAAGTTAAGCCCTGATTTGCAGCACTGGCTCATTCCCAAGCTCACATTGAAACTGGAACCATTAGCTCTCCCAAGCTGGAATGAGCTGGCTCTATCATATCCTTGTATACAGCCCACACTTCTTCCCAATATCTCATCCTATAACTAAAACACTCATTCGCTATGAATCAATCCACAAACATGCGAATGCCCTCCGTGTGGAAGGCGTGCTATTCTGTGCAGGTGGTTGGGCACAGTGCAGAACAACTGAGTTCAGCAAGTTCAGGTCCATCACAAGAATAATTAATTCCTTTCAGTTTCACTCACTCCTCCAAAGGAGATACCAACAGATACATTCTGATCAATTTATTGGTTGTGTATAAGGAAAGAAACAATATATCACACAACACCATAGTACACAACACGATAACAGTATTACCATGTGACCTTTGTCTGGCTGCACTTTCCAGCCCAAGGAAATCCTAAGTCTTTATAAACTGATCAACATGCTGCAGAGAGGGCTGAGGTAAAAGGTGGAGGCTATCTGACAGTTGCACAAGAATAACATCCATTAATTTGGTAGAGAACATTAAGAAATCAACAGTGCACAGGAGTTCATTAACACTAATGCTAAATGATATTTAGTTGAACCTATTACTCCTGATGTTCCCAAGGAGTAAAATTGTGCAGATGTCCGCTACACGTCCTTAATATTCAACAGCTCTAGCTGTGAATATTGTTGATTCAAAGAATCAAAGACTCAAGTACAATAACAGAATGAGGAAAGTTAATAACGTAGGGACAAGCAGCATTTTTGCTATTTAACTGATAAGGACACAATATCAATCTTTTCACAGTTTGCAAGCTTAGCATTGCAGGCATTCACAGTTTTAAACTGATAAGGGAAATATAAAAAAACAAATACAAAGCATTCAGGGATCTTACAAAGAAGAAATGGAATAGAAAGAATAGTACGTTTTGCTGATTAAAAATTTTTTTAATACTAAAGAAGCTGACATGTCAACAACAAATGACAAATGCTTAAACTCTGTGCTAACAGGATTAAGTCCTGACACTTACTTTTTGAGAAGCAGAAAAGACTGAATTCTCTTCCTCAAATTCAATTTATGTTTGCTTTAAAAACTACAGTTCTTCAGGCAGTTTTACAAAGAAACAGCAAAAAGAAACGTCCTTCCAATGACTATATTTCTGGAAGATGAAGCAGATTTAAAGAAAATATGCATTGTTCATGAGATAATTCACTTTATTTCTTTGGTACAAAGAAAAGTTGGTATTCTAAAAAAATCTTAATCCACCTCTTTACTAACATGAGAACATACAAAATAACTGCAGCCCAGATTATGAATCTAGGTGAGATTCATGTTCTTCCACTGCATCCACCAGACCAGTAGATCCACTGATAACACTTTCTTGGTTATCTGCTAACTGAATTAATTCTTCCTGCTCACCAGGAACAAGATGGGATGAAGATTCCTCCTCCTCCTCTTCATCTTCCTCTTCTGCCTCCCCATCATCTTCTACATCCATTTCAAATACTCTAACATGACGGAGATTTGAGCTTAACTAAAGAAATATGAAAGAATTTGGTTTTAAAGATTTTTAAAGTATTAAAAAATTTTAGATTAATACCTTTGAGCATCTCAATAAATATACTTTTTCAGCAATTGTAAAATGGAAGCAGAAACTGAAAAGTGTTCTTTTTAAAAAGGAAAATAACTCATTTATCTCAATTTATACCAAAATCACTAACTTTAGCCCTCTAATATAAAAGGAGCATGTGGATTATAAAAATGTAGAGGACAGGGTTTTAACTTAGTACTCTCTGAACACAAAACTAAATAGCAAAGAATTCATGTAACATGCCATAATCAATTTTAAAAATCCTATTCAAATTTAAATACTTACTACACAAGAGACCTTCCGAAAACCATTCACAGCAACATACTGTGCTTTCATGTTCTCCAGTATTCTCCACTGATTCTCCAGGAAGACAGTATGTGAAGGTATAACATCACTCTGTTCATCTAGCCTACGTAGAGTAAAAACATAATAAGCAGAATTATTGTTTTTTCCTCATTTGCTGGAGAAAGAGGAGGACAGTTAAACCTGCACCTTCAACTTCTGCCCAAATTCATCTAGCATGCTTCTCTTGAGAAACTAAGAAAAAATCCTGCAATTTTAGGACAAGATCATAGATCTAGAGATGGAAAAGACCTCAAAATTCATCTGGTTCAACCCCTTCATTTTACAGATGTGGAAACTGAGGCCCAGGGATACTAAGGGCTTGCTCAAGGTCTAACAATTAGCGAGCATCAGAGTATTCGGATTCAGATCTCTGACCTGGCTAATCAAAAGTTAGCCTAGGAAATCATCTTTGATTAAACAATCACCAAGACCTTTGTAATCTCTCCTAATATTTTCTTGTTTTTTCACTATTCTCTATTTCCAATATCAATTTATCCTAGTTTTAGCCTTTGTAATGATGCAATTTCAAACAGGTAAAATACCTATAATATTAACTTAGTTAACAAAATTACATTTTAATTCCCTTTGAGAATAAGTTAATAAATTTTAAAAGGAAAAATCCAATTCCTCAGGACTAGTCGTCCAAGCTTTCTTTTGAAGGTAGCAACCTATGGTTTTTATAGCCCCCCTAGGATTAGTGGGTATAGCTTGTGAGAATCATAGAGAGGAATAGAGTAGTAAGTGGGAGTTCCCTCTATTCCACTGTGTACTTGGCATCCCGTTTTGAAAGAAGACCTCTTTGTTCCAAAAGGTAGATTCTAGAGGAAGGAATGCAGAATAATTAACCTTCCATTAAATCTGTGGTAATGCTGTTCCAAGGCTCTCTTGGGATAAGAATTTGAGGAAATCACTTCATCCTCCCCTAGTACATCTCACCTTGTTCTAATAATTTCTCCTCTTTTTCAGAAGGTAGAAGAATAGATGGGGATTCCCTGGCTTTTTAGTTACCAATATTACACTCCACTTATCAAGTATATTCTGAGTCTACATTCTACATTGTAAAAAACACATTTAGTTCTCAGCTAAGAGCTATAACATTACCCATGTCCCTATACCTTTTACAGATTGTCCCACTGAGCTCCTTCTCTGGATTGGCTCCCTTAGCATACACCAAAGACAACGGTAACTGAGCCAAGACTCTTTCTTTGCCTTCTTGGTCTTCATTTTCCTTAAGAACCACTGTTACCGTTTCATCATCATAAAAATGTGCATCAAGACAGCTGTAGGAGCTAGAGTAAAAGAGGAATATATTCTATTTAGAGATCATCCATTAACCGAATGATCACTAGAAACACAGGCATTAAATCTGACACTGAGGGGGGAAATAAAGGAAAAGATCAAGTCATATCTTATTTAAGGATGTATTTCAAGATTCATTCTATTTGGAGTCATTCCATTTTCTTCTAAATTCCCACTGACCTGCTGTTCTCTGATTAATGATGGATAGGTCTAACCAGATTTTTGATCACACGTTCATGAAACCAAGAGTACAGAGACAAATTTGTTCCTGGTCTCAGAAGCCATTTGAGATCTCTGTTCAGACTTAAGTCCGTACTCTATTTGATCGCCCTCTCTGTGGAGAGCCCTAGAGGACTTAGGGTAAGTATGCCTTATGGGAAATTGAGTTGCCTGGCATCAAAGTGATGCCTATGTTTAAAGGCAATTCAGCTTCACTCAAACTGGTAGGTAAAAGTGAGATTTCATGGAGAAAGACACACAATTCAAAAGTCTTTGCCAAAAAGTAAAGCTTCCCTTTTTAAGGATGGACAACAAGAGAATTTTTTTAAAAAGAGAATCCCATATTTAGCTGTTCTACATTCATCAGTTGACTCTCATAACAACTCTGGAAGAGTTGTTTTCCATCCAAATTATGTACATAAGGAAAAGCAGGCAAAGTAATGAGAGAGATCCACAGTATAACTTGAATTGCATACAAAATAAATCTGGTATAGCCAGAATCAGAACTTTCAATATCCATACTATCTCTTTAATTCCCAGGTCAAAACTGCCTCCTTGGCTCACAAAGCTTAAATGTCTCAATTACGACATACTTTATCCAGTATGCTGAAAGATATAGTATGGACAGAATCAGGAAGCCCTCATTTCCTGAGCCCTGGGCAACTCCCTAAGAATAAGTTGCAAGGAAGGTGCCAACTAGCACTGGTAGAGTTTTCTCATCTAGAAGTTTCCTTTATCAATGAAATCACAGGTCTAGTCCCTACCTCTATACTTATGAAACATCCCACCGTAGCATAATTAGTTCACCTACAGATTAAACTATTCGTCCATGGACAAAACAAAATGTAAAGAATTTTTTTCACTATAGCATTTACTAGAAGCATTGTAATTTGACTGATGTTCCTTAAATTCAATTTTACTTAATTGAAATATATGTGAAATATTAGTATTCAAGAGTAAAATATGCCCCAACTGACTGACTACTACAAATTAACTGTGTGTCTCTAGACAAAGCTCAAGATATACCCATTTTCGAAGTTTTCATTTGTTGTATTCAAGAAACTTCCAAACTCAACAGCAAGTAGTCCGTTACTGACAGACCTTGGAGAAAGGAAGAAAAAAGACAGAATATCACTTGGCCAATCTGAGTAATTCAATAATTCAAAAGCTTATTCAAGAACCTGATTGGAAGATTCAGTACATTACTTACATAATATATTCTACCCTAAAGAAATATAAATTTAACTCTCCCTGAAGAAAACATATTAGCTGGATTAAAGCACCAGGATAAATAGAACCCACCATCAATATTTTATTACTCCTAAAAACATTATGTCACAAATGAATTAAGAAGGATATCGAACAACCTTTTTCGTTCCTTTTCTTATCAGGCTCCTCTTAACCTCACTCAGGCATAAACCCCGCCCCCCCATCCCATTTTTTTAAAGGAGCTGACAGGAATCACTGCTTTTTTGGCTCTATCACTGGCCCTAACATAACAAAAGGAGCTGTTACCAGTGTGGGAGTGAAGTAGGCTGCTCCTTTGTAAAAGGCAAGTTTCAAAGATGAAGTTAAACTCGGTATTGTAGTAAAAAGAGAACCAGACATACCGAGGAAACCTAGGCTCTCTTCCTAGATCTGCTACTAATTGGTTTGTGATGACGGTCAAGTCACTTATCCCTTTAAGAACTGAACCCTCAGTTCTCTCATCCATGAAATGAAGGCCTTAGATTCAATGCTATGGATCACAGAATCTAAGATCTCCACCAGAGGCAACAAGTAAGCTGCTTCTCAGGGAGATCAGAAGAAACATGGAGCACATTGGTTGATTTTGGGGTTGTTTTGTTTCCCCTTCTTGCAGGGCAGGCTGCACTTAAAGAATGGATTCCAGTGCATTTTATAATATACTAAAGAATAACAGAATGGGAGATTATCTAGTCCAAATCTTTCATTTTACAGATGATGAAAATGAGACCCAAAGAGTTGAAGTAATTTGTTCAAGGTACAGTTAATTAGAAGTAAAAACCTGTATTCAATTATGAATATAAAGGGGCAAGGAGGAAAAACTCCATCTGTTTGAGGAATATACTATTATTTTTTCATTTTAACTTAATACTAACCTGGATATGTCAGTATGTCTCCTCAAAATATAAATTTTAGAAGATGAACTATTTGACATAGTAAAGAGTACATAATGCAGATTTGAAGATTTGTCATTCCAGCTGAAAAAAACAAAGAAAAGTAAAATCCATTTTAAAATGGAATTTATTAACTTCTACTAAGAAAAACTGTCATAAAGATGAAACTGACAAAGGCTTACAGGAAGGGCAATTTGAACAATCTAGGTGTAGAGTCCTCACTGAAACAAAAGAAAAAACAAGTCAGCAAACTCCAAATTTGCTGCTGAATTATACGGTGAAAATGTGGAGAAAAATACCTTTTAGCAGCTTTGTATAAGGGAATACAGACAGCTTGATTCACTGATTTTCCAATAACATCCTATAAAAATGAATGTATTTTAAAATTGAACAGAACATGTTTTTTGAGATATACACAAGTGTTCTAAGAAAAACATCAAAAAATAAAAAGTGACTAATCGTTAACAGTTCAGTTGCTGTATAAAATTATCTTATAATAAGAGTCTATGTTTATACAACACTTTACAAAGTACTTTCCTCATAATACTCTATGAAGCATAAAAATAAACTATCAGCCATCTTTACTGTCTTTCTTCAAAACTTCCTTCACTCTTTCGCTCATCTCCCAGTTTTCAGCCCCCCCTTCTCCAAAGTGCACACTAAGTACTGCTCCTAAGGCACAAGTCTTACTCACTTGGCCTAACGTTTCCCACTGGCGACTCAATAGAATATAGATGTGTTGGCCTGGATTTAAGAACTATCACAATGTGGCCAAACCTACCTTTCTAAATGTACGGTAGATCATTTCAGTCAAAGGAGGCTACTCACTATTTCTTGTTCTGTAGCATCCAGCCTACAACATGTATTTGCATGTAATCCCCTTCATCTCCCACCTGTAGAATTAAAGTACTACTCCTTCCATGAAGCTTTCTCAATTCTTCTCATCTAAAAGTAATTCCAATTATATTCTAACTTGTTCAAGTGAGTCCACTGTATACATATCTCTTCCACTCTACTAGATGTCAAGCTTCCAGAGACTAGGTGGTCTTTTTCTCCAGTCCCTAAGGGCCTAATGTCTTGTTTGCAAAAAGCACTTTAAAGATGTTTACTGAGTTGGGAGTAAGGCTTAAAGGTGAAGAGATTTCTCCGTTCATTGCCACAGAACTAAGAGTTAGGGCCAAGGACTCAAACCCAAATCTTTTGATTCCAAATTCAGTATTCTTTCCAATAAACATCATCATATCACTTTTTAAGACCACACTTCTTTTCTCAAGCAACTTCAATGAGTGCAGCAGAGGAACAAAAGACAAGAGAAGAAAACTGCCTCCTCTAAACTCACATCATCTAGTAGCCATCCCTTTAAACAAAAATGAAGACTTGAGTGGTACTAACCAAATCTGTTTTTGCTACTACTGCTCATACTGAGTTTGTTCAGTGACTAAAATACTCCAATGTTTTTAAAACTATTCCTAATTTTTCTATCCAATTTTTAAAATGATCCTCACAATAATTAATCATTTATATAAGTAAAATATATAGATATTCATGGTCCTGAACTATCTTTCCTGAAAATGTCAAAAGAATATCCCTAATGCATAAGGTCCATTTCCTCACTTAAAAATCATCAGTGTCTCCTAATCATCTATCAAATAAAATTAAAACTCCTCCTGGAATTCAAAGACTTCCATAATCTGGCTCCAACCTACTTTGAATTTTATTTGAAACTTACTGCTGGCTTTTGTAAACAACGATCGATAATGCTCTCCATCTGTCTTTTCACGAAATGCAATGATTTTTCGGGATAATAGGGAAACAGCAAAGGACTTTCTATAAACAAAAAGTTATGGTTTAATATAGAAAAAAATTAGAAGAAAGTATCAACTATTAAGTAGGCACAACCAAGAGTCCCACTATCATTACAGAACTCAATTTGGGTTTTCCAATATGTCTCACACAGACTAATTATATTCAGTCAACAAATATTTAATTGCCTCCTCACTATATTTTATTGAATACTTTTAAAAATAATTCCCTAAGTATTGGCTAAATTTGTTTTTAGAGATGTCAAGAGGGTAACCATAAGATAGAAAATTCAATTATGTAGAACATTTCACATTAACATACCAAAAACTCGTAAGTGCTATGATACATAGGGATAGGGACTGGATCTCTGATTTCAATGGTATGGAGAACTCCCAGGTGAGGAAATACTCTCTACCAAAGTAGATAGGAACCTTATCTGCCTAGAGTTGCCTAAAGCACTGAGAGGCTAAGTCACTGCCCAGGCTCACTCATCTCATTCTGTCAGAGGTGGAACATGAACCCATGTCTTCCTGACTTTGAAACTAGCTCTCCGTCTAGTGTGTCATACTATTTCTCACAATACCTATAGAAAAGAGTGAATTACTGCTCTCAAAAGTCTTACATAGGGAAAAAAAAATCATGATAATCTCCTAATTTAAAAAGTTGTACTAATCTGGATACATACTGTTGATTTCTCCCACCCCACTAGACTATAAATTTCTTGAGAACAGGGATTTTGTCATTTTAAAAAAATTTTGTATGCCTAGTAGTATCTTATATGTTGGTTGAATAAAAAAAACCTTAATTTAGTTCTAGATTTATTCCCAGGAATGTCAGTCTGTGTGGAAGATAGAAAGGCATAGTCAAGCAACGTTCTTCTAGCACAACACTAAGATCCTAGGGAATAAATAATCAATTATGTCTAAGTCATCTTCGTTCTGAAAATATACCTTCAACAGACCACAGCATCCCCTCAAGCTATCATCCTCTCCTCACATTTTAAGCCAAACTCCTTGAAAAAGCTGTCTATTCTTCCTCTACTTCCTTCACTCTCAATTACTCCTCAAACCTTTGTAATCTGGCTTCAGATCTCATCAACAAACTGAGCCTGCTCTGTGCAAAGTTACCAATGATTTCCTAACTGCTAAATTGATAGTGTTTTCTCAATCTACCACACTTCATACCGCTGGTCACTCTCTCCCCCACAAAAGTCTTTCCTCTCTAGATTTTTGTGAAACTGCTTTCGAGGAATCTCCTGCTACCTATCCCACAGTTTCTCCTTGTTTTTTATTAGCTCAGCATTCATATCATACCCCAGTGGGGGATATACTGAAAGCTCTGTCCTGGGCCTCTTCCCCCTCTATACTCATTCCCTTGGGAACCTCATCAGCTACTTGGATTCAACTATTCAATGCAGATGACTCACAACCGTACATAACCAACCGAAGTCTCTCCCCTGAGCTTTAGTCTTAAGTCAACAACTGACCGCTGGCCATTTTTCAAATTACATGCCCTCTCAACAGCTTAAATTTAATGTCCAATTCTAAACTCTTCTCTCCCAAACAAGCTTATTTTTATTTAATTCAACACCATTCTCCCAGTCTTCCAAACTAGTACATTATCTGTTCAACATCATCCTTGTCTCAGAACTCTCCTCACTTCACATATCCAATAAGTTGCCAAATTTTGCCATTTCTACCTTCACCACATCTCTATCCCTTCTTGCTTTCCAAAACGTAGTCCTCCACTCCATCTCAGCCAAACAAAAGATGTGTTTGATCTTGCCAACACTCACAAATATATCACCTCCACATTCAAGAATTCTGAAATCTCCTTATCCATCCAAAATCCATTGACTTTTCACCTCTCCTTCTACTTTTCTTTACCAAATTCTGCTCCCCACCCTTACTATGATCCTCAATCTCTTGACCCCTCAATCCTCTTCCACACCATCTCCCCTGCATGAAGCCACTCTTTCTTTTTCCTTCCATGTTGACTTCTTGGTGAACCAATTCAACTTTACACTGCTTCAAGCCCCCAAAGCTCACCTTTGGACTACTCTCATCATTTGCTGCTTTCACTGCTGAATAAAAGTAGAGAAAATCATGAAACCATTCTGATTGGATCCACTACCAGTTTAAGTCACACAACCTTGGCTGAGCCCTCACTACTGCTAGACAAATTTACTGTACCTCCCTTGTCAACTCACTATCCCATTCTCCAGTGACTCTAAAACTTTTTCATCCCTACTCAAACATCCCAACCCCTCTCCCCCAACTCTCTTGGCTGAAAACCTTGTCTCATATTTTACAGAAAAAAAAAATTGAAGCCATTTGTTGTGAACTGCATCTTCCTTATCTCCTATCAGTTTGGTGCCTTCTGCCACTATCTCTTCCTTCATGCTTGTCTCACACGATGAAGTGGCCTTAGTCCTTACCAAGGCTGCCCTCTCTACTTTTTCAAGTAATTCCATCCCTTCCAATATCTTCCAACAGGCTATCCCCTCTGTCATCTGCCCTCTTACCTATTTTCAATTTCTCCCTCACTACTGGCCCATTCTCTACTGCTGACAAACTGTCTTTTGAATCCTTAAAAAAGCTCCCACTTGACCATCCAAACCCTGCCACTGTCCTATTGCCTCTTGTAGTAAACTACCTGAAAGGCTATCAGCAATAGTGGCCTCCACTTTCTCTCTTCTCACTCTCTTCTTAATCCCTTACTTCCTGGTTTCAGATATTATCATTGTAGAAACAGAAATTGCTCTCTCCAAACTACCAAGGATCTCTCTTAGTAGCCAAATTCAATGACCTTTTCTCAATCCTTATTCTCCTTGACCTCTCTGCAGCCTTTTACACTTTGACACTTTCTTTGCCACTCTCTTGTCTCTAGGTTTCAGGGATACCACTCTCACCTAGTTCTGCTCTTACCTACTCTGACTGCTTCCTTTTCAATATCCTTTACTAGATCCCCATCCACATCATGTCCTGTAAATGGAGGTGGACCTCAGTGTTCTATCATGGGTTCTCTTCTCTTCTCACTCTATACTTCACTTGTTGATCTCATCTGCTCCCATGAATTTAATTACCATTTCTATGCTCCCAAATCTACCTATCCTGCTCCAACCTCTCACTAACCTCTAATCTTGCCTTTTCCACTCTCTTCCAGACATCTCAAACTGGATGTCCAATAGAGTTTTCAAACTTAACATGTCCAAAAGAGAACTCATTAACTTTCCCCCAAACCATTATCTTTCTCTTACTTTTACTCTTATGGTAGAAGGCAACATAATTCTCCAGGTCTCTCAGGCTCGCAACCTAGGAGTTATCCTCAACCCTTCACTATCACACACAAACTCTCATATCCAATCTGCTGCCAAAACCTGCTGATTTCACCTTTGCCACATCTCCCAAATATATCCCCTTCTCTCCTCTTCCACTAACACTTATCTGTACTGTCTAGTACAGACCCTTATCATCTCATGCCTGGATTACTGCAACAGCCTGCTGGTTTGTCTACCTGCCTCAAGCCTCTCCCCATTTCAATCCATTCTTCATTAAACCACCAAAATGATTTTCCTAATGAGCAGTTTCAACCATATCATATACCTCCTCCTCCAAAAATTACAGGATCAAATTACAAAATCCCCTGATGTTCAAAGCCCTTCATAAACCAGTTCCTTCCTACCTTTCCAGTCATTCTACACTTTACCAGTCTTCAATGTAGTGACAATGGTCACTACAATGGTCACTCCCTGCTGTTCCATGAACAAGACATTCTAGCTTTGGACATTTTTTCTGGCTGTCCCCCATGCCTAGAATGTTCTCCCTCCTCATCACTACTCCTGGATTCCCTAACTTCATTCAAGTGCCAACTAAAATCTTGTCTTCTATAGGAACCCTTCCCCAAACCCTCTTAACTCTAGCACCTTCTCTCTCCCTTATTTCCTAATTTTCCTGTACATAGCTTGTTTCCTGTACATATTTGTTTGCCTGCCTCTCCCATTAGAGCATGAGCTCCTTGAGGACAAGGGCTCTTTTTTGTTTCTTTATGTAAGTCCAATGCTCAGCATAGCACGTGGTTCATTTTAGGTACTTAATGTTTACTGACTGATCCCCTTTTCTTCTCACACAGCTACCACCTTAGTTTGGGAAATTATTACTCCTAAGCTAGATAACTGAAATAGCCTCTTAACTGAGCTCCCTGCCAAAAGTCCCTTATCACTCCAGGCCATCCAATAACACTGTTGCCAAAGAAACTTTCCTTAAGCACAAATATGACAACGCAACTCCCCTACTCAATCAATATCAATGGCTTTTCATTGTCTGTAGGATCAAATATACACTTCTCAGTTTAGCTTTTAAAGCTCTTCACAAATTGGCGCCAATGTTTCTCTCTCAAGTCTCATTGGACCTTACTCTCCCTCCTGCCATGATCCAGCCACACTAGCCTCCTCTATGTTCCTCACATGGGCCATCACAACTCCTGTCTCCGTGTGCCTTTGAACCAGCTAGCTCCTATGCCTCAAACTCTACCTCAGAGAGTCTCTCTCTTTCTTTAAAATGTAGCTCAAGCAGTATCTCCTTCCGTAAGTCTCTCCTCATCTCTCTAACTGCTAGTGTCTTCTCTCTTAAAATACCTTGAATCAAACTATTTTGTATACGTTTGCATTTATTCAACTTCACATATAAGGATGTACATCTGTGTGTGTGTGTGGGGGGGGGTTGTATATAAAAAAAATTTGCTGTTTTCCCTACCAGAATATAATAAAACACATGCATTTTCTATTATAGAACATGAGTTACAAAATACAGCTCAAATCAGCTTATTTAAAGGTCAGATGTATGGTAAGCCAGCATTACTGTTCACTGATTTACTCAGTGGTCAAATGGCTCTGTGATCATGTCAGTTTTCAAGTAAGCTCCTTGCTTCATTCTTTGTACTCATAACCTTTGTGCCTAGCATGGTGTCTGGCATATAACAGGGATTTAATAAATGGCTACTGACTGACTGCCTGGATCTATGCACAATTTAATAATGTTATCTAGACACAGATCTCTTATTTGATTCCTACTTGCTCTGTTTCTTCATATAACTCAAATGAACACAAAAGCTATTACTGACTTCAAAGGAGCTCGACAAGGCTATAATAGGTGCTCATTAAATGTATGTTGATTATTTAACTAGGCTTATATAGATTTAAATGTGGCTAAAGACTACTTATTGTACTGACATTATCATTAAATACCTTTAAGGTGAGTGCTATTCTGAAGAAAATCATACCATTGGTTTCCCTCGATATTAGGTGGTGACACAAGATCATCATCTTCATCTTTCAAATACTAGAAATAAATTATTTAGAACTTAAATTCAAGAAATCAAGACATTTTATCAAAAAATAGGAAGTGCTTCTATTTAATGTTATTCAAGTATAGAGGATCATCCATCTCACTTTTAGATCTCCTGACGTGATTCATTACCATTAAGCATGCAAAATCAGGTGACCAAACCATACCATGTATAAAATTATTAAGTAAATAGAAATTATTACACATTATAGTCTGTAAAAAAGAAACCAAGAGTTTAAATTTGAAATACTCTAAGAAATAAATTTTAATCATGTTATTAGTTATATAGTTGTTCCACAACTGCTTATAAATGATCATCTTCTATTGTGGAATCTAGCATACTGCCACACCTCAACAAGTGTTAATTAAGACTAACACTACTATAAATTTTTACAGATTAGAAAAACAGCATGATAACTAAGTTCAATAAAAATTTTACCTGACCAACTCTTTCTACATTGAAGTACTTTCCTTTTCGATTATAAAGCTCTGGAGCCTAGAGAAAACAAATATATGACTCAATACAGTCAATCTTATTCACTTAAAAGCAAATTATCAATCAAGTTTTATAATATAGCACATGCATTTTCCATTATAGAACATGAGGTCAAATACAGCTCAAATCGGCTTATTTAAAGGTCAGATTCTTATAAACAAGCATTACTGTTCACTGATTTACTTGATAATCAAATGGCTCTATGACAATGTCAATTTTCGGTTATTTTAAACCTGATTCAGGCTTTTTTATTAAATTACAATAAACGCTGTTACATATTTCTAATTAAATACGGTCACCACTTTGGTTCTCAGAAGAAAGACAATACTGTGAAAAAATTCTGGTCCTACCTCATTGAAATGCTCAGTAAGAAAATCAGCAACAAATGTGATATCTTTTTGAGTCATCTGCCAAAAAAAGGAAAAGAACAAAATGTTCTTAAGAATCAAACATCTATATAAAAGGAAATTTCTCAAATAAATGCTAAAACAACTAAAAAAGCATAATTTTGTCACTTAGTGAATAATACAGAAACTCATATAAAACTGTTTTTTCCAGAATAAACTTCAATATTTAAAGTTCATACAATTATAAGATCATGAATTCATAGGCTATAAGAGTGCTTGGAGAGGCATGTACTAAAAAACAAAGAGCCTACTTACTCCTTGACCCAACCAAGCAAACAGCTCTTCAATTCCTTACATCCTGAAGAGGTCTTTGAAGGAAGCTCTCAAGATCAAGAGTGAGCCAGCACCACTCCCAAACCAGCTCAGAACTCGTCTCTGCAGCATTACTGGTTACCCTGATATTCTCTCTCCCATCCTATTCTGGATTAAGTATGGCAGCTTCAAACAGCTTTGACTCTGATTTCACCTTTCATCTTTTAGAGGTCATGAGGGCACTGGGGATGGGTCACTTTCTCTCACCCAACTGGAATTCTCTAAAGCTATTCCATCTCAGTACAAGCAGCAGAACTGTACAGTTCTGTGGTAACCCATCTGGTGTACAGTATTTAATAAATATTTGCTGACTGATTACTCAGACTGAAAGCAATCCTTCACAAGACATACAGAGCACAGAGCATTAGCGAGACTGATTTTGTTCAATTAAGGCTGATTGAGTCCATCTGGCCCCAGGCTAGCCAATACCTAGCCCATCTTAGTCACTACTTTTTAAAATACCAAGGAGAAGGAGATTCCACTGTCACATCTGTCAAGCCATTAAAACGTTTCACAGTCCTCAGAATCAGAAGAAAAAATTTTCATCACCAAGAACCAAATCTGTATTGCATCAATTAAAGTATTTAATCCTTCTATCATCAAAAGAAGCTACAAAGGAAAATAGACTTCAAAAAGATAAAATGAAGACCATAAAGATACTTGTTTTGTGTAGCGTGAAATCACTGATTCATTAGAGCAAAGGTCAAAATCAGAACCAAATTAAAAGGGTAAAGAGGAGAAGACAAAAACATTCTAACTTAACCTGATTAAGGAAAAATTGGAAGTCGACAAAGAAAAAGAAACTGACATGAAATATTTTTACTTTCTACTGAAGTCTAGGCAACTGTAATAACTTGGTCAAAGAGAGAAGAAAAAGTTTAAGCCTTAAACTCTTTTCTAAGCCGAGAAGTACGGTAGACAAAAGAAATACCAATCTGGAACACAAACTTATTTGAAAAATGTTAAAGATTACAAAATTATGGGCAACATTCCCTCCAAAATAAAAGAAAGAGCTGTAGGAGGGCAAATTAGTCAACAGAAAGCTTGGCATAAGCTCCAACCAAGACAGACTATTAAGAACTTTTATAGGTAAAACTAGAAGAAAAACAAAGAAACGTAAAAGGGAAAAGATGACAGCACTGCCATAATAGAAGCTATTTTCATCTTCAATGACAGTGGAATGACATTTGGACTTTTAACATCATAGTCCCCTTGTATTACATCAATAAATAGAAATGACACAAAAGAAAACAAAGCTGTATAGTTGGGCTAAACAAAGTAAATACAATAGAGGTCTGTCCTGGATCTTATACAGGATTAAGGGGTTGATTCTCAAACCCAAGGGTCCATAAATTTAGAACTAGAGGGTCTTGGAGGCTAAACAGTCTGGTTAGTTTAAATTTCAGTTCTGCCACATTTTTGTTGCTTCATTTTCCTTAAATATAAAAGATGCTATAATTAGTGGTTAGGTTCCAATGTACTTCTCAATCAATTAATTAGAGATCAATTAGTCTAAATCTCTTATTCTGCAGATGAGAAGGCAGAGACAAAGAGATTGGGACTTGTCCAAGATCACACAAGTGGCTAAACTGGGATTCAAACTGTGATCCAAAGGCTCCCTACTACTACTGTTTTGCACTGCACCAACTAAAAAAGGGGCAGATGCCAAATGATTAAAAAAAAATACAAATGGTTTTATTAAAAAAAAGGTGATCAAAAGGATATCATGAACTATATATTTCAGCTACAACTACTATTACAACTACTACTACTACCAAAATTACTATCATTATTCTACTGACCCAAATGACTAGTTTTTCATTTCTAATCTTTATAAGAATGATGTATGTGTGCGTGTGTGCATATGTTGTTGCTGAGGAAGACCATGCCATCAGAGAAATAATGACTTGACTTGCACTTGACTTTGTTTTCAGTGAGGGAGGGCTGTGCAGGTCACCAGGCTCACTTCTCCTCCAGAGCCATCTGAATCCAGTGACCAGATATTCATCAGGATGGCTGGAGATGACCCAGGATGAGGCAAGTGGGGTAAAGTGACTTGCCCAAGATCACACAGCTAGTGAGTGTCAAGTGTCTGAGGTGAGATGATCTGAGATAAGAATGATCTATATAAGAATGGAAAGTACATTTGAGAAAAATGAGTGGAAACAATCAAATTTTTACAAAATATTCTACAGCAGATTATATCTTCATTGATCTGATTAAAAATTAGAGATTATAAGATCTTGTTTGATTATAAAAACAAATTCAGTAGAGCAAAATGAAGATTTAAATGTTTTCTTTCAACAAAGTGCATCCTATGCATATGTTAAGATCACACAAAATTCACTGAGAAACAACAAAAGAGATAACTTTATCCAGAGCTTCTCTGATTATTAATATCAAACGAGGTACAAAAGTGAAATACATGCTCATTACACCACTGCCAAAGAGTATCCTAAAGTCCAAATGGTAGAAATATTCCCTAGAGATCAGGACATACTCCAAATGACATTGTGCTTGCTACATCAGTCCACAAAATAATTATGTTAAGAAGATTCACAACGATTCTAAAGAGATAAGCCTGACAATCTACAAAGAGAAAACCAAATTACTAAAAATGCCAACTGGTGAGATTCTGGCAAGCAGCTGGATTGGCAGCACATTGAGTTACCACAGCTGTATACATATCTTAGACAAGCACTGCAGAGAGCCAATGAACTGGGCACAGAATCGAAGAAAAACGTAAACTGGATCATATTTGGAAAACTGTGAAGTGCTCAGCACAGGATTTGGCATATAGTAGGTATTTAGTAGATGTTTACTGACTAACAAAGAGTCTTCAAAGAGCTCGGGATGCTCTTAAGGTGAAAAGCAATTTTTAAAAACACCAATGCTCTGCCAGTGATGTTATATGGCTAAGGCAGCAGAATTCTACAATTTCTGAAAAATCAAAATTGCTGGTGACGCAAAGGAAAAACAGAGATGTTAAGAAGGTTGCGGCATATTGCCAATGGTGACAAACATGCAACAAGTAGTGTTAAAGATAGCACTCAGGAAGTGTATGATCAGAAAAAAGAAAGGATTAATCATACAGTTGGTTGGCTGTTGTCCTTCGTTCTCGAAGAGGACCAAAATGACATCACCATAATAAAGTAAAATTTCCATGTATCTGACTGTGGCTGACCAGACCAATAGGAGCTTGGAATGCTCTACCACAAGTTGGGCACAGACAGTCCGTGTGAATATTTGGGGTGGCTATCCCAAATTTGCGCATCCTGTGTTTACTTTGTGCTGTCTTGCACAGTAAAAGAAAGAGATAACAGATGAACATCTCAAGTGCTGAAAGGCCTCCAGTGTAATGGGTAGATTCTCAACAGAGGACTCATGGAAGGACAGGTATAAGAAATGCATGACGTTAAAAAGGCATGAATGGGTTGTGATCAGCACCATGGAAAGGATCATTCACAATGACTCCATCATGAGTCCTTTGAATTACTAAAGCATAAATGCCTAGAATTCAGTGATTATTATAATGTTTGACAAACCATATCAATCTCAAATCTCTTTTGGGACAGAATATATATCTTGCAGAGATTTTCTTTTAGACAAAGTTTTAATAATATATATCTACAATGCCTGCTATGAAGTAAGTATTTGACATGCTGAATTTCTAGATCAGTTATGTAATACTGCTTGGCCTGCCAGGTAGCTGGGCCTTCTAAACCCTCACAATAATCTGCTCTAGGAAAATATACTACCTTGTTCAGTTCTGGAAGCACATGGTCTTCGGACATTCTCAACATTGCTGGAAACATAAAGTTAAGATTATCTTTCAATGAAAAATACAGAAACATTGAGTAAGAAGAAGAACTTTAGTGTACACTTTTTCATTGAACAAATTTCTTCGTTCGTTCAAAGGAGTATCTTCTAGAACACAATATCCCACATTTATGTCTCAGGAAGAAATACTTTCCTTCAGGGATTAGACACTACAAATTAAGATTAAATTCTGTTCAATCCTTTTATTCCATTCAAACATCACTCACTTTTTCTCTATTTCTCCATTCTGAATTCTATGTCTTCCTTTGTTCAAATGAAAAAGCACTATAATAAATGTTAGTTTCTGTGATGATGATGGTGTCTATTTTTACAACAGCTTCTGTCTCTTAGCTAGAGAAACCTCATCTATCAGATTTTCTCCACAAAGCTTTGTTCTCTGTAAGGCATTATTTTTTCAATTTTTCAATCCATCACCAAAAACATTTCCACTATTATATATAAATGATTCACTTAACTGTAGTTAATATTTTAAGAGTTGCTTATACATCACAGACTCTTCATATCCATCTTTAGATATTACCTTAGAAAACATACTTTATGCAATACCCCAACACAATGATTATTACAAACCATTATTTAAGGTTTTTCAGTGCTGGATGAGACTTAAGAAATAATCTGCTTCAACTTCCTCATTTCACAGACTAGCTCATTTCAGTGATTAGCCCAATGTCAAACTACAAATTAGTGTCAGACACTGAACCCAAGCCTCTTATCCTCTTGTTTACTCTCTTTCCCCATATGAAACTATGATGAAGATTCATCATAAACTTTCCTTTTTGTTAGCTAAGACTTTCAATAAAGAAAAAAATATTAAAAGCTGTCACTTCGATAATGTTTTATTTAATCAGAGTGTAATTCCTTAACTGACAAGAGATTGTGAACTACACTTTAGGAAATGGTAACTAATTCATCATTTAGTGGCCAAACTTCAGGTTCTAAACCCCTTCATGATTAACTACACTGATCCTTAGCCAAAAGGCTAAGTCTGTTGCTGGGCTTACCATCAAAGCCTTTCAGTTTGACACGTTCTACCCATGCACTGCAGGCTCAGCACTCCAGAACTCAGGCTCACCTTCACGGTACAAGGCAGCAGAGCAGGAATTTGGAGGAAGAAACAGCCTATTACTATTGTAAAATGCAGTCAAGGCAGTGGGGTATAGTGGCTAGATGCCCGCACTGGAGTCAGGAAAAGATGAATTTAAATTATCCCTGACACACTGACTATGACAGCATGGGGAAGTCCCTTAACTGAGAAAATGTTTCCTTCTAGGACTAGATGGAATCAACCAGGAAGCTTCACAGCAGGAGACAAATGAAGCTTAAATGGCTAATATCTGTTTTGGGAACAAAGCAAAGCTATCAGGTAAAAAGTCATAAATGCTATCTTTATGGGTTTGGGGCCTCACTAAAAATGAAAGTTTTGAACATTACTGCATATAAAGTTTTTCTTTTTGTATTTCAGGATTTTAATAGTGAATAGTTAATATACCCAGAATCTCAGCGTTGGAAGGGTCTCAGGGGCTATCTTTATCCAACCCATACCCAAAAAAGCAATCCCTCTACAGACGACTTGACAAGTAGTGATCCAGCCAGCCTTTGCTTTGCCTCACTCCAGCAGGTGGAACCCCTCATATCCTAGGGGAGCCCACTGGAGGAAGTTACAAAGCTTTTTCTAATAGCAAGCCTAAATTTACTTCTTTGCAACTTCTACCCACTGCCAGTCTAATCCTTCCTGAACATGACATTAAAGACATTAAGACAACCTCAGGTCTCCCCAAATCATCCCTTCTCTACGCTAAGCATTTCCTCATTCCTCCAATCAACTTTCATACAATATAAACTTGAGGCTCTTCCCCTTTCTGCTTGCCAGTGTATACTGTTTAGAGGATCACAGTCCTTCCTAAAAAATACCACCCAAACTGAACAGAACACTCTCAAAGTGGTTTGACTCTGTCCCCTAAACTGAATACATGAGATTTTACATCTATGTTCATTAAATTTGACCTTAATATATTTGGCCCAATATTCTAGTCTGTTGACATATTTTTGGATCTGAAACTATTATCCAATATGCTACTTATCCCTCTTAGGAAGCTGATAAAGATGTCATTTACACCTCTCCCTAAGTAGCTCACAAACATGCTCACTAGTCAAGGAGACCATGTACAGACTCATGAAGCATAAATGCAATCAGAGTCCAGTTGACACTGGGTACTCTGGGTCTTGCCATCAAACTAGCTCTGAACTCAACAAACTACATCATTGTATCTCTCTCACATCTCTCGTCATTTGACAGTATGAGTCTGTGTCATATGCCTTGCTAGAACGTATAAACATTCCCCTGACCTGCCCATCTAGTAGCTCTGTCCAAAACAAACAAACAAACAAACAAAAAAAACCCAAACAAAACCAAGCCTGTCATATTGACTCGAGGCTTTCTGAGACTACCACTTACTAGACTCTAAGTCTTAGTGGTCTCAGTCTTACTGGTCTATAGTTTTCAGGCTTCATTCTCTTCTTTCTTTAGAAAATTCAAACAAATTTGTCCTTCAATATTGTAGCATTTCTCCACTCTCAGTGATCTCTCAAATGCCAATGACAGTAACTCAGCAATTAAATCTCCCAGTTTTCAGTATTCCAGGAAAGAGTTCATCTGGATCTGATTACTAGCTCATGCAGGGTAGCTGGCTATTTTCCCTACTAATCTCTATTAGCCATTTTTGTCCTGTTCATTCCTACCAAACATCATTCTCCCTGGCAAAGAAAATGGAAACAAAATAGGACAACCATATATAAAAAAATTAGAGGATTTTTAAAAAAAATAAGAGATGACATAAGCATATGTATTATTTACACATGTGTATATACATGTGCAAATATATATGCGATATAAATATATATTATAAATATATGTAATCATGTTATGAATAAATATGTGTATGTTCTCCTGGGTCTGAACTTGTGATAAGGAGAAGTGTCAAAATGAGTGAGATATGTAATGAGTGTTGTTAAAGTATAGAGGGGACAGATTTTTAAAATATAAGTTAAAGTTAAATATGAGTGTTTACTATTATTTATTATTTACTCTCAGTTGAAAAAATACAAGTAAATTATTTTAGTAGAGTGACTCTAGAATTAAGTTATTACTCTTATCCATCAAGAACTGAAAGATAAAACAAGTAGAAAGAAATATTCAGATAATCTTACCTACATACAGCCACCGGAAAAATGCTTTGAAGTTTTTCATACTACTATCTATAACTCTAAACAAACAAAACAGAAAGGGTTAGTAATAAAATGTATTTTGGGTGGCTGATTCCCCTTACTTTTTTTACTTACAGTGAGATAGAGTTTATATCTAAAGTTAATATGCATAAGTCTCATTGCTATATATTTCATCTTAATTAGCTATATTAACTACAGTTAACTACAAAATTAGAATTTTAAGGACAAAATTCATAAACCTAACAAATCTAGAAATTATATTCCAAAAGAGCAAATTCATTTCCATTTTAACAACAACAAACGACTCAGATTCTACCTGGTTCTAAGAAAATTTGCCACAAAATATAACATTCTTTTCAAGTATTCAGTAAAGTGTGAAATCCTTTTCTAACTTTGCAAATAAAGGAAATCAGAAAAACTGTTCAACATTATCATCACAATACAGAAATATGCTCACTGATCAGAATAAAGAAAAAACCTCAACACCAAGAAAAAATCATTATTGTGAAATTTCTACTGTGGCAATTCCTGTGGTCTCAAAGGACATTATTTTTAGAACATAATTTCTGATCTTCACAAGTACTAGGATTACAAAAAGTGAATTTCCCTGTTATCTACAGATAAAACCAAAAATAATTTCTGTAAAGCAATTTTCATTTTGCTTAAATCCTTTTCTGGATACAAAAGTAGGAGTCATATAAGCTTATAAATGCTAAGATCATTATTAAAAGTAAAAAACATGACATTTATATTACACTTATCCTCTCCAAATCTCAAAGTCTTTTGCAAACATTAACTCAAATAATACTCCTAGGGAAATTAGATCAGTATCATTGACCTATTGTATACAGTAAGAAATCTGAAGTACGAAATTATTAGGTGACTTATTTTAGGTTCCTTAGCAACAACGGTCAGCACCAACATGATCACACCACTACTATTTCAAAGAAAAAGAAATTCTTATCACTTCTATGAAGTTCAGGAATGTCACACTAAAACAACACAGCCTGAGAACTGGAAGAGATGTTGAAGGTCATCTAAGCCTAATTTTCCACCCCAGTCAGGAATCCCATCTATTTAACTCAACGAAGTTTTACAAAGCATCTCCTTTCCTCTGAAATAATTACAGCATAGTATCACTTCCTAAGAGTGTTACTGTAAGCAAGTTATTTACTATTTTCCCCTCAGGCAAATTCCCAGGACTTGCATTTTACTACCTATGTGATCTTGGGCAAATCATTCAACCTCTCTCAGCCTCATTGTTTCGGCTGTAAAATGAGTGAAGTTGGATGGGATGACCTTTCATATCTCTTCCAGCTCTAAAATTGTGATTCAGAACCTACGGAGTAACATACAGATGGGGAGAGGTCATCCCATCCAACCTCACTCATTTTACGAGGTAAATAAATGACTTGCTCACAGTAACACATTTAGGAAGTGATATAAGGATTTTAACTGAGGTCCTGCATACTCCCAAGTCCAACATTTTATATACTACCACTACCACTGCATGTAGTAGATAATTAACAAATGAATTAATGAGACTTAAGTTTACATTAGTTATTTTTTTCAGCAACATCACACTATTGACTAATAATGAGTTTGCATTCAACAGATATGCCAAGATTTTTTTCCCACTTTTAATATTAAATATTAGTTAATATTTAGTTTCATTGCCTCTCTTCCTCTTCAATTAGTTGCTGTGTCTAAACTACTCAGTATAGGCATAACATGTAGCAGTTAGCATCTTTGGCTGAGTGACTTTGAACTATTTAACTTTTATTGCCTCAATTGTTCTATCTGTAAGAAGGAATAAAAGTACTATGCTGTAATTACCCCAGAGGAAAGAGGATTTAAAAATGTAAAAACTGACAAAATTACCTTCACTCAATTAATATTTACTGACTGACCACAAGAAATTTGCACTTAGGCTGTTAAAACAAAATAAAATTTCTCCACTTTTAGGAAAAAAGTCATCTTTTTCCTTTGGCTTTCTTATTTTTTTCTTCTTCAAAAAAAAAGTTAGATTGAGATCTTATTATTTAAGTTGTATAATTAGGAGGAAAAACAAAAACTGTCATACATTTCTGATACTTACTGAAGAAGTTCATTTGCCTTTAATATGAAAGAACCCACAGAAGTAATAGCATCTATGGAAAAAAGACAGGATTTTACTTATAAGCAAAAGCAACTTTAATGTAATCTACTGAGAAATAAACTGGCTACCTTCAATTCCAGTGGCATCTAGTCCAAGAGGTTCATATTTTTGTTTCCAAGAAGCCATTCCTTTCAATTCACTCAAATGGTACAATAAGGCCTCAGAGCCACTGCCAAAGTAAAAGAAAATATAATTTCCCAATTATTACCATCACTACCTACCATCATCATGGGTACTAAATACATAGCCTAAAAATTTACAATTTTTCAGACTAGAAATTTACAGTAAGTTTAATTTGAGTTTTATTTTCTAAGATACCCCTAAGAAGATAAATGCATCATTCTGTCCTCATGCCTCCTGAGACATGAAATTAAAATACAATCCAAATTACATTACAATAACCTATCCTGATATTATAAAACAATCACTGTATTTAAATCTAAAATTCAAAAGCCCTAAACTATTAAGATCTCATGTTGGGTTTTCACCATAGTTCAAATCTTAAACTCAACATTACTTCCTGATTTCATTTCCTCAAGGCAGAGTAAGTAACAAGACCATTTCCAAATCTGTTAAAGACAGGTGGTGGGGAAGAAAAAGAGTCAATCTACATGTGCTGGAGAAAACAGTCTAGAGGTGATAGATGGACTCAGCCACTGGTTCTTTAAATTCTACTCCAATAACCAGTTCAATGTTTGATTAACCAAGATGATCAGCTCGAAAAGATGTACAAGTTTGGAGCCATGGATAAGGGACAGTAGTCACTAGGTGATAAACCTCTAGCTAAGTCAATTTCAACAGCTACAGTGCTAAAGTATTCAAAATAATCATACCTCTGCAGATGACTGATGACCAATTTTTGTATACTGGAGTATGAAGACTCTATAGACTGGCCAAGTTTTTTTAAGCCCTAATTAAGAGAAGAGAAATAATTCAGCATGCACCTAAGAGAAGACATGTCTCTTTAAAGGAAGCAATAAAATGTATGCTTTACATTTACAAGAGCTAGTGTGGCATAATGGATAAAGTGTTGACCTTAAAGCCCAGATGACCTGGATTCAAGTCTCACCTTTGACATATAAATAGCCTCTGTGACCTCTGGCAAACCAAAAAACCTTTCAGGGTTCCAGACAACACTGAGACTATGCTTATAAGGTGCTGACTAACAGTGATAGAAGGGGATCTCCCCATCTGGGAGTTCCCTACACCAATGAAAGCAGAGATCCAATTCCTATTCTTTGAAATTCACAGCCATTTTAAAACACAAAGTCACATATTGTATTATTAACTGTACCTTTACTGTTAACTGGTTCATTAAGAGGGATTGAAGTTCAAGGCTAAAATTAAAGACAAAAAGCAGAATTTTAATAATTTTTTCCTATTTAAAACCTTTTTCTCCTTCACATTTTTGAAACCCAAGGTACACAAACTCCACAAAAGGATAATACACATTTAATGTACAAATTAAAAATTATCCAATTACCTTGCTTTCCCCCATAATAGCAGCTGCATGAATTCATCCTGCACTGAAGTTGTTGTGTTCTTTTCCTAGTAGTCAAATATTACTATTGATAATTATTTTTATTGTACCAAGAAATTAAATATTTAGAACTGTAAACATATTTATTCAGAGGAACACAATTCCTAGACCATCACTAAGCCTTCACTAAAAATTCATATTTAAGTTAGTCACTACAACATCAGTGACAAAGAGGGAACTAATTAATTATTGTAACATTTACTCCTCCAAGTTGTTTTCTTATTTTATATGACTACCTGATCTATCATCCTGATCCCTATCCGATAATCTTCTATGCCAGATGATCACATCATCATCACAACAAATAAACCAATCATTTCATATAACTACATCAAAGTGGAAAGCAGGAATGACATTTTGTAGGATAAATTATTCTATTTTTAAAGTTACTTGAGAAATTAGATCAAACTGAAAAATTACTACTCTTAAGCTAATATTGCTGCATTTATGAGTTTTCTGAAATGCCTGAGACATGAGCTAAAAATAAGTAAGGAATTTAATTCATCCTTTAACTTTTCAATTGGGGGCTTGAGTAATAATACCTGTACAAACTTGGTAAGACGAGAATCCATCTGCATCAGTATTTCTTCCCAGGCTTCACACATGCATGTCAATGATAACCTTATATACTATTGATGAAAAAGGCAAAAAAAAAAAATTAAAGCAATGCAAAATATTTTAATCTAAGATGTTAACTACAAATTTTTTTATAGTTATCTGACTCATAATTATCTGAAATTTATCTTCTAGTGAATTTAGTTTTGAGCCTCATAGGAAAAAGATAAAAACAAAAATAATAGTAGCCAGTTTCAAGATATATTTCAAAGACTGTTCTTTTGAAGATATGGACAAAACTTTTACTGAAATATCATTGTTTACAATTTTCTACAAGCATATTTCAGATTATACTAATAGCCAAAATGAATGCTTGGTCAAATCATGTAGGTTGATATAAATCAGAGTTTTAAAATGAAACTTTAGATTAGACACTGACCTCTAAAAGTGCACTGTCATTTAGAAGTAGGCAAATGAGATAGTGTATAGTTGACAACATTCTATGAGATGTTTTCCAAATTAAACTTTAAAAATTATAAAACTGGCATTTGAACTATCAAAAACATTCATTTTTCTTAAGAAAGTACCAATAAATTTTCCATTCCTTAGACTGATACAAAACGACTCTAACATAAATTATCATAGTGTTAAGGAACCTTAAGAAGTGAAAGTTTATGCACTTGGTATGTTAAGGAACTGAAGAAATGAACAACTTAAAAGTCGTATAAAACAAGCTTTAAATAAATACCTGCAAAAGAGTTGAAATGTGAGTAAACTTTCTGGCCATCCGAGTAACTTCCGGTAAGTAAGTAGACAACAGGCTAGTATCAAGCTGTAAAGAACAACAGATGAAACGTGGTGAAAACCAGATATTTACTTTTAACCTTTATTTAAAGCTAAATTACTATCAAAAGATGTGTCCAAGGAGAAACAGAATTCTGCAAGAAATAAAGACCACTTAACAATTTAGTGACCAAAATCTCCTACTTCAAATCTCACAGCATTTTTAGAAGTATCAACAGATGATTTGTTTTTTGCCAACATTAAGTAATACCACTCATATACACATCATATGAAGTCCTTTTCTAATTGCAAAATATAATGATTTTGTCAAAATCTACAAAGGAATGTTTTAGAAACAGTTTTAAACAGTATATTGGCTTAAAACAAAATTATTTCCGTGCTAAGCAAAGGAACGCAAATCTTAGGGTTTTCTAATCTACTGGGCAAGCAGTCAACTCCTCTGGATCATAACTCATATATAAAATTAAAATAATTGTTAACAACCTATTTCAGAAGACTACTGGGAATAGTTACCTAAAACGATTACAAATTCACACAGATGATTCATTAAAAAAATACGTAGTCATCAAAATACATATCTCTGACTACACATAGCACTATGTACCTCTCTAATGCACTCTATACCTCTCTAACACACTTTGTATTTTTTTATAGTAATATCTTTTTAATTGTAAGATCCATGAAAGCAAGGATTGTGTTTCATCTGATGTTTCAATCTTCTCCAACTTATAGCACACTGTTCTACAAACTAGGTATTTATTGTATCTGCTGAACTGAAGGAAGGTGTTAGGAAGATGTACCACTCACTGGATCTTTTCAAGTGTTTTCTTTCTGTGGATAGTTTGGGAATTTATGTGGACATCTGATTAGGTGGGTCCATATTTGAGGCAAGGAAATTTCTAGTTAATGGTAGGATTACTGAAATATAAACAATTCAGTTTTGTCATAGCTCAGTTCTCCTATCCTATCAAATGAGATATTTGTAAAGCACTTAATACAGTGCCTGGCAAATACTAGGTATTTAACTAAGGTTTTATTATCTGCCTGTCCCCTTAGCCACACCTAAAGCAAATAAAAAATAATCAAGCTTTGTTTTTTTTTTGTCTCAGTTTTAAAATTACCAGGTATTTCTATTACATAGTCACCACAGTAAAGACTCAAAATATAAGATTATTTGGTATATAGAGAACTGATCAAAATCAGACCAACAATGCTACTATTTCTATGGGTCATGCTCCAGGACACAGAAGCAATTCTAATATATGATTTCTCTGTTGAAATGACAGTTCCCATAATGGTATTTTACCTACAAAAGATGTGGCAATTCTAAAAGAGTGTTAATGTTCCTTTAATGAAAGAAACAGAAGGCTGGAATAGTGGCTATGTACCAGTTTTATCAAGGAAGAAGGTCTGGATTCCAATTCTGTCTCTGACAGACTATGTGTGTTGGCAAATTGTTTTCACTGTGTGACTATGGGCAAGTCACTTTTCTCTGAGACTCAGAGATAGCTCCTGCTCTTTATGGGTACCCTATCTCTTACTTTTACACTTTGCAGGAATTATAAGTGAAATCCCTAAATTCCAAATTGCATGAATTCATAAGATTTTAAGAAAGTATTTCTCATTCCTTTCAGAAAAAAACATACATTTAGCATTTAAGAAATAGTAATTTCAATCACCAGAAATGAGAAATCCTCATCTGTTAAGTGAAGATGATAACACCACCTTTGGTACCTATCTCAGAGTCATGTAAAGCTCAAACATGATAAAATATACAAAGAACTTTGCCAGTCTTAAAGAGCTCTAAAACTCAGCTATTAATATTATTATGCTATAGATCATCACAATGGTTCTCAGCCATTGCAATCAACAGGTGTGAATAGCATTTCGACAAGAAACAGACTGCATTTTACACTGCTCTGAAATTCAGCTTTACTTACCTGAAAATATGAAATTTCTGATGCAATACTGGTAGAATCTCCTATCTCTGTAATAACGGATAATGATTTTAAGTCGCTTGATAAGCATAAGCCAAGACAGGAACCTGAAACCTGAAAAAGTAAAAGATTACAGTCATAAATTTTTGTTCATTTTACTCAAATAACATTTTTAATATTAATGCATTACTTTATCTTTGTGTATATTACATGAGACAAAAAAACCTATGTAAAACCTAGAAAACAGAGCAGCTCAGGTAACCTAAATCTCTACCCTTCAGGCTCTTGCCTTCCCCTCTGCTGTGGATACTGGGAGTGTCAAACCTACCCGTCCATTTACAGACTTAATTCAGGGAAATGATCTATATTTCTCTGTATATTCTCCCCTCCCCTTTGGTTATCCTAGTCAAAGTCAGTTTCCACAACCGAAATCAGTAGAAAATCGGCACCTCAACTTTCACCAATTCTTCCCTCTCTCCCCAGAAGGTACAGGAGGAAATATGAACTTAGGGAGCAAGTTCAATGCTAAGCAATTAGCTCTAGTGGTAAGGAGCAAAAGAAAACTAATTTGATAAATTTAGCTTAGCTGTATTTTAACCACAAGTTCTAGCTTTTATTCTCCATAGATGGGCCAAAAAAAAAAGTGAGTTCATAAAGCTTAAAGCCACTTCAAGCATATCAATCTTTTTTTTTAAAGGTTCCCTTTAATTCCATTAGCAACTAATAGCTCCTGCTCTTTAATGGGTACCCTATCTCTTACTTTTACATTTTGCAGGAATCATAAGTGAAATCCCTAAATTCCAAATTTCATGAATTCATAAGATTATAGGAAAGTATTTCTCATTCCTTTCAGAAAAAAACATACATTTAGCATGTAAGGAATAGTAATTTCAATCACCAGAAATGAGAAAAGTTAGCGTTTGAATCTTCTCTCATAAACCAATTAGCTGCAACATTTAAAAAGAAACTGTAGGGAAAATAAAAAAAAGGAAAACTTACCCCTGTAACAGTAGCAATTTTGTACATTCCATAAGCATAGATCTCAATGAACCCAGAGTTTCCTCCAAGGACAAGAGCATTAAGCCTAATTAAAAGTAAGGCAACAAGCTGAGGACCAATCAACAACAGAAATAATCAAGTTCTAAAACTCAGCTCTAAAGGACAACTACTATATAATCTACATGTTATGGCTCTCCTGCAGTGGAAGTTGATAAACCAAAACAAGCCTACTGATTTGTTGGTCAAATTTGGCTAAACATGCCTAGTGTTTTCAAAAGCACTACAAAAACTCTACTGTGCAAATCAGCAAGGCCTGCTACCTGGAAGAAATTGGGCTGGAGGCAAACAATAACAGCAAAAATTACAATTAAAGCCCCAATACTGTGCTTTTTCCTGCTTGTGATGATTTTCTATCATCATAGCTCTACTACGGTAACACCGACACGGACATTTTAAGATTTACAACGCACTTTGCACGCATTAGCTCTTTGGATTCTCAAAACAAGCCTGCAAGGTAGTTACCACAACTATCATTATCCCCACTTTTTACAGATAAGTGAACGAGGTTTAGGAAGGCTGGCTGATTTGTCCATACCATTTCCCTAGCCCTTTCCTCTATGTACCACATGCTGCCTCCATCTCAACAGCAAGAATATTTGAAGGGGCCTGAAGATTTTAAAAATGCAATGCAACTCCCAACTCTAAAATTCAAAGATAAAATAGCATTTTTTACTTCTTTACTCTATTAAAATTTTTTCTCTTGAAGAAAACACGAAAGGGATGTTACCAACTTATTTTTAAAATTGACAAAATGAAAGGCCATAGAAAAAAATTAAGTGATAGATATTAAAAAAATGATTAAGGTGAGTAAAACAACTGAGCAAACACCTAAGATTTTCCATTTAAGACTGGAGAATCTCCTCAAATCGTTTTAATTTTCAAAATTAAAATTCAATTTTTAAATATAAGAAACTCATACTTGCATCATAGGTATTTCCAAGAAAATTTACCTGACATCACCCAAGAGCTTCATAATTTCATCTGATTTTTCTTCACTAAAATATGAAAATAATTGTTACAACTCAATTTTTATACTAAACAATAATTCTCTTACTTGAAAAAATACCAAAGAATGTTTCTTACCTAAAAATTTTTGCAGTAGTGCTATAGCTGAAGAATAATATAAATTGAAAAAATACTTTAAACAAAAAAACTAAACAAGATATTTTCATAACACAGTTAATAATTTCAAATGAATAAGAAAATTACAAAGCTATCCAACTTCGATACTTACTTTTTCGGCAATGCAGGTAGTTTAGGCAGAAGGAGATTTGACTCATCCTCAGCATTATAAAAGGATGTTAAAACACTAGAGGAAAAAAAAGGATGTTTAAAAACATGACTGCTTTTTTAAATTTAAAAATACTTTAATCATTCAAAGAAAGAGAAATATACAAAGTTAACAGCAGTCAGGTCTTGCACTTAAAATAAAAATCTTGCCATCATATTCAGTATAAATTAAGAATAAAATATTCATACCTTTTCTCCACTGAGAAACATGTAATGTTCTCAGTACTCAGTTCAAAATAAATGCTACACAGTAAAAATGAAATATTACCCAAGCTCTAGACATCTATAGCTACTATTTATGTTATAAAAAAAAATCACTGTAAGATTGATTTGGGCAAAATTAACATAACACAAAGATTTAGGTAAAATAAGTAAGGTTAAGCAATGAGTTTTATAACAACTAAACAGCATTTCCATGAGAAGGGATAATTTAATATAACAAAAAAATATATTAAGAATTTTCCTTATTTATAAACAGCTTTTGTCTTGCAAAGGACAAATGTATCCATTGTATAAATTAAAAAATAGAAGTAAATGACTTAGCTAGGGTCACAAAATTGCTACTAAGGATGTGAACTTATAGCTCAGGAATTGTAAATGCTCATCTAAGAGTCCTTGTCATAGCTCTACATAGCAAGGTTTGTTTTAAAGCACGTAGATATAATTATGCTGGCTTAGTGGTCAGTTCTGTGGTTTACACACAAACTTTCAAACTAATGACTTGACAAGCAGTTCCACAAAAGCAGTCCTGAAAGCCTCAGCATGATATTCATAAATTGATATATGGATCATCACTAGTGAAGTAATGGTATTTTTTAAAAAAATTTAAAAATCAATGAAATACAATAAACTATTAATTACTCAGAAATAATAATTTACAAGAATTACTTGTTATGAATAGCTAATGCTGCAATTTAAAAACGTAACTAATTTCTTCATGATTTAGACATGATCGGTTTTTATATAACATAGGGTATATGTAAGTACATACACACATACACATAATACACAATTTTTAAGGCATTATTGCTTAATAAAAGAAAGGAATTTAGTAGAGTATTATTAAAAAGCAACCTATTTTGATAAAGTTGAGGAGAAAGATGACTTCAAGAGTACTACTAACCTCATTTAAAGTTACCTTTGACATGTACTTGGAATTAATGTAGACTTTAAAATTTCTTGACCTACCTGCTTTCTTCAGTTACTTCCATCCAATGCATGTAAGTAACAGGTGTATCCACAGAAAAAGAGTGCAAGCTTTCAGGTTTTTCAACATCACATAAAATAATTTTCTTGGTGTCAGCAAGACCAAAGGCCAAAACTACAAGAAAAAAAGATCAAATACTAGGTGATTCACATAAAAAACTGTAACCATATCAAAAAACAACTTAGTAAAGTGAATTCAGGCTCAAAATCCTGAAGAGTTAATGTTTTCAATTTGTTACTATTTAATTTTGTTTATTTAAAACAAATCTTCATTATAGCTATTGTCAGAGTTAAGAATTCTACTTAAAAAACAACTTAGTAAAGTGAATTCAGGCTCAAAATCCTGAAGAGTTAATGTTTTCAATTTGTTACTATTTAATTTTGTTTATTTAAAACAAATCTTCATTATAGCTATTGTCAGAGTTAAGAATTCTACCTTATGACAATACTTACTAATGCAATGTTAAACTGTTGAGAAATTTTTAAAGGAAAAAAAAGTCCATAAAGGATTTTTATAAATGAGTTTAAAAGTGGACCTCTACACTTTCATACACAGTACTAACATATGTATTTCATATACTTTTATATCTAGGACTTTCACTTGAGATCCAATACTTTCCCACACACAATATTAAACATCTGACATAACACAGGTTCCTAGATTAGAAACCATGCGTGTCATCTGGCACAAAGTATTTAACAGATAAACAACAATAATATATTGCTGTGTGACTGCTCTTTGTCACCAAGACATAGTGGAATCCATAAACAAGCCTAGAAGAAATAATTTGATCTGTCTAGGTTTTAATACTTTTTCTACACTTCATGTTTCTTTACCAAATGAGAACATGGGAATCAGAAGCACATTCCTCTTTGACAACAATTAAATTTTATAGTGTGGAGTCTCTGAATGAGTTGCTAAAAAATATTTTTAATACGTCAAATTATTTCACTGAATTTCAAATATGGACTCAGTTAATGCCATCCAGTATTTACCAATGTATAAATCTGTACAAGGTTCTGCTAAATTCCTGCCTCTCCTTCCTAAAAACAAACTACTTGAAATAACTCTCAAATAGCTTTTATTTGACAGTGACACTTATATTTAATTTTTTAGTGATAACCTATTGCTCATTATTTAATCAACCCTTAATGTGTGATCTTTCACAATAAGCCTTTGTTTCCTAGCACTTGGTACAATGTCGTACACAGTAGATGTCTGACATTCATTTACTGATTAATGAAACTCTTCGATTAAACGGTACATGTTAACTTCACTATGGTTCTTTCCTAAGACAAGAAAACTGTACAAATAAAATGCAGCTGAACAAAATCCCTCAAATTACATGTGCAAAGGGACAAGGGAAAACCCTAACCACTAATATATTAAATGACACTAATGATGTTAATTTTTATTTTTTATCAATTATAAAAATTAGAGATATTCTTTGGTGTTTCGATGTATTTGCTCTCATCAGTGTAGCTACTCTGCCATTTATCCATGCCTTCTTATCCTGTGATTCTTATTAATATCTTAGATGAATCCTCCAGAGGATCTCTCCAACATACTTCTAGATTTCTTAATGTTTTGTGAACCTTCTCTGACCACAAATGTCCTTGATGACACTCTTTATGGAACTGCTCCCATGTAAATCACTGCTGGTAATAAACACACTGCAGTAAACTTGCACCTGTGTTATATCTTTCCATTTTGCTCTTTTGATTACCCTTAACTTTATTCTTACAGGACTATTATATTCCAGAATCTGTAGTCGTATAACATCATTAGAGAAAACGTAACATGGAGCAGACTGTGATTATTACAAGCCCTATGCAATTTCCCAAAAGCTATACAGTTCACTCTCATCCTATTCAATTATGTGCTGAATTCACAGTCCATCTGAATTTCCATATCAAGATCTATATGCCAATGGACTAAAACAAGGAGCTGCTGCATGTCATAATTTTCCGGATTATTCTTCATTTGCTTTTTTTACAATGTGATTTTTTAGATTAATTTCATTTGAGTAGTCACAGATGTCACTGTTGAAGTCCTGTACTACTGTTCTGGGCTGAAAACAATCAGCGTATTGTAACTGACAAGCAACTGTCAAACCTCAATACCTATGTGGAATGAGAAAGGAAATATCCCTTCATTTGGACTTTTAATCTCTCTCTGTCTCTCTCTCTCTCTCTCTGTCTCTCTGTCTTTCTCTCTCTCACACACACACACACACACACACTTATGCCTTCCTAAACATAGTTAAAAACATCGTTGAACAAATTATCACTATAATTTCATCTATCAAAGAAGCTTTTAGTAGCTTTATCATCAACACATACATAAGAGGGAGATGAAGGGAAGAGGCTTTGACCTTATACATTCATTCATTCATACTACTCAATCAATAAATATTTATTAGATGCCTACTGTGTGTCAGGCACCGGGAAAACAAGTACAAAAAAACCCCCTAATCTCTACTCATAAGGAGTTCATATTGTCACAGGGAAGAAAATAAGGAGTTATACGGATATATACAGTATAAAGTACATAAATACAAAGTAATTAAATGCAAGGTTGTTTGGGACAAAGGCCACTAGTAGCTGAACTATAAAGAAAGGGTTCCATGCAGAAGATATCTGGGTAGCATCTTAAAGGAAAAAAGGGACTCTGAAGCAGAGGTAAGGAGGATGGCCTTACTTCAAGAATGGCTGCCGCAAAGGCATCAAGAAAGGAGATGAGAGCACCATATATGAGGAACAAAGAAAAGGTCAGTCTGGCTGGATCACGGAGTGTGGGGATATCCATTGAGACTGGAAAGATAAGTTGAGGGCCAGGTTGTATAGGGCCTTAAAAGCAAAGAGTTTATACTTGATCCAAGAAGGAACAGGAAACTCTTGGAGTTGGTGCAGAGTGCAACAGAAAAAGTGCAGAAAAGACATCAGTCTGAACCCTCCTGACATATTCTACTTGTGTGACTGAACCTTCCTGATTCTCAGTTCCATCATCTATGAAACAGGACAGTAATAACTGCAGAACTTGCCTCACTGGGCTGTGTTCACCAAGTGACAATGTTTCTATAAAGGACTTTGCCTACCTTAGAGCCCTATAACGATGCCAGCTGCTACTATTCTACATTTAATTCATGCCTGTACCATTCTCATATTTTATGAACATGAAAAAGTGTAGGCAGATAAATAATTACTGACATCTGCTCACTTACATTTTTTTCTTTTTTCACTCTTTTAGAAAATCTTTCTTTGTGATTTCAGCCGAAGTGACTGAAGTGCAAGAATTGGGCCAACTCCACCAGACTCCTGCTGCACAGACTCACTTCAGCAGGCACAATTTGCTCTTCCCAACTTTGTTTTCTTGAGCCCTGTTACCACTACTCCATGTAGCCTATTGGGCACTGGAGGGGAGAGAGAAGGTATCCAAATGCAATGGTTCCACTGTCAGATCAATTATAAGGACAGATTTCTATAGATACACAGTCTCTTTTCATGTATTTGAGGTCTCCCACTGTGAATGCTCTCATATTTTGGCTTAACTGATTACTGACTTTCACCAGGCTTTTTCTCTTCCACTGCTTTTAGTTTTGTGACCTAATGCGCTTGTAATCTTCTCTCACTCTTCCATACAATCTTCTGTAAATGAGCTTATACTCCAGACTGCAGCTGCCCTTGTCTGCCATCTCTTGCTAAGCAATGAGATCAAGTGTTTTTGATTTCATGCTTTTTTGGTATCTCCAATATGGCAATTATTTTGTAACAGTCAAATTCATAACGGTGGCAAGAAGACAACACCATTACTTTTGTCCATCTCCTATTTTTCAAAGCCAATGGCTGATTTAAATAGATCAAGTTAAAGATGCTGCAACTACATACATTATCTCCTTCACATCTTCATCTTTTCTCCTGACTTGGTTTTTGGACCTTTATGTTAAGCAATCCAAGACCCAACTATACATAGGTAGCTAACTCAGAAATAAGCCCCACATCAGAAACTGATTGTTAAAATATAATTAATTTCTCTTTTGTTTTGCTAAGTGTTTGACCTTCCCAGTGCCTTCCAATTCTTCTTGAAGAAAGTAATCAGGATTTGTAGGCATGAGGTCTCCAAGAAGTCTACAAAGTCTTGGACTTTTCTCATTTATTAATCACAAACATTATTTTATACTTTTTAAGATCTTCCTTGTACCCACTTCCAAACTGAAATCATCAAATATCAAAGTAAATGTTGACTTGGTTTGAAGGATGCTGTCAAGTTCTTCACAGAATTAGCATGGACAACAGAGGGTTATTTCAACAGAGAATGGCTATCTCCTGCAGCCAAGGATCTTCTCTGGGTCTTCTAACAGCAGACACCTCATCTTTAGGGACATATGTGAAGTCCTTCCAATTTGGCAGTACCAACCAGTGCAAGTGCTCCAGTGACACAGGCTGCAACAACCCAGGGCTACCCCCAAACCACAACGTGGATTTTTTGGGGAGGAAAGGAAACAAGGTGAGCTGGATATACTTACAAAGGTATAGAGACTTATGTGCCACATAACTACTAAATGCCATAAAGTCCAAAAGAACGGAGAAAGGTTAGGGAATGTCAAGCAAACAAACTAAATACAAGAAACTACAAGGCTAAGAACAAAAACAAAACGTAAAGAAAACATTTGAATATGTTCAATTATATTTCATTTCAGCAACATCTTTGCAGAAAGAATTTATTAAAATTTCATGAAATTGAGAGCTTTTCAAAAAATAATCAAATAAGTAATATTTAAGAACTCTAGCACATAGTATAAGCATAAAATTCTTTCTTGGAAAACAAAGTTTCTGCAAAATTCCCTTCTGTGATAATAAAGATTTCTATAATAGTACTATCATTACTTTTTCCATCTGGTCTCCAAGCCAAAGATGTCACTTCTTTTCCAGTATTTTCATTTGGTGGCAAACTCCAAACCCGCTGAAAGTTTGCTAGTCGATGAAGTAAAACCTGAAAAATAGACAAAATGTTAGATATTTTTTAAAAGTTTCCTACTTTACATGTATGTAACAGATTCTTAAGATGGATAATTTTAAATAATTAAAAAATATAAACCCAGTCAGTCACTAAGCATTTTTTAAGTGCTTACTATCTGCCAGGTACTGTGATTAATGTTAGGGAGGTAAAGAAAGGCAAAAACACTGCTCCTGACCTCAAAACACTCACATTCTAATGGGAGAGTAACATGTTAGTAGCTATATACATGCAATTTACATACAGAGTAGAGAATAAGTAATCTCAAAGAGAAAGTAGTTGTAGCAACAGGGCTACACTAGGAAAAAAATCTCTGCATAAGATGGAACTTGAGCTGAGTTCTTAAAGCAAGACAGTTATAAAAATTAAAATTCCTATTTTCTAAGTCATCTACTAGCTATGGATAGAACCCATAGTTATTCACAGATAGTACTGTCTGAAAGAACTGTAAAAATATATGTTAAAAAACTGAAGAAAAGAGAAAACAGAATTTAATTAGGCACCCAATAAATTATCTAACCTTTTTATGTCACTAGAAGGCCAACAATTAATATCATAAATGTAAATGTATTCCAGTATTAGTGTTGGATATGCAAAAGAATATAAATATTCCTCTTTTCAGTCCATGACAATTAACACTACATCTAGCAGAACTGAAATTTAAAGTTTTTTAGCGATTTTAGTGCGCAGAATAATTGCATATGCTTCAATGTATAAGCAACATAAGGTGACTTTGTTGGTGACTGATTAACAAAAACAAGACTCCTTGAAGAAATATTAGTGCATCAAGGATCATTTAAACATTAAAAAATACCCTGCAAAATTAAAAAAAAGACAATTTCAGTTTTACAAAAGAAGGTTGGCAGCAGATGGCCTTAGTTTGAGGTAGACAGAGTACACTGCTTTCCTCAAACACCTGTTCCAATAAATCTTAATTCTGGCAGCACTTCAGATAAGAGTTTTTGTAGAAATAAATATTAGTAACCCAAATTGTTTTATGACAGGAAAATCAGTACATTTTGGGAAAACCTGACAACACCAAATACCCTTGAGTATGGTAACTATACAAAAGCAATTATTAATCAGGTTTGCTTCAAGGACCTATTTGGCAATGTGATGAAATCTATGGAACCTTCTTAGAATAATGTTTTTAAATGAATAAAACACATAAGATTACAAAGAAACCAATCATATTGAAATGTAGTTATCAAAATATTTTTTTAAAGTTCACTGAGCTGAGGTTAATAACCCCTGCTCTTTGACTAATTGCAAGCCTGACAATACAATGGTTAAATTTAGGCTTGTACTAGTATGGGTTCGATCTAAAGGAAGTTTTTACACTTTAATGTTAGCCTCTAAAAGTTGATCATTTAAGAACTAGGGCACAGGATACTGGACCCTAACAAGTAACACCCAATCAACAAGCATTTATTAAGCACCTACTATAAACCAGGCGTGGTACTAGGGATACCAATACAATAAATGAAATAACCCCTACTCCTACAGCACTGATAATCTGACAACATGGATATATTTAAGTATAAAAGAGAATAAACATAAAAAGAATAAATAAAAGAAGTAATTAACTACAAGGTAGTTTGAGAGAAATGGCATTAGCTGTTGAGCAGATTAAAAAGAGCTTCATGCTGAAAGTAGTATTTAAGCTGCATGTTGAAGAAAGGAATTCTATGAGGTAGAAATGAGGAGGAAATGCATCACAGTCATTGGGGACAGCTAGTGCAAAGGTATGGAGATGGGATATGGAGTATCACGTGTAAAGAATAGAGAGGAAGGCCAGTCTGGCTAGATCTCAGAAGTAATGTACAATGTGGGTGGAAAAATAGGTTGGGGTAAAGTTATGAAAGGCCAAGGCTGTAAACCTGACTGACTGAAAAAATGATGATGTCTTTGACAAAAACTAAGACATTAGGAAGAGGGATGGGTTTGGGGAAAAGGATAGTGAGTTTTGGATGTGATGAATTTGAAATGTCCCTAGACATCCAGTTTGCTTAAAAAAATCAGTAAGTATTTACTACTACATACTAGGCACTATGCTAGGTGCTAGAGGTGCAAATATAAAGAATAAACTTATCTCTATGCTCAAGGGGCTTACATGTCTATGATATAAATATTTAAGTGTTCTTCAATACCTCTAGCATTTGTCTCCTCCTTTCACTCTGTCCATCACCCTATTTAAAACTCTCCAAAGCTGCCCTATTGAGTCAAAAAGATTCAGGTGCAATTACCATCTCTGACACATAAGAGCTGCATAACCATGAAATCAATTAACCTCTCAGCACCTCAGAATTGCCCATCAGTACTGGTAGAAGAAATTTCCTCAAATTCCTTACACAGATGAAATCAAAGGTCAAAAAAGGCCCAAGATCCTCCATAATATAGTTCTCACTACAAGTAGCGTCCCCTTCCGGACTCATGTCACACTACTCCCCTTCACACATTCACAGACTCCTAAGATTTAAAGCTAGAAGCATTTATTAAGCATTGTGCACATGACACACTGAGCTACGCACTGAAGATATAAAAACAAAAGTGGAACTTTAGTCCCAGCTGTCTAACAGCTTACATTTAAATGAGGGAGAAAAAATGTATACATATAAATATAAACATAACATGCAGAGAATGAGTACAAGTTGACACTAGCATCTAGGAGGATAAAAAAAAAGCTTCATGTAGAGGAAGCTCTTGAACTGAATTTTAAAACAAGCAGAAACTCCAAGAGGCAGAAGTGATAAGGAAGTGTATCCCAGGTCTGGCATGTGCAAAGTCATGAAGATGGGAGACTGAACAGATACCAAGAAGTGAGAAGACTTGTTGAAGACCACATAGGGAGTAGGTGTTTGTGGAATTGGGAAACAAACCCAACCATTTTTTTTTTTTTTACTACAAATTCAATGAGACATTCTACAGGCCAACAAAATGTCTTACTCCATTTCTTCCACACATATCCCCTGCTTTTTCACTCACTCTCTTCATTCTGGAATGCTCTTCCCCTGAATCTTTCTTTACCAACTGAACTCCTAAAAAGTCACTAAGGCACAGTTGGAAAAACCTTCTCTCTCTTTTCTGTTCCAGCATCATCCTCCCCAACAAAAAATCCAGAATATTTTGCACCTGGGATGGAATTACAATGTTGCCAAGTACTTGCTACATTACACTGGGTTTGAGGTAAAGCAGGGACTTAATTTTTTTTTTTTACTTTTCTCTGGATTTCCAGTACTTAGCGCAGTGTTTGAAGCACTTCATAGATGCCTGCTGACTGAACCTATTTCCTCATCCAGAAGGCAGATAACACAACCTTTTAACCTCATGTCTTGCACTGTAAAAGGGTTTTGGGCAGACAACTGGTAACAGTGTAATGAGCAATTTTTTATGTATTATCGAATTTTTTGGAAAATAATTCAACTTCGATGGGAAACCAAAAATGACACAATCATCAGGCCAATGTTAGCACCCCTCGCTCATTCTTCCATTTCGGTACCTATTGTTTCTCCGTCTTAATATGCGACTGTATTAGCTTTCTATAGGAAAAAATATTAAAGTAAACTTGCTTTCTAATGAAAGATAACGTTTGTCTTCTATATCAACGTTTATTTTTGTGAAGTTTTTCTGACGCTTCTTCACTGGATTGTGAGGAAAAGTGTTTGAGTTAATTGTGCTTCTCCCAGAGACTGGAAAGGTCCCTTCCCCAGAGAGGAGCTCTGAGGTGTCATCACAGGCCCGGAGCTGGAGGGGAAACTGAGCCCCGGGGAGGCTGGGGCGCTGCTGGGGGGAGAGAACCCCCCCTTTCACTTACCTCCCCCACTCTGTTGGCTAAGGCAATGAGGTCCCTCTTGGGAGACCAGGCCATGAAAATGATCTCCTGGGGCAGCTGCTTCTCTCCCACCTGTCTGAAGGCCGGCATCGCGGGAGTTGGTCCTGCAGTGACAAACCTCCCTCTTCAAGGGGCCTCCGCACTCCCGAGGCAGCCGCCTCCCGGCCCCGCCCCCTCGCCTGCCGCGCAGCCGCATGACCGGGCAGGCCCGCTCCGCGGCGGCGCCAGCCAGGGCCGCGAATCCCGTGTTCCGGCGCGGAGCCCTGCGGCCTCGAGAGGCACTTCCGGGGTGGGAACTTCCGGCCGGAGCGCCACGCGCGTGCGCGATCTGGGCCGACGCAGCGACTCCCAGCGGCGCGTAGTGCGGGTAGAGTCCTGCCCCCCCCCCCCACTCTCCCCGGCCTGTCCGAAGCGGTCTTTTAGTCAATTTCGCTCCTTACCCTCGAGGAGCTTCCCGTCAGACAGCCGAGGAAACACCGCCGTGTGCAGAGGACTCGTTCTTAGACTAAAAGGAGTGGTCTCGTCTGTTTCCAAAGGAAGCCAATTACAGTGAAATAATTAATAAAATATTTTTTCTTTGAAGTTCACGAGCTCCAGGGGAAGAACTTCAGAAAGTCATTCCTGCTGTTTGGTTATTCGCACCCGCCGGCCACGCACCGAGCCCCTTGGGATTCCTTCTGATTGGGGCTCAAGCTGTAGGGAAGGTTTTATACTTTAATAGCTGCTTTTTCAAAAACTGGACAGCCTGGACCATGTGCGCTGCAAAGGGCACTATTCCAAATAAGGCAGGCAACTTCATATTTTCTAAAATTTCGTCCCATCTCTCCTAAAAATGAAGGCTTGGTTTTCTTGGACCTGGAATGCTGCGTCTTCACTCCTCCCTACTAAAATCCCACAGGAAGGCTTCCCCAGCGCGTGTGTGTTTGTGTGTGTGTGTATGCACATATACATATATATATGTGTGTGTGTTTGCACGTCGTCTCCCGCCTTAGTTTGTAAAGCTACTTGGGGGCTGAAATTTTCTTTTGTCTCTTTCTGTATCCTCCGTGCTTAGCACAATGCCTGGCCTATAGAAGATACTTAATAAATGTTTATTGAATGAGTGAATTATGCCATCATCCGCAATCTTCAGTGTCGAATGCCATTGCACGTCAAACTCACAGTGTGGAGAACTGTTAGGTGCCTATAAATCTGCTCAAAGATGTGCTTTTTCCAAAATAACAATCAGAGTATATGAGTTGATAGGATATTCCTTTTGGAAATTCCATATAATTACGGTATGTAATGAGAATTTTGTTATCCTTTTTTAGTGTCTCAGGGTCCATGGCTATGGGAATGTCCAGTTTCCAAGTGTTACATAATAACTGCTAGAAGTCTCAAGAATTCTAGATAGTAGTTCTTAGAATCGGTGTCAGACAGTCCTTACAGAGGCTGCACCGTGAGATAGGGGAGTGATACAATTGATATTTACAACGATTGTGCTGAATGACAATGTTGCTAAAGTTAACCTGTAAACTTAATGTTGGCATGATGCCTTCTTTGTCTGATTGCCCTATAAAGCAGGTGGGCACTGGTGGGGGGGAGGGGGAAGTTCGTGTCCATGGGGGGAAACCCCAGGGAACCCATAGGGGATTCTGTGTGTGCCTCAAGGGGCCCTCACCGAGGACTGAGGGGAATTAGGGAAGTGCACAAGTGTGCCTGTCTGGATTGACCCCACTGAGAAGTAGTTGCCCCATCCCTGCTTCTTGCCAGCCCCTTGGAGAAGGGTGATTAGGGAATGCTGTAGGAGTTGGTTGTCCCACAGCCCCTCTAAGAAGACTAAAGTAAAATAAAGCTGATTATTAACCCCTCCAGAGCTGCCTGCTGTCTAACCAGATCAAGAGTGAACCTGTTAAGAGGCTGGAATCCAAAAACACCAGTGCCTCCTGTGTGTTATCTGTGAAACAACTGCCAAAGTAGCTTGCTTTTAAGTACCACTGGTGAGTAGGGCAATTAGGCATATGGTCATGAGGTTCTTAACCTTTTTTGTGTCATGAAAGCATTTGGTAATTAGGTAAAAATCTGTGGATCTCTTATAGAATAAGGTTTTTAAATGCATTAAATACAAAAAGTATAAGGGAGAGTATAAAATTACATAAAGATGTAATTTTCCCCCCTCCAATTTCAAGGACTCTCTGAAATCTATCCATGGTAGGTATCTTGGTGGAGGAAGTCTATCAAAGACCTTAGTCAAGAAAATGTTCTTTCTACCAAAGTAATGTGAACTTTCAAAAGCCTTAATTGGACTAGGCACATCAAAAATAAGTTTAATGTATGTATAATAGGTATAAATTAATGTTTAATATGTACCATGCATGAGAATGCCCTTTGTCTTGAAGTGAGACAGAATAAAAATCTCTAGCCTCTTTTCCCCCTACTCCCAAGGCAGACTTGAATTTCTTTCAAAAGGGAAAGCAGGACGTTGGGGCCAGAAGCTTAGTTTACTATTTTTGAGGTGATAAACAAAGCACATTGGGGAAGAATTGCCATGGTGAGTGAGGTTTCTTGCAGGAGAGATGCAGAAAGTTTTGTTATCTCAAAATCAATCTCCTTCCCCCAAATTAAACAATCAAGAGGAGTTGTGAGGCTTCTAGGACTATTTACATGACAATGCTGGAGTTGTTACGCTGGAGAAAATTTTTGAGAATTTTAAATAGTTCAGATCATTGATAAGAATTGTGAATAAAAGTTACCTCTTTAATGTCAGTTTTATTCTTAGTATTTGTTTTGATAGTCAAAGGGTTAAACTGGTGGAGCACTGAGATAGGAGAGAATTTTTAAATTTTTTATTTCCTTTTATTAATATTTGGGGTAGGAGGAGAATGGGGTCAGGACTGTTTCTCCTAGTTAGGTTATTGAGCAGGCTGAAGCCTATCTCATGTGAAATTTTACTTAAAGCTTGAAACATTCCTCAGAGAAGCAGAAAAAGAGTCATGGCTTCTGGAAGTAATTTGACTTAACTCATTTGAGGGAGAATTCACTTGACTATAGGCATGTAAATCTTCCCCTCTCAATCAGCCCATTTCGAACCCTTTAAATGTGGTTTAATTCGTAATCTGACTTAATTTACTTATAGAGTCCGTTTAACTAGGTTTGTTTCCTTAGGCGATGTAGGAGAATATAATTCTGCTTAACTGAATTTAAGTTTTATGACCTTGCATGAGGCAAAGGATTATGAATATATATTTTTTAAAATTTTTATGGCTTAAGAGGATGTATGAGATTGCTATATGTAAAAGAATTATTTCTCTGTCTCTCTTATGTAACTTTGTCCATAAAAAGCCTTGTTAGAGTCCTAATCTTTGTTCAGGGTTATTTTTTTTAAATCCTGAACCCGTGCTTAAATGTAATAAAACAAGGTTTTTACCTTTATAATTCCTGCGTTACGGTAGATTTATTTCAGCAGTAGTAACTTACCCCATGAACTCATAGGAGATATTTCTCCCATAACAATCAAATGGAGTCAGGCTCCTTGGATATAAAAGAGAAGCCCTCACAATGACATTTGTAAAAACCTAGGTAGTTTTATTTGATGTGTCTGTCTATCTATCTAGACAGATAGGTGCAGCTAGATGGTGCAGTAGATAGAGTGCTGGGCCTCATCTTCCTGAGTTCAAATCTAGCTTCAGACATCAGCTGTGTGACCCTGGGCAAATCACTTAACCTTGTTTGCTTTAGTTTCCTCATCTGTAAAATGAGCTAAAGAAAGAAATGGCAAACCACTCCACTATCTTTGCCAAGAAAACCCCAAATGGGGTCAAATAGAGTCGGACTCGACTGAAAACAACTGAACAATCTATCTGCCTTTGGTCTTGAATTGTGATTTCATTAGCGTAAGGAACTCCAGTAAGAAAATTCCATCTACAAATGAAGAGCCGCAACTAACTCTTTAGGACATTTTCATCCTAGAGAATTGCCTGGGGCATTGAGAGACTGAGTGATTTGCCCAGGGTCACACAAACTTGATGTGTGACCGATCACAATCACACCAGGAAGGGTTGTTGTGAGGATCAACTGAAATGTTTGTAGAAGTGTTTGGCACTGCACCTGACATATTCTAGGTGTGATCTGTATAAATGTTTATTCACTTCCCTCTACTGACCCTTAATGCAGTCTGCAAGAGGTGTGGGATCCCAAACAACATAAGAAAGCCTCCAGACAAAACAAAATTGGCAGAATGGAGTTTTTTCCCTGAAACCAGGATCCAGTTTTTCAACACCATAACTCTTCTGCTTAGGCTATATGATTGGAAATGATGCAGCCTCTGAAGAATTAAAGACAGAGGTCACCCAAAGAGCAATGGAGAAACACATGGTGGGTGTGAGTAGAATGCAACTAGGAATTACATGGGAGAAGGGGTGTAAAAGATGCTTTGGGATGACCAGAAGAGCAGTAGGGTCAGTCGTAGCAAGATGGCCTGTGTGTTCCACTGGTATCCAAGCAGTGTCCTGCTTAGACTAAGTGTGTTTGAAGGAAGCTATGAGACTTCCATTATGTAGTAGACTGGCTCTAGATGGAAAGTCAGAAGACCTAGGTTTGAACACTGGATCTGCTGCTGTACTCTCTGGGTGAGCTTGGGCAACTTAGCTTCTCACTTTCCTTATACGTAAGGTGAAGGGACTATATAAGATGCAGTTAAAGATGTTAAACTAGTTGAGTACTGAGATGGGAGGTATCTGTGCATAGTGTTATGAGAATTTTTAAATTTTTTATTTCCTCATTAATATTTTGGGCGTGGGAGGGAATGGGGTCAGGATTGTTTCTCCTAGTTAGGTTATTGAGCTCTAGGTGTATGATTTTATAACTAAGTGTCCTCAGAGATTCCTTCCAGAACTAAATCTAAGCCTATGACTATGCTAATGAATATCCATAATACTGGCAGGGTCAAAGCAGGGGCAGGACATTTATCCAAAGTGGAAATTGGACTACTATGTACAACAGTGTGTATGAGGGGAAGCTAGGTGGTACAGCTGATAGTGTTGGAGCTGAGCTCTACGTGATCTTAGGCAAGTCATTTAACCTCTGTTTGGTCCTCAACTGTAAAAGTGGGATAATAATAATAATACCCAGTTTCCAGGGTTGTTGGGTAGATAAAATGAGAAAATATTTGTAAAGTGCATAGCACAATGCTTGGCATGTAGTAGGTGATACGTAAATGCTAGGCTAGCTATTACTATTAGCAGGCTTGTTCCCTGTAGCTTTTTTTTTTTTTTTTTTGCCAGATTTATGGAGGCTCAATATAAGTCCTTCCTGTGCAGTACGAAAAAATGGGGATGGATAAAAGAGAGCAACAACATTTGCATAAGTTTCAGTAGTATCCTTTGTTTTCTTTTTGGCTACTCAATGGTTTGGTTTCTTAACAAATACAGGCTGTTTCCCACTGTGGGAAGTGTATAGCGGAAAGAGCACCGGAACAGTCAGAAGACCTTGCTTTCAGTTCCAGATCAGCCAATTATTATATACTATCTTGAAGGAGTCAAAATTTCTGATCCTTTAACAACTACGGAGAAAGGGCAGCGTTCTTGACCAAATAAGGGACAGAAAGGATAACAGTAGAGAAAATAAACAATTTTGATTACATAAAATTGGAAATCTGTAATTAAAATTTATTTCTAAAAAGCCTGTCGATTCTGAACTTAAACACCAAATAAAATAGACATTTTCATATACATAGGTCCTCATCCAGGTCATCAGGCCCGTTTACCTTGAGTATCCCAAAGGACCCTGTCCATAGCCCTCTTCTCTCCTCCCTCTATACTCCTCCACTTAGTGACCTTATCATCTGCCATCATCTCTGTGAAAATGATTCTCAAATCCACCTAAATTGCCGACTCCTCTCCGCTGATCTCCAATTGTTTTTCAGACATCTAAAACTGGATGTCCAGCAGACATCTTAAATTCAGCATGTCTAAAACTGAACTTGCTATTATACCTCTAAATCCTATACCCCTACCTCACCCACCCCACCTCTGCCATCTTCCTAACCTTTCTATTCTTTCAAGGGTAATCTCATCCTCCCAGTTTCTCAGGCTTACAATCTAGACTCCTCACTATCTCTCACCCCCCAAATCCAATTGCCAAGGTTATCAATTTCCCTTCTGCAACATCTCTTATATATGCCTCCTTCTCTCCTCTGGTACTACTATCACTCTAGTGCAGGGCCTCATCATCTCGTGCCTGAACTGTTGAAATATCATTGTTGGATCTACCTGCTTGAAGTATGTCCTCACTCCAATCCATCCTCCATTCAGTTGCCAAAATGTGATTTTCCTAAAGTGCAAGTACGATTCGTGTCATCCTTTAGCCAATAAACTCCAGGGGCTCTCTTTAGGATAAAATATGAAACCCTCTGGCATATGAAGTCATTCAAAACTGTCCCTCACTTGCCCCTTTCCAACTTCTTACACCTTATTCCCCATCATCCACTTTTAGATATGATGCCACTGGCTTTCTCTTGGTTCCACAAACATCTGGGCATTTTCTCTGACTGTCCCCTCATGCCTGGAAGGCTTTCCCTCATCATCCCCACCTAATGGCTTCCCAGACTTCCTTGAAGTCCCAACTAAAATCCCAGCTGCCACAGGACACCTGTTCTTATGCCTTGGAATTCTAGCATCTTCCCTTTTAAAATTATTTTCTGCCTGTAGCTTGTTTGTTGTCTCCCCATTAGACTATGAGTCCTTAAGGCAGAGGCTATTGTGCATCTTTTTGTATCCCCAATGCTTAGCATGGTGCTTGGCACACAGTGGGTAGTATTTATGAACTGACTCACTAAATGAAACTGCAGATCTCTATTATGTACAACTTGCTTTCTAAAATACAGATATATATGCATATAATAAATTCAACACATAACTTTTATACTTGTCCTATTTGTGATTCTTTCTGTTCTTCATTTTGCTCTCTTGTACATTTTACTTAAAAGATGCTTCCATGACCCTCTTTTATTTTTTGCTGTCCTACCCCAATTCTTTTTCTCCCTCCAATTTGTAAATGTAAAATGGTACTATGGGGTAATGGACTCAATAAAGAAAGTAGGGTGTTTTAAGAATCCCAGATACTAAGCAGATGAATGGATTGAATTTACCTTTCAAAATGCTGAGATCCGATCTGTTTGCTTTATATTGCTGCTTTCTCCTACATTCTGTATCAGATCACAAATCCTAAATTGCAGGGCTTCAGACAGTAAGAATAACTTCTGGTCTCTGCAGTGACTCTTGTGGATGAACCTTACATGATTTAACCTAAATTGTCTTGATTTACTAATGAAAAACCTCTCATTTAAAAATGAAGTTTGGTTTGGTTTTGTTTTTTAATATAAGTGATTTTCAAAGGGTGTGCCACGCATGAGTTATGTTAAGCATGCTGTGAAGTTGTGGATTTTGTCATTGAAAAAAAGTATAAATTATTTTAATATAAATCTTACTTATCCATCATACATTGCATGGTAAAAATAGTTTTCTCACAACAAACAAAACTTGTGTAACTACCCTAACCTCAAAACACATCAGACTTTGAACTTCCAAAGACCTCAACAAAAACAGCTGCTATTATTTGAAGAAAAACTGCAGATGCTCCAGTCTCCTTATTCTCCCATAATGTTACCAACTTAACTGCTCAATATGCCGTGATTCCTTCCTACAAGGAATACTGTACCATGAGCAAAAAGTTTGAGAACCATTATTTTACATTCTCTCAAGTACTTGCTAGGAGAATTAAATCCCCTACTCAAATTCAAAGTTGTTAGGATTTCAAAATTTAAAATTGTGTAATTTTCACAGCATCATAGAATTTCAAGTTATAAGGAACCTCCTGGCTATCTAGCCAAAACCATATCTGAAAAAGAATCCCCTCTCCAACATGCCTGAAAAGGGATTATCCCAATTCTGCTTGAAGACCTCCAGTGAAGAGGAAGCAGGCTTTCAGAGTAAGCATTTTCAGTAAATGCTACAAACCAGGGCTTGGTTTATTGGTTTGTTGGTTGATTAGATTTAAGAAAGTGGAGAAAATTTTAATAATAGAGATTACCCTAAAAAATGTAATGTGAATACATTTTTTCTGAGCCAGTTAGTTGTTAAGCATTTACCAGCACTCCCTTGGGAGGAAGGCAGTACCATCTAAGGCAGTCCATTTAGCTTTTCGAAGGCTATAATGGGATGCTTTTCCTTTTCCTAAGCTGAAATCTGCCTCTCTGTAACTTCTACTGACTGCCTCTAACTCTTTCCTTAATGGCCAAGCAGAACAAGCTGAGTCCCTCCCTCTTCCATGTGAAACCCCTTCACATACTTGTATCAACCTGCCCTGATATTTAATCCTAAAGTACTCTGGGTACCCCGCTGGCTCCTGGCCACTGCCATCTGACCTGCTGATGTACTTACCCTAAGGGCCCACCAGTGAAGTCATCAGCATCAAATATGAAATCCTGTTTGGTATTTGATACCCTTCAAAACCTTCCCCCAAGACCCCATTTTTCCAAATATTTTATACCTTATTCCTCCCCCCCAATCCAGTCTTTGATACATGACACTGGCCTTCTTGCATTTCCCCAAAAATCTCCTGAGTTCCAGGGCTTTCCATCCAGGTCTTTCCATGCAGCTGAAATCTGATTATATGTGTTGTCTCCCCATATTAGTGAACTTCTTAAGAAGCTTTCCATTTTTTCTTTATCAATCTCCAGGACTTGTCCCAGTGCTTGGCACCTAGTAAGCACTTAACAAATGTTTTTTAATTCATTCATTCATTTATTCTTAACAAGCATTCATCACACATTTATATTCTATATCAGGCACTGTAAAAGGGATTGGGGATACAAAGACAGAAATAAAAATAACTGCCTTCAAGGAGTTTACATTCTGTCTAGGGAGACTGATAGACTCTCACTCACCCCACATATCCAATCAGTTGCCAAATCTTGCTGTTTTTACCTCAACAGAATTTCTGGCATCTAACTCCTGTGTCTACCAACACAGCCAACACCTTAGTTTAAAGACATTATCATCTCCTGCCTGGACTATTGCAGTCCCCACATTGTCCCTTGTCTCAAGCCTCTCCCAACTCAAGTCCATCCTCCATGATTTTCCTTAAGCACAGACTTGACCATGTCAGAGATACCATACATGAGTAATCCACAAAGGAAGTAGGCTAGTCATGAATGAAACCGAGAAATAACACGTTGATGGGTAGCTGGCACTCGTAGCCAAATAATTTTAAGACAACTACAGTAAGATGTCTAATGCAATAGGCAGATTCCCTATAGACAAGGATAAGAATTCCACTATATGTAAAGACATGGTAAGGAGCTGCTCTTGCAAAAACAGCATAGTCATCAAAGTAAGCTCACAGAATTTCCATGAGAATATAAAATATAGAGGAAATAAAATGTAAGGAAAACTACTTTTAGATAGAGATAGATAGCTGGTAGGACCACTATGTATAAATTTGAAAAGAAAATAGAAAGGTTTCAATACTAATATCAGCAAATATCTAAACATTTTTGCTTTAAAAATGATATATTAATAAGGTAACTATTTCAATCTTTACATTTTTAGAGCATTCTTTCAAAATATTGATTCATATCAGATACCATCTGAAAATGATATATGCTCATTGTACTTTTCAAGGGAGCTTTAAATGCATGACTACTGATGTTATTTAATGTTTTGGGTCAAAATTTGTGGAAAAAAATAGATATTACTATTTCAAAATCTTATCTTATTATTACACTTTTAACGGTCATTGTAGACAAAATATTATAGGCTTTCACATTTATCCTTCTCTAGATTCTTCTCTATTAATCATGCCTAACTACAGAGTAAGGGGCTTTAAGTACTGAGATTTTTAGAAATAAAGTGACCAAGAGAACAACCCAACCAAACAAAGAATCTGAGTTCTTCACAAGTTCACCACAGCCCTTATCTACTAGATGAAGCATTCTTAACCATGGGTCCATGAACTTAAAAATTAAAAAAAAAATTGATAAATACATTTAAATACAATCAGTTTCTTTAATAACTTACAAATTTTGTTTTATGCATTTTAAAGACATCATTCTGAAAAAGGGTTTAGAGAGGAACCCTAACACACAAAAAGGTTAAGAACACCTATATCAGAGAGAGCATACTGCCTGACAATATTAAGTTTCTCAAGGTACACATCTCTGAAAGTAAGAGAATTTAAGTCCAGGACAGCACTTTCAGAAAATGGCTCCAAAGGTTAAGCTGTAAATCTTATTCTCAGGTCATGGGACATTTAGGAGCAAGGATATTGATGTCCTCTTTTCTTCCTTTTTCTTTTTCCTTGAAATAGCTGCATGATTCATAGATTGTCCTTTAGTGGTCCCCATTTTCATCTTGTTACTTTTTTTTTTGCTTCTGTTTCCTGACAGCCCTGCAAAACAAGGTGTTAAATTATGTTATAGAAAAAGCACAGTGAATTACAAATACATTGCCATCCAATTAACCAGCTAACCAAATAAGCAAGTACAAGAGTTGAAAGAATTTACCGTACAATATACGCCCATAAAATTCTAACAGTAACAACAAGGAGTGAGAGGTCTGAGCAAGCAAAACCTTGTTTGGGAAAACAAATTTCTTTGAAAGATGGTTACCAGTGATTCAGACCGTCTATCTAGGACAAACAGCGCAGACTTAAACAGACAGGCCAATAAAAACTATTTTTTAACATCCACACTGCTCAGCTCAGCACTTCAATCTTCAAATCCTTGAATTACATTTTCTAGAAAAAGGACTAAGACTTGGGAAGTTAGCAGAATGAAAAAAAATGCAAAAGCATAACAGATGGGGATGACAATTGAAGGGCCCATTTTATAAGCTCTCCAGTTAATTTTCCATTCCTTATTAAATCCAACAACTCTGATAAATGCTATACAGAATACATAAAATATATGGTCACTGTCTCCTGGAAGCTTGCAGTTAGTTTAAAGCAATGAATAATAAATACCAATGACCCAAAGAAGGATTAAGTTAAAACTTGCCCTATAAGAGTATGAAACCAGAGTAAAGAACACTGAACTTTTCACTCCACTGTTCTCCAAACTGACATTAGATTGTTAGCCCTTTGAGGGCAGGGGCTGTCTTTTGCTTCTTCTTATATAGTATCTGGCACATAGTAGGTGCTTAATAAAAGTTTACTGATGGACTGACATGAGTCAATTACATTGACATGGCTAAGAAAGATTTCATACAAACACAAAAGAATTTTGTAGCTTATTATCATATTTCTGAAGAAACTTGTACGCTTAGGAATTTGTCTCTAGCACAGTCTGACAGCAGTGTCCACTTCCCATGGTTACTCTATAATAAAAAGAATTAGATTCACTTTTCACAAAAGACAGCAAGTCCCAAGATACCAAAGGCAAGGTTTTCCCTTGATGTGTCAAAGGTGGTAACACCTACATCAAGGGCTCCAGTGTATTTAAAGACTTCACAAGCTTGTCAGCTACTCCAACTCAGCTTGTATCTGATTCCTTTATCTCCTCACTGTGGTTTTCCCATCCTTCCTTAGAAGCTATGTACTTTTGATTGAAAGGGTCTAGGTTACTGATAGAAGGTAAGTGAAGAAAAAAGAGAACAAAATGAAAAAAGTATAGAAAGGCAATACCATGTTTAACTTTAAAACTACTTAATAACAGTATCTTTTTAAGCAAATGCAAGACTTTATAAATTTCATTCTAAATATATGACTATCCCCCAAATCTAAATGTGACCCTCAGGAAAAATACTAACAAAGGCCACTACTATAAACTGCTTGAGGGAAAAAAATGCGCAAACATTCTGCAGGCCAGTGTTTTCTGCTCAGGTGGCCTGTGTTACATACAGGTCTCCAGGAAAACAAAGAGGCTTTTTACTGCTATGCTACCATGTTCTACTAGATTTCTAAAAACAAGTTATTGTATATGCAAAAGCTTTTTAAGCTTGGAACTTTTATCCTAAATATCTTCCTCCTCTTCTGTTGTTGTTCAGTTGTTTCAGTCAAATCTGACTCTTTTTGACCCTCACTTGAGTTTTCCTTGGCAAAGATACTGGAGTGATTCGCCATTTCCTTCTGCAACTCTTTTACACATAAGAAAATTGAGGCAAACAGAGTTAAGTGATTTGCCTAGGATTACACAGTAAGTATCTGAGGCCGAATCTGAACTTATTCCAGGCCTGGCATTCTATCTATAGCACTACCTAACTGCCCTAAATATTTTCCAGTCTAGCTAAATATGATAAGTGTCTTGAAAATACCTAGTCAAATATTTAGCAAGTACATTTAAACATCCCAGCCCTCTTAGCATTCACTTGTTAATTCTCGGCCTCTTGGAAGTAAACAGAAGCAGACAAAAAGCATGGCAGTGGAATAATGGTGAAAGTTTAGCATTCCAATATTAAAAATATACTCTTGCCCACTAGGGTGGTCACTGCCATGTAAAATAAAATATGTAGGAAAGGAATGTGTCAATAGCCTGCATACATTGCATGGTACACAGAGTATTGGCCTTGGAGTCAAAAAGACCTTGGTCCAAATTATGTTGTGTGAAACTTACCAGCTATGTAACCACAGGCAAGTCACTTAATCTCGAGTCTCAGTTTCTTCATGTGTAAAATAAGAACAAGAACTATGGAATACCTACATAACAAGCTTGTTACGAAGCTCAAATAAGACCCTATTAAGCTTCTGGAAGCTAGGTGGCTTGTACAATGGTTAGAGTGCCAGGCTTGCAATCAGGAGGCCAATAATGAGTTCAGTACTAGCTGTGTGACCCTGAGCAAGTCACTTCATCCTGTCTGCCTCAGTTTCCTCATCTCTAAAATGAACTGGAGAAGAAAATGGCAAACACTCCAGCATCTTTGCCAAGAAAACCCAAAATGGGAACACAAAGAGTCAGACGTAACTGACCACCACCAACCAAAAACCCTCTGAATTTTAACAATGTCAGGAGACATTATTTTATTATCGTTGTTGCTGCTGTTCTCAGTCTGCATCTGAGGGCTTCCAACAGAGGCAGTTCTATGACAAGTTACTGTCTCACTTCATTCTCTTGTGTCTAATGTTCAAAAAAGTGGCTAAATGATTATGTTTTGCAATTGAATTGTATTGGGATATAAGCTTATCTTCTCCACAATCACTGAGAATACCTTCAGGATATTTCTACTTGCAGACAGAATGGCAGCAGAGTTTTATACTTCATTATGTTCCCCAGTGGTTTTAATTTCTTTCAACAGGTCTTTATAGTTTGAGAACTTTCACTCTACAGTTGAGAAATTAAGAATATCTGGTATAGGAACATTTATGAAAAATATTGCTTTTCTTAATAAATGTTCCTGAAGCTAGTGGGTAATGTGAGAAGGTTGAAGGGATGGGGGTTTGAGATGGGGAATATATTTATTCAAAAGGAGAATGGGTCGAGTTCACTTGCACAACACAGTCAAATGGTTTTCATGTTGCTGCTGTGTATTCCTGCAAACAGATGATATTAGACAGAACGTGTGTATGGCTAATGGTGATACCATTGTATTAAAAAGCTACCATTTGATCTTTGAAAAAAAAGATTTGTTAAAAACACTAGCTTTTTTTGAATTTACATTCATAAGTTCATAACTCAACTGACTGTGACAGTCCCCCAAGTGACTGTGGGTAACAATTTTGTCTGTGATTACGCTCCAGTTCCAAAATTGGCTCCTTCTGAAGGTATTTGGAGGTTTACATTTCGCAGAATCACAGAATTTGGGAGAGGGAAGGGACTTCAGTGGCCATATAATCCACACTATACCTCACACACGGAATCCTCCCCTGTAGCATTCATCTGAAGTGGCCATCTAGTCTCTGCTTGAAGACCTACAAGAAGGGAGACCCACCACATCTCACAGCAGAAAGCCACTTAACTTCTGGACAGCTCTGACTGTCTCCACATGGAGCCTAAATTTGCCTCTTTGCAATTTACACTCATTTCTTCTGGTTTTGTCCTCTGGGGCTAAAGAGAATAAGTCGGATCTTTCCTCATGACAGTCTTTCAAATACTGGTACACAGCTTTCATGGTCCCCAACGTCTTTTCTTCAGGCTAAAGAAAATTCCAGTCCTTTCAACCAATCCTCATACAACATGGATTCAATGTCCTTCATCATCCTGGTTGCCTTCTTCTAGATGCTCCCCAGTTTATGAAAATCCTTCTTAAACTGTAATGCCCAGAGCTGACTACACTACTCCAGATAAATCAGAAAAGGGCAGAGTTTAGAGAGCCTATCACTCCTTATCCCTAGAAGGTATACCTCTCTAAATGCAGCTTGAGATTCAATTGGCTCTTCTGACTGCCACATTATACTGGTGACTCAAATTGAATTTACCATGCACTGAAACCCCTATTTTTTTTTCAGATAAACTGTTGTCTAACCCTATCTAACCCATCTCGTACTTGTTAATTTGATTTTTGCGTGTGTGCCCATGTATAAGACTTGCTATTTATCCTTCTTGAATTTTATCTTATTAGATTCACTCTAGTGCTTGTATGTAAAAATTTTTTTAGAGCTTGACTTATCTAGAGTGACAGCTAGAACTCTCATCTTAATGTCAAATGTCATTCTGATAAGCCCAGAGTTTTAGCAACTCTACTTTAATTTCCCTATATTTACATTTCACAGTATAGTTCAGGAGAAAAAAATCTTTAAGTTCTTAATGTGTCAGTTATATAAGTACTACTTTGTGTAATTTTTTAAAAACAAAATAGACACAGGAAATTTTCCTAATTAAAAAGTAAAGATTTAGCAAAAAACAAAAAGAGAGAGAGAGAAAGTAATGGTATAGAAAACTCAGTGATATCCTAAAAAAAAAAAAACAAAAACAACTCAATTTTGTTTTAAAAACATTACCTAGTAAATGGTCATGGAACCATAAGTTTACTAGTGATAAAACAAGATTTTCCAGAAATAAAGTCCATAAATATTATGGAAAAATAAGATGATATAAAAGTTTATGTAATCTTTTTCACATATCCTAAGAATCAATAAATATGCAATATTTCTTTCAAATTTTATGATTTTTGAATAAACTTTAAAAATTGGATAGATAACCACAAGAGGGAGTCAGTTCCATTCTAGTTCATCACAAAAGAAATTAGTAGCTGTAAAAATGCATTTGCTTTTAAAATAGCATAACTTTATATTCATAGTAAAAGGGCATAAAAATTCTTGCTTTCAGGATTACAGAGAATCTTTTAAAAAATGTTTCACAACAATCACTTCCTATTTTAGTCTAGAAATCAATAAAACTCAAGTCAAGAAACATATATTAAACTCCTACTATGAACAAGGAATTGTAATTTCACTATAATTAAAATACTCTGAAAGCAATACTTAGGGTTAATTGGGAACAATAACATAAGCAGGAATCTTCAGAGAGAAAAAAATAAAGTACTATTTTAGACTTATTCAAGCATATCACTTCCCACAGGATTAATTCTTTAGATCACACCAAGAAGATGAAATCTCCAACAATGAATAAAATTGAGTAATATAAGTTACTAAATGATGTCCCTCAATTAAAGTGCTATGTACTATCATCAAACAGGCCACCTGGGAGGAAATTCAGAGAAATGGAATGATTTGCAAGAAACAACAAAGAATGAAAATTTGTTGTTAATATATATATATAGAGATATAAATAGAGAGAGACAGAGAGAGAGAGAGAGAGAGAGAGAGAGAGAGAGAGAGAGAGAGAGAGAGAGCATTTTTAGGCATCCTGTTGCTTAAAGAATCACAGAGTTGGAAAAAACTCAAAAGGCAAAGTCCAGACAGTCTGCCATAGTAGGACAATATTTTAAACTATCCAAATAACAGAATGTGTATCTTATTCTTAAAGAGGTCCAAAGAAAAATATTCTAATGTGATTTTTGTTCAGCTATCCTGAAGTTATTGTGACCTGTGCAACAAGGGCAAGTAACTTACTCTTCCTGGGTCTCAGTTTACTAATCTGTAAATTGAGGGAGTTTGACTGGATGACCTCTAAGGATCCCTTCGAGCTCTACTTATGATTCTGTGTTGACTTAACACAAAGGAAGATTAAAATGTGTGAGGAGTGAAAACTAGTAATGGAAGATGTGAAGAAAACTGCAAGAAAATAACAACAGTTCTCATATATAGAATGCTTTTAGGGATCCAAAGTAGTTTCCTTATAACAACCCTGTGAACTAGTCGGCATAAAGATACTGCAGTACTTCAATGAATCTGTGATGTCACTTATGTAGGTATTCTTTGAATGATACAGATTGCAATTGATCTATCTGCACATGTCTATCACATGCCTCTCCTCTCTCTTTCATGTCCTCCCATAAATCTGCCCACAGGAGGCCCTCTCCCTCCCAGCAACATGCTGAGAACTTTTTTTTCTTGAGTTCTTCTGATACCCTGATGCAGGCTGTCAATCAATTTTTCACTCTTTCCATAAAAGTTGCTCCTCTTTTTTAACTGTACATTCCTGTGTGGGGCAGCGAGGTGGTGCAGTGGATAGAGCACCAGTGCAGGAGTCAGGAGGACCTGAGTTCAGATCTCACCTCAGACACTTGATACTCACTAGCTGTGTGACCTTGGCCAAGTCACTTAACCCCAACTGCCTGATCCTGGGTCAACTCCAGACATCCTGATGAATATCTGGTCCCTGGATTCAGATGAATCTGGAGGAGAAGTGAGGCTGGTGACCTGCACAGCCCTCCCTCACTCAAAACAAAGTCAAGTGCAAGTCATGTCATTATTTCTCTGATGGCATGGTCTTCTTCAGCATGTCATTATTTCTCTGATGGCATGGTCTTCTTCAGCAACGAAGGATGAATACACTTATTTCTTCTTAATAACCCTTGCTTATAATGTGTTGTACAACTTGCTCCTGCCAACTAAGTACCTCTCCACTACCCTCTGGATGATGCTCAACTTTAATAACTCACAGCCACGAAACAAAATCAGAAGAATATGGATGTTAAAAAGATAGGCCTTTATTTCAGGGAGAAGATGGGAATCATCAAAAGAATTTAGCAATTTCCCAAAAGTAATCTAGTATACTTTTCTCCTCCTGTTTAACTCTGGGCCTGACTCATTATGCATATGTCTTTGAAAGAGATAGACAGATATATAAATAGATAGATGGATCTCTCTCTCTCTAGAGAAATAGATATCTACGTATATACATATAGCTACTTCTATAGAGGTAAATCTTGCTGAATACTTTTAGGAAGAGGATCTGCAATATACATGGATTTAATATAATCAATGTCAACTAACACCAAGAGAATCTAGAGGACTGCATTCTCTTTTGTGACAACAATGAATACCTTTAGTGAGCATATATCAATACATCAATAAGCACTGATTAAACATGTACCAGGTGGTAGAACCATACTAAGCACTGGAGATACAAAAGCAAAAAAGGAAACAGTCCCTGATCTCAACAAGCTTATATTCTTTCAGTAAAGACTATAAAAACAAATTAAGTCCAATATAAATACAAGGCAGTTAGAGAGGCTAGGTACTGGCAGTTTAAGATCAAGAAAGGCTTCTTGTATTGGGTGGCACTTGAGCAGAACACTGAAGGGAGGGATTTTATGGACTAGAGGTGACGAGACGTTGCATCTCAGGTATGGGGAATGGCCAGCGCAAAGGAACAAAGATGGGATTAAGTGCAAATAAGGTCAGTTTGGCTGAACTGTAGACTATGAATAGGGGAGGAATGTATAATGAGGAATCCAGAGGAAGCGGGAACAGGCTTCAGATGGGAGGACTAATTAGGAGGCCACTGGAAGTCCGGACGAGAAGTAACAAGGGCTTGACCTCAGGTGGTAGTTGTATAAGTACAGGCAAGCAGACAGATGTGATGGTATGGAGGTGAAAGTTATGATTTGGGAAATAATGCAGAGAATGACAAGGAGAAGCTATGGATAAAACTGAGTCACACACCTGGGGGTCTGGAAGCATGATGGTGTCCTCAACAGAAACATAAGATGTTTATACAGAAACAACTTTCTGTTTGATATCAATGATCAGAGGGTGTTCAAACAGGTAAACTCTGTTGTTATATCTTAAGAAACCTTGATAGGGGAGAACAACGTGACCTCGAAGGTCCTTTTGAGGTCTAAAAACATTTCATGTTTCAAGAAACTAAGATGTCAATTTAGCATCTACTTTTTTTTCTAAGTAGCTTCTTGTCCCTACTATAATATTCCACTATTAAAACTTATTTACAAACAAGGGTTAGGGAGAAGAGAGAGGAGAGACATTTTGTGGGAAGTGGGAGAGTGTGGGGGAATAAAAGGAAAACTACAGAAAGAATAAAAATAAACTTACTTAAAAATCAGTGTATATAGTGCAAGCTTTTCTCATAACCTTGCCAAAGGCATAAACACATTTTCCATCTTCCTACTATGTGAGTATAATAAAATTATCTGAAAAATATTTAGCACCTTCTCATAAACAATTATATAAATTTAACATGATGATTTAACAAGTCTAAGTTTCTTGACCATTGAATAAATTTTTGGCCATTCTTACAAAATTACTTGAGAGAAGTATGCAAATCATTTTTTTTCCCTAGTAAACAAAATAATTGAAATAACTCAACTTACTTGTTAGCTCTTTTAGATGCAGAGAAATTAGGACACACACTACGTTTGTGATCTACTTCACCACATGTAAAGCAACCATCTTTAGCATCTGCACATGAATGATTTGGAAGAGCACAGAAATTGCAAATGCTGCAGTGAATCCAAGCTGCAAAATAAATGTTAGATGTTAGAATATAATTGTAATTTAATACACTGTTGAATTTTAACAGACATTAAGATATCTTATTTTAAGCAACATGATGACCAGGTCATATATTCACTTAAAGTATTAGCGCTGAAGTTATAGATTAGAATCCCATGTGGATAAACTGGCTTTATCATGTTATAATAATATATGTATGATATAATATGTATCTCTATATAATATAATATTATATATATGTATAGAGACCATATAATATATGTATCTCTAACCAAGTCAACAATATTCCATCCAAAGTACCATTAGTCACAAAGGATATTAAAAGGCTGTTAACTAATAAAAATACATCACTACCACTGAAAATAAAAACAAATGTCCTACTGAAAATAATCAATTATGTTGACTTTGTAAAATGTAGGAGATGAAACATACACACATGTGCATGTACATGTGTCTACATGTGTATATATACACATGTGCATTGTGAAGATGCTTGTATAGACTAGGTGTGTATACCCGCACATGTGCATATATGCATGCACACACATGAATATACACGTGCATTATACACACATGTAAGTGTACATATATGTGGGGGAATGTGTATACATGTAGATGCACACATAGACTGTGTGTATTGACATATACATGTACATATAGCTGTGTTGTAGACACATGCACACATATATGTATACATACCACACATGCACATGTCTGTTAAAAGGGAAGACTACTATTTGATGGGAAGAGGTTAGTGAGTAGTTAGAGACATGCAAAATGTAGCATCATGAAAGCATTTTTTTAATGCACAGAAGAATAAAGAAAGTGAGGGGACACATATAGAACAATTTTTTACTACCTTGTTAAATTACATTTAGAGGTAGATTATAATTATGACATTACATATCATTATTATTATTATAACATACATGTTTTATGATTATATATGATATACATAATTACGATCCCTGTCCCATTATTAAAAAAATCTGTACAGAATAGAAGTTCAATTTCTTATACAATACTCTCTCCAGTTTTTTGTATATTGAAATATTTGCAGTTATTAAATTCATAATAAAAAAAGAAAATAATAAATTAAAAAACATTTTTTATATAAATTTAAAAAAAAAACTAAATAAAGGAAACCATGTCTTTGGTTTTTACCACAATAATGACAAATAACATAGAGGTCTTCAAACTCAAGTTGCTTATTTTTCTGTTAATAAATTATAACAATAAGTGGCATAGTTCACATAGAGCTGGTCTTTTGTTCAGGAAGACCTGGGATCAAGTCCTGCTTCTAAATCTTATACTACCTATGCAATTATGGGCAAGTAACTTAATCTTTCAGTTTGTCAAGCAAAATTCCTAAGACCATAAGTTTCAAACAAGTTCCAATCAGCAACAGTGGAGGTTTTTCTTTCTAGAAGTTCTCCTCTCTGATGAAATCATAGGTTCCCTTCCCTTCAACAAAACCACCATACAACAAAATCAATGTATTGTCAAAATGAAGCAACACACTAAAGTTTTTTAAACGCATCAAGCCCATTAAGTTCTTATATACAACTAAATTGATATAAGGCTATTTTCTTTTAAATTTAAGAATTTCATTATGGATCAGTATTACTAAAAAACATAACTTTGCCATCTAACTGCCTAATAATGAACCCACTGGTACTTAATTAGTCTTCATATGGCAATCTATTGCTAGGCTTGCCCCAAAAGGCTAAAATAAGCAGACTCTCCCAAATGTTGAGGTCCAATGACAGTTCTTCAGAAAGCAAAGTAACCGCCCTGGATGACTGAAATGTGGCAACTAAGTAGGTCTTTCGTGGCTCTCAATTTCTAACTCCAACAGATAATAGAAAGGCTTCATTAAAATTCGCCTCCAGTATACCAAAACAGCCTTTTATATTTAGTATCAAATTCTTTATGAAGATTCTTATCCAAAACTATTAATATACATTGGAATCTGATTTGTCAAAATTTATTATGTATTTCAAAAAAGGGATTTTCTTGGGCTCAGTCTAAAATGCTCATTATACTCAGTCTACCACAGAAATAAAGTATTAGAAAATTTCATGCACGAGATAACCAAAAGAAGCTGATTTATTTAATTTTAATTTTTTCAAGTGAATATTTTTATTACTACTAAGTGAATAGCAAAATAAACAATTACAATCTCTCAAAGAAAAAGTGTTCTCCAATACTTACAGGGCTTGACGCATTTTTTGCAAAGAAGGCAATGCTTCCACCTCCTGCCATCCTACCAAAAATATTTTTTCAAAAGGATATTAGTTGATGGAAGTATGTCAAATTCTACAAATGGAAATCAAACTATATCTTCCAAATGAGAAGATAATATGTATACAAATTAAAATATGCCACAATCTGTTTTTCCCCCCAAAAGTTTGCAGATGTATTCAGAACCAATTAAAAGAATATACATTCTTATGAAGTATATGTTATACTGGGTACATACAATAAGCAATTTAAAGGCTGAATATTAACTATAGAGTATAAGTTCCAAAGTTCCTAAAGGTGTGTTCTATCAATATTATAAGTTACTATTCATTTTGGGAAGGATCATAGGTGCTTATTGTACCTTTACTACACCATCTAGTTTTTCTTGTTATTTTTAACATCCAACTTAAGAATCATGTTAACTTCCTAAAGAAAACAATAGTTCACTGGTATACAGACAAGGTCATTATTATCATCAGCTATCAACCATTTTGAACATAATACAACACTGAGTTCTAAAACTGGTGTCTTTGCCATTAGGTATGCTGTAAAATTCTACTGCCTTCCTCAGATAATACATTACAAAAAAATAGTGTCTCAGTTCAATAAAAATCAAATCTTGCATGTTTCACATGCATTTTATATACATATAATACATTCATGTGTGTCTATGCATATACATATACACACACATATCAAATAAGCATTTAAACTACATGGAACACCTTACCTTAGATGTACATGAATTGCAGATCTCACAGTGTTGGTTCTCTAAAGAAACATAACGCTGACACATAGTACAAAACCTAGAAAGAGACAATTAATTTGGATAGTTAGTTACAAATATTTATTGAGTATCTGTAAGGTACGTGAACAGCATTATATGAAACATTATTATATGAAACCAAATGAGTAATCCACAAATTAATTTAAAAACATGAAATTGCACAAGGAATTTAAGTTTAAAAGGATAAATACATTATAAATGAGTAGGCTGTCAAGAATATTTACTGATTTTCAATGTGTAAATCTTATTGTAATGACTCAAGGAAACTTGAGTCATTTTAGATCTTACCTGTATCCTTCTTCTGCTGGAAGAATTATTTTTCTGGGAGGAATATTGGTGAAAATACGCACAGGAGATTTTTTTTTACCTGTTTTTCCATATTTAAAAAGTGCATGATTATCATAATCTACCTAGAAAGTTAAAAATATAAGCATAAGAATTTATTTAAATAAAAGAACATACATTGTTATTGAAATCAACAAATAAATGTAAAAACTATTAAAGCAAATTAAGAAAAGCCATTTTATTAAATAAGTATGAAAAAAGCAACAGTTAATTTTTAACCTCTTGACAAGGAGGCCTACAATGCAATAAATTGTCATTAGAAGGTGGTAAAATTCATATTTTATACAAAAAGTTAAGGGACTTTTCAAAAGTAACAGAATAGTTGTGATGATTTTGAACCCAGGATTTCATCTGAATGCAAATCCAATGCTGATGCCTTTATATTTTAAGTTTTGAAATTTTTTTCTACTTGAGATAAAAAAAAAATTTTTTTTTGACATTTTTTAATTTTATTTTTCATTTTTAACACAGTTTATGACAGAAAAAAACAATTCAAACTTTTGGTCAGGTGATACTTCTTTTTAAAGCATTTACAATATGGACCACAAAAGAATTTTTTTTTTACATTAGCCAACTGAGACACAAATAATATTTATGTTGCTAACTTCACAAGCTCTTGACATCATTGTCTCCACAGTATTACTAAGAATTAAAGGACCCTAACTTGCTGGTCTAAAGTCCTATGCCTTGTAGCTTAATTTTAGACTTAACTTCGGATGTTCCCCTACCAATAATCTATAATTTAATCAATATGGTATTAAGCTTACAAATCTTTTCACTATAGGAAATTGCCACCAAGAGTAGGGACATTGCAGGGATACAATATCTCCCCAACTTCATGTCAATTCCAGGCAGGAGTAGATTGTCAATCTGCATTCAGTCAGGCTTAAAGTCTGCCAGGTGTCAGTAGGGCAACTGAGTCAGGAGAATCCTTCCTCAGCCCAGGCTGAACAGTTGGTCTTCCACCCTTCCCATGAGTTCATCTTTTGCAGTTCATACCAGCATCTCACTGGTTTACTGGCATCATGGAATAAAGGCTCAGATTGCCTTGCTTGCTATCCATACCTGGAGTTGGACTCAGAAGAACAGTCACTTAATAGCCCCATAGCGTCTAAAAATGGCAAGTTCCAATAACCAGGTTTCAAATATGATTATAATTTCACTTTGGCTAAGGAACATTTTTTGAGACCAGTCTTAAGTGGCTTACATTCCTTTCTATACATGTTCTAGTTCCTGATTAAATACCAATCATAAAATCAAATTTACCATCAAAACCTTAACTTTTCTGTCAATGTCAAATTTTATCCAAGGTTACCTTCCTCTAGGAAATTTAGACTAAAATTATTTTCCCCAAACTAAAGATGTCATTGATTTATTCTCAGTAATTAATTCAGTCAATTGCTTTAATACTAATTGCTTTTAGCTCACTTTGTAAAATGTTCAGTTTTTCTCCCCATCACTCCCCTCCCCTTGCTTCCTAATACCTTGCATTCTGATTACTCCTTCCCTCAATGTATCTTCCCTTCTATCACACCCCGCCCTTCCATTATCCCCATCTTCTCTCTTTTCTTGTAGGGCAAGATAAATTTCTATACCCCATTCCCTGTATTTCTTATTTCCCGATTATATGCAATAAAAATTCTCAACATTCCTTGCTAATACTTTGAATTCCAACTTCTCTCCCTCCCCAGCCCCACTGAGAAGGCAAGCAATTCAATATAGACTAAATATGTGTTGTTTTGCAAAAGACTTCCATAATAATTTATAATATTAATTATATTGCCCTCTGTCCTACTTATTTTTTCAGAGCCAGCATATGTGCATCTTTCCACTCCACCATCTTGGCTCCGCCCTAATTGTTGAGATTTTATAAGAATTAAAAACTGACAGTCCTGGGGGGGTGGAGCCAAGATGGTGGTGTAGAAAAATGGACCTGCTCTAGCTCTACCCTCATAGCCCATAAAATACCTGTAAAAAATGACTCTAAACAAATTCTAGAGCAGTAGAAGCCACAAAACAACATAGTGAAAGAGATTTCCAGCCCAAGAAAGCCTAGAAGGCCCACAGGAAAGGTATATCACACCAGGCTTGGGAGAAAGCACAGCCCAGCCTTGCCCACATGGCACAGAAAGGACTGGAGCAGGCTTCAGGAAGCTCAGAATCACGGGTAGTGGCTGCCTTTCCCAGATTACTCAACCCACAAATGCCAAACACAGCTTCAAAGATCAGTGAGAAAGCTTTTTCACCTAGGGGAGAAGGGAGCAGGGTCCAGCCCTAGCTCTGGTCCCAGGGTGGGGGCAGCTATGAGGCAGCAGTTGGAGCCCTTAGCCTAAAGACCTCGGGGGAATTGAGCAGCCAACGTGGGTCTCAGTTCTGAGTGCTGATCCTGGGGTAAGGAAGCACACTGGTGTGGTAGAGCTGGTGGTGACTGCGGAGAGGGAATCCTACTCTCAGTTCCAGGGCAGAAAAGCTTGTGGTTGCTCCCAGACCAGAGTGCAGGCCAGGAAAGGAGCAAACTCTTCTCCCTTGATTGTGTCACCTTGGAGAAACTGAGAATTTACAGGTCCCTAGAGTATATCTTCTACTTGACAAAGGACTCAAAATTCAAGTAACTGACTGGGAAAATAGCCAAAAAAGGGGGGAAAAAATAAGACTATGGAAGGTTACTTTCTTGACGAAAAGGTATTTTCTTCTATCCTTCTGGATGAGGAAGAACAAAGCATACCATCAGTGGAAGACATAAAAGTCAAGGCTTCTACATACAAAACCTCCCCAAAAATATGCAATGATGTCAGGCCATGCAGGAGCTCAAAAAGGATTTTGAAAATCAAGTAAGAGAGGTGGAGAAAAATTGGGAAAAGAGAGTGATGCAAGAAAATCATGAAAAGTTAGTCAACAGCTTGCTAAAGGAGACTCAAAAAAATGCTGAAGAAAATAACACCATTAAAAATAGATTAACCCAAATGGTAAAAGATGTCCAAAAAGTCAATGAGGAGAAGAATGTTTTAAAAAGTAGAATAAGCCAAATGGAAAAGAAGGTTCAAAAGCTCACTGAAGAAAATAGTTCTTTAAAAATTAGAATGGTGAAGATCAAAGTTAATGACTTTATGTGAGACCAAGAAATTATAAAACAAAACCAAAAGAATGAAAAAACAGAAGACAATGTGAAACATCTCAGTGGAAAAACAACTAACCTGGAAAATACACCAAAGAGAGACAATTTAAAAATTATGGGACTACTTGAAAGCCATGATCAAAAAAAGAGCCTAGACATTATCTTTCATGAAATTAACAAGGAAAACTGTCCTGATATTCTAGAAGCAGAGAGCAAAATAAATATTGAAAGAATCCATAGATCATCTCCTCAAAGAGACCCAAAAAGAGAAACTCCTAGGAATATTGTGACCAAATTTCAGAGTTCTCAGGTCAAGGAGAAAATATTGCAGGCAGCTAGAAAGAAACAATTTGAGTATTGTGGAAATACAATCAGGATAACACAGGTTCTGGCAGCTTCTACATTAAGGGATCAAAGGGCTTGGAATAGGATATTCCAGAAATCAAAGGAACTAGGATTAATATAAAGAATCACCTACCCAGCATGGTCATTCAACGAAACAAAGGACTTTCAAGTATTCTTGATGAAAAGATCAGAGCTGAATCGAAAATTTGACTTTCAAAGACAAGAACCAAGAGAAGCATGGGAAGGTAAACAGGAAAGAGAAATCACAAGGGACTTACTAAAGTTGAACTGTTTACATTCCTACATGTAAAGATAATATTTGTAACTCTTGAGACTTTTCTCAGTATTTGGGTAGTTGAAGGGATTATATATAGACAAAGGATGCAGGGTGAGTTGAATAGGAAGGGATGATATCTAAAAAAAATAAAATTAAGGGGTGAGAGGAATATATTGGGAGAAGAAAGGGAAAAATGGAATTGGGCAAGTTATCTCTCACATAAATGAGGCAAGAAAAAGCTTTTTCAATAGAAAGGAAAAGCAGGGAGATGAAAGGGAAAAAGGGAAGCTTACTTTCATCACATTTGGCTTAAGGAGAGAATAACATGTATACTCAATTTAGTGTGAAAATCTATTTTATACTACAGGAAAGTAGGGAAGAAGGGGATAAGTGGGGGTATGGGGTGGATGATAGAAGGGAGGGTAAATGGGAGGAGAGAGTAATGAGAACTAAACACTTTTGGGGAGGGACAAGGTCAAAAAAGAGACTAGAATAAATAGATGGGTAGGATGGAGGGAAATATAGTTAGTCTTTCACAATATGACTATTATGGAAGTCTTTTGCAAAACTACACATATATAGCCTATATTGAATTGCTTGGCTTCTCAGTGGGGATGGGTGGGGAGGAAGGAAGGGAGAGAACTTGGAACTCAGAGTTTTAGGAACGAATGTTGAGAACTGTTTTTGCATGCAACTGGGAAATAAGAAATACAGGTAATGGGGTACAGAAATCTATCTTGCCTTACAAGAAAAGAGAGAAGATGGGGATAAGCGAAAGGAGGGGTATGATAGAAAGGAGGGTAGGTTGAGGGAAGGGGTAATCAGAATGCCCAGTCTCTTGGGGTGGGGGGGAGGGGAGAGATGGGGAGAAAATTTGGAACTCAAAATCTTGTGGAAATGAATGCTGAAAACTAAAATTAAATAAATTTATTTTAAAAAATGAATTAAAAACTGAGCCTTAATCTCAGACAATCTCATCTTTTCATTTGAACTGAAAAAAAAAAAAACAAACCAAAACCAAATCTTTCTCTAATGCAGAGAAAGTCAACAGGTAAATTTTATCAAACAATTAAAGAGAAATTAATATCTGATGTTACACAAATTAATCTCATAGATCAAGAAAGAAAACGTTCTACAAAATTTCATGCATGATACAAATATGATCCTAACACCTAAAACAGGAAAGAACTGAGCAAAAAAAGAAAATTACAGATCAATAACCTTAATGAATATAAAAATGATCAAATAAAATCCTGGCAAAAAGACTACAGCAAGGGTTCTCAATTTTTTTGTGTGTCATGAACCCCAATAGCAGTCTGGTAAGAGATCTCTTTTCAGAATAATATTTTTTACATACTAAAAGAAAATAAAAATTCAATTTTTTTTCTTAACCCAATTCATGGACCTCAAGACTACAGTAAGATGTGTGAGTGTAAAATGTGAGTGTGTGTTCAGTATGAACAAAATCTGGACTTTTTGTCCCTCCAACTGATAGTGCTTTCCCTCTGAAAGTATCTTCCAAGTCCATCATATAAATCTTGTATGTATATAGTTATTTATATGCTGACTCCCCTTTCAGAATGTGAGCTCCATGAGGGCAGACACAATGTTTTTGGTCTGTTTTTTTTCCCCCTTTTTTTAGTATCCCCAAGGCTTTAGCCCAGTGCCTGGCACTTAATGTTTAATTAATGCTGGTGATTAATTATACCAGGGCTTCAAGGATAGTTCTGACTTTTTTTTTAAGTCAGTCTATGATTTTGTAGATGCAGGCAGTTACTGGTAAGGAACCTCTACTACCAATGCAGATCAGCACTATCTCTATAACCTGGTATTACAGAGTTGCTTGGCTGCATTAAAAGGTAAGTGACTTGCACAGGGTCACACAGTTAAACAGTATGCATCAGAGGCAGGACTTGAATCCAAATCATCCTAACTTGGAAGTCAGTTTCTATTATCTATATGACACTACCTCTTGGGTCAACATTAAGAAAACAATTACTATAAGTAATCATATTAAAAACAAAATATCCAAAACCACATGATTACGTCAATAAATGGAAAAAAAAAAGTCTTTAACATAAGTACAACACTCATTAATGGTAAAACTTTAAAAAGCCTTAAGTACACAGGAGCTATTTCAAATGAAAGCTAGTACTGTTTGCAAAAGGAAAGTACTAGATTCTGAAAGAATCTGAAATTATTATTTCTCTCCTATATTAATAACCAATTATTGAATTAGGACTAAGGTTTTTCCCCTTTTCTCCTCAGCTCCTGTAAGTTATTCAGGCAGTCTGTGAAGTGCTGGGCTGATAATGAGAGGGAAAACTCAGATCTGTTCAAAAGGTAAAGAAATTTTAGTTTAGGTGAATTGATGGATTCCAACCCATTGCGTTTTACTCAGACAGGTCCAGGAAAAAGTAGATTCTCCCTTTTTCTAGACTACCTTAGATGGGATAATATAGAGATAAGTCTCTCTGACTAAGACTAGTGATCAGAGATGTCCAACAGCTCCTTATTTAGAATAGGTCCACCTCTCATTATAATATTCATTCTTCTCATTAGTTGCTAACCAATCACAGTGATTGCCACTCTCAGGAAGACTCACTCTTCCAAGAGCATTTAAGCACTGAGGGGTTCCATGTGGGGTCTTTGGCATTCAAGAGTGTCTCTGACCCCTTTCATATGTGAGGGTGATTAACAAAATGATCAATTACCCAGAAAGTATATCTCGAACTTTTCATGTCACAATTCTTTCTCAATAAATAAAGAGGAAAGGTAGGGATATCTTTTCTATCCCCACTATTATTTGATCTGATTCTAGAAATATTAGTGATATCAATAAAACAAGATAAATAAAATAAAAGCATGCACTTTGACAAAAAGGAGATAAAATTCTTTGACAAAAAGGAGATAAAATTCTCCCTATCTGCAGACATGTTGGTTTATTTAGAAAACCTGGAAGCAACAGCAAAGAAATTAAGAAAGACCATTAATAACTTCAAAAAAGTAGTAAAATACAAAAGTCAATCCAAAAAATCTGTATAACACCAACAAAATAACAGAAAGGGAAATTTCATTCAAAATAAAAATATATAAAATACCTGGGAGTCACAACCAATCCATACTCAAGAATCAGGCTGAAACAATTACAAAATACTCTTTAAAGAAATAAATCAAAGAATTGAAGAACTAGCGCTCCTCATGTTCAGGCTATCTTGATTTGTATGTAGACAGGTAGGTAGAACAGTAGGGAGAATGCCAGACCGAAAGTAAAGAAGAACTGAGTTCAAATCTAGCCTTAGATGTTTACCAATTGTGCAGGAGTAAGTTACTTAATCTGTTTGCCTCAGTTTCCTCATCTGTAATGAGGATAACTGCATCTTTTTAAAGCATTTTAAAAACCTTAAAGCACTATATAAATGCTCGCTATGATGATGATATAACCTAAATTCAGTTACAGACTGAATGCTATACTAAACTACCAAATGGGTACTTCATACAGCCAGGATAAAGTAATAGCAAAAGTATTTTAGAAAAATAAAAGATCTAAAATCTCAAGAGAAATAATGAGTGGGAGATTAGGAATAAAGGGATAATAGCACTTCAAAGATTGAATTATACCATAAAGTAGTAATGATCAAAACTGGTGATGTCTAAAAAATTAAAAAGTAGATCAATAGAGATTAGAAAAGCAAGAATCAGAAACAAATGAACTCAACAACAATGTTCAGCAAACTCAAGAATATAAACTATTTGGGGAATAACTTTCTACTTAACAAAAACTACTGCGAAAACTGAAAAGTGACTTCAAAGAAATAAGGTTCAGACCAGCTAGTTACACCACATGTGACAAAACAAAAAGGGATATATGGTATGACTATATAAGGCCCCACCAAACGAAATAAGGACAAGATCAGCTACTCTTTACTACTATGACTATAGGGAGAATTTCTTAACTCAACAAAGGATCAAGGAAAATACAAACAATAAAAATAAACAATTTCACTTACATAAAAAAAGCTTTTGCAAAAATAAAATCAACAGTTATGTAAGAAACTATCAACTGGGTGAAACACCTCTGTGCCAAATATCTCTGATCTTATATCAAAGATATATAAGGATGTAACATAAAAATATAAAACCAAGAACCATGAAGCAGACAAAGGGAGCTACTTAACAATCCAGGAAGAAATAACAGTAAGGCAAGGCTCACTCAAAGTGACTTCACTTTTAACTCTGATCCAGTGCTAGTTAGTTAGAAAGAGGATCAGAGATGCTACGACCAAAGGTGGGGGGAAAGAGGAAAGAACCACATTTCACCTGTTTCTCACTCAACCTCAAACGCTGCCAGAAGGACTGTGGCAGGATCAATGTCTGTAAGTGGGAAGGAGAGAAGAGAAAGCTCTACCCAACACTGGCTATATTCTGCCTGTCTATGCCACACCTCTCAACTACTATTCCCTGCCCTACCATTAGCTACAGTCTTTTCCTTTCCTTACTTCTAACACACATCCCACTACATACCCCCAAATTTGACTCGCACCACACTGCTCCTATCCAAGCCCCAGTCAAAAGGCACAGAAACTACTGCCAAAGGGCTAGAACTAATTAGCCCATGTTCCTGCAGATGTCTTGCTGGTACCCCATGTCTCAATTGGAAATACAATTTCCCACAGAAACACTGGTTCTAAACAGTAGTCAGGTTCTATAATATTATTAATAACAAACTTTGGGTACACTCTGTTTTTGCTTTCAGATCTCGGAATGTGTATATGTATATGAAGGTATGTATTTATATGAATATATATACATTTACATATGTATATATGCATACACACATCACACATATACACAGTATGTATTTATACAAATATGTGTCTATATACAGATAAATATATATGTGTATGTACATACACACATAAGTACATATACATACACATATGTATACACATACTCATACTCACATATACATACAACACTGATCCTGAGGGAAAAGAAAAAGTACATCTAAGGTAAGAATTGATTTACAAATGAAATTTTGGAAAACAACCCATTTGTAATTTGGGGTCTTACTACATGTATGTACTTCCGTAACTTATCAGTGTTTTTATGACACAAGACCCCAAGCTTGTTCCTTCCACATTTTCCGTGGCTGAATGAAAAGTGCTAAAACTGTAATATCCACAGTATTTGTTAAAATCACCTTGAAGCAATGTGGAGTCACAGGTGTGTGACTGTAGAAAATGTCATTTATCATCTCTAAACCTCAGTTTCCCCATCCCTGAAATGAACAGGATTAAATCATCCCTATGATGTCTACTAGCACTAAATCCTATGATCCTACAAAAAAATGCTTCATCTCTTTATCAAAGTATTATGGGGGAAGTGGTGATTCTACCAAGGCTAGCTTAAGATGTACAAGCATCACAATGGTTCGCTGTCTGATTACAAAAGGAGAATAGATCTCTCTCTCCTCCACCTCCTCCCTGCCTTGTTTTTGGAGCAAACATCGAAAGATTAACATATTTTAAATAAGGGCAACTAATTTTACCTCTCAGAGACTAAAATAAAAACATAACTATCTATCAAATTTTACATGAAGAATTTTACTTCAAAATATATACAAACATAACCAAAAAGTTCAAAATCCAAATAATTTTCCTTTTCAAAGTATTTAAGTTTAAGTCTACAGCTTTTGACTAACAAATCTCAACCCCCAAAACTGTTCTGAACACATACATATATCAAAAGGAAAAAAAGAAATGGTCTTCCTAAGAAACTTTTTGAAAGCTTATGAAGCATTAGAAAATGAAATTTTAGAATGGTAATAGTTCCTGGTATATGACAAGTTACAAGCAATATAAAAGAAAGCAGATGTAAGAAAGGGGGGAAAAAAGGGAAATTTCTTTATGGTTATCCAAGGAGTCAAAGAATGTATGTGTCTGGAAAGTGGCTGATTGCACAGTTTTGCATAACCTAATTGAGATTATTATTATTTTTAAATGTTGTAGTGTTGTACTAATTAACCGTAAACATATGGGATGTAAAATGCATGCTGCTAGGGAAAATTAATGTACCTCTAACATACATTCATATTTCATAGCCTGAGCTACAAAAATGAGCCTCCTATGGAAGGGTAAGAAAGCAGATACCATTTTACAAATTGAATATCACTACTAGTGATACTGATAGGCCATTTTTCCTCCATTATCCTTGATATTTCATTCATGGTGATGATGAGAGACTTTTACAAAAAGAAAATTTCACCCAATGGAACCAATTAATGTGATGAAGTTCTATTCAAGAATGAAAACATTAAAATCTCTCTGACTTCTAATTTTTAATTCTACCTTTATTAGATATTTTTTACTGAAATATCCTCTGAATTGGATTTACTGAAATCAAAGTTTTACCCTATCTCTTTCTATAATACCTAAGACTTTTAGGGCCCTTAAAAAGGTCTCAAAGTATTATTTCAGAGGGTTATGGATTATGGAATGATGGCAGCATGTTAAGACCTGGAGACAGGGTCAAAGAAGTGTCCAAACAGCCCCAGCCTGACCTAACAATCAGGCAGGCCTATCCTAAGCTAGCATCCAAGTAGCCTTATCCCAAACCAACATCCGGGCAACCTGGGCCTGAACAACAGGAGAAAGTAATAAGACCAGACAGTTCCTGCAGAATTACAGCCTCATCTTACCCAGTAAATTCAGCATCAAATACAGCCTATCCATACCATCCAGGTGTAAAGAAGCAAAGTCTGTCCTAAGCAAAACCCCCAAAGTTCAACCAACAACTCAACTCTCTGAGTATGAGAATGAACCAAACAAAAAATGACTCAATGAGACTATAAGAAATATCAAAACAGAAGAAAATATAAAACAACTGACCAAGAAAAGATAACCTAAGAATCACTGAACTACCTGAGAAATCATAGCCAAAAAAAAGACATAGGCACTGTATTTCTAAAACCATATATGAAAACTCCAGGTCTCTTAAAACCATATGGCAAGTCAACTAAGAAATGGTTAAACGAATCAGGGTACATGGATAAAAGAATATAACTGCAATAAGAAATGAAGAAAGAGACAGGCTCCGAGAATGCTGGAAAGCCTTGTATAAACTGAGGAAGAGTAAAGGCAGTAGAAGCAGGGGAATAATTTACACAATGACAACAACATGGTAATGATGAACAGATCTCTTATCAGTGCAGTCACTAATCATGTTTCCAGAGGGATGATGATGATTTATGATGCTCACCACCGCAGCCATGATACATTCAAGATTTAGAAGGAGCCATATATTTCTGGACAGAGTCAATATGAAAATTCATTTTGTTTGACTATGTATTTGTTACAAGAGTCTGTTTATCTTTCTTTTCTCCCATTTAAATTTGAAGAAAGGTGGTAGGGAGAGAAAATAAATGTGTGTTAATAGAAAAATAAATTTTTTTTAAAAGGAAAGAATCAGAAGGCAATGTGAAAATACAAAATATCCACCAATAATCTTCTAATATAAACTTCAAAATGAAAACTCCCTGGAATGTCAGGCAAAATTCAGAGCTTCCATGGCAAAGAAAAAAATGACTATAAGCAGTATTTGTCTCCTCACCCCCTATTCCCCACAAAAAAGAGTTTGATCAGCAAGGAGCTAGAGTCAGGATCACACAACTACTCCTATAATGGAGAGCTTGGGGAAAAAATATTCTAAAAAACAAAAAACAAAAAAAACCCAACAACCACCAAGAATAACCTATCAGGCAAGACAGGATAAACCTTTAGGAGAAAAATGAACCTTTAATGGACTAGATTTCCAAGGTTCCCTAATGAAAGGTTCAGAACTAGGCAGGCACTTTGGAATGGAAATGTAGGAGCCAATAGAACACAAAAAGGTACCCATATATGATTAATTGAAAGGGTTAATAGGATAGATTGTTTACTCGCTAACACAGGAAAAAAAGAAGTATCATCTCAAAACTCTAATGTCTTCAAGTCATAGACAAAGACAAATAAGACAGGCAGAGGGAAGGGGGTGGTTTTGCTCTGTTCTGGTTTTATGCATTTTTTTTTGTCTTAGAAGAAGGACTCTGACAGGCTGTGCTTGGGAGGAATACAAGAAGAGGGATCTCACTATCTTCTATAATAGGAGGGTATCGTAGGAAGAAAATGCAAACCTACAGAAAGGGACGGAGGGAATAGATATCTCATGAGCTTTACTTTGATCCGAACTGGACAAAGAAAAAGTTAAGCTAATACATTCCCACTCCCTCTCCCTCTTTGTTTTTCTGTTACCATCCCTGTTTTTCTCTGTCTCTGTCTCTCTCACACAAACAAGGTGTGCAAAAATGCATTAAATTCAAGAAAAAAATAAGTGAGAAGTGGACGCAGGGAAAGAACGTATTAAAAAGGAGTATTAGGTGGGGGGGGAGTGTAGTCATAGTCAAAAGAAACTCCAATGTTTCAGGGGCGGGGACGGGGGGAAGAGGAACATAAAGGCAGATTAAAAGGAAGAAAAAAGAGTAAAAATCTATGATGGGGGCAGCAGGGAAAGAAAATAGCATCTTTTTTCAACAGATAGCATCATTTAAAGACCACAAGTATCAGGCAAAGTACGCTTTCATCACCTTCTTTGTAAAGAAATGAGTGGTTACAAAAACAAAAAAGTTTAAGACCATAGGATTAGAAGGAAATACTTGATTAACTATGAATATGAATAGGATGAAGTTACCCCCAAAATGTAAGACAACAAAAATTAAAAAGCAGAGTTCTACAATCTGCCATTTAAAAGAAATAAACTTGAAACACAGAGATTAACAATATAGTTAAAAGGAGGAGCTGGAGCAGAATCCATTATACTTCAGGTAAATTTTTAAAAAGCACTAGTAATAATCATGATTTCAGACAAAAATATAGTAAAAAGTTTAAAAGTACCACTGAAAACAAATAGAAAACTGAAAAGCACAGCATCTAAATACCTAAGAGAAACACTTAAAGAAAGGTTAATCAAACTAGGAAGAAATAGACAGTAAATCCATACAAGTAAGAGGACCTCAGTATCCCTGTCAGAACTAAACAATCTAATAAAAAGATAAACCAAAAAAATCCTAAAGACCAGAATACCTGAATAGCACTTTAGAAAAATATTATTGGTGGTTTTTAAAATTAATTCATTAATTTTTAATTTCAACATTCATTTTTATAGTATTTTGAGTTCTAAATTTCTCCTCTCCTTCTACTCCTCCCTCTCCAAGATAGCATGCAATCTTTTATTGGCTATACATGTACAATCATATTTAACATATTTCCACATTAGTCATGTTGTGAAAGAAGAATCAGAACAAAAGAGAAAAACCATGAGAAAGAAAAAAAAAAGAAAATAGCATGCTTCCCTCTACATTTAGACTCCATAGTTTTTTCTCTGAATGTGGATAGCATTTTCCATCATGAGTCTTTTGGAATTATGTTAGATCATTGCATTGCTGAGAAGAGTTAAGGTCAGCACAATGTTGCTGTTACTGTGTACAATGTTCTGGTTCCACTCACTTCGCTCAGCATCAGTTCATATAAATCTTTCCAGGTTTTTCTGAAATCTGAAATCATCATTTCATATGAATAGTATTCCATTACATTCATATACCACAACCTGTTCAGCCATTCCCAAATTAATGGGCATTCCCTCAATTTCCAGGTTTTTGCCACCACAAAAGGAACTGCTATAAATATCTGTGTATATGTGGGTCCTTTCCCCTTTTTTATGATTTCTTTGGGATACATACCTAATAAAGTTATTACCAGATCCAAAGGTATGCACAGTTTTATGGCCCTTTGGGCATAGTAGAATATTACTGTGTCAAAAGAAATTAAAGGGAAAACCTTTCAGCAAAACCTAGAAAGACTTATATAAACTGAGACACTGTGAAGTAAGCATAACTAGTAAAGTCAGTTATACAATAACAACACTGTAAAGACAAACAGACTGAATGTCTTGAGAACTTTGGTCAAGCAATGATAAACCATGATTCCAAGACTGATGATGAAGCATGCTACACACTTCTTAAAAGAAGGGTGGATGATAATCTCAAGATGCAGAATAAGACATTTTCAGACACAGCCAAAGTGAGATTTTGTTTTACTTGACTGTATTTTTTACAAGAGTTTTGCCTGTCCTTTTCTCAGTCAGATTTGGTGATGGGGGTTGATGGAAGGAAAACAAAAGGGAACAGTGATTGGGTAACAAAAAAAAAAATGAAAGAAAAGTAACATCAAGAAAGGAAGGTCATTGAGGTATATATTTTAAAAATACACAGAGAGCAGAAAGAATGAGAGAAAAACAGAACAGCTTTAAAAGCTACAGGTTGTATGCTTTTTTTTTAAAAGTAAGTTATGAGTAACAGACCTGAAGTTTCACTAACAATACTCTTTTTTTTCAGTTCTACTCTCTAGATGGAGATGTCTGCTCTTTTGGTGTTTGTTAAATTCAAAATAAAAAAAAAATTAAATTTAAAACTTCCCAAAGTTCACAGAAATAGGTTGTTTTTTTAAAAGCCTTCTGTTTCTATCAACCATTGCCAATTTTAAGCAACATGGTTTATATTCTATTAATTCTATCAAATTAAACTCACTATTTACATGATTGTAATTTATATACCCCTTAAATTTACAGCCTTTTTACCATAAGAAATGAAGAAGAGAAAGAGAGAAAGCTGGATTACATCTGGAAAATTGTTCAGTGCTTTCAGTAATCCACAACTGCCCTTTGGTTCATATTTGAAACTTTTTAAACCAAATGCTTTATTAAAAACTTAATAATATACAGACATAATTATCCAAATCTCCTTAATAACTAATTTCAAAGTATAACATATAAATTTTTAGTGACTCTTTTTAATGTTCCCATCAAGATACCCTGTCCTTTCATTCTAAGAATTAGAATAATTTTAATAGCTGGCATTTAACTCTAAGGTTTGAAAAGCTTTTTACAAATAGTACCTCATTTTATCTTCACAGCAACCCAGGAAGGTCAGTGCTATTATAGATAAGAGAAGGTAAGTGACTTGCCCGTGTCACAAAGCTAATACATGTCCAAAGCCAAATTTGTACTAAAATTCTCCTGACTCCAGATCTAGCACTCTATATACTATAATATTTTATGTGGTTTTTAGTTAGTGTCTTACTTCTGGTCCTGCTTTTTCTGTTTTGCATTATTTCCTAAAGGTCTTTCTAAGTTTCTTGCATTTTTCATCTTTATAGATCTTAATGGCATTACCATATTCCATTACATTAATATGAATAATTAAATGCACAGAGCATTTATTAAGTAATTGCTATGTGCAAAGCACTGTTTTAATATACTCCAATTGAATTTTTTTTCTTTTGTTGGACATTAAATTTGCTCCCAATTGGCTATTTGGGGTGGGGGGGGGTATATTCAAATATATATATATATGTATATAAAATCATTATATATAATCAAATAATTAAATAATACTGCTACATTAAACAGAAAACTCTTTTCCCCCTTTTGATAATACTTTCAGGATATATGCCCATCAGTGAAATTACAGGGTCAGAGGGTTTGCTTCTTTTGGGGTCATCTGCAATTCTGATTCTTCTGAGAATGTGATATTTTATGATTTGCAGCCATATGGCATCAATGGGAAAATAATGATGTTTAAAACGATGGGCTTTTGCAGCAGTGAGCAGCTTGTGATCATGGAAAGGCTTGCTCAATTTCCCAAATGCAATCTGTCTCACCATGCTCCTCATACTCAGTTCTGGGTCCAATTCACTGCCCATCTGCAGGTGATGTGCAAGATAGGTGTGTGTATAATCGGGACACACACACACATGCGCACAAACACGCGTGTATGCGTGCACAAAGACTCCGTTGTGACTCGCTCCCCTGGTTGTCTGTCTACCGAGCTAAAGGCCCAAAATGGGCAATATGAACTTTTTACACATTTCATTTTTCTGATATGATGGCTAAATCTTGCTGCTATTTGTATCTCGGCTCTAGGAAGGAGATGACAGTGGGAGGTACCCCTCAAAAAAGACACAGGTACTCAAGAAAAGCCTGAAAGGGAAAATGAGCTTTGAAAGAGGAGGATATAGAAAATAAGATTCTGCTGTATCTTAGAATTAATGTGGTGTTTGGAAGTTCTGAGTGAAAGGAACATCTGCCACTGAGACTCCATAGCTCCTAGAGATGTTAGGCCAAGACGCCCTGAATCTCAAGGTAGGAATCTTTGCAGGTGAGTCTAATTAACCAAAATGGGCCTTCCTCTTCCAGAATCTGGGAATGCAGGGAGTAAGCCCAGTCTGGAGAGTTCGCAGCAGCCTGAGAGGTAATCCTACACGATCCCTTCCCCACCATATCAGGGCAAGGCAAACTATGGCACTGACTCTCTTGCAGAACAGGAATGAACATGCCACCATTCATGTCACCGAGCCATCTCTCCAACACAAGCCATAGCTCTTGCACATACCCCCCCATATCCTTTAACACATGCCACGAATGATAAAATAAAGGTACAATACAGTAATAATTGAATTCCATCATGAACATGATGGGAAACTATACAATCCTGAGGTAATTTCTGAATCATCACAGAAAGATTAGATTTTGTTCATGGTAAGTTTGGTATTGTATATGCGTACATAATATATTTACGTAACAAATAAGATAATGTAACAAAATAATAGTATACTATAGCATAGTATAGTACAGTATTTTAATATGCCAGAAGCTGTATATAACATATATAGCACACTGCTATTAATCAAATATTCATTTTATCAGAGTACCTATTTCCTGACTGTACTGGGAAATATAGGTTTTACTATACCTGGTAATCCAGCATGCTGAAGCTTGGGAAAAACTGAAGAATTCGAGATTCAAAAAAATAAGGGAAAATCCAAAATAATGGTAGTTCCTTGCTATTATTATCTAAGAGCAACAAGAAAAAAAACTGGACTTTAAAGAGCAAAATAGTCAAGTCAATAAACAAAAACATGTATTAATCATCTACTATATGACAGGAAGAGTGCTTAGTTTTTTGTTTACTGTGCTGAGACCTAGACAGACAGGCATGAAAACAGCCAGATGTTCTCTGGCCTTTTTCCACAGGACCTAACATGTCAACTTGTAGAAGACATTCGAGGGATGAAGTGGATCAGTCAGCCAGTGGTCAAGTAGAGTCTTAATCAGATCAAAATACTCCCACACAAACAGACTGTGTGGTCGTTTTCTGTCCTGGAATTTTGGCCTATACCCAAATACAGTTGTAAAGAATGCATGAATAGGATGCTGGTATGATGCTCTTTGTGAAAATGCAAAAAATATTTTAAAAGGAAAATCACTTGAAAGGCTAAGTCACATTATGAAAAGTAGGGTATGCGTAAAATATCATCAGTCACAAATCACTGTTCAAAAAGATGATCTGATCAATTGTTTACAAGTGTATATAGGTTGGATACAGACCTAAAGCATATATTTCACAATTCAAAAATTTACATTTCATTTTTAGGGAATAAACATTTGAAAGAAGTGATTTTAATTTTTTTTTTATAGAATGGACTCCATCTTGAAAACAGATTTAGATTTATGTATTTGTTAGTTACTACTGTAGAAGATCCATGTGAAGGAAATGAAATGTAAACTTTCTCCCAATAAAAATGTTTTTCTTTCAAATATGCGCCACCTTTTGATAAGACTGAATCAGGTCAACAACAAGCAACCCAAAGAGACACATAAATTAACTTAAGTGCATTATGATGATTATTTTTCTTGAACAACATATACAACTATATAACAATACAAGTCCACGGTTTAAAATCAAATACTTTACTTATATAATTTTAAAACAAAAACTAGACTTTCCAACAAGATTCAAAAAACATTTCATAAAGGATTACAAAGTATTTCACAAATAGACCCTAACTGATTCTTACATACACTTTTAAATGCATATCCCTTCATGAAAACCTTACTTCAATACCTCATCATGGTGTGGATGTCATCTTGAGTTCCTGAAGAATATGACACCTTTCCAACAAATTCTGGAAGATTCTATCATGTCAGAAAGGCTTTAAGTATAGCCAGCAAAAGATGACTGACATATCTATCATCTGAGGTCAGCCTAACTGAGGAGATGCTCATCATAGGGAAGTTGGCAGCTCAGTGACGCATTCTTTATCCATGGACCCATTAAACAGATAAAAATGAAAAAAGCACCGCAGTCCTATGCACTTACCTCTGTCTTCCACAGGGTTAGGGTTAGAATGGTGGAAAAGGGGGCAGAGGGAACCAAGAATGACACAGTACTGAAACAATATACAACAACAATTCATGCATAAAAGTGACATCTTTGTCCAATGACTAGTTAATGTATTACTGAAGTAAATGAGCCACATGAATATTGAGGTCCTCAATTTAAATAAAACCAAAGAACATAAATGAAGCCTCAGCTGCACAGAGGAATGCCACCATTCTTTCATTCACACAGATCTGGAACCTCAAAGTTATCCTCCCCTATTCATTCTCTGATCAGTAGCTAAGTCCTGTGGATTCTACTTCACAAATAAGGAGGAGAGAGGCAAAATATCAATATTTTCAACTTGGGAGCCCAGGTGAGCTGGTGTACTACTGATAAAAATAATAAAGTTAAAAGAAGTAAGGATGTGGAGAATTATAACAAGCTAAGTTGAAGTCATGTTGAAATTTTAATGTTTGAAATGTTAATTTGAAATGTTAATGAGAGATTCAGGACAGATAGGTAGAAAGGTACAAAAAAATGGAAGGACAGATAATGTCTCCTACAGTCAACTGGAACTGTGAGTCTGGAATATGGGAAAGAAGTCAGGACTAGACATACAGAATTGTGAATCATTTATACTGAGATAACAGATGAAGTTTGGGGGATAAACAAAGTTGCCAAAGGAGAACTGAGGACTAGATCCTGTGAAAGAGAAGCAACTGAGAGAGGTAGAAGAAAATTCTCCACAGCAAAGGGTATCCAGTAGGAAGTTGTCAAAAGAGTTAAATGCTATAGAGAGGCCAAGAAGGATGAGAAATGGAAAAAAGGCCTTCACATTTGGTGACCAAGAGGTTCTCTGATGATTTCTAAAAGAATAGTTTAAGTTCAGGGTTGGTGATAAAAGTCAAATTACAAGGAACTAAAGACAGAACATAAAGAGTGAAAGGCATCTGAGAAAGAGAGAAGAAACATTTGTGAAAGTAATGCCTGCCACAACAAGGTCCTAGAGGAGACAGGAAGGGATATAATGAACAAAGATACAGGTAAAGCAGCCTCTGGGAATCCATTGAGAACAGATGTGTCTGTACAATATGCAAGTTATCTCTTTGCCTGGCTATCTACAGGTCTCTAATCATTTGGCAGCCATGTTAAGGCTCTTAAAGTAACTCCCATCCCCTCAAAAAAATTCCACAAGTTGTTTTTAAATAAAATTAGGCTAACACTTTTTTTGAGTGATCTCATCCAGTGAGGGTGGCAGAGTGAACAGAGTTAACTTCAAAGTCAGGAAGACCTGGGTTCAAGTCCTGCTTCTGACACATACTGGATTTGTCGCCCTCAGCAAGTCATTTAAACACTCAGTACTCTAAGCAATTCTAAGAAAAGGAAGAAAACAGTGGGTTAAGAGGAACTGGAGAAATTGTGTAGTACTATTAATGAACTTAAACTTCCCCCTGAAACAAAGGCCCCTTTTTTAAAACAAAAATAGTCTTCTGCATGATTTTAAGTCATGGAATATCACAATTTCCAAAGACCTGAAGCTGTTGATCCTCTCACAGAGCAATGGAGATGGATGTGGTTGGCAGGAATAAGCTACAAAACATAATAAATGAAGACTTGTGCAAGAAAAGTAGTGTAAAAGACGACACTAAGAAATGAATAATTGGAAAAAAATACATGTAGTGAAAATGAGTAAGTGGTAGTCGGTCCACACACTCCACTGGTGCATGTATGTTCAGAGAGCTAGAAGGGTTTCAGCGTGTTGGGTGAAGCTCCTGTAGCAGATATACAGGAGACATGGACATGAGTCAAATAGAATCCAAAAGCATGGCTGAGTTGCCGCTGGAGAGAATAGTGACACATATTGATGAGATTACAGGGCCACTGAATTATCAAAGTACCGACAAATATAAAACATTCCCCTGACAAATCAACATATCATCAGAAAAGCACTTTTAAGGAGGTAAGAACTTGAGAAATTATTCATAGTTTGTCAAAGTCACTTCCCTGGGCTAAATTTATCTTTATGACAGTGGAGGTCTTTATGTATTTATTCAGCAGTTGTAAATTACATACCTGGGCTTTGTTCCTCTTTCCACATATCCATAAACTTCCTGAAGGTAATAGCCAATGATTTTACCAAGCCTCCAAAAGGAGGATCTGTCACCAGGATGAGTCCTGCACCTTTATCTTCTTGTAAGAATTTTCTACAAATTTCAAGAGCAGCCTTCAAAAGATACAAGATCATTTTAAAAATCAATACTGCAAATGAATGCTTAATCTTACTTGGACAAGTATATGCCCAGAATAAGTTTCAATTACTTTGTCATCAAAGTAAATACCCACATTGCTATCTCAGCACGCTTCACTACTATCCTCGAAGGCAAAAATATTTTTTTGTTCAGTCTCCATATGGTACTATCTTTGACTTCACTTGGCAAATAGGTTTTGTTTTTTTTAAAGCAAAATTTTAAAACAAAATATTCTAGCATCATAATTGTCAGAGGGCAAAACATTTCAAGCAATAACTTTCAAAAATTAAATGTATTACCCACACAGAATACCAAAAGCATTATCATTTCCTTACTAGTTCAGCTACCATAACTTCAATTTAACATCTATAACTAGCATTTCTATTTTGCCAAATACAAGATAATACCTGTTTCCTTTTTAAGGTCTTTCTTTTATTATATTTAGAACACTTCAATGTCACATACACTTTAATCATCTTAACACATACACAAAATACATAACCCACAAAATTTCCCTATCCATTAAATTGTCCCAGAAACACAGTTACATTATTTTCTGAACATGTTGCCGAGAAGCCCTCTTAATGGCATAGTCTCTATGATATGTGTACATGTGTGTGTATGTTAGGTGTTTTGGGAAAACAAAGCTATAAAATTTCTAGGCTACTGACTTTACAACACATTTCAAGAAGCTTTCTGTAAGGGTCAAGCTACATTTTAGGGACACAAAATGATAACAGGTTTTAGAATTTAATATATTTGTATATTTTCTCTATAATAAAATACGCATATTTGCTTCAATTTAGAAGAAACACTTTAAAAAAGACTTTTACAAACACCAATACCTATATCCTTCCAGAAGAATTTTTATAAGCTTCCAAATGGAACTCCTGTAGCATAAAATGGTTGGTTTATTCATTCATTTATCAAGAAGGTTAATTACCATTCAGTTCAGCTAAATCATTTCTTCTGCTTGTCCTCTTATATGAAGGACTAGGGAAAAATAATGTTGCTGAAGTCCTTTCAAATTCAATTCGACAAACATTTTTAAGCACCTACTTTATGCAAAGCACTATAATAACCACTGATGATATAAAGACAAAAATGAAAGAGACCATGTTCCACCTGGGAGATATATGTACAAAAGTAAATACATATGAGAATTGGAGGATATAAAAGAGCACTGACCATTTGTTAATGAGAGGTCAGGAAAGAGTCTTCAAATAGAAAGTAGCACCTGAGCTGAGTCTTCAAGGAATCTAAGGCTTCTAAGAGTCTGCAGTGAGGACAGAGTTCATTAAAGAACAGAAGACAGACTATGCAAAGGCACAGAGAATGTTGAACTTGGGCAACACCTAGTTGGTCAATCTGGTTCAAATAAATAGGGCATGGAGGAAGATTGTATTAAGTAAATCCAGAAATATAAAAGGTTTGTAAAGATGAAACAGAGAAACAATGAAGATATTCTAAGCAGGTGAGTTACATAGTCAGATGTGGGCTTTAGGAATATTCATCTGCTAGCTTAATGGAAGACAGACTGGAGAGAGGAAAGACTGAATTATAAGGACAAATTAGGAGGCCATCACAATAGTTTAGGTGAGAGTTGATAAAGACCTAAATGTGTGTGGTGGCTCCATAAGTAGGATGCAAAAGATGATGTAGTGGCACAACTGATAAGAAATGGCGGATGACTTGATAAGACAGGGTAAGAAGAGTGAAGGGTCAAGCGCAATTCAACGGTTGCAAAACTAAGTCTGTGGAAAAATAGTAGTTCCTTCAACAGAAATAGGGAAATTTGGAAGTGAAGTTAGTTCAGAAGGAAAATACTGAATTCTGTTTTGGATGTGTTGATGTGAAATTGGGTCACCCAGATGACGTCCTGCAGGAATCTAAAGATGGAGAACTGAAATTTAGAAAAGCAGCTCAGTCTATATCATCCTGTACTCAGAAAGAATATTACTCTAGAAGAAAGTATAAGAGAAGAGGTCTAGGACAAAGCCTTGAGTGACATTTACACTTTTGGAAAAAGAGGTGAATAATCATCCCTCCATCAAAGGAGACAGAGGAGGAAAATCAAATGAGAAAGAGACAAAAGACAAGGAAAGAGAAAATACCCTGATAATGCTTTTGGTATGCTGGTGTTAAAGACTTTACAGAGGTCAAGTAGGATGAGGACTAAGAAAAGGTCATGGGATTTAGCGGCTGATAACTTTGGAAAAAGCAGTTTCATTAAAGTGGGAGGGTCAGGAAACATTGAGAAGTAAGTGAGAACTGAAGAAGTAGAGGCAACAAATACAGATACATTTTCTAGTAGTTGGGCTATGAGAGGGAAGTGAGATATAGAAGGATGAAATGAAGGGATGGCAAACCAAGGTGTTTTAAGGGAAGATTTGGACATATTTGCAGTCAGTAAGGAAGAAAAAAACTAGTAATTAAGACAAATTAAGGATTAAATGTTCATACAGAAAGAGTCCAGAAGGGATGGAAAGGGATGGGTCAATGATTCAAGTATAACCCTGTCAAGGTAAAGGATGACCTCTTGCTCAGAGACTGAAATTAAGAAGTAAAGAGTGAGGGATGGTGCAGAGGGGTTTTTAGCAGGGGTATAAGAGAAAAAAGAGCTAATGGCAGATGGCTTGAATTTTCTCTCAGGAAATCAGGAAATGAGGTCTTCTGCTGAGAAGGAAAAGAATAGTAATGAAGTAGGTGGCTTGAGGAAAGAAGGGAAGATTTGGAATAGCTACTGAAAGAAGTGTGAGAGACAGAAAAAAAGGAATCCTGAATAGCAGGGAGTGCTCAGCAAAAATGAAAAATCATAGCTTTGTAGTTAACCTAGGTGGTACATTTACAGAACACTGTTGAGTAGTTTTCAGCACAAAACATCAATGGTAACAGATAATCCAGTGTTGGGATTTAGAAACATATGAACATAAAATTAAAGATGATGTCAAAGACATGGTCTGGAAGGAGTTAGAAACCTGGCCCCTCCTCTTCTTGGCCTAGTGTCACCTACATCCAGTCATCGTCCCCATCACCCCCATCCCTCCAGAGTCTTGCCCATCCCGGACTCTGATAGGGTATTCAGCCCCAATCACTCATACTGCTCCCCTTTATATACCGTCTTCATTAAACTCCTTGAGGGCAGGGGCCGTTTTACCTGTCTTTGTTTCACTGGCACTCAGCACAGTGCCTAGCACAAAGTAAATGTTTAACAAATGTTCTATCTACATAATAGAGTGTGCTAGAAGTTATTACAGAAGGGAGATTCACTCCTGGAGTGTCAGTCAAGATGCAATGGCTTCCAAAGAAATGGTTAAAAGTAAACACTTAAGAAAATAATTAATTTTTAAAATGCTTTTTCGAAAAAATTAGCATTTCATTTTTTCCCAATTACATGTAAAAACAATTTTTTACCTTCATTTTTTATAATTTTGAATTCCAAATTCTCTCTCCCTCCCCCATCATTGAGAAAGCAAGCAATTTGATAAAAGCTATATATGTGCAGTCATGCAAAACATATTTCCATATTAGTCATGCTATGAAAGAAAAAAATAATTATTTTTTAACAGATAGGCTCAAGGTCAATTGGAACAGAGTTATTGAACATCTGTAGAAAACAAGTGCTCATAAACAAAAGTTGCTTTCTACCACTGCTGCCAGGCCCTCTGGATTCATCCTTGGCTATTGTTTTTTTAGTATTCCTTTAACAGTCACAATCATCACCAGCTGGGTTTTCTATGCCTTATTCCTTGCAGTGGCAATAGCTATTCAACAACAAATTTATTATCTAAAGGCTGCTCCTAAAATAGGAAGGCCTAATGACATGTTTTTCTTTTAGTGAAGATAAAATGAAATCTGTCAGTCTTGGAAGTCCACTTAAACTTCCCAGCAAAAACTGATTAAATTATCATATACCCCTTTCCTTGCTAGCCTATCTTTGGATGTTTAAACTTAATTGTATTTGTATTTTGTCTCTAATGTTCAAAATTAAAAGGCAAACAATATAATGGGCATGGGAAATGTGTGTCTACTAAACTTCTTTACTATTTTTAATAATACCATTATTTAGCTTTTACTCTATGAAACTGAGTGAGACGAAGGTACACATAAAAGAATAAGTGCATAGTAGTGTCCAACTAGGACTAAAGGACATTATTACAAATGGTGAGTAGACAAAAATGAAATCAGGCAGTCCCAGCTCTCAAAAAGAGGACAGAACAATGTATTTAGAGATAAAGAAAGACAGAATATATAGAAATAAAAACAAAGTGGGGGGAAGAATAATAAAAAGGGTAAACAGGAAGATTCTTGAAGAAAGCTTAGGGTTCCAAGAGGCAGAAGTGAGGAGGAAGAGCATTCAAGCATGGGAGGACAGGCTCTGCAAAGGGATGAAGGTGAAAGGAGGTAAAATGTTGCACACAAGGATCAAAGAGGAAGACAGCACAGAGGGTGAGGGGAAAATGCGTGTAATCACTGTGGGAAGATAGGCTGGAGCCAGAAGGACTAGAAATGCCAAACAAAAGAGTTTGTACTTAATCCTAAATGGGAAACCAAGAGAAGCGATATGGTCAGATCTGTGCTTTGTTGACTGGGTTATCTATTTCTCTTGTGTGTGTTTATCCTTCGTTGCCAAAGAAGACCATGCCATTAGAGAAATGATGACGTGAGTGGAGAGCAGATTGGAGAGAGGAGAGGCTGGAGGCAGGGAGACCACTTAGAAAGCTACTGGAAGAACAGGGGAGGGGCCATAAACTAGGATGGCTGTGGTAGGAGTGAAGAGAAGCAGATTAGAATAGAAAAGACATGTGGCTGAGTGAATGTCAAGAGCTGAGCCACTGGATGAATGATGGCACTGTCAATGTGAAGTTGGAAGGAAGGTGAGTTTAGAGACAGAGATCATGAGTTCTGCTTTGTACATAATGAATCTGAGATGCGTATGATAGCCAGTTGGAAATAACAGGGCAGAGAGAAAGAGACAACAAAAAACACACAACACAGCCTTACTGTGGGGAAATAGGCAAGCCATAATCTGAGCTATGATACATATTAGCATTTTCAGGGTGTCCCAGTTTTAGTAATAGCATAAAACTGCACTAAGACTTTTGGGACAACCTATATATGTATGTATGCTGTCTGTTGAGTGTGTGTACACTCTGTCTCTCTGTATATGTATAAAAAATAGACATAAAGACAGCAGACACATGAATATTCCATGAACATGGAATACATCCATACACACGTATGCATGTATAGACACAAAAAATCTATGTTTGTCAGAAACACAGTATATATACATATATAGGTTCTATGTTTGTATATGCATACATACATATGTGTGTGTATATGTATAGAAACACATACATATAAGACAGCCATTTTAGAAAGAATGAAAGAAGGTTGTAATCCTTTAACCTTTGCTCGAAGGTGCAGACTTAAGTGGAGAGGACCCGATAATGAAGAAAAATGCTGCTAAGTTACACAAATATGCATACTTCACATATTGAGAGAGAAAGATATAGTATAATTGGAAATAAAGGTTACTGTAAACAGCCCTCATCTAAGGATTTACTCTACTGATTTAAATTCACATGGATGGGGTAATGAGGCATTGAAGGAGCATGGGGTGGTGAGTCTGAACCCTTGTTCTGACACTTCCTACTTGTTTGACCTTGAACAAAACTTTTCCTGGGTCTCAGTTAATGTTTCATAGGTGTTGGAAGTACATCCAATAAAGAGAGGAAGAATTATAGTACAGTGGGAAGAAGATAAGTTCTAGAGTCAGAAGACCTGGGTTCAAATCCTGTCTCGGATACTTGCTATCTTTGTGACTTTGAATGAGTCACTTAACTTCCTCATTTTACACAGGAAACACCTGAGGCACAGAGAAGTTAAGGGACTTACACACAATAAGCCAACAGCTACAGCATTTTGAATCATCAAGATCAACTATTATTACAATAGATGACTACCTTCTAAATGGTAATGGTTAAAAGTATTACAGTTACCTTTTCCAGTTATCCATAAGGAGATTAAATTTGTAGTTCTCTATGAGTTATGCCTATGCAATTCCAACGAACAAGCATTAGAAGTCATACATAAACAGAGACTGAGTCTTGAGGCTTTAGGAATGTGCATGTACATCATATTTTAATGTAAACATGTAAATATTTTTCCAGAATAGAGTTTCAAAAGTAAACACACACACACACATAAAATTTTTTATAATTCACTACTTTATATTATCTGAACCTCTGGCCCCTCAAATAGCTTCACCAAATTCTATTACTAAGAGATTTCCAAAAAATACAAATAGAGGCATGAATGCATTCAATTTACTTTTCTTTTTTTTTAATTTTTTTAAAAAAATTTATTTAACTTTTTACATTCATTTTCAAAAAATTTTGGGTTCCAAATTTTCTCCCCTTTTATCCCCTACCCCTACCCCAATACACCGAGCAATCTAATTTTCCCTATCACCAATCTGCCCTCTCTTCTATCATCCCTCCCTTCTCTTGTCCCCATCTTCTCTTTTGTCCTGTAGGGCCAGATGACTTTCTATTCCCCATTAACTGTATTTCTTATTTCCTAGTAGCAAGAACAATACTAAACAAAACTTTGAGTTCCAAATTCTCCCCATCCCTCCCTCCCCACCCATTCCCTTAGGGAAGGCAGGCAATTCAATATAGGCCATATCTGTGTAGTTTTGCAAATGACTTCCATAATAGTCGTGTTGTGTAAGACTAACTGTATTTCCCTCCATCCTATCCTGCCCCCCCTTGTTTCTATTCTGTCTTTTGATCCTGTCCCTCCACAAGAGTGTTGACTTCAAATTGCTCCCTCCTCTCATTGCCCTCCCTACCATCATCCACCCCCTTGCTTATCTCCTTCTCCCCCACTTTCCTGTATTGTAAGATAGGTTTTCATACCAAAATGAGTGTGCATTTTATTCCTTCCTTTAGTCGAATGTGATGAGGGTAAACTTGTTTTTTTCTCAGCTCTCCTTTTTCCCTCCACTAAAAAGTCTCCTGCTTGCCTCTTGAATGAGATATAATTTACCCCATTCCATTTCACCCTCTTTCCTCCCACTGCATTTCTCTCTCACCATTTACCTTGATTTCTTTTAAGATATGGTCCCATCCTATTCAATTCACTCCATGCTCTCTGTCTCTGCATGTGCGTGCATATGTGTGTGTGCGTGCACGCGTGTACATGTGTGTGTGTGTGTGTGTGTGTGTGTTCCCACCAACTACCCAGATACTGAAAAGTTTTGAGAGTTACAAATATTGTCTTTCCATGTAGGAATGTAAACAGTTCACCTTTGGTAAGTCCCTTATGACTTCTCTTTGCTGTTTACTTTTTCATGCTTCTTCTCATTCTTGTGTTTGAAAGTCAAATTTTCTTTTCAGCTCTGGTCTTTTCATCAAGAATGCTTGAAAGTCCTCTGTTTCATTGAAAGACCATATTTTCCCCTGAAGTATTATACTCAGTTTTGCTGGGTAGGTGATTCTTGGTTTGAGTCCTAGTTCCTTTGACTTCTGGAATATCCTATTCCACACCCTTCAATCCCTTAATGTAGAAGCTGCTAGATCTTGTGTTATCCTTATTGTATTTCCACAGTACTGGAATTGTTTCTTTCTAGCTGCTTGCAAGATTTTCTCCTTGACCTGGGAATTCTGGAATTTGGCCACAATATTCCTAGGAGTTTTTCTTTTTGGATCTCTTTCAGGCGGTGATCGATGGATTCCTTCAATACTTATTTTGCCCTCTGGTTCTAGAATATCAGGGTAGTTTTCCTTGATAATTTCATGAAAGATGATGTCTAGGCTCTTTTTTTGATCATGGCTTTGAGGTAGTCCCATAATTTTTAAATTGTTTCTCCTGGATCTGTTTTCTAGGTCAGTTGTTTTTCCAATGAGATATTTCACATTCTCTTCCATTTTTTCATTCTTTTGGTTTTGTTTTGTGATTTCTTGTCTAATCACAAGAAAGTCATTAGACTCCATCTGTTCCATTCTAATTTTGAGAGAACTATTTTCTTCAGTGAGCTTTTGAACCTCTTTTTCCATTTGGCTAATTCTGCTTTTGAAAGCATTCTTCTCCTCCTTGGCTTTTTGAACCTCTTTTGCCAATTGAGTGAGCCTATTTTTCAAGGTGTTATTTTCTTCAGCATTTTTTTGGGTCTCCTTTACCAAAGTATTGACCCGTTTTTCATGCTTTTCTTGCATCTCTCTCATTTCTCTTCCCAGTTTTTCCTCCACCTGTCTAATCTGATTTTCAAAATCCTTTTTGAGCTCTTCCATGACCTGAGCCCACCAGACATCTACCTCGGATGTCTGGGATACAGAGACCCCCAACCTCCACATCTTTCCCTGATGATAAGCATTGTTCTTGTCATCAGAAATGAAAGGCAGGAACATCTGTACCCCATCAAAGTAGCTTTCTATAGTCTTATTTTTCTTCCCTTTTCTGGGCATTTTCCCAGCCAGTTACTTGAGTTCTGAAATTCCTGTCTACCCCTGCCTAGATCCGCCCAGCTAGTGCTTGGAGTCTGAGATTCAAATGGGCTTTCCATGGTGGGAGTGGCTGCTATTCAATGTGAGCTTAAGTTCTGGTGCTCAGGTGGGGGCAGGGCCACCTCAGTTCCCTCAGGGGCTTTATGCAGAGACCTTCAATAATGGGGTGGGTGGGGGCAGGGCCGCCTCCCAGGCTCAGTTCCCTCAGGGGGTTTATGCAGAGAGTTTCGGTAATGGAGCTCCTGCCTGCTCGGGGCGTCCCGGCACCGCTGCCTCTGCCGCTCCCTCCACCGCTGCCTTCCAAGGGGGCCCGAATCACGGAGACACGCTGCTCCCCTCTCGGCCAGCCCAGAGGTCTCTCTCACTGACCTGTAGAGTCTGTGGGTGGAGGGACCTTCCCGGCCGCCGGAGATTTCGTCCCTGAAGTCTGCTCAGATCTGCTCCTTTGGGGCTGCGCAGCCAGGGCAGCTCAGAGGTGGACTCCACTGTTCAGAGTGCAACGGACCCCTGGGGATGGCTCTCCAGGGCTCTCTGGGACGGAAATCTTTTCCACTGTGTTTCTGCACGCCTTGCAGTGCTCCAGAATTTGTGGGGAATTCTTCTTGCAGGAAATATATGGGCTGTGGGTTCAGAGCTAGCATACGTGAGTCTTTCTACTCTGCCATCTTGGCTCCACCTCCCCAATTTACTTTTCAATACAATTTGGTTATTCAACTGATAATCGTTTAAATTACAATTCAATACAATTTATTAATCAGGTTGTTTTTTTTTGTAAAAATGCCACCTCTGTAAGGCAAAGATCTAGCTTATCTGTTGTTCACAGTACCACACTACTAGTTTTGGGAAGAAAACACTCACAGACCTGCTGTTTTTTTTTAAAAGGTAAATGTTGGTATAAATGGCTACATGAAGTGGCTTTAAAGTCTCACCATGGAGTGGCAAATACAGACATTCAAAGTTTGTCTTTTTTCCTTTCCCCCCCTTTTCAACTGTGAGAAAAAAAACTTTAATTTTCTTATTTTAAAAAGGGTGTGGATCTCATTTTGTAGTGTCAAAGGCATACTTTTTTGGGGAAAAACTCTCTAAAATGAACATTTCTGTTTTATTTTCCTACAAATCTAGGCAAAATTTGTTAACCATTAATGTTAACCAAAACATCCCATTCCCTCAGGATATGGGTTAAAAGGTTTTACTTTACATGAAATTATTAAGGAAAACTGTTCTGATATTCTAGAACCAGAGGGCAAAAATAAATATTGAAAGAATCCACAGATCACCTCCTGAAAGAAATCTGAAAAGAAAAACTCCTAGGATTATTGTAGCCAAATTCCAGAGTTCCGAGATCAAGGAGAAAATATTGCAAACAGCCAGAAAGAAACAGTTGGAATACTGTGGAAATACAATCAGGATAACACAAGATCTAGTAGCTTCCACATTAAGGGATCGAAGGGTGTGGAATATGATATTCCAGAAGTCAAAGGAACTAGGATTAAAACGAAGAATCACCTACCCAGCAAAACTGAGTATAATACTTCAGGGGAAAAAATGGTCTTCAATGCAATAGAGAACTTTCAAGCATTCTTGATGAAAAGACCAGAATTGAATAGAAAATTTGACTTTCAAACACAAGACTCAAGAGAAGAATGAAAAGGTAAACAGGAAAGAGAGAACACAAAGGACTTTCTAAAGCTGAACTGTTTGCATTCCTACATTGAAAAGTAATATTTGTAACTCTTGAGACTTTTCTCAGTATTTGGGTAGTTGGAAGGATTATACACACATATGTGCACATGCACACACGCGCACGCACACATACACACACAGAATACAGAGTGAATTGAATAAGAAAGGGAGGAGAAAGGGAGAAATGGAATGGGGTAAATTATCACCCATTAAGGAGGCAAGAAAAAGTTTTTTCAGTGGAGGAGAAAGGGGAGGATGTGAGAAGGAAAAAGGGAAGCTTATTCTCTTCACATTTGGCTTGAGGGAATGACATATTCACTTAGTTTGGTATGAAAGTGTATCTTGCAAAACAGAAGGGTAGGGGAGAAGGGGACTAGTGCGGTGAGGCGGATGATAGAAGGGAGGGCAAATGGGAAGGGAGATAGGAGTAATAAGAACTAAACACTTTTGAGGAGGGACAAGGTCAAAAGAGAGAATAGAATAAATGGGGAACAGGATAGGATGGAAGGAAATATTGTTAGTCTTACATAACATGACTATTATGGAAATCTTTTGCAAAACTATACATATACAGCCTATTGAATTGCCTGCCTTCTCAGCAGGGATGGGTGGGGAGGGAGGAAGGGAGAGAAGTTGGAATTCAAAGTATTAGGAATGAATGTTGAGAATTGTTTTTGCATACAACTCGGAAATAAGAAATACAGGTAATGGGGTATAGAGACCTATCTTGCCCTACAAGAAAAGAGAGAAAAAGAAGACAAGGGAAGAGAGGGGTGTGATAGAAGGGAGGGCATACTGAGGGACGGGGCAATCAGAATGCAAGGCGTTATGGGGTGGGGAAGGGGAAGAGATGGGGAGAAAATCTGGAACTCAAAATTTTATGTAAATGAATGTTGAAAACTAAAAATAAATAAACACTGGGAATTTTTTTTAAAAAAGTTTTACTTTATCAAATTACCAAACACCATGTTGGACTTACAAGTAAAATATAGTCATGGCTCTTACCTTTCCATCAAAAAAATGATGATTAAACATGTTGTAATGGCAAAAGCTCTCTTCTGTATAAAACTGTGAATACCTATAAAATAATTTTTGTTAGGTTAAGTAATGACAAATTACTTTAGAGCAAACATTTTCAAACAATTAATTTTACGGATTTATGATAGGTATTTTTAGTATCAAAATACATTTGGTCTTTGGGTGGATTTGATTATTCTCCACCATTCTTTCATCTGAGGAAATCAAAGTGTTTTCCAAACATCAAACTAACTTTCCCAATAACTAGAGATGAAAAATGTTGTGTCAATATATCCTTCTGCTCATGTATTGTCATATATATATATATATAAAATTTACCCGAGTTTAGGAAGGCAGTGGCAAAGTTAAAGAATAGATGAGCTTGAAACACAAATATTCCTTCTGTCTAGTAAGTAGACAGCACATAAAAAATTATTTGGGCTCAATATATAAAGTTAAGGTATGAAAGTAAATAAAAATAGAATCTTTTCTTTTCTTACATCATACCTATTTAACAACTTCAGAAAAAACTGCATAACTACATTTGATTAGCATCAGTTAGTCATACTCACTTATGATTAACAATGAAAAAAATAAATGTTCAACACCAATATTAATCAGCTCAGCCTTATATTTAACAGCTAGCAATACATTAAAAAATTGGTACATACTATATTAAATGCAATCAGTACCTAGAAAGGGCAATCAATGTATTTTCTAACTAAATTATTTTACTTTCTAATAGTTAATCTTCTAATTTATTTAAAAGCATAATTAGCAGACCTTTTTAGAAAAGGACTACCGCTTAACATTCCTTTGAGAATTGTTAAACAAAGAAGAAAACAGTGAGACACACTCTCACCAAAGGTATCAGGTAGGATATCTTGGACAGGGTCCCAATAGAAGAGGGAAATCCTATAGAATGGTGAGGTTACAACTTACAGAAGATATAGTGCTGAGTGTAGCACATTACTGGGCCTTCTTAAAAGAAATCAGACAAACAAGCCACATAGGAAAAATTAAAAGGATAAAATATGAGTACCATCCAGATACAATATATAGTTAGATTGCTGGTTCACTAAATTAGTTCATTAATAAAAAATACATCTGGGCACTGCACAAGGGCAGAATTAAAAAGGAGCTGGAGAATAGGCTAGGCTGAATGTGGGAAGCTGAGCAAGGCAATGATCCAAAGATGCTTCTGAGCACAAAGACTCATTTTTTTTTTAAACATACACATTCTCCAAGTGATTGTAACAATGCTGTGGCTGTAGATCATGGAATGCTGCAATCTTCAAAGAATCAATTTGCAAATGACTCAAAGAATAAAAGAGAAATGGATGATGAACATAAGCAACATGTTTTAAGGTATGACCCAGACTCAAGAAGTGGCATTTGGAATATATCTTGGAAATGGATTATTAAAAAAAAAAAAAAAAGCGGTCTGGATGCAAGGCAAAAGCAAGTGATGACAACTGGTAAAAGCAGATGTTCATCTTCTGATAGACAGTTGGATATTCCAGAGGGACCCATCAAATGGAAAAAAAAACTTAGAGCATGTTGCACGGAAATGTAGTTAGCTATATATGGAGAAACATGAACAAGAACCCCGAAAGGTAAGAAGATAAAAGAGCTGCAATAGGCACTAATGGAGGGACTAATCATATTGATGGTTTAATCAGTTTAATCAAATATATTGAAGTTCTGAAGGATAACTCATTTACTTTATTCAGTAACCTGAAGCTGAATGTCTTGACTTTTCTGTGGAAAACAATCAAGAAATTATTGAATAAACAATTAAGACACTTCCACTGAACATTTTGAAAATTTTGAAAAAACCCATTATTTCAAGTCTTTCACCCTTCTACTCTATGGCTGACACAGCTGTTAAAATTTTTTTTTTCTTTTTTTTCACATTATTTTACATATTTTTTCTAATTACATATAAAAACAATTTTTAACATTTGTTTTAAAAATTTGTGAGTTCCAAATTCTCTCCCTCCCTCCTTCTCTGAGATGGCAAGCAATGTGACATAGATTATTTATTTGTAGTCAGGCAAAACATACTCCCATATTAGTCATGTTGTGAAAGAAAACACATACCAAAAAGAAAAAAGTAAAAACCAGTACGCTTCCATCTACATTCAGACTCCATCACTTCTTTCTCTGGAGATGGGCAGCACTTTTTACCATAAACCCTTCAGTGCTGTCTTAGATCTTTGTATTACTAAGAATAGTTAAGTCATTCACAAGCGATCACTATATAATATTGCTGCTGCTGCATAAACTGCTTTATATAAACTGCTACATGTATCCTGGTTATTCTCATTTCACTCAGCATCAATTCAAGTCTTTCTAAGTTTTTTTTCTGAAAACATCCTGCTCATCATTTCTTATAGCACAATAGTACTACATCACAATCATATATCACAACCTGTTCAGCCATTCCTTAACTGATGGGCATCTCCTCAATTTCCAATTCTTTGCCACCACAAAAAGTTGCTATAAATATTTCTGTACAGGTCGGTCCCTTTCTCTTTTTTTTAAATCTTTTTGGGAAACAGATCTAGTAGAGGTAATCCTGGGTCAAAGGGTATGCACAGTTTTATAGCCCTTTGAACAAATGCTCTCCAGAAGGTTGGATCAGTTCACAACTCCACCAATAAAGCATTAGTGTCCCAATTTTCCCACATTCCCTTCAACATCTGTCATTTTCCTTTTCTGCCATATTAGCCAATCTGATAGGTGTGAGGTGGTATCTCAGAGTTGTTTTAATTTGCCTTTCTCTAACAAGTGATTTAAAGCTTTTTTTCACATGACTAGAGATAGCTTTGATTACTTGATCTGAAAACTTCTTGTTCATATCCTTTAATTACTTATCAATTGGGAAATAATTTATATTCTTAAAAATTTGGCCCTGTTCTCTATATGTTTGAGAAATGAAACTTTTATCAGAGAAACTTACTGTATCCTTGCTGTATCCATTTTACATTCCATAATGTTCTCTATCTTAAGGAGATTCTTTTCTTAAGAACAAAGCTACATATGTCACTCCTCTCACTCAATTGACCCAAGTACTCTTTATTTGATTCTAGACTCCTCTGACATTAAAGCTCTTCACAACTTGACCCCAATCTACCTTTCTAGATTCATAAATCAATCACTTTTCTTTTCTTTCTCATGCTGCACATGTTCCTGGAACAGAATAGGCAAGAAGCAGAACAAATGCTTCTTGACCTAACTCTATAATCCAGTCAAGATGCCCTTTTATCTGTTCCTTGCACCCAGTACTCAATCTCCTATTTCCAAGATTTGTCACTAGTGATCGCAAATGCCTGGGATGTCCTTCCTCACCTTCACCTTGAGGAACCCCATAAGGAATTCCTTTTAGAATCCTCTGGCACCACCTTCTATACAATGTATCTCCTGATTCCTCAATTTGCTAGTGTCCTCATGAACTACTTTGAATTTATTTTGTATTTATTCTGTCTATAGTCATATATGTACCTGTTGTCTCCCAGATAGAATATCTGCTCTTTGGAAGCAAATACTGTCTCATTTTTAAGCCTTTATTCCCAGTCATTCCCAATATATAGCACAAAGCTTGGCACATAGTAAAGACTCAAGAAATACTTGCTGACTGATTTTTATCTGTGGTTTGGACTATACTGGAAGCATTTCCAGCTTGGTAGAACTTGCTAGAGTTTGTGCTTTTACTGGCATAAATTTTGTCCAAAAGACAGATTATGCCTGATTTCCAATACTATCCAAATCAAGAATAGCGAAACTCATCACCAGTGGGTTAGGTACTATGTGATAAATTCCCCTCAAGTTTATATGAGAGTTCCACCTCTCCCCTCCCAACTTCCACTTCCAATAACAGTGGTAGAGGAGCAGCAAAGAGTGGGGTGAGGATTGGGGTGTTGGGTCCAAAGAATCACACAGTTTTTACATTGTTCTTAAATACTCATTGAACTCTTTGTGATACCTTTGTTCAACAACTAAAGAAGTGACACACTGCTGGAGAAACTGAACCACTTCAAAATCGACTTTCTCTCTATGAATGAAGCCAGAAGCTATCTAGACGAAAATAGAGTTCATAGATTCTCCCTGAAGGGGAAAACTGAATCATCATGCATCAAAAGGTATCATTTTATGAAACATCTGGCCATCTCAGTGTGTGTGTGTGTGTGTGTGTGTGTGTGTGTGTGTGTACACATACTTACACACACACACACACACATATATATATACACATATATGTAATGAGTATAAAGCAAAAGACTTCTGTGAAGATAACTGCAGCTTATGTGCCATCACCTATTGCAAAGAATGAAGAAATTCTATAAAGAACTTGACAAGAACTTCCAAACCAAGTAACCAAAGACTGTGATACTTGGTCACACTGATGTGAATGAAGGAGGACAGTGAAGATAGCAAAAAAATTTGTTCAGAATTAAGAAATAAAGGCCAAAGGCTTGTGGACTACTTGGAAGCCTCACGGCTACATATCATGAACACTTCCCTAAAGAAGAGGAAGAAGATGCCTTATGAAAAAAACATCAAATACTATTTAAAAAAATGGAAACTAACTAAATAATTCAACAGACAGGAAACAACTGGTTACAAAGAAAGGAGCCATTTCTGAACCAGCGCTGTGTGTGCAGTCAGATCACTGACTACGTAAAGCTAAGGGCAAAATCAATACCAAATTAGGATCAAGATGATATGAAAACAAAACATACAATTATAACAACTTCAATCAGAACTATTCAAATAAGCTATTGACTGAAAAATGGTAAATAGCTGAAGAAAACAACGTTAATTGATTGTCATTTATTATAGACATTTAACCAATGTAAAATAGTCACTATCACAAGCGGCCCAGGCACTGATTCAGTCAACAAACATTTAATCATTTTGCCAAAGCAAGAAACACGGCAGCCAAGGGCAACACGAGCTTAGAATACAGACTTATTTGTAAACTATTAGAAGGTGGACAATTACAAGCAATATTGCCTTACGGAACAGTCAAAAGCAATGAAGGGAAAAATAAAGTTACAGAAAGTTGACATAATAATCAATTAAATCAAAACCTAGAGTAATGGTAGATTAAATTGAAAGTACAACAAATGGGTGCAAAACAAAACAGATTTCCCAGGATTTCTGTAGCAATTTGATCTTCAATGGCAGATGAACCACCCTATTCGGTCTCTAATGCTTCAGTCATATATGTTATGTGTGTATACACATATATATGTATACACACAACACTCTATGAAGTAGAAATGACAATTAAAAAGATGAAGCAAGAAAGTAGGCAACTCTTCTAAACAAAGGTCAGAATAAATTCATGCAAGAGGTAAGGCTTTTGAAAGCATCAAGGGAACAATTTTTTCAAGGTATCTCAAAAGGGAAGATACCAAATGACTGGGATGTTATTATTATCAAAAATTACCAAGAGGCCATTAACAACGAATCATCCATGTATCTGTTTTCATTACTATATGATATTTGTGAGAATGATTTTACATACAATTTTACATACAATTACATCAAAGATGAGTTCATCATGTAATGAGACTGATAGATAACTCAAGTCAAACACTGATACCCATAAAATGTTAAAAGACCTTTAACAGTCTTAAAAGGAAGACCTTCAGCGGCCTTGGGGAAACCTGTAAAAGATTCATGTAAGCATATGGAAAGAAACACACAGGATGAAAAGACATGGATTGATTATAAAATGCACTCTTGGGAAGAGTACCCAAAAAGATGAAATCACAGCATTACTGAAGTACTGAAGAAATTTTTTAAAATTCCAAATAGTTTCTTAAGTTCAACTTTTTTCCCCTCAGATCTGTGAAAAAATGAATTTCAGGAATATTATTTCAGAATGAGGAATTTCAGTATGGAAATTGATTCTACCTACTATAATCTGTTAGTTGCCTGAGGCACTAAGGGGTTACATGACCTTCCCATGTTCACAAAGTGAGTATATGCCAAGGGCAAGATTTAAATCTAGGTTTTCCTACTCCAATGCTAATGCTCTATCCATCCAGTACATCATGCTGCTCTTTATTCTCAAGTAAAACATGTATCTCTGGAAAAAGTCAGTATTAATCAACTACTTAAATCATCTTATTAGTGAATCATATTTTTAAAAGAACCCTCTGCAAGTCATTTGATCTATCCTGCTGCCTTCCTCAAGGGCTATAATTTAACAATCCATATCCTATCCTAATTCTACAGTAATCAGGTCACTATATTTAATGTCTAATCATCTTGCTAAAGGGAAGACCCAAGTGGATAATCTAAAAAGATCAAAGGAAGTTCTTATTTACTTGATTTAAAACCAGAAATTGCTCATATCATATCATGAGAACTTTTGACTTTCCCTTTGCTTTTGGTGAGTGGCTCTCACACCAGACACCCTTAGTCTCTCCTAGTCATGCTAACAGAATGCCATTACTGCCACAGAGTTTTCATTATGTTTAACCAATATTCTTTTAAAATCCACTTCCTCTCATTCTGTAGTCAATGGAGGTCTAAAAAATCTGGTCACCATTCTCTGAACAATATCCCTTAACATGCCTGAATACAATCTTAACACATCTACTGACCACAAAAAGTTTGTACACTGATGAAATGAACAAAGGGCCTAAAGATCAAGAAAATATTTAAAATATGGTTGACATAAGTAGACATAATGCCACCTTAATCACCATCTCATAAACAAAGATGTTAGTATAAAATTTAACTAAATTTTAACCTATTTATAGATAATATGCAAATAAAATAGGTAACAGGAAAGTCATAAATAAAGGAGGCTATCCTACAGTTGATAATTTTCAGTTTTCAAAGTACAAAAAAGACAACTTTTTCTATTACCTCACCATCTTTTTTTTCACTATTTCATAAAAAAGATTAATACCCTCCCTCTTTAAATAACACCCTTTTGATCATTTGTAAATTAAGAGCTAAATAAAAATAGTATCATAGGGCACTTGAACAAATTATTATAGACAAGAGAAGAGAGAAAAAGCTAAGATTTCAGCTCCAAGTTTTCATCAAGTTACAAACAAGTGGGCAAAATTATTCACATTTTAAATTATGAAAAATCACTCAACAATACCCTGTTAAAGTGAAATTGGCCACAAAGAATTATTCTGTACACTGAATAAGGCAAACAAAACCAATCAGGGATGAATGCAATAGGAAGCCACTCAAAAGGACATTCATTTAATTTGGCCATTCATTCTCTTTTAAATAAAAGTCAGTTACAAAATGTGAAACATGTGCTATACACAGGAAATGTAATCAAGAACTGAATGAAATTAGTTCATGAGATCAACCTAAGAGATTCATTTTTCAAAAGTAACTATATTCAGATGATAGGATGCCAAATACAGTTTCATATCTTCTAAGCTAAATTTATAATTAAAGCTTGCAGGAATCTATCCTGTAGCAAATATTAACTCTACTTTTCCCAAAAAAAGGAATCCTTATACCATCTCCATATGACCAAAATGAAACTGTAATAAATCTAAACAGCCCACAGGTTGGTTTTCTACAAAGCCACATAAACTAGTGATATGAAGTAGCAAAAGAATGGCTTGATGCCATCCACACAAGGTATATTAATATTCCAGGGACCTGTGAATTCCAGGAACTTTTGTTCATGTGGCCATTCCCTCCATCAATACTAATCACAAACCCTTGGAAATGGTCTTTGAGAGTTGCTGTGGTCAAAAACTTCATGTCCTCATTGCCAACCTGGTGATGAGCCTTTTTCTGCCTTTAGCCAAGTTGACCCCTGGACAACAGGCACACTCAAACAATTTCAAGCTTGACAGAAGCTACCAGAGCTTACAGCCTCAAAGGATCCGGCATCACCTCTGTGTCATAGTAATGAATTGAAGCTAAGTTTCACTCTGGTGGAAGAGCTAGGTAAAGGATGATCTTGTTCCTCATGCAATTCCCAGGGACTATGGCATTTGGTGCAAATTTCATACAAGATTATATACCTAAACCACAGATGATACACAGTTTGATTTTATTTGGAGCTACAAATGTGTTCCTATTAATTGGGGCTGCCATAAGTTTTAACTGACATCTCTCCAGAAATAAGCATTCATTGCCTGAAAAATTAGGGAAGATAGAAAAAATTTATGAAACCTGAATCTGTCTGTTCCTAACACATGAATATATATATATATATACATATACATATATGGCTATAACAATCTGATCATCTCTCTCCCCCCACCTCCTTTTAAAAGAAACATTCATTAGAGAAATATCTTGAGGAATATTCATAAGTAACACTTTTTCTCTGAGTTAAAACAAAGTTTAGACTATATTCTCAAAAAGGAAAAGTCACAAGGCAAACTTATGGTAAAACTTAAGGCCCTTAGAATGTGAACAAGTTGCTTGTGCATTTATGCTCATAAGCCATTAGGATTTCCTCTAGTTTCTTTCTGAAATTCTGCAACCTACACCACATCACAGACCAAACTGAAAGCTACTATAGTTGTTGAGAACATTAAAGAAAAATCATTATATAACAAATTCAACTACAAAACCGACATAGTACATCATCAGTACTCAAATGCTCCAAGATCTCCCTGAAATGGGTACTCCCTCTAATAGTGTAGCTTACAGCCGAGTCACAAAACCATGTCCTGGGTGGCTCTTCTTCACATTCTTCTAAGAAGGATCCACTCACTCTGATGGAAATCTTTCTCTTAGTGTTTAGATACTATGTGGGCACCACCAAGGGAGCACTCAAAGTGGATCTGTTATCCCTCACTCTCTTTCCAAGATAAGCCCATTTCCTTTTCTGATCAGACATTTGCTGAATAATATTTCCTATGCTTCTGCTTATCAATACCTATAACATTACAATACTACAGAAGCCCAGAAGCCAAATTACTGAAATGACGCACTTGAGTTCTGATCCTGTCTCTGTCATTAAAGCTAAAAGGTGATAGATTTAGAACTGAAAGGGCCTAAGAAATCATACAAGGAAACTAAAACCCAGAGAGGCTAAATGACTTTCCCAAGATCTCATGCTCTTTCCACAATAGGAAGGCAATGCCATAGAGGGCAAAGAATGTTGGATTGTGAAGTCCACAGACCTAGGATCAAATCCCAGCTCTGTCACTGACCACCTGTGCTACCTTGTGCAAGTCATTTCCATCCCCTCAGCTTCCTTCTCCTCATCTGTACAAGCATTTAGGAAGCACCCACTTTCTAACACTGTTACGATTCCTCTTTCCTGTTTACCTTTTCATACTTCTCTTGATTCTTGTGTGTGAAAGTCAATTTTCTTTTCAGCTCTGGTCTTTTCATCAAGAATGCTTGAAAGTTCTCTATTTCATAGAATGATCATTTTTTCCCCTGAAGTATTATACTCAGTTTGGCTGGGTAGGTGATTCTTGGTTAATTCTAGTTCCTCTGACTTCTGGAATATCCTATTCCATGCCCTTTGATCCCTTAACATAGAAGCTGCTAGATCTTATGCTATCCTGCTTGTATTTCCACAATACTCAAATTGTTTCTTTCTAGCTGCTTGCAATATTTTCTCCTTCACCTGGGAACTCTGAATTTGACTACAATGTTCCTAGGAGTTTCTCTTTTTGGATCTCTTTCAGGAGGTGATTGGTGGATTCTTTCAATATTTACTTTGCTCCCTGGTTCTAGAATATCAGGGCAGTTTTCCTTGATAATTTCATGAAAGATGATGTCTAGGCTCTTTTTTTTTTTGGTCATGGCTTTCAGGTAGTCCCACAATTTTTAAATTGTCTCTCCTAGATCTATTTTCCAGGTCAGTTGCTTTTCCAATGAGATAGTTCACATTATCTTCCATTTTTTTCATTCTTTGGTTTTGTTTTGTGATTTCTTAGTTTCTCAAAAAGTCATTAGCCTTCATCTGTTCCATTCTAATTTTTAAAGAACTGTTTTCTTCAGTGAGCTTTTGAACCTCCTTTTCCATTGGCTAATTCTGCTTTTGAAAGCATTCTTCTCCTTATTGGCTTTTTGAACCTCTTTTGCCAATTGAGTTAGCCTATTTTTAAAGGCGTTATTTTCTTTAGCATTTTTTTTGGTCTCCTTTAGCAAGCTGTTGACTTGCTTTTCATGATTTGACTTCTATCTCTTTCCCTCATGGTAAACGTTGTTCTTCCTCATCCAAAAGGATGGGAGAAGATAATCTGTTCACCAAGAAAGTAACCTTCTATAGTCTTATATTTTTTCCTTTTCTGGGGGCATTTTCTCAACCAGTTACTTGACTTTTGGGTCCTTTGTCAAGAGTAGGGTATACTCCGGGGATCTGTAAGATTTCAGTTCCTCCAAGGTGGCACAATCAAGCATGTACACTGGTCTGGGAGGAACCAGAAACTTTTATGCCCAGAATCTGCGAGTAACAGAGTTCCTTCTCCACAGCCACCTGACCTCCAATTCCACAAGTCAGCACTAGCGGCTGAGATTCTGATAAGTTGCTCAATTCCCCCAGGGGCTTTCAGTGGGGCAGAGCCACCATTCAGTGTGAGATAAAGATCAGCTGCTCAATTCTTCTAGGAGCATTAGGTGGGGGCAGGGCTGCCACATAGGACTGAGGTACACATCAGCTTCTCAGATCCCTCAGGGGTTTTACGATCCAACAATGGATGCAGGTTGCTGTGGGAGCTACTGCCACCCGATGCAGTGTCTACCGTGGCCACTTGAGGCCGGAGCTATGGGAAAACCCTGCTCCCTTCTCGGTCAGCTGAAAAAAACCCACTCACTGACCTTTGGCACCTATGGGTTGAGGGACCTGCAAACTGCTGCTACTGCTGGTGATTCCACCCTTGAAGCCTTCCCTGGTCCTGCTCCTCCTAGTGTCACATGGCCAAGGCTGGGCTGGGCTCTGCTCCAAGTCCAGTGCAACAGACCTTTTCCTTTGGCCTTTCAGGTCACCCTGGGCTGGAAATCTCCATTTCATTTTTCTGTGATTTCTGGTGTTCTAGAATTTGTTGAGAGTCCTTCTTCACAGGTATTTTATGGGCTGTGAGGGAAGAGCTAGTGTATGTGCATCTTTCTACTCTGTCATCTTGGCTCCACCCCCTCTAACACCTTTATTAAGGCATTGAGCTAGGGGCTGGACATAAAAAGATAAAATGATCCCTTGCCATGAAGGAACACACATTTTACTGAGGAGAAACATCATGCACATACGTAAACAAATACAAGATATATATATGAAGTAGATACAAGGAATTTTGAGATGAAAGGCAAGAGCAACTGGGAGGGTCAGCATAGGCTTACAGGAAATTACACTTCAATTGAATTTGAAGAAAACTAGGGATTCTCTGAGGCAGAAGGGGAAAAAGAGTGCATCCTGGGGACAGACAATGCAGCAAGGCAATCCTCCCTAACTGATTTCCCATTGGAACTTATTCCAAATCTAGTCTTCCTTCCTCAAGTCTCCCACATTCCACTTCCCTGTGCTCCTCTCTTCTGATTAGTGAGTCCTTGGCCCAGCCCATCATTCACATTCGAGAGGAGCCCTGGTCACACTCATTTGATTCCTGGCTCCACTCCTCCATCTTCAGGCTTCTCCATTTCCTTGTCCATCTGTGGCTATCCTTCCTCCCACCTCATACTTTTCAATATCCCTTTATGTGTCTTCCTCTCTGAGGATGTAAGGTACTTGGAGGCAAGTTGTTTATAATGTCAGAACTTCCTAGATCCTATATGTTCAAATATGATTCTATGCAAAAGATTTCAAGGTCTATATACCAATACTTGTCTCTCTCTTGAATTCCAGTCCCTGAGAAAGAGAGAGTCAGAGAGAGAAGAAGGGAGAGATGGAGAGAGGGGGAGAGAAAGACAGAGAGAGAAGGAAAAGGAGAGGGAAAGAGGGAGAAACAACATCTATTAAATGCTTATGATTTCCAGGCACTATGCTAAGTGCTGAGCATACAAAGAAAGGCCAAAACAGCCCTTGACCTTAAGGAGACAGCATTATAATGGGGGAGGGGGAAAAGCATGTAAATAACTATGTACAAACAAGACAGATACAAGCATAGATGGAAAGTGATAGGGCAAAGGCACCAGCAGTACAGAGAGACTGAGAGAGTCCACCTGCAAAAAGTGGGATTTGAGGTGAGTCTTCAAGGGAGCAGGGAATGTAAGAGTCAAAGAACAGGAAGGAGAATATTCTAAGTAAAAAGGGCAGCCAGTTCAAAGGCACCAATTTGGGAGATGCAGTGTCATGTGTGAGACCAACATCAGTGGATTATAGGGCATGTACTGGGAGAGAAGTACAAGAAAACTGCAAAGTGAGGAAGGGGTCAGGTTATTAATGGCTTTAAATGCCAAACAAATGACTTTTTATTTTATCCTGGAGGTAACAGAGAGGCAGTGAAATTTCCTGAAAAGAGAAGCAACACGGTCAGACCTACACTTGAGGAAAATTACTTTGTGGGCTGAGAGGAAAAGGAGTTGAGGTGGAAAGGAACTTGAAGCAGGAAAGTTGACAAGAAAGCTATTGAAAGGTACTGCTAGGTAAGAGGTGAGAAGGGCCTGCAACTAGGGTGGTGACAGTGTAAGGGGAGAGCTATACAAGAGATAATAGGAAGGTAGAAACAAGATTTCACAACAGATGTGATATGTGGGATGAGTAAAAGTGATGAGTTGAGAATGACCCTGAGGTTTTGAACCTGGGTGACTAGGAACATGGTGGTGCCCTCAACAGTACAAAACAACTTGGGAAGGGGAAAGAGCTTCAGGAAAAGATAATGCCATGGGTTTTGAACTTGTTGAACTTGAAATGCCTATAAAATATACAATTCAAGATGTCAACAGGAAGCTGGAGATGGGTGACTGTAGCTCAGAAAAGAGATTAGGACTGAATACATAAAGTTGCACAAAGATGATAACTGAACCCTTGGGTGATGAGATCACCGAGTAAAATAGGATAGAGAAAGAAAAGAGAGTCCAATGTAAAGCTCTGGGGGATATATGTAGTTATTGGATATGACCCAGATGAAGATTCAGCAGAGGAGACTGAGGAGGCATGGTCAGACAGGTAGAAAGAGTACCAGGAGAGGACAATGTCATGAAAACTTAGAATGCAGACAGCCTCCAGAAAACCATCAGCAGTGTCAAATGCTACAGAGAAGTCAAGTAGGATCAGGACTGAGAAAAGGCCAAATGATTTGTCAAATAAGGGATCAGTGCTAACTATGAAAAGAGCAGTTGTAGGTCAGAAGGCAGATTGCACAGGGTTTAGAAATGAGAGATCAATGCACGTAGAGAGCTTTCTCAAGAGTCTAGCCATGGGGCAGCTAGGTGGTACAATGGACAGAGCACCAGCCCTGGAGTCAGGAGGACCTGAGTTCAAATCTGGCTTCAGACACTTGACCCTTACTAGCTGTGTTATGTTGGGCAAGTCATGCAACCCCAATGGCCTTGCCAAAAAAAAAAAGTCTAGCCAAGAACAGGAGAAAAGACAGAATAATAGCTAGTAGGGACAGTCAGATCAAGCAAGGATTTTTTAAAGACATAGGCCATGTGGGCATATCTGTAAATATCAAGGAAGGAGTCAGTAGAGAGCAAGAGATTGAAAAATAGAAAGAATGGGAATAATGGTGGGGGCAATCTGCTGCAGAAAACAGAAGGAGATGGGATCAAGGGTGTACATGGAAAAGTTGGCCTTGGGCAAGAAGGGGGGCCACCTCTCTTGAAGGAGGAGATAGAGAAAGATGGCATGTACAAGATGACATGAGAAGGGAAGAAAAGAGAGCATTTAGGGAACAGGTTCCCTATTTTTGGTGAAGTACATAGGAAAGTCCTCATCTGGGAGGGAGAGGGAAGGAAGCACCATGGAAGACCTGAGGAGAAACAAAAAGGTTTGCAAATTATAGCAAATCAATTATTCTCTAGTTGGTCTTCACCTTCACTCCAATAAGCAGTCAATGGAGGGAAATAAACTCTTCTCCAGCTGAAATGGACCAAAAAATGTATGTTTTGATATAACCTGAAGATCTGGTGATGAAGTAAAATTCTACATATTCTTGTCTGAGTAAGAAGGAGCTCAGCATCCACTTCAGGATAAAATAAATAAGAAGTTCCACTCAATAGGAAGTCAAAATGTAACAAACTTTAAAAACAAGACAAGCTAATATTTGGTAGGAAGCAGATTAGACAAAGCACAGGAACAGACTTTTATCTCCCAAGATACAAAATATAATAGAATAGGCATTGAATTCTTGCATCTAACAGCCAAAAAGTTATCTTATAAACAACAATTGCCTTTGAGACCCAGCTAGAGGGGAAAACAGATAATGAAAAAACTAAATAAAGAAAATTGCAAAAACTACGAGATGTTTTGAAAAAAAAAGAACAAATATCATGTCTTGTAAACCTACCTAAAATCAATATCCAGCAGAAGGCTTTTAACGTCAGACTCCTTGTCGCCTGATGCTTTCAATCTGATCAGCTCATGCAGCCTGAAGCAATTAATGAAAGCAATTTAGTAAGAAATTACCAACACCACAGACAGCAAAAAAATGGAAATGATCAATTTTTTCCAGTGTTTGAAAGCTCAGTTCCACAAAACTTCCAATGAAATAAGCAATGGGATTTGGGCAGGTTTTTCAAAATCAACTTATCAGTTTTGTTAATGTTTAAAAGATAGTACCCTTTCCTTATCTGAAACACAGAGCTCTTGCAACTGCAAAAGCCAAGCAGAGACAAAAAAAAATCTCATAAGTAAGACAGAACATATAAGCCTTTCCAAGAAGTGGGAGGAAAAAACCCAACAAAAATGAACATTAAGTATTCCTTTCCTTCCTCTTGATGTCCTGATCTGCATTTGGCCAGTATAGCTATGTTAGAGAATATGTCAGTACAGATGAAATCTCCAAAATGATTAACTGTTTGGCATCAACCACCCCGTTGGCCTAGAGGTGTTTCTCCAAAAGGAACCACAGAGATTGCTACTACTTCCTTCATGTCAAGAACTATGCTATGTATCTCGTATACCCTTTGGCTAGTCATGTACTTGTACATATCAGATGCTCCCTAAAGATTTATTTCCAGTGATGATGGAATTTTTAAAAAAATTATCATACCTTGGTGTTCCGACACATAGCACTTTTCTGAATCCAAGAGTGGAAATCAGGTCTAATAAGAACTGGCAACTTCTATCTGTGAACAAATACTGAGCATTTGTCTTCTTATTCTCCAGTGGATATAGGAGTTGACTGGGTCTCTTTAACTGAACAGTGGAGATATCACAAAGTACTTGGTGATCACAATGCTTTCCCCAATCATCTGGTAACAGCAACTGTTGACATCTTTGGCAAAACTTCCTTTGAGATAAAGGCAGTTCAATAAACTTCCAGTACCTTCAATACACAATTCAACAAAACAGAACAAATTTTAAGACAGTTTCTATGGAAGACACTGGATTATTAATATTTTAGTATTCAAAAATTACTTTTTTAAAACCCCAAAGAATTATTTGAAAAATACATTGGCTATAATTCTTATCTAGTTGAATAACTACAAAGTAGAAAAGAATCAGCAATTTCATAAGAATGAAGATGCTCCAATTTAGGCACTGAATGAAGATCAATATCCATTTCAAATGCGAACTTAATATATAACTCCAACTCAGGTCACTACTACCACTATAATGTTTAAACCTATTGACAAATCTATGTATTTCTAGCTTTATATGTTAAAACAGTCTTACTCAGTGTGTTAGTCATTACAAAATGAAAGTTAAGGTCATTCTTCAAGCTCTTATGGCATACTTAGCAAGAAAAATAACCTTCTAAAGAAAAGATGTTTGCTATAAAGGAATTCTATTCTCAGCAATACTGATGAAGCTCAATTAAAAAGTGATTTTGTCCCCCAACCCTTTGTCCCAAAAGATAGAATTGGCTCATAATCCAAATCAAGTCTACCCCTGGAAACAGCTGACATGACATTTTTTTCTTTAAGGAAATTGTCATAAGGTGCAAATGAGATGTTTCCAATCATTTTTACATCCACTTTCAAAACTGGCAGAAATTGGTTGAGGGAAAACCAACTAGTCATTGTCAGTGTTTAAAAAATTTAGATTGCCTTCATGCTTGTCAATGTATATCAGTTTTGAAGTGAAAGAAAGAAGATGCTATTATGAAGCACTCACTATGGGCCAGGCACTGAGCTTGAATTCAGGGTTCATTAACCAGTGGGAACAGAGGAGAGGGGAGATAGTAAATTCACTAGGGCCATGGCAGATGGTCAGAAATATCTAAATCCAGACACACCAAATGACCCTCCAAAGGATCCCTAGAGTTTGGGTAGATTCTCATGACTTCAATGGAACTAACTACTGAGACTTCACCAGGTACAAGATGAGCTAAACATAAAGTCAGTATAGTCAATTCATCTAAGCACCAAGTCTTATATCAAACCACCTTTGGCACTGACAGAGGTACTCTGGAGCACTGATACAAAAAAACAAATCACCTTAAAATCATAAATTCAGAGCTGAAGTTTACAGATTGCCTAATTCAATACTCTAACTTCAAAGATGAGGCAACTGAGACCCAGTGGGTAAAGCATCTTACAACATTTTATAAAGGGATAAATAAAAAGGAATTGGATTGAAACCCAGATTTATTGACTGCAAATCTGATACCCTTTTCTACTACAACAGTTTGACAAATGTTTCTGTTCCTATAACTGCCCTTTGGATGACTTTATCCATATATCAGAAGAAACTTCAGTAACCCAGAATCAAAACAGCAGCAGGGGAAAGGGCCAGTAAGAAATTAAAGGCAAGGGAAAAGTGAGAACTCAGCGAACCAATAGTACATTTCACCCACAATTTTACACTTTGTTTAATAACTAAGCACCCTCAAGGGATTTCCAGTGAAATCTTAGAACTGATCAGAGGTCTTGAGATGAACACAGTTTACTCAAGGGTCCCATTCTCTAGCCACAAAAAAATCACCTGGCTCTCTCATCACCTTCCTTAGGTTCAACAGATGAGACCAATCTTTATGACATATTAGAATTCTAGGACCTCATCAGATCGGACAGAAAGAGCAGAGTTCTAGATTTGGAGTCAGGAAGACCTGGGTTTGAATCCTGCCTCCGATGTTTATGTAACTGTGCTACTCTGGGCAAAGTACATGGCCTCGCTGAACTTCAAACTCCTCATCTGTAGAATGTGGAGCTAGACTTGATTTAAGACCCTCTAATCTACCAGGCTGTTACCTGTGAATGATATTTTAGTAATTCTAGTCCTTGTGTGGTCCTACCAATGTATGGATCTATACAAACATTCTGAATAACCAAAAATTAATCTAATTTTCAAGAATATGAGTATATTATCCAAATTTAATTCAGTTATGTGATCTTCAGTAATAGTTCATAGAATGAGTGCTTGCCTTTACTTAAATAATAGCTGTCTGTTTCCTCTAGAGAGGTAGTGTGACGTATTACATTGAGAGTTAACCAGTGTCAGGAAGACCGAGGTTCAAGCCCACCTCTGATACATCTGGCTGTGTGACCCTGCACAAATCACTCAGCCTTGCAGTGTTCCAAACAACTAAGACCACATGTTGCAGAACAGTTGCTGATCTGCATTGGCAGAAGGACCTTCCTCACTGGTATTTTTTTACAACAATGAAAAGGCCAAAAGCTTTGTCACAGTCTCTAACAAAGCAAAAAATGGATCAAGACACAAATTCAGTTTTAATGTTTACATTAAAAGTCTGTAAGGGACATACAATGATCATTTCTTCAAAGGACACACTGCCAAACCATGAGACTCTTGAAAAAAAATCCGGAACTGTATTCAAATCAGTAGCTACATTAAAATGTTTTTATTTTGATAAAATTTGTCATCAAAGTATACGGACTAATATTATTTCAAGCTTATAGCACATGGATCTTATTTTGCTTTTTTTAGAAAATATTATCCCTATTGGTAGGGCAGCTAGGTGGTGCAGTGCATAGAGCACCAGCGCAGGAGTCAGGAGGACCTGAGTTCAAATCTCACCTCAGACACTTGGCACTCACTAGCTGTGTGACCTTGAGCAAGTCACTTAACCCCAATTGCCTCATCCTGGGTCATTTCCAGTCATCCTGATGAATATCTGGTCACTGGATTCAGATGGCTCTGGAAGAGAAGTGAGGCTGGTGACCTGCACAGCCCTCTCTCATTCAAAACAAAGTCAAATGCAAGTCATGTCATCATTTCTCTGATGGCGTGGTCTTCTTCAGCAATGAAGGATGAGCACACACCATCCCTATTGGCAGAAATTTCATTTACTCCTATTGGTACTAGTTCTATTATTTTGCAGGGGTGAGGGTTTTCACTGAGATTTCTCATGTATGCTTTCTTTCTACTCAAGATAATGCAATCATTTGAATAAATCACTATATTAGGATCATCAGATATATGTTTTTAAAAATTTGGTTAGAAGAATGTGAAGATTTGAAGAAGTATTGATTATTCCATTTTCCTTCTTTATTCATATTTACTACACATACCTAGGAAGGAAAAAAAAAAACATTCATTCTGCTGCTCAACTCAGCATGATTCACAAATTGCAGGCTAGCATTTTGAAATGTCATTTTTATTGATCTCCATTTGATGTTCCATTTGCCTTTCCCAGAGTAGACAAATTATGTTTATGGTATTTCCCTAATAGCAGACTTTGAAAATCGGAGTTTAAATGAACACTGAAAAAAAAAACAACCAAATGAAATATCAACTAAACAAAGCTATCTGGATGCACATAAATTAATGCTGATATTAGCATTCAAATAAGTTCTTACTAGGACTCCATAGGTCACAGTTGGAGTGTGTCAATATCTTTGGTAACAAAGTAATGGCACACCTTCTAGAAGCCATCGGAAAACCAAATGGAAAAGCTAATGCTTAACCACAAAAATAAATATATCAGTTTAACTTACTACACCTAAGAATTCATCCCAAGAGTTCAAGAGGGAAGAAGAATGAGGATCACTGTTTTGTGAAACCCAGAGAGATGGGCAATAATGTCAAGTCCATAACACAAATTAGATAACACACTATTTAACTTTTCTAGCTACCATCATTCTTTTCGGCCCAAACTTTAAAACGAAATTATTTAATCAAAGCACAACAAAATCTTGTTAACTAAGAATAAGCAGAAAGACAAGTCTGATTAGAGAACATTCTCCTTCATAGAATTTTTTAAAAGAAATTTGGTTTCATTCTTTTCAAGCAAACAAGCACACAAATAGACACTGATAAGTTTAAAAAAAGAATTACAATTCAAAATCACAACCCCATTGTGATAACTGATGTCATCATAAGCATTAAAGCTGGATGACACACAGACAAAAATGAATTACTGGAAGGAAGACAAAGGCACACTAAAGGAATTCTTAATTTCTTAAGTCTCAAAAAAAGTTAAAATTTTTTACTGAAATTTTTTAGAAGAAACTATTTCAAACTCTTGAGTCAAAGTGAATCATGAATTCTACATCTGAATCCTTCAACACTTCTTTCATTGATAGGGGAACCTCTCTAACCTATGAAGATCACAACTCTTCTATACCTTAGCAAAGAATTGTATAAACTGTTTTGATTAAAACTATCACTTGACAGTCAAGCTGCTGGTGATAAGATATCTAAATTAGCAAATGTCAAATGAATCAAAGCCAAATTAATGAAATTATATTGTTAAAAAACGTTTAGATCCTTTAGAGTCAGCTGAAATGGCACTTCATCCTTAAAATCTTCCCTGATTCCAACCCCGTCCTTTTTGTTGGTGCTTAGTACAATGTCCAGCACAGACTAAATACTTAATAAATGCTTGCTAACTCATTATTCATATAGAACTTGTCACATATTATCCTCAACTATACTATCAATGTATGCATAGTGTTTTCTCTACTGGTTTCTAAGTTTTTGCAGGAACCAACCTTTTAGCTGAAGACCATAATTCTCTCTAGCACGTAACAGGTGACAGACAAGTCAGGAACAGCCAAAAAACCAGGATTCGGAATGAAAAGATGAGGGTTTGAATTTTGCCTCTTCTACTCACTATCTGTGTGACCTGCACCACATTACTCAATCATAATGGAGGGGAAAGAAATGCTCTAAGGTCCATCCTGGCTCCAGATCATGGGATCCCAGGTGTTTAACAAAAATGCTGATAACAGAAATATTTTAAGTAAAAAGGTTCACCAGTCTGAGAGAAGCTGAAAACTATTCTCAAGGAAGACCACCACCAACTTGCAAACAGCTAGAACACTCTCCTTCTGGGACTTGTCTACTCCACCCCACCCCCCCATCCAATATTTCATATCTCACAAGAGCACTTTACATGAAAGAAAAAACATCAAGTAATGCAAACTTCAGCTAATCTCCTGTAATCCCCTTTTTTCCTCAAAGAAACACATTCTGAGAAGGGCTCTCCCTGTAAATCAAAATTCTTATCACTGAAGAAAGCTAACCAAACTGTCTAGACTTTTACAACCATCCCAAATTTAACATTAACCTCTTTTCAATCTTATGTTGCCTTCTTGTTGTTCAGTCACGTCCAGAATCTTCTGATCCCATTTGGGGTTTTCTTGGCAAAGACACTAGAGTGGTTCGCCATTTCCTTTTCCAGCTCATTTTACAGACAGAAAACGAGACAAACATTGCTCAGGGTCATATAGCCAGGAAGTGTCTGAGGTCACATCTGAGCTCAGGAAGAAGAGTCTTCCTAAGTCCAGGCTCAATACTCTAATCACAGCACCACCTACCTGCTCAATCCTATCTTGCCTAGTCCCAAATAAAATCCACTAATTGATTCTTATTCACCAAGTAAAATATTTTATAGTCTCATAGTCTCTCCTTTCACTTCCTTAGCCTCCAGGGAAAAAAATGACATTTTAGTACTGTTTAAAGGTTTGGTCACAGTGGTAGTTAATTTTAAGGGAAGAGGTTACAGTTAAAGTAATATTTAAAAGCAATTCAATATCAGCACCTTTCTACATACTGCTTGTGAGACAGGGGAGGTTGGCAACGTCTGTTGTAAATTTCTCGGGCAGCAAGTCTAGCTTCTGACAACTGAAAGAAGAGCACAGATCATGTAAACAGAAATTCTCATATACTAAATATTCTAAAACATCTGGAGTCATATTTTTTCACATGAAGAAAAACATTAAGCTTAATTAGTTAAAATGCATTGACTATTCATTTCAAAAAAATGTAAGAAACCAGAAAAAAACCTAGTAAGTTTTAGGATGACCTTTTTTTTAAACCTCTGAAAGGTTAAACTAAAATTAACTCATGTAAGAATTTTTGTTTCATTGGAGAAAACCAGTAAACAGGATTCACTTACTCTAAAATGGTAATGCTGAAAACTCTTCCTTAAAAACATTAGAATTTTTATGTTGACTTCCATGCCACTAACATTCTCTCCATTACCTCAATCTTCATAAAACTAAAATTCATCATTCAAAATTCAGAAATGTAACACAGGAAATTAATTACAAGGCACTTTCATCATAATGGAATGTGGAGTTTTTTGTTGGCTATGGTCATGGGCAGACCTCAATTTCTCTTTGGGGAAATAGCAGCCAGCGTACTGAGTTAGTACATCAGTACATATATCTATGACAGACAATGCAGAAAGACAATGAGCCGGGCCTAAGAAAGCAGCTAGATGACACTAGGGAAATTTAAAATGTGCTTTTAAGTTGCTCCCCAACACAAAAACTTTTTTTTTTTTTTAACATCTGTGATGTCCCAATAATGATGTAGCTTGGAATACTATAATCTTGAAAAAATAAAAGTTACAAATTACCTAAAGGGCAATGAGGAAATGCATGGGCATAAAGAGGCTGCACAATAGTTCTAACAATGATTTATGTAAAGAAGTGGTATGAAAGACAAAATCCAGGAAACGTACGTGTCTTAAAATAAGGAGGCAAATTCATGTGATGAAAATGAGGGAGTCAAATGTGGAGAGCCAGTACTAATACTGGAACTCACAAAACAGAAAAAGACCTCCAGTGAGTTCTCTGTATACAATAATATGATAGGTTGAAAAGGTATGGATTCTTCTTAACTCTCACATTGTTGCAACTTAATGTTCTTTTAAGAGAAAGAATTTTTGATTCATTAAGGTTGAATTCTATTAAGGCCTTCATTTTATCCTAATTTTGTATATCTTGATTGTTTTATTTTTCAAGGAATGATTGCTTGCCTGAATCTTGATGAAAGGAAATAAAATTTATATGTGGAAACATATTAATTAAAATTATTATCATTACTATTTATTATAATATTATATTATATATAAATGATATATTTAGTAAAAATATTAATTAAAAGCTTTTATTTTATCTTTTATTATTATATAATCTTATTAATGTATCATACCATCATATCTATATTATATCATCTTTCTATGGATTTTAAATCTTACTCAAGCATTAAAAGCTGGAAAGAGGTCTAGATTTTCGAGACAATTTCACTGACCAGTATTTGCCAATAATAAAAATTCACTAACCCTATTCTTTAGCAATAAAAGATTATAGCACCATGTTCATGGTATAATGAAAAGAGATATATTTGATGTGGAATCATAAGACCTGGATTTGTGTGTGTCCCTCAGTAATAGTAACAACAATAGCTGGCATCTGTATAGTGCTTTATGACTGGCAAAACACTTTACATAGGTTATCTTATTTGAAACTCATAATAAGCTTATACTATGTAGGTACTACAGGCATCATAGTAGCCCTCTAAGCTTCAGATTCTACATCTGCAAAATGAATAAATTAGATCACATCACTTCAAAAGGTCTTTCCAGCTCTAAATCCTATGATTTCTCTCAGACTTAATTTAAATCACAGGACAGTGAAAATGTCACTGGACTGGGAATAAGACATCTGCGTTCTAATCTTAGCTGTTACTAAGTATCTATGCTACTTTGAACAAATTGGTCTCTATGGGTCACAAGTTTCTCCTTCTTTAAAAACATGATCCATAAGGTCCTTTGTAATGCTACTATTTTATAACATCCATATTCAATACATCAAGAACTTCTGATTTCATCAGTGTGGGAAATCCAAGTCTAGGAACTGGATTTGTGAGCCTAGTTATAAATTAGGAGTCTTAGAGGATTGCCTGAGTCTCTGAGAGCTTGTCTATCACATCACACCTATTAAGTTTCAGAAATCAGCCTTGAATTCAGGTACTACTGACTCCAAGTCCACAATTCTATCTGCTATATATTTTCCTCTCTATAGATACAATTTTGCCATAACAGGAAATACGAAAAAAAAATCTCCAAAGACTGTCATACCTTTTCATCTTCCCACTGAAAGAAATTACAGTCTTTTCTATCTCTGCAAGCTGAACAAGCATAAAATCTTCGAGCCTCTTCTTTACCTTGGTTCACCTTTACAAATAGAAGAGTAGGACCTACAGAAAAAAAATTAACAGCTTCATCAGTTTATGAATAGGAAAAATTTCTAGAGCTCCACTTAAACTGCAAGTTTTCACTTTAGTGAAAATTATAGGGTTTTTTGTTAAAAAGGCAGTAAGGTGAAGTGGAACATTTGGAATTTAATACTGTAGGCTGAAATTCTAGTTTTGCTATGTGACCTTAGGTAAGATATCTAACCTCCCCACATCACTGTTTCCTCAAACGTAAAGGGGAGGCAGATTGATTTCTACAATTCCTTTAACTCTAAATCCTATCATGTTAAATCTATCATTTTGATTGAGGTAACAATATTTCTACGGAACAACTTTCAGGCACGAATATTTAAATGTCATCTTTTGAAAACTAAACTCACTTAGAAATAAATGCCAGTGTGTGAAACTTAGTGTGGTGGAAAGAAGCTTCTTTATTGTGAAAGGGTGACAACAATCCATATTTGTAAGGCACTTTAAAGTTTACAAAACTCTTTGTTCAAAGCATGCTTTGGAAGTGTGCAATCATTATCCTAATTCTGCAGCACGGAAATCTGCCGGGTTCACGCCTGCTCTTACACGGCAGGTGTGAACTCCATTCGCCCATCTTCGGCTTTTTCCCGATTTCCAGGCCTTGCGCACCAGTGTCTCCGAGCGCACCCGTGCTAACGCTGCGAGGAGCACTCTCCTGTACAACACCATAACCACGCTGGCTATCTCACGATGAGCGCAGGCTTCTCCCTGACCCGCGCTCCCCGGCTGCCCGGCACAAGCGGGGACCCGCGGGGGGTGGGGGGCTGACGGCGCAGACTCACCAGGCCCCTTCTCCTATCCAGCGGGCCCGGCCACGCGTGAGCAGGAAGCCTACAGCTTGTATGCTAGGACGAGCACAGCCGTGGGGCAGAGGCGCTCCCCGGACCGGGGGGGCAGTCCCCCTAAAGGGCGGGTCACGGGCACTGTTTACAGGCAGGGGAAGGGGACTTTATAGAGATCACCCCCTCCTCTCACTGATGAGGACACCGAGGCCCGTGATGTGACGCGACCTGGGACCCGACCCAGAAAAGAGGGGGGCTGGCCACGACCCCTCCCCGCCCCCTGGGCCACACGTGCCCGACCGATCCGCCCGGGACCCACCATGGGGACAGTGAGGAGGGGGGCCCGAGGTGTCTTGGCAGACCAGGACCTCCACCCCGGACCTCCTCCTCCGCCCCGCGCCCTCCGCCACGGCTTCTTCCTCCTCCGCCATGGTCGCGCTCTCCTCACTCCAGGGGGCGGCCATCTTCCCGCCAGTGTCCCAAGAGCCTCAGCTGCCCAGGAAGACGCGCCGCTCGGCGTGGGCTAGAGCGTCGCCGCCTGCGCGAGCATCGCCCCCGCGCGCTCTGGAGGAGTCATGACAGGCGCAAGGACCGCTCCCGTTGTCGCGCTGCCACCCCGAGGGTGGCAGTGGAGGGGCGGATGATGAGGCTCCTGGCCCCGCTTTTCAAAGTAGATAAGTATATAGTAGTTTAATATTTCTGGGGATGTGCCCTAAATAGCCTTCATTTTTGTTGCAAAACCTATGCGAGAGGCAGCTGGAGAGAGGGCACCTGGACTCAGGAAGACTTAAGTTCAAATTCAGCACAGTGGCCCTGTGACCCTGGGGAAGTCACTTCATCTATGGTTGTCTCATCTGTAAAATAGGGACAATAATAGCGTCTACCTTCCAGTGTTGCTGAGAGGATCGGATGGCTTAATGTTTGTAATGCATTGCAGCTCTTACAGGTATAAATGCTAAGTAGTTCATGAAGATTTTGATACTTTGTATAGTTTGAGGCACTAAAGAATTACAGTATCTCAGAGTTGGAAGAGTCTTTGGTGGCCCGTTTAGTCTGCAGAGGGCTTGGGTTCAAATTCACTTGTGCTGCTTACTACAACTACTTCCTAGGCCTCAATTCCCCCCACTATCAAATGGGGCAATTGGACCAGAAGACCACTGAGGTCCCTTCCAGCTCTAATACTACGACCTTGTGATTTCCACTGAAGCAATACCCAATACCTCCCAAGATGGGGCTATTTCACCTTTGAATAGCTGTAATTGTTAGAAAGTCCTTCCTGATATTAACAAATCTGATCCCTCTTCTATCCTAAGGTCATTCAAATAGTTGCACAAGGAGTATGTGTCCATCACTCAGTCTCAAACACCAAGTTTTCACTTTTTCAGCCTACATTTGCCAGGTTTCTTTGACTATTCTCTGCAGGACATAAGCTTCAGACCCATCACCACGATGATTACCTCTCCTCTGGATATTCTGCAGGCAATCAATATCCTTCCTGACATGCTGTACCCAGAGCTAGGGGCCATCACCGGTGGTGCTGACCTATGTCTTGTCGCTGGACTCCCATGATTCTGGAGGAGAGAGCAAAGCTGATGAATTTGCACAGCTCTGCCTCACTTAAATCCACTTCATTTGCAATTCAAGAGATCACCCTGCTGATGTCATTGTGGTCTCATTGGAAAACAAAGGATGGACAAAAGCCCAGAACTGAAACCAAGCCTTCAGATGGGATCTGACCAGGGCAGAGAACAAGACTGTCCCATCCATCACTGGACCTGGGCACTATTCCCCTCTTAATGCCCGCTAAGATGGTATTACCTTTTGGAACTGTCACATCACACTTTTGAGGCCTAGTGAGCTCAGTGGCTCCTAAGTAGTGGACCCTAGAGAATAATTACAAGGTGTCTATGAATCCATGTGTGTATTGAGCATTGTTAATTTTGACCTTTATTAAGTGCCAACAGAAATGTTTGATTCAGTATACAGTTATCCCTTCCACATAGCCACTGTACTCTGGAAAATCCATGTAAAATTTTTTGGCCCTCTGTTGTGCCAGAGAAGAAGTCTGAATTTTTTTTCTTTTCTTTAATGGGGTGTTTACAGTACTTTATTGTAAAATTTGTGTTGATATTATATAATACTATATAGAGAGATATATAACTTATGCATTCCTGAGTTTCTAAACATTTCTCTTTTATCTACTGGCCTTCATGTGCTGTCTGCAGCTTCTACAAAATTCCGCCCAAATTCTCACTTAATTTTTTATGCTGACCCATGATATACTGAAACCAAGATGGGGTAAGTTACAATGTAGAAAGGATAAATGTAATAAATGTGCAAACATACTTTTTATGGACTGAATAATGCCCCCACACCTACATTTATTTTTTGACCAGACCTTTGATTTCATTGGCTTAGAGCCCCTGGTGAGTAAACACCTTCTAACAATGCAGATTGCTAGTATGTGTGGAAAACAGAATTCAGCTCTGAGTCTTCTTCACTCCAAGGCCAGCTTATATAACACCACTATACAAAAGTTGCCTCCCTCCTATCCCTCCTCTAAATTTTAGAAATGTATATGGATTCTGTAGTGAATTTTTTAAAAATACAAATTAATTTTTAAAATTACTGAACTGACAGTAGCTTTTTGTCATGTGTTAGGGGCCAAGCTCTGGACCAGCCTTCAGGAGCTGGCTCCACCCTCAGGGAGCTGACTCTGCCCTCAGGGAGGAACATGGGCGGGGCTCTGGCTGGGGATATAAGGAGCTGTGGGGAGGGATCGGAGAGAGAGATGTAACTAAGAAAGAGATGTAGAGGACGCCATCAATAAAGTGAAAGTGAAGAGCACTGACATCCTTGGGTGCGTGTGTAGTCATTGTTCCCTCCGTGGAGGAGGGGATAGCCCTGTCGCGCAGCTAGGCCATACGGTCCCACGGCAGGGACCGGAGACATCTGAAGACCTGGAAGAAAGGTTCCCAAGCGAAGTCTGGGGTAAGGAATTGGGCCCTGTGTTAGAGTACCGCCTGGAATATTGGGCGAAGACCCCAGAGAGATTACCGCCTGGAATAGTGGGCGAGGCCACCTGGCTTAGTAGCCAAGTGAAGGCCGGGGATTAGCCCCGTGCAGTCATGTATTTTATCTAAGGATAATAATTTTCTTAGTGAACTCAGTGGGTGCCAAGAGTTTTACAAATATAATTTCCTTTGATCCTTACAACAACCTTTGGAGGTAGGTGCTATTATTATCCCCATTTCACAGTTGAGAAAACTGAGGCAGAGGTTAAGTTCCTTGCCCAGCGTCACACAGCTATTAAGTGTATGATGTGGAATTTAAACTCAGGCCCCCCTATTTCCAGGGCAGCTAGGTGGTGCAATGGATGGAGAGCTGGGCCTGGAGTCAGGAAGATCTGAGTTCAAATCCAGCCTTTGACACTTACTAGCTACGTGACCAACCCTGTTTGCTTCAGTTTCCTTATCTGTAAAATGTGCTGGAGAAGGAAATGGCAAAACACTCCAATATCTTTGCCAAGAAAACCCCAAATGGGGTCATGGAGAGTTGAGCAAGCCTTAACAATAATCTCCTGTCTCCAAGCCCATCACTGTATCCTCTGTACCACCTACCTTGTTCTAAGAAATTCTTCACACCAATCATTTAGACTAACCCCCTAATTTTAGCAATGAAGAAGCCAAGTCCCATAGAGAAGAAGGAGACCCAACCAAGTGGAGACTCAACCATGATTATCATGGTACAGGGCCTCTAACGTCTCTGAGAATTCAGGTTCTGAAAACACCAGCTTGTTTTTCTCAGATTCATCATGGGCTCTTTCTGGCAGTAAATTTCTCAAATCATGCTCCCAGTCCCAAGTCCCACAATTTTTTTTTTCTATTTACAGACCATGCTGAGCTAATCCAACAGGAGGAGTATTAAACAGTGCAAATAACAACAGGAAAGCAAGTAGAAGACTACAAAGAGACAACGTTTGTAAAGTGTCTGGCACATAGTAGGCACTTAAATGCTTGCTAGCTTCCTTTTCCTTTCTCCAACTCCATGCACATGGATACAGCCTCCTAGTCTCTCAAGGTAGAAGATGGGAAAGACATTTCTGAAGAAAACTTGAGAGGAGAAGCTAAAATTATGCCTTTGGATGGGGTGGGTGGGGTGAAGAGACTGCTCCCTTTCAGCATACTTTTTCAGCTTTGGGGTCTTGACTCCAAGTCTTGACTGCCAGCTTCCTTGCATAGAAGTGATTTCATAGGCAGATGCTGGCCTAGAGTCAGGAAAACCTGAGTTCAAATGTAGTTTCAGGCACTCAATAGCTGTGTGACCCTGGACAAGTCACTCAACCTCTCTTTGCCTCAGTTTCTTCATCTCTGAAATGGGGGTGATGATAGCAATTACCTCTCAAGACTTGTTATGAGAATCAAATGAACTAATAATTGTAAAGTGTTCAACATAGTGCCTGGCACATAGTAAGCACTATATAAATGTTAGCATTATCATCATCATCCTCATCATCATTATTATGGAGGTCACTTCCTCTTAGCACAGTTGCTGCATCATTGTTTCCTGCTCAATAGACCACATGTGGTCCAGGACTTCAGACTACTCCACCTTGGCTCCATGTTCATGGTTTCTCCCCCTCCCTTCATCGCCTAACTTCTTACTTCTATATGTTCCTCAAGCAACACAGCTCCTCTTGTTACCCTTTTCTTCAGTCTTGTCTACTGATGCAATCCCTCTTCTCTCTCCCAATAAGTAGCTCTGCCCTTAGCTTGGCCCTTGAAAGAATGATGGATAATTCCTACAAAGAGCAATCTGCCCTATTACACAAAGATACATTAACATAGCCAGGACCCACATACAAGTCACCTAATGAATGCCAAATCCAGTATTCTTTCCATCACACCTTACTGTCTTTTTGTAAGCATTCCAAAAGTACAGCTGTAACCCAGGAGTCAAGCCAAGGTATTTGTATAATAACTCTTTTCATTGGTGGAGAGGATCATTACTGGGTGTTCCCTGCCTATGTGATGGTGAAATTGGTACAAGAGACCTTGAGCTCTCACCAGCTCTGATTCAAAGCACTGAGTCTTCACTCTCTCCACCTATAAGAACAAACATCTAGATTTGAACTATGGGATATACAGTCTTTAGGAGTGGAGTGACTTTTCTGAGCAAAGACGTCAAACCAGCCAGGATGTCAGGAGACAGCAATTTATAATGGTTGTAATTGCAACAAAGGAGGACATACAATAGAAAGGATTGTCAGCCTCCCTTTTTCTCTTACTCTACCCCCCCCACACACAAACATACACCTTTTTATTTTCAGAAACAATTTTACTGAATCTCCAAAGACATTGGACAAGCCTGGGCAAACATTATAGTCATCACAAGCTTTGGGACTGGAAGGAACTTAAAAACTGCAACTCAATATAGTGAAGGGAGTTGGCCCAAGTCTTGCAGGTTGACTGACAGGTTAGATTCCTTGACTCAGCAATCTTTCCACCCCAACCCCTCTTATTTACTTGTCTCACCTCAGCACTCTTAATCCCACACTGAATCCCAGTTTTCTCCTCTATAAAATAAGTACAGTGGAATAGATCATCTCATAATTTTCTTCTAGCTCTTCAAAGTCTATCATTCTGTAATTATGATGATAATCAGATAAAGAGAAAAACTGGGGTTCCAGAGAAGCCAGACCTTTGGAATTTCTCATTCTTGAACTTTTAGCTCAGAGTTATTATGAGGTGTTTGCTAAGCTGGTCCTGGGAAATCTGGAGGGTTTCTGCCAAAAGGAGGTATCAGTTACCGATTCTACATCTCTTTCTTTCTGTGGCATTTAATACAATGCTGCATGCAGGAAGGGAGTGAACAAAAGTATCTGGTGGGATATTTGTTCTGGCTGGGTGATGCCCACAATCCAGCACCATGCTCAATGACTTCAGTTTGACATGCTTGGATGAGGTTGACCTATGAAACCTAGAATCAAAAGACATTGCATAAGCAAATGCATTGTTTTCTACCTTTAAAGTAGCTCATCATAACAGCAACAATGAACAGTTTTATCTTCAGTTAGAAATTGTCAATTTTGAAAGTAGTGATACTATCATTTCCAGTACCAATGAGAAGGAAAAGATAATCCAGAAAAGATGTTTCTCTGTTACAACTAACATATAACCTATAACCATGTGGGAAAACTGATCTAAATGATCACATGAAAAAGCTGCTATGCATATGATGTTCAGTTCATCTTAAAAGTATTCTTAGCAGGAACTCTTTGTTTTTAAGGGAACAAGTATTTATAAAGTGACTACTCTGTGCTAGGCACTGTTCTAAGTGCTTTACAGATATGTTCATTTGATCCTCACAAGAATCCTGGAAACTGCCTCTTTTCATATGGTTATATTTTATAATATCACACCAAATTAAAATTTCTTTTGAGTTCTCATGACTATTATGGGTTGTTTTTTAAATGCATTTTGTGTTTCCATCACTTTCAAACTACCATAATTTCTAAACGGAAATGATGTTGGAAATTTCTCCAGAAGAATTCCAGTTCTTAAAAAAAAAGTAACTAAGGCTCAGAATTCAATCTAGCTCAGAGTCTATCTGGCCCACTTGTCAGTACAAGCATCACAAGTGCTGGGGCCTCTTAAGAGTCAACCCAAAATGTTGAATCTCTAAGAAACTGTTTTTCTTTGGTTGTAAGAAAAAAAAAGTAGCTAAGTAGATAGCATAAAGATTAGAGCACTATAGCTGAATTCAATTTAGAAAGACTTGGATTCCAGTCCTATCCCAGACACTTACTAGCTGTGTGAACATGGGCAAATCATGTAACTTTTCTCATTTTCAGTTTCTTCATCTGTAAAATGGGAATGATAAAAGCACTCATCTCACTGGGTTGTATTAGAATTCAGTGAGAGAATATATATAAAGTCCTATGCAATACTTAAAGCACTATATAATTAACCATTATTATTAAAGTTGTAAACTCTTGGCAAGTGAATGGATGAGATATAGGGAGAAAGGTAGAGTTAGACTCTAACTTCGGTGCATCCTTTTGACTGAGTCTAGGTTTTACAAACAAATCCTTTTATTAAGGGGACTTGTTCTGTGAAGTTTGGATTCAGTCAGGGGGCCATACATGAGGATCTAGAGGGCCACATGTGGCTTTGATGCCACAGTTTTCCTACCCCTGAGTTAGAGCTTCCAAGGAAACCAAATTCTCATCGATTTTCGGCTCTTTGAGGTCAGAGGCTGTATTTTGCCTTTCTTTGCATTAACAGCACTTTGGACAGAGCCTGGCAAGGAGGAAGTGCTAAATAAATTTTTGTTGACTTGATCTTTTTTAAAAAAGAGGAAAGAAAAACAGATTCTCAAAAACTCATAAAAATAATTAAGATCTATCAAAGTAGAAAATGATGAAAGCAAAAAAGAATAACAATATACTTTATTTTTAAAACATACTATGGAATAACTGAAACAATGAAAATATTAGATGCAATATAGATGAAAAAAGGGGAAAAAACAATGCACCCTTTAATATTGACAAGAGCAGTACAATAGCGGATTAAAAAAGCTTCTGGACATGAGAAAAAATTAAAAAACACCCTCCAAATTGAGGAAAATAATTTTTTAAAAAGACTAACGGAAAATATATTATAAAATATTTTAAAATAAATTAGTAGAAGCAAAAGACTTACTATCATGAAAAATAAAGTTGCAGACAACACAAAGAAGAAAAATGAATTTATCAAATACAATTTTATTGAAAAAATTGAAAACATACATATATAAGAGACAGATGTAGAGGGTGGGTCAAAGTATAACCACAACAGAATATGCTGACATCGCAGAAAATTTAGAAAAGCTAACTATTCTGGACATTCAAGTCCTGGAAACTTTTGAAGAAAAATTTCAGAATTAACGAAAACAAATGACCATAAACAATTTTTAGGAAATCTAGTTTCCCTGCATGAAAATAATTTAAAATTTTAACTTTCCTAGGACTATGAATAAGGATCATGGTCAATTTCTCAAGGAAGATAGAGCTTGACTAGAGAGATTGGAATATGATATACACAAAATTAAGAGGCACAGGTTAAAGTGCAATTTGTTTATTAAAAATCAATTTAGTTATCTCTATTAATAATAATAAGTATTTATAAACACTTTAAGGTTTGCAAACCATTTTACAAATATTATCTCATTTGATTCTCACAAAACCCTGAGAGATAAGTGCTGTTATAGTCTCCTTTTTATAGGTGTGGAACCTGAGGCAGAAAGAGGTTAACTGACTTGGCTGGTATCCACAGCTAGTAAATGTCTGAGGCCAGATTTATACCTAGGGTCTGCCTGATTCTTCCCTGGTACATAGGAATCCTGTATATTTGTACACACTGGGAGAGAAAATACAGCAAACTTGTGAAGTTAAGAGGTATCTTGGGAGCAATTTTCATAGGTGAAGTTATTTTTAAACCTTGCCTCAAAAGCAGTGTTCTGTGATGCACAAAGTACTGGCCAATCAGTCAAAGGACTTGGGTTCTAGTAATGGCTTTGCCATTAACTAGTCATATAACCAAAAATTTGGCCCTCAGTTTCTTCACCTATATATTGAAAAGAAAAGGTTACAGGTCCTTAAAGCAACTTTCTGATAATATAATTCTATGACACAATCCAATTTAATTTCCTAATTAAGCCAACATTTACTGAAAATTCCTGCAGAATACCACAGAAGGCACCAGAGGGAGGTAACCACAGAAGCAACAATCACATTTCTTATTTATATAGCACTTTAAGGTTTACAAAACTCTTTCCTCACAACAATCTTGTGAAGCAGAGAGTAAAAGTATTATCATCCTCAATTTGCCCATGAGGGAACTGAGGCTCAGACAGGAGGAATAAATAGCATGAAATCCCAAGAGCCAGAACCAAGGTAAGTTGTCAGAACTAGTGAAATCTGGTCAGATCCAATAAGCCTTTATTAAGTACCTTCTGTGTGCATTGAAGGCATTGTGATAGGCACCAGGGATATAAAGAAAAAACAAAAAGTAGTTTCTCCTGGTAAAGAGACTACATTCTACAAAATGCACAGTAGACAGGGTTGCTGCCACGATCTAATAGAGAAGAAATATATGACAAATATGTTTAAAATGCAATATGTAAGAACTATACTCCTACTTTTTTTCCTTCTCAGGAGGTCTTCAATACTTCACTACCTCAAAGATTCATTATGAGGGATGAATATTAATAGTGATTGAAAAGTACTTTGAACATGTAAAATCCTATAAATGGAATTTCTAAAAAAAAATGTTGTAATCTCCAGTGAGTTCTGCCAGTTTCTGGGTAGGAATCCAAAGGAGTGGATGCAATTCATCAGGAAGAAAGAGAAGGAAAGCTTACAAGGCAACTAGAAAGGAGCTGATGCCAGGTAGAACTCATTTTCTTTTAAAAGAACTATTGATTGCAATGGGGAAAAAGGAACTGGAGTGTTAGGAGGGTGATTCAGGAAAACAGAAAGTCCTTGGCCTGGTTAAAAGCAAATCAGGATGAGGTAAGTGGCCCTATTGTCAGCAACTCAGTTTGGTGACCACAGTCATAAAGTGTGAGTCACAGAGGACATATAGATTATGGAACAAGGACACACAAGAAACATTTTTTCAGCCAGTTATTTTCAAATAGAGGAACCTGAGTCTCTCTTTTAAAATTCTCATTCCAATTAGCTCCACTCAAATCTCAACCAATACTTTTTTTAGATCTTAGTGTCAATAGAATCTTAGAGCTAGAACAGATCTTAGATAACTGATCACAGAATCATAGATTTAAAACTGGGGAAGGAATTAGAAAGATCATCTAGTCCAACATCTTCATTTTACAGATGAGGAAACTGAGTCTGAGAGTTTAAACAGGTAGTTAAATGGCAGAAGCAGGATTTGAACCCAGATTCTGACTCCAAATTCAGGACTCTGAAGACTGTAACTAATGAGATAACTAAATAAAGGTCTCTACTTTATTCTTTCCTTACTTATTCTTACCTTCCATGTTCAAGGCACAGACTTTAGCTCAATAGATATTAGTAACTGGGTTTGAAGACTGTGAAAATATGCTCCTGCTCAGGATAAATTATAGAATGCAATTTGGAACTAGTCAACAAGTATTTAGGTACCAAAAATATAAGCCAAATTCCTGTACTCAAGGAGTTTAGAACCTAAATATCATGGATTATATATGTTGTGTGATGTCAAAGAGGAACACATATGTCACATTTTTCTACAAAAAAATATTTATGATTTTAGACCAATTTTTACTTTAAATTACAAAACAGCAAGCTTTCCTTCACTTTGTCCATTTTCAATAAATGGGTCTTTCTCTCTCTCAAATACTCAAATAGATCTGTGATCTCATGGATTTAGGAGTTCCCTCTAATGACACAAATCTCAACTCAGAAATGTCTGCCTATTCTACATGACTTTCATCTATGTCCTCCCAAAAGGAGGACATATAATGACTCCACCTAACATGCTAAAAGCCTTATTGATTTTCTTTTGCTATTACAATAGTACCAATGAAACACTTTGGACATCTATCCATCATTCTTCACTCTCCCTGGGTAACTGGCCCATCTTCTCTTTCTGTCATGTGATGCTTTAATGACATGTTTTCCTCCTTTTGCTCTTCCAAGTTCCATGTTGGTTATATGTTGTAGTCTCATCACACTTATGCTGTTTTCTCTTCCTTGGTGTGATGTTTTGTTTCCTTTCTTTCTTCTCATCAGAGGCAATGGTGTCCCAGCCATACAGTATGGCCATGCACCAATACTGGTAAAATGTTTACATTGAAACTATGATACTTAGATTTTCTGCTTGTTCTCCTACTACTTTTGAACTCTAGACTCATCTTATTAGCTATCTGATTTGTCTGTCCTAGATAGACATAGTGTTGCACAAGTGTTATAGCAAAGCTTCTTAACTTATTTGTATCATGGACCACTTTAGAAGTCTGGTGAAACCTACGGACCCCTTTACAGAATAATTTTTTAAAAATTTATAACTTAGAGAAATGCTAAATTTCAATTGGAAGTTAGTGAAAATAAGGTTTTTTTTTTCCTTTCAAGTTCATGGATGCTTTGAAATCTGTCCATGGTTCCATGAAAACAAGATTAAGAAGACATGTTGCACTATGTCTAAAGGACTATAAAACTGTGCATACCTTTTGTTCCATACCTATATACCACTATATCTGTATCCCAACGAGATCATAAAAAAAGGGAAAGGACCTACATGTACAAAAATATTTATAGCTGCTTTTTTGTGATGGAAAAGAATTGGAAATTGAAGGGATGCCCATCAATTGGGGAATGGATGAACAAACTACCATATGTGAATATAATGAAATACCATTGTTCTATAAGAAATGATGAGTAAATTTCAGAAAAACCTGGAAAGACTTACATGAACTGAGGATGGAAAATACTATCCATGTCTAGAGAAAGAACTATGGACCCTGAATGCAGATTGAAGCATACAGTTTTCTCTCTTATTTTTCTATCTCATGCTTTTCCCCTTTTGTTTTGATTCTTCTTTCACAATATGACTAATGTGGAAATATATTTAACATGATTGTACAGATATAAACTATATTAGTTTGCTTGCTGCCTTGGAATTGATGGGAGGGAAAAAAGGGAGGGAGAAAAAATTGGAATTCAAAATCTTACAAGGATCAATGTTGAAAACTATTTTTACATGTAATTGGAAAAAATACAATACTATTAAGTTAAAAAAAAAAACTTGCACGAAGTAATGAAGAACAAAATGGGCAGAACCAAGAGAACATAATATATAGTAACAGCAATATTGTTTTAAGAATGACTGAGTGAATGTCATTTTGTCTATTATGAATACTGAAATAAACTATAAAGTTTATTATGAAGAAAGATGCTATCTGTATCCAGAGAAAGAACTGATAAATAGAAGTATGTATGGAATAATTTTACATATGTTATATATGTGTATATATATGTATATACATGTGTGTATATATGTGTACATATACACACATACACATACCTATTTATTTCTAATGGTAGCCACCTGTAGGGCAGGGACAGGAAGGAGGAAAAAAAAAATTTACATAATAACTTTATTATATATCTAAAAGGAATAGCAAGTCACACATAATAGATTTGCAACTTCATATGCAATCATCTTTTTAATTATAGTATGTTATAAAAATGCTTATTTTATTCCATGAATTAAAAAAAGAAAAAAATTAAAAAGAATATCTGTTCCACAGAGAAAGAAAACTATAGACCAATTTCCTTAATGAAAATTTTGGCTCTGTGGGGAGCACATTTTCATTTGTCTGTCATGCCATTAATTAATTTATTTTTTAGGAGGAGTAGTATGCTATTATTACCATGATATTAACTTTAGTCAATAACAGTAGTTCTCAAATGGGAAAATAATGTCTCTCAGGGGACTGACTGATTGGTTCATTTAACAGTGATTTACTTAGCATCTACAAAGTACAAAATATTGTTAGATATTGAGTGATAAACATGAAAATACATAAAACATAGTCCCTTGTTCTAATGAAACTTGCATACATTCATGGAATATTACAGTTGAACCAGCCTGTAAATATACAATTACTTGTATGACCTTGGACAAAAGAGTTACCTGGGCCTCAGTTTTCTCATTTGTAAAAGGAGGTTGGGCTAGATAGCCTCAGAGGACCCTTTCAGTTCTAAATCTATGAATTCACGGGTTTTCAATTTTCTTTTGTTCTGTAAATCACTTTCAACAACAAAAAGGCATTGTGAACCCCCAGAGTAATTTAATTCACTACTTAGCACACTTAATATTCTTTTGGAAAATGTGTTCATTAAGTGCTTACAATAAGTATAATGATAATCTTTGTCCCAAAAAGCTACAAATTAAAACTTACATTATAATTATAACACATAATTATGAAAACTCTAAAGATGAAATTATAAAACTCCAATTGTACAATAATTGCAAATATTTTAGTGGAAATGTTCTATAAGAATTAAAAGAAGTAATTCTGCAAGATCTTAAGTACTTGCTTTTATCTGAACAACTTTGTTATTCTACAAATTTTGTTGAATATAAATAACATTTTAATGAAATACGTTATAACTTGGAAAGTATTTAACATAATGTAATAATCATATGTAATCTTAATTTCAGTGTTGTACTTTTATTTAAACAAAGGCTTGCAATACTTGGCTCAACACCAAACACAACCTTAAATCTGGTTCCACATTGAATTTATTTTTGTATTTTGATTTCAAAACAAATTGAACATTATGGTTATAGGTCAGCAGAGAGAGTAGGGCTGGACATATAGATTTGGGAATCTCCTGTATAAAGATGATAATTGAACTTATGGGATCAAAAGGAGAAGGGGGTCCAAGACAGAGTCTTGGGGAAATCCAAGGTTAGAGAGCATAACATGATAAAGAATCAACAAAAAACACAGAGAAAGACAGATAGAAGGAGATCCAGGAGATGGTAGGGTCAGGAAAAACCTAGAGAGAAGAGAATATCCAGAAGAAGTGTCAAATGTTATATCAAGGAGGCTTAGGACTGAGAAAAGGCCATTAGATTTGGTGATTAGGAATCATTAGTAACTTTGGAGAGGGCAGTTTCAATTGAATGATGAGGTGGGCAGCCAGATTGTTGAGGGTTTAGCAGAGTATGACATGAAAGAAGTCACTGATTATAAACAGCTTTCTCAAGGAAAGAGGCAAAAGACCTGTAGATTCCAGATAAATTTTGTGCATCTACAATCATCAACATCTTCTTCAAAAAAAATTGGTAGGTGCTGAATATGGTTGTATCTCCAAGGCAATATTCACAGCTTTGTTGGTGACTATGAATATGCTAGCATGGTTCTGAATTGCAAAGTATAACAGACTTTCCATATAAAAGGCAGAAAAAAAAACATTTATTCCGATACCAGAAAGCCAAATCCCAACACCAGAAAGCCAGATCCATCATAGTAACCAAGAAGTCAATACATATTAGCAGGGCAGGGGACAATGCCATTCCCAAGCCTTCCTGCCCTGCTGGGGCCTTCCCACTAAGCAAATTCACAAGACTAGCTCTACCTGCCTATGTCCTATCTCTCCTCTGCCCTAACTACTCTCACCAACTTTCTCCCAGCTCTGCTCTACCCTTCCTGTTCTACCTATTCAGCAAGCTCCTCCCACCACATGTGATTTAGGCTTCCATGTGATTTAAACAGGTCACATGGAGCTATGAATGGGTGGAAAAGATCTTCAAATTAAGCAAAAATACATTAACAATACAATGGTGAGCACCAAACGTTAAAAAGAACAAATTTGGCAATATTTTAACATGTAGTTAGGTAAAATCAGTTAAAATAGCTTAGCCATGTATCCAACTAAGCAAAGTCATCTGAAGAGCATGCAAAAGTGAAAATGGAAGCACAAGAAATGGAAGAAAAAGGAAAACTTGCAAAAATTATTAAAACAAACCTTTCTTTATAAAAAAGAGTAGAATCACCACACTAGTACCATAATATTACAGTACCTTAGGTGCTCCCAGAGGAAGTAGGAATCACACTAAAAAAATAAACAGGAAAAGTGACCAGAGTGAAATATTTGTGTATGTATCAATGTACACACATATGTGTATACACGCATGTATATATGTGTTCACACATGATATACAATGTATAGCTGTATATGTATTGTACATGTACAAATATATTTGTGTGTATATGTGATCCATGCCAGTGACCATATAATTGCAAGGGCATTTATGGACTGATTTACAAGATATACAAAGCAGGTGAAACTACCAAAGGTACATGGAAAAAAATCAGATTATATTGATTCCAAAAAAAAGGAATTGATTCCCAACTACTAGCCTATATTCCTACTCTTCCATCCATATAAACTATTTATAAGGATCACAAGAATTGAAGGTATCCTTGATGAGAATTTTAGTAGGGAACAGATAGGCTTTTGAAACAATATTCAACAATGAACCCATTTTCACCATCTTACAATTGAATGAAATATGAAAAGAATATAATATACCATTGTGATTATTGTTTGTTGGTCACAAAAACAAAAACATTCATCTCAAAATATATATAACTAAAAATAAGCAGGAATCAACAAGCAGACTTTTGAATGAAGTGTTTGAAATAGTGAGAAATGGGAGAAGAGGATTCTACCCTAAGTGAAAGGGATGAAGAAGACAAACTAGGACCATAGATTTATTAAATATAGTATCTGGTAAGGGGTAAAATATGTCACATTGGCCATTGTGAAGTATGAATATTGGTAAGAAAAACTTTGAGTATATAATAGCTGATATTTAAATAGAATTTAAGGTTTGCAAAAAACTTTACATAGATGAACTCATTTCATCTTTACAAGAACTGTCTCTGAGCTAAGTGTTATAGATACTGTACTGAAATATTCAAAGGACCCTAACCTCATAGATTTGAATGTTTCCTTTAATGACACAATTAACAATCCATCTCTTGCCTAGCACTCCCTTTGAAGTTTTTGCTGTCATGGATATGCCTAATGGTTCTTTATTGGGTCCTCTTTTCCTCTTTCTCTACGTTCTCTCATTTAGTGACCGAATCCACTCTCATGGATTTGACTATCATCTCTATGTACATGATTACCATACTTACATATCCAGCTCTACTCTTTCTCCTTTGTTCCATACCTACATTACCAACTGCTCCCACAGGCATCTTGAACTCGTGTTGGAAACCATACTTACGTTTTCCACAAAATCCATCCCTCTTTGAATTTTCACTTTTTGGTTAAGGAAACATCTTTCTACTTGCTTAAGATTCTAACCTTGGCATTATCCTTGACTCTTCATTCTCCCTTGCCTCACATAACCAGTTAGTTGCCAAATCTTGCCATTTTTACCTCCACAACATCTCTTGCATCCATTCACATTCACTTGTCACCATAGTTCAGGCCTTCATCATCTCTCACTGTGACTATTGCAATATCCAAGAAATAATGTATATTGTTGTCTCTGGATGCATGATAAAATCAACTCTGCCAACTTCTTTATTTACCTCTCAATGGAGAACCTATGAGGCCATCCTTCTATTAGATATAAGTTCCTTTTTTCCTTCTCATTTCATTTATAGCAAGAATGTCAAGATGAATATAATCCACTTTCTCCAGTAGATAGTAAATCCATTCACTGGACATTGGACAAGGACAAGGACTTCATATCTAGAGTTAATAGCCAAATTAAAGTTTATAGATGGTTCAAATGAATGATTCTTAACATTTTCTACTTCCTTTCCTGTCACTGCTACCATCACTGCAGATTTGGAAAGAGTCCACATAGGAGTCAGGGTCATTTTGTGGTTTTCTTTGTTTTCCTGAAGATTATCACCGCATGACCAGTTGGTCTACTAGTGGAGAGCTTCTCCACATTTAGCTAGGTTGGTTCTTAGAGAATAGACATGGTCTTTTGTTGAAACCACACATGATGCATTTCTGGCATGAAAGAACCTATGAGATCATATACTCTGTTGGTAGAACTGACAATTTTATATTCTATGTTATACGTAATATTTAATGGAATGTTATTTATAATCATTTTATAGATGAGAAAAGTAAGACTCAGGGAGCTTTAGTAACTTGCCTCTGGTGATGTAGCTAAATTGCTTTGATTCAAATCCAGGCCTCCCTTGAGTATGATTCCAGTGGCTTTTTTTTCTCCCATGATTCTATGTTTTTATGCATTGCTTAAACTATTGACAAAGGCAGATACTGTTTTGTCCAGAATAGATATGGTTTGGGGAAATAGGACCCTGAATCATTACCACCCCCAGCAGCCCTTCTCTGGATTATTAACTGGGCCTATTCCCATTGTAGCACATGGATCCTGAATAGAAACCATACCTCTCTGTGCCCACTACTCTCTAACTCTCCACAGCAAACTATCTCTTTTCCATACCAGGATAAATATTTTTTTCAGCAATATATTTAATCTTATTTCATCCTTGCCAAAAACTGCCTGAAGCATATATTTGGGATGTAACTTAATAATGAAATTGGTGAAATATGATTTTTCTTGGTTGGGTAAGAACGAGGGATAGAAAATGAAAGAATACATCTTTTTCTTTATTGTTTACCCTAGGCAAGGATTACTAACAGTTTGATCAATGAGGTTCTTTCATATAATATTAGATGTCTATGTAGCAGGCCCAGTGAAGTTTATAATATGATACATGAGCAATCTATTTCATAGAGACCTATTGAATTTTCCTGTGTAATTACTATTCTTACATAGATTTTAAAATGCATCACAAAAATACAAATTATTCAAAATTAAGTGCTCTGTAAACTATAATCATCATATAAATAGCAATTATTATAATTATCATCAATATCCTTAGAAAAAGATTATTAACATGAATAGAGGAGTATAAAGAGGACTGCTATTATGCTAAACCACTAACTCAGAGTAATCTTTCTAATGCATAACTCTAATGATGATACTCTTTTGCTCCAAAATCTTCAATATCTCACTATTAGCTAAAAAAGTTCAATTTTCATAGCCTAGCACTCAAATTTAATTTCAATTTACCATTTAATCTTTATCTCTCCATATTCCCCTTCACTCATATCATTGGATTTGAATACTGCAATCTCAGAGTTAGAAAGGATGAAAGGGATCATTTACTCTAGCCCATTTCTGAATAGAAATTCCCTCTTCAACATCTCTGATCTGAAAAATGATCAAAGCTTCACTTGACAACCTCCAGAAATGAGGAAATCATCACCTGAGGCAGCCTATGTAGTTTTTGGACTGCTCAGATTATAAGGACGTTTTTCTTTATATTGAATCAAAATTTGCCTCCAGGTCAAGAAAGCAAGGCCTGAGTTAAAAATTGATCTCAGACTCTTGCTAACTGTGACCACAGACAAGTCACTTAAACCTCTACTTGCCTCAGTTTCCCCATCTGTATAGTGGTTAGAATAATAGTACCTACCTCCCAGGATTGTTATGAAGATAAAATGAGACACTTGTAAAGAGTTTTGTAAACATTAAAGTGCTATATAAATGCTTACTATTGTTATTACTAAAGATTTTTCCCTAGGTCTTAGAGGAAATTCTCTAGTAATAAGAATAATTAGAGTTATAGCCTTAGAGTCTAAGGTGATGTCATTCCTTCACTTGCCATTCTTGAGTTTCATTATTCAAATACTTCCAAATGTATGTGACCTTAATAAAATTATAAACTGGCCTACATCTTTCCATATCACAAACAACGTTGTTAGACACCTTGGTGACATGCAGATAGATTATGATTATGGCTTATACTGGATATGCCTGTTGAACAACTTTGTCAAAAGAGAACACGAGGCTACTTGGTGACAACTATGAACCCACATGGGCTAATTGTCATTACTGCTTTTCTTTACAAATACTTACAAACCAATCCTTTATTAATGCATTCTACTAATGCCATTCAATAGGACTTAAGGTCAAGCTCCATAGCCTAGATTATAAATAATCTACATTCTTTCCCTCTTTAAAAATTAGAATGTTCTTCACTCCTGTAGCACCTCTGTCGTTCTCCATGATTTTTAAAGGATTGTTGCTAACTTTAAAAGACTGTCACTCAACCTCGACAATCATACCTGTAAATTCCTTCAGTATGCAAGTAAGGAGTTAATAACCCATATCCCCAAAGGTGTAGAGAAATCATAGATAGTCTGTAAATTTGAATAGGAAAACATTTCTTGATAACTGTATTTCAATATAGTTGCTTTCTTTTGTACTCCTATGTATTTTATGCATTTAAAAATATGTTTCTGAGAAGGGGTCCATAGGCATCATTCTCTAAGTGATCTAAGGATCATTTAAAGGTCTCTAAAGCTCTTTTAAATGGCCTAAAGAGTCCATGACACAAAAAAAGTTAAGAACCCCTGGTATAATTTGCCCAGGATTGGTGACGTGAACTCATTAGAAGCAACAAGATGCCCCATTTCTATTTCCTTGGTTGTTTAGGTTTTCCATTCCTTGTTAACCGTTTTTGTTTGCAGTTTTCCCTTCTGAAAACCATTCTTCTGCATACAAATTGACTAGCTTTGCTTTTTCTCCTTTCTTCATTACATTATTCCATTCATGATAAGCATCAGTTCTATCCCTTATTTTATCATCTTCTTACTGAAATGTAACTTTAAACAATCTTTTTTCTTAGCATTTATTATCAGCCTCAGCTCATTCCAAGTTTCTACCTGTCCTGACACTATGCTTGTCCAAATGGTTACTCTTATGTATTTTTTCATCCTCAGACACTTGCCCTAACTTCTGTATTACATTGACCCTAAGCAAATCCTTTAACTGCTGTCTGCCTCAGTTTCCTTAATTGTAAAATGGGGAAATAATAGCATGTACCTCCCAGGGCTTCTGTGAGGATCAATTGACATAGTCAGTACTTAATAAATGTTTCCTTCCTTCCTCAGAATCATTTCTGTTGACCTTAGAATTTGATTTTCTATTTTATTTGTTTATTTTTATTTTATTTTTTAAAAATATATATTCACTTTTAGTCATGTTGCATGGAAGAATTAAAATGAAGAGGAGAAACCATGAAAACAAAACATAACAAAACAAAACATAACACAAGACAAAATGGTCTGCCTCATTCTGTGATCCAATTCCATAGTTCTTTTTCTGGATGTGGCAGGGATTTTACCTCGAGTCCATTGGGAATTTTTTAGGTTCCTTCATTGCTGTGAAGGGCTTAGTCTACCAGAAAAATTCCTCACATGCTGTGGTTGTTGCTGTGTTTAAAGTTCTCCTGGTTCTGCTCCTTTCACTCAGCATCAGTTTATATAGGTCCTTCCAGGCCTCTCTAAAGTCTTCCTTTTCATTATTTCTTATAGCACAATAGTATTCCATTATATTCATATACCACAAATTGTTCAGTCATTTCCCAATTGATGGGCATCCCATCGACTTCCAGTTCTTGACCACCACAAAAAGAGCTGCTATAAATATTTTTGTACATGTGGGACCCTTTCTCATTTTTATGATCTCTTTGGGATATAGTCCTAGAAGTGATATTCCTGGGTCAAAGGGTATGCACATTTTTGTAACCCTTTGGGAATAGTTCCAAATTGCTCTCCAGAATTAGTTGGATCAGCTCACAGCTCCACTAACAATGAATTAGTGTTCCAACTCTCCCACATCTTCTCCAACATTTATCATCTTCCTGTTTTGTCATGTTAGTCAATCTGATAGGTGTGATGTGGCACCTCAGAGTTGTTTTGATTTGTATCTCTCTAATCAATAGTTATTTAGAGCATTTTTTCATGTGACTATAGGTAGCTTTAATTTCTTCCTCTGAAAACTCCCTGTTCATAACCTTGACCATTTATAAATTTGGGGAATGACTTGTATTCTTGCACATTTGACTCAGTTCTCTATATATTTTAGAAATGAGGTCTTTATCACAGACACCAGTTGTAAAAATTCTTTCCCAGTTTTCTACTTCCCTCTTTATCTTGGCTGCATTGGTTTGTTTGTGCAAAAACTTTTAAATTTAATGTAATCAAAATTATCCATTTTGCACTTCATAATGTTCTCTATCTCTTGTTGAGTCAAAAATTTCTCCATTCTCCATAAATCTGACAAATACGCTATTCCTTGCTCTCCTAATTTGTTTATACCTACATCACATATCCATTTGGACTTAATTCTTGTGTAAGGTGATAGGCATTAGTCTATGGCCAGTTTTTGTCACATTATTATCCAGTTTTCCTAGCAATTTTTGTCAGCGAGTTCTTATCCCAGAAGATGGGGTCCTTGGGTTTATCAAACAGTAGATGGCTAATACATTAACTACTGTGTCTTGAGTACCTAACCTATTCCACTGGTCTACCCTTCTATTTCTTAGCCAGTACCAAGTGGTTTTGATGATTACTGCTTTACAATACAATTTGAGATCTGGTAGGGCTAGGCCACCTTCCCTACCCTTTCTTTTCAACAGTTCCCTTGATATGCTGGACATTTTGTTCTTCCAGATGAATTTAGATATTTTTTCTAGGTCTAGAAAATAATTATGTGGTAGTTTGATTGGTATGGCACTGAATAGGTAAATTAATTTAGGTAGGATTGTCATTTTTATTATATTAGCTCAGCCTGCCCAAGAGCACCTGATGCTTTCTCACTTACTTAGGTCTAATTTTATTTCTGCGAAAAGTGTTTTATAATCGTATTCATAAAGTCCCTGGGTTTGTTTTGATAGGTAGACTCCCAGATATTTTATAGTGTCTACCGTAGCTTTAAATGGAATTTCTCTTTCTATCTCTTGCTGTTGGACTTTGTTAGTAATATGTGGAAATGCAGATGATATATGTGGGTTTATTATATAACCTGCAACTTTACCAAAGTTGTTTATTATTTCAAGTAGTTTTTTACTTGATTCTCTGGGATTCTCTAAGTATATCATCATACCATCTGCAAAGAATAATAACTTAGTTTCTTCTTTACATATTCTTATTCCTTCAATTTTCTTTTCTTCTCTTATTGATATAGCTAGCATTTCAAACACCATAATGAATAACAGTGGTGATAATGGACATCCTTGTTTCATCCCTGATGTTATTGGAAATGCATCCAGCTTATCCCTGTTGCATATAATGCTCGCTGAAGGTTTTAGGTAGATACTGCCTATGATTTTTATGGAAAGTTCCATTTATTCCTATGCTCTCCAGTGTTTTCAATAGGAATGGGTGTTGTGTTTTGTCAAAGGCTTTTTTCTGCATCTGTTGAGATAATCATACAGTTTCTGTTAATTTTGTTGTTGTTATGATCAATAATGCTAATAGTTTTCCTAATTTTGAAACAGTCCTGCATTCCTGGGATAAATCCTACCTGATCATAATGTATTATTCTCATAGTAAGTTGCTGTATTCTTTTTGTTTGTATCTTATTTAAAATTTTTGCATCTATATTCATTAGAGAAATTGGTCTCTAATTTTCTTTCTCTGTTTTGGCTTTTCCTGGTTAAGGTATCAGAACCATATTTGTATCATAAAAAGAATTTGGTAGGACTCCTTCTTCACCAATTTCCCCAAATAGTCTATGTAGTATTGAAATTAACTGTTCTTTAAATGTTTGATAGAGTTCACTTGTAAATCCATCTGGCCCTGTAGATTTTTTCCTAGGGAGTTCGTTGATGGCTTGTTCAATTGCCTTTTCTGAGATGGGATTATTTAAGTATTCAACTTCCTCTTGTGTTAATCTGGGCAATTTATATTTTTAAAAATATTTATCCCTCTCATATAGATTGGCAAATTTATGGGCATACAGTTGGGCAAAGTAATTTCTAATTATTCTTTTAATTTCCTCCTCATTGGAAGTGAGTTCATTCTTTCCATTTTTAATATTAGTAATTTGGTTTTCATTTCCTATTTATTTATTTATTTATCTAGCTTTTTACATTCATTTTCACAAAATTTTGGGTTCCAATTTTTTCTCCCCTTTTTTCCCCTCCCACACCCCAATACACCAAGCAATCTAATTTTCCCTATCTCCAATCTGCCCTCTCTTCTGTCATCCCTCCCTTCTCTTGTCCCCATCTTCTCTTTTGTCCTGTAGGGCCAGATGACTTTCTATTCCTCATTAACTGTATGTCTTATTTCCTAATAGCAACAACAATACTAAACAGTTGTTCCTAAAACTTGAGTTCCAAATTCTCCCCATCCCTCCCTCCCCACCCATTCCCTTTGGGAAGGCAGGCAATTCAATATAGGCCCTATCTGTGTAGTTTTGCAAATGACTTCCATAATAGCTGTGTTGTGTAAGACTAACTGAATTACCCTCCATCCTATCCTGCCCCTCATTGTTTCTATTCTGTCTTTGGATCCTGTCCCTCCCTGAGTGTTGACTTCAAATTGCTCCCTCCTCCCATTGCCCTCCCTTCTATCATCCCCCCCCCCTTGCTTATCTCCTTCTCCCCCACTTTCCTGTACTGTAAGATAGGTTTTCATACCAAAATGAGTGTGCATTTTATTCCTTCCTTTAGTCAAATGTGATGAGGGTAAACTTCTTGGTTTTTTTTTTTCTCAGCTCTCCTCTTTTTCCCTCCACTAAAAGGTCTCCTGCTTGCCTCTTAAATGACATATAATTTACCTCATTCCATTTCACCCTCTTTCCTCCCCCTACCTTTCTCTCTCACCATTTACCTTAATTTCTTTTAAGATATGGTCCCATCCTATTCACTTCACTCTGTGCTCTCTGTCTCTGTACGTGCGTGCATGTGTGTATGTGTGTGTGTGCACACATGTACCTGTGTGTGTGCATGCGTGTGTGTGTGTGTACGTCTGTGTGGTCCCATCAACTACCCAGATACTGAAAAGTTTTAAGAGTTACAAATATTGTCTTTCCATGTAGGAATGTAAACAGTTCACCTTTGGTAAGTCCCTTATGACTTCTCTTTGCTGTTTACTTTTTCATGCTTCTTCTCATTCTTGTGTTTGAAAGTCAAATTTTCTTTTCAGCTCTGGTCTTTTCATCAAGAATGCTTGAAAGTCCCCTGTTTCATTGAAAGACCATATTTTCCCCTGAAGTATTATACTCAGTTTAGCTGGGTAGGTGATTCTTGGTTTTAATCCTGGTTCCTTTGACTTCTGGAATATTCTATTCCACTCCCTTCGATCCCTTAATGTAGAAGCTGCTAGATCTTCAGTAATCCTGATTGTATTTCCACAATACTGGAATTGTTTCTTTCTAGCTGCTTGCAAGATTTTCTCCTTGAGCTGGGAGTTCTGGAATTTGGCCACAATGTTCCTAGGAGTTTCTCTTTTTGGATCTCTTTCAGGTGGTGATCAATGGATTCTTTCAATACTTATTTTGCCCTCTGGTTGTAGAATGTCAGGGCAGTTTTCCTTGATAATTTCATGGAAGATGATGTCTAGGCTCTTTTTTTTATCATGACTTTCAGGTAGTCCCATAATTTTTAAATTGTCTCTCCTGGATCTATTTTCCAGGTCAGTTGTTTTTCCCATGAGATATTTCACATTCTCTTCCATTTTTTCATTCTTTTGGTTTTGTTTGGTGATTTCTTGGTTTCTCAGAAAGTCATTAGACTCCATCTGCTCCATTCTCGTTTTGAGAGAACTATTCTCTTCAGGGAGCTTTTGAACCTCTTTTTCCATTTGGCTAATTCTGCTTTTGAAAGCATTCTTCTCCTCATTGGCTTTTTGAACCTCTTTTGCCAATTGAGTGAGCCTATTTTTCAAGGTGTTATGTTCTTCAGCATTTTTTTGGGTCTCCTTTACCAAGGTATTGACCCGTTTTTCATACTTTTCTTGCATCTCTCTCATTTCTCTTCCCAGTTTTTCCTCCACCTGTCTAACTTGTTTTTCAAAATCCTTTTTGAACTCTTCCAAGGCCTGAGCCCACCCGACATCCCCCTGGGATGTCTGTGGTACCGACGCCCCGACCTCCACGTCTTTCCCTGATGGCAAGAATATTTCCTCGTCATCAGAACCAAATGGCAGGAACATTTGCACCTGCTCAAAAAAGCTCTCTATAGTCTTATTTTTCTTCCCTTTTCTGGGCATTTTCCCAGCCAGTTACTTGACTTCTGAGATTCCTGTCCACCCCTGCCTAGATCCGCCCAGCTAGTGCTTGGGGTCTGAGATTCAAATGGGCTTTCCGCAGCAGGCACGGCTGCTAATCAATGTGAGCTTTAGTTCTGGTGCTGGGGAGGGGGTGGGGCCACCTTCCAGGCTCAGTTCCCTCAGAGGCTTTATGCAGAGGTCTTCAGTGATGGAGCAGGTGGGGCAGGGCCGTCTCCCAGGCTCAGCCCCCTCAGGGGGTTTATGCAGAGACCTGAAGTTCTGCCTGCCTGCTGCTCGGGGAGTCCTGGGCCGCTGCCGCCTCTGCCTCCACCGCTTCCTGCCCCTGCCTCTGCCTCCGCTGCTTCCTCCCAAGGGGCCCCGAGTCACAGAGACACCCTGCTCCCCTCTTGTCCAGCCCAGCTGTTTCTCTCACTGACCTGTAGCGTCTGTGGGTGGAGGGAACTTCCCAGCCGCCGCAGGTTCCATCCTTGAAGCCTGCTTGGATCTGCTCCTCTGTGGCCGCGGCCAGGGCAGCGCTGGGGTGGACTCTGCTTTCCGGGGCACTACGGACCCTGGGGACGGCTCTCCAGGGCTCTCTGGAACGGAAATCTCTTCCACTGTGTTTCTGCACACCCTGCAGTGATCCAGAATTTGTGGGGAGCTCTTCTTACGTTAAATCCATGGGCTGTGGGTTCGGAGCTAGCATACGTGAGTCTTTCTATTCCGCTATCTTGACTCCACCCCCCGGTTTTCATTTTTTCAATCAAATTGACTCAAGGTTTATCAATTTTATTGGCTTAACTCAGTTTTGTTTATTAGCTCAATAGTTTTCTTAATTTAAATATTATCAGTCTCTCCTTTGGTTTTCAGTATTTCTAATTTGGTATTTACTTGAGAATTTTGAATTTGTTCTTTTTCTAGGTTTTTCAGCTGCATGACCATTTCATTGATCTCTTCTTTCTCGTTCTATTCATGTATGCATTCAGTGATAAAAAAAAAATTTCCCTAAGTATTGCTTTTGCAGTATCCCATAAGTTTTGGTAGGTTGTCGCATTATTGTAATTCTCTTGAATGAAGTTGTTGATTATTTCTATGATTTCTTGCTTAACCCACTCATTCTTTAGGATTAGATTATTTAGCTTCCAATTAATTTTTGGTTTATCTTTTCATAACCTTTTATTGCATTACGATCTGAGAAGGATGTATTGACATCTCTGCCTTTCTTCACTGGATTGTAGGTTTTTATGCTCTAGTACATGGTCAATTTTTGTATATGTGACATGTACCACTGAGAAAAAGGTATATTCCTTTCTATACTCATTCAATTTTCTCCAGGGATCTATCATATCTACCTTATCCAGAGCATATTTTTTCACCTCCTTAACTTCTTTCTTATTTATTTTGAGGTTAGATTTATGAAATTCAAAGAGTAGGAGGTTGAGATACCCCACTAGTATAGTTTTGCTATTTCTTCCTGTAAGTTCTTTAACTTCTCTTCTAAGAATTTGAATGATATACCACTTGGAGCATATATGCTTAGTAATGATATTGCTTCATTGTCTATGGTGCCTTTTAGCAGGATATAGTTTCCTTCCTTATCTCTTTTGATTAGATCTATTTCTGTTTTTGCTTTGTCTGAGATTAGAAATGCTACTCCTGCTTTATTTTTACATCAGCTGAAGCACAATATATTCTGCTCTAACCTTTTACCCTTACCCTGTGTGTATCCCCCCATTTCAAATGTGCTTCTTGTAAAAAACATATTGTTGGATTATGGTTTTTAATTGACTCTGCTATCTGCCTCCATTTTATAGGGGAATTCATTCTATTCATATTCACAGTTATGATTACTATTGAAAGCTTTCCCTCTAACCTCTTTCCCCCCATTTATACTTTTAGTTCTCTCTTCTCCCTTCCCCTCCACAATAGAGTTTTAATTTTTGACCCACTTCCTCCCTCAATCTTCCCTCCCTTCTTTTAGCCTCCCCTCCCTTTTCTTTCTCTTTTCCCCTCCTACTGCCTATGGAGTTAGTTAGATTTCTGTACTTAACTGAGTTTGTTGTTCCCTCCTTGAACCAAATGAAGTGATATTAAATCTCAAACAAAGCTCATCTCCCTTCTCTCTTTCCCTCTACTGTAATATTTTTGTGCCTCTTCCTGTGATGTAATTTACCTTTTTCTGCTCCCTCCTTTTCACATCTGTTGCAATCCCTTTGCACCCTTAAATCACATTTTTAATCACCACATCATTTAATTTATACCCACTCCCTCTATCTATGTATATCCTTTTTATATATAATAATAAATATGCAATTCTCAAGATTAACAAGTAACATCTTCCCTTATACAAATGTTGACAGTTTGCCCATACTGAATAATAGATTATTTTTTTCTGTGTTTACCTTTTTATGCCTCTCTTGAGACTTGTATTTGAAGATTGAATTTTCTATTGAGCTCTAACCTTTTCTTCAGGAAGGTCTGGAAATCCCTTATTTCATTGAATTTCCATCTCCTTGACTCAAATATTATGCTCAATTTTGCTGGATCCTTTGTTGTAGTCCAGTTCCTTTGCCTTTCAGACAATCCCTCCAGTCTTTTTAATGTAGAAACTGCAAGGTCCTGTGTGATCCTGACTGTAGCTCCTTGATATTTTAATTGTTTCTTTCTGGCTACCTGCACTATTTTCTCCTTCACTTGATAGTTCTGGAATTTGGCATTGATATTCCTTGGTGTTTTCAGCTTGGGATTCCTTTCAGGAGGTGAACGGTGGATTCTTTTGATGCCTATTTTGCCCTCTGGATCTGGGACCTCTGGGCAATTTTTCTTGATGATTTCTTAGAAGATATTGTCCAGGCTCTTTTTTCATCATGGCTTTCTGGTAGACCAATAATTCTTAAATTTTTCTCTCCTTGGTCTATTTTCCAGGTCAGTTGTTTTTCCAGTGAGATATTTTACATTTTCTTCTTTTCATCTCTTAGATTCTGTTTGTCTGATTCTTGATGTCTCATAGAGTCATTAGCTTCTACTTGCCCAATTCTAAATTTTATCAAATTGTTTTCTTCAGTTAATTTTTGCATTTCCTTTTCTATCTGTCCAATTGTTCCTTATAAGGAGCTATTTTCCCCAGTTAGGTTTTGTACTTCCTTTTCCATTTGTCCAATTTTCCCAATTAGGTTTTGTGCTTCCTTTTCCATTAGTCCAATTTTTCTTTTAAATTCTTCCATGATTTCTTTTCTTATATTTTTAAAATCATTGGCCAGGTTTTATTCTACGTTTCTAATTTGGCTTTTACCCTTCTTGGGCTCTTCCAAGGATGCTCTTTGGGCTTGAAAAACAGTGCAATCAGCTGAAGGAGTAAACAGTCTCTTAGCCAGTATTCCCTTTCTGAGGGAATATTCCCTTCTGAAGTTTCAGATGGTAGTATAGTCTGAATGCTGACCTCTTTGGTATTTGTGTTTTAGTCCTTTTCCCCATAGAAAGATTCTATGGTCTTATATTTTCTGGTTTGCTTCTTGCTCTTGTTTTTCCTGGCTTTTAAAGTGAATCTCTGTGTTTTGGCACAGGGGGCTCTGTCCCATGGTTCTTATGCTTAGAACTTGAAGCTTTGTGTACTGTGGCCTCTGGTTCTTTCAACTAGAAGCTAGAAAGCTTACCTGGTACTGAGCTGGCTGGTGTGCCGAAGCAGAAACCAGGTAACATCTTTCTGAGTTTCCCCAGGGTTACCTTGGAGCTAGCTAAGTGTGGGGGAGGGATGGTCTGGCCACAGGATGTCTCCTCTCCTGAGCACAGGCAAACTCTATTTGTGCTAATGTCTTCCCTATTCCCCTGGTTCTGCTGAGGCATGCCTGGGGTCCTAGTGTTGGTGATTATGGGCTCCACCCCCCTGAGACTCAGGATCTCCTTCTGGTTCACTGATGTGGGGCTGTCTGGGATAGCTCTGGTCCTGCAGTTGTTCAGCCACAGCCACAGGGACTCTCCTCAGTGATTTTCCTAGACTTACAGGCTAAGAGACTGTTCTCCCCTTCAGCTGATCCCACTGTTCCAGAATTTTTCCTGGGGAAATATTCTCTGGGTTTTTCAAGGTCAACAAGAGGAGGGGCAGAGCATTTACCGATCACTCCACCATCTTGGCTCCTGGAAGTTCAAGTAGGTGGTTTACAGACATTTAATCTGTGGGCTAATAGTCTCAGGATCAGTCGCTGCAGTTACCTGGGATCTGCAGTTTTCTCTTGCTCACTTTCACTGGACTCCCATCCTTGGCTGATATGTTTGAGATTCTGCAGTGCTACTGCTGCTTTAGACTGCCCTGGGCTTCCTGATCAGCTTTGCTATGGTGGGGGTCTGCACTGGCACAGCCTGTGTGCTATGCGCTCCTCTAGCCCCATGTAGCAGATCCTTCCTGTGAATCTTCCAGTCTGTCCTGGGTTGGAAATCTGATACACTCTGTCTCCTAGTGAATTCTGCCACTCTAAAATTTTTTTAAGATTCTCTTTTTAGAGGTATCTGAAGGAGGCTATATTTGAGCTTAGGTAAGTATTTGCTTTCATTCTGCCATGTGGTTCCGCCCCCTCAGAATTTCATTTTTGAGGCCAACTCCATGTCTTTTGGAATCCTTTTTAACCTTCCCTGTCTACCACAGGTGCCATTACCTGCGTGATACCTTCTCCAGAGACCCCCACCCAAAAATGATCTCTTCCTCCTTATATTTTCGTAATTCATGCTCTATAGTTCTCTTGAGAGTTTACGTGTTAATTTCTTTTGTAGGTATTTCTGTCCCTTCTAATCTCTCCCTCTAGAAAATAAACTACTTGTGGGAAGGGACTATGCCTTAATCACCTTTGAAGACCTAGGACCTTGCAAAGTGCCTTGCAAATAGTAAGAGCCTAATAAAATATTAGTTGAATTGAATTGAATGTTATGCCTCAGAAGTCACAGTGAGTTTTCTTTTTATACAGCAGAAAGAAATTATTCATTACCAAGGAGCACTCAGATAAAACCCATCATACCTCAAGACTGTATTTGCCTAAATTGCAATTGTTTCCTTGACACTTGTGGCAAATGTTATAATAGCACCTCTAAACCAATCCTGATTTGAACTGGAGAGTGGGGCTAATTCCCTTCCAAGTTAATGACATCCACCTAAAAGATTGGCCCAAGGCAATCAGTAACAAAACCAGGATTAACATTTAGATAACCCAATTCCAAACCCAAACCTTAAACAGTGTCTTTTTAAATCTCCAGAAATACCTTTACTGGTTTGTCTCAATCCCAGGGGATTAAAGGGAAGGTTTCCCCACATTTTCTCAACTGCTGCATTGGGTTAGCTAACTTCCATTAAAGCAATTTAATTTTTTCTCATGGAATAAATGTTTCCTTATGGATTCATGAAACTTTGCAAGAAAGTATGAATCTTTAATCTCAAAGCATTTGAAAACACTTTTTTTTCCCTGGGCTTTAATATCTTGTTTTCATCTAGCAGAAGGAAAAAGCCACGGTGATAAAAAATGATGGAAGCTGAGATGATAAAAGATTTAACCATGACCTTGAAGGAAACCACTGTTGCTGTTGTAAACAAGGATCCCCCTGAGTAGTTACTCTAAATTCCAAAACCAACCTTATCGAACATGATACGTTCATTAATTCCATTCATCCTGTTCTAATTCAGTGATCTCCAGCTATGGTGTACTATGAAATCACCATATCTCCTGCCATGAGCTATAGTGGCAGGGGCTGGACTTTCTTTTCTTCTTTCACTACAGGGAATACAGTTGGAGCTGAAACCAATAACCCATGAAAGGAAAATTCCTGTCTCAGGAAGTATCCTTTCTAAAGAGGAAGATGATTGTATAGTGTTCTCTCCAATAGGATGTAAAAATGGAGCCCTAAAACAGTGGGAAGACCCTCTATGTGACCCTCAGCTGGATTTCGTCTAGCTTCAGGTTAATATTCCTCTGATCATTGCTGGTGCAGCACAGAGAAGATTTCATCTCCAGTCAGATGCTCTGATTTTCTCATTCAGAATAAAGCCTCGGAACTAAGGTGTGAAGTTTAGTGCAATGGATGACTGTGAGCAATGGTTAAGCAACTTATCAATGTTTCAAAGGACGATGGTAACAGATAATAAACCTGAATACTATAAGCCAAGAAGCCAAGTGTGGAGGAGCAAGTCACATAAACAAAAAAAGTATGGGGGGGAGGAACTAGGGATCATAAGGTAGAATGATAAACCATTATAAACAGATAAAGGAATTATGGAGTATGTAAAACTAGAAATGGGGCACTCAGTGAAGACAAGGTAAGAGGTGTCACCATCACACTCTGAGATGGGGGGAGAGTAAGTGCTGAAATTGACTAGATTAAGTGAGAAATTAGGGTATTTGAGGGAGCATCAATATGCTTTCTCCTTTTATTCTGTTTTCTCCATTTTTCGTCTTCTCCCCTTTCTAACTGATAATAATAATGACAATTATTTCTATAGCATTTTATTTTATAAAACAAATTATTTATGTAGTGTTTTTCACATGATGCCTATAAGTCTGCAATATTATCTCATCTGATATTTATAACTTTATGACACCAGTGCTACGTATAATATTGTCACTATTTTACAAGATTGTCTCAGGAGAGCTAAGTGACCCGCACTCTTTCCGCTTTATATTTTTTCATGATTATCATACTAAAAAATTTAAAATCTGTTGTCCTTTAAAAATAAATATCTATTGTTATATATTTTTTCTTTCCTAAATTTCTCCTTGTATACTTCTGTCAGTCCTTCCCAGAGAGTCATCCCTTATTGGGTAGTTGGGGGCACAGTGGATAGAGCCCTGGCTTTGGAGTCAGGCAGAACTAAATTCAAATTTGACCTCAGATACTTTCTGGCTGTGACCCTGGGCAAGTCACTTAACTCAGAACTGTGAAGATGAAATGAGGTAGTAATTGTAAAATGCTTTGAGAACCTTAAAGTGCAATATAAATGATAATTATTATTATTAACTATGTGACAGAGAATTTTCCAGTTATTAATTTTAAAAAATCAGGTGAATTTAATATAGGTCTGTAAGGAAGAAAAATAAATGTAAACTACTTCCTTTCTGTAGTTCCAGATATTAAGATGTATAAACTCATATCATTCAGTGGAACATGTCCCAGCTGTTCCCCCAACTTGACCCTCCATCTGCTGTAACTATAGCTGTAATCTCTCAATTGATGGGGATGCAATGTCCCAAAGTTCTTGGAGCAGTTTTAAGGGCACTCTGAATACAGGCAGGAAACTTTAGTTCCCCAAAAGGCTCTCCACCCTCACCCTAAAGATTCATATATTTACATCTGTAAAATTAGGACTTTGAACTAGATAATCTTTAAGGTCTTATTTAGCTGCAAATATTTGATTTATTACCAGCTGACTAGCTGAGTAGATACAGAAGTTATCTAAGGTAAACACTAAGGCAACAGGTTTATAGTTTTAACCTGATAGGATTTTAGTGTTGAAAAAAATCTCACAGGTCATCAAAGCCCAGCCCCCAACGTAGGCAGGAATCTCCCCACAACACTCCTTGCAAGCCATGAGTAATTCAGACTCACTTGAATATCCATCAAGTCAGACTCAACTCCTGTGATATCTCCTACAAGAAACCTTTGCCATTACCCCTAGCTGTTCGTGTTCTCTCCCTCCTCCAATTAACTTGCATACACTCATCTGTTTATATGTTGTATCCCTCAGTAAATTATGTTAGCTCCTTGGGGAAGGATTGTTTTTCATTTTTTGTCCTATCCCCAGCATTCACTGAACATACTAAACTCTTACTAAATGTTTATTGCATTGGTTTGGGTTGAATGGGAGCCCATTACTTCAGGAGATAGCCCATTTCATGCCCACTGAGCCTAACTCAGCTCCCCTGAAACTTCCACTGGCTGGTTCTAGCGCCCTCCAGGGCTACTCAGCTTGTCTAATTCTTCTTATATGAGACTACTCTTCAAAGATTGCAGTAAAGCACACCCCAATATGCCTTCTCATCTCCAGAGGAAACATTTTCAGTTCCTCAAATTATATGGTTTTTAGTCCCTTTGTCAGTGAGAGATTTGCAATGAAAGATCAGACCTGGTAAACTGCCTGGGCCAGCTGCAAGTCCAGAAGTCAGCAGAGGGCAACAGGGGTCTTGACAGAAAATAAGTGACCTCAGGCTAGCAGACTATCACATATAGTTAATAACTAAGGGAACAAAGAAAACAATTTCCTAGGGAAGGAATGGAAAAGTAGGTGTCTCATTGAGTTCAGGGGTCAGAAGGGACCAAGGCATTTGATTTAAGGTCAGGGAAGAACCAGACCAGCTACAAGAAAGCAAGTTAATGAAACCAGGAAAAACCAGCCAAGGAACGAAATGGAGGAACTCTAGAACAGAATCATGGTCAAGATTGGCTGAGGGATGTCATCAAGAATAAGACAAATTTTTCAGGAACAGGGCTGTGTGGTGCTTGGAGTCGTTTTGACCAACTAAGGTAAAAAGTCACTCTAGTTGTATGGCAATCCATTAACACTCTTTTGCTATGGTCATCTATCTTCAAGGATGAAATGAAAAACTGTCAGATGTCTATTAGTGTACTAGATCAGTGGTATTCTCCTCCTGAAAAAGAAATGATGGACTCAGGATGTACAATTAAGACACATAAGATGTCTCCAAAATCATATTAAAGCTTAAAACTACTCTATGCCTTTTGGAACAGCCTGTATTTCTCTGGACAGCAACAATGTGGGAATTTGTTTTGCTTTGATGACGCATATTTGTTACAAGGATTTTGCTTTTCTTTTTCAACGAAGGAACAGGGAGGGAAGAAAATCAATTTTTGTTCACTGAAGAAAAATTAATTACAAATTTAAAATTAAAACTGTAGGCATAATATGAAACAGTATTATGGGGGGAAATGGGTTTAGATTCAGAACTCATTGCATAAAGTGACAGAATTGACAAGTTAAATATTTTTAAAATAGTAAAAAATTTAAGAAAAAACTGGCGATAAAATTGGTCTTGGATCATAAAATACTAAATCTGGAGAACTCAGAATCACTTTAAAGGTTAAGAAATTGAGGAATTAAGATATTAAGGGAAACTGCTCAAAATCGCACTGTTGGTAAGTGGCAGAGCTGAGAACAGAACCTAGCTATCCAGATTCTTTCTCAACTAAGTTCTGTATGTTTTCTATAGCACCACACTATGGGTTCTGTCCTGAATTTCTAGGTAATACAGCCTTAATGATATTCCTGTGACTTAGGTGTTTTTGCCATGGTATAGAGGCAATAAGACTTGCCCCTGAATGTGTTAGAAAGATGCTGTCATGAAAAATGAGCACTTCCAGCTATAAATTCAAAATATTAAGATGTGTAAAATCATGTCATACCTTTTTACCACAGGTGGAATATGTTCCAGCTGTTTCCCCAACTTGATTCTCCATCTGCTGTTTCCCTTTAGTCCCATCAACCATTTCCCGTGCTTGGAATGCATTCTCTTCTCTACATTTTAGAATCTTTTTAAAGACATAGCTCAGGCTCTGCCTCCTATGAAAACCCTTTTCTGACTGCTCCCCTCCCCAATGGTTAGTATTCTCTCCTTCCTCAACTTACCTTGTATTATACTCGCAAGGGACTGATCAGAGGATCTTCTGATTCATTTTTGGAGTCCTGGCCAAACAATCTGATGAGATTAAAGGGTCTGGACCATTGTATGATGGGTAGCTCCTACAGGGGTAGATGTGTAGCCCTTTCACCTTGCAGAGAGGATGTAGGGACATTTCTGCTTCTCCTCAGTGAATGGGTCTACTGCCAAGACGCTTAGCAACTGAGAGGCAGGGAGGATAGACTATTCTTGGAAGAATAGGGGTCTATGAAAATGAATTGGAAATATTTTGGTCTACTGTGATGTTCAGATAATAACAGCAACTGTCTTGCAGGGCTTTTGTAAGGATCAAATGAGATAATGTTTATAAAGCACAGTATAAAAACATATATATATATATTTGTGGGACTATATGTTGTCTGTCCTTTGTTTTGGAAGAGGACAAATGACAACATGGGGTGTCTTAATTTGAGAGTGAATTGGATTTAAGTGAGGCAGAGTAGCACAAAGTCATCAGCCTCACTGTCTCTTACAGTCGTCAAAGTCCAGTGGCAAGACAAAAGTCAGGATGGCTGGCAATGAACTGAGATGCATGGATGATCTTGGGGTCTTCAATGTCTGATCAAGCTCTAAGAGCATGCTTCAGTCACTTTCATGACTGTGAAGACTTCTCCCAGAGGAATGGGTAGATGAGTAAGTATATCTGAGGCAGGACATGAACTCATGACTTTCTGACTCTAGGTCAGGAACTCTATCAGATGTGTCACCCAGCTGCTGCCTTCTTATATGATGTTCACAACAGCTGTGTGGGAAGTAAATATTAGAGCTCAGGATGCAGTGGATGACCTTGGTGTTTTTGACGTCTGACCAAGCTCTAAGCCTTCCACAGGGTCTGCTTCAACCACCTTCAGGCGGTTGGAACAAATTGTTGTCATCTGTCCATTCTGCCTGGGGAGGGGGTCTTCACATGTTTTAGATAGCCATCCCTCTAAGTCACTGACAGATGTGAGGCCTTTTGTTTATACTCAACCTTGTTTAGCCCATCTGCCAAGACAATTTATTGGGGTGTGGCTACTCTGCACACTACAGCTTCTTGGAGTCACAGGTGAGAGCTGAGTGCCAGAGAGACACCAAAGATGAGCAGCCTTGACAAGGACTTTCAAGCCCTCACAGGAGAGGTGTTAGTCCTTCTTGAATACTCTATATACCCTATATGTAGGCCTATATGAATGCTTATTGTAAAGCCAATATATATGTAGGCACTCTATACTTATTCCCTTCTCCTTTTCTTTCCTATATGAATGTTGTATATGAACATACTGAGTCCTTACTGACCATTCCCCCTGTTTTATGATCGGATCCCAGGTTCATACCTAGGTCCATGTGAGCCCAGAGTCCTTGGAAAGTGAGACCTTGGCCATGGGCCACTCATTTATAGACCTGCTATGAAGTACCCTCTTCTGCTGCCTCCTCAGTGGAATGTAAGTCCTTGGAAGGCAGGGATTGTTGATTTGTCATTGTTGTGTTGTTGGGTTTTTTTGTCTTGGTATCCCTAACTTTGATCACAAGATCTCAAAGTATTTAAAAATGCTTATTGAGTCATTTCTTGAATTTTACGCTATGGAATTCAGAATGTTCTATTCTATTACATTCTATTAGGTTGATGCACTGATTTATTTGGCTTAACTGATTCTCTTTGCTACGAGAGGGTTTGAGGAAGTGATAATGACATTAAAAATAACCAAAGGCATCAATAAAACATTAAAGTCAAATTTATATTATATATAGACTCTCACCAAGTGCAGTGGCAACTAATATGTTAGCTAAATGCAATTAGTGATTCACCGTTAAGTATCGCAATCTAAAGAAAACAACTACAGTGCCTAACAGCTTCTAATACTGTACTGTTCCAGAATCTGCCACTCAATAAATGTACCTGCAATGAATAAGAGCCTTTTCCTTCCTGGTTGAAATTAAATTGTAAACATCAATGATCTTGTTAAACCAGTTGAAGCAGTTATATAATCTACCATAGATGTTTACTTTTTTTTCTTAGTGTTATTACCTTTTCTTTGGGAAAGGCGAAAACAACCTTCTCAGCTAATTTCTTAAGACCACTAAAAGTTTCATAAGCTTTAGAGTCATGTATGAACTGTATAGGTAGTACAAAGACCTCAGGAAAGGAAAAACACACAACCCTTATTTTCAAGTTACTTCACCTGCTGTTTCCAGGTTTAAGTAATTTTTTATGATAGATCGAACCATTTCAACAAAAAATGAGCGAACAAGTGAACAGAAACAGAAAACACAATCAACCATAAAACCATAAACTCCAAACTTTTACACCATCTTTCTTTTTTCTTTTTTGTTAGCAGGAGACTGTGGTATAGTAGAAAGTACTGGACTTTAAATCACGTAAGACCTGGGTTCAAATTCCCCTTCTGATATGCACTTACTGTGTGACTTTGGGACACATCATTTAACTTTTTTGACCTATAGTCTTCCCATGTGCAAAATGGAGATATCTGTAGAACTTATTTCATACATTTTTGCTGTGATGCTCAAATAAAAATCCATGCACATCTGTTAGTCATATTATTGCTATGTCAGTTATGATGGTTTCAATAGTTTTTAATCAGCAACAAATTTTGTTTTCTTCACTCTACAGCACATCACATTTCCCCATGTCTCTTTGCATTTCTCATATTTTCTATTCTATTACGTTGTTATAATTTATTCAGACATTATTGCCTCATTTGATGCATAGGTTTGAAGGAGAGGTTCACCAAGATAAAGTCAAAGTGGGTACACGATTTAGATACAAAGCAAATTAGGACAGCAAGGAATCGTTTATCTGTCAGATCTATGGAGAATGGAAAAATTTATGACCAAACAAGAGATAGAGAACATTATAAAATGCAAAATGGATAATTTTGATTACACTAAATTAAAAAGGTGTTGTATGAACAAAGCCAATGCAACAAATATTAGAAGGGAAGCAGAATGCTGGGAAATAATTTTTATAGCCAGTGTCTCTGAGAAAGGCCTGATTTCTAAAATATATAGAGAACTGTGTCAAATTTATAAGAATACAAGTCATTCCCCAAATGATAATTGGTCAAATGATATGAACAGGCCATTTTCAGAAGATGAAATTAAAGCTCTCTATAGTCATATGAAAAAATGTTCAAAAGAACTCTGAGGCCCCACCTCACACCTATCAGGTTGGTTAACATGACAAACAGGAAAATGATAAATGCTGGAGAACATGTAGGAAAATTGAAACACTAATGTATTATTGGTGAAGTTGTAAACTGATCCAACTATTCTGGAGAGCAATTTGGAACTATACCCAAAGGGCTATAAAACTCTGCATACCCTTTGACCCAGCAATACCACATGTACATCTATATCCCAAAGATCATTAAAAATGGGAAAAGGATCCACACATACATAAATATTTATAGCAGTTCTTTTTCTGATGGTCAAGAATAAATTGAGGGGATGTGTGTCATTTGGGGAATGGCTGAACAAACTGTGGGACATGAATGTCATGGAATAGTTGTGTGTGTTTGTCCTTTGTTGCCAAAGAAGACCATGCCATCAGAGAAATAATGACATGACTTGCACTTGACTTTGTTTTGAGTGAAGGAGGGCTGTGCAAGTCACCAGCCTCACTTCTCCTCCAGAGTCATCTGAATCCAGTGACCAGATATTCATCAGGATGACTGGAGATGACCCAGGATGAGGCAATTGGGGTTAAGTGACTTGCTCAAGGTCACACAGCTAGTGAATATCAAGTGTCTGAGGTGAGATTTGAACTCAGGTCCTCCTGACTCCTGCACTGGTGCTCTATCCACTGCACCACCTAGCTGCCCAATGGAATAATAATGTTCCATAGAAATGATAAGCAGGCAGACTTTAGAAAAACCTGGAAAGACTTACATGAATTGATGCTGAGTGAAGTGAGAAGAAACAGGAGAACATTGTACACAATAACAGCAACATGGTATGATGACCAACTTTGATAGACTTATTTCTTCCCAGTAGTACAAGGATCTAAATCAATTCCAAAAGACTCACTATGGAAAATGTTATACACATAGAGAGAAAGAACTATGGAGTCTGAATGCAGAATGAAGCATACTATTTTCTCTTTTTTTGTTTCTTCTTTCTTGGAGTCTTTCCCTTTGGTTCTTATTCTTCTTTATAACATGAATAACATAGAAATGTGTTTCATGTGATGGTACATGTATAGCCTATATTAGATTGCAAATTATCTTGGGGAAGAGGGAGAAGAGGTGGGAAAGAAAATTTAGAACTCAAAATCTTGTAAAAGTGAATGTTGAAAACTAAAAATAAATAAATATATTTTTTAAAAAGAAGCCATTAGCTGAGTGATGAATTTTTTTTTGTTATTGTCAGTCTAACAAGCATTTATTAAATGCTTGCTATGTGTCAGACACTGCACCAAGTGCCAGGGATACAAAGAAAAGCAAAAAAACCCCCAAAAAACCCTTCTCTCAAGGAACTCACAATCTAATAGCAACTCTCTCAAAGACCATCTACCAAATCATGGAGGAGATGAGATTTGGTTTGATGGAGGAAATACCACATGGAGGAGAAAACAGATTATTACAGTATTTAAGTGAAGTGGGTCCTTAATTTTTTAAAATTTTTAAATTCTTTTTAAAAATTTTTTTTTAAAATTTTTTTAAAAAATTTAAAATTTTTTTTAATTCTTTTTTTAAAAAAGTCTTTTTAAAAATTCTTAAGCTGCAATGCTAATAATGTGATCAAAGACCTTTATCAGTATAGTTAATCTTACTATGTTTTGCAGATTATTCTCTAGAAAGTATTTCAACAGTTCACAACACCAACAGTGTAAGAGAATGCCTTTCTTTCTCCACATCCATGACAACCTTAAATGTTATCATGTTACTCTGTCAATTTAATGGATGCAAAGTAGAATCTCAAAATTATTTAATTTACATTTTCCTGTTTACTAGAAACTAATTAGCTGCCATATTACATATATTGAATCAATCTACTCAGTTCCCATGACTTAATCCTGCACTCCACTCACTTACACAGGGAGATGGTCACATCCTTGACCTTGCCATTACTTTCAACTGTTCCACTTCCATGTTCATGAACTCTACAATTCCTTCTCAGATCACAATCTTTTATCACTCCACCTTTCCCTATACTTTATAACTCTGTTCCAATCTCCATGTTCATCATGACCTCCATTTTTTCTACTCTCATTACCCTTGAAATGGCAATATTCTTATTCCTTCTCTACCTTGGTTTTTGTGTACCAACTCAATTTCACAATAACCTTTGAGACTCTTGTACCTTTATCCCAATCCCTATCATTTTTGCCAAACTTCAACCCTGGCTTACTCCCACCATTTGCCTCCTTCACTGCTATTCACTGAAGTTGAATGAAGCTAGAGGAAATCACAAAACAATGCTGACTGGATCCACTTTAGATTTATCTTACCTAATCTAAAAAAAATAGTGGCACCTTCAGCAGAAACAGGGAAGTTTGAATGGTGGCTATATTTGGAGGGAATGATACTGAGCTCTGTTTTGGAAATGTTGAGTCTGGAATGCAGAAAATTCAGTGTGAAATGTCCAATAGGCAATTGTGGTACTTTAGCTCAGGGCAGAAACTAGCATAGACATAGATTTGGTAATTATATGCCAAAGATCATAATTAGACCAGTGGGAGCTGACAGAGACATCCAAACAGATTTTTTTCCTCTTCCGTCTTTTCCAAGACAAACCTTGGGAAACACTTCACCATTAGGGGGCATGTTCTGGATGATGAGCCAACAAAGGAGACTAAAAAAGAGTAGTTAGGTAAGAGGAGACACTGGAAAGAACAACATCATGGAAACCCAGAGAGTGTCTGAGAGAAGAGACTGGTCATCAACGTCAATTTCAGCAGATAGCTCAAGAAGAATGAGGACTGAGAAAAGGTCATCAAATCTTGTAATTAAGAGATTGTTTAAAGCTTTGGAGAGAGCAATTTTAGCTAATGAGGTTGGAAGACATTCTGCAAAGGATTGAGGAATGAATTAGAGAAGACAAAATGAAGATAGCAAGTATAGACAACTTTTTTTTCTAGAATTTTGGCTGATAAAAAGATGAGAGATGTAGTTCAATAAGGTCTAATGCAGTCTTTATTATGAATGGGGAGACTAGAATATGGTTGAAGGCAGTAGGGAAGGAACTAATAGATAAGTAGAAGTTGAATATTAGAAAGATGGGAGTAATTAAAGGGGGCAATCTTGTGGAGAATATTACAAAGTACAGAATAAAGGACACATGGAAAGGCAGATGGGAGGGGCTACTTTGGCTGGAACAAAGACAGGAGAAAGAAAAATAATAAATAGGGAAAGGCAGGTTGAAGCAAGATTTCGAAGGGCTTTAAATATCAAACAAAGGAGTTTATATTTGATCGTAGGGGAAGTGGGGAGTCATTGGAGTTTATTGAGTAGAAGAGTAACATGATCTGGCCTATGCTTTAGGAAAATCATGTTGGAAGCTGTGTGGAAGATGGATTGGACAAAGAAAAGATGAGGCATGGAGATTCATTAGGGGGTTATTGCAACAGTCCAAGTAAAAGATAATGAAAATATGAACTATAGTAATACCTATAAATGTAACAGAGGAAGTAATAGGAAACAGGCCTTAAAAGATTCAGCAACTGATAAGACTGAAATTAAAGGATGAAAGAGAATTGATGCAATCTATGTCATTAGTGGGAGGACCCACATTGATATGCTTCAAATGCATGCATTGGATTATTGGAGGAATACCTGTTTATGTGGTTTTTGTGAATGTCAGATGAAACACTGAGCCACTCTTCAAACTTTAAAACACTTGCTGTGTCAGTTGGTGTTATTATTAAGTCAAATGGAAAGATGAAATTCAAAAGAAGATGAATTGTGCAGAATGCTGGAAAAATTAGCATCAATAAATATATGTGAATTTATTAGAATGCATTTATGAGACAATTTGTTTTTTATTCATATTTGCACTGGACATTTACAAATATTTATCTACCCTACAGCATAAAGAACTTATAAATAAAGGCAGAAAAGCTGAAATTTAAACACTATTTTTGGATCATTAATCCATTAGAAGAGTAATCAATAAAGGAAATGTGATTAAGAGATGTAAATTGAGACTAAAAAAATATTGACTTAGGAGTGATCAGGGCAAAGACCAATTTACAGAAACATTAAAATTATATAAAAATAATGGCAATAATGTTACAATATACAGAAATCTATTGGATCCAGCTAAAGTATTTATTAATGGCAATAATTAATTGCCCTGAATGTTGCATTTTGAAAGAAAAAAGATTAAAGTGTCACCCAGAAATTTAAAAAATCAGAAAATTAATAAACCTAAAACAAGCATATAAGAGATTACCATGATCAGAGAAAGGATCAAAATTTAACATGAAAAATAGTTAATAAAACTTAATTTTTTAAATTAAGTGTTCATTTTCTCTCCTTCCCACACTTACCCTGCTCCACCCACATGAACAAAAAGAATTTTAAAAAACCCTTCTTTACAAATATGCATAGTTAAGGAAAGCAAATATCCACACTGAATTAAAAAACTCATTTAGCTCATGGCAGCTCTTTGGTGACATCAAGACTTTCACAGAAAGGACAGGTGGGTTGGTAAAGTGAGAAGCAATGAGCCTTTATTGCAGCTGAGTTTCAATTCACACAAAGAAACCTTGAAATCTAATTGAAAGACCTGAGAGTGAATACAGACAATCAAGGATAACCAAAGGCATAGACAATCAAAGATAAACCTGGTGGGGAGGTTGAGGCAATTAAAGATTTGTAAAAAGGTAAGGGGCAATTAATAAACCCAAGAACATTGCTATATCATTGGATCCAGTGATCACCAGCCCACACCAGGAAAAGAAAAAGAATAAACGCTATTAACTTTGATTCCCAGGGGCACTGGTCACTATTGGCACATCTGAGATAGACTATGATCTCATCACTCTTTTAAATAATGGTTGGGAGCCTGGGGTCCTTCATCCTTTAAACATGAGGGAAACAAATCCTAGGAGATTCCCCACACGAGGATAGGTGCAGGCACCCTATCAGCAATGATAGGAACAAGACGGTGGGTTTTATAGGGAGGAGTGGAGTTTCTAATAGGCACATATGATTAGTTTACTGCTTCTGATATCACAGGCAAAGAGATAACAGGGATTGGCTAGGAGGGCTGTGCCAGGCAGGTTTCCAGAGTAAAAGACTAGCATAGAAACTTTTAGATATGGAGGGTTCCAGAAAAGGGGTGAAATACGTGTTTGTACCAAGTTGAAAGATAACGTCTAGAGCAGATAGCCTTTCACAAAAAATGAACAAAGAAAAACAAACAAAAAAGACCAAAGTTTTCTTAAGTTACAATGGCATAATTATTTATTAGTGATACTGGGATATAGTTTTCCGGGATATTTTGAACTAGGTATCCTGATAGTGTCTCATAGGTATCGCAAACTCAACACTTCTGAAAAAGAATTCATTATTTCCTCCCAAATCCTACCCCTCTTATAAACTTTGTATTTATTTTGAGGGTGCCACAATCTTTCCAGTCAAGGCTTACCACCTAGGAGTCATCCTTAGTCTCCACACTTTCTTCACCCCACACATTCATCTGACTGCTAAGTATATTGTTGATTCCATGACCACGGTATCTCTCTAGAATATTCCTTCCACTCTCATAAAGTGGAGAGAACAATGGACTTGGATACAGCAAGAACTGAGTTCAAATCCAGACACTTTCTAGCTGTGTGACCCCTGGGAAGTTACCGAACAGCTATCTACCTCAGTTTCCATATCTGTAAACTAGGGATAACAATAACACCTACCTGCTATGGTTGTTGGGATTATAAACTGAGTTAATATATGTAAAGTGCTTAGAAAACCTTAAAGCACTTTATAAATTCCAGTTCTTATCATTATTATCATTAATTCAGACTCTCATTACCTCTTTCCTAGACTATTGCAATGGCTTAACTGTTCTTCATGTCTCAAGCTTCAAATCCATCCACTCATTCAATCAATCAATCAACATTTATTAAGTGTGTCTATGTGCCAGGCATTATGCTAAGCTGGGGATACCAGAGGTACAAAGGAAGGAAAAGACAGTCCCTTCTCTCAAGTAGCTTACAATCTAATGCTAGAGACAACAAGCAAATATTTACAAACACTATATGTAGGATAAATAAGAAATACCTGAGAGGGAAGGCACCAGATTTAAGAGGGATTGGGAAAAGTTTCCTGTAGAAGGTGGGAACAACTGCCTAACTGAATTTTCCAAAAATCAAGCTTAATCATGTCACTGTTCTACTCAATAATATCCTTATTACTCTTGAAGTTAAATACACACTCTTCTGTTAGCCCACTTAAAGTCCCTCAACCTGGCTTCCATCTATCTTTCCAAAATTGTTCCCTTCTCATACTCTGATATAGCCAGATGAGGCATTTTGCCACCCCTTATACACAGTAGTTCATTTTTTTTTTCATTTCTATGCCTCTGAATGGGGTCTCTCCCATGTCTGGAATGCACTCACCTTCATTTCTTAGAATCCCTAGTTATTTTCAAAGCTCAACTCAAATTTTACTTTCTGCACAAAGTTTTTCTTGAATAAATTAGCTGCTAGTATTTCTCCCTTTGCCCTATTACCTTGTATTTATGTTGTATGCATTTTACATATAAAGGTATATATTATTTCCTCTGATAGAAAGTAAAATTCTTGAAGATAGGTAGTGCTTTATTCATCTTTGTATGTCTAGCACTAGACAATTGATAAAAGCTGACGATTAATTTCTCTGCTTTATCTACCCATAGTTTGACTAACAGAACCACATAGTTAGTTCCCCAAGAATTTGTTAAGATTTCTTTTTTCTAATTTTGCAAACTACTTATGAAGCATAGGATTTATTTCTTCTTTGAATGTTTGATATAATTAATTTATCTATGCTTCTAGCTTGATTTAATTTTTTTACTTTGTTTAGATTCTCTATTTTCTATTTTGTCAATATGATTATCTCATATTCATCCATTTTTATTTCTCTCTCTCCCAGTTTTGTTGCCATATACCTGAGTATAGTAGTCTTTGCTAATGTTCCTTATTTTCTTTCCCTTTGGGAGGAATTCTGCCTTCTCTTTTATCTTATAGTAATGTAGATTTGCTTAAAAATTAAAATTAATTAATGGTTTGTCATTTACACTGATCTTTTTAAAAGCTATGCTTTTTAAGTTTGACAGTCTTTGTTTCTAGCTTTGTCTCTGATTTTTCACTTTTGTGTCATGTGATAATTATTTTGATGCTTTTAGTTGCATGTATAATTCCTTAGATTTCTCTCTATTATTAATTTGACAATTTCTGAACCCCAAATTTCCCTTTAAGGGCTGTTTTAGTTACATAACTTAAATTCAGGTATAATTTGTCACTATTATTTTCTCTAATATAATCATTTATCATTTATGATCTATTCTTTGATTTATTATTTAGCTAACATTATTTAAGTCTCCATTTAAATATTTTTCTTTTGTTCATTTTTTTCCCTTACTGATAACTTCCATTGCATTATGATCTGTAAAGCATCTAGTTAATAATATTTCTATTTTTCTGCACTTTCTGGAACTTGCCTTATGCCCCAGCATATGATTAATTTTTATAAAGGACCTGTGAAGCTAAAAAATAAAATATATTCCTTAAATACTATTAAATTATCACCAAAGATTTAGCAAGTCTACTTCTTTCTAGAATGGAGTTAATGTTTATAATTCCTTATTTAACTTTCTTAGCTTTATCTGAAATATGGTAGGTTGAAATAATCTGAATATATGAATATTCATAAATATCTGAATTAAAGGATTGTTCAAGTAATCAACAATTAGTTTTGCTATCCAGATTTTTTTATCCTTTATGTAGTTAGATGATATGTCATATGTCAATATATTTAATATTGACAAATTTCATTATTATGGTGCCTTTATGCATAACATAGTTTCAATATTTGTCTTTCTTGATACTATCTATTTTGATAGTTCTCTTATCTAAATTCATGATTGCCACTCCAGCAGGATTCATTTAAAACAAAAATTAATCTACACTAAGTTGTCATTTAACTCTATATAAATCTTTCTTTCAAGTGTTTCTTGAAGAAAGCATGAAGCAAATTGGTTTTTTTCCTCCTAATCATCTCCCATTTTGTGGATGAGATCATTACATTAACATTCAAGGTTACAATTACTAAGTTTGTATCCCAGTTCAAATTCACATTACTTGATCTTGTCACTCTCCCCTCCTTTCCCCACAAATATTTTTGTAGTCTATCTCCTATCCCATGCCTGCAATACATACCCTTTTTATCTCTGCCTTCTAAAATCCCTAGTTTCCTTTCAGATTCAGTTCAAGAATCATCTTCTATACAAAGTCTTCTTTGATCTTTCCAGCTGCTAATGCTTTTTTCCCCTCTGGTATTGATAACCTGGTAATGATTTTGCATGTATTTGCATACACACACATACATGCATACATACATATATATGTATATATATATATATATATATATATGTTGTTTCTTCTTTAGATGTAAGCTCCTTGAAGTCCGACTGTTTCATTCTCACTTTGAAGCCTCAGTGCTTAGCACAGTGCCTGTTGTAGTAAGCAGATTTTTTAAAATTGATAATTTCAGTAGCTTCACTTTCTTTTATCTAAAGTTCTCTCTTTCTGTCATCAGACTCATAAATATCTCCTGCATTTGCTTAGTCTGGTCCAGTCCTGTGGATCACACTATTTTAGTTTTACTATTGTTTTTCATTCTTTGCTTGCCCATCCCAGATAAGAATGTGTTTTTTGAGCAACCATCTCTATGCTACCCCTACCTCTTGGAAGATTTTCATTCAAGGGATCAAAAAATATGTACAGTTTTTATAGCCCTTTGGGCATAGTTTCAAATTGTTCTCCACAATGGTTGGACTAAACTATTTTTCCACATCCCCTCCAGCACTCATCATTGCATATTAGCCAATCTGATAGGTCTGAGGTGATACATTAGAGTTATTTTAATTTGCATTTTTCTAGTCAATAGTGATTTAAAACATTTTTTATGCGACTGTTGATAGCTTTGATTTCTTCTGAAAATTGCCTGTTATGTCTTTTGACTATTTGTCAGCTGGGAAATGGATCTTATTTTTGTAAATTTGGCTTAATTCCCTACACATTTGAGAAATGAGAACTTTATCAGAGAAACTTGCTACAAATCTCACTCCCTCTTCCCAGTTTATTTTTTTCCTTCTTCCAATTTTGGCTGCATTGGCTTTGTTTGTGCAAAACATTTTTTATTTCTTATAATCAAAAATATCCATACTTTCCATGATTCTCTTTTATTTGGTCATGAACTTTTCCAATATCCATAGCTGTGAAAAACAAATTTTTCATGCTCCCCTAATTTGCTTATGATATCACCCTTTATGTCTAAATCATTTACCCATTGTGAACTTGTTTTGCTATGCAGTGTGAGAAGTTGGTTTAGGCTTAATTTCTGCCAAACTGTTTTCCACTTCTCCCAGAAATTGCTCTCAGATGATCCAAAGTGCTTTTATAATTTCCTGAAAGCTATTTATGGACCAAAAACCTATGGTGCATCATAACTACTCAGTGCTGATGGAGCCACATTGATTAGGGATAAGGACATGATCCTAGAGAGATGGGCTGAACACTTCCATAGTGTTCTCAACAGACCATCATCAATCAATGCTGAGGCCACTGACTGTTTACCTCAGGTTGAATTCAATCCCTCCTTAACTGAACTTCCAACTGAAGAAGAGGTTTTGAGGGTCATTAGGCTCCTTTCATGTGGCAAAGCACCTGGTACTGATTCTATTCCAGCTAAGATTTACAAGGTAGGGGGACCACTGATCATACAAAAGCTGACTGAAATTTTCCAGGTTATATGACAAGAGGAGGTGATCCTCCAGGAGTTCAAGGATGCCTCCATTATCCATCTCTATAAAGGTAAGAGAATAGATTGTCCTGTGACAATCATGGGAGGGGGGCCTTTCTTTTAGTCATTGCTGGCAAAGTTCTTTCTAGAGTCCTTAATAGGCTGATCCTTCACCTGGAAAATGCCTGAAAATACCTTGAAAATACCTCAAATACCTGAGAGCCAGTGTGGCTTCAGAAAGGGTGAGGAACAGTCAATATGGTGTTTGCTGCCTGACAACTCCAGGAGAAATGCCAGAAGTAGAACAGAGGTCTGTACGTAACATTTGCATATCTGACCAAGGTGTTTGACACTGTTAGTCGTGAGGGTTTATGGAAAATTATGTCAAAATTTGGTTGCCCAGAGAAGTTCATCAATATTGTATGTCAATTTCATGATGGCATGTTTGCCTGGATTCTGGATAGTGGACAATGCTCTCGTGCCTTCCCAGTCACTAATGGAGTGAAACAGGGCTGTGTGTCTTGCTCCCATGCTTTTTTAGCATGATGTTTTGAACCATATTGTCAAATGCTTTCAATGAAGATGAACATGGCATCAAGGTCAACTACCATACTGATGGTAAGTTCTTCAATTTGAAAAGGCTACAAGCCAAGACCAAAGTGGAGGAAGTGCTGGTGTATGATTTTCTGTTTGCAGATGATTGTGCACTCAGTGCAGCCTCTGAGGGTGAGATGCAACAAAGTATGGATCAATTCTCTGCTGCTTGTGCTAATTTTGGCCTAATAACTAACACCAAGAAAACACAGGTGCTCCATCAGCCACCACCACACCATCCATACATGGAACCATCAGCTACAACAAGTGGAGAAGTTTTGAATGCTATGGATAAGTTCATTTACCTTGGTAGTATATTTTCCAGGGATGTACACATTGACAATGAGGTTGATACACTCATTGCCAGAGCTAGCTCAGTGTTTGAGAGGTTCGAAAGAAAAGTTTGGGAGAGAAGAAATATTAGAATGACTACCAAACTGAAGGTCTACAGAGCTGTTGTGCTGACTTCATTGTTGTATGCCTGTGAAACATGGACAGTCTACTAGCGCCATGCCAAGAAACTGAGTCATTTCCATTTTAACTGTCTTAGGAAGATTCTGAGGATCACCTGGCAGGATAAGGTACCAAGTTCTTGCTTGAGCTGAACTGCCAAGTATTCAAACTATGCTTCAGAGAGCGCAACTCTGATGGGTGGGCCACATTGCTCAAATGCAAAATGTATGCTTGCCAAAAAGATTATTTTATGGAAAACTTGCATGGGGCAGGCGATCACATGGTGTTCAGAAGAAACAATATAAGGACACTCTCAAGGTCTCTCTCAAGAACTTTGGATTTGACTGCAACATGGGAGACACTAGCACAGGACAACTCAGCATGACATGTCCACATCAGAAAGGGTGCTGTACTCTTTGAGCAAAGCAGAATTGAGACAGCACAAAGTAAACATAGGATGCGCAAATTTAGGATATCCACCTCAAATATTCACATGGCCTATCTGTGCCCAACCTGTGATAAAGCATTCTGAGATCATACTGGTTTGATCAGCCACAGCCGGACGTAGTGAAATTCCACTTTATCATGGTAATGTCATTTTGGTCCTCTTGGAAGACAAAGGACAACAACCAATCAACCATCAGATGATAAGTTACTGCCCTAAAGCTTGGATCTTTGGATTTATCAAGCAATACATTACTATTGTCACTTAATACTATGTATTGTGTCTCTAATCTTTTCCTCTGATCCATCACTTTGTTCCAGCTAGTAATAGATGATTATCATTTTGTAATATAGTTAGAAATCTGTTAAGCTACCTGCCTTCACTTTTTTAATTATTGATTCCCTTGATATTTTTGACTTTATATTCTTCCAGATCAATTATGATTTTTTCTAGCTCTATAAAATAACTTTTTGGTAGTTTGGTACGACACTAATTAAATCAATTTAAGTAGAATTCTCATTTTTATTATATTATCTTGGCTCACACATGAGCAATTAATATTTCTCTAATTGTTTAGATTTGTCTTTATGTGAAGATTATTTTGTATTTGTATTCACATAATCCCTGAGTTTTTCTTGGCAGGTAGATCCTAAGTATTTTAGACTGTCTACAATTATTTTACATGGAATTTCTCTTTCCAGCTCTGCCTGCTGGGTTTTGTTGGCAGTATAAATGCTGATGATTTATGTGGATTTATATTCTGCAACTCTGCTAAAGTTGTTCATTGTTTCAAATAGTTTTTAGCTGATTCTCTAAGTATATCATCATATCACATGCAAAGAGTGCTAGTTTTGTCTCTACCTATTTTTATTCCTTCAATTTCTTTTTTTTGTCTTGTTGCTATAACTACCATCTCTAATACACTGAAAAATAGCTGTGATAATGGACATCCTTCCTTCACCCTGATCTTACTGAGAAGTCTTCTAGCTTATCCCCATTACAGATAATGCTTGCTCTTAGTTTTACATATTATTTATCATTTTAAGAAAGGCTCCATTTAGTCATATGCTTTCTAATGTTTTAAATTGGAATAGGTGTATTTTGTCAAAAGTTTTTCCTATATTTACTGATATAATTATAGAATTTTTACTGCTTTTGTTATTGATATGGTAAATGATACTTAATAGCTTTCTTAATACTGAACCAGTCCTGAATTCATGGTATAAATCCCACTTGCCCATTATGGATGGTTTTGGAATATGACGCATTGGTATAGTCTCTTTGCTAGTATTTTCTTTAAATTTTTGCACTGATATTCAATAGGGAAATTGGCTTATAGGTTTTTTTCTTGGTTTTTGCTCTCTGTGGCTTATGGATGAAAACCATACTTGTGTCATAAAAGGAATTTAGTAGGATTCCTTCATCTATTTTTTCAAATATTTTATATAGTATTTTGGTAGAATTTGCTTGCAAATCCATCTAGTCCTGAGGATTTTTTCTTAAGGAGCTCATTTATGGCTTATTCAATCTTTTTTTTCTAAGACAGGGTTATTTAAGTTCTCTATTTTCTCTTCTGTTAATCTGGGCAATTTATATTGTGGTAAATATTCATCCATTTCACTTAGATTGCCAGTTTTACTGACATATATTTGGGCAAAATCTAATAATTGGTATACTTTCATCTTCACTGGTGGTGCATTTACCCTTTTCATTTTTTATACTGGTAACTTATGTTGATTTTTTATTAATAAAAACAACCAAGGGTTTTAATCTGGGTTGTTTTTTTTTATAAAACCAGGTCCAAGTTTTATTAGTTCAATAGTTTTTTTATTCAATTTTATTAATCTCTCTTTTGATTTTCAAGATTTCTATATTGGTCTTTAACTGGGAATTTTTAATGTGTTTTCTGGATTTAGTTGCATGCCAATTTATTGATCTTCTCTTTTTCTCTTTTATTGATGTATGCACTTATTCTTAAGTACCATTTTTTCTTCATCTCAAAAATTATGTCTTACTGTCATCATTACTCTAAATAGTTTCTATGATTTGTTCTTTGACTCATCATTGTTTAGGATTACTTGGTTCCCAATTAACCACAGCATGGGAGGAATTTTTTTGGTAGACTTAGTCCTTCATAGCAAAGCAAGGACCTAATAAATTCCCAATGGACTTTTAAGGCAAAATGCCTTCCACATCCAGAGAAAGAACTATGGAACTGGATCACAGAATGAAGCAGACCATTTATTTTTGTATTGTGTTTTGTTTTATATTTTCTTCCATTCACTTTAATTCTTCCATTCAACATGACTAAGGTGAAAATATATTTAATAGGGACATATGTGTAGAAAATGGCACACCATCTTAGGAAGGGAGTGGAGAGGGAGGGGGGAAGAAGGGGAGAGAAGGGAAAAAATCCAAGCTATATGGAAGTGATTGTAGAACATTGAAAACAAATAAAATAATTAAAACATATATATATATATATATATATATATATATATATATATATATATATGCTCTTTCTTTGACTGACTTCCAGACAGTCCAATAATTCTTAAATTATTCTCAATCTGTTTTCAGTCATTTTCCTAAAAATATATTTCATATTTTCTTCTATTTTTTCATTCTTTTGACTTTTGCTTTTTGATGTCTCACAGAGACATCAACCTCTGCTTGCCTAATTCTGCTTCTTATGGAATTATTTTCTTAACTGAGTTTATTCTCATCAATTAAGTTTTGTACCTCTTTTTTCATTTGTCCAGTTCTGTTTTAAGTATTATTTTTTCAGCATTTTTTTTTTTACCATTCTGTTAACTGCCTTTCCATAATTTTCTTGCTTGGCTCTTATTTACCCCCACCCTCAATTTTTCCTCTCCTGCTCTTAATTTTTAAATTTTTTTTTTAGCTCTTCCAAAAATCTTGTAGCCAATTCACTTTTTTTTCTTTTGAAGCTTTGTAGCTGTTTCACCATTGTTGTCATCTCAGTTGGTGACTTGATTTTCCCCATTACCACAGCAGCTTTTTATAGTGAGATTCCTTTCTGTTGTTTGCTCATTTTTCTGGTCTGTTTCTTGGCTCTGTTCACAGGATGGGGAAGGAGGGTGGGAGGCACTTTCAAATTTCAGGCTTTCTATCATTGCTATTTTCAGATGTACTTCTGGGGGTTTGGAAGTATTGGTGCTTCCGTGATGGTGTGATGAGGAGAGGTGTGGTCACTGCTCTTCTGGTCTGCATTCTGGTACCTACTCAGGAAGGGCCCCTACTACCTTGGGACCAAAATGATTACTGCTCCTAAGGGACCCTGATCTCTTGAGGCAAAGGATACTGTTCCTCAGGGCCCTTGCTCCATAATTACTGCAAGAACTTCTCTCAGCTTGAATTCTGACCATAAAGTTAGTATAGGTAATAAAAGTTGCCCTGTCCTACAACAGAGGTCTCTTGTAATCTTTTTCTGACCAGTTGTTGGATTCCTTTACTATATCTGTCTTGAGAGCTCTCAAAACTGCAGCTACTGCTGTTGCTGCCTCGAAAGCCCACAGCTGTTTTTGCTACTGCACGGTTTCCAGGCAGGCTCCCACCCATGTCATAGGCCTCTCCAATCTCTCCAAAAATTTTCTCATCCTGCCTTTTCTTAGTTCTGCTATTACAGTATTCAATTTGAGGCTTTATTTTAATGTCCTTTGGAGGAGAATGTTGGGAAAACTTAGCTGCTTTCTCTATCATCTTGACTGCTCTTTTCTTGATGAGGTAGCATGGTATAGTGTAAAGCATACTGGTGTTGGAGCCAGAGAACTTGATTTCCATTCCCGATTCCAACACTAGCTAACTCTACGATAGTGGATCTAGAATTCTCACTTGATTTACTTCAGTATCTTTTTTTTACTATTAATCCAGACATTCAATAACATAAATTTGTCTCTAAGGACTATTTTGATTACAACTTGTAGCTATTAATAAGCAACATCAGAACGGTAACATTTTGTAGTGGAAAGTGATGGATGCCCTTTTAGGGGATTGGTGAAGTCCAAACAATTTTTATAACGAGACATTTTCATTTCTAATACAATGAATAACAATAGAGTGCAACAATATAATACACATATATATATAATATAATATACAACAGTTCTTTGGGGAGTCCTCAATAATTTTTAAAAGGGGCTGGACACCAAAAAGTTTGATAATTAATGGTGTAGGAAGCCCTGGTGAGGAAATTTCCTCTAACAATGCATAGTGGCAACTATTTTTCAACTCTAAAGTCTTAAAATTTTTTTTAATTTTTTTAAAAATGGAATTATTTTGTTTTCAGTGTTCAACAATCACTTCCATATATCATAATTTTTTTCCACTCCTCATCATTCCTCCCTCCCTTCTCACTCCTTCCCTGAGACAGCATACAATCTTATATAGGTTCTACATGTACATTCCCATTAAATGCATGTTGCACAGAAGAATTAAAATGGGAGAAACCATAAAACAAAACATAATGCAAAAGAAAATGGTCCATTTCTATCTGTGATCCAATTCCATAGTTCTTTCTCTGGATGTGGAAGGCATTTTGACTCTAATCCATTGGAAATTTTTTAAGTCCATGCATTTCAGTGAAGTACTAAGTCTACCAGAAAAATTTTGCGCACACTTAGGTTGTTGCTGTGTACAAAGTTCTCCTAGTTCTGCTCCTTTCACTCAGCATCATTCATATAAGTCTTTCCAGGCTTCTCTGAAGTCTTCCTGTTCATTGTTTCTCATAGCACAATAGTATTCCATTACATTCATATACCACAACTTGTTCAGCCATTCCCCAATTGATGGGCATCCCCTTGATTTCCAGTTTTTGGCCACTACAAAGAGAGCTAGTATATTTTCGTACATATGGGACCCCTTCCCATTTCTATGTTCTCTTTGAGATACAGCTCTAGAAGCGCTATTGCTGGGTTAAAAGGTATGCACATTTTTTGTAGCCCTTTGGTCATAGTTCCAAATTGCTCTCCAGAATGGTTGGATCAGCTCACAGCTCCACCAACAATGAATTAGTGTTCCAACGTTCCCACATCTTCTCCAATATGTATCATCTTCTGTCTGCCGATCTAATAGGTGTAACGTGGTACCTCAGAGCTGTTTTGATTTGCATCTCTCTAATCAAGTTATTTAGAGCATTTTTTCATGATTTTAGACAGCTTTAATTTCATCTTCTGAAAATTCCCCGTTCACATTCTTTGACCATTTATCAATTGGGGAATGACTTGTATTCTTGTACATTTGACTCAGTTCTCTACATATTTTAGAAATGAGGTCTTTATCACACACACTAATTGAAAAAATTCTTTCCCAGTTTTCTGCTTCCTTCCTAATTTTGGTTGCATTGGGTTTGTTTGTGCAAAACTTTTCAATTTAAGGTAATCAAAATTATCCATTTTGCACTTCATAACATTTTCTTTTGTTGGACCATAAATTTCTCCATTCTCCATAAATCTGACAAATACACTATTCCTTGCTTTCCTAATTTGTTTATATCTAGATCATGTATCCATTTGGACTTCATTCTTGCATAGGGTGTCAGGCATTGGTCTATGCCCAGTTTCTGCCACTGTCATCCAGTTTTCCCAGCAATTTGACAGTGAATTCTTATCCCAGAAGATGGGGTCCTTGGGTTTATCAAACAGTAGATTGCTATATTCATTAACTACTGTGTCTTGAGTACCTAACCTATTCCATTGGTCTACCTCTCTGTTTCTTAGCCAGTACCAAGTGGTTTTGACAGTTGCTGCTTTACAATACAATTTGAGATCTGGTAGGGCTAGGCTACCTTCCATACCCTTGCTTTTCATTAGTTCCCTTGATATTCTGGACCTTTTGTTCTTCCAGATGAATTTTGATATTATTTTTTCTAGCTCTAGAAAATAATTAGTTTGATTGGTATGGTACTGAATAAGTAAATTAATTTAGGTAGAATTGTCATTTTTATTATATTAGCTCAGCCTACCCATGAGCACCTGATTTTTTTCCACTTACTTAGATCTGAAAAAGTCTTAAAAACTTAAATGCTTGAGGAAAGTGATTCAGAGATTAACATTCAGTTACATGTCTGTAAGGATCATATGCCCCCACACAATTCAAGATTTAATTTTAATACTAAAGTTCCACAACAAAAAGTAAATATTGATCCATTTATATCGTCATCTACAGCAATGTGCAAACACACACATTTTAAAAATTTAATGAACAAGACAAATTTGGTCTTTGAGACAATGATTTTTATTATTTTAAGTCTATTTGGCAACTTGAAATATATGCATTTTAAAAAAATTTAATGAAGTATTTACATAAGAAATAAGATTCTGAAAAGCTTATAAAATATCACTGTTTTACTGACTTGTATTCAGAACTTAGAAATATTTATTATGCATATTTCCTTCAGTTTTAAGGCATAACCTGGCCATTTTAAATAGAAGATCTTAATGATGTACTAGTTTCTCTTACAGTATTATAAAATGGTAGCACTGAAACAAATTTCTGTGTTTTCCATTAAAAAAATACAATATAGCAAAGGATGAAATACTGAAAAACTAAAGTAACTTTCAAAAATAACACTTAACACAGGTACTTATTTTCCTGTAGGTTACAACTTTTAGAAACACCAATTTTAATTACTATTCATGAAAAAACCAATTAGGGTACATTTTAAAGTTTACAATCAACTCTGCATTATGCTACATTGGATGATTCCCTTTTCAGATTATTTGCAGGAATACCAAGACAATGGTTTCTACTTCATTTTTGTAACATGAGATCAGTGGCCTCAAAAATATGCTCACAGACCAGAAATCAGAAGTGGAGCCTAATTAGAGAGTCAAGGAATTCTCTATCTCCTACTCTGGCTCCACATTGGAGGAAGATCTTTTATGTAAGAAGCAATTAAAGTCTTCCCCCACATCCTCAGCCTGTGCAAGCGACCAAGTCTGTAAACTTAAGAATGTGAAAGGATGGTTCTGGTGATGGTCAATTGAATGATACGGTGATACAGTAATGTGTAATAATCCCACGATGAACTGGCAAAGAGAGGAGATCAATGGGCTAAGTAGAATGGGGGTAAAAGCTAGGTCTCTTTCTATTGAAGTCTGATCTTCACATAGCTTATTTCAATTCCATTTAGCAAGTATTTATTCAAAATGTTGCAAATTCTCAGTGTCAGATATAGCCAGTTAGGTATAAAAATGCATCTTCAGAAACAAATATAAATGATTTTAGGATCATCCAATTCACTTGTCTCTACCACTTGTTCAGATAATTAAAAAAAAAACTGACTTATAACTAGAATACAAACTGAAATACAAATAGCATAAATTATTTTTTTTAAAAATAAGCTGCTTTAAAGGCTCAGTACACAGTAGGGCCCCAAATGCAATCTCATATATACTTTGGGGTACAATTTTTCATTTAAAAAACTCATTATTAATAAAAGCAGCTTGTTCTTAGATCCTATACATATAAATGAATATTTAGTGATAAATACTTCAAAGTACCTAGAGACTTACTTTGATACTAGCCAATGAGTAACCTCTCATTTTTCACCTTTATTATACCAAAATAGTAACATGAACAATTCTCCAAAAATAATTTTAAAGTAGACAAACAGAAGAACAAAAGTCAAATGCAAATTTAACTCTTTTTTTGGTCCCTAGTGCAAAGCAGACTGGGCTTTTTCAGATACATTGTTCAAGTTTCAGAAACAGCAGCTTTTCTTTTAATGCAATGTAACTATTCTAATTTATTTTTCTATTAACTATTGCATTCAAACCCAAATGGGTCCGTTTCAAACCTAAGGCATTTTGGAATCTGAAGAAATTTAACAAGGATATTCCCTTCACTTGCAAGGGCAATATAAAGTGTAATCTCACAAACTTGCGTTCTCATAGTCAAACTAAACAACAGACATATAATACTCTACTTTGAATTACAAAGTGATACAGTCATTCCAGCATATGTAAACTGCAAAATTTTCTTTTAAAGTAGTATCACCACAATAAAGTACATTTATCCTATAAAAATACAATACAAACATTGGATCACTTGTTTATTCCCTGACTTAGAATCCACAATTTTTTGGACACAAAAACTGTAAACTTTTGATTACATTCAAAATGCAACCTTTTCAAAGATTTAAGTTATTTGAGGTTTTGGCAGTTGGAGCTGTGTACAGACATTATTGCAAAATCTTTTATATAACATTCCTAATTAAGGGCAAGAGTCCAGTGTTCTTCATCTTACAACAGCTACCAGGAAGAAAAGAAAGGCTTCCTACAATGCACGGTCTGTGTGAATGAATTACTCAAATGGACAATCCGGCCCTGACTTCCACTTTGACTTCGTTCCACAATCACACGTGGCATTTGCACTAGCTGGAGAGGACTTTTTCCATCTTTTAATGCTTGAGTAAGGTTTAAAATCTATAGAAAGACATAACAAACAATAACAAAATCTTTCAATTAATATTTTCCATTATTTGAGCACATATAATTTCTATTTTCTTTTATCCAAGATTCTGACAAGCAGTCATTCCTTTTCAAAAAAGAATCACTGGGTTCAACAATCTCATTTTACTTTGAATTTAAGTGAATAATAGAAAAGCTTTAGATATGTACTTGTTTAAACTATAGGATTGCATGAAAATGACATTTTCGAAGTGATATCACAATGGGAATGGATCAAAAATCTTTGAAAAAGAGAAATATTTCCTCCCAAGAAAAAGAAAAAAATCCCTATGCAGTAACTTAACTTCAAGAACTTCCAAAATAAAGTGAACAATCAGTTGGAGAATGGCTAAACAAGTTTTTGTATATGATTGTGATAGAATACTATTGTGCTATAAGAAATGATGAACAGGATGGATGCAGAAAAACCCAGGAAGACTTATATGAACTGATGCAAAGTGAAGTGAGCAAAACCAGGAGAATTTTGAATAGTAACAGTAATATTTTTATGAAGATCAACTTGAAAGACTTAGCTATTCTGATCAAGACAATGATCCACGACAATTCCAAAGGACCCATGGAAAAATTATTTTTTTCTAGAGAGAGAACTGAAGAACTGATTGCAAAATGAAACTTTTACACTTTATTTTTCTTGCTATTTCTGTGACGTTGCTAATGTAGAATATGTTTTGCATGACTTCACATATATAATACATATCATACTGCTTGCCTTCTCAATGGGTGAGGGAGGGGCCAGAGGGAGAAAAGTTGGAACTCAACACAAAAAATTTGTCAAAAATAAATAAATTTAAAAAAAAAAGAACTTCTGAAATATTTCAGAAGAACAATAAGGAGACTAAAACAGGTTTCAAATCAGGAGAAAGAAATGAACAAACAGGAGGGTAGAAAATTTGGGAACATAGCAAATCATCTATTCAAAGTAGCAGAGTCTCTGAAAACAGAAGAGTTTCAACTAAAAAACTGCAGCAGTGAAAGAAAAGTCATCAGATTAAAGTCCAAAAACAGGAAGTTTGAACAAAAACATAAGACCTTCTCTACAAGTCAAAGCAACTGACCTTGAAGAAACAACGTACAGAAACAATCTGGAATCACAATTCTTCTAGTGGAACATAATGAAATAAAGTTTGAACGCTTCAGGAAATTTATACAAAAATACAAAGTATAGTTTAAAAGATTCCTCAGGCAGTCAAATGTGAAAAGGCACAAAATTAACATACCAGGAAATGCTGTAATCAAACTTTGGAAACAAATATCGCAGTACATTAATTAACAAGAAAATACCATTTGAATCATCCATGTCTACTCTTAGATTATGAGAAATGAAAAAAAATGGAATACTTCACAAAGCAAAGGGTATCTGGCTTGTATCCACAAATTAATGTATTTTGCAAAGCTGAATTTAATCATCAATAAAATAAATGGAGATACCTGAAGCACTCCAACAACAACACAAAACAGAATCGAGAAGTTACGTGACCTATAAACTCATCAAGCAAAAGAGACTTAAGACAGGTAAACAAACACAGTTAGGAAGAAAAAGGGATGAGCAATGATCTGAAATTAAGAATTCTCGATGTGAAGCTCAGCGCTCTATACACTATTTAGCAGTATCTATCTTCTACGGACCTCAGTATTTAAATATTATCACATCCATTAAAATGCGCACTCCACAGGGGCTGTGGGCTCTTTGCACTGCTCTCTGTATCTTCAGCGTCTACTACACTGCCTGGAAAATAGTAAGTGCTTAATAAGTAACTGTTGATTGATTAATCTCTCGGACATTTTCTCTGATCCTTAAGCTCTCCAAAATAGGAATCATGTGTAAGGGATAAAGCATTTCCGCTGTTTCCAAAGTCTTAAGAAATAAAGAAAGCTAACTCTTGTTACAGTCCGATAAACTAAAAAGTACAGAAGGCTAACCCCTAATCTCTAACACGCTCACTTAGCACTGTGTAAACTGACCAATTCAGAACAGAAATCACCTTTCCCTCTCTTTCCTCACTCGACAACCTGGAAAGTGAGAATCCTGTGTTTTGCCTGAATCATGGTATGACAGTGCTATGCTGCAACAATGTTCATATTCAATTCAGAAGGAATTAGAAAAGGATGCCAGTGTGTATTTGGGGTTCTACCAGGCCTAAAGGAAACAGGGACTACCATCCAACTAAGGTCAATTCTGACCTCCTTCTCCCTAAAAAAAAAATCATTTGGGAAAGATACTTATACTAGTGAAAAGCAAATGAGAAGAGGCTGAGTAGCTCTGAGGTCCAACCGCTGGGGGATGCTACAATCAAAGGGGAAGGAAAACGGACTCAGAAAGAGAGAGAAAGGAATACAGAGAAAAATGACAAAAATTACCAAAAATCTCTGAAGGAAAAAACTCAGTTACAGATCTTGAGCACAAACATATAAATCAACAGGGAAGATATTCATAATAGAAGGAATTATGGCCTCCAGATTAGCTAAATGGATACAAACATCTTGAACAAATACAGTAAGACAGAGATAAGTCATTCAACACATAAGGAAGCAGAGAATTCTGTGAATTCTCAAGGGAGCATGGAATCAGAACAGGATGTTCTTAAATGGTTCAAGAGAGAAGAATTCTAAAAGCAGTATTTATAGCATCCAAACCAGAAATAATCTGCAGAATAGAAAAAAAAAACCTGATTGAATCCACAGTGGCAAATCTTACCAAAGAAACAAAGATAACTGACTGAGAATGCAAATACACAGAAGTGAAGGATAATGTGGACAAAGAACTGTAAAAAGCATTAATGTTAAAAGATGATCTCTACATAAGCAAAACATATTGATCTCAAAGTCAAGGTGCACAGAGAAAACTTAAGGCATACAGGTCTTGAAAAGAACAATTTTAAAAAACCTCTAAACATTATAATGCAAGAAATAATACAAGAAAACTTCCTTGAACTTCTCTGAACACAAAAAACAAAGTGCTAATTGAAAGACTCCAGATTGCCTCCAGGACAAAAAACAAACCAAAACAACCAAACCCCATGCTGCATACTCCAAGATACGAAATGGTTAAACTGAACAATTCCAAAGACAAACATCAAATTCTGGAAGTGACAAAGAGAAAGACCTTCAAATACAACAAGATTATTTTACACCAACCAGAAATTTCAGATGGGAATTCAATGTATTCTGAAGAGCAAAGAAACAAGATGCAATCCAAGATGACATATCCTATAAACCAAAGTCCAATCAATTAAAAAAAGGGGGATGTTAAAGAGAAAATCACTGCATTAGTTTGATGGTAATCAAGTAAAGACTATGAGAACTAGAAAGGGTACACTACAATATCATCTTTCCCCAGCTTAGGCCAGTTTTCCCACTCTACCCTCTTCAGTTCAGGATATTCCTTATAAAACAGACAAATGGGAGTTGGAAAAGCATATCAATGAAATACGGATTTGGATTTATGTATTTTACCTTCAGATATTTAAAAAAATGGTATTTCACTTAACTGGGGCACTATTTCACTTAACTTTGGCAATTTCATCTATCCCTAAATGCAAACAAGCCCAAAAGGAAAAGGCAGAAGTTATATCCGTATAGTAAAATGCTGAGGAAAATAACACCTTTAAAAATAGGCTAATTCAATTGGAAAAAAAGGTACACAAAGTCAAAGAGGAGAAGGAGGCTTTAAAAAGCAGAATTAGTCAAATGGAAAAGGAAGTTCAAAAGCTTACTGAAGAAAATAGTTCTTTAAAAATGAGAGTAGAGTTCAAAGAAGCTAATGACTATACAATAAACCAAGAAGTTACAAAACAAAACTAAAAGATTGAAAAAATAGAACTTACCTGGAAAATAGATCCAGGAGAGACAACTTAAAAATCATGGGACTACCTGAAAGGCATGATTAGAAAAAGAAACTAGACATTTATCTTTCATGAAATTATCAAGGAAAACTGCCCTGATATTCTAGAACCAGAGGACAAAATAAATATTGAAAGAATCCACCAATCACTTCCTGGAAAAGACTCGAAAAGAGAAACTCCTAGGAATCTTGTGGCCAAATTTCAGAGTTCCCAGGTCAAGGAGAAAATATTGCAGGCAGCTTGAAAGAAACAATTTGAGTATTGTGGAAATACAATCAGGATAACACAGGATCTGGCAGCGTCTACATTAAGGGATCAAAGGGCTTAGAACAGGATATTCCAGAAATCAAAGAAACTGGGATTAAAACCAAGAATCACCTACCCAGCAAAACTAAGTATAATACTTCAAGGGAATAAATGATCATTCAATGATATAGAGGACTTTCAAGCATTCATGATGAAAAGACCAGAACTGAATAGAAAATCTGATTTTCAAACACAAGAATCAAGAGAAGCATGAAAAGGTAAACAGGAAAGAGAAATCACAAGAGACTTACAAAAGTTGAACTGTTTACATTCCTACATGGAAAGATAATATTTGTAACCCTTAAAGACTTTTCTCAGCATTTGGGTAGGTGGAGGGATTATACACACTGACACATAGGGATTACACACACACACACACACACACACACACACACACACACACACACACACCCGAGAGTACAGGTTGAGTTGAATCAGAAGAGATGATATCCACAAAAAAATAAAATTAAATTGAAGAGTGAGAGGAAAATATTGGGAGGAAAAAGGGAGAAATGGAATGGGGCAAACTATCACTCATAAAAGAGATGAGAAAAATCTTTTACAAAGGAGGAGAAAAGGGAGGAAGTGAGAGGGGAAAAGTGAAGTTTCCCCTCTTCACATATGGCTTAAGCAGGGATGAACATACTCACTAAATTTGGTATGAAAATCTATCTTACACTATAGGAAAGTAGGGGAGAAGGAAACAAGTGGGGTAACGGGAATGATGGAAGGGAGGCCAAATGGGAGAAGGGAATAAGTAGAAGTAAATACTTTTGAGAAGGGACAAGGTCAAATGAGAGAATAGAAAAAAAAAAGGGGGAGACAGGGTAGGATGGAGGGCAATATAGTTAGTCTTACACAACATAACTCTTATAGAAGTCTTTTGCAAAACGACCCATATATAACCTGTATTGAATTACTTTCCTTCTCAGTGGGGATAGGTGGGGAGGGAGGGAGGGAGGGAGAGAAATTGAAATTCTAAGTATTAGAAACAAATGTTGAGAATTTTTATTGCATATAACTAAGAAATAAGAAATACCGGTAATGGGGTATAGAAATTTATCTTGCCCTACAAGAAAAGAGAGAAGATGAGGATAAGGAAGAGTAGGGTGTGATAGAAGGGAGGGCATGTTGAGGGAAGGGGTAATCAGAATGCAAGGTGTTATGGGGTTGGGGAAGGGGAAGAGATGGAGAGGAAAACTGAAACTCAAAATTTTGTGGAAATGAATGTCAAAATCTAAAAATAAATAAAATTATTAAAAAAAAAATTCAGCAAAAACATGCTTTAAGACAGCCCATCCCTCTTCACTCTAGTACTAGTTGTTACTATCTCTTGCTAGAAGGGATAGGTATGGTTCTTGCTCCTCAGTGCCACTTCCAGATCCTCTCCCCAGTCACTATCACTCAGTGACTTCTTTCTTCTGAGGTTAGTTCCATCTAGATATTTAAACCTAGCCAGATCTTGGTGGCAGTTACCTACCTTAATATCTGACTCATATTCTTCCTCTTTAGGTCACCTCATACACTTCAATAATTATCAGGTTGTTGTTCCCTCAAACATACTTTTCCAAGTTCATCAAGCTCAATTTCCATGACCCTCTTAATATCCTTTGCAGGATCATCATGCATGCCCCACTCCCTATGTGTGGGTATATGCCGAAGCTTCCTTGGGTCTTACTTATTTTCTTTCTATATATTCTCTTTTTTGGTACCTCATCAGCTCCCACCTATGCATAATGTCCAAATTTCATTACCAGTCCTCAGCTTTCTCTTGAGTTCTAGTCTCACATCCTCATCTACTTGCTGGACATCTCTATCAGACGTCTTATGGTTATCTCCAAATTAACATGTCAAAACAACTCATTTTCCTCGCTAAACTCATCCCATTCCATGTTGAGGATATCACCATTCTTCCAGTTAGTCATGTTTGAAGCCTAGGCCTTCATTCTCATTCTTACTTGCACTACATTCATTCGAATGCCAGGTCTTATCAGTGTCACCTCCTCAATATGTTTTACATCTGTATTCCCGTTACTCCACTCACACTGTACCAATCTAGCAGTTTCCTATCGCCTCCCACTTCACAGTGGAAAATATTCTAATAGTCTACTGCTGGATCTCCTTTCATTCATCCTCTTTCCTCCTCCTAATCCATTTTTCACAAAGGTGTCAAACTGATATTATTAAAGCAGAGGTCTGACCACACCATTCCTAGTCACTAGCAGAATTTTTGTTTCTCTGATAAAACTATTAAATCTAACCACTATGTATTTTAAAGTTAACAACTTTGGGTTGTTGCTTTTTTTTCTTTTTTTGCCCCCAAAGATGATCCTTTAAATGATGATTCTTTCAACTAGCAATTTGTATTTTGTTCTCAGAAGTTCTGGGCTGTTTTTTTGTATTATGGTGTTCACGTGTTTTGTTTTGTTTTTAAACTTGTGTTCTTCTGAGAGTTCTATATCCTTATGTCTCTACTCAGCCTACTTTTAAGATCAATATGATTGACTTCAATGGACAGCATGTTTTACTTTAATGTTACTGCTTTTTGCCTCTCTTCTGTCACTTCTGTGTATTCGTGTACTGAGGGGCCATCACCAGTAGTCTTGACCTATGTCTGATGTCTCTGGAGGAGAAAATGAGTCTGATGACTGTGCACAGCTCTGGTTCACTTAAATCCAATTCACTTGCAAGTCAAAATATCACTCTCCTGATGCCACTGGTCCTCTCTGAGAATGGAGGATGAACAACAATCTGTATACCCAATCAGTTTCCTCTTTTGTTTATTTACTGATGGGTCACCAGATTCAAATTTTTCTATTTTGCCAATTACTTCTGGTAGGCAGGTCATAAATTCTACATGCAAAATTCCCATTTTTCTTTCAAACCATTAAGGAATTTTGTTGTGGTTCTACGGTATCCTTGAAATCCACAGGGTCCTCTGCTTCATAGGGTGCTAAAGTATTCTGAAGTATTTATTTACTGATGACTAAACTTACTTATTACATCTGGAGGTCATATTTCCTTCTGCTGTTAGTCTCTTCCCTATTGGCTAATGTGCTTGAAGTCTTTGTGTTTTCTTCCTCCTGAAACTTTCAGTTCTTTTTTCTTTATTTTCTCCTATTGCTCACTTTCTGACTCTTTCCTCACTGACAGTAGTTTCCTTAGGATTAGATCTCAAAATGTCTCAGCATTCTCCTATGCTGGGCAATACATAGTTGACCAGCCTAGGTCTCTGCCCTAAATGACTTTCTGGAGAGACACAAATGGCCTTTGTTGGGTGCTGGGCTCTTTGCCTCAGGCTTAATAAAGTGCCACACAGTCCCTCACACACGGTACCCTGTCCTGTTCTCTCTGTTTCTTAGTTCTCTGGTCCAGCAATACAGAACAATTCCATCCTTTGAAGGTTTCAATCATTTGGACTTTTGAATTTCCAAGGGGATGTGTGTGCACACTATTGCACATGAAGGGGTGGGGTTGAGCTCCATTAGAAGCTGAGACAGATGTTCTGCCCTGTTCCTTCTCTTCTTTCACTCTCCTAAAAAGCTCTGTTGCAGCAGAGAACCCACAGTGCTGGTTATCAAAATCACAGGAAATTTCAAAAGTTTGGAGCTTGGATCTCTTGGACCAACTAAAAAGATGGCAGAGATTTCAGAGTATGGGGATGCATTCTAATGCAAGCCCATGGGTGGAGTGGCTGGTATAGTTTTGTTGCTGAGAGCATGGTAGGTTACAGGGGAGAAGGTGCAGTGAGCACAGGTTAGGCATCAGTTCATGGGGTTTTACCTTTTTGGAGGTTCTTGGTGTCCTACACTATAAAGACAGGTGAAGTTGCTTTATCTGTGAAACATAATTTCTGTTCTGGAGAGTTCTGAGAAATCAGGAGGATCAGAGAAAATGTCCAGTCCTCCAGCCTGTTGGTCACATAACTCAGAAATCCTGACTGTGACACTCAAAAAAGTTTCGGTGGTTCTCTATTTTCTTCAAGGTACAACACAAACTCCTCTGTTTGGTACTTAAAGCCTTGTAAAATCTGACACTAACTTTTTCTTTCCAGGTTTATTACACATTAATCCTCATAATGAATTCCATATTCTAACCAAACTGACCCACTTCATATTCCTCATACACAATATTTTATTTGAGGAGGTGTAGCTAAGATGGCAGAGCAAAGGAAGCAATATAGCCAAGTTCCCCTCCCAAAATTTCCTCTAAAGAGACCTAAAAAATGTACAAGACCAAAAGTCTAGAAAAATTCAGTAATTCATTGCAGGTCAGCATAAGGAAAAAGTGTTTAGAATTGAGTCAGAAGTATGTCATGCATGGAGTACTTCAGAGCTCAGGGACAGGATGTATACCCTAGCAAGGGAAGGTTCCAGATTCATAGCAAAGAACCCACAGACCCCTACTGGATTATTGTAACAGGGAAAAGTGACAACTGGCAGTTTTGTAGCCCACTACACAGTTCTAGGTCAAAAATCCAGGGTGGACTAAGAAGGAGACCTGTGCCTCTGGCAGAACTCTCTGGCACAGAGGCCCTGGGTAGTGGACCAAGAAGTTCAAAAGCAAGCAACAGTGATGTGGTTCAGACCTCAGAAGTGAGGGTGGGGTAGGGGTGGGGTTCTCAGTTCAAGCATCTGGCCCTGCCTGTGGAAGAATAGGCAGGGTAAAAATTCCAGACCAATTCTGTCACTCTGAACCAAAAGAGCCGGCTGACAGCGGCTGGGTCAAGCAACAATTTACTGCTGCTCAGACTGAAACCAGGTCAAGGATTTGTAGAACTCAGATCACTGATGGTCTCAATGTGTTCTGAATCTTTGATGAGCTAAATGTTAGCATTAATGATTATGGCTTGGACAAGAACGCTGGTCCCAAGAAAATTACGGTACTTTCCAATATCAATTCTCAACCTTGAAGATGGCACCTTTCAAGTGAAGTCCATAACAGAGGATATTCTGGTCGGGGAGAACTTTGACAACTGCATGGTCAACTATTTATTGCTGAGTACAAGCACAAGGACATGACTGAGAACAAGAAGACTGTCCACTCCTCAGTGTCACTTGTGAAGATGCAAAGTACAGAATGTATTCCAGTATGGCAAACGACTCCTTTCATGAAGGTGCCAATTTCTATGCCTCTATCGCCTGCACCCATTTTGAAGAACTAAATGCGGACCTCCTTTGTGGCACAAAGAAACCCAAAGGAAAAGGCTCTCAGGGATACCAAAAACCCTTCTGCAGTTTCATGATTCTATTCTTATCCTCAAATTGAAAAGTTTCTGCAAGACTTCTTTAAGGGTTAAGAGCTAATCAATAGTAATAATCTCATTGAGACAATTGCTTAGACTGTGATCCCAGCTGCCATCTTGTCTGAGGATAAATCTGACAAAGTACAGAACTTGCTACTGTTGGATGTCATTCTTCTTTTCTCTGATATGGAAACTGCTGGAAGTTATGAAAATTCTTACCAAACTTAATATCACCACTCCCCAGAAAACAGACATAGTCCTTCACCATTTACTCAAATGAGTAAATGTGCTTATCCAGATTTATGAAAATGACAAAGGATAACAAACTACTTGGCAAATTTGAGTTCATAGGAATCACCTCCTACTCTGGGGTGCTCCTTAGATGGAGTGACCTCTGACATTGATGCAAATGACATTCTGCTGTGGATAAGAGCAAAATCAAGGACAATGAGATCACCATCAGCAATGACAAAAGGCTACTAGAGGAAAGAATACTTCAAAGCATGGTCCAAGAAGCTGAAAAAAGCAAAGAGAAGATATCTTACAAAAACTCAATTGAATATTATGCTTTAATAAGAAGGCTGTAGTGGAAGATGAGAAGCTTCAAGGGAAAGTTGATGATAATGACAATCAGATGATCAAATGTAATAAAATGCATTAAATTGACTTGATAAGAACCAGACTGTTAAGAAGGAAGAATGTGGGCACCAGTAGGAAAAACTGAAAAAGGTCTGCAACTCTATCATTCTTAAGATAAATCAGAGAGTGGGAGTCATGATTATAAGCATGTGCGATGGAGCAGCCCATATAAAAGTATTCGCTGGATCTACTACTGAAGAGATTGACTAAAAGCACTAAAAAAAAAAGAATATTTTGCACAGTTTTTCAAAAACTGAAGGAGCTAACTTTGTAGTAAAGGCTGTGTGAAAAGGCAGTTTAAAGATCGCACTTGAGCTTCTCTGTAAATTCTAGGCATTCTGAACACCTGAATGTAGAGAGAGAGAGTAGTGAATAATATTGTACTTCATATTAGCATTGTAACTATGTGGAAATGCAATTCTTGTCCTGGAGAACAGAAATGTACTTAAAATTGGCACTATTAAGAAAATGGTAATTACTGGATGTTGGAGAAGATAGTTTCAGTTGTGCAGAGTGAGAAAGTAGAGGCAGTAAGTATAGATAGCTTTTTCCTAGCTTTTTCTGTGAGGACCATGATGAGAGCTTGAGAGAAGGTCACAGGCAGATTTTTTTGGATAGGGGAAATGTGAACATGTTTAAGGGCAGTAGAGAAGAGCAAATAGTTATGCAAATTTTGTAAGAGGTTTTCTTCCCCCTCTTCTTTTTCTTTAAAAAAATCTTATTTTAAGTGATTGCTCTCTTGGAGGGGGAGGGTAAGGGAAACAGGGAAATCTGGGTAACATAAAATAAAAAGGATATCAATAAAAATGCAAATAAATAAGCATATAAAAAAGACCCATCCTCTTCCCCCACTCCATTCAGGGAAGAGTAAAAGGATTGGCATGCAATAGTGAAGGCCCAACTGAAACTGGATAAAATTAATCTGTCACAGTTTCTTTTCTATATAATAATTTAAATATTGTAATGACCTACCTGGCCTCTCATTACAGACATCTGATTTTCAAAAGTGGCCTTGTCAAATCCTTTATCAGTCTTTATGAAAGAAAAAAAAAACATTAAAAGTTCCTTAACAGCAAGACCTTGTTTGTAAATTATTTGCTTTGGCATGAGTAATAACAAATTCTACAATTTAATTCAAGTTCACAAACTTAAATCATCAAGTTTGATAATTCAACACAAAAAGAAGCATTAGTTTCTAATTCAAACATAAATTCACTGATAAATAACTATTCACACTTACGCAAAGTTAACTTAGCTGAAATTTAATTTTAGAAGATAACAGCTTTTTTATAGGAGTGGTATAGTTTATTTCTACTTAACATTTCTAAGCATATTCATGATATTTAACTAGTAAGTCTATTTTTTGGGCTAGTATTATGAGAGTAGTGGAGCACAAAATACCAAGATTTTAGGATATAAAACTATTAGAAATTTAAAATGTCTTTGTTAAAAGATACATGATTTTTGTGTAAGTAGATTGTAAGACATCTGTACCTTAGTAAATTGTCTTCATGAGTTTCTGTGACAAAAGCAACTTATCACCTGGTGACTAATCTTCTCATGACTGGCTTCACTGAACTTAAGTAGACTGATTTTCAGAAAACAAACTCATTGTCCACTGCAGAGCACATACTCAAAAGTCCCTGATATTCTTTTTTAAAATAATTTTTTCAATTACCAAACATTTATGTTAAGTTACAGTGGGATGGCTAGGTGGCACAGTGGGTAGAGTGCCAGGTCTGGAATCAGGAAGACTCATCTTTATGAGTTCAAATTTGGCCTCAGACACTTTGTAGCTGCGTGACCCTGGGCAAGTGACTTAATCCTGTTTGCTTCAGTTCCTCATCTGTAAAATGAGCTGGAAAAGGAAATGGAAAAGTACTCCAGGATCTCTGCCAAGAAAGACCTAAAAATGGAGTCATGAAGAGTCGGACATGACTGAAAACTACTCAACAATACAACAAAAAAAAAGCTGGTATAATTGTAAATAGAGGTGCTTTTCTGTTTTTTGATTTTGAAATATAAGAATATTAGTTTCTGGGTTAAAAGGCGCACACAGTTTACTATCTTTTGGGGCATAATTCCAAATTGCTTTCCAGAACAGCTGGACTAATTCATGGCTGTATCAAATACTGTCAATGTGTCCATTGACCACAGCTGCTCTAACATTTGTCATGATCCTTTTTTGAGTCAATTCTGTCAATCTGATGAGTGTGAGGTGGAATGAGATGAGCTTTAATTTTTCATTTCTCTAATTTTTAGTGATTTAGTGTATTTTTTTCACATATATATAAAAAACTTAGAATTCATGCCTTGAGAACTTCTTGTTCACATTCTTTGACCATTATCAACTGGGGAAGGTCTCTGATTCTTATAAATTTGACTCAGTACCTTAAATATCTTGGAAATGAGACCTTTTTCAGAAAAACTTGCTGTAAAGACTTTAGTTAACAATTTACCTTTTAATCTTACATGCCATGGATTTGTAAAAACAAAATCTTTTATTTTACGTAATAGATATTATCCACTTTATCTTCTATGATCTCAAACCCTTGCTGTTCATGAACTCTTTTTTTATCCACAGATCTGAAAGGTAATTTCTTCTTTGTTCTTCTAATTTGTTCATGACATGGCTTTTTAAATCCATGTCATACATTCATTTGCAGCTTATCTTGCATGGTGTGGAATGCTGGTCTAAATTTAATTTCTGCCAGATTGCTGTCTATCCCAGAAATTTTTGTCAAAGAATGAATCCTTACCTCAGTAACTAGCATCTTTGGATTTAGTGAACAATGGGCTACCAGGTTTTTTACTTCTGCATGTTTAATACCTAATCTGTTCTACAAACTAACCACTTTTTTTTTAAACCAGAACAAAATGGTTTGGGTTACTATTGCTTTTGTAATACAGTTCTGAGATCTGGAATAGTAGGCCTACTTCCTTCTTACTTTTCCCCCATCATTTCTCTTGAGATCTTTGATCTTTTGTTCCTTCACATCAATTTTGTTATTCTTTCCTTATTTAATAAAGTAGTCCCCTGGTAGTTTGTTATGGCATTAAATCAAGTTAACAGATAATATTATTTATTACATTAGCGTGGCCTAGCCATGAGTAATTAACATTCTGCCATTATACAGGCCTCTATTTCCATAAACAGTATTTTGTAGTGGTATTAATATAATACCTGTGTTTATCTTGGTAGGCAAAATTCCAAATATTTTATATATAATTTTGGTTTTATTTTAAAAGGATCTTCTCTAATGGGACTATTACCAAACAGAAATGCTAATCATTTATGTGAATCATTACATCCTTTAACTTTGTTGGTTTCAAATAATTTTTAGTTGTGCCTCTGGGGTTTTCCAAGTACACTATCATCTTCTTGGCAGTAAGTACTAATTTTGCTTATGGTGGCTCCCTCATCTTTTTTTTTGGTGGGGGGGTGTTTGGGGGAAGGTGGAATATTCTTGCTAGAGCTAGCATTTCAGTGTCACTTTACGATGATCTTAGTGGAAAGATTCCCAAGTTTATGTAGTCTTGGCCTGGAAAGAAAATCCACTACAATTTCTCCAAAGGTTTCCCAATCACTACACAGACTGACATTCTTAGATCATTGCTGGATGAACAAAAAGAAAGATGAGATGCACTGCTTCCTCCCTTCCTCCTACTCTGTCATTTTGGCTACTTCAACCCTTTCAGATCTTGCACTGACTAGTAACATCACTATGAAACAAGACTTCAGTGCCTCATTTGAACAATGAGATGGTTAGACCAGATAACCTCTAAGGTCACTTACAACTATAAAACTATTATCCTATGATCTTCGTACACCAAGACTCTGGAGTAGGCTTCTAGTGAAAAGTACTCAAAACTTTTTTCACCTACTATTATTTTCACTACATGAATGACCTACCTTTTTCTAATAAATTTTCTGTAGGATTTTTTTGTACATAAATCATTATTAGTGATACGTTACTCTCCTTTACACCGACCATTCATTTTCCCATGGACCTTTGGGTCACTTTCACTTTGAATTCTCCAAAGATCCATGGGGAAGATGAATGGTGGGTATAAATGCTTCCTGTTTTGTAGTCTGAGCACTACTAAAAAAATACTGATATTAAAAAATGTATTTTTGTGTCAGGAACCAGCTTGAGATTCTCAAAAACATTTGAAATAGCTCAAATGCAATCTTTTCTACTTTTTCACTCCTGTTCAATCCTGGGTCTAGTTCATTATCTATCAAGTTTTCCATCTTGTTCCAAGTCATATTCTAAACAAAAGATGTTCCTCATCCCTTTCAAGTGATCATAAATTTCACTGAGAAAATCATATAACTTTCTGAGTTTTAAGGCCATTGGCCTAGTATCATTGGGAAACAGGAGTATTTGGAGGACATCATCATTTGTATGATTCTTTTTTGTGCTTAGATTTGGTGAAGGCCTTTAAAAGAGAAGTGAACATATACTCCAACTCACTTTATACTTATATTCAGGGATTACTAAGATTGCTAAACAAAGTTCTCTATTTTTTGGCTGTATATATCAGAGAATCTTGTATTACTTTAGTATATTGACATTGGAGGGCTCTTTCAAGATTGCCCCTTTACTCAAAAATTTTTAAAAAATGAACATCTATTAAACACAGTGTGTTCTTGCAATCATTAAAATTTTCAGTCAATTATGATTTGGAAGGAAAGGTTGGTGCAGAAAACTATTTTGAAAACAGATTCCCTTCTCATGTTCCTTAAGAATACCTTTAAAGTTTACGTATATAATTTTAGGAAGCTTTTATTAAGAAATTTAACAGGCAAATGACTTATTGACAATAATATTTCCTATGATATTATAAATTAATCTCAAAATGCTTTTAAAACTGCTATCCAGTACAGATCTGGATATAATTGGTCTGATTAAATAACAGTGACGCTTCCTGACTTCCTTTCTCATGTTCCATTTCCACGTACTAGCACACTGGTGACTGAAGTGTGACTAAAGTGTGACTGAAGTGTGAAGAATGTGAATGGACTTACACTGGTGGACTGTTCTGTTTTTCATACATTTGTCTTTGTGGCTTCATTCAGAAATATTATGAGGACAGTTGGGCTCAGTTAGGTTTCACATGGTACCTTCTGCAGATTTCCCATTTACCATTTTTTTAAAGTAGATATTACTATCTTCTACTGTAACATTTTGCACATGACATATAGTATAAACTAGTGGTTGGCTGTTAGATGTCTCTTTCTGGCAAGGAGATCAAATATTTGCTTACTAGTGGAATTTCTGGGCTACTTTGTTTTCTATATTGTGATGACTGCTTCATTTACATTAGGTATACTTCTGCTAATAGTAAGAGTTTGTTTTGATATCTACCCCCTTACTCATTCCACATTTTCCAGCATCAACAGCTTGTCTGAATGTCAGTCTGAAGTCACTGTAATTATCCACTGTGTACCTTCCTCCCTTTATCCTCGCTTCTAGTTCAAAATTAATTTTGACTTTTGTTCTATCTAGGTAATGTTTAACTGTCTACATGTAGCTTATTTAGAAATGATCCTCCTATTTCCTATTAAGTTAGCAAATTGCAATTTTCTGATGTTACTAAGCACTTATCACAGTCAGTGCCTTGCAAATTTCTTCTGAAAATATTTATGCTATATATGACACAAAACATCTGAGTATTTTGCAAGTCTGAACAATACTTCCAACATATTTCTCACCATCCTCTCCTATGTTCACCTTAGCACTAAAATCACTAAGTATTGTTGACCTGATTTGAAGAAGCTTGTTGACTTATAAATAGAATTTCTCCTCTTATTCATTCTATATATGCTGTGACATAATACTCTTTTTTGTTGCCTTTGGGCATTCATGAAAATCAACTCCTCAAACTACTTTAGGATTCCAATGATTACTAATTATAATTTAAAAATATCTATCTATGTAGGTATGTGTATATGCTTATACAAACACAGAATTTTCAGTTTTAAAATGCTTTCACATACATTATTTCATTTGATCATGAACAACCTTGTGAGTCAGGTAGGACAAATGTCATTATTCTTCCTTTACAGACAAGGAAACAGAGAATTAAAGAGGTTAAGTAATTTATCCAGCTAGCAGGGTGGAGAGATGAGAAATGAATGCACATCTTTTGATTATTAGTCCAATGTTTTTTCCATTATATCACACTTGAAAATTTTCAGATAAAATTTTAATTACCTTAAAAAGTTCATAAAGATCTTCACATAAATCCTGCACAAAGTTCATATCAGAAATACGTGGGAGAATTAATTCTCTAGTTTCTTCAGAAAAAGGAACTTTTGCTTGAGGAAGCCAAGCCCAGTGAAAAGGATCTAATAGGGAATAAAAGTATTTTCAGTCTATGAGGAAGTTTTAGAAAACTTTATTTCACAAAATGCCTAGACAATAAGCTTGAATATAGGAATAAGAAATCCATCACATATCTGTGTATATTTCTAAGGGGAGAGGGCAATACTGGACACAAAGAAGGTACTTAATATTCAAGTATTTTGAAATGAACTATCCAACAGTAGGACCCAGAGATCCTGGAATAAAGTTAGGTAGGCAAGTTAAATGCCTTACTATAGAAATATTTTTTAAAAGATCGAGGATTTCTTAACCTAAATATTCATATGTTCTTCAACTTTAGTCATATCTCTTAATACAATTGATTATGCCTCAATGCTAGTCATTCTAGCACCGTCACTTACTTCCCACCACCTGAGATGTCACCAGTGATCACTTTAAACAATTTCTTATTTTAATAAATTGTATGATTTCTTATTTTCATAAATTGTATATTGAGAATTTATGTTTAGAGATAAATTCTGACAGGCTAGTTGTTGTCCTTTGTTTTTGAAGAGGACCAAAATGACATCACTATGTTGGGGTTGAGGTACATTGTGTCCAACTGTGGCTGATCAGACCAATATGAACTCAAACAGCTTTACCACAAGTTGGGCACAAATAGTCATGTTTCTTCTGAGCTACTGCAATTCTGCTTTGCTCACAGAATACAGTTAGCATCTTCTTTGATGCGGGCCCACCATGTCGGGCAATCCTGTGCCAGTGTCTCCCATGTCTCACAATCAATTCCAAAGTTCGTCAGAGAACCTTGGAAGTATCCTTATGCTGCTTTTTCTGACTACCATGTGAACACTTGCCTTGAGTAAGTTTTCCATAAAACAATCTTCTAGGCAAACACACTTTTAGCATCAAACTGACTATGTTAGGGAAAGGTATTCAATTATATTATTATCTCCAGGATCTGAGAAACAGAAATGGGTGTGGCTAAGCAGTGGTATCACTGAAATTTCTGTAAGCAGGTAATTTCTTTTTTCTATCAGCAGGGTACATCAACTCTACTCTAACCTACCAACAGACATGACTTAGTTCAGTTCTGCATGGTGATAAACCAAAGCTTTTGTTTTGGTCAGTCTTAGTCTCCTGAGTCTACTGACTAATGCCAGCCTCAGCCACATAAACCAAGAAAAGAATGAAGAATAAGAAATAACAATACAGTTTGGCCACAGGAATGCCAATGGAAGTAATGGTCCAAGGAAGGCTCCTAACATAGCCCTTTCCTCTAAAGGGTCTCTTATTCCACAGCTGCAAATATAGTAACTAGAATTCAAATCATCAGAAGTTAATCATATTTATACAGATAAAGACCCAAAATCTGAAGTTACTTCACGGACAAACAGGTCATAAGTGATAAGTTCTCTGAGTCAAGGTGAACTTGACTGAGTTTACTATCCACTATGTGAGTCAAATTTTAAAGCTACAGCACTAGCCTTAGGGACATGGAGGATGGGATTTTCCGCTACACAGAATGCAGATATTAACATGCTAGCAGGAAATTTGAGACTTCACAGAGGCATGCAGTAGAATGAGAGGGCTATGGTGAAGGCTTCTAGACTGGCTGTCAAACTTCAGAGGTATTTTCATCTGGAAAGCACTGAGATATGAAGAAAGGTTGGATATAGGTCCTGTTATAAGGACATTTTTCCCCCTTGTCTTTCATAAGTACATGGTAGAAAGACTAGGTAGGATTATATTCCTTTCATGATTTCCTTCTTCCATTGCCATGTGAGCAAACTTGGTTCCCTTATCTTTTTTTTTTTTTATTAAGAAAAGGGGTAATATAAATATGGATAACCATAGAATACTCACATGCTCTCCATTCATCAGGATGTTTAAAAGGAAATGCTAAACCATTATCAATTGCAGCAATTTTAATAAGAGATTCTTTACCAGTAGTCCATTCTGTTTCCTAAGAGTAAAAATTGTTTTGTTGGTAAGAAGCTTTATATACAAATACATAGTGTGGGGTTCTTTTAAAATAATTAAGAAAATGGAAGAAATATATGCTTTGAAGATTCTATCATAAACTTGCCAGACAGTGTTTTAACAATATGGTGAATTTTAACAACTTCATACTGAAATGGAAAGAGCCAGTATCAAATGAGATAGAATCTGAGAATCATTAACTTTTTTTTCTTTACATCTGGCATCTTTATTAAATATATATATGGGAAAGGGGGCTCAGAAAATGTATCTTCAGCTAAAATACAAGACAGAAATATAACAGGTATTTTTTTCCTTCCAGAAAGGCTTTTAAAACACTACTGAAAGCATGGGATGGATTAAATTAAGAGTGATTTTTACAAGATTTGTTTAATTTAGAGAGATCCTTAACATTTATGGTGTTTTCAAAACATTTACATTTTAAAGGGTACATACTTGAAACACGTGTGATGGAAAAAAAAAATCAAGGTTACCATTCCTTTAACTTAGTAAGTAAAGTGTCTATTTACTATACTTTAAAAATCTGCACCCTCCCTAAAGCATTGTACAAATTGATCAGTAAGAAAATTTCCCTTTTTTATTCCCTCATGGAGTTCTGAATGGTAGCTTCCAAATATAGTAAAATACAATTATCTAGTGCTAGGACACATTCTATTTAAAAATATGTGCATATTTTTATTTATTTCATTAAGTATTTTCAAATTGCATTTCACAAAATTTTTAACACTTATTTTTAAAAAAATTCTGATTTCCAAATTCTCTCTCCTTCCTACCTCTCCACCACTTCTTGAGAAGACAATACAATGCATTATACATGTTAAATCATGCAAAACATATTGCCATATTAGCATATTACAAAAGGAAACACAAAAAAAACTAAGAAAAATAAAGTAAAAAACACATGCTTCAATCTGTACACAGTGTTCATCAGTACTCTCTCTGGAAGTAGACAGCATTTTTCATCATGGGTCCTTTAGAACTGCAGGACACTTTCTTGAAACTAGTTATAAGATTTGTAGTTCACAGTCTAGCAGAGTCCCCGAATCCAGCAGATGTAAATATACGAGCATTTCCCCTATAGGCTTATCATAACAGACTGACTGACAGAGTACCAAGTAAAACCCAAGTGAAATATGGCAAGATAATGAGGTACATCCCAGGAGGGATAAACCAAAAATGGAACATAGGGGCTAAGAAAACGTTGCTTTAACAATAATTTTTTAAAAATTAGTTTTCTCATTGAAGGCCAATATGATAAATGTACTATTCCTTCTGTACTTTATGAAGTGCTCACTTCAATAAAGCCAATTAAAAATGCAAGAATAAAAATGCAAAAATCAAATTATCACTAAAAAAATTCAGTCATCTGGAACAGAGCAATAAAATGATTTAGGATGTAGCTATTTAAAATCCTTTGATCAAGTAATGTCTGAATATGTAAAATGAGAAATATATAAAGATTAGAAAAAGTTTTTCTCCCAAGAAAACTTATTCAGTCATCTTGAGAGCTTTTCTGTACCATTAGTATAATGACTGAAATCCAATGTCATTTGTGTTACACACTTGTCATTACTACTGTGACATGCATGACATTCCATTTTCCAACTCTACAAATTTTCACTGGCTGTCCCTTATGCCTGCAAGGCTCCCCGTCATTTCTGCCTCCTAGCTTCCCTAGTTTCCTTCTCGTCTCAGCTACAGTCCTATCTTTGTCAAGAAGCCTTTCCTAGTCCTCCTTAATTTTAACATCACCTTCCCTCTGAAACTATCCCCAGTTCATCCTGTATATATTTTGTTTCTACTTGAAAGCAGAGACTATTTCTTTTTGCTTTCCTTTGTTTCCCTAGTGTTTAGTACAGTGCCTGGCACAAGGTAGGCACTTAAAAACATGCTAGTCAGCTGGTATCATACCTGAACCATTTTTTTGGCTGTATATAAAACATACAAACATATTTATAATAACTGTTAAACTTCCATGTAGTTTATCATAATAAATTTTTTTGAATCTCCTTTAAGTAAAAAAGGAACCAGCATTATTCACAAATAAGATTATATGACACTTTGTCATGTTCTAAGAAATATTCAACTCCATTAACTAAATGGCAATATTTGCATAATGCTGTTCACTAATCTACAGAAATAAGAGAAAAAGCAGAACAAAAGGGGCAGTAGATGTGGTGACAAAACCACTTAGAGCGCCTTTTTCATACTTAAAATCAGTAGAAACAAATGTTATCCAATTCAAGATTTAAAAAGCTCCCCCAAATTAAATATATTCGATTTCAATTTCTTAGCCTATTGCAAACAATAAAATGGAAAGAAAAATCAACCACAACAAAAAAACAAGGAAAATAATAAAGAAAAACAAGACAATGAACGAAAAGAAATAAAAAAAGGAATAAGAAGGAAAAATTAAAAGGGAAGAAAAATATTAATGAGAAAGAGGAAGAAAAGGAAAATGAGGGATCACAAGGTCAAAGATGAAAAAATGTTGCTCTCCTTTAAATTAAGACATTACAGTTAACTGATAATAGACATATCCTTTTATTTTCTTACCTTATTGGAACTTTCACTCCCATCACTCTGTTTTTCATATTGGACTAACCAATTATCATTTCCCCTGTCTTTCAAAACAAAAATGTTACTCCATTTCATTTCTGTATAAACTACAACTTATTTTAGAAAAATGTAAAGTCAGCTCTCAACTATCCACCTGTGTCTTACCAACTTCACTGATTATCTGTGGCACATTTCAAATTTATGCTTGGCTTCTCCCTGCCATCTAGCATCACTCTAAAAAAATAGCCTTCTCTGCTGTCAGTCTCAATGGGTGCCAGAAATGTTCATTTTAGACAAAGTCAAACCAAAGTAGAAAAACAAATCTTTTGAAAACAAAATCACATAATGCAAATCCAAGACACTGTTACTTTCCATTAATGTATAAAACCAAGAGTCGAATGTATTTATAGCTTGTGCTATTCTATGAATGGTCATACAATGCACTAACAGGCACTTAAAGGATACACAGATATCACACACTCAGGTAAAATCTCAATTATCCATGTTTCTCAAGGGACATTTTCAATATGAACATATCCTAAGAAAGTGTTAACAGGTAATGGATTATGATTTCCACAAAGGTGGTCAAGAAATTCCCCTTGGAAGAATAACTTCACCGCAGAATCCTTTCTGCCCTACTGGGTCAGAACTATATCTCTGCTTTTTAGAGCCCTGATGGCATCATTTTCCAGAAACTCGTCATTCTGCTCTCTGTAACTCCCATCTCCTCAGATCATTTCCCACTCTATCTGCAGGACTTCAACAGGCTCTACCACCTCCCTCCAGTACTCCTCCTCTGTCAGTTCCTTTATATGTGTTGTCTTCCCCCATTCGAGTGTGAGCTACTTGAGGGTTGGGGCCATCTCAAACCTGTTTTAGCTTTTAACAAATGTTTACTAACTATTGATAAGACACAAATTCCTCTTCTTGGCATTAGAGCTTTTCATAACCATGCTTCCTCTTACTTTTAAAGGCTAGTTACTCACTACTCCCCTTTATTACATATACTCAGTCAAGTGTCCCAGTCAAATTGGCCTGCTTATTCCCCAGAGGTAGTAATCTCCTGCATAGGTTGTTCCCATGCCTGGAACTCTTTTCTTCCTCATCTTCCTCCTGGAATCCCTAAGCCTCCTTAAAGGCTTAAGCTCAGCTGTCTCCTTCTTAAATAGAACTTTCCTGACCTCCTCAGTTGTTAGGAGACCCACAAATTACTTTGTGTCAATTCTAAATCTGTCTGTGAATGTGGGGTTTGCCTCTGGTAAACTCCTTTAGGAGTTTTGTATTTTTATTCCCATTGCCTAGCACCAAGTAGTAGCTTGATAAATGCTTGTGTTTGACAGATTCTTCTGTCAAAAATAAAGTAGATGTGGTCTTGACTTTTCAGTCAAATGTTTGTAGTTCAACATTTTAAAAAGGCTTAAAAGACAACAGTACCTTACACCTTAAATTGGCTATGTTATTGGCTATAACTGAAGACAGAAGTTCAATACCTGTATTTCTGGTGATGTAATCCAAAGCAACTAATCTCTCAAACTGTGACTGAAGCTGTTTTCTGATATTCTCAGGTAAAGGATCGGCTTCAAATTTTCTAAGCCAATAGTCGGCTTCCTTGTAACCATCAACAAACATCTGAAAGGAACCCACCTGTAATTTTAATGGCTACAGTTAAAAGGGGCAAATAACACATAAAAAGACCAAACTTTTAAGTATAACCATTTCTACATTAGTAACATTAAACAAATGTTTTATGTAAACACTTTCAAAAGAAAGCAAAGCAATTTAAAGAACTTTCAAAGGGGGCAAACATTTCCTCTTTATTTTTATTATAAGAGATCACATATCTGTGGTTAATTCAGAAAGTCAGTAGTTTTATTAAGTTCTCTTTGTAAAGAACTTTTAGATTAAATAGTGGCACAGAGATACAAAAACATAACTTATTTATTTAACCATATTTACCCTTTCTGACAAAGGGAGTAAAAAATATGTAAAAAATTTAAGTTCAATGCCTAGGTGAAACATATGGCTGCGTCTGAATTTTTTTTTTTTTTTGGAATTTGTCTACCTGAACATTAGATTTTAAAACATCACAGCTAACTAATCAAAAAGTTTGAAAAGATAACTACTTTTGCTGTTAAAAAAATTCTAGACATTCTGAGATTTCTTCCATATAAAATTTTTATATCAACTTACTTACCTTGGGAGGTAGTCCTATTCGATGAAATTTTTTGCCCACTTTTGGTACTTTTTCTAGAGCATATTTTTTGCCTCTTGATTTTGCGCGGTCTATTGCGTTGTAGTTAAATGTCTCACTCACAAGCCAGACCACCTAAAAATACACACTTTAAGTTCTACCTCAGAAGTTAAGTGTCACTGGTAATGATTACAAAACAACAAAATCTGATGAACACAAAGCTCAGGAAACACAGTAACAAGTAAGGTCTAATTGCTTTGTTAAACTTTATAATAATGTTAAGAACTATGTAGCCAGGCTTTCAGTATAGGTCCAGAGATAAAACTCTATGATTGTTGCTGGAGGATCGTTCTAGCTAAATTTGGAGGGACTTGTTACCAAGCTTACTGCAGGATACAATTTTCAGCCACAGCACCTCTTGAGGACATTCTACTAAGTTTTAGAGGGATTTCAATTTGAGTTGTCAAGGGGAGAATCCATAATGATGAAATCATAGATTCTTGAAAAATGTACATGTATATATTTTTCCTTTTGGGGAATTATAAAAAGCTTGGAGTTTATGGTTTTGTGTGTATTTGTGTTTTTTATCTCTTTGCTCATTTCTTTTATTGGAGAATCACATTTACAATAAGTATTTTCTAAAAATCAACTTAAGAGTCATGATTTGTTATTTCCATATTTATTAACCAATTTTATGAGCACAAAATGTAGTACATTTAAGGAACTTGTTTTGAAATCCTATCACATACAGAAATAGAAGAGAAACTAAGGAAAAGAAGTCTTGTGTGGTGTCAGGACAATGTCAAGAATGAATAGAAATTCTATTCTGCCCCAGAAGGCAGAATTCTAACTGACTGAAGTTAAAAAAGGCAGATTTTAGTTTGAAATAATAAACCTGAAACAAAGCTGTTTAAAAAATGGACTGGGCTACCTCATGAAGGAAAAAGCAGACTTTTAATAAGGGTATTTAAGCAAAAGCTCAACAACTGTCCAGAAGTGATGTTATAGAAGAGCTGCACAATCTGGATAAGAGCTGAACTACATGACTTCTGAGGTTCTTCTTGATCCTAGCTTTCTATAAAGCCTCCCCATACAACTTAAAAGAAGTTATTCATTTAATACAAATATGTAGACAATTGAAGGCTTTTGTCAGATTGGATGAGAAACTCAATAAAGAATGTTAAAAGCAATCAAAATCCATGGGAGGATAAAGTAAAAAAAACAAAACCAAAAAACCCCTGAATAAAACTGACTATGAAGCCTCGCTATTTTCACACAATTATGAAAACAAAAAAAAATAAAGATCTAAAAAAGAAGCAATAAAAAATAGAATTATTATTAGAACACTAGGGTAATCCTTGTTGTTGTGAAATCTTTAAGTGCTCATTTTCTAACACCTAGTTTCCTTTCACTCTAAAGTTCTTTCTTCATCTTTTTCTTTCACATGAATAGCTCCTAATACTCTTATCTACACTAGTGTCAATTAATCTCCAACCTAATAGAACACAAGAGCATAGATAGAAATCTCAAAGGACCCTTAGAGATCCTCTAAGTTCAACTTCACACCACCCGTCCCCTGCCTCAAATTTAATTAGATAAAGACACTAAAGTCTAGAAAAGTTAAGTGTTTAGGACATTAAGCTCAAGATCATGCAAGGAATAAGTGACAAAGGAAAGATTTGAACTCAGTTTCTCTCACTACAGAGCCAGTGCTCTTTTTCTCTGTATCACAATGTCTCTTTAATTCTTGGCAAAGGACTCAACTTGAAGCACTGTCACAGGGAACCTTTATACCCATGCAACTGTTAACTAGGCAGGCTTACTCCATATAACACAAAGTATTATCTTTAAGCTAATTATCATTTTACCTTTGTTTTAGGTACAACTCCCAGACCAAGTTTTTCATCTACAAGATAGGCACCAGCTTCAGAAAGGTATCCCTGATTAGGCACAAGGCAACCTCTGCCAAAACAGCAAGGGCAGCAGATCTTATGAAAATATTTGGTCCATTTTGGATTTAGATGACCATAAGGCTCTTCAGATTTTGGTTTAAAGACACCAATAATTTTCTAAAGAAAAGAAGTAACACAATTAAGTTTTAATTATTTTATACAATTGAACAAGAAGTCATAAAGTTGCATTCTACTTTTTAATAAATCTCATTTTTAAAAACAATGGATCTAAGATGAATTCCAAATTTCTTGAAACTGGTGACTTATTTTCTATAGTTAATATATGTATATTATATAGTTATATAGCTCTTCTGCTCCCCAGACTAGTGCACTTTTTGCCCTTATCATATGCTATCATTTATTATAATACTAAAAATTCAGATTATAGCATGTCATTGTTTACATCAATTTTTTAACATTACATTCTTTACATTAATTTTTTTGTTTTAAAAATCAACTCAAAATTCTTTACCTTCTGACAAAGCAGTATCTGTTCTTATGCTCAAAGATTTCATGTGCTCAAATGATCTAAACTCTTAATAAATCATCATTATTTGTTTCTTACAAATAATATATTCAGAGATCTGGTGATTCTATTTTCTTTTGAGACAAGAAACTTTGGCTTTGCAATAGAAGTATAGTACATCAAAGTATAATAGCTAGTATTAACACAAAGACACAAAACATAAAAAAAAGAAATCAAGAAAAAAGAACAAGAAAATCAAATTATCCCCTTTATTATCTGAGCATAGAAAAAGCAAACAGTACAATATTTTTAAATTTTAAGAATTTAGTGCTCCCAGTTTTCTTAAATTAAGTCAGCTTAAAACTACAGTAGTTCTTTGGGTAAATGAGGGTTGGCTATGTATTAATCAAAAGGTTTTAGAAAAAAATTATATGTACTTAAGGAGAGGGAAAACTAGGATGAAGATGGGATGGCTAAATAAATTTATTTTTTGATCAGAACTATATATGGGTTCATTTTTGCTTTGTTAACTTCAAATAACAAATCTAGACAATGGGCATATGACTAGACAGTGATTTGTTTGAAAAAAATATCAGCGTATTTTAACAGACTGCATCTTTGATACTGAGCCAAGAGTAACAACTCTAGCCTAATCTTAGGAGAATAATAACCATGGCAAGTAAAGTGATAGTCCTACAGTACCCTCTCCTGGTCAAGTCACATCTAGAGCATAGGGTTCCATCATGGGAGCTACAGCTTAGTGAGGACAAGCTGCCGTATTACAGAAGGGTGACCATAATGATTAAATGTCAAGAGACCATGCCAATATGGAATTCCATTGAAGGAACAAAAGAAGTTTACCACTGAGAAGAGAAGACATGATAGCTGCAAGGACATGGAAGAATGATGGAGACTATTTTTTTTAAAAAGGTTAGTCTTACTCTAGTTAGTCCCAGAATACACAACTAGAACCAATACGTAAAAGCAACAAAAAAGCAAATTTAGGCTTGATATTATCATTATCAACACATTTAATTAAGTGCCTAGACAGAAGTAGCAAAACTTCTAAAGTGAGCTGTCAAAAAGTGGAATATGCTGCCTTGGGAAGCCGTGAGTTGCCCTCACGAGAGTTCTTCAAGCAAGGACTGACGACTACTTCATGGGGGTACTGCAGAAGATATTAATAACTTCAAAAATTTCTCAAAACACTATCTGTGTAATTGTTGTATACTCCTCCTCTGGCAGAATATAAGCTTCTGGAGGGCAAGGGAATGTTTTTCTTTTGTCTTTGACTCTCTAGTTCCTTGCACATAGAAAGCACTTAACATTTGTTTGTTGAGTCTTTGAATTCCCACTGAGATATATGAGTTGGCCTCTGAGTTTCCTTTCAAACTCTGAGATTGTGTGACTGAAATGGCTGGCGTAATCTCTAAGATGAGATAGTTTCTCCAAGGAATAAATATACTGAATTTCATCAGATTTCAAAAGTTCGGAAAATTTCATCAGCTTTTAAAACCATACTTTAAACTACTGAAGGCAATTACTATCTAGACTTAAGGACACAGCATCTAGTGACCTAGAAATATCAGGACTTAATAAAATATTTTAATGTTAATGTTAGGCAATGAAACAGCAAATTTATGACTTTCAGCAAAAGCCAGAAAACTAAAGTACTATATTCCTAAATAAAAGCATTTTATTAAGAATTGCTGGCTATTTCTTATTGAGTGTTATCAGTTATTAAGGGTTGACTTTCTTTTTGAACAGAAAGTGATCATAAGTTTAATAAAAAAATTTCTAGGAACACTAATTCTACAGTTATTTTAAACAGATTTTAGTAACCAAATAAGGAGTGAACTCCTAACATTCAAAATATTTATCTTTAAAAATCTTTTATGTCAGAAAAATTATGTCAAACTAAAAAGCAGACAACAAAACAACATGCACGTCCTGATTACAACTCTGCAAAAACACATGTAAGTATAACATAAACAAAGAACATCAGTTTAATAAAAGTTAAAAGTTTAATAAAGTGTTTAGCTCTATTTCTGTATGAGTTGCATTGGTCATAATTTCTAAAAAAGATTCATACAGAGAAAAAATACATTTCCTCCAAAATTTGTTAGTTATATTTATTCTATAAAATCCTTACCCCTTTAGGATCCTTAACAAAATAACTTCCACTTGAACCTTGAGAGATTCTTTCTGGGAGAACTCCACAGTCTATTGCTTGTTCTGCTCTCAGTATTATATCAGCAAATTCTGGATCCTCCAAGAATATGTTCATATCTGAAGTACCTCCAAAATTTACTGCATTAAAAAAATGTTAATACAACATGAGATTTTACTAAATTAAAAAAAAAAATAAAGGCAAGACAGCAATGGAGGTGATCCAGGATTCCAAAGTACAAGTGAAATGGTAATATTTGATTTAAAACAATACAGACCAGTACAATGATGCAAAGAAAAATGATACAGTATTAGAAATAACTATTTCAATCTTTGAATTTTCCTATATTTACTACTGAAGTTCAGACAGTATAACCTGAAATAATGATCCATGGCCCTGTCCTTTCTGATTAAACTTTTCTTATATCATTAGCAGTCCTTTACCATTTTCAATCAATTCTCAAAATGGTGGAAGAATGATGTGACATGGACAAAAGAAAACAGGAGATGAATCACAAATTATTTTCATCTCTACTTGGAAGATATGTTGAATAACAATGTTTTAGGGGTTATAAATATTCAGAATATGGTAAAATTTGATTAATCTAAACTCTGCCACTTTAAAATCTGTAAAAGAAGCTACATTATTTGCTTTGCTGATTACACAAAAAGTATACTCAAAAATTCTATTAAAAGATTCTAGGGGCAAATTTAATCTTCTTAAAATAATAAACTTTTCAACCACTTTAGAATATATTTGAACACAATATGGAGTGTTTACCTTTGCAAGGTTATTGAAGGGAAAGTACTCTGTAAACTTTAAGGCATCATTAACCAATATGTCAAGTACTATAACTGTTATTGTTAATACCAATACATAGGCAATATGTCAGTTACAAATAATTAATTCAAGTGTCTGAGATACATTATCTACACTATTTCCCTAATTCAAGATATGATACAAACATAACAACAATAAAATAGCATTTATTTTAAAAATATTTCATATTTCAGGTTTTTCAGACCAGTCTTCCTCACCATCTAGATATAATACACTTACGTTTCTTATACCTTGAATGCATATTTTAAGAACTTATACTCCTAAAGTTCATTTTAAGTTGGTTCTTTGAAATTCAATGAATACATGACCATATAGAAGCAAAGTTATATATGCTGGCTGCATTCTTGGGATAGTCCATAGAAGGGCATTTCTCTTGGGCTGGGGTAGGGAACCTGCGGCCTTGAGGCCACATGGGGTTCTCCAGGTCCTCAAGCGCGGCACTTTGATGGAACCCAAACTTCACAAAACAAACTTGGGGACCTAGAGGTCATCTGATACTTTATTGACAGAACTACAGAATACATGTAACAGTGTTTCAAAGATAGGTCACACCGTGAGTTACTAAAAGCATAGTGTTCAAATTGAGGAAGGTTCACTTTACTGTCAAATGAGGCCTGACTGAATGAACTTGGGATCCTGAAGAATATAAAAGAACTGGATATGGGACAGAATGGACATAAACTGTTAGGCAGAAAGATGTTTATTTTATTTGTTTTGCTTGGCCCTAGAGGGCAAAATCAGGTTCTTTAAGAGGAAGCGATAGGAAAGTCAATTTCTTATCAATATATTAAGAAAATTTATTAACAATTAGAATGATTCAAAAGTATATAGGCTACTAAAGGGAAAGGCTAGACAACCATTCGCTCGGATATTATAGAGGGGACAACTATGTTTTGGCCACACAAATCCCTAACTTCTAATTTGAAGTGGAACTGTTTGGCCAAGAGACAAGAATATCCTACATGAGTAGGCTTGAAGGAATAAGGTCTGTTCCTCAGCTAACAAGACAGGATGAAAAAAAAAATACTGGGCGAGAAGACATCGTCTAAGCCATAATCCCAGAGAAATGCTGAGGTCAAACCTAGAAGCCTACAGATACAATTGATCCAGAAAAATTCTGAAGTTTCCCTATCACCTCCTGATTTCAGGGCTTGCCTGTCTCCTTTCCTTTCTATTGTAAAATCCATTACTTCAGGGTTTCTCTCTTCATCTACCTCACTGAAGAACAGAATGCTATCTTACTGTATTAAGGACAGGATGTGAATAAGCAAAAAGCTAGTACCTTTTTAAGGTATTGAGTTTTAGTGCCAACAATGAGAAACAGAGGGTTAGCAAATATTGCTCTCCCTATACCACCTTTTCTCATCTTATTTATTCACTTAGGACCTGTAGGGAAAGACAAAGGATACAGAGATAACAGTGCTATCACTGGGTACACACAAAAAAATGAATTAAGATTCATTTGTGTTCAGAAACACTAATACTTAAGAGGTTCTGTAACATATTTTAACATAGGAATGACCCAAGGCAAAAAGGAAGAAGAGTCATGAGAGCCAAGATCTAGAAACTGTTATAGGAACGTAGTATGGAGAGAGGAAAACATCTTTGTCTTCTTCCCCTTTGGCACCACTCTTCCCCCTACAAATGCAAATCTAGCTTTTCACTGGAATCAGGGTGAACTGGATGACTAAAGAAGGGTAACTTAAGAGTAGTGGTGCTACAGTGGCAAGAACTGGGAAATGCCAAATGGCAGCAGTTGGAAAGGGAATGGCTATCTGAATGCATGGAGAGCAGTTGTCTCCTAATTTAAATGTTAAATAAAGAACATACTAGATTGGCTGTCTATATTTCAAACTAAACAAGTCCACCACTGAAGAATGTCTCAAATCTGTAGCCTTTCATCTAAGACTGAGCTTAAGAAGCTAACTCTTCCAGGAAACCATTCCTAGAAGTCAGAGCTTTGCTTTGTCCCTTTTCCTCCTACTCCATATTATACTTACCACTTCTCATGGTGGGTTTCCCAAAAAGGTCTCTGAGCGTAGGTTCTGCTCTGTGCTTTGTTTCTATCTTTATTTCCTCAGTGCTTTGCATATCGGAGGTGCTTATTAAATATTTATTGAACTGAATCCTATCTGGCAGTTCAACTTCCTGCTAGGACAAGTATTACCTCTCAAAATAACCAAGAACTAATCAAAAGCAAAGCTGGGGTTTTACTTTTATCATTAGTTATTATTATTGGCTACATTGGCTAGTTCAAGTCTTTTAGCTCTTTCAGTCTGTGGAAGAGGGAAAATGCAAAAATTCCTTCCATAACATCCCTGATACGTTGTTATCCAGACTTGTTTGAACACTTACTTAGAGTACCCTCACTATCACACTGCAGAGTCCCTTCCATTTATGAAAAATGTTCTTACAGAAACCTCTCTTAAACAAGCTCTAGCTTGTCAATGTCTCTTTCTTAAGACATTAACACTTCAAATCAAACACAATACTTTCAATATGATCTGAACAGGGAAGAGTATAGCACAACTATGAGTTTTCCGTTCTGAGTACTAGATTTCTCATAATAAAGTCTAAGAGTCAATTCAGTTTATGAAGCACCACTTATGAAGCACCTCATACATGCAACAAACTGTGTTAAATGGGTAGAGATTTTTTAAAAAAAGGTACATCAGAAAGCTTACACTCTAGTATGGGAAATAAGATGTGTGAAAATAATTGTAATAAGCAGGTTATCACAGGAGAGGTCCAAACAGAATAGTATGAGAGATTTGCTAAGTGAGAAATCACATTAAGGTGGGATTTAGGGAAATCTCTATGGAGGAGGGAAGAATTAAACGAAGGTGTTAAATGATTTGAACTGGCAGAGATGCTCATTCCAGGTCTGAAGAAAATGTAAAAAAATCAAAGGGAAAAGAAAAGACACCATGAAATCAGGGAACAGATGGGATGTGGTAAAGTTGGAAAATTAGGTTGGAGCCAAACTATGCTAGGTCCTATATGACCCTAACTGGTAAGTCTGAGAAGTCTGTATTTTATTCAGCAAGGAATGGGGAGGTTTTTGAGGCAAGAAGTAGTATGGCCAGATTTGTACATTAGAATTATTGTGACAATGATATGAAAGATATACTGAAAACAGAAAAATCCCATATTATCTTTTACTCTAACATTTCATAAAATCACTGTTGTAGCTATAGTTGTAAGACAACCTGGAGACAAGTTAGAGCGCATTATGATAGCCCAAGCAATAGCTTCTCTGGGCAGAACAGCAGGGTTCTGGTACAGGCAGCACAAAAGATACCACAGAGAGAGATTAGACAAGGCTTTGAAGCAGACTGGACGAAACAGAAAGAAGCAAAAATGATTCATCTTTCCAACCTGGGTCACTGAAAAAACAATGGTAATACCAACAGAAAGAAGGAAGCTTAAGAAAAAGAGATGAGAATGAGTTTGGGCTGGGGAGTAGGGATGAGAAACAGAGAGAAGAAATGTGTAGTTTTGGCTGTGTTACATTTGAGGTAACGGTAGCATATGCCGAAGTTCTAGTGCTTGTCGGCATCAGGAAGATTACTGTCAGCAGGGGTAGTTACATTACAGGATCACAGATCTAGAAGTAGAAGGAACTTTAAAGGTTATTTAGTCTAATCCAATCATTTCAGAGATAAGGAAACTGAGGTAAAGTCACATGACTTAACAGTGTTATAGAGATATTATGATTCTGTGCTGGGTTGCAAATTTGAGTCTAGTAACCCAATTCAGCACGACTCAAGAGGGTAAAGACTAGAGGGGAAGAGGTCAATTGGGAGGCTTTTAAAATAACCCAGGCAAGAGTAACTTGAAAGCCTGAATAATAATGGAAGATCCACTTTCACCCTTGAATCAACTTCCTTTATTCAAAATAAACCAGAAAGATCTGTGTTGCTGTAAATTCAAAGATTTGAAAGATTCTGCCCTAAGGGAGCCTCTCTATGTATAAAATGAATTTGGACCAGATGATCTCCAAGGTCCCTTCCAGCTCTAAATGTGCGATACCACAAAGGAAAAGAGGAATTGTATAACCAGGACATAGTGCAAGGGACAACGGATGGAATTTGAAGGTGTGGGTTCATATGTTGGCTCTGACAGTTATTAGCTCTTTGACCCTGAGCAAATTTATTACATCACTCTCTCTGTGCTTCACCTGTAACAGATAATGGTGTTAGGCTAGTTTATTGCTAAGGTTCCTTGCAACAATTCTGTGGTCCACACTGCTTTAGACAGTATTTCCAAACCAATTTTGTTCTTAGGGCTTGAAATATACTTGGAAAGTGCACTGATTACCTCTAGGAGTAGGGAGCACCCTAGGTATATTGATGGCTAGATGGAAGTAGGTTGGGGAAATCTAAAAACAAAATAGAGGCCAACAAACTTACCTTCACTATACCAGAAAATTACACTTAAGTACATTAGGCATATATCAATTGTCACATTAGCTTTTCTGGGAAGGAAAAATATCCTTAGTATCAACATTTTCCCCATCAGACCCCAATTAATCTACCATAGTGCACAATTGAGGAAATGCTGGTGGGCTGGAGGTTATATCTAATCCACTGAATAGAATATCAATGATAATTTAGATTCAAAGTGAGGATATTCTTGTGCACAGGGATGAACAGTTGTCTATTATCATCACTCTGATTGACAATTTACTAAAAAAAAACAAACCACAACAAATCAATAGACATTTTCCATAAGGATAAAAAATTAACGCAAAACTTAAGCCATGCACACAAAACTTTTCTAACTATGCTTACAAAGTTTGAAATTCTCCATATGAATATCAAACCTTGTTAACCCTCTCCCCTCCCCCCATACACACTTATTGACAATGTTTACATCCGCAAAAAGATTACCAAACTAACTCGAACTTTGTGTATACACACACAACTACCTTGGTCAACGCTTACAAAGTTTGAAATTCTCCAAAAAGATATGAAGGGAATTCAAACGTTATACATATATACACACATTTTCTTAATATTTACAAAATTTGAAATTCTCCATATGGATATCAAACTAATTCAAACCTTGTTAAACCACACACACACACACACACACACACTTATTGACAATGTTTACAAAGTCTAAAATTCTCCAAAGGATTATCAAATTAACTCGAACTTTGTGTACACATATGCACACATACAGTCTTGGACAACGTTTATAAAGTTTGAAATTCCCCTTAAGGATACCGAAGTAAAGCAAAGTTTTCAACAGGCATATACAAGTTCCTTGAAAACGTTTACAAAGTTTGGGATTGCCCAAAAGCGCACACACACGCACACACACACACTCACTCACTCACTCACTTTACAAAGTCTGGAAACCCACCCAAACTTTGTCACTCCCCTTCCTCGGACGCGGGCCCGGGGGCCGGCCATGACCGGGGCCTCGCGGGTGGGGCCCGGCTAAAGCTCCTGCTGCTGTCCCCCCGGGCTGTGCGGGAGCACCGGGTAGCAGCCCCCCGAGGGCCCGGGCCGGGCGAGCCGCGGCTGGAGGGGGAGGCTGCGGGAGGCCGGGGTCGGGCGGCTCGTTACCTGCCGAGAGGAGGCGTTGGCGGTCGCAGCTCGGGCTCCGTCCAGCGCTCCGGCGGCCGGGGTCGGCGGCCTCTGCCCCAGGCAGGAGCAGCTCTGCCTCCTCCTCTCCGTCGGACGCGGTCTCCTCGCCCCCGGGGGGGTCGCCGCCGCCGAGCCCTCCTCCCTCGGGGTCCCCGACGACCCTGACGGCGCCGCCCGGCGGGGCCCGGCCCGGCCTGGGCAGCAGCGGCTCCCGCTCCTCGTCCTCCTCCTCGTCGGGGCCCCGAGCGGCTCCCCGCGGCCCGGGTTCCCCGGCCTCCTCCATGGCCGCTTCCTCCTCCTTCTCCTGGCGCGCGGGGACCTGGAGACGAACGAGCTCAGGGCACGGGACTGCCCGGGTACCGGCTGGACATCGCGGCGCCCAGACCACGTCCCGCTCCCCGGCGGCTTCCCTCCTCCGGCCGCTGGGCAGCGCCAGCGCCTCCCCCAAGAAGCCCGGCCCCGCGGCGGCCCCCGTTAGCAATGCGCAGGCGCAGAAGCCGCGGGCTGCAGCGGGCACCCCAGGGGCGTGGCCAGGAGGGCGGGGCCCCGCAGAAAGCCACGGGATTTAAAGAGCCAGGAACCCATTTGCCACGTTGTCCCGAAGCTGAGATGCGGAACTTCCGTCCCTGGCCCCATAATTACTTCTAAATTACGCTTCCAAACGTGCTTTCTAAAACCTTAAACTACTTTCTGCACAAATAAAAATGGGTGGCACAAAGCTCATTAACCCATTTTACAGATGAAGAGACTGGGGCCCAGAGAGATCATAAAACCACTTACTTAGAGCTGGAAGGAACTTTTATCAGTCGTTTAGTACAAACAAATCATTTTACAAATAAAGAAACAAGCCAAATAGCTCTCTGGCTCCGGAGACTCTGGCCTGCCTCTCCCAGGCCCCAGTTAGCAAGTATAGACCCCCTAGCCACCAGTGCCCATTTTCTCAGTGTTCTATTACATCATACATTTTCATCCCAGCCCCCCCACCCCTCCTTAAGACAAAGTCAAGGGCAAGTCATGCCGTGATTTCTCTGATGGCACGGTCTTCTTCCACAACGAAGGAGGAACACATCCAGACCAGTGATAACCAAACTCTTTGGATTTTGTACAAAAGTCAATTTTTTTGGTGCAAACGTTCTCATATGGTAGAAAACTAAATATTTATATCCTCAGTGTATCTTCGGTAAGTAAATGTATATTTACTTGTTTGTAAATTACTGACATGTACCCATCCATCAACCAATCAATATCCATTAAGTCCCTACTGTGTGCTAGGCACTGTGCTAAGTAAGCACTGGGGATTATCATGTATGTTAAAAGATTTACACAAAAAATAGAAATGAGAAAGCATGAGTGAGATAGAGGTAAAATAATATTTGACCCTAGAATCTAAGGAGCCACAGAAGTTTTTATTGAGTAAGGAAGTGACACAATCAAATTTAAGCCTTAGAAAAATCATTTTGATAGTTATATTGAGGATGGAATGGGAAGAAAGAAACAAGATAGGGAAACCAGTCTAGGGGTGGGGAACCTGCAGCTTTGAGGCCATATGTGGCCTTCCAGGTCCTCAAGTGCAGCCCTTTGAGTCCAAGTTTTAAAGAACAAATTCTTTTATTAAAGGGATTTGTTCTGTGAAGTTTTGTTCTTTGAAGAGCAACATGCGGCCTTGAGGCTGCAGTGTTCTCTACACTATTTACAAAGTTGTAGAAGGCCTGATTTACAGTGATGGCTGGATGAGTATTTGAAGAGACAGAAGAAACAAAATTTGTCAGATAATGAAATGTATGGTATGAATGAAAATGAGAATAAGGGTTACACCAAGGTTGTAAACCTAGACGACTTGAAAAACAGTGGGGTCCTGCATAGAAACAAATAAGTTTGGAAGAGGGATCACTTTCCAGGGTAGGAGGAGTAGGGAAGAGAATTTGATTCTTCTACCAAAAATAATACTGGCTATTGGCCTAGAGGGCAGCATTCACTGAGAGTATTCCAGAGGGTAGTCTGGGGATCTAGGGATGGGTATGACTGGGGCAGGAATGGGGTTAAGTCCCAGTGAGACCTGCACTGCTGTTAGGGCAGATGTTTGGGTTGAAGTTACGTTATAACTGTCTCATATGGTTTACAACAGAAGGTGAGGGATTAAATGGTCATGAATCTCTTGGTGGAGGTTATGCCCATTCTAATGATGAAAATCACGGTTCTTTTGAAATATTTATATATGCTCTAGGATATAAAAGATGACCATTTTTTAAGATTTGAAAACTGCCAAATTATTTTTGTTCACTTATGTTCACCTTTTCTAATCAGTCACAGTTTTTCTGTTTTGTTACCTTTTGGAAAGTTTTGACTATTCCAGGGCCATGGTCATTAGTTATTTAATATTTCTTTGGCACAGTAGCAAGAGGTTGGCCCGAAGGGGAAGACTGGGATATTATTGCAAGATAATAGGTAAAGGGAAAGGGATGTTTGTGGTAGAGACAAGCTCCTCAGTTGTGGACAGTTGGGAGTTGTGGGTAATTGCCCATCTTTCCACCCTTTCACTGACTGGTCATTCACCTCTTGCTATGAGTCATCCCATAGCTGCCTGGGCGTATGGAGAACACCAATTTTGACATCCAGTAATTTAGACCATAAACCAATGCAGCTCTAGCCCAGTCAATAATTTTTCAACTGGTAGACTGTTGTCCTTATTTCACTAATTCAGTCATTTAATCAGTCTTCCAGTGCCTGTTAATGTGAGATGTCCTGTGCTACATGATCTTGTGGGGATATGAAGAACACATAAAGGTTTAAAGATTAGAGAGCCCTTTGACCAGTGAACAGTGGTGAATCAGCTAACTGGAACGTAGTGTATTATTTATGCTCCATAATAACACAATAAAAAGGCCATGGTCCATATAAACAGCGGTCTGGTCTGGAACTAAAAAGATGACCAATGATCAATCAAATCCCACTGAGTATCTTTGTCTCTTCTGACCTCTCCTTTGCCTCTATGTATATCTTTCCTTTGAGGTACCAAGTACTAGATTTGAAGTCTGAAGTTATTGAGTCATTTTAATTGTGTTCAACTCTCCATGACCCCATTTGGGGCTTTCTTGGCAAAGATATTGGAGTGGGTTGCCATTTCTTTCTGTAGCACATTTTACAGATGAAGAACTGAGATAGACAGGGTTAAGTGACTTGCCCAGGGTCACACTGCTAGTACCTAGTCTGAGGCCAAATTTGAACTCAGGTCCTCCTGACTGTAGGGCTGGCACTCTATTCACTGGGTCACCTAGCTGCTCTTACGTCAAGAGAATTGAGTTTAAATCCTGACTGACAGTTACTCTGTGTGTGTCTAGGAGCAAGTCACTTGACTTTTCTATGCCTCAGTTTCTTTATCTCTAAAATGGAAACAGTAACACTTTAGCTGCATAATGGGATTCTGGTAATTTGTTAGCCTTACAAAACTATTTCCCTTTGCCCTGTCCTTCGGTCTCTTCGTCTACAGGTTTTCCATTGCCTCTGAGTCTCTCTGACCCTGTGCTTCCCTTGCTCTATGTATCCTTCTGCCTCTGTGCCCTTCAGCCTTCCTCACCTCCCTAATTAATCTTCCTCTACTTTCTCTAACTATAGTAAAATAATCAATTCAACCCTCCTCAACCCACCCTGTCCCCCAAAGGAAAAACAACATTGTCAAAGAGTACACTATTCAAGGTAACCGAATTTAAACACAATGTTACAGGTAGTAAAAGAGGATTGGCAAAAGGGAAGCTGAGTTGACTTCTCCTTCTGTGTGTTCCCTTGTATAAGGGAAAGTCAGGTCAAATATTCTACCCATTCACCTTCTAGTTACTTCCAGCAAGTCCAACTACTCTTATTAGCGAATGTGTGTGGTCTCATATCCCAGGTTGCAGGTGCCAGAGGTGGTTGGCTTCACAAACAGTTATATGGTGGACTATGGCTTAGTGGGAGATTGTTGCCAAAGACAGATTACTATAGCAATTACTTATCAGGAGTGAAAAAGAAAGTTCTGAACAAGAATCTAGGTGTTTTTTTTGGCACTGTGTTCCCCCCATTCAATCATATTTTATTTTTTCCAATTACATGTAAAGATAGTTTTTAACATTCATTTTTATAAGAGTTTGAATTCTAAATTTCTCCCTCCCTCCTCCCCACCTTCCCTGAGACAGGGAGCAATATGATATAGGTTATACACATATAATTATGTTAAACATATTACCACATTAGTCATGTTGTAAAAGAAAAACCATAACAAAAGGGAAAAACCACAAGAAAGACAAAACAAAAAAAAAAAAGGGAAAATAGTATGCTTCGATTCTTTATTCAGTCTCCATAGTTCTTTCTCTGGATTCCATCATGAGTCTTTTGGAATTGTTTTGGATCATGATATTGCTGAGAAGAGCTAAGTGTATCATACTTGATCATGCTACAATGTTGCTATTACTGCGTACAATGTTCTCCTTGTTCTGCTCTCTTTTTCAGCATCAGTTCAGGTAAGTCTAGGTTTTCTGAAATATGCCTGCTCATCATTTCTTATAGCACAATAATAGAAATCTTTTTTTTTGTACCTTTCCTATCAGTTACTCTCTCATTCTTTTCCAATTACATAGCTAAGTGTTAACAAATGACCCCAGACTCATAAAGGGGTCATTTGGTCACTGGTCAAAGGGAAACAGAATCAGAAATACCAATTAAATGCATTTATTGTCAGAGAAAAAGACTTGTGGGAGAGAGAAAATCCTATAAGGGAGCAGACAGGTAGAAAGTGTTCTCATCTGCTCAAAGGGAAGTGGAAAAGGAGTGAGATGATATAATTTCTAGAAGCTTTCAGAGAGGGAGCCAGGGCCAGAGGATGTTAAGGCAGGGCATCTGTAGATATGATGAGCCAAGGAGTCAGGTCCGATGTCTCCTGCTGCTCCTCAAGGCCACCTTGAGCCATTCAAGGACAGTCTGGCCTCTGCAGCCATTGCCAAGTTCATCTAGAGTTTACTTCGAAAAGGGTAAATGGTATGTCAAGCAACTCTGAGTCTCAAGAATTCTTCTCATTGGCTGGTCATCTACCCCCATTATCCTGTTCCCCTGTAAAGAGGGGAAGTTCTAGCAATAGCATAGTATTACAGAGCTCATATCCACACTAGCTCTCAAAGTCATACAAAGTCTGGCATCAATCTACCTTCCAAGCTCATATATATACATACATACATACATATATATATATATATATACATATATATATATATATATACCTCAGCCAGCAGTTAATATTCAATAAATATTAGTTAGTATTCAATAAATATTAAGTTCTACTATGTGCTAGGTACTCTGTTAAGCATTGGGGGTACCCATAAGAAAAAAAAGACAATATTTGCCCTCAAGGAGGCAAAATATAAAAAGAAGCTGAATAGTGAGGGTAGGAACATCAGAGGGTGATGTTTATGGCATCAAAACCAAGCACAGCAGCTGGTATGAAATGAAGAGTTGACTAGGATTTCCTTCATTCAGTTTTTCAGTTTTGTCTGACTCTTGTTGTCCCCATTTGAGGTTATTTTTGGCAAAGATACTGACATGGTTTGCCATTTCCTTCTCCAGCTCATTTTATAGATTAGGAAACTGAGGCAAACAGAGTTAAGTGACTTGCCTAGAGGTCACATAGCTAGTAAGTATCTGAGGCTACATTTGGACTCAGGAAGTAGAATCTTCCTGATTCCAGGCCTGATGCTCTGTGCACTGTGCCACAAAGCTGCCTTGAAATTTTGAGTCATCTAGAAAGGGGGGCTTTGGGAGAAAAATTTTTTTTTTTTGCTTGGCCCTCCAGTCCTCTGATCAGAGGGGCAGAGGCAACTGAGGGCACAAAAGAACGGCTGAAAGTGCTAAAGCAGTCTCTATGATGTTGAGGTTTTAGGTGATGAGCTTATTCCTGGGGGAACCAAAATGGATTATGCACTGTGCCACATACATACATACATATATATATACATACATACATACATACATACGTACACACACATGCACACATATTCATTCTGTTCTTTAGCACTTCAATATTTTTTCTCATTCTTTTCTTGTGACTGAAATACTAGACTCCTTCTGCCTCCTAGTCAACCGATCAATAACATTTATATTAAACATTTATTATATGCCAGGTATTCTCAATATCTTCCTGGCAAAATCCTACCCAGCCTTCAAGGTCCAATACAAATGCCACCTCCTCCATGAATCCTTATATGATATCTTCAGTTGGAAATAATTTCTTATTCCTTCTACCTTATGTGACACATTACACGATTCCTAGGCACTTTTGTTTTTTATTTTTTTGCATATATCATATTCCTATTCTGGATCGTTAGTTCTATGAGGATAGGGACTTCATTTTGTAAAATCTTGGTCTTTCCGCTCAGCAAGTGGTACAGCATTCTGCACATAATATGTACTTCATAAATATTGATTCAACTTAATTGAATTGAATTTCTCTCTCACTGTCCATCAAGGCCGAGACCAGTAGCTCTAACTGAACTTGACTGCAGCTCTCGTCGAGGCAGCATCTTTCCCCCGCTATTATTATTTTATTAGTGGTTTGTGTATTAAGTGATAATAAGTACTTCAGTTTGAAAATAATGTCTATATCCTGAAGAGAAGATGCTACTTTAAAAAATGTTAAGATGTGTTTTCTCTCTCTTGTAGCTGCTTATTTTGGGAAGAATAGTTTTATGCTTGGGATTTTTTGTCTTTTTTTTTATGGCTTTAAGAAGAGCTAAGAAGACATTTGTGCCTCTTCCTAATCTCTCCCCAGCTCTTATTTTTTTCTGAAAGTTTTCAAATATCTTTTGCTTTTCTTGCAAAACTAGAAGCTCTAATATATTGTGTCAAACACAATTGCTCTGTCATATCTTTCCAGAAGTACTTTTACTGCAAATTACAGCTTTCACTTATGTTGAAAATATTTTATGTCTTTGTGTTTCTTTTCTATCTCATGAACTTAAAACCTCATTTCTGTGTACGATTTACCATTAGAATTTGTTAAATCTAAGTTTGGGGAGCTAAAAGACTCAGTGGATAGAGTGCTGGGAATTGACTTAAGAAGATCTGAGTTCAAATTCAGTCTCAGACACTTATTAGCTATGTGACCTTGGGCATGTCACTTAACTCCTGTTTGCCCAGAAGGCAGCTAGGTGGCTCAGTATATACAACACTGAACTTGGAGTTAGGAAACCCTGAATTCAAATCAGCCTCAGATACTAGCTGTGTGACCCTGGGTAAGTCATTTCACCTCTGTTTGCCTTAATCCTCTAGAGAAAGAAATGACAAACCACTCCAGTTTCTTTGCTACTCCATGGATGGTGTGGTCCACAAGGTCAGAAAGAGTCAGATACAACTGAACAACAAGAGAAATCTAAGTTCCTAATACAAGATAGCTATTTCCTAAATTATTAAAAATAATTTATTAATTTTTCTCCTTGCATCCAGTCCTTCACCTCTCCTACCTATCCTAACAACAACCAAATGGATATTCCTAAAGCATGGGTCTGTCTATGTCACTGCCTGCTTTAGAGGTGTCAGTAGGTAGGATACAAGTTTCTCTGTTTGGCACTTCCAGGCCTGCTGAGTCTGGCCCTACTGCCTTCACATACTGACTTTGAATCACTCTCCCTCAGTAACTCAATATTCCTAGCAAACTGGCCTATGGCTGCTCCCCATAAGTGACCTCCTATGTGGAGGCTATACTCCTTCCTCTCCCCATACCCAGAATTTCCCACCCCAATGCCTCCTTCATAAAAGGGGCTTGATTCAGATGCTACCTCCAAACACATTACCTTTCTTGGCCTGCCAATTCTTAGTGCTCTCCTGACCTCGTTCCCCCTAGTTACGTTGTCCTTACCTTGGATGTACTTTACTTTTCCCTTTTTGTGTACATATTGCTCCCCCATAATAGAATAAGTTTGTTGAGGGCAGGGATTCTGTCATTTTGTCTTTGTATCTTCATTCTCCAGTACTATACCCTGCATAAAAGTAGTTGCTTTGACAATGCTTGTTAAATAAAAATTCGATTGAATTCATTCTCATTTTAATGAACCAGGATTTTTATTCTTGCTTATAAGGTAAAATTTCCCTAATATGATCAATCATATATACATATGTTTTATATATGTGTGTGTATATATATATATGTGTGTGTATAATATATACATATATATGTATTTTTGCATTCCTTAAAAAATGAACATACCTGTTTTCAAAGATAGATTCATGAGTGTGCCAAGATTCAATGTTGCCAAAGTTTTTAAAAAATCCTATTTTAAATAGACTCTTGGAATATGTTTAAAAGAAGCATATGTCCTTGAGAGAAGTCTGGAAAACCAAGTCCCTGCCATCAGAGTTTAAAAATCTAATGAAGAAAAATGTATATGCTCAAATAGTTGTAATATAATTTAGAATTCACTAATTTCTTAAGAGAGATCAAAGAGAGATACAGAAGAGTTTTGGGGAAGGAAGGGGATCAAGAAGTCTTCATGAAACAATTGCTGTCTCATCTAGATCTTGAAGGAAGAGAAGACTTTCAATTGGCAAAGATTTGGAGTGAGTCTATTTCAAGGATGGGGGATGGTATGGTTGGAAATAGAAGTCTTGGTTGACTAAAACAGAGTGTGTAGAGGGGAGCGATATAAAACAAGGCAGGTTGGAACAGATAATGGAGAGTCTTGAATGCCAGGATGAGTTTTGGCTTTGATCCTTTATTTAGGGCAGGTAGGTGGTACAGTGTATCCACAGGCCTGAAGTTAGGAAAGCTCATCTCCCTAGTTTAAATCTGGCCACAGACATTTCCCAGCTATGTGAACCTGGACCTGTTTGTCTCAATCTCTTCATCTGTAAACTAAACTGGAGAAGAAAATGGCAAACCACTCCAGTTTCTTTGCCAAGAAATCCAAAATGTCATTACAAAGAGTTGGACACAACTCAGCAACAACAACTTTACCCTTTAGGCAATGAAGAAGCATTCAAGTTTTTCTTTTGAACCAAGAAGTCACATGATTAGACCTGTACATTAAGAAAGATGTTTCGGCATTAGTGTGAAAGATGAACTGGAAAAAGATGAGACCAGAGATGAAAAGATCAGTTAAAAAAAACCCCAAAGTATGGCAATAGTCTACTAATAGCTGGCGTTTATAAAGTGTTTTAGGTTTTGTAAGCTGCTTTGTATACATGATCTTCCATCCTCAGAACAATTCAGTGAGGTAAGAATTACCAGCACTGTTTGTCCACATTTTTTAGATAAGGTAACAAGCTCAGAGAGGTTAAATAATTGCCACAGATTCTCAACTAATAAGCAAAAGAATCAGGATTTCAACCCAGCTCTCTCTTGACCTTCAATTCCTGTACTCTTTTTACTATACCACATTGCCTCTCTGCAATAGATAACGAATAGGCTTGAACTAGGGAACTGGCAATGAGAGTGGAGAACAAGGAACAGATGCAAGAAATCTTATGGAAGGAGAATTGACAAGGATGATGGTGGTATCAGCCACAGAAATAGAAAAGTTGGGAGGAAGAACAGATTTTTGTGAGCAAGAGGGAGGATAGTGAGTTCAAATCTGACCTTGGTGAATTTGATATATCTGTAGGACACACAAGTAGATTATGGTAGTTGGTTATATAACACTCAAATACAGGAGACAGGATGTGACCTATGCTTATCAGAGAAGAGGTTTTGCCTTTCTAGAAACTGATTGGAGAAAAGCAGAAATCTGTTGAATAAAAATCTAGCAACGTTTATCTGCATTGCCCAAGGGGTCACATTGAATAGTGTTGCAGTTCTTTGGCTTAGAGGAACTTCTTGAGACTAAAAAGTGCAGTGTTGCTTTAATTTTTGTGAAAAGAGAAATCAGTTCTCAGTTTTAAGGGGTTCTTCATTGGCTCAGGAGCAGAATAGGATTGGCTCTGTAAAGCAGATCAGTAAGGTCCAGAAGGGGCACAGCTAGCAGGGAAGTAGTTTTTTGTGGAGCAGATTGTCCCAAAGGGTCCTAGAACATCATGGCCTGCAATCCAGAGTTGCGAGTTGCTTTAAGCAGCATGCTTCTTTCATTTATGTGTTTCTCAGTAGGTTTCAATAGTTGTGTGTCCACCCTCCCTCCTAGACACTGTGTACTTTGATGTGCGAGTAAGATCTACATTTGTGGGTAGACTATGATATCATGATCATGCCTGCTTTTGCCTTCTAATAAGTAAATATTATTATTGGTTTTTGCTTTGCCCTGTTAAACAAATGTTTTCAATATTAATGGTGTCATGCTGACTGATCTCATTTAAATGGAAAGTATACTGGTGGGGGCTCAGATGCTGTATTGGCAAATAGTAGGAGTGCATCTCTGTACCAGCATCACTCCTTGGATCCAGAGAGACTGGTGAGTTGTAGCTAAGTGACTGTGACCATGGCTGCTCCCACTCTTCCCCCTAAAAAAGTCCCCAGACCTGACAGTATGAGAGCAGGTTGGTTGAGGTGAATGAGGTGTTTCAGTTTGATCAGTGTGGTGTTTCAGAGAAAAGTTAGGGGTTCTGTGTGTGTACCATATTGGATACCATGCCCGCAGGCTACACTGTTTCTGTGGGTAGGTTTGTGGCCATACCTAAGCTATACTAACAAGAAGCAGTCAGAGAGGTAGGAAAACATTAGGGACAGAGCTGGGTCTCAGAGGCAGGAATAAACAGTATTAAGAAAGAGTGGGTCTGTGATCAATTATGACTTCAGAAGACTGATGATGAAACTTGCCTCCCATCTCTTGATAGAGGTGGCAGATGAGAGGTGCAGGGTGAGACATATTTTCAGACAGTCATTGTGTTGGTTTGTTTTGCTTGACTATACTTATTTATTACAAGGGAGGACTGAGGGGTGGGAGGTGGGTGGGAGGAGATGGTGAGTTGGTGAAAAATGATAGAGACCAAAAGGGAAATGAACATCAACACAGCATTAAATGCATAAGAGAAAACAAATTCAGAAGAGGAATTACTAACATCACATTTAATGTAGACATATAAAACATGATACATAATAGTTTATAGTTTCTTATATAGTCTCTCATTCCTTGTGGTGTTTGTTTAAGGTTAAGTTAATAATAAAAAAGGAAAATGCTTAAATAATTGTGTGGGTTTTTTTTTTATTTTCAAAGAGTGCTTTAAGGAGAAAGGCTGTAGAAAGGACAAGGAGGGTTGACATCAAAAGGAAAATCTAGAACTAGCCTCTTTTCTCTGGTTTCCCAACTCTTGGAAGCTTCCTGTTTTGGAAACTATATTTCTGCCTCTGCTACCAAAATCTTCTGATGCTTCATTGTGTCATGAAGGTGATCCTGGTTTCTCCAAGGCTATACCAACAGAATACAAGATCTACTAACCTGGTAAGACTTTTGAGTTTGGGCTTGGTGATAGACCAGTCTTTTATCTGAGGCTTGGTCCAGCTCATTACCAGTTTGGCTGAAGAGTGATGAATATTCCAATTTTATGAATTATGAAAACAATCGGCCATAACAACTATATGAGGATCATCTTCTAAGTTATAGAAGGGTTTCAGTCTGGGCTAGTACCTACAGTGACCAAATTATAACTCCTTGAAATTTTGAGTTATTTCTGCTGCAGGCTTCAGCTAGTGCCCCACTTTGGCTTCATTTCCTATTGCCAGCACCATTCCTCATAACCTTCATCAAGGATGGAATTGTGTGTGATGTTGTGGCAATATACTAGGAGATTAACAGACTGCTCATTTTTGTTGTTGTTGCAGTTTTTTCAGTCATGTCTGACTCTCCATGACCTCATTTGGAGTTTTCTTGGAAAGATACTAGAATGGTTTGCCATTTCCTTCTTCAGCTCATTTTACAGACGAGGAAACTGAGACAAATTAGGTTAGGTGACTTGCCCAGAGTCACATAGCAAGTGTCTAAGGTCAGATTTGAACTCAGAAAGGTGTGTCTTCGTGACTTTAGACCGAGCCCTGTAGCCACTGCACCACCAGGTTGCCCTAATATACGGATCATACCTCCCCTCTAAAAGCTGATCTAAATATATTCAAGCGTACAGATACTGAAATAATACAACAGAAATATTAAACCAGCAAATGAATGGACAGTATGTCACTGACATGATATAGGAAGTAAGAGTAAATATAGTTTAGGACTGGAAGGCAGGGATAAATAGATACTTGATGTGTATATAGATCAGAAGGAATAGCCAAGGAAAAGAACTCATTTCTGATCAAACTGAAAGCTTCACAGAAGTAGAATGTGAATGGTTTAAGTAAAGTTAGAAAGTTTAGTAGAATGGGAAGAAACAGTCAAGAAAGCAAAAAAAAAAAAAAAAAAAAAGAGGAAAGGAAATTTGGATAAGTGAGTCTCAGGTAAGTAAAGAAAGGAAGCCAAAACTGAAGATGAGCAGTGTTTGGGGATCCCAAGGAAGGGTTTCAAAACACAGAATAAGGATTTTGGACAAAAGAAATGGAAAGCCATCGTGGAACTAAGAGGAATGGGGTAGTACAGTAGCATAGTTAAGGGACAACCACAGAAAACAGTTTGGAAAGAGACGCTAAAAATAGATTGAATTGAGCAGTACTGACTATGGGAAAGAGGCCCTGATAGTCTAGTCCCCAGATGGTAAGTGCCTGAGTTCTACTGTAGCAATAAATGGGAATACAGAAGATATGGATCAGATAGGCAGGATATACATGTTGTGTCAACTTGGAAACTTTGTGTCAAAATTTAGTAGGGAATGACCTACTTTGACACTTAGCATTTGGTGATATCCATGATTCTTTGTGCTGAACCTCATTCCCTCCTGATTTAGCTTTTAGTTGGTTTAATTGGACAATTACTAAAGATAATTGGCAAAGTTATTCATCCAATTATTTTAAAAGGAAACAAATCTGAATTTATTATATGGTGAAAATTGTTCTGCAAGTACAGATGCCCATGAACACCTAAACACAAAGTTGCCCTTGGGAGTAAGCATTTTGGTACCTAGGAAGTAACAAGGTGTCAAGTCAGGTTAAATGTGATCTCGATTTGCCACAGTCATTTGGTCTGCAGTTAGGTGAGCATTCCATGTGGTCCAGTCTTTCTGTTTCTGCTATGGGTCCTTCAGCTATTGAGCTCCTACTACTGGCACTGTTTTCTCTATAGCAGTGGCTAGTCCATCACTTTTCTAGTCCTGGCCTATCGAGTTTGGAATTCAGTTTCAGTTTAGTATCAAGAAAGAATTCAGGGAAGTCTGAAATAACTATACTATTGTTTCACTGTCAGAGTTTCAAGGTTATTTGGGTAAAAAATATAGTAGCAGAAACTGTGATGGCTTTCCAAGTTGTCTGAGCAACTGCTGTGATGACCTCCATCTCTTAGAGGTCACCTCTTAAAAATCTTTCTGTGATTTTGTTTGAATAGCTAACATAATACATTTTCATGTTTGGTTTTCTTTTTTTCAGTTATGTCTCACTCTTCATGACCCCATTTGGGGTTTTCTTGGCAGAGACACTGGAATGGTTTGCCGTTACCTTCTCCCACTCATTTTACAGGTGAGGAAACTGAGGCAAATGCGGTTAAGTGACTTGCCCATGAATAGATTTGAACTCACATCTTCCTAAACCTAGTGCTCTGTCTATTGTATCACCTAGCTGCCTCAAATAATAAATACTAACATTTATATAGCACTTATTATGTGCCAGGCACTGTGCTTTATAATCATTATTTCATTTGTTCCTCACAAAATCCCTGAGAGGTAGATGCTATTATTATCCCCATTTTACAGATAAAAAAACTGAGGCAAACAACTTAAATGACCACACTAGCTGTTTGAATTAGATAGGAGATTATAATGTAGCCAAAGTCCTTGCTTTGATTCTACTTTACTTCTCTACTTGTTGCCGGTGATCAAACCAATAGCATTTCACTGAATCTGTGTTTTCATAGACAAGGGTATTCCTTCCAACAGTACTGCTTACAACTGTTCCTAACAGTATTCCATGGGTACCACTCTTATATTCGGTCTATCCATCTGTTATCCCTTGTTATCACTACCTGAGCAGCTCTATTCAGTTGTTGTTACTGTGTTCGTCTATTTTCAAAGAAGACCATGACATTGGGGAGATGATGACATGACTTGTACTTGACTTTGTTTTGAGTGAGGGAGGGCTCTGCAAGGTCAACAGCCTCACGTTCTCCTCCTGAGCCATCTGGATCCAGTGATTCATCAGGATGACTGGAGATGGCCCAGGATGCGCTGGGAGACCTCAGCCTTTTTAGGCTAAGCCTTTGGACATAATCAATTATACATATTCTGAATGGTACCTTTCATGCTACTATCCTTGGTAATAATGCTGTAGTCTACTTCCACCCATCATATGTTACGCCATTGTCCTGACAATCACCTGTGACTAAGATTCTTCAGATACTTAAGTGAAATGGGTTACCAAAACTACCCCCACCTTTAGAAAAAGCAGACAGAACCTGCCACATTCTTTTTACCTACATTTCCTAGTATTTTTTCCAAATCATGTCAGGTTGCCTCAAAATCAAATCAATCTGTTTTTATTGAGTATCTAATCTCTGTAAGGTCTCATTTGGAAAGATCTTTTAGGACCTAGATTCAGGGTGATACAGCAACTAATTTGACAAATCCAAATATATCTAACTTTGAGAGAGTTTAAAGAGACCCTGATTCTACAATATCTCTCTTCTTCTGAAGATTTAGTTAGTTGGAAATACTTCCCAAAAAAAGCAGTCTGGCCCCAAGGTGGCTAGTCATGGTTAGAAATGAATAATAATATATTTCAGGATTTTTGTTGAAAAAGGAATAAAACTCTCTCTTAGGCTACGCTGAAGGATATGGTTTTGGGGGGTGTGGGAATTAATTTATTTGATATACTACTTGAATCTTTGAAAATACAAGAGCTCTGAGCTTTAAATCTGATGTGAAGCACCTATTATCTTTACTGACTTTCTTTTAAAAGTTGTCTGTCTGCAGACTTTGGGGTCATGGAAAAATCTAATATTAGCTTCACCATCGGGGACTCTAGTATCTCAAGGAAATTTGCCTTCCTACCTCAGTATTTTCTTTAGTTTCAGTTTCATAGGTTTTTAAAAAATGTTTTAAATATGGCTACATTAAGGAAAAAATAATTACTAATGCAGAGTATGTGCTATAGAAATTACTTTGCAATAGTGCTAGTGTACCTTGTGTTAATATTTCCTCAACATTTCATTTAAGTCAAAGTTTTGAAAAGCCAGTAGCATTTTAAATGGAGTAGGGAAGTAGATTATCCTCTTTGGGGCTTCTTTTCCTCCTCTATAGAACAAGAGCTATACTACATGACTTCTGAGGCCCTTAAATTCTAACGTTCTGTGGCTTTAAAAAAACCCCACTAAAAACAATTACTCCCAATTTACATTTTGTAAATTTTTATATTTATTTACTTATTCAACAAGCATTTAGTAAGAGTTTTGAAAATAGTAAATAGCTGTAGAAATGTGAGCGCTCATCGTATTATTGTGTTTAGGGTTCTGTGCACGTGTGCTAAAAGAGATATGCAGTAAAGAAGACCTAGTCCTGGTTCTCAAGGAATGATAAAATGCTTACACAGAAGAGAGAGGGATCAGGGAAAATGTCATGGAGGTCTAACAATTGATACAGCCTTTGAACAGTGAATAGGTTCATCTCTTGACCTCAGTTTCCTCATCTGTAAGATAAGGGAATTGGATTAGATTATAGCTAAGGTCTCTCATAACTTTATGATTTCTTTTTGTAACAATAAGGTTCATGGGCTGGGGCACTGTGCCAACTCCTTTCAGAAGTCAGGTGCCCTTCTGAGGTCTAGACTCCAGAGTGTGTGGTTTAGATGAAGTTCAGTCCAAGAGAGGGGAGGCTTAGGCCAGGGGTGGGGAGCCTGCAGACTTGAGGTCCTTCTAGGTCCTTGTGTAAGGACTTGGACTGAGTCCAAGTTTTACAGAACAAATCCTTTTATTAAGGGAATTTGTTCTGTGAAGTTTGGATTCATGCAAGGGTCACACTTGAGGACCTGGAGGGCCACAAGTGGCCCCAAGGCTGCAGGTTCTCCTCCCCTGGGGCCCTGGGCTCTCCTTTTTCATTTTCTTTAGCTTGTTAAATTCCTACCTTGGTGCCCAAGAGACAAATTATTTAGAGCTTAGGTTTCTGGCTCCTGTTTAGTTCTCCTCAAAGGAAGGGGTAAAAAAAAAAGGTATTCGATGTGTCCTGTGAATGCAGTACAGGGCAGAAATTTTATCCCTACACACAAAAGAAGTACTAAACCTCAGAGACTCAAAACACATATTAACAGCACAGCACACATTGCCATATAACTTAAAAACAGGATGCTGTAACTTAAGTTCACAGAGTCACAGATCATGAGAGTTGTAAAGGATCTCAATGGCAATTGAGCCCAGCCCATACCTGACAGATGTTTGTCCGGTTTCTGCTTGAAGCCCTCCAGGAAGGGATAACCAATCTATCACCTCTCAGGGAAGCCCATTCCAATACTAGGCAGCTCCATTGGGAAATTTTTACTGATACTGAGCCTCAATTTGCTTCTTTGCAACTTCTCCCCATGGGGAGTATGCCTCTTATTATTCCATCAATTGCACACATAATTACCGCTTATATTTTACAATCTAAATATTTGACAATTTAAAAATAAATTTTACAATTTATTCATTTTACAATCTGTTCACAGAGGCTGATGTTTAAACCTCATCAGAGCATGAAATAGTGTGTAGAAGTGCTGATGAAACATTTTACAGTTCACCTCACCTTTGCACCTTGTCCTTCAAAGGCCATGTTTTATTGGTCTCTTCCTCTTGTTGCTGGACATCTTTACCAATGAGGAAATTTACCAGTCAACTTCACACACAAGATCTCCAAGATCTCCTGAACTCACAAGGTCACCTTCAATCAAGGACTTGTTCATTTTGAGGATGATACTTGGTTATCTGCTCAGAAAAAGGAACACAAGGCAGAAACAATGTCCATAGAGCCAGGTGCAAATTTGCCTAGTGGAGTCCTCTTACGGTGCATTATGAAAGTAGTAACCGTGATGCTAGCATGGGGAAGGGTCAGGCCATCCTCTGCTCCATACTGGAAGTCTTGGAGTTGCATGATGTCAACTGAAGGGGCATCAGAAAAGAGTCAATTGAAAGCTGTTTCTCCTTTTAACTGTTACAACATCCAACTGTCCTGCCCCTGTCATGGGGGTAGGGAAGGACCAAGAGATTCAGGGTTTCTTCATCATAGCAAAGTGATTAATTCTTTCATTTCTAGACTACCACCTGCCTGGCTGGAAGTATTTAGCCTTTGGTCCCTGGACATTTCCTGCGGGGGAGGGGAGGAGGGGTAAAGACAGACAGACACACAGAGATAGAGAAAAAGAGGCAGAGAAAGAGAGATAGAAACAGAGAGAGAGAGAGACAGAGACAGAGACAGAGATAGATAGACAGACAGAAACAGAGAGACAGAAACAGAGAGAAGGCTAGATAATGAGAATTCTTTGGCTCTCTCTACCAGAGCCAGATCAGCTATATCTACCCCCTCAGGATTCTGTTAGCCTAGAATCCTGCAATCTTTTTCTGTTGCTGTCTGCTAGGACTCCCCTCAGCTGTGTCATTTTTTGGAGGAGCCAATCATTAACTCTTGAGCTCTATTTAACCATTTAATATCAGTTAGCTTTTACAAAGGAGTATTCAGACTCCAGTTCCTGGATTCCTGTGGTTTACTCCCTTGATTACCTCCAAATTAATCTCCTTCACCTAAAATAGAAAAGAACAAATGCAGAGACCAAAATAAAGTAGTTTTTCAGGGGGCCACCTGACCTCAGAGGGGAGCAGGCTCCAGGGCTTCGCCTTATGTCATAGCCTCTCACAAGGCAATGTAAACAAAAGAGTCACCAAGTATACTGAAGAAACCCGGTAGAAATCTACTAAGGCTTTTGAATGCTTCCACAGTCAATCAAAGAGCCTCCCATTTACCATGTTGGCTAGTAGACTGGAACCAGTTACAGGATTTCTATGCTCCACAGTCTCTTCAGGGTACTTGACTCTAGCTTCTCTACATGGGGAGATATTGTTCCTGGCACTCTACATACACATCAGACAACTATTATAGATGGACAGATGGATACATGGATAGATAAATGAATGGCTAAGGAGATAGGGGATGGATGGATAGAAAGATAGGTAGATAGATAGATGGACAGGTAGAGAAAGAAAGATATATAGATGATATATGGGTAACTAGATAGATGGATAGATAGAGATAGAAAGGTGGATGGAAAGATAGAAAGATGGATAGATGACAGGTAGAAAGGGAGATATGTAGAAAGACAGACAGAGCAAGCTTGCTATGTGTCAGTCACTATGGGACAATTCTGTCTTTGGTATACAATCACTGAAAACTCCTGGATTTTAGCAGGCAGAAGGTGGGGATAGCATAGGAGAGGAGAGTAGGTTGCAGACATGACAAGTTGTGTAAGCAGAAATGTAAAAGTGATCAAACGTGGGACATATTTGTCATAGTCCAGTTTGACTGAAGAATAGTAGTGTTGGGTAAAGCTAGAAAGTTATGATTAAACCAGATTATAGATAGCCCTGCATGTTAGGCTAAGGCATTTGGACTTTATTTGGTAGAAATTAATAATAAATAATAACAGCATTTATAGAGTGCTTTAAGATTTGCAGTGTTTTCCAAATATCTTATTTTGTCCTCACAATCATCTTAAGAGGCAGGTATTTTTATTATCCCCATTATATAGTGGAGGAAATTGAGACAGGCAGAGGTTAAGTGACTTGTCCAGGGTCACATAGCTAGGAAATGTCTGAGGCCAGATTTGAACTCAAGTCTTCCTGACTCCAGACCCGGTGTTCTTGGGGGCATTAGAAGATTAATCTTATTTCTAGGATGTATCAGAAGTTTCTGGAGTCTTTATGACTTTTACACGGGGAGGCTAAAATGCAATCTACATCGCTTAAAACTCCCATGGGTCTGTGATCTCATGCACAGGCATATTTCCTTCAGCAATGCTAATGACAAGTTATCCATGCCTCCCTACCTTATGAATCTCTTGCCCATATCCACAGGGAGGGAGCCCAAAGTGCTGAGGACCTTCCTTTCTTGAAGTACCTATCCCTAGTCCCTCTATGAGGATATTCAGGCAGCACACATGCTCCCAACTGGTTAATTCAGTATTCTCCCCACATGAGCAGCCCATCATCTCTTTTGATCCTACATTTCCTTGTTGACATCCTTTACATTGCTTCTCCTTTGAAATTCCTTGTTTATTATGTGTTGCAGCATGAAACTTACATTACCACCCTATCAGAAATGAATCACAAGAAAATAGATGAAAATACCCACAAAATGACTTCAAGCTTTCTCAGAGAAACCTATCAAGGTCAGGAGAATTTGATAGGCACGTAGTCCTTTCACTGCATCAACGTCAGACGGCATTTCAGTTGAAGAATTGGAATTTGACTGGAGGCCTAACACCTCTTTCATTAGCAAAGCTGTGCTAAACAAGTGGCTTATTTTCCCCCCTGCTTTGCTGACCTGAAATTCCTCTTGATTGATGATCTGCCTTCCTAGGAAGTAGCAATGGATTCTGCTAATTAGACAAATTGTAAGGTTGCCTGATGTCCCCACAGTCATTCTCCTTCAGAAGGAGAAAACAGGAGGATGAGCTTAGCTAACTCATCATTCAAATAAACTGAATCTAATCACAGAATTTGATTTTTTTTTATCCTTTTTTTCATTGCTCCCTCTGCACTGATATGCTTTGTGTGGGGAATTTAGCAAGCAGCCCACAAGCCCTGTGTACCCTATCTATGTATTTAGCCCATGCTCCATGATGAATACACAGGGGAAAAGACTAAGGGAAACCCCATGGAGGCCTGGACTCCTAGCTTCCATGGGTCCTATGCTCACTTTGTTACTGAAACACAGACCCCAAAGGCACACTCCCCACTTCATTGTCTGCTGACACAAATAGCCTTCTTTTGGTCTTCAGATCTGGTACACCATTAGAAATAAAACTCATGAAGTCATAAAATTTTCCATGGTGATAGAAGGTTTTGAACACATACTTTGGAATATTTGAGCTTTGTAGTTCTTTGGCTTCTCCATAATAGAGAATTACTTTCACTTGAATAAAAAATCAAATGGTCGTATACTGAGTTGGGAAATTTTCCCCAAATTCTTAACTGTTGCTAAGAGTATGAACACAGATGGCTTATGTTCTGAATGTGTCACAAAGGATGGGAGCAGGGCTCTTAAAAAAGGAAAGTCATCATAAAGGCAGAAGTTGTACTTTCTTTTGGTAGCCAGATTTCCAAAATTATCTGCATAGAGAATATGGTCTGAAATCCTAGGAGATAAAAGCTTGTTTTCTTTGTTTCAGGAAGCCCTATAATAAACAATCCAGAGTATCTTACTCTAAAGCATTGAGCCCCAAGAGGGGACCTTCAGTGCTGACTTTTACTAAAAAGAGATAGTGAAGGATTTACTCTGAGTATGGATATGGCAAGAGCCATCCCTAACAAGCAGGCACTCTTCAGAGAGCAACAAATGATGAAATGAGACTAGTAAATATGGTAGAGAAAAAAAATGCTAGTAATTACTGAAATCTTGCTTGTAACTTTCTGACCCAGATGCCTATGAGAAAGCCTTGCTTTGTACAGAAAGGCCTTTGAAACGTGCCTACATAGTCTGAAGAGAGAGTGCCTTGGGCTCCATCTTCTGGACTCCTCTAATTGGACTGCCCCCAGCTACCAAAAGGTTTGCAGGGAGCTTTGAAATCATAAGGAGGCTAGAATGGTCTGACTCAAAGAAATTGTCACTGTTGTAGTCAGCTTTAGAACTCGACCCCAGGTGGAGTACTGTTGAACGGCAGTACTGTCTTCCAGGTCTGGACTCTTGGACAGTAATGGTGTTAAGCAGGCTGATATTACTCAGTTGAATGACTGTTCTTGGCTAAGAGAATATGTCTTTCTGGTGGTTAAAGAGGCACATTTGTGCTCATTACATAGAGAAAGCACTTGATAAAATGTTTGTTGAATGAATTCATGACTACTACTCTTTCTAGGATTTTCTAATTAGTGAAAGGTTAGTTTATATAACATATAAACAGCAGGTAGGTGGTGAAGTGGATAGAACTCCAGGCTTGGCCTTTGAACCTGTGTTCAAACCTAACCTCAGAAGTGTACTAGTTATGTGACCGTGGATAAGTCACTTGATCCTGTTTTCCACAGTTTCCTTATCTGTAAAATGATCTGAAGAAGGAAATGGCAAATTACTCCATTATCTTTGCCAGGAAAACCCCATATGGGGTCATGAGGAGTCAGACAGAACTGAAACAACTAAATTACAAGATGTTTATTTATATATTATCAAATGTATATGAAACTATAACAACACACTGGTTTCTGGTAACTTGAAAAATAAAGTGTGACTATTCCTCGGCTTACTATTTAGATAATTGGCCAAAAAGTTAGATGTAAAGAATTTTATGTGTTAAATTCCATTTCCCATTGACATTTTCAAACCAGAAATGCCTTCTCCTGGTAAAAAGAAAAAATAAAAGGTAGTTGTTCATAAAATTATGTACTTTTAATAATATTAGTTTTTAATTCTTATTTTAAAATGAAAAGCATAACCAATGCTTGAGTGAAAAGGGGAAAAAAACCTAAACCAAAATAAAAATAATTGGGGTAAGGGTTATCTAACCCACCTGTTCCCTTATGCAATCACCCTGGCTACAAATCTCTTCCTACTTTTCTTCCACCTTATTCTGAAATTCCCTGACAGTAATCCAAAGAAGGGGAGAAATGGAGAGAAGTTTAGCTGACCTGAAGGGTCAGAGATCTCAGACATCTCTTAGGTTAAAAGTGGTTGAGCCTCATTTTGGGGGCTGGGGCCCGAGTTCATCCTGCCATCTTGTTTCTAAGGCATCCTGGTACTATATATATTTATCTAGTCCTTTTCCTTTTCTCTGATTTCTTTTTTCAGCTCTGCTACTCATCACTGCTGTGATCTGGAGTCAGGAAGACCTGAGTTCATATCTGTCCTTAGATACTTATTGTGACCATGGGCAAGTCATTTAACCTCAGTTTTCCTCAGTTTCCTCAACTGTAAAATAGGGAATAATAATAGCACCTACTTCCCATGGTTGTTGTGAGGATAAAATAAGATAATATTTGTAAAGAGCTTAGCACGGCGTTTGGCATAATATATTGTATTCTTAATAAATGCTCATTTCCTTCCTTCCTTTCTTCCTCCTCAGTGCCTCAGTTTATTCATTAGTAAAATGAGGAGGTTAGACTAGGTAGTGTCTTCTAAGACAAAATCCTGGAGTCTTTATCTGCACTCCGTACATTTAGACCCTCGAAAAATTAAGATGGCATCTTAATTCATCCCCGTGTTATCTTTATCATTGTTCATCATGCTCATCAGCACCTTCTCATCATCCTCTCCTCTTTGTATAGCAGCACAAACTTGTGAAGCACGTGCCTCACGTCAGCCCTATGAAGTTGGTGGTGAAGTGATTGCTATTCTCGTTTCCTAAACAAAGAAACTGAGGTCTAGCAAGGTTAAGCAATCTGCGCATTGCCATATAGCTAATAAGTGTTTGGACCTAGTCGGAGCCCTGTGCATCCCAAAGGATGCTACTACAAGACTTCTCGAGGAAGGTCTAGTATTCCCACTGTTAACAGCAGATAAAGGGGTACTTTATGAGCCATTTACTGAAGATTCCAGATTTACATTTAGGCTACTTTGGATGTATGGGGTGTCAGTGCATACCAGAGAGGCAGGAGAAAGCTACACTTCCAGAAATGTGTTGTACCATGAGGGCCTTCCGGCTGACTGATAGGGAAGCCTGCTAGACTCAAGCTAGGATCTTCCAGATCTGCTTTTTTTTTAGCTTTTACAGGAAAAGAAAATACAGGGGTAATTGTCTGAAATATCACAAAGCAAGTCAGTGGTGATATTCCACAAAGCTCTTGGGTCCCCTGATTTTTGGTGCTTTACAGCTCTTGAACTCTATTTTCCTTTAGGGAGTATGGAACACATGCTAAGAGGGGGTTCCTAGGTGTAAGGAAATAGAAAGAAGCTGAATAACTTCTAGATCATAACACTGTTTGACTTAAACAACTACAAGAGAATTTAAATGGAGCTACATTGAAAAGTGATTTCTATGGGAACAGACAACTAAGTTTATTTTTTTCGAGATTTTAATCTAGTCTCGTAGGCCAGGAGAAAATAACTCAATGTTCTGAAAATAAATTTCCCAGAGGAGGCCATTAAGGCAGCCCTTTTGTTTCCTGTCATACCCTGAATCAGTTACAAGGACAAACTCTATTTGTTTGGGTACATTAATTCTGCTCAATGGCCTTTGTATAAAATGAGCATCAAATTGATGGGACTGGACTCCAGTAAAGAAGAAGTTCCAATTTTCTTTGGATGGATTGTCCTGGACATGCAGTAGAAAATTATTATTAATAGTGATTCTTGTTTACTATCCAGCAAGCACAGGAGAAATATGGAAGGTAGAAATGCAGCAGGGTCCAACTAAGCACTGAATTGTATAGGGCAAATTTCCCAGAGAAAAGTCCCTAATTCTTTAATCCCCAATGGCTGGTCAGTGTGATCCCACTTCTCTAGTCTTGGTCCATAAGTCTACTCCAATTTTCATGGTTCTTGCTTGAAGAGAACCTTGAGGGAACAAGGTAGAATCTAGATCTAAGAGTGTGGTACATGGTAAGAATGGTAGATTTGGAGTCAGAATATTTGAATTCAAATCTTGATTTGACTTCTTACTACCTTTGTGACCCTGGGCAAGTCACTGAAACCCTTCAAGTATCAGTTCCTTGTGAGTAAAATGAGAGTATTGGAATGAGAAGACTGAAATAGATGACTTTGAAAAGGCCCTAGCAGCAGTTCTAACTCTATGGATGTTTGGTAAGTCTGAATTCCACTTGGTGCTGGTAATTTACAGTAAAATGGATTGATCTCTAGACCTTTTTTTGTTGTTGCAATTATGTAAAACATTTTTAGATTAGTAATTTTATATGCAAAGGCTCAAATAAAAGAAAAAATAAAAGAAAGTGAAAAAGAACATGCTTCAGTTTGTATTCAGACAATATCACTTCTTTCCCTGGAGGCACACGGTATGCTTCATCATTTGTCCTTTGGGATTGTCTTGTGTCATTGTATTGCTGACAATAGCTAAGCCAATCACAGTTCTTCATTGAACAATATTGCTTTTACTATGTACCATGTGCTCCTGGTTCTGTTCACTTCACCATGCATCAGCTTATGTAAGTGTTTTCAGGTTTTTCTGAAATCAGCCTACTTGTCTTTTACAATATTCCGTTACAATCATATGCCACAGTTTGTTTAGCCATTCCCCAGCTGATGAGCATCCCTTTGATTTCCAATTCTTAGCCATCATGAAAAGAGCTGTTATAAATATTTTTTGTACAAACAAGTCTTCTTGCCTTTTTTGGATGTTCTTGGAATGTAGACCTAGCAATGATATTGCTGGATCAAAGGGTATGCACAGTTTTATAACCCTTTGGACATAGTTCCAAATTGCTCTCCAGAATGGTTGAATCTGGTCACAACTCCACCAGCAGCGCATTAGTGTCCTGCTTTTCCCACATCTCTTCCAACATCCAACATTTTCCTCATATTAGTCTAGGCTTTTCTTACATTGAATCAGCCCAGGAACCAACTCAACCTCCAGACATCCCTTGAATCAGATTGGAGCAGAGGACAAAATTCTTTTAAAACAGAAGAAAGGTGTTCAATCTTTTGCTCTAGCATCTTGGAACTGTGGAGCATAGTGAGGTTCCATTTACCTCACGTCATTCCCAAAATAGATAAACTTATAGCTTTCATCTTATCTTCATGCTTATAATCATCTAAGATAAGGTCTGTTTAGAATATGCACAAAAGTTCCTATTAATTGTAAACCATGTAATCCTGAACCATCTCTTTCTCTAGTACTTGAAGGTATAATCAGCATAATCTTCTAAAACCAAAGTATAATACTTTAACACCATGAAATAGGTTAATTGTGCTGATCAGATTTGGTTCTAGAGTAGATACTCCTAACCTTTTTGTGTCATAGACTCCTTTGGCAGGCAGGTGAAGTGTATGGACTCTTGTTCAGAATAATGTTCTTTTTTTGGTTTTTGTTTTATTTTATTTTCCCACCACCACCAAATATGGTGACTTTATTGACGGTATACAACATAGGACTTTATGCTTCTCCCCCCTACTTAAGGGGTACTTTGAGGCAAGGACTGTAAATGGGGCATAGGATTCCCCAATATAGGGAAATAGATTAGAGATGTGGGCTTCCTAATTGTGGACTCCTCTTTTGGGCTGGGGATGAAGATCCACAGCTTTCTACTTTATTTCTTAGAGGCCATGTAGACTGTGGGATCACACTTGCTATAACTACATTCATTGACATATCAGGAAATGAGATTGACAAAATGGTCATTGAGGGCAATATCAGTGCCAGTATCAAAGGTAGTAAGGTGGGTGATGCTGTTAAGGTCACAGGACACAAAGTAGTCCTCTTCAAGAGTGTCTCTGATTCTTGCTTCACCATTTTCTTGATATCATCATATTTGACAGGTTTCTCCAGATGGCAGGCTAGATCCACAACAGATACACTGGGAGTAGGAACATGGGAGGCCATGCCTATGAGCTTCCCATTCAGCATAGGTATGACTTTGCCTATAGCCTTTGCAACACTAGAGGAAGCAGGGATAATATTTTGGGCAGTGCCATTCCCATCATGTCACAACCTGTCAAAGGGGTCGCCTTACTTTTCTGTATAGCAGCAATGGCATTTACTCTGGTGATGACTCCTTACACAATACCAAAGTGGTCATGAATGACCTTAACAGAGGAAATGAGCAGTTAATAGTGCAGGAAGCATCACTGACAATCTTAAGAATATTATCATATTTTTCATGATTCACTCTCATCACAAAAATAGGGGCAGAGATAGTGACCCGTTTAGCTCCATGCTTCAAGTGAACCCTGGTCTTTTTCATGGTAGTAATGATACCAGTGGATCTACAGCATACTTGATTTCAGCATTTTCCTATTCGATATTGGTGGGATCATGCTCTGAGAAGATAGTAATGGATTTTCCATTGATTACCAGCTTTCCCTTCTCATCCTTGACAGTGTCCTTGTACTTGTCTTGGGTAGAATCATATTGGAATGTATAGACAATGTAGTTGGGATCAATGAAGGGGTCATTGATGGCTTTACCTGAGGTAAATGCAACCCTGGTTACCTGGTGACCAATAAGGCCAAATCCATTGGCTCCAACCTCCACCATCTTGTCTGAAGGCTGTGGCCACAGCAAGAGATCCTGAGACCAAGCATAGAAGAAGAGCTAAGAGCCCAGAATAATGCCCTTAAATGAATAAAATAAAATATATATGATTGCCAAGGAAACCAATTACATTGAAATACATCTATTTAAAAAAACCTAACAAATTTATGGATCCCAGGTTAAAAAGTCTTGCCCTGGAGAATAAATGATAAGACAAATTGCCCTCCCCTCAGGAAAGAGGTGAGGGACTTCAGGTGTGGCATGAGGCATACTCTGTTATGAAACATTTGCTTTATTGGTCAGTTTTCCTTCACTATTCTCTGTTCCAGAAAATTTCAGAGGATAAAGTAGTGGTAACATGAAATGAATGTAGTTTATAAAAACACAAGCTAGCTACATGTAATAAAAATTTCAGTTTCTTGTACAATCCTTTTTCTGTTCTAATATGTATATAAAAAAGGTATGCATATGTCTGTGTAAAAGTGTCCATTTCCTTTGATGTTTAATTTCAGAGTAACAATAAAGTAAAAACAAAAAGCACAGAGAACCAATAAAACTTTTTCTTTTTGAAAAATCAATGTAATGGATCTGGAAAGAAGAAAAGTATTTTACATGGATGGCCAACCTGATATCTTAGGGGTGCATGAGATTTAAGATTTCCTGCATGGCCCTTGAAGCCACTGTTAAGGAAAACATCATTAAAATTGTATTGACGTTATGATTGAAATTAATCATGTCTTCTGAAAGGTTAAAAATAAGATGACAACAACAAAAATAAGGGTACTCTACCCAATTATCAATAGGAAAAAACATTTGAATTGAAATAAAATTGATATAGGCAATGGTCAGTTCTATCATGAGTAGAACAGGCAATTCTAAACAGTAGATAGTAGTCTACTACTAGATCTTAAAGCCTTTATCTGTTGGATCTTCAAGTGAGATGTCACTGTGATACACTTTCCTCTTCATCTTTTCCTGTTGTGTAGGCGGCTTACTCTCTTACCAACTCCTCCTGCTTAATACTTTGTGCTCAGCTTCCTGCCTCACTCACATCTTTCAGTACTTGACTGTCCTTTCCTTACTTTGAACCCTGGGGAGCAATTATCTTAACATAAAGAAATTTACAAGTAATTTCTCCATAGGAAGAAAGGTTGCTGGGTACCATGTCACAGAATTCAAGCTCTTTCTATGGATGAGGTCATCATGCTTTGTAGGTTGAGAGCAGTTTGGGGTATAAGTATCGAGTATTTCTAAGGAATCTTGAGGATTTGAGGGGTTTTATTCACATATGTAAAATGAAATAGATTTCACTTAGAAATGAATACAGATTCCATAAAATGTCAGTTCTAATTCACTATAAGAAATAAAATGGGTATTAAAAGTGAGAGTGGGCAGGCAGAATCCTGGCTTTTTTATCAGTTAAATTGGGAAATTCTGGCCTCTACCCCTGGTCAGGTAGACAACCTTTGTTCTTCAGTTTTGAAGACTGTTATTGAGCTGATTATAGGAGAGTACAGTTGGTCCTTTCCTCCCACACATGCATTAAAAGAATTTTTATGGAATGGCGATCATCCTGTCATGGGTAGATGGATCATTTTCATTTTTCAATTATATGTGCTACAATTTAGGGCTTTGGTTAATGGTTTTGCAAGACATTGATTAGAGAGGTCTTTTTCTTCCCTGATTAGTAATATATACGATGTCTTCTCTGTCTTATATTTGTATCTAGTCATTGTGAATCAAAATATATGACTAGGGTAATCTGTCATATGCTATATTATATGAATTTTTCAGAAAACAATAATTATTTTAAAAAATCATCCCAGAAGCTTGCCATTAGTCAGTACAAAGATTTGAGAAGTAAATCTTATGTAAGTTATGCAGTTTCAATAAATGCCAGGAGGGAAGAGGAAGGAAGGAGAGAAGAGGGGTAATACTCAGGGCTGTTAATATACATTGTGAGGAAATAGTAAAGTCACAAATTAAAACGGGTTTTTAAACATCCATAAAATTCACCTATCTTCATTATCAAATACCTACACAATCATCAGTTACTCTTCCTAGACATAAATATGTCTTATGGGGGCTACACCTTTTACCAGGTATCATCAGGAATAAGGGCCAACATTTACCCAGCACTTTACAAGTATTATTTCATTTGAATTCCATCACTTTCCCATGAGGTAGATTCTATAGATATTATTGTATCCATTTTGTCAATGAGACAACTGAAGTTTAAAGAAATTAAATGACTTACCCAGAGTCATGTTGCTCTTGTCAAAGAGAAAATCTGAAACTATGTCTTCCTTACTTCCAATCCAGCTCTCTATTCATTATGCCAGCAGTTCTCAAAGGCTGGTTTTGAGTCCCCTAGGGGTCCCAGAGTCTTTCAAGAAGCCCACAAGGACAAAACAATTTTTATAATACTACAACATTTTAATTTCTAATATAGTAAATATCACTCCATTTAACCTATATAAACAAGAGCCCTTGTGGGGAAGGGTCCTCAATAATTTTTGAGAATGTAAAGGGTCCATAAGATGAAATAATTTGAGAACCACTGCGTTCTTAGTTCAAGAAATCTGATCAGCACTGTGGATGTTATTTCTGACTCTTACTGAAATTGTTGCCCAATTTCTTTCACCTGGATCATTTTGGGTAAAAAATTTGCTCACATCCACACCTCAATTAGCTAAATAATTGCCTGTTTGTTTGGTTTAGAGATTTGTATGCCTCACTTATTTCATAGCTTGCAGATTTTATCAAAATGGGTTGCCACAGGGCTCACTTTTCTATGCGTTCAGATATCTGCAATTTCCACCTTAAACCCAATAAATAGGTCTGAGCCTGAATAATGCCCCATAGCTGTGAGATCGATGAGGCTTGGGTAAAGTTTTTAGGGTTTAGGCTTTTAAGAAGATCGTTTCTCTCCCAGAGCCTTACAAAGTAGTATTACCTACCCATAACAGTTCTACTCACAATAGTTTAAAAAGAACCAGAATCCTTTGCTTTCATAAAAGGACAAACAAGTGCTGTTGCACAGCTAAAAGAGAGTTTTTTTATTGTGGTTAGAGAGGAAATAGGTAACTGGCAGCTAAATTCTATTCAGTCTTTTTCCTGTTTCTGCTCTCCTCTCTCCTTTACTCGATTCAGCTTCCTTCAAGTTTCTTCTCTCTCCTTTCCTCTTTTCCTCTTTCCTTTGTTTCCTTCCTCTCCCTTCCTCTATTTTCCTCTGCTTAAATTCTTTCCATAGACAATTTCATTCATTCCTGTAGGTTCAACTGATACTTCTCTTTAGATTATTCCTAAATCTTTATTTCCAGCCCTAAACTCTCTCTTGAGCTATCCGACTTACATTTCCAAAAGCCTTATGTCTGTCCTCTTTTGCCCCATCTTCGCTTTTTGAAATCCTGCCTGACTTTAAAAGCCAACTCAAATATCACCTCTTGCATAAAACTATTTCATTAATCAGAAGTTCTCTCAAAGTCTGTACTGGAGTTATAGTATATAGAGTACCCCAGGACATTTAGTATTTAGGGGCAACCTATATCTAATAATTGTGGGTAGACTCCCCCAAACTGAACTTACAGAGTGGGTTCATCAGATGAAGCTGTTCCATGTTCAAGGCTCTTAGTAGGCCTGCATCCTCTGAAAAGTCATGAGCCCTCATCAATGTGTTTACTTTTAAATAATCGTTCAGAGGATAAAATAAGTTTAAAACAAAAGACATTCTTTACTAAAGAGAAAAAGTAATAAAATATTCTTTTCCTCCATAAATCTGAGACACACTCTCTTACAAACATATTCATCATCAGTGGGAAGAGTGAATATGCAAAGGGAACATTCATATGGAGAGGAACACAACTAGGAAACACATGGCCAAAGACCATGCATGGAGGGTCAACTCATGACTCTAAAAAGACAGTTTTAATTACCTTTATATCTCCCCCATGCACCTAGCACGTGTTTGGGTTTAATAGAGTTGTTGAGTGAATAAATGAATGAATGAATTTCTTCTGACTTTTAAATATCCATCTATAGATAGACATATATGATGTAGAAAGGTTTTCTTTCATATATATATTTTTCATATATGTATCTTTCATATACATATACATCTCTATATATAGATATATATGAGGTAGAAAGGAATCTAGAGCCATGGTTTTTGAACTTTTCTAGTCTGAGTACAATGTGGTAAAAGACCTTTCAGATCATTTGTCCCAGTTTCTACTATGAATAAAACTGCCACTTGAATTAATGGATGAACGGCACTACCTTTGATGAGACACCAGTGAGGCAATGTCTGGTTTTTATTAAATATCATGAACAAATTATTAATTCATGCCAGAAATAAAATTGACAATCATATTATAAACATCCCTGGACTACACTTTGAGAAGCACTCTTTTAGACAGAGAAGAAAGTCATGCTTTATTATACACAAATTTCACTACTCATCTGGATATTTCAGGCAAAAACATTTATTTGATTGAGTTGCCCATGTTCTTTTTAAGAAAGTCATTATCTGTTCCATTCTAATTTTGAGAGAACTATTTTCTTCAGTGAGCTTTTTCCATCTGGCTAATTCTGCTTTTGAAAGCATTCTTCTCCTCATTGGCTTTTTGAACCTCTTTTGCCAATTTAGTTAGCCTATTTCTCAAGGTGTTATTTTCTTCAGCATTTTTTTGGGTCTCCTTATAGCAGGGTATTGACCTGTTTTTCATGCTTTTCTTGCATCTCTCTCATTTCTCTTCCCAGTTTTTTTTCCACCTGTCTAAGTTGATTTTCAAAATCCTTTTTGAACTCTTCCATGGCCTGAGCCCATTGGATATATATTTCAGATGTTTGGGATACAGAGACCTTGGCTTCTGTGTCTTTCCCTGATAGTAAGCATTGTACTTCCTCATCAGAAAGGAAAGGTGGAAACATCTGCTCACCAAGAAAGTAACCTTCTATGGTTTTATTTTTTTTCCCTTTTCTTGTCATTTTCCCAGTCAGTTACTTGACTTCCTCTCCACCCCCTCCTAGATCCACCCAGCTAGTGCTTGGGGTCTGAGATTCAAATGCTGCTCCCCAGCCTCAGGGCTTTCAGCGGAGGGTGTGGCTGCTATTCAATGTGAGCTTAAGTTCTGGTGCTCAGGTGGGGGCAGGGCCACCTCCCAGGCTCAGTTCCCTCAGGAGGTTTATGCAGAGATCTTCAGTAATGGATCTGAGGTCCTGTCTGCTCTGGAAGTCCCGGGCCGCTGCTGCCTCTGCCACTGCCTCCCGAGGGGGCCTGAGTTTTGGAGACACCCCGCTCCCCTCTCGGCCAGCCCAGAAGTCTCTCTCACTGACCTGTAGCGCCTGTGGGTGGAGGGACCTTTGCGGCCTCCGGAGATTCTGTCCCTGAAGCCTTCTCGGATCTGCTTCTCTCGGGGCCACACGGCCAGGGCTGGGCTCCACTGTACGGTGCATGACGGACCTTTGGTGCTGGTTTTTCAGGGCTCTCTGGAACAGAAATCTCCTCCACTGCGTTGCTGTACATCTTCCACTGCTCCAGAATTTGTGGGGAGTTAGTTTTACAGGAAATGTATGGGCTGTGGATTCGGAGCTAGCATATGTGAGTCTTTCTACTCCGCCATCTTGGCTCCTCCTCCTCCATGTTCTTTTTAAAAAAATTTTTCTACCTTCTTTCCCCAGTAAACCATAGTTCATAGTCTGAAAGTACTGCTGAGAAGAAAAAAAGATGAAAACTTTTTGCTTTTAAAAAAATATGAACATCAAAAGACTTTTAGTTGGATGGACTGGTGAAGGCAGAGAGCTAGGATATATGGTTTCTGCTCCGAGAACAAACACAGAGGGTTACTGTTCCCCCAAAATCCTACTTTCTGCTAGACCTGAGGTGCCCCTCATGAAAAACCCTATAGAAAATTAAGGTCTGGGAGGCACCAGTTAATCTTCAGTTTAAAGAAAACTTCACTAGAATGGCTTGACATGTTAATAGAAATATGGTTCACTCAAAGAGCAAAGCTCCTCTCAGTAAGTCACAGCCTGGGATTTTGCAGTTATTTGACCCTTAAATCTAGGTAAACTCTTTTTTAGTAAAATCAAAAATAACAACATTTGCCATAGACATCTCCACACCTGTGTGTTGCAGAGAATGTGCTGATCTCCAAAGTTATTTCCTTGTCTGGGCTCACTATTGATAAAATTATAGCTCTGGTTTAAAAAAAAAGAAAGAAAGCATAAGCATCTTAGCATTTAAATTCATGACTAGATAAAAAATAGACATATTCTTAATGTTTATTTTGACATAGTTTTATCTAATTCAAAGGTTCTTAATCAGGGGCCCATAAGTCTGTGGGAGGATTTCAAGGGGTCCATAAATTTGGATGGGAAAAAATTCCTCTTTATTTTCACTAAACTTAATTGAAATTTAACATTTCTTTCAATTGTAAATTTTTAAAAAATAAACATATTATTCAGAGAAGGGGTTCATAGTCTTTACCAGACTGTCAAAGGGGTTCACAGCACAAAAAGATTAAGAATCTTTGATCTAACTCAAATCCTGGGCTTCTGCTCCATATTAAAGTTTTTGCCTGAGGCCTTAAGACTTTGATGATATTTGTCAGTTTCCTGGAAGAAACAAATTCTTCTTGGAACCAGTACATGGAAACTTAGCCTTGGCCCCAGGGCTTTTGCCTTCTGGTACTTTCTAAACATCCTTCACCACTGTCTTCTAATCTAAGGCGAAGAATCTTCTGAATTTTCTGAAATCTGGAACCTACTTGGGTGCCTAGATTCAGAGACTCCTGGATTCTGGATTATCCTGGTTTTAAAGAAAGATTCTCTCATTAAAGTCTCAACTCACTCATTGGACATTTGGAGCTGGATATCATGGAGACAACAATCTACACATGTCCAGTATAGAATTACATCCCCAAATACTCCCCCATCCTTCTACTGGCTTTCTTAATTTCTATCAATGCCACCACCATTCCTGCAATCTCCCAGTTTCTGATCCAGACATTATCTTCAACTCCTTACTCTCACATGCCAAATCTTAACATTTCTACCTCCACAATATCTCTCACATTTGTTACCTCACTTTTCACATAGCTATTTTTGTATTTTCTTCTTTTAACATTTTAAAAAAACTTTTGAGTTCCAAATCTCTCCCTTTCTCTAGCCCCTCCACCTCCCATTGAGCAATATGATATTCATTACATATGTGAAATCATACAAAACACATTTCTGTATTAGCCATACTTCAAAAAAACAAAGCCAGAAAAAGTGAAAAAAATTAGTATCCATCTGCATTCAGAGTTCATCAATTCTCTTTCTGGAGGTAGATAGCGTTTTTCATTATAGACTTTTTGGAATTGTCTTGATCAGAATAGTTAAGTCTTTCACAGTTGATCATTGTTACAATATTGCTGTTACTATGTACAACGTTTTCCTTGTTCTGCTCATTTCACTTCGCATCAGTTCATATAAGCCTTCCCAGGTTTTTCTGGAAACATCCTGCTCATTTGTTATAGCACAATAGTATTCCATCATAATCATATACCACAGCTTGTTCAGCCATTCCCCAGTTGATAGGCATCCCTTCAATTTCCAATTTTTTGCCACTACAAAAATAGCTTGTATAAACATCTTAATATATAGATTCTTTCTCTTTTGTCTCCTGGGATACAGATCCAGTAGTGATATTGCTGGGTCAAAGGGTATGCATGATTTCATAACTCTTTGAGCATAGGTCCGAGTTGCTCCTCAGAATGGTTGGGCCAGTTCACAACTCCACCTACAATGCATTAGTATCCCTATTTTTTTTACATCTCTCCCAACAATTAGCATTTTCCTTTTCTGTCATGTTAGCCAATCTGATAAATTTTAACTAGTAACATAGCTATCTTTCATCTTAAGAGAATCCTTCATTATCACACACCTGGACTATGGCAGTGACCTCTTAATTAGCCCCCCAGGCTCATTTTCCCTCTTCAGTCTATCCTTCACATGCTGCTGAAGTGATTTTCCTAAAGCACAGGCCACTATATTACTCTACTCCAGTGGTTTCTCTGCTGAATCATAGCTACTATGAAGTTTCCTGATCCTAGGGAGCCTGTTTTTGTAAGCCAACCTGGGGCTATGGCGCCAAGACACTTTTAGCCCTTTTGCTAGTTAGACAAACAGTTGCACTTAGCCAGTACAGCAAAAATCCTTTGAGTCAAGTCTGACATTTTCACTATTCTGTTCCTTCTCAGATCTCATACCCACTTGATATTTTGGTTGGGGTCAGTAAATACTTTTCAGTTTTCATCATGTCCTTTGCATCTAGCACCAAAAAGATAGAATTTATCCTTTAGTAATACAGGAGGGTTAGAGTGGAGTTGGTGATCTTTGTCCTATAATTCTAGACCTATACCCAAATTGCCACACTCTCTGTATTTAAGAGCCCTTAATCAAGAATGTTCTCACTTTAGGGGTGTTCTGTCCACATTCCTATACAATCACTGATCAATTAATGTCTCCTTCCTGTTACCAATGGAAATATAAAACAAATAGGGATTTTATTCCCATTTTCTCAATGACTGAAATAATTCAATCCAATACACTGGTGACCTTCAAAGTTCACAAACAACAATTGTTCTTCTTATATAACCTATATTATCTACACTTCAGCTGATCTGTCTCCAGAACTTAATCTTTTCTTGGATGCTTTTAGTCTGTATTCTTTATCTTTCACTGTTAGACCTCCAGATTACCCCTTAACCCCAAAGATATATCATGAACCCCAGTGCATTTGACTTTTACTAACATGAAAATTGGTGCTGACCCTGTACCTTTTGACTAATAGTAAATTGGCATTTGATAAAGTGACAGAACAACTGGGAGAAGGAGAATATGTATTTCATGTTGTTATATAAGCCTAAATAATTTAGAAATTATAAGACTGGAGAAATAATAATTTATTGTTTTAGGGCTCTAGAGAGTGTGCTAATTTGATTCAGTGACAGGGAGACCAATTGCAAACGACCAGATTTTCTTGGTTAGCAAACACATGGAAAAATATAATCTTGTATGGCTTCTAGATATCAAATGTGCTTTACTTTTAAATGTTTGTTTTAATAGCTTATGAAAATACTGTGGTGTATTTTATTGCAGTAATGAATTTTAGGAACAAGAGACCTCATTGCAGCTTTTTAGTACTAAATCTTTGCAGTGCAGAAAGTAAAGGCTTCATGTGTTTCAGTGAATTACCCTCCAGTGGCTCTATTTGTCCACTTGCCTCTACCCACTTTTTTTTTTAAGCCACTGAACTTGAGTGTGGAACAAATGCTAATCGAGCCTCATAGAATTAGTGCCTAGAGAACTGGCAACTTTACTAATGAGCATCAGTCTACCTTATTCAGGTGGAACTTCAGCCACTTAATTCAAAGCCAAAGAGTCTATTGCACACAGGCTCTAAAAATGGCCTTTATTGGCTCTAAAGCTGTTTTAGAGCAATAGTCTCAGACTTTTTAAAATGATGGATGCAGTGTTAAAGATAAGGTGTTCATATATTACTACCTAGCCTTTACTCTCCCCAAATAATTTCTGAAACTCACTGTGATGCACGCAAGAGTAAGATGAATGTTTGCCTTTAGGAGACACTGCCATTCATTCTTCAAATCCTAGTTGGGAATTTTCCTCCTCTGTGAAAACTTTTCAGACAAGTTTAGCCCATTGTCATCCCTCCCTCCTTTCAATTCCTACAGAACTTATTGCCTGGATCATTCACATAGTAATTGATCAACCACGTCCTGCTTCGAAATAGCTTTTTCTATTGTTGTATATATATATTGGAGTGGAAAGAACATTAGATTGGAGGTAAGTGGATTTGGGCTTCAATTCTGCTTCTACTGATGATTATTTTTATGAACCTTGAGCAGTCACAAAAGCTAGGTGATATTGTGGATAGAGACTCATCTTCCTCAGTTCAAATCTGTCTTACTAGCTGTGTGACCCTAGGTAAGTCTCTTAACCTTGTTTGTTTCCTCAAGTGTGAAATGAGGTGAAGAAGGAAATGACAAACAACTTTTTGCCATGAAAACCCCAAATGGGGTCACAAAGAGTAAGACATGACTGAAAACAACTAAATAAAAAATGCCATCCCCTCACTTCATCTTGCAGTCTCCTACCAATCTACACTATGTGTGGTATGCTATCACCTGTAACATTCTATTGCCATGATACCCCTTTAATCTGGGTCTACTTTCCTATTTCCTCACCCCTAATCATCTTAGAGCCCATAGTGATGGATGAAAGCCAGAATACCTCCTCTCATAGTGTAGCAATACTCGTGGTTGGATTGTTTTCTTTGCCATTGCCTCTGGCCATTCCAGTCCTGAACTGTTTTTACCCCAGGGGGAAAAAATTCCTAGTTATGTCTCTGATTAGACCTGTTGTAGTTTACTATTAGTCTAACAACTAAGCTATATTTTAATTTTCTTCCCCTATAGAAAATGGTATGGCCACCATCTAGCATAGGAAGCATTTCCATAGTGCAAATTATGTAGGAGAAAACATCACCCAAAATGTGATTTTCAAATACCAAAACAGGCATCTCCAAATATAGATGATCTAACAGAAGTTCCATGTGGCAAATGTTATATTCAGTGAAATGATTTTGCATCTCCCTCACCCCGCCCGCCCGACTTATGTCTTTCTTGGAAATGAATGTTTTCTATATGTGCTTGATACTATGAAGAACATTAAATCCTCAAGTACAATAATTTCCTGGTTGTTGATGTTTTCTTCCGTTCACAAGTTTCTGCCTATTACCAACACATTGGATGAGGGAAGATGTTGAATTCTTTAAAATTCAGCTGTTTGTAGTTTCATTTGTAACCAATATTGAAATTTTGAGTAAATTGAAAGTAAAATTAAATTAGAAAACTTGAGACTATTGTTGCAATGAAATACGTTTTGAAGTTTAATATATTAGACATGATAATTTTATGAGCAAGTTAAATTATACATAATACATTATTATAATACAAAATTAACAAAGCAACAGTAGATTCTACATTGGACCCTTAAAAATAAGTATTGCATATGTTTCAATTTTTCTAAAAATTGTTGTCCTGTCTATCCTCCTCCCCTTCCCTTCAAAAGTGTTTTCTTCCATGGTTTCCAAATTTTTGTAAATTTGTACCCTTCAGGAGCCTTTTTACCAACCTCAAACCTTAACCTAACATGATTAGGATATTCCATACTTGTTTATTTTGGGGAGATTGTTCTGAATCCTGTGAATAATGTAATCTTTAATGTATCCTCAAATAACAATGTGGAGAACTGAGTACAGTACCCTAATAAGGACCTGATTTCTGATGAATAAAATCATTATTTTATTTAAATATATTGTCATCCTTATTTAAAGATAAAATCTGAATTTCTTGTTCTGCCATTCAGAACCCTCCATTAGTATCCTCGTCTTCTTCTACTTCCTTTACCACATCCCTATGTTCTAAGCAAACTGATTTATCTGATTTTCTTCCACTAAAGATCTCCAGGTCCTCATTAAAATATGGAGGTGACTAAGCAAAGAATCCTACATTCTATGTCAGGTCCTGAAAATATAGAAAGGCTTCAAATGGGGGCCCAATATTTGACCAATGTTTGATAGATACAAGCTATCTCAGAACCAACCTAAATAAGTTCAGAGACGTTTATCACCAGCTTGGCCACAGGGAGATGAAATGTTTGACCTCAATAGCTCTGGAAGACTCTCTGCCAGGTTACAGAGGAGTTGTAGTCTGCATTAGTGGAGAGTATCCACACTGATGTAATAACAAAGTTATGCGGAGTACTGGGAAGAGCACGGAATTTGAGTCAAAAGCCTTGATAGTTTAAATCTTGGCCCTGCAGTTTGCTAGCTGTGTAACCTTAGGCAAGTCATTCAAGCTACGAACCCTTGTTTCTTCATCTGTAAAATAAGGGAGTTAGGTGTCCTCTAACATCTTTTTTAGTTCTAATTCTATGATCATTGAAAAATTGAAAAAGTATTTTGCACTTTCCTGCCTCCTTACCTCATGACTATTTTCCCCTCCTAGGTGGATAGGAGTACTGGGCCTAGAGTCTAGAAAACTTCAAATCCAGCATCAGGTACTTTCTAGCCATGTGTCCTTCAGCAAGTTATTTAACTTCTGTTTGCCTCAATTTCCTCACCTGTAAAACGGGGATAATAAAAGCACCTACCTCACAGGGTTACAGTGGAAATCACATAGGGTAATATTTGTAAAGCACTTAGCACATATTTTTACTTTCATCGTTAGTCGTTTCAGTGTCTGACTCTTTAGGTTTTCTTGGAAAAAATACTGGAGTGATTTGCTATTTTCTTCTCCATCTCATTTGACAGATGAGGAAACTGAGGCAAACAGAGTTGAGTGATTTGCCCAGGGATGCACAGATGGTAAATACCAGTAAAGTGCTTGCACACAGTAGGCACATTATAAAAATTGCTTCACTTCACCTTCACCTCCCACCCACCCTTTCATCTTTGTCTGAATCCTAGCTGTCTTTTAATAACATATTACAGTTATAATTCATTCTACTTATTTGGCACCTATTGTATTACTATGTTGTTTGGTTACCTTTCTGTATCATTTCCCCAAGGAGATTATAAACTCCTTAAGGGGAGGGACTAGGTCAGGAGTGAGGAACCTGTGGCCTCCAGGGTCACAAGTGCCCTGAGGCCACATGCTGCACTCTTGGCCCTCAAATGTGGCCCTTTGATTGAATCCAAACTTCACAGAGCAAATCCCCTTAACAAAAGGATTGGTTCTGTAAAATTTGGACTCAGTCAAAAGGCCGCACCCAAGGACCTAGAAAAGCTACATGGGGCCTTGAGGCCTCAGGTTCCCCACCCCTGAAATTGATTTTCTTTGTATCCTCAGAGTTTGGTGCAATGCCTGGCACATTGACTTGATTCCCCCAGTGTTTTGCACATAATGGGTGTATGTATACAGATAGCATACATATTGTCTTTCTGTCTGTCTCACATACACACACATACACGCACACACACATACAATCCCCTAAATCTTAATGCTGTTTAAGGCTTACTGTATCATATAAACAGGAAGTTCTTAATAAGGTCTTATGTGGCTATGACTAAAAGATATGATCAGGAGTCCTTTCTTCCTGTGATTGATTAGAACATATGCCAAGAAAGCCCCATGATCAGTGGTAGAGAAATATGGTGAGAAAAAAAAAATCAGTGAAGACAGCTGACCTTTGGTTCTCAAAGAGAACATAGAGATCTTCATCCCATGTACTCCTTCCAAATACATAAATATCTCACTGATAGTCATTGTGATTCATCAGGTCATTAATCTGGTAAGAAGCTGCTAAGTGGACAGACTATCAAAAACGGTAGATGCTTCAAAGAGCCAAGAATTATCAGCTTCATTCACCTGAAAGCAAAGGCTATTCTAAAGTTTAATTCAACTCTCAGGCTCCTAATTTTTGCTCTAAAACTAGGGAATGAAGAGGCTCAAGACCCTTCTATGTAAATGGGTTTTTGTTTTTGGTCAGGTTAAATAAAATTTGTTATATATTAAAAAAAATAAACTGGGGAATGACTGGGTCAAGTTTTATGGGCCCTGACCATGTCTATAAATAATCAATAAATACTTATTGGTAACAGTGACGATAATGACAAAACTAATAATGTGTGTCTCATTGGGATTGAATTAAAAGATACAGTTGACCTGATTTACCACCGCTCTTTTGGGTTATGTAATAAGTGATAGACCTGGAATTCCAAGTTCCAAATGAAAACAATCTCTTGATTTCACAGAATGAGCCTCTTTCCTATCAGAGTAAAGATTGGTTGGCATGGCCCTACTGTAGGACTCACATATAGATTTCTGGGAGATGCTTTCTAGAGACTTTTCCCCAAAGGATGAGGGCCTGTCTTGTCCCTAAGCAACAAGGCAACATTGTATTTGTCCACAGGAATACTTTGCATTGATTCACACAGAACAGTGACATAAGTTTACATACATATGGTACTTAAAGCATTTCAAAGAAAGGGGCTGTGTAGTGAACATATCATCAGTCAATAAACACTTAAGTGCCTATTATGTGCCAAGGACTGCCTTAAATCCTGGAGGAGCTTAGTACATATACTACTCTGTAAAAGCTAGAAATCTCTCCTCTTTTCTCTGCCTGCTACTCATCCTCTTTTTTTTCTCCTACTACTTTTTCCTTTTCTACATTATTGTCATTACTATTAATCAAATTCTTAAGTGGAATGGGACTTAGATTCAGAAAAAAATAAAATCTTTGTTTTTATGGACTTTATTTTCTAAGATGGACATATTGACAGAGACACACAAACCAAAACATTTATGAGGGATAAAGTACACATAACACAAAACATATGCATAAATATTAGTTTAGGCAATCACAAAATACTGACAATATATAACATTTATAATTTCAGAGAAATTTATTCTTTAAATTGTACCCAAAGGCTACAGAGAAATGCAGAGATATATGGAGGGAATTATAAACCATCTCCTTAAATCAAAGTGTATTGATATAATATATAACTCAGAACCAAGTATAAATTGCTGTTTTGAGCTCTCTGAAGGATGAATAGTCAACTTGGATTCTTTATCTTTGGTCTTACCTCAGTATCTGTAACCTAAACATATTTGTTTAAGATTGAAGACAAAATAAAACTATACTGACATGTCTTAAGACACATAAAGACAACTTATTCGTTTGACTACTCTTTTGCAACGGAACTATAGCTGACTCAACTTTCCAAGGTGCAACTTTGTCATAAAATAAGGATGAACAGTGGATGAACTGACACTTGTAATGGGCTTTTATTTCTGTTGTAGGACTGTGCTTAGTTTCTAATATAATACTAACTATATTTTCACTCTGAAAAGTTCAGTCATAAATCACTGAGTTCAACATTACTCTTAGATGGCATGTGGTACTAACATGCTCTTAAAAATAAAATGGTTTGTTATTTATGTGGAGACCAGAAAAGAATTCTCCAGTATTAGTGCAGGTCACAAATTATATGAAATTTTCATTATCTCTGGAGATTTTAACATATTGTAAAGAGCTTTGGTTGAATAATTTTGACCTTTTTATTTAAAAAAATGTATGTAAGTTGACAATAGAAATATTGGCAACACTCAGATAGAGGAATGAGAGTCCTGAAAACAATTCTATTAAACAGCTTATTATCTTGTTTTTGATTCATTTATACTTGACTCAAAATGTCCTGACAGAATTGAAGATCCTCAATGAATATTTTTGTTAGGCTGTTAAGAGTGTTGAAGAAATGCTTTTAGAAAACCTATTAACTGGAAGTCAAGCAGGTCATATAATAATTTATTTTTATAGGATAATTTTGAACTCAGTCTAATTCTATATCTTTGAAATTAATTGGATAAGTAGCCCCTATCAATATTAAAATGGTGAGGCCATTTATTGGTTACAAACCTTCACAACTAGTAGAGCTCTAAGAAGACCAAAACATTTAAATTGGCTGCTCAATCATATATAGCAACATAGATGCCAAACTGAATTCTGTAATGACTATAAGGATATTTGAAAATTTCAGGTTATTTTTCAAATATACTGGGCAAATAACTTACATTGACATATTTCCAATTGCATTTTCTCTTGGAGTTAAAAACCATAAGCCCTAAAGGGCTCATTCATCTATTAAAAACCTATTGGTTTTATGTCTAATAATTTCTTTCATTTTTGATTGATTATGTTCCTTCTCTCTGTCACTGGAACAAATACATTATTCCTTGTCCTTCTAGATTTTTATTGGAGAGTTTAGTCCATTTACATTGAGTATTGAAATTATTAGATTTGTCTTTTCAATAAGTATTCTACTGATAATATAGCATGAATGATAAAGCACTTATTATATGCTTACTACATGGCAGGTGCTGTGCTAAGCATAAATACAAGAAAGCAAGGTAGTCCCTTCCCTTCAGGAGCTTATAGGCAATCAATATATGAAAAGGAACTAGAAATTGGGGTGAGGGAATAGGAAATGATGTAAAAGTTTGGTTATGGTTAAGATAATGTGAAAGGTCACTAATCAGATCCTGATTCCAGGAGTATAGTCTGCCTCCTAGTGGTTTTTGTGGGAGGGTATGAGAATGATGAGGATGACAGAGTGAAGGTTGCATGCTTTAGAAATGTATAGAAAGAAAAGTATTAAAAGAGAATACATATTTTAAAATTCTTATTTCTTTTATTAATTAAAACTTAGCAAAAACAACTCCAAATAAAGTTCCTGTGTCTTATATTGATAAATAACTATGTAGTTATCTCTTAAGATTATCTTGATTTTATCTCCTTTTTTATTCCACATCTTTTTTGTTTGTTTCTCCAAAGCACTCCTAAGGACTCTCAAGCAACTCGTTTATTTTTATTTGAGAAGTTTGAATTATTTGAAGTACTTATATTTTGGATTGAGAGTCTTAGATATTGTTGGAAGACTCCTTTTAATCTGATATGTCTTTCTGAAAACTTTCTAAATCTTTTTAAACATTCACCTTTTTCCTTGAAACAGTTGAGTTTTGCTGTATTTCTAAAGGGAGAAATGAATATGGATTAGGAGGGTTTCTGTACTGTATACATTACCTTCTGGTGGTAAGTTTGGACCTACAGTAAAAACATGACCTCTATCACTTGTGTGTTAATCTTTGGTTCCATAAGAAGGTCATGGAGAAGCAGCGCACTAAATGGTGCTATATATAATAGAATGAAGTCAGTCATCTGGCCTAAAAAAGTGAATGTCTCTCTAAACACCCAAGTTAATACAAAAGTGATTTAAGTTTTGAATAACACAAAGCACAAATAATATCTTACATGTTATGTTTAAAAATATAAAAATCAACTGAAAAAACTTTAAAAATATTTCAAGGCCAATGATAAAGAGTAGGAAAAAGAAATGAAGCCTGTGAAGAATCCTATTCTGTGACCCAGATCTCACTTTTCTTTGCAAGAGGATATCAGTTATAAAAACCAGTGAAAGGAAGTCAGATAAGCTAGGCTGTCACTTCACCTTTTATTTTTATGTAGCATCCAAGTCCCTGAAAAAAACAAAGGGTGCCCAAAATTTCTCCAAGAATCCCTAAATTCACTAGAAATACAACTGGAGGTCGAAAATTATCCCTCTCTCTGAGAAGCAAAAAAAAAAGAAAAGAAATTCGTAAAAGCCCCCAAAGACATGTGGAGTTTCCAGAAAGGGATTAAATATTTAGGGTTGATTAATCCAGATTTCTAGGGATGGTGGGAACAATAGTCTAACCCCTTCTCCCTTCTGGTTTCTCTTTAAAAGGTACTGAGGCCATCCTTGAGACTTGACTGACCCAGGAGATTAAAGGCTCTTGCTGTTGACATCACTTCCAGGACTCCGAAGTACAGAAAATACGCATGAAGTGTTCCAGGTGTGCGCTTTGATACTTGGCATTTGGAAAACAATGGGCAATTCAGGCAAGGGAGCTTTGCTCAGCTGAATCAACTCAAGGTGTTCCCAGCACTTACCCTTGTTGAATACCCTTTTCCTGCTAAGGCTAAGTAAATTTCCTTTGGTTAACTATTAAATGAGCCCTGAGTGGTTCCTTTCATTCTAATACCAAATATGAACTACCAGGGGACTGGCCAGAATCAGACCATATTTTATATACCTACAGTTAGGATTTCAGACAAGTTCTCCAGACTCCTATCTTTAAAAGGTAAGCAAATCTAGGTATTGTTAAAAAATTTTTAAAATGAGTATGTATGAGCTCTCTATATTATGCTCTGGGTAAATTGCTAGGCACCAGTATTCTAGGAATACAAAACGTACCTTGCTAATATTTACTTCTAAACTCATAATGGGCACAGTAATACAAAATACAAAAGATAGCAGTACATAAAGCATTGAAACCAGCAAAAGTTATCGCAAAAAACAAAACAAAACAAACCAACTAAACTGATCTAGTAAAGGAAATGCACAGGAAAGCAGACTGTTTAAATATAGCCTACAATAAAGGGGAAAAAAGATACCGTGTTTTCCCCTAGTGGAACCCTGCAAAATTAGGACATTCTGGGAAAGTCTTAGACTAAGAATCTCTCCAGTGGGTTCCTGCAAACAAAGAGGGGATCTTAATATATTCCAGATGAACTCCACATGGTATAGTACCCCCTCTGACCAACTTTTTCAATTTTTTCTTATACTCAAGCATTGAGTCCCCAGTGGGACAACGACCTCAACTTCTCTCTGTGGGTTGGCCTTCCCATGAGTCCCACTGAGGTAATTCCCCTTAGCAGTCATCGCGCAGATACAGTTAGGTCTTAGCAAAGGCATTTACCAAAATAAGAACATAGTAAATACAAAACATTTCCTATAAATCGGAACCACTCTATCCTCTCACAAAATGTGCACTGTGTCCATAGGAAGAGTGGGTCAAACACAACTGTAGTGAGAGTACAATTGTAATGAATCACATGTACAGGATTCATGTGTGTCAAAGGCACCTCACAGTCTGTGGTACTGCAGAGCTAGTTTTTTTCTTTTCACAGAGTGCTCACTGGATTTTCAGAGTCTACTCCTCCTCGTAGTCCTACTGTCTTCTTTGCTACAGGGCTATGCTCTTTGAAGCTGCTTCTTTCTTCAGGTGACTATTTCTATAACTGTGTCTGCCTGCAGTATATCTTTTCTCACTAGATACATTTGTCTCCTACTGGGGCAGGAGTTCTTCAAAGTAACATGACCTATATGGATAGGAAGGAGGGGAAACATTTCTTCTTTTTTCCTTTCAAGAGAATTCTCCTTAGGAAGTTTCTGGTTTATGAACGCTCACTCTCTTGAATAGTAACTCTGAAATTCATGCAGAGCTTGGCTATTTAGAGCTTACAAATGACTAATTTGTTTGCTCAGTTGTTCAAGTTTTCCCCTCCTCAATTCAACCAGAGTTTGCACTTTATAAAAAGATCAGGATATAGACACATCTTTTTCAGTTAGGTTAGTGCCATAGTAACACCTTGAGACTCCATTTTGGGGCTTCTGTGACTACGTCAACAGAAGTAGGAGGAAAACTCACTCCCTTACATGTACCTGGTAACTTTGAAATGTTTAGTTGTTCACATTAACAGAATAAAAGAATGGTATGAATGCTGCAAAGCTGCAGATTCTCCCCACAGACTTATATGGTACCTGAGAACATGACTATAGAACCTGTCAAGATGTGTCATGGCCCTAATCCATTGACATTTCTAAGAGGTTGAGTATCAGGGAATTCTGGCATCAGGGAATTTTGAGAGAGGAATCATATGTAATAAAGGAGATTAACATTCTTGTTTTAACATTAAGCCATTTTTGGATTAACATCCAATGGCCTTATAACCCTCTGGGTCATTAATACATCAGTGGAATATGACTTCCTACAATATACTAGACCCTTTGCTATTTGACTTGGTGAGAAATAACTTAATTACAGATGTAGATTAAGTATCTGTTATCTGTAGGGCATTGTACTACCTGCTAATAGTAAAAACTGAGGTCAGTCCCTGTCCTCAAGGAGCTTATAGTGTATTGGGAGATGCCATATGTTCACTGATAAGTAAATAAATATGTAAGAAACTAATATATAGCAATTTGGGAGGCAATAATAATTGGGAGAATTAATTAGGAAACTCAAAGGAAAAAACACTTAAACTGAGCCGTGAAGGGAATGAAAGGTTGTAGAGATAAGGAAGCATATTCCAGGCTTGTGCAAAGACACAGAGATGGAGTGTTGTATATAGAAGACCAGGTTAGCTCAAGCAGAGAGTATGTGAAGAAGCAAACATTTAATTAGTCTGGAAATTCAGACTGAAATCACATTGGGAAGGGTTTTAAGAGGATTTTTTATTTTATCCTAAAGTCAATGGAGAATTACTGAAGCTTCTTGAACATAGAAGTAACATGGCCAGACCTGCCATTTAGGAATGTTAATTGGGCAGCTAAGTGAGGGATGAATTCTAAATGGAGAGACTGGATACAAGGAGATGCATTAGGAGACTATTGCAATAGTCTAGGTGAGAGGTGATAAGAGCCTCAAGTAGCATGGTTGTGGTATAAATAGAGAGAAGAAAGTGGATACAAGAGATGTGGAAGAGGCAGAAGTGACAACACTTGGAATCTGATTAGATACAGATAGTGAGAGGGACTGAAGAGTAGAAGGTGCCTCCTAAGTGTAAGCCAGGGCGACCAGAAGAATAGTGGCATCCTTGAGAGAAATAGCATATTGGCCATACTAAGATTATAAGGAATTTATCATACTCATAGTAGCTTCTCACTGGCAATTCTGGAAGTGGTTTACTATTATTTCCACTTATAGGCAGAGAAATAGAAGCACTGAGAGATCACTAAGTAAGTAGGAGTACCTAAGTTTATAGCAAAGTGCTGGTCTATCATCAATGATTTAACCTACTGCCTTTCTCTATGATTGGTTTACATTAAGACTTCAGCTGAATGATCAAACCTCTTTTTCTCTCATCTAGAATATGGTATTAAGGACATTTGCCAATTTCCTCTCTCTCTGAGAAATAGCTGTTGGTTAGAACAGATTTGAATCTCTTAGGAGGAATGAAGATATGATAAGATGACCACTTTAAAGCACTGAAGGGAAAATTAGGCCACCTTGATTTTTTTCCAAGTAGTGAGAAGAAAAGCTATCATCACACTGGCCTATCCACTACAAATATGGTTTGTTCATTTAAATAACAACTTAGGGGAGAGTAACTGAACAATTTTTCTAAAATACGACTTTGAAATCTAGAGAAGAAGATCTGGTTCTGCTGTGAAATAACTTGGATGTGGAAAACGCATACTCTAAGTATGGTAGCTAAGTCGCAACTTGATCTTGTGGCAAGTAAGGCAACTTGGTATGGTGGAAAGCATACTCATAGGTTTGAGACCCAAAACTATGGCCTTGTGTCAATCAGCTATCCTTTCTAAACTTTAGCTCTCTCACTAGTAAAATGAAAAGTGTTGGACCAGATAATCTCTAAAGCTCCTTTTAGTTCTAAATCCCAGGATTCTACATTGTGAGCTAGGCTATCATTCCTGACAGAATTAGTTTGCTGGAATAAGTATGACATTGTATATATTGGTTAAGAGTTTGCTCATTCTCATGTAGGAGATGAATAATAACATAAGCTCAAATTTATTTATCAATTTAAGGTTGATTTTTATAAGAGTCCTATGAGTTATATGGTATTATCACTATCCCCATTTTACAGGTTAGGAAACTGATTCTGGGAGAGGTTAAATAACTTACCCAGAGTTACTCAACAACAAGAATTTGAATCAGGATCTGAACCCAGGTCTTTCTTACTCCAAGTCTAGCACTCTATTGACTGTACTACACTGCTTCTCTGGCTTGCACATGTTCTCATGAATATAGTAATATAAATATAATACATGAACATTTATTGTTGGTCTGTTGTTTCAGTAATGCCTGACTCTTCTTGATTCCATTTGGGATTTTATTGACAAAGATACTGGAATGGTTTGCCATTTTCTTCCCCAGCTCATTTTACAGATGCAAAAGCTGAGACTAACAGGGTTAAGTGACTTACTCAGGGTTACATAGCTAATAAGTATTTGAGGCTAGGTTTGAACTCATGAAGACAAGTCTTCCTGACTCTAGGCCAGAGGTTCCCAAATTTACTTGGCTTACTGACCTTTTTAAAAAACATTTACTCAGTACCCCTTGGAAATCTACTTTCTTTAACCCTTTAACAGTTTTTTGGAAATGTGCATGATTTTTTTTTTAAAAATTTAAAAATAATTTTAAAAAAGTATTTTTTAAAATGATGCATCTTAAATTGAATAATTTATTGTAAATTTATGGGCTTTTTCCTGCATTAAAATTTAGATGCCAAGATATTGCATCATATAATTATATAGTATTGTATTGTAAACAAATCATTACATACACACGTTCCTGTCTATGTATGCTGGATTTCCTGCCAATGCATGACATGCTCACCTGCCAACACTTGCTTGTTAAGACCTGTTGGGGACATGACCACTGATCTATTGTATTCTAACTGGTTATAACCATTACAGCTTACATTTTGCATGTTTATTTGGAAAATCACTATGATTTCAACTCTGTTATATAACAGATGAAACTTGTATGAATGATTTTTCAAAATTCTCTTCTTTCCTTATCCTTCTGCTGCCCTTTTATTTCTATTCAACATTCCCCCCCGCAAATTGCACCTGAGTCTACTACCACCCAGCTTGGATTGTTCCAGTGCTCTCCAGGGAACAGTATCACCCACTTTGGGAATCTATGCTAGGCCCAGGACTCTATATATACCTTGTGTCACCTAACTGTCCTTAGGTACATCATTATTTTAATATTAATACCGCATGTTACCCTCTCTGTTCCACAAAGATGCAAACTATTCTTACTGGCCTCAGGCTTTCCATAACATCAAAAGCACCATTTTTTAAAACAAACATTTTGTTGGTGCTGTTGTATTGAAGTGAGAATTTGAATACCACTACCTCTGAAGAACTAAAGATGAACATCCCACAGAGAGCAGTGGACATGTAATCAATGAAGAACTCCAAAGAAGAGCAGAAGTAAAGAAAATGGGCTGGTCAGGTGGAAAGAAGGAGGGATAAACTGGTGAAGGAGCATGTGGGGAACTTTTAGAAAGGCGTTAGCAAGGCTTGGAAAGGATTGGCAAGCACGAGTAGGTTGCCTTCCATGTTGTTATAGGGAGCTGCTGAATCAAGGAGATCCCAAACCCATTTAGGTCCATTCCCATAGTTGTAGCCAATTTCGGAATAATGAAGTAGGACTAGTATTATCCAATGTATCAAGACTGAACATAAATAAGAAGAGTCTTTAATAGTTTGGGGAAAATGAGGATCATTCATCCTACCTGAATCTTGAGAACTAACTCAGAATAGTAATAAACCTCCACAAGAAACGTGCTTCCTGGAACAGATTCCCAACCCACACATTCTGTTTTAGGTCCAAATCCTGGAATATCCTAGGTTTCCTAGGAAGCTGGCATATAAGGGCACTCATTGGCATGGGTAATTTGGCCACAGAGATCATCGACCCCCAGAGGACACAAATTTTTTGCAGGCTCAAGCCTGCAACTGTGTTACAAGAATACAACACTGTATGAATTTTTTCCATCATTCCTCTCACCCATTTTCTACCTTGGTTTTTTTTTCTACTTTACTGTGCACAGCTTAACATCCTGACAAGACAATGTTGGCAAGCTGTAATGAACTTTGAAAAATATACTTTTGAAAAAACAATTCAGTGTTGAAGGAATCTTAAGAAGGGTACTATTTGCCTGTGGAAAGATGAGTTAAAACAGCTCTCTTGTGATGACTTAAGATAAATTGGCTATGAGAAAGTTGATGCATAAATATAAAGCATGAGGCATTATTACACTACTCTGACACTTAAGAGAGGGAAGACGGTTAGGGGAATACTTTTTTCCCTAATGAAATAACTCAAAATACTCAATGTTCTTTGTATTTAAAGATGACACTGCTTCCAGCATAGCCTGTCAGTGGCTGTCAATTCCCAGCTCTCAGAAGCTATATCACAGCACTTTAACTTGTTTTTTAGTCTTTTTAGTCAGCATGTCTTTGAAGCATCTCCTTGGCTCATCTCTTCCTCAGTTCACAATAAAAGTAGCATTACACCAGCACAGCAGGACGCCAGGTAAATGCCTGGCAGCCACTGGCTATTAGGAATATTTTGGGCTTTTAGAACTGAGACAGTCAGCTACTGAGCTGTGTCTTGGCATGCTTTTGACCCTACCCTAAAGGGATGTCCCATGAGCCATTATGACCTGTAGGAGCTCCTCTCTTTCATTTTTAAAAATTCCTTGTAATTGCATATTATAGGAATTTAATAAATCCTTTCTGGACAAATGAATGAATCCTCACGTAGAGTCCACAGGTTTGTAACTTTCTCAATCTATTCCCCAACACATACACTCTCTCTGAGTGCCAGTAAAACAGGTCCATAATAAATGCTTGGGGGATCAGAAAAGGTTCAACTCATTACTTTTAATGCCAGAAGTAAAAATAAAAGCTAATAAACATCGATAGCCTATTTTATTTTGGGGGTCAACTATGTGGCACAGTAGATAGAGTACCAGGCCTGGAGTCAGGAAGACTCCTCTTCTTAAGTTCAAATGTGACACTTACTGGCTGTGTGACCCTGGCCAAGTCACTTAATTCTGTTTGCCTCAGTTTCTTCATCTGTAACATGAACTAGAGCACTCCAGTATCTTTGCCAAGAAGACCCCAAAAGAGTTATGAAGAGTTGAACATGGCTGAAAACTGACTGAACAGCACTAACATTCTATTTTTGGACAACTGTAAATTTCCCCAATTGATATACATTTGCCCATTGTAGAGCAAATCTAATCCCTCTTCCACAAAATAATTCTCCAATCACTTACAAACAATAATTATATACTCCCCCAACCTTCTCCCAAGGCTTTTCTTCTACAGGCTTCAAGTCCATTATTCTTTTTATTATACTGAAATAGAACTAGACACATTAGCTTCTTTGGATACTAGATGCTACTAACATATTGAACATGCAGTCCACTAAAACCCTGAGTCCTTTTTTATGGGAAACTACTTTCTAACCACTTTCTGCATCCTGTTCTTGATGAATTGATTTTTTGAACCCTGATATAAAAGTTTACATTTAGGTCCATTTAGTAAATGGGTTTTTATTAGTGAGAGCTTTTCCAATCTGTTGATAAACTTTTTGTATCCTAGTTCTGTCATCCACTGTGCTCAGTATCTCTTATATCACTCCCTTACTTTGTATCATCTGAATCATTGATAAAAGTGCTAAATAAGACAGACGGTCGGTACCATTCCAATAAAGTTCTTTCTCCAAGTTGTTATCAATTCATCAATATGATTTTGATACAAATGAGTGAATGAAAAAGCATTTATTAAGTGGTCATATCTGCCAAGGAGTGTGCTAGATGCAAGGAATACAAATAGAAAAGGAAGCAGATTTCTTCTTTCAAGGAGCTCATACTCTAGTTGGAGAAGGCAGTATGTAAAAGAGTTTAGCTTCAGGACAAAAGGCAAGGCCAGGAGTCCTTAGGGTGTATTGTTATGTCAGATAACAGTTTCCAGAGTTCTGGAAACTGTAGAGGGAGGCCTGCTGCTGCTGCTGCTAATAGCTGGCATTTATATAGCACTTAAAAGTTTGTAAAATGCTTTACAGATAGTATCTCATTACCATTATCATGGTAAAGCCCCAAGGACCTTACAGCCCAGTAATAGGGCAGATGATAGAACCTGGTGGGCCTTCATTTCACTAAAAAGATTATAGTTTTCGATTCCCATGTTATATCAATGGTGTTAACAGTCACTGTCAGCCTTAAGCAACCTGGGGTAAGGGGGGGAGCAGTGCAAGGAAGGACAAGAGTGGAGGGGACTCCAATAGTGGCTCTTTCAACTGCCCAGCTATCCTGGGTCTGGGAGGCTGACCCAGAGATAGATGAAATAATGTGCTTATTTAGTCAAATCTAAACTTACCTAACTATACATTTCAAGAAACGTGTATATCCAATCCACATAAATATTTTGGATTATATGTAGTAAAATACCCCTGTACAGATGGGTGTACCTATTTGAACAGTCATATGGGACCTATCTAAATACAAAGAACAATTTAAGTCTATTGTCAACCAGAATATCAACACATTTTTTAAAAGGCTGTTAGTAATGCAAATGTTAAGTTATCTCTAAGGAGCTAAACAGAATAAGCGAAGTCTATTAGAAGATACTCATGAGACATTTATGCTTTGAAAACTTTCCTTTGATTACTTTGAAAGATAGACAAAGGCAAATGCACTATTTCTCACTTGGGCAAAAAGTTGGTTTATTCGATTTAGCACAAATTAATGTTAAAAGTTTTGAATTCTTATAAATAGTTCTCCATACTTGAGCCATTTAGGTTTTGGTCTATCTGGACACACACACAAATGTAGGTGTGTATATATGTATGTATATATATGTATGTGTATACATATATATGTAGTTAGTCAATAAATGAATGTTTATCACTACTATGTACCAGGTACTATGTTAAGTGCTGGAGATACAAATATGAAAAAAGAAAGACAGTCTTTGCCCTCAAGGATCTTGTAATCTAATATGAAGGAAACTGAAAAGAGGAAGGGCACTGGGGATGAAAGGACCCAATATGGGGGCATGGTAGAGTCAAGTCCAAGGAGAAAAAGATGGGAAATTTTATATACATCTATATGCATGTATATATACATACATGTATGTGTATATGTATATATACATATACAATCACATATGTATTACATCATTGACTTCTACAACTTTTCCTTTATCCCACAGCAATCCTGTGAGGTAGGTAATACAATTATTATCCCCCATTTTATAGCTGACAATTCTGACAAATCTCTGAGCTGAGACTCAGAGAAATGCAGTGAAACACGTGTTCACAAACCTAGTACATTGAATTTGGGATTTTTATAAACTCAGATTTTCCTGACTTGGAAGCTCTATCCACTGTACTTATCTTGAGAAATTTGTTATCATGGAAAGAACCAGGATTTGAACTGGTTCTTCCAGTCAAACCTGTCTTTTGAAATCACTTTGTTTCTCCCCAGAGGCAATTTTCTCCAGTGCAAATATAGGCTAATACTTGAAGGTGTTATTTCTGGAGGAAAGCAAAGTGAATTCAAAAGACAGATATAATCTGAGAGACTTTCACTGCCTGGGTGGCTGTGGTCTTGGACTTGAATCTCAAAAGGGCTAAAATATCCCTGTGTCTTCTCTGAAAACAACTGTTCCCTACTCCCTTTCAGGAAGGAAGCTGCATAGTAGCCCCAATTCATCAGAGTACTATTAGATGGCAGTACTGTCTCAATGTAGAACCATCAAATGGCAACCTCAGGGAGTAAACAAACCAAGAGATTACAAAAAAGATTTTTATGACTATTTTCTCTAGGTTACAATATCAGCAATTTCAGCAACACCCATTGAGGCATGGTGGTGTGTTGTCAATTACTCAATAAACATTTATCAAGTGACTGTTTATATGTCAGGCAATGTGCTAAGTGCTGGGGACACAACTATGAAAAAGGACCGTCCTTGCCATTAAGGAATTTATAATCTAATGAGGGAAAAGGATACGCAAAACAAAGCTGATAAGCAGGGGATGTAGGGATGGAAGGGGAAGGTATTCTGTGTTGAGGCATGATAAAATTCAGTCCAAGATAGTACAGTTGATTAGGAAAAGAAGAGTGACTGGCTTAAGAACCCTCTTTAGATGGAATTTGGAGGAGGTGTTAGTACTGTTTTATGAAACAATTGGTTAGATTTTCCTGAGGCCTAGATAACTAAAAAAAGTCATGAATAGGATACAATTAAACCAGTTTGGTTTTTCTATAAAACTAGAACTCCATAAGAATGTAACCCAGTTTTCCAGGATCTTCAGGAAGAGAGTAAAGAATCAGAGAGGCCCATGCAAGCTAGGAAATGCAGGGAGCAGAGGAACCTGGACACTGCATGGGGAATTTGATTGGAGCAAGCTGGGCAGGTAAATGAAGGACCCCAGAGGCAATGAGAATGAGCACAACTCAGCTCCATTGCCTTCTTCCCTCCCTTCCCTCAGAACACTTGCTGGAGGTGTATCCGTGACTTTTCAACTTGTTCATTTTTTTCCTTGGTGTCCCCTACTCAGACTTGCTAGGAAGAGGAACGGTGGGATGGGGTACTATCCATGCTACAACAGTCCTGAAGCTGGAAGATATTTGAGTCTTTTGTTTTACTCTTTGGGGTTCTACTCTATGGTGTTGTCTTAATAAATGACAACATTAAGAAAGTTTCTCAATCCTATGAACTGGGGGTGGTAAATGAAGAGGGAAGAAAATTACCAGTCATATGATAGGGGGCTTGAAGAATGTAGATGAGGGGGATTTGGTATTTTTGGTAATCTGGGGGCATGTTCCATATTAAAGAGGATAGAGGGCTCACCTTGAAGGCAGGAAGAGCTGGATTCAAGTCCTGTCTCTGACACATAATAGCAGCATGATCTTGAACAAGTCACTTACCTATTAGTGCTTTAGAGACTTCTCCAAGTCTTTAAGGTGCAGAGAAGTGGTAGATGTACACACATTGATTGATGGAATTTTCTCTCCTGGGATTTTTGTGTGCCGATGAAATCACAGGTCTAGTACCTATCTTTATCCCTATTCCAAATCATGTCTTAGATGGTAGTCAGAGCGTGATCTGGTGGACAATAAGCATGCTATTATCACAATTTAGCTGATTAATTAATCCTGGTGACATTTTACTGCCCTCCATAATTATAGAAAGCACAGGAATGAGCCAGGTGTAGGTGACTATATCATGGCAGAACCTCTGTCATGTACACCTCTGTCTAGCATCTACCACCTGAACCTGCTGTCACAGAAAAAATATAAATTTTGAGTAATCACTAATTTACACTTGGATGAATGACTAAAGCATTTATTAAGCACTTACTATGTGCAAAGCACTGGGAATATAAATAGAGAAGACAGTCTGATCTCTGCTCTCAAGGAGTTCACATTCTAGACGAGGAAACAACCCACAGGGAAGCTGCAAGTCAGAGGGAAAAGTCCGATGGTCCTTGGGGTATAGTGACAAAGGAGGTGACAGTCCCTCTTCTTTAATGTCCTTTCTGCTGATAAAATCATGTCAATTTGTGACAATAGACCATTTGATATGGTCAAAGACTTTGGTGCAAGAACTTTCTTTTCTTGGACATCAGTGGATGTCCCAGAAGCCTGGAGTACCTTTAGAAGTAGCTGTCAGGCTGTATCTCCCCAGGATTTGCTTCCCAGGTTGATGTCTGAGGATACTGGACTAGAAATATTGTTGTTCCCAAGGCTCTGGGGTTCAGGTTTCTAGGTTCTCCATTATGGTCTGAAGAGAGATGGTGGTCAAGGTGGTGGTGGTATTTTGATTTGAGTGGCATATGCCACCCTCCTGTATCTTCTTCAGGGGTTCCTTGTTCCTTCAACTAAGCAACTGCTACTTTTTGTGGAGCAGTCAATAAGTACTGTTGATGCCCTTCTTCACAGGGACATGATGGCTTTGAGACCTAGGTTGAAAGCAGAAATGATGGTCTCGGGTGCTGTCATTTCTAGGGTTCCCATTGTTTTTGCTCAGCAGTTATTGCTGGTAGTGAAAAGGAAGATGGAGCCCATCTCCTCAATGATTTTGTCCTTCAGTGATGGCTGTGGGAGGTGGACTAGAGGGAGTTCTGATCGTTCAGATAATCACTGCTATAACAAGACTCTCAGGTTCAAGGTCATTAGGTTCTTTAGGGTCTTAGGGGAGATTGTGGTCAAGATTTGATTTACCTGGCACATGCAGCTCCTGCCTGTTTGTAAACAATGTAAAATACAATTTAGAAGAAATAAAATTTTTTTTAAAATGCAACTCTGTTCAAGTTAAACACTTTTCTCACTATATTTCAATTGTTATTACAACTGCTGAATACAACCAGGTGCATTGTGTTGCAAATTAGAACTGACACATTAGAAAACCCATGAAATACCTTGTCGTGGCATATATCACAAAAAAAAGAAGGTGGATTAGTCAGTCTGAGTGGTACATTGGTACAAGTCAGCAAAGGAGTGAGAGGACACCTCCAACACATTGAATGCATTCTATTTTTTTTTAATAAAAATTTATTTATTTAACTTTTTACATTCATTTTCACAAAATTTTGGGTTCCAAATTTTCTCCCCTTTTCTCCCCTCCTCCACCCCAATACACCAAGCAATCTAATTTTCCCTATCACCAATCTGCCCTCTCTTCTATCATCCCTCCCTTCTCTTGTCCCCATCTTCTCTTTTGTCCTGTAGGGCCAGATGACTTTCTATTCCCCATTAACTGTATTTCTTATTTCCTAGTAGCAAGAACAATACTAAACACTTGTTCCTAAAACTTTGAGTTCCAAATTCTCCCCATCCCTCCCTCCCCACCTGTTCCCTTTGGGAAGGCAGGCAATTCAATATAGGCCCTATCTGTGTGGTTTTGCAAATGACTTTGATAATAGTCGTGTTGTGTAAGACTAACTGTATTTCCCTCCATCCTATCCTGCCCCTCATTGTTTCTATTCTGTCTTTTGATCCTGTCCCTCCACAAGAGTGTTGACTTCAAATTGCTCCCACCTCCCATTACCCTCCCTACTATCACCCAACCCGCTTGCTTATCTCCTTCTCCCCCACTTTCCTGTATTGTAAGATAGGTTTTCATACCAAAATGAGTGTGCATTTTATTCCTTCCTTTAGTCGAATGTGATGAGGGTAAACTTCAGCTCTCCTCTTTTTCCCTCCACTAAAAAGTCTTCTGCTTGCCTCTTGAATGACATATAATTTACCCCATTCCATTTCTCCCTCTCTCCTTCCACTACATTTCTCTCTCACCCTTTACCTTAATTTCTTTTAAGATATGGTCTCATCCTATTCAATTCACTCTGTGTTCTCTGTCTCTGTATGTGTGCGCGCGCATGCGTGTACGTGTGTATGTATGTGGTCCCACCAACTACCCAGATACTGAAAAGTTTTAAGAGTTACAAATATTGTCTTTCCATGTAGGAATGTAAACAGTTCACCTTTGGTAAGTCCCTTATGACTTCTCTTTGCTGTTTGCTTTTTCATGCTTCTTCTCATTCTTGTGTTTGAAGATCAAATTTTCTTTTCAGCTCTGGTCTTTTCATCCAGAATGCTTGAAAGTCCTCTGTTTCATTGAAAGACCATATTTTCCCCTGAAGTATTATACTCAGTTTTGCTGGGTAGGTGATTCTTGAGTCCTAGTTCCTTTGACTTCTGGAATATCCTATTCCACGCCCTTCGATCCCTTAATGTAGAAGCTGCTACATCTTGAGTTATCCTGATTGTATTTCCACAATACTGGAATTGTTTCTTTCTAGCTGCTTGTAAGATTTTCTCCTTGAGCTGGGAGTTCTGGAATTTGGCCACAATGTTCCTAGGAGTTTCTCTTTTTGGATCTCTTTCAGGTGGTGATCGATGGATTCCTTGAATACTTATTTTGCCCTCTGGTTCTAGAATATTAGGGTAGTTTTCCTTGATAATTTCATGAAAGATGATGTCTAGGCTCTTTTTTTGATTATGGCTTTCAGGTAGTCCCATAATTTTTAAATTGTCTCTCCTGGATCTATTTTCTAGGTCAGTTGTTTTTCCCATGAGATAGTTCACATTCTCTTCCATTTTTTCATTCTTTTGGTTTTGTTTTGTGATTTCTTGGTTTCTCAGAAAGTCATTAGACTCCATCTGTTCCATTCTAATTTTGAGAGAACTATTCTCTTCAGTGAGCTTTTGAACCTCTTTTTCCATTTGGCTCATTCTGCTTTTGAAAGCATTCTTCTCCTCATTGGCTTTTTGAACCTCTTTTGCCAATTGAGTGAGCCTATTTTTCAAGGTGTTATTTTCTTCAGCATTTTTTTGGGTCTCCTTTACAAAGGTATTGACCTGTTTTTCATGCTTTTCTTGCATCTCTCTCATTTCTCTTCCCAGTTTTTCCTCCACCTGTCTAACTTGATTTTCAAAATCCTTTTTAAGCTCTTCCATGGCCTGAGCCCACCGGACATCTACCTGGGATGTCTGGGATACAGAGACCCCGACCTCCACATCTTTCCCTGATCTTAAGAATAGTTCCTCGTTATCAGAATTGAAAGGTGGGAACATCTGTACCCCCTCAAAGTAGCTCTCTATAGTCTTATTTTTCTTCCCTTTTCTGGGCATTTTCCCAGCCAGTTACTTGAGTTCTGAGATTCCTCTCCATCCCTGCCTAGATCTGCCCAGCTAGTGCTTGGGGTCTGAGATTCAAATGGGCTTTCCGCAGCAGGTGCAGCTGGTATTCAATGTGAGCTTAAGTTCTGGTGCTCAGGTGGGGGCAGGGCCACCTCCCAGGCTCAGTTCCCTCAGGGGCTTTATGCAGAGACCTTCAGTAATGGAGCTCCTGCCTGCTCTGGGAGTCCAGGGCCGCTGCCACTGCCTCTGCCACTGCCTCTGCTGCTGTCTCTGCTGCTGCCTTCCAAGGGGGCCCGAGTCACGGAGACACCCCGCCTCCCTCTCGGCCAGCCCAGACGTCTCTCTCACTGACCTGTAGCGTCTGTGGGCAGAGGGATCTTCCCGGCTGCCAGAGATTCCGTCCCTGAAGCCTGCTCGGATCCGCTCCTCTGGGGCCGTGGCCAGGGCAGCACAGGGGTGGGCTCCGCTTTCCGGGGCGCGATGGACCCCTGGGGACTGCTCTCCAGGGCTCTCTGGAACAGAAATCTTTTCCACTGTGTTTCTGCGTGCCTTGCAGTGATCCAGAATTTGTGGGGAGTTCTTCTTGCAGGAAATATATGGGCTGTGGGTTCGGAGCTAGCATACGTGAGTCTTTCTACTCCGCCATCTTGGCTCTACCCCCCCTGAATGCATTCTTTATGGAGTTTTTATGGAAAAACAAGGACAAGAATTGCAGGGAGTAGGAAAGCCTGGAAAGTCGACATCTACATTGACAGTAGCACTATTCCCACTGATAGAGTCATGTATCCACGAATGAAGCAAGCTCACAATGGGTCCTATGAATTCTTCTTTAAGCCTTGCCTGTGTCTTTCTTTCACTTAATGGTGCTTTATGCGAAGAAAAGCCCATAGTCCTTAACATTTCAGTAGTACATAAACAACACATAACCTTTCTTCTATTGCTGGACTCTTTGTGTGGCTAGCTGGTGTTTAGCTCTATCAAACTAGTTTATCTCTCTCCTAAAGTGGAGCTGTCTTCCTAATCTTAGGGTAGCCTTTTGCCTTTTCTTACAGCATCAGCTTATTATTTTTTTTCTTTCAGATAATAAACAGAGAAGTAGTCTAGGGCTTCAGTCCAGTCTGTGAAACATCCTACGATTGCCTTTATTCCAGTCATTAGAGTTCCCTTGGAAGTCGAATGAGTCATTCTGCTCAATCTCTTCCTTCAAATTGCCTTCAAATCATAGCATTAGACACTCTTGGAGATCATCTTCATATTAGTCTGACCAGACTTCAACTCCCTTTGACAGTGATTGACAGCAAAAAGTGAAGGCTAAGGGAAAACAAGGTGAAAGGCATAATTTGCATAAATGGTTATGTCTTGGGTGCACTGGTAGACTGAATTATTACATTTTTTAAATGTCCTGTGGTGATCAGTAGGGAAGTCTGGACATATTAAGGAGATACAGCACCAGAGATTCTGATTCTAGGGATGGATTTGTATATTCCATCTGCTGGTAGAATTTGGAGTGATATAATTTATAATAACAATAGCTAGCATTTACATAACCCTTTAAGTTTGTAAAACACTCTACATCTGTTATCTCCTTTGGTCCTTAAAACAACCTGAGAGGCAAGTGCTATTATTATTTCCATTTTACAGGTGAGGAGATTAAGGGTCATAGAGGTCAAATGAGATCATGAGCAAGTTCCCGAAGTCATATAGTGATGGAGAAAGGATTTAAACTCAGGCATCCCCTACTTCAGGTCCAGCACTCTATGCACGGTGTCACCTAGCTATCTTTATCTCTATACTATTGAAAGATGAATATTTACCTTTACCATGAATGGTGTAGTTTAGAAACAAACAAAAAATATCTCTCAGAAGTGATATTAAGTTCTTATAGTTGGGGACAAAAAAATCTCTTTCAAGAATAGATTGGTAACTTTTGCTATGTTGAGAAGTCTAGCAAAGGTGAGAAAGTGATTCATTTGAAGTTAGAAAATCTGGGTTCATATCCTGATTCTGTTGTTTACTTTGGGTAAATCATATAATATCTTTGGATTTCAGTTTTTGTTTCTATATTCATTATCATTAGCAGGGGTTAAAATAAACCAAGTGGCTGACCTGAGAGCATAGCTCACATAATTAGATACTCTGGCTGATGTCATGTCGTAATTGCAGCCACCAAAAAATCTCTGATATCAATGAATGAGGTCTTAAGCAAAACTTGGTGGCTCATCCTTGGGATGTTGTGACAGAGGTGGACCATTGCCCATTGAACTTTGCTATTAGAGATTTTTAGGCTTGAAAGGAGATGCAGGAGCCAATCTAAGACTGAGCTTCCTTTGGGTGTAGGTATGGAGGTTGGACAATTGGTCTTGTATGAAGGCTTTCTACATCTATCTCTCCTTATTCTCCTTCTTTTTGTTCTTGTTCTTCTCCTTCTCCTTTTTCCTCCTACTTCTCCTCTTTTTCCTCCCCTCCCTCCTAAAAGGGAGAGGCTCTGGGCTCAAATATATCTATGGTAAATCCTTGACCCCAAAGAGAGTCAAGCATGTTTCCTGCCTCTTCCCACACCTATATTCCTTTAGGAAAAACTCTGAAGCAAACTAAGTTCAAGTCTAGGGACTTCCCAAAAGAATCCCTTCCTATAAAGGTGCTTAAAGAGTCTCAGGTATGGAGCATTTTTATTTGGCTTCACATGAAATGTCTAAGATACAAAGGACAAGATACATGTCTAAGATACATGCATGAACAAATACAAGAAATAAAAAACAAAGCTTCCCATTATATGTATTATATTCCTTGCAGAAGATAAAAGTTCTTTGAGGGACTGTGGAAAAAATGTTTTTCATTCACTTTAGACCTGCATTGTCTGAGCAACTCACAGCAATTATCACGGAAGGTTGACCAGCATTAAACATTCAGTTTAACTCCCAAGATTTAAACTCTGAAGTTTGGAATTGTCCATTTGTCAGCATTTCTAGTCAGTCAGTAAGCATCTATTAAGCACCTACATTGTACCAGTCCCTGTACTGAATGCTGAAGATACAGAGAAAAGCAAAAAATAAAAACCAGAATGCTGCCTTCAAGTATCTCACAGTCTGATGGGTGAGATAACATACAAACAACAGTGTATAAAACGATATAGAGAAGACAGATTGGAGATAATGTCAGAAGGATCCCACTAACATTAAGGGAGATCAGGAAAGGTTTCTTTTAGCTGGAACTTGAAGGAAGTCTGGAGATGGGGATAAGGTAAGAGCATTCCAGTCATGGATAACAGCTGTGGAAAAGGCCCTGAGTTGAGAGAGGGAGTATCTTGTTCAAGGTACAACAGAAGGAAGGCCAATCTTACTAAGAAGACTGAAAAGATAGAAGTAGACCAGCTTGGGAAGGATTCAGAGCACCCAACAGAGGGTGTTATATTTTTTCCAGGAGTTTATGGGGAGCTATTGCAGTTAATTGAATAGGTCAGCCTTGTGCTTTAGGAAAATCAATTTGATACTTGGGTGGTGAATGGATTGGAGTGGGGAGAGACTTGAGGCAGAGACTAAACAGCTGGCTATTGCAATTGTCCTGGTATGAAATGATGAAGCTAGGTGGTACAGTGGATTAGAGCACTGGGCCTGGAGTCAGAAAGACCAGAAACACCTGTGTTCAAAAGTGACCTCAGACACTTACTTGCGTGGCTTATCACTTGTGTGACTCCGGACAAATCATTTAACCCTATCTGCATTAAACTGGAGAAGGAAATGGCAAACCACTCCAATATTAGGCAGCAAATGGATCTCACGGTTCAAGTCCAGTTCCATGAGAAGTGTTCCTTTCTGACAAGGGGCCTACAATCTCATCAAGTGAGTTGAGAGTACTCATCTAATTAAACAGGAATGCCCCTGTTCACTCCTGCTACATATTGACAATATATATTCCTTATTTTTGTTGTAAGTGATATGTCAGTGTGGCCATGGTCCAATTTACCCTGTTACCCAGGTCAATCCAGTCATGAACTCGAACAGGAGGGTCTGTAAAGGTTCTGTCCCTGGGCCTTTGACTTTACTAACTTGAGTAAACTTGCTGGCAGAGCAACTCTTCTGCTTGGAACTTGTCCAGGAGACCCTGTCTTTGACAAGAGAGTACACTGCTTTTTCAATCTGCGTGATTGCTGAACCTGAATTCAAAATATTGTGCTTCCAGAATGCTCATGATCTTCGAACTGGCCTGGCTTCTTGAATGGAAACTACCACCTGTCCCCCTTTTTTTCTGGTACTATTTTTTGAAACCCGTTTCTAGCACTCACTTCTCTCTTTTTTTCTGTCCTTTGTTGCTATACCCTCCAGACTCGTGCGCATGTTCTTTAGATTTTATTTATAAGAGAAGGGAGAAGATACAATATACCAGGGTAAGAAAATAAGATGTGCATATAAAATAAAACTTCAGATTGAGTGACACCTAAACTTTCTAATCTAATTTTTAACAAAAGTTTCCTAGACCTGGCCTGATTGTCTCTTGAGACTGGGCAGAAGTGTCTAGTATCTTCCCCATTCTAGGCCAGGATAGAATCTTTTTCTACAAGAACACCCTGAAGCTGATTTGGGGATACAACTACTTGGGCTCACTGAATTGAGTTTGTTACTGGTTTTCAATCCCTATGTCTCAGTTAATTATTAAGCCTCTAACTGGTGTGGTAGGTTTATGTTCTACTTGCTATCTCACTTCTTGGACTCAGATAAATACAATGGAGTGCTGATCAGTTCAAACATTGAAATGCTTTGACCCTTTCCATGTTACAAAATTTACAAAAGACAACCTCTTCTCTTACTGGACTTGTGCTATCAATAGGATTCTTTCAGACGAGGATGGTCTAGTCCTTTCATGAGAGTCATAGGCTAAACCCAGTATATACCTGCCTTGGTGGCAGTTCAGTGCCACACATAATTACTCCTGGAATGTGTAACACAAAACAGTAATTCTTTATTGCTCAACTGCTTGGTTTTTGTTCTTTTATGGAGAGAAGGACTCCAGAGGTAGGCATTCTCACTTTGTACCTTTAGCTTTTAAAATCATATTATCCAAAGTGGCATTATATATTGTGATTGAATGCAGACATATAATATGCAATCTTGCTTTATCACCGACTTTCAAGTCATTATAAACTAATGTTCTTGAACCTTGGCTAATTACTAATAAGAAATCATGCCAGTTTGCGGGCAAACTAGTATAAATTTTGTTAATTGCAACTGCTTTGGTGGTTCTTCCTGGATATCTGATGATTCCCACTCTTCAATTCAGCTTTTATTGGGCACCTAGAATGAGTAAAAAGTACTGAAAGCATACTTTTTAAACATTTTTATGCTTTATTTTTTTGTTTTCAACATTCATTTCCATAAGATTTTGAGTTTTAAATTTTTTCCTCCTTCCTCTCCTCCTCCCTCCCCAATAGGACATGCAATATGATATAGACTCTACTTATATATTCATAGTTAACATAGCTTCACATTAGTCATGATATAAAGAAGAATTAGAACTAGTGGGAAGAACCATGAGAAAGAAGAAACAAAACAAAACAGCAAAAAAAAGGAGCAAATAGTCAGCTTCCATCTGTATTCACACTACAAAGTTCTTTCTCTGGCTGTGGAGAGCATTTTCCATCGTGAGTCCTTTGGAGTTGTCTTAGATTCTTGCATTGTTGAGAAGAGCTAAGTCTGTCAAAATCAGTCACTGCACAATGTGGCTGTTACTGTGTACAGTGTTCTCTTGGTTCTGCTCATTTCACTCAGCATTAGTTCATATAAGTCTTTCCAGCAAATATACTTTTTATTTTTTTAATTCATTTATTTGTTTTCAGTTTTCAATAATTACTTCCATAAGTTTTAAATTTTCTCCCCCTACCTCCCTAAGATGGCATGCAATTCTATATGGGTTCTACATATATACATTCTTATTAAACACATTTTCACATTAGTCATGTTACACAGAAGAACTAAAATGATTGGGAGAAGCCATGAGAAAAATCAAACCAAACCAAAACATAACAAAAGAGAAAGTAGTCTGCTTCATTCTGTATTCCGATTCCACAGTTCTTTTTCTGGATGTGGATGGCATTTTGCCGCAAAAGTCCTTTGGGAATGTTTTAGGTCCTTGCATTGCTGAGGAGCTAAGTCTATCAGAAACAGTCCTCACACACTGTAGCTGTTACTATGTGTAATATTCTCCTGGTTCTGCTCATTGCACTCAGTATCAGTTCATATAAGTCTTTCCAGAAAAATATACTTTTTAAAGCTCGAAAATAGTGATCTCAGAAATAGACCTATAAGAAAACTAGGCTGATATAAGTAAGCACAATTAGATAAGTAAAATCTATCTATCCTGCCTCTGTTGATGTGGCCTTATATGTATGTATGGAAACAGTAGACTGTTAAGCTTCATGAAGTCAGGGACTAGGTCTTAACTAAACTTTCTATCTCAATATCACTCTTACCATGAATACACCCTGTATGCATAGGGCTCTGCTCATTGCTCACATTTAATAAATATTTACCAAATGAAACATAATAGGCCTAAGACTTACTAACTAGGGAGAAATAGTGGTAGTATTTGGGGCTGATATTTCCACTGAAGCCTATGAGAAAGTCAAAGTATGACTAGATAAAAGAAAGTTGGGCTGATGTCAAATCAATCCCCTTTCACCCTCCTGGTGATGTTTTATCTTTTTCCTAGATAGACTGGCCCTTGTTGAGCACTCAGTGTCTTTTCAAGGTAAAGTTTGCCAGAACTTGAGACCTGTAGACTTTTTTTCTTGTACTTGAATGAGTCCCATTTGTACATTTGTAATGACATTTTTTTCTTTTCTCTTTATCCTCTTTTAAAAAGAGGCAGGTCAGTGAGGTGGACAGTGCTTGCCAATGTCAGAAGAGTTGGATTTGAATTTAACTCCCATATTTATTAGCTGTGTGTGTGTGTGTGTGTGTGTGTGTGTGCGTGTGTGTGTGTCCTTTGTTGCTGAAGAAGACCATGCCATCAGAGAAATGATGACATGACTTGCATTTGGCTTTGTTTTGAGTGGGGGAGGGCTGTGTAGGTGGTTTTGGGCCAATCACTCTACTGTGTTTCAGTTTATTCATCTGTATTATGGAGCCAATTCTTATAACATCTCAGAGGGTTGTATTGGGCAAATTGTGTTTTCCATCTTAATGTACTGTAGCCATGTGAAGTATTATTTTATATTGTTTCATCAATTGCCATAGACAAATAATTTATCACTGCTCGCCACCCTACTAGTGATGTTTTTTCCTTTTCCTAGCGAGGTTGGCCCTTGTTGGGCACTTAGTGCCTTTTCTGGATGGTAAGGCTTGCCAGAACTTGAGACCGATAGACAGACTTTGAGAAAACAAGTTCATCAAACCCCGGAACATGAGAAGGCAGAACCTAATCTGTCAAAGCTGTGGCTCCTCAATAAGGATTGGCCAACAATCCACACAGGAAAACCCAAATGGATGGAAAATACCTAACATCCATATGCCAGGTATAATTTACTCTGTTTCCTTAGGCAATCCCCATTGGTGTAGAGGGTTCTGGAGGGGCAGCTAGGGGATGCAGTGGATAGAGCACCAGTGCAGGAGTCAGGAGGACCTGAGTTCAAATGTCACCTCAGACCCTTGACACTCACTAGCTGGGTGACCTTGGGCAAGTCACTTAACCCCAGTTGCCTCATCCTGGGTCATCTCCAGCCATCCTGATGAATATCTGGTCCCTGGATTCAGATGGCTCAGGAGGAGAAAGTGAGGCTGGTGAACAGCACAGCCCTCCCTCACTCAAAACCAAGTCAAGTGCAAGTCGTGTCATCATGTCTCTGATGCCATGGGCTTTGGCAGCAAGGACGGGCACACGCAGAGGGCACTGGGGAGCCCCGCAGAGGAGTGACCCTGGTACCTAGTACCGCTCTCTTGAGGAGGGAGAAGGGGCTTCCCAGAATAAATGACTTCATTCCCTGTGGAGGGGTTTGATTACGACTTCCGATCTGGGACCCCTGTGTTTGCCAACAGTAACGTGAGAGACATCCGCCTCCTCCACTCCGCCCCGTGATTGTGTATTCTTAAACGTGGCTCCAGAACTAGGGAGGAAGCAAGGTTTTCAACCAATTAGAAGCGCTTCCCAGGATGAGGGGTGGGGCCTCGCCCTCCTGGCCCCGCCCCTCTCCTCGCGCCCCCGGCAGTCCACGCGCATGCTCCTTCCCTCCGTTCCCCCTCGTCTCTAGGGTTAGGAAGGCGGGGGACGGAAGGGGTGGGAATGGGAGGCGGGGAAAGGTGCGCGCAGGCGCACTGCGTCCCCGTCGTCGAGCGCTGACTCATAGTCGACGTTCGCTCGCCGCTAATCGGCCTGCGAGACGTTTGCTCCACGCGCGAGTGCGGCCGTGGGCGTCATGAACTGCGAGAACTTCGAGGCGGGCGAGCGGTTGGTGTCCCCGGCCTACGTGCGGCAGGGCCGTGAGGCCCGCCACTCCCACGAGCACCTCATACGGCTCCTGCTGGAGAAGGTACCGAGGTGGCCGCCCCACCCCCTCCTCCCCCGGGCCGGCGCCCCGACCCCGCGCGCTGCCTCCGGGGCTGCCCGGGGCTGGGGCCCGGGCGGGCGAGGAGAGGGCTGGGGAGTGCGGAGGGCGAGGTCCACGCCTGCTCGGAGGCTGCCCGAACGAACGGCAGCGAGCATTTATGAGGCGCTTACTGTATGGGGCGCCGGCTCAGGAAGCCTCCCCTTCCTCCCCGCTTGACAGCGGGCGATGGCCGAAGATCCTGATAAGGGCGGGAAGATAGGGGCTCCCGAGACCGTCAGGAGCGTGGGCGGGCCACGGCGCCCCGTGCCTCAGTTTCCCCTTTGGTAAAATGCGGTGTGAACCGCGCTCTGGAAGGCAGCACACCCCCGGGGCGGGAGGGACGGGCCTGGGTTCCAGCAGCCCCGGGCAGCTGAGACTGCCCTTCACCCCTGGGTAAAGCTGGGGCGCACCTAGGAACTGTGAAAAGAAGTCGGTTACCGTCATGTTAATGATTAACGTTAATATCACCTCTGGGGATACAAAACCGGGGAAAGGGAGGGTTACCGCCCGCCCGCACCTTACAGCGTTTCCTATGCAGGAGGTGCCAGATTTCAGAAATAGAAATTAAATTATAGAATGATCTTGTAAAAATTTTAATTGAAGTTAGTGTAAATAAAGTTTTTTCCGTTCAAGTTCGTGGACCCCCTGAAATCCGTCCGCAAACCTGGAGGGCCACGGACCTAGGTTAAGAACCCCGTTTTAAAGGAATCCTTGTTCTGCCTGTCTTACAAGGTTGTCAGATTACGTTCAGCATCCATTTTTAACTTTGCCATGTAAAATTCCCTAATTTAGGTGCTTTTCAGGACAGATGTGTGTGTGTGTGTGTGTGTGTGTGTGTGTGTGGAAAGCACTTAAGTGAAGGCAAAGATCTACATACATGTTAGCTATTAATACCTTGATTTTTTTATTTTAAGGATATTTGATTTTCTAGTTTTTCAAGTTGCCAAACCATTTAAAAGTTAGTGGAAGGGAACTGTTACTTAGAATCATCTCTCCACGTTCTCCATAGTATTGATAGTACAGTAAGAGTAGAAATTAAATTGTAAATTAAAATTACTATCTGATAGAATACTGGGGTCAGGAAGACCTGGATTCAAATCCAACCTTCAGACTCAGCTCCTCCTGATTCCATGGATGGTGCTGTATGTAGTGCACCAACTAGCTGCCCCAAATCCAACATTTGACACTAACTGTGTTATTCTGGGCAAGTCTCTTCATCTCTACCTTAATCCACTGGAGAAGAAAATGGCGAACCACTGGAGCATCTTTGCCAAGAAAATCCCAGGGATAGTATTGATGTGCTGTGGTGCCTGGGGTCAGACAGAGTTGCATCCACCTGAATAATTAAGAGCTAACTCTGTACGTTATCTAATCTGAGATTTAGTATCTCTGTAAAACTGTATAGAGGTGTTTTTCAGATAAGAAAACTAAAGCTCAGGAGTTAAGTTTACTCATAAGCAAATGATCACAACTGTATTGGCTGTGGAATTGAAAGGGCAGCTAGGTGACCAGTAGAGTACAGGTCCTGAAGTCAGGAGGAATTATTTTCCTGGGTTCAGATTTGACCTCAGATACCTATTAGCTGTGTGACCTTGGACAAGGAACTTAACTCTATTGGCCTTGGTTTCCTCATCTGTGAAATGAACTGGAGAAGAAAATGGTGAACCACGCCAGTAGCTTTGCCAAGAGAACCCCCGTTGGGGTCACAAAAAGTTGAATGTGACTGAAAGAGCAACCACAAAATGTGGAATTGGAACCTTTATCTTCTTGAGTCCAAGTCTACCACTTGATCCACCATATGGAACTTAGAAGTATCAGTAAAACTCTTATAAAAAAGCGCAGTAGTAGCAAATAACTACTGAAGACTGACTTCCTTACTTATATCTTTCAAAACATTTTCCTTTCCCAAAGGGTAAATGTCCAGAAGATGGTTGGGATGAGAGTACTATTGAGCTGTTTCTCCATGAACTGGCCATTATGGATAGTAACAATTTCCTGGGCAGCTGTGGTGTGGGAGAAAGGGAAGGTAGAGTAGCATCTGGGTTAGTTGCCCGTCGACATTACAGGTAATTTTAAAAAGTAATGTGTGTTATCTATTACGTTCTTTAAGAGTGCTTTATTTTTTAAAGTCTTTGTAAATTTTTAAAAATATTTTAAAGACCAGATTAATGTTTATATTTTCTAATTTAGAAGTTCTTTGAAAAAAACTTAGAAATAAGCATCTGAAAATTGTTCTCGTTTAGCTGTATCTTACTTTCTGCAATACATGTGGAAAAGTCTAAATTTCATTTTGATAAATTGCACTCTATTTTTTTCTACTGACTCACCTTAAAATTTTAGAGGTTTTTTCCATTATTTGCCATTTATTTGTTGGTTACTTCATGTTAGGTATAACAGTAAGAATTTATGGACCATTTAAATCTTTTTGTTTTAATATTAAAGTGGAAACCACATTGTTTTAACTTTCATTTATTTTTATTAATATTTTTCTCAATATTTAAAAATTTTCACTTATTTATTTCCAACATTCTTGTTAAATTTTGAGTTCCACATTCTCTGCCTCCCGTCTCTTTACCCTCCCCGTTAAGAAGGCAAGAACTATGTCAGTTATACTTGTGAAATCATGCAAAACATTTCCGTATTAGTCATGTTTCCAAAACAAGAAAAAAGAAAGTGAGAAAGTTATACTTCAGTTTGCGCTCAGAGTTCATCAGTTCTCTCTGTAGGTGTGTAGCATTTTTTTCATCATGAGTTCTTTAGAATTGTCTTGGATTGTTGTATTGCCCAGAGTAGTAGCCACGTGTTTCACAGTTGATTGTCATTACTTACATTGCTGTTATTGTGCACAGTGATCTCTAGGTCCTTCTCATGTCACTTTGCATCAGTTTATATAGGTTTTGCCATGTTTTTCACAGCGCATTTCTCACATCACAGCAACTTGTTCAACCATTCCCCAATTGCATCCCCACATTTCCAATTCTTGCCACCACAAAAAGAGCTGCTCATTATAAATATTTTTGTACATATAGGTCCTTTTTATTTGATCTCTTTGGGATAAAACCTAGTAGTAGTACCGTGTTTTATAGCTTGTTGGGTTTAAAAACCATATTGTTTTTAAATATGGGAAAAGGGAAAATATTGAAAGGGAAAAGAAAAAGATAGGCATTAAATAAACACCTGTAATAATAAAGTGTTATATAAGTCAAATTTGGAGGTAAATTGTAGGTGCCATATTTAGTCTCATAGAATGTACTAAAAATTTTGCTTAATTTTACTAAAAATAAACAGAACTTATAATAATGAAGACATACTCTTAGGCTGATAGCAACAGTGAATTTGATTATATATGTGTATATTTATATACACATATATATGAAAACTTTGAAATAGTTTAGCACTGTAAAAATATAATTATTGAAATATTGAATTTTAGAGTTCATTTTAATGATCCCATTATTCACAAACTGAAGGTTGTCTGTCAGTCAGCTAGCATTTATCAGGTGCCTACTAAGGCCTTGTCTTAAGAATAACGAAAGATAGTTTCTGTTCTCAAGGAAGTCACAGTTTAATGGATTACTATTATTAATTGACTATTATTGTTTCTTTTACTATAGTGAAGCTTCATACTAGTACACTCTGCTTTAGCAAATCAGGAAGGGATTACTAAATTACAGAGGATTTAAAAAAAAATAATTTGGTGATTATTTTTAATTGTGAAAACCTCTATGCCATTTGTAATATAGTTGAGTTTAGGAGCAACTTTTCAAAGACCATGTTTTTTGTGTATCATCAGATATACCACAATGACAATTTAATTCAACAAATATGTTTGCTGAGTAAACCACTGCTAGGGGCTGGAGGTAAAGAAATGAAGAATGTAACAGGCTTACGCACTTACATAACATATAATCTAATGGAGTGATAGAGTGTATATAAATGAGTATGATCTAAGACAGATAAATGCAAAAGATGTGAAATTTGCAGATGGAAAGATTACTTGAAGGTGGGAGAATCAAGAAGGAAGTGGTACCTGAAAGTCAAAGGGAATACATTCTAGGTATGAGGGGTCGGCCTGTATGAATATTTAGAGGTGGAAGAAAGCAACAATATTGGGGCCATGATAGTAGTCAGTTTTGACTGATACGTGGAGTTGAAGATCAGAATGAGAAAGACGGCCAAACTTTATATGGAAAGCTGCGATTTCTGCTGCCTACTTCTTTTTATAATTTGTCTTTTGGTCAGTGAATAAAAATCCATTTTTTCCCCCTCATTTTCCCACCTTGGGGAGAAAAGAAAGAAAAACAAAACTCTTACACATAGTCAAGTAAAACAAATTCCCCCATCAGCCATCTCCAAAAGCTTTTGTGTCTCAGTCTTCACTTTCAATCTGTCACCTCCCTTCTCCAGAGTTGAAGAGCATGCTTCACCATCAGTCTTCTGGAGTCATGGTTATCAACTGCGTTGATCAGTTTTAAGTGTTTCACATTTGTTATACTGTTATTATATACATTATTCTTCTGGTTCTGTTTACTTCTTGTTGATTAGTTCATATAAATCTTCCGGTTTTCTCTGAAATTATTTTGCTCTGTCACCTTGGTGAGTTTTTCTCTCAGGTCAGTGGTTCAAATAAATCCTACCACATAGAGCATAAACATGGCACCTTAGGAAGGTGTGAAAATTGCACCCCTGTGTTCATACCACATACTTGAACTTTTAGCCTGTTGCATAACACATGTAACTTGATGTAACACAACATGAAGCTCAGTATTTTCTGGCATTAAATAATATGCCTTTAAAAAAGTAATATTTTACAATGTGTCCTTTGTTTTGTCCTCACTTCATTTTTATACATTAATTATTGCCTTTTTTTTCTACACTAATCCTGGTTCTGTATGTAAGCTCTAGGAGCAAGGCAGCACAGTTCTCTTTGGGGAGAAAACTGCCATAAAAAAAAATTAGAATCACACAAATGTCACTCCTCTTTAGTATCCAGTGTTGACCAAATTTTAACTTACTATCCTTATTAAGGGAAGGAGAAATTAAATGGGAAAATTTGTTTTCATGGATGATTAATTGGTTATTATTATAGTTTCCATCTTATAAATATACTTATTGGGAATATTATAGAAGAGATTCTTACATCTGGTAAAAATATTACCTGGATGTTCTCTTGATCCCTTTTAAGCCTCAGATTTTACCCCTGAAGGCTTCTGATTGCTTCTGATTTTCTAGGTAATCTTGTTTGCATACATGTACATGAATTATTTTGCATAAGACTTTTTTCCCATTCATTGACCCTTCTCTTGTTTAGGTTCAGTCATGGAATTGGAAGATCAGGTGATATTGCTGCTGAGCAACCCAAAGCTGCAGGTTCTAGCCTTTTGAACAAAATAGCCAATTTATTAGTTCTGGACATCATAAGGCTGGCTGGTGTGTATTATATTAATTGTGCTACTTTTTGCTCACCTGCTACAAATCACGGAGTTGGGCTAGATGATCTTTGTGATTCTATGAAATATTTCCAGTTGACTAATTTCTAATTGCTTCTTTATTTACAGGTGTTCGTTCAGTGGCTGACTGCTTTGTTGTTCCAGTGGCAACTGGTATGAGCCTAACCCTGTGTTTCTTGACACTACGACACAAGAGACCAAAGGCAAAATATATTATTTGGCCACGAATAGATCAAAAGTCCTGCTTTAAATCCATGATCACTGCAGGTAATAAAATGTATTATTAATTATTATTGCACTAATATTATAATATTGAGAGACAGTGTGACTCAGTAGATAGAGTGTTGAACTTCTAGTCAGGAAAATATAGGTTCAGATCTTTACTCTAAAATAGTCATATGACCATGGGAAAGTCACTTAACCTAGCTGAGTCTGAGGCTCTAAAAATTATTAAATATATTATCTTCAAAATTTGCATTTCTAAAAGAATTTTCAATACTGAGAAAAATCACAGATCATTGAGGTAGTGACATTACTATTACATAGTCTTTTAGACTTATTTAGAATCATAGATGAAAAATTAAAAGTTTATTAACACAATACAATAAAATGTTATTACATATATACATATACAAAACAAACCTAAAAAACCATTACCATGAATTAAATAGGTAGCCTTCCAACTGACTGGATCCAATATGAATAACTGTTAAAAAATTGGACAACAGTAATAATAACAATAGCCAACATTTGTAACTTTAGATTTTAAAAGGACTTCATATACATTACCTTATTTGAACCTTACAACAGCTTTGTTAAGTAGGTTGTATTATCTCCAGGAGAATTATTGAAATAATCTTTGGAAGACTATGAAATCTTGGAGAGGTACCACAGAAATGGAGAAGGGCAGATGTCCGGATTTTCAAAAAAGGGAAGAGAGTGTTATCTGAAAATTAGAGGCCATTTAAGTGTGACTTAGATTCCTGTCAAAATTCTAGCATGTATTGTTAGAAATGTTAGTGAATATCCAGAAGAGTGAGTGGCTATCTTGAGGGTGAAGGATTCATCAAAAGCAAGTCATGACAAACTAACCTCGCTTCTTTTTTTTGATAAGGTTACATGACTTGTAGATCATGGAATTGTACCCAAATAGTTGACAAAGTTTCCTGTGCTATTCTTATTAAAAGAGCTTAGAGAAATGATAGCATGGTTAGGTGGATTTGAAACTGCTTAAATATGTGGATTGAAAGAGTAGTCGTTAATGGTCCATTGTCACCTTTGAAGGAAGCTACTAGTATAGTGAGCCCCAAAGATTTGTGCTTTACCCGATACTGTTGATGTTTGACACTTTTTTTCATCAACAACTTGAATAAGGGGATAAATGGTTAAATTTTCAAATCAGGAATAGAAATCTTAACACAATGCATAACTACGGTTCTTGAGAGGCTTGAACACTGGGATGAATCTGGTAGGATGAAGTTTAGTAGGGATAAATGTAAAGCCCTATACTTGTCTCAGAATATCAGTTTGACAGCTACAAGATGATTTGTAGTTACTGTTCTTACTGTGTAATTTTAGTAAATTCCATTTCTTTAAAAGAAATGAAGATAGACTTAATTTTGCATGATAATGTGCAGGGGGGTCTGTGTGCAGAATTTCTCTGTTATACTTGTGGTAATTCTACCTCATGTTAGACATTCACACTTCTGATGAGCAAAAAGTAGAGTTGAGAAAAAAAGAGATGGATGGAATACATAAATGTGGCATGGTCCTATAAGAATGGTACCAGAAGAACCAAAGCTCAGAATGAGCTGACGCTGGCAGTGAAAGCCATGGACAGCAAAAAAGATTTTGTTAGCTATATTGGAGGAAAAAGGAAAATTGGGGAAGAGAGAGGCCCACTACTTGGAGCGTATGGGATGATGATAACTGAAGGATAGAGACAGGAGAGCTTCTCAACTCTTACTTGTTTTAGTTTGTCTCTCCTGAGGAAATAATTTTTGGACTGGAAAGGACAGAGCAAAATAATAGGGAGTTGATACCTGTGCTAGTTGGGAGATGGAAAGCCTTTTAGTTGCCCTTGACAAGTTTAGTCTACTAATCTCAGATGAACTATATTGTAGGATACCAAAGAACATATATGTAGGAATGATTGCTGAATCGTTGGGAGTGATTTTTGGAAGGGTGTGGAATCCTGGAGAGGTGCCACAGAACTGGAGAAGGGCAAATGTCCTGATTTTCAAAAAAGGGAAGAGATTGTCATCTGAAAACTAGAGGCCATCTAAGTGTGATTTAGATTCCTGTCAAGATTCTAGCATTACTTGAATTGCTGTATTACTTAATATTTAATTGAAGAAACATTCTTTTTGGTCATCATTGTCTCTATATTTATATAATTATACTTCCAAGTCTCATTTCTTACACTGCTTCGATGATGTCTTTTACCAGAAGCAATAATCAGGCAGTGATAGAGTACAATTGATTCCTAGAGTTTTTATAATCTTGCCTTACAATGAATAGTGGGATAGATGAATACTCATTTTCTTTTTGGATACCTTTGTTAGGTTTTGAGCCTGTGGTGATAGAGAATGTGTTAGAAGGTGATGAGCTATGCACAGACCTGAGGGGAGTGGAAGCTAAAATCAAGGAGCTTGGGGCTGATAACATTCTATGTGTTCATTCTACTACATCCTGTATTGCTCCAAGGGTGCCTGATAGGTAAGTAATTCATGTACATTATTCTTTACACGGTAACTAATTTTGCTAAATAAAATGTAGACATCCTTATTTTAATATGTTTAATTAACTTTTGGGAACAATTAAGTAAAATTGATCTCTTCCTAAGAGGATGTAGAGAATTCCTCTGAAATGTGGAGGAAAGTATAATGGGATAGGAAAGGAGTTACTGAATAGGAGAAGAAAAAAGGGATCTAATACAATGTAAATGAGTCCTTTTGCTTCTTTTCACTTGAATAGATTCAACTCTCTCTACCTTCTGCTTATGTTAAAATTATGATTGCTCCCCTCCCCATACTATTAGCTCCTCTTCATGAAAAGGTGCTCTGTCTTATTATTTAAAAAATGTTTTCCCACTGTGCTAGATGTCATATTTTCTTATGTTCATTTATTTCTGCTGCCATCTTTAGTTCAATATTCTTTCACTCAGTGGGCTTATGTTTTTGACACTTCTGATAATCATGGTTGGGGGCTATCAGTGATATTTGCTGTGCAAGAATAAGAAAATAATCTTTTAATGATAAATGAAGATCAATAATGTTAAGTATATACCTTATAGTGATACATATCTAATTTTTAACTCAAGATAAAATAGTGCTTAAATTTATACTTTAAAGGTGTTAAGATACAGCCCTCTTGGAAAAACATTTAAAATTAAGAAAATCTTGCTTGAAAATTATTTTTAAAAAATTTATCATACTTAATCTTATACACAATGGTTCTTTTCCTTTGCTTTTATTGGGAAGAGGTATTATAATGCAAAAATGTAGACGTTTTACTTTCCAGATGAAAGCAAGTATAAATTTTGTAACTGGAATTTTAATTTGTCCTTGTTTAAATCAAGCAAGTGTACATTGAGTGCCTACTATGTACAGACATTGTGCTGGACATTGGGGACCCAAAGATGGAAATGAAACAGTCCTGTCCTTTGGTTCTATTGGGCAAGATGTACTTATATAAGCATATACAAAATAAATATATAAATATAAGTTAAATGTGGGACAAGGATAAAGCAGTATCAGAGAAATTAGGAAAGGACCTCATGTAGGAAGTGAAACTTGAACTAAGCTTTGACAGGAACTAGGGATTATAAGAAGTAGAGGTGAGGAAGGAGTGCATTCCAGATATGGTAAACATTCTCTGCAAATTCACTGAGATGGAGTGTCTTGTGTGAGGAACATCAAGAAGGCTAGTTTGACTGGACCATAGATTGTATGAAGGGGGAATAACATATATTAAGATTGGGAAGGTTGGTTAGAAGCAGGTTGTTGTGAAAGACTTTAAATTCCAAACAGAGGAGTTTGTATTTGGTCCTAGAGGTAATTGGGAGTCATTGGCATTTATTAATCAATCCAGAGACATGGTCAGGCCTGTGATGTAGGAAAATCACATTGGCATCTATATGGAAGATAATTGCATTGGAGAAAGAAAAGATTTGAGGTAAAGAGACCATTTAGGAGGCTTCTGCAGGAGTCCAGGTCAAAGGTGATAAAGGCCTGAGTTAGGGAGTGACTGTGAGAGTAGAGAAGAAGGGGATATTGTGGAAATAGAGTAGGAAGGACTTGACAACTGATTGAATATGTTGGGTCAGGGAATGAGGATGAAGTTGTGTGACTAGTGACTAGGATAGTGTTAACTCTGACAGAAACAAAGAAGTTTAGAAGCAGAGTGGGATTGGGGGCAAACAAGGAGTTTTATTATGGACATGCTGAGTTTGTAATCCACACAAGACATCTAGCTTCTTAAATATACTGTTTCCCAATTTTTTTAAATTTAATTTTTTGTTTTTAAGTTAAAAAATCTGTTTTCACTTCCTTGTTCTCTCCTCAACCTTTTAACTCTCTTTTGAAATAAAGGAAAATAAAACACTTATCATAAATATGCACATTTGAATAAAACAGATTTCCACATTGGCCTTTATTTGCTACCCAAAATCCTTCTACCTCTTTGTCAAGAGGTGAGTAGCAAGCTTCCATCATTAGTCTTTCAGAATTATAATTGGTTATTGTGATGATCAACCTTCTTAACTCTTTCAGAGTTGTTGTGTTATAATTATTTTTTGTTATTATTGTTTAAATTATTTTCATAGCTTTGTTCACTTCACTATTCATCGATTCCTTTGAATTTTCTTAGGTCTTTACAGTGCAATGGTATTCCATCACATTAATATATCATAATTTATTCAGCCATTGTCCTTTTGATGGACACCTCTTTAGGTTCTACTTTGCTGCTATGAATGTTGCTGCCATACAAATGGTTCCTTTTCTTCTTTGATCTCTTTGGGGTTTAGTTATATTAGTGGTACTGCTACGTCAAAGGGTTTTCATAGCATAGTAACACTGAGGGGCATAGTTCCAAATTGCTTTCTAGATTGGTTGGATACATTTATAATCCTTGAATAGGCATTTAATTTATCTGTTTACCATAGTACCTTGAACATTTGTTATTTTTCTTTTTTGTCAATTTCATCAATCTGATGGGTGGTTTGAGGTACAATCTTTCATTTGCTGTTCTTTACTTATTAGTGAGTTGGAACATTTTAGTAGCATTTTTCTCTTTATTGGTATATTGGAATGTTTCATAGAGTTGGGGCATTTCATGCTTTGAATGTATTTTTCTGAAAACTACCTATTCATATCTTTTGGATTATCAATTTAAGAATGGCTCTTAGTCTTAAAATTTGAAGCATTATCTCACATAGCTTGGAAATGAGACTTCTATCAAAAAAACCTGCTGTAAACTCCACCCCCCCCATTTCTCATCTAGTTTTAGTTGGATTTGTTTTTATATATGTACAGATGTTTTAATTTTATGTAATAAAATTGTCTATTTTATTTTCTGTTGTACTCTCTACTCCTTGTTTGGTCATGAACTCTTCTTCCCCATCAGTATATCGGAAAGAAATTTTTTTCCTTGCTTCTCTAATTTAACACAGATTTAACTTGTGTGTTTGTAAGGCATGTATCTATTTGGAGATTATCTTGCTATATGTTGTAAGATTGTGTTCTGTACAGTTAAGTTAGTTCTGCTCTGACTTTAGAGTTAAGGAACCTGCAGCCACATGTGGCTTCTAAGTGCAGCTCTTTGACTGAACCCAAACTTCACAAAATAAATCCCCTTAGTAAAAGGATTAGTTTTGTAAAACTTGGACTCAGTCAGAGTGCTGAGCCTAGGCCACATGTGGCCTCAAGGCTGCAGGTTCACCACCTTGGTTCAGCACCTGAACTAGCTGTTGCAAAATGATGCAGTAACAATCATAGCATGGAAAAAATGGGGTTTGGAGGCACAACCCTCAAAAAACTTTGTTAGTGACATATTTTTTAAAAGAAGAGGAATATAATAAAAACAATAGCATATTTTTATACATGTTAAATGGTTGAGAAATACGTAAATTCTGTAATAAATGTTGGCAGTGACCATGTCTTCAGATTGTCTGAGCTCTTGCTTGGCCTGCATCCAGGTTCCCAGAGGGCCAAGTTAGCAAAGTGTCAGGAGTTGAGTGGGCCACCATTCCTGGTGTATAAGTTGGAGTCCATGGCAGAAGAGAAGGTGGAATTTGGTGATGTGGATCAGACCTTTTTTGTCACCAGCTCTTGCATCACCAGAAGATAACAGTAACTTTGGCATTGATTTCATATCCCCCCAAAAGGACCTGAAGTTTGCTTGTAGAAATAGGTACGAGAATGGTTCCATCTTGTGAGTTATTGTCAAGAGTTTTCTCCATTCTTACTGTTTCTTCAAGAAAAAATTATGCATAAGCAAATTTGAAATTTGCATTATGCTCAAATTGCTCCTTGAGATGTCAGTCAAATTGGAACACATTTACATTTTATTTAATTATTTTATTTGTTTCCAATGTTCTACAATCACTTCCATATATCTTAGATTTTTTTCCCTTCCCTCTCCACTCCCTCCCTGAGATGGCATGCAATCTTATATAGGTTCTACACATACATTCCTATTAAATACATTTTCACCTTAGTCATGTTGCATAGAAATGAATGAGAGAAATCATAAAATGAAACATAATACAAAAGAAAATGGTCTGCTTCATTTTGTGATCCAATTCCACAGTTCTTTCTAAGGATGTGGAAGGCATTTTACCTCAAGTCCATTGTGAATTTTTTTATGTCCTTGCATTGCTATGAAGGACTAAGTCTACCACAGAAATTCCTCTCACACTGTGGTTGTTGCTGTGTACAAAGTTCTCCTGGTTCTATTCCTTTCACTCAGCATCAGTTCATATGTCTTTCCAGGCCTCTCTGAAGTCTTCCTGTTTTATCATTTCTTGTAGCACAATAGTATTCCACTACATTGGTGTACTGCAACTTGTTCAGCCATTCCCCAGTTGATGGGCATCCTCTTGATTTCCAGTTTTTGGCCACCACAAAGAGAGCTGCTATAAATATTTTTGTACAGGTGAGACCCTTTCCCATTTTTATGATCTCTTTGGGATACAGTCCCAGAAGTGATATTGCTGGGTCAAAGGGTATGTACATTTTTGTAGCCCTTTGGGCATAGTTCCAAATTGCTTTCCAGAACGATTGGAGCAGCTCACAACTCCAACAACAATGAATTAATGTTCTAGCTCTCCCACATCTTCTCCAACATTTATCATCCTCCTGTTTTGTCATGTCAACCAGTTTGATAGGTGTGATGTGGTACCTCAGAGTTGTTTTGATTTGTAGCTCTCTAATCATTAGTGATTTAGTACATTTTTTCATATGGCTATAGGTAGCTTTAATTTCTTCCTCGGAAAACTCCCTGTTCACAACTTTGACCATTTATCATTGGGAAATGACTTATATTCTTGTACATTTGACTCAGTTCTCCATATATTTTAGAAATGAGGCCTTTATCACAGACACTAGTTGCAAAAATTCTTTCCCAGTTTTCTACTACCCTCCTAATCTTGCTTGCTTTGGGTTTGTTTGTGCAAAAGCTTTTCAATTTAATGTAATCAAAATTATCCATTTTGTACTTTACAATGTTCTCTATCTCATGGTTGGTCATATATTTCTCCATAAATCTGATAAATGCACTATTCCTTGCTCCCCTAATTTGTTTATGGTATCAATCTTTATACCTAGATCATGTATCCATTTGGACTTTATTCTTGTGTACAGCGTCAGGCATCGGTCTATGCCCAGTTTCCACCAGAGTGTTATCCAGTTTTCCCAGCAATTTTTGTCAGACAGTGAGTTCTTATCCCAGAAGCTGGGGTCCTTGAGTTTATCGAACAGTAGATTGCTATATTCATTGACTACGGTGTCTTGAATACCTAACCTATTCCACTGTTCTACCTCTCTGTTTCTTAGCATGTACCAAGTGGTTTTGATGATTGCTGCTTTACAATACAATTTGAGATCTGATTGGGCCAGGCCACTTTCCCTAGCATTTCTTTTTATTAGTTCCCTTGATACTCTGAACCTCTTGTTTCTCCAGTTGATAATTATTTTTTCTACCTCTAGAAAATAGTTATCTGTTTGATCGGTATGGCACTGAATAAGTAAATTAATTTAGGTAAAATTGTCATTTTTATTTTATTTTATTGGCTACCCACGAACAACTGATGTTTTCCCACTTACTTAGATCTGACTTTATTTGTGTGAAAAGTGTTTTGTAATTGTGTTCATATAGTCCCTGGGTTTCTTTGGGCAGGTAGACTCTCAGATATTTTATAGTGTCTACCATAGTTTTAAATGGGATTTCTCTTTTCATTGCTTGCTGTTGGGCTTTGTTAGTAATATATAGAAATGCAGATGATTCATGTGAGTGTATTTTGTAACAAGCAACTTTGCCAAAGTTGTTTATTATTTCAAGTAGTTTTTTACTTGAGTCTCTGGAATTTTCTAAGTGTGTCATCATATCATCTGTAGAGAGTGACAACTTAGTTTCTTTTTTGCCTATTCTAATTCCTTCAATTTCCTTTTCTTTTCTTATTGCTATAGCTAACATTTCTAATAACATATTGAGTAACAGTGGCGATGATGGACATCCTTGTTTCACCCCTGATCTTATTGGAAATGCATCTAGCTTATCCCTATTGCATATAATGCTCACTGATCACATTTACATTTTCAAAGCAAATGTTAATAACAGAATTGCTTGTACCTAGTTTCTGTCAGGTTGCTTTTCAATTATTCCAGGAGTTTTTTCAAATAGTTGCTACTTCAGGAGTGGTGGGGCAGGAGGGGGGGGGCGGGGAGAGGAGGGGGGGCGGTGGAGTGGGGGGGGTGAAAGGTTGTCTTTGGATTTATCAAACACTAGATCATTGTGTTTGTTTTCTTCTGTATGTACATTGTATACCTAATCTATACTATTGATCAACCTCTATTTCTAGTGCCAGATCATTTTGATGATTACTGTTTTGTAAATATAGTTTGCAGTCTGGTATTGCTAAGCACCTTTTGCCCACTTTTTAAATCATTTCTATTGATGTTCTTAACTTTTTGTTTCTCTTGAGGAATTCTATTATTTTTTTCCTAGCAAATAATCCTTTGGTAATTTGGTATGGCACTGAAATAAGTAAGTTAGTTTAGATAGTATTGGTCATTTTTATTATATTGGGTTAGCCTACCCATGAACGATTAATATTTCTCGTTATTTAGATATGTTTTTAATTCTGTAAAAAGTGTTTCGTACTTGTATTCATGCAGTTCGTATTCATGCAGTGTCTTGGTAGGTTGACTCTCAAGTATTTTATATATTCTGTAGTTTTAAAAGTGGAATTTCTCTCTTTTCCTGTTGGATTTTATTGTTATTGGAGTGAAATGCTGATGACTTACAATGTATCTATTTTACAGTTTGCAACTTTGCTGTTATTATTTCAGTTAATTTTTTTAGTTGACTCCAGGTTTTTCTAGGAAACCATTATATCATCCACAAAAAGTAATAATTTTTTTCCTCCGTGTCTATACTTATTCCCTTAATTTCTTTTTCTTACTATAACATTTCTAATACTTTGTCACTTGGCATTCTTGCTTTCCCCCTAATTTTGTTGGAAAATTTTTTTTTCATTTTTTTCTTTTTCTTTTTTTTAATATAAATTTATTTATTTAACTTTTTACATTCATTTTCACAAAATTTTGGGTTCCAAATTTTCTCCCCATTTACCCCTCCCTCCACCCCAATACACCGAGCATTCTAATTTTCCCTATCACCAATCTGCCCTCCCTTCTCTTGTCCCCATCTTCTCTTTTGTCCTGTAGGGCCAGATGACTTTCTATTCCCCATTAACTGTATTTCTTGTTTCCTAGTAGCAGTACTAAATAGTTGTTCCTGAAACTTTGAGTTCCAAATTCTCCCCATCCCCCCCTCCCCACCTATTTCCTTTGGGAAGGCAGGTAATTCAATTTAGGCCATATCTGTGTATTTTTGCAAATGACTTTGACCCCGCTCCCCTCTCGGCCAGCCCAGCAATCTCTCTCGCTGACCTGTAGCGCCTGTGGGTGGAGGGACCTTCATGGCCACCAGAGATTCCATCCCTGAAGCCTGCTTGGATCTGCTCCTCTGGGGTCGCTTGGCCAGGGCTGGGCCGGCGTGGGCTCTGCTGTTTGGTGCGCGACGGACCCCTGGGGACGGCTTTCCAAGACTCTCTGGAACGGAAATCTCCTCCAGTGCATTGGTGCGTGGCTTGCTCTGCTCCAGAATTTGTGGGGAGTTCTTTTTACAGCAATTTCTGGGCTGTGGGTTTGGCACTAGCATATATGAGTTTTTCTACTCCACCATCTTGGCTCTTCCCTGGAAAATTCTTTAGTTAATCTTTATTGTATCAAACATTGGCTCTAGGTTTTGGATAAATACTGTCTTTCATATTAAGGAAAAGTCCATTTATTCCTTTGATTTCTAGGTTTATTTGTTTTTTAAAATAGGAATGGGGATTGCATCTTGTCAAAAGATTCTTTTGCATCTGTTGATATAATATGGTTTTCTTGTTCTTATTAATATGATCTGTTATATTGATAGTTCTTCTAATATTAAAACAACCTTGCATTTCTGGAGTAAATCTATCTTGGTCAAAGTGCATAATCTTTGTGTCATATTACTGTAGACTTTTAGCTAATATTTTCTTTAAAACTTTTATGCCCATGTTCATTAGAGATACTAGTCTGTAGTTTTCTTTCTCTCCTTCTACTCTTCCTGACTTAAATATCAAAACCATATTTATATCTTTGAAGAAATTTGATAGAACTTTTCTAAGACCAGGGTTCAGACTGCTGAATCTGGAATGCTCCCCTCTGGTATCAGAACCGCACACCTGCAGCGCTCTTCTTTTCCTATTCCTTGCTCAATAAATAGCTTCAGCCTAGACTGCTTCTTGCTTTGTTATGCTTCTACAGTTTGACAGTACCTAGGCGTAGGTCTGCTTCTTAGTCCATACTGGATCTGCAGCCCTTCTCTGGGGTCAGAGTCAGGGTCCCTGCCCTCAAAGTGTTTACAACTTAATGCTTTTAATAATTCATTTTTAAAAAATTGATCTTTTAAAAATTCATTTAATGATTCATTCATTTTAACGGTGCATTCTTTTTAAGTAAACAAGCATTTATTAAGGGGTTATTATATGCAAGATACTGTGCAATGTACTGGGAACACAAATGCAAGCAAAACCAAAGATATTCCCTGCCTTCAAGAAGCTTGCATTCTAATGAGAGGAAAGATAACACATAAAAAGGGAGATGAGGTTTGGAAAATGGGCTAAGGGATGGCATGGTAAAGAAAATAGAATGAATTATCTGTGCAGCCTAGGAAGGAGTAAAAACTTGACTGAGCCACGCTCCCTTCTTAAAGTGCTGGTTCTTCGTAGAGCCAGCCATTTGGAAGGAGAGGTTGGAGATATGGGGGATACTTCTAATATGAATTAGAAGTGAGGTGGAGTGGGCTTTTAGTTTAAACGGTTTGGGGGGATGAGTCAGTAGTGCAGCTTGGAGAGGCATGCATTCATATTAGAGTTCACTCTTTGCCTAGCATTTTAACCTTCCATGTCCAAGCTTTTCTGTGTAGAATGCTTACCTCTGGAATCTCGACCTATAGAATTAATCCTATGTGCCCATCAAACTTAGAATCCTTTCTTTGATCCTTTCTTGTATCATTCATATTTAGCTACTCTTGGAGTCATTTATTTAATTGTTTTAGTCATGCAGCTGAATTTTAGGCCACTTGAAGACAGAGATAATTTCTTTTTTTTCTTTCTACTTTACATTTTATTTTTCCCCAATTACATGTAAAAATCATTTTTTTTCTCTTTTTTTAAGTATTTATTTTTTTAAATTTTTTATTTTTATTTTTTTCTCAATCTTAATATAAATTTATTTATTTAACTTTTTACATTCATTTTCACAAAATTTTGGGTTCCAAATTTTCTCCCCATTTATCCCCTACCCCAATACACTGAGCATTCTAATTTTCCCTATCACCAATCTGCCCTCCCTTCTCTTGTCCTCATCTTCTCTTTTGTCCTGTAGGGCCAGATGACTTTCTATTCCCCATTAACTGTATTTCTTATTTCCTAGTAGCAAAAACAATACTCAAGTTGTTCCTAAAACTTTGAGTTCCAACTTCTCCCCATCCCTCCCTCCACACGCATTCCCTTTGGGAAGGCAGGCAATTCAATATAGGCCCTGTCTGTGTAGTTTTGCAAATGACTTTGATAATAGTCGTGTTGTGTAAGACTAACTGTATTTCCCTCCATCCTATCCTGCCCCCCATTATTTCTATTCTGTCTTTTGATCCTGTCCCTCCACAAGAGTGTTGACTTCAAATTGCTCCCTCCTCCCATTGCCCTCCCTTCCATCATCCCCCCCACCCTGCTTCTCTCCTTCTCCCCCACTTTCCTGTATTGTAAGATAGGTTTTCATACCAAAATGAGTGTGCATTTTATTCCTTCCTTTAGTCGAATGTGATGAGAGTAAACTTCATGTTTTTTTCTCAGCTCTCCTCTTTTTCCATGCGCTTGCCTCTTGAATGAGATATAATTTACCCCATTCCATTTCTCCCTCTCTCCTTCCACTACATTTCTCTCTCACCCTTTACCTTAATTTCTTTTAAGATATGGTCTCATCCTATTCAATTCACTCTGTGTTCTCTGTATGTGTGTGCGCGCATGCGTGTACGTGTGTATGTATGTGGTCCCACCAACTACCCAGATACTGAAAAGTTTTAAGAGTTACAAATATTGTCTTTCCATGTAGGAATGTAAACAGTTCACCTTTGGTAAGTCCCTTATGACTTCTCTTTGCTGTTTGCTTTTTCATGCTTCTTCTCATTCTTGTGTTTGAAGGTCAAATTTTCTTTTCAGCTCTGGTCTTTTCATCCAGAATGCTTGAAAGTCCTCTGTTTCATTGAAAGACCATATTTTCCCCTGAAGTATTATACTCAGTTTTGCTGGGTAGGTGATTCTTGGTTTGAGTCCTAGTTCCTTTGACTTCTGGAATATCCTATTCCACGCCCTTCAATCCCTTAATGTAGAAGCTGCTAGATCTTGTGTTATCCTGATTTTATTTCCACAATACTGGAATTGTTTCTTTTTAGCTGCTTGTAAGATTTTCTCCTTGACCTGGGAGTTCTGGAATTTGGCCACAATGTTCCTAGGAGTTTCTCTTTTTGGATCTCTTTCAGGCGGTGATCTATGGATTCCTTGAATACTTATTTTGCCCTCTGGTTCTAGAATCTCAGGGGCAGTTTTCCTTGATAATTTCATGAAAGATGATGTCTAGGCTCTTTTTTTGATCATGGCTTTCAGGTAGTCCCATAATTTTTAAATTGTCTCTCCTGGATCTATTTTCCAGGTCGGTTGTTTTTCCCATGAGATATTTCACATTCTCTTCTATTTTTTCATTCTTTTGGTTTTGTTTTGTGATTTCTTGGTTTCTCAGAAAGTCATTAGACTCCATCTGTTCCATTCTAATTTTGAGAGAACTATTCTCTTCAGTGAGCTTTTGAACCTCTTTTTCCATTTGGCTCATTCTGCTTTTGAAAGCATTCTTCTCCTCATTGGCTTTTTGAACCTCTTTTGCCAATTGAGTGAGCCTATTTTTCAAGGTGTTATTTTCTTCAGCATTTTTTTGGGTCTCCTTTAGCAAGGTATTGACCCGTTTTTCATGCTTTTCTTGCATCTCTCTCATTTCTCTTCCCAGTTTTTCCTCCACCTGTCTAACTTGATTTTCAAAATCCTTTTTGAGGTCTTCCATGGCCTGAGCCCACCGGACATCCACCTCGGATGTCTGGGATACAGAGTCCCCAACCTCCACGTCTTTCCCTGATGGCAAGCATTGTACTTCCTCATCAGAAATGAAGGGAGGAGGGAACATCTCTGCCCCAAGAAAGTAGCTCTCTATGGTCTTATTTTGCTTCCTTTTTCTGGGCATTTTCCCAGCCAGTTACTTGACTTCTGAGATTCCTCTCCATCCCCTTCTAAATCCACCCAGCTAGTGCTTGGAGTCTGAGATTCAAATGCTGCTTCCCAGCCTCAGGACTTTCCGAGGCGGGTGTGGCTGCTATTCAATGTGAGCTTACGGTCTGGTGCTTGGGTGGGGGCAGGGCCACCTCCCAGGCTCAGTTCCCTCAGGGGGTTTATGCGGAGATCTTCAGTAATGGACCCGAGCCCCTGCCTGCTTGGGGAGTCCCGGGCCGCCTCTGCCACTGCCTCCCAAGGGGGCCTGAGCCACGGAGACACCCTGCTCCCCTCTTGGCCAGCCCAGATGTCTCTCTCACTGACCTGTAGCGCCTGTGGGTGGAGGGACCTTCGTGGCTGCTGGAGATTCCGTCCCTGAAGCCTGCTCGAATCTCCTCCTCTAGGGGTTGCGCGGCCAGGGCAGGGCAGGGCTGGGCTCCGCTGTCCGGTGCGTGATGGACCTTTAGTGCCAGTTTTTCAGGGCTCTCTGGAACAGAAATCTCCTCCACTGCGTTGCTTGCACTGCTCCCGAATTTGTGGGGAGTTCTTTTTACAGAAAATTTATGGGCTGTGGGTTCGGAGCTAGCATACGTCTTTCTACTCCGCCTTCTTGGCTCCTCCCTCCAAAAATCATTTTTAACATCCATTTTAAAAAATTTTGAGATCCAAATTCTCTCCCTCCCTCTTTTCCCTGACCCCCTCCCTGAGACAGTAAGCAATCTGATAGTGTGGTTATGGAAAACATTTCCATATGGAAATAGTCAAGGTATGAAAGAAAACACAGACAAAAAAAAAAATCCAAGAAAAATACAGTAAAGAAGAAATATGCTTCAATTTGCAGTCAGACTCCATCACTTTTTTCTCTGGAGATGGATAGCATTTTTCATCATAAGTCTTTCAGAAATGTCTTGGATCATTGTATTGCTGAGAACAGCTAAGTTGTTCATAGTTGATCATCATATAGTATTGCTGTTACTGTATATAATATTCTTCTGGTTCTGTTTATTTCACTTTGCATGAGTTCATGTTATTCTTTCCAGGTTTTTTTCTGAGATCATCCTGCTCATCATTTGTTATAGCACAATGTTGTATTCATATACAACAGCTTGTTAATACATTTCCTAATTGATGGACACCTCCTCAGTTTCCAATTCTTTGCTACCACTGAAAGAACTGTGATAAATATTTTTGGACATATCCTTTTTCTTCTTGTTTTTTATAAAAAAAACTCTTTGCAGTACAGTAGTGGTATTGTTTGGTCAGAGGGTGTGCATGGTTTTATAGACCTTTGAACATAGTTCTAAATTGAGCTACAGAATGGCTGAATCAGTATACCACTTTATTAGCACTGCTCTAGTGTCTCAATTTTCCCACATCTTCTCCAACATTTATCATTTTCCTGCTTTGTCATGTTAACCAATCTGATAGGTGTGATGTAGTATCTCAGTTGTTTAAATTTGCATTTCTCTAATCAATAGTGATTGAGCTACAGAATGGCTGAATCAGTATACCACTTTATTAGCACTGCTCTAGTGTCTCAATTTTCCCACATCTTCTCCAACATTTATCATTTTCCTGCTTTGTCATGTTAACCAATCTGATAGGTGTGATGTAGTATCTCAGTTGTTTAAATTTGCATTTCTCTAATCAATAGTGATTTAGAGTGTATTTTCATATGACTATAATTACCTTTGATTACTTCATCTGAAAACTGCTTGTTCATATCCTTTGACCATTTATCAATTGAGAAATGGCTCTTATTATGATAGTTTTGAGTCAGTTTTCTGCATATTTAAGAAATGAGGTCTTTATCAGAAAAACTTGCAGTAAAATTTTTTTTCAGTTATGATTACTATGCGTTACCCTTCATAGTATTTTCCCTGTTTATCCTACGCCTTCTTTTTTAAAAGTGTTTTGCTCTTGACTTTTCCCACCTCCAATACACCCTCTCATTTATCTGTGTCCTTCTCCCCGTCCCCCTGCTTCCCTTTCTTCTACTTTCCTGTATGGTAAAATAGATTTCTATACCCAATCGAGTATGTATGTTATTCCCTCTTTGAGCCAGTTCTGATGAGAGTAAGACTTACATACTCTCCCATCACACAATCCTGTCTTTTCCTCCACTGTAAAAGCTCTTTTGTGTCTCTTATGTCAGTTAATTTGCCCCATTCTATTTTTCCTTTTTGCATTCTCCCAGTGCATTCCTTTCTCACCCTTTTTATTTTTTTTTAGATAATTATCCTATCATATTCAACTCACACTTATGCCCTCTGTCTATGTATACTTCATCTAACCTAATAATGAGGAAGTTTTTAGGTGCTACAAGTATCATTTTCCCATGTCAGAATGTAAATAGTAACTTTTCATGCTTCTCTTGAGTGTTTTATTTGAAAGTCATATTTTCTATTCAGCTCTGCTTTTCTCATCAGGAATGCTTGAAATTCCTCTACATCATTGAGTATCCATTTTTTTTCCCTGAAGGATCATACTTAGTTTTGCTGGGTAGGTGATTTTTGGTTGTAATCCTAGTTCCTCTACCTTCTGGAATTAGAATATTCCAAGCCCTCTGACCTTTTAATGTAGAAACTGATAAATCTTGTATTATTTTGACTGTGGCTCTGGGATACTTGAATTGTTTCTTTTTGGCTGCTTGTAATATTTTCTTCTTGAAATGGGAGTTTTGGAATTTAGCTGTAATATATTTCTGGGAGTTTTCATTTTAGGATTTTTTTCAGGAGGTGATTGATGGAGTCTTTCAATTTCCATTTTACCTTCTGGCTCTGAAATATCATGGTGGTTTTCCTTGATAATTTCTTGAAAGATAATGTCTAGGCTCTTTTTTTGATCATGACTTTCAGGTAATCCAGTACTTCTTACATGGTCTCTGCTGGATCTGTTTTCCAGGTCGATTGTTTTTCCAATGAGATATTTCATGTTTTCTTTTGACTTCGATTGTTTCTTGAAGTCTCATGCAGTCATTAGCTTTCACTTACCCATTCCTAATTTTTAAGGAATTATTTTCTTCAGTGAGCTTCTGTACCTCCTTTTCCATTTGGCCAATTCTACTTTTTAAAGGAGTTCTTTTCTTCAGTGTATTTTTGCACCTCTTCTTTTCATTTGACCAATTCTGCCTTTCAAGGCATTCTTCTATTGGAGTTTTGTTCCTCTTTTACCATTTGGTCTGTTCTCTCTTTTTAAGGTGTTATTTTCTTAAGCTTTTTTTGGTGCCTCCTTTACCAAGCTATTGACTCTTTTCATGATTTTCTTGCCTCACTCTCATTTAACTTTCCCCAGTTTTTCCTGTCTCTCTTTTACTTGATTTTAAAAATCCTTTTCTGAGTTCTTCTGTGGCTTGAGTTCAATTCATATTTTTCTTTGAGGCTTTAGATATAGCAGTTTTGACTTTGTTTTCTTCTTCTGAATTTATGTTTTGATCTTCCCTTTCCTGATAGTAGCTTTCTGTTGTCAGGATCTTTTTCTACTTGTTGGTCATTTTCTCAGCCTGTTTCTTGACTTTTAACCCTATGTTCAAGTGGGACTGTGCTTCCAAAGCATTGTCCCAAGGGAGCAGTATCCCAACCTTCAGGTTTCTTATGCAGCTGTTTTCAGAGATAATTCTGGGGAACTGGAAGTGTAAAGTTCTTCCAAGGTGGTGTGATCTGGGGAGAAATATGTTTACTACTCCCTTGGCCTGTGCTCTAGCCTGTAAGTGACCACAAGCTTTCTTTTCTGCTTGGGAACTATGACCAGGGTTCCAGATTCCCTGCAGCCACAAGCGCTGCTGTGCTAATACTCCTCTTTGTCTGTCTTTGGGAGGACCCTGAGGTCCAGACTGTGACCCAGATCCAACTATTGGCAATGTAACAGAGTCCTGCCCCCATTGCCAAAAAAGGGACCCCTGTAATCTCCTTCTGATCAGTGTCTGACCCTCTTACCCTCTGTGTGCAAAGTGGTCTGCAAACCACCACTGCTTCCGCTGATTCACTTGCCCTGAAGGCCAACTGCTTGCTGGTTTATTGGGCCGTGGTCTTCACTGAACTGTGCTTCAGTCATCCCATAGCAACAGACCTTTCCTAAAGCTGACTTTCTAAATTGTCTTGAGCTGGAAAATTGTATCACCCTGCCCTTTTGTGGGTTCTGCCACTCCAGAATTTTTCAGATATTATTTAAAGTTGTTTGGCACAGTTTTGGGGAGAGCTCAGGTGAATCCATGCCTTTCTATGCCATCTTGGTTCCAACCCTCTATGTTTTTTTTTCAGGTTTCCTGATCACATTTCAGTTTTGTTATGTTTCTTAGTCTCTTTTGAAGTAGTTGTGGTCGAGAGCTGAGCTATGGTATTTCCAACTGTGCTGTCTTTACTAGTCTTCAATATTTCTAATATTGAAAACAACATTTATTTTCTAAATTATTTTAATGCTTAGAATGGTTGTGTTAATATATTTTAAAGAAATTTAGCGATCTTTTTCTTTCTCTGTAGCTTGGAGATACTGGTTTGGTTTAAATTCATAGATATCACATAATTTAGCAATAATGAATGCATGTTAATTTTCCTTACAACACAAACAGTATTTAGAGGACTACTGTAAAAAAGGTAAATAAAACCTGTTCATGGTAATAGACCTGGCTGTTTTCAAGAACATGGCAGTTATGCCTGTAGGTTACAGTGCTTTGTTCTCAGTAGGCATACTCAAGGACTAGACTAGACTCGCAGAAGGATCTCATTCTGACTTCACTAACTCTGTTTCTTGTTATTCCTTAGACCCACTTCCCTCATCTGTAAAATTAAGATAATCATACTTGCTTTGTGTACCTCATATGAGAAAATATATTTGAAAGCTTCTTCCAGAATCAAGGTAGTGAAGCAAGGCCAGGACACAGTTGAACTCTCCCCAAATTCTCCTCTAAACTATTTTAAAATAATTCCTCAAATAAAATTTTGGTGTGGGAGTGACAACAAAATGTCAGAGAGAGACATTTTTCCAGCCTAAGACAACTTAGGAAGTCTGCAGAAGAGATCTTTAACACTTTGGTAGGCACAGGCCTGGAGTATGGCAGGATCACTAGCAGTGAGCTTTGTAGGTAGTCATGACAGCAGCAGCAGCTTCAGGAGTTCTCACTCCAGAGATGATAAAGCCGTCAGACATCTGGTCAGAAAGAGATTATCAGGGCATCTTTTCTGGCACATCTGTTATTCATAAATAGTACTGGATTGCAGGTCAAGACAGAGAGGAATGCTTGTAATATGTTACAAGGGAGCAGGGACCTGGTCACAGTTCCAGGACTAAGAGGAACACTATTATTTGTGACTTAAAGGAGCAAGAGCCCTTCTTGGGTCAGTCCCAGAGCTACAGACCATACCTCTCCCAGGAAACCACTATCTTGAAAGTGCCAAAAACTTGTAGACCCTCAGAACTAGTTCTGAAGATAGCAGCATGGAAGAGTCAGAAGCTTGGGATAGTCCTTCCCCATCCTCAAGTGAGTAGAGCCCAACTTCAACATAAAGTTCAAAGTGAAGAAATACGCTGGGAAAATGAGCAAATAACAAAAAGAAATTTGACCATAAAAAGCTACAAAGGTGGCAGGGAAGACCAAGACAAACTTAGATGACAACAATGCAAAAAACAGCTATAAACAAAGTCTCAAGAAAAATGCTCATTGGGCCCAAGGCCAGCAAGAATTTCTGGAAGAGTTAAAGAAAGGGAGAAGAGTAGCAGAGGAAAAATTGGGAAAGGAAATGAGAGTGATGCAAGAAAATATGAAAAGAGGCTTAATAGATTGGTAAAAGTAATTATTATTAAGAAAATTATGAAGAAAATAACTTGGTAAAAGAGTCACAAAATGGTGACTGGTAAAAGAAGCACAATTCATTGAAGAAAAGAACTTTAAAAGCAGATTAAGCCAAATGGGAAAGAGGCACAAAAATCCATGAATTGAACTCCTTTAAAAGTGCAATTGCCCAAATGGAAAAGAAGGTACAGAAAGCTCACTGAAGAAAATAATTCCTTAAAGATTAGAATTGGGCAAGTAAGTGGAAGCTAATGGCTCCATGAGACTTCAAGGAAAATCAAAGTCAAAAAAGATTGAAAAACTAGAAGAAAATGTGAAATATCTCATTGGAAAAACAACTGACCTGAAAAACAAATTCATGAGAAGTCATTTAAGAATTTTTGGACTATTTGAAAGCCATAATCAAAAAAAGAGCCTAGACATCATCTTTCAAGAAATTATCAAGTAAAACCACCCTGACATCTCAGATCTAGAGGCTAAAGTAATAATTGAAAAAATTTGCTGATCACCTCTGGAGATCGCAAAATGAAAAGTTTCCAGAATATTATAGCTAAAGTCCCGAGCACCCAGGTCAAGGACAAAATACTTTGGTCAGAATGAAACAACTCAAATATTGTGGAGTTGTAGTCAAGACTGCACAGGATTTAGCAACTTCCATGTTAAAAGAAAGGAGGACTTGGAATATTCCCAATTCCAGAGGGCAAAGGAGCTAGGATTAAACCAAGAATCACCCAGGGTTGGGGAACTTGCAGTCCTGAGTCCACATAGGGCCCTCTAGGTCCTCAAGTGCAGCCCTTTGAATCTCCACTTCACAGAACAAATCTATTTAATAAAATGATTTAATCTTTAAAACTTGGACTCGGTCAAAAGGCTGCACTCAAGGAGCTAGAAGGCCACATGTGATCTCCGTTCTGCAGGTTCCCCATCCCTGTATCCCATAAAGCTGAGTATAGTTCTTCAGGAGAAAAATTGACATTAAGTGAAATACATGTCTTCCAGACATTCCTAATGAAAAGACCAGGGCTGAATAGAAAATGGACTTTCAATTACAAAACTTGAGAGAAGCATAAAAAAATAAACATGAAAGAGTAATCATACGGGCTTCAATGGAGTTAAAACTGTTTACCTTTCTTTGTGGGAAGATGATACATGTAACTCCTAAGAATATTATCATTATTAGGATAGTTATAAAGCGTATACTCAGACAGAGGCAAAGCTGTGAGTCAGTTACGTTGGAATAATCTCCAAGAAAAGGAATGTAAGGGTAAGAAAGGGAGATGTGGAACGGGGAGAATTTTCTCATATAAAGGAAGCATGCATGGAAGAGTTTTTATAGTGGAGGGGAGAATGAGGAGGAAGTAAGGTGGCAGGCAATGCTTGAACTTCACTCCTATTGAAATTGGTTCAAAATGGGAAGAATATATATACACTCTCAGTTGGGCATAGAAATCTGTTTTACCCAATTCGGAGAGATGAGAGATATTGGGGGGAGGGTTAAAGGGGAGGATGGATCAGGGTAAGCAGTGGTTGGAAGCCAGACAGACTTTTGAGGAGGGAGAAGATAAAAAAGAGAGGGATAAATAGGAACACAGGATGGAGGGAAATGAACAGAGAGTGGTCATAACTGTAAATGTGAATGGAATGAGCTGACTTCCCTTAGAATGGAAGTGGATAGCAGAGTGGATTGGAAACTGGAATCCAGCAGTATCTTGTGTTCAAGAGACACAACACACTTGGGACAGGACAGTTGAAATGAAGAGCCTAAATAGAGTCCCTCACACTTCAGCTGAAGTGAAGAGGGAAGGGGTGGCAATCATGGTCTAAGACAAAGCAAAAGCAAAATTAAACCTAATTGAAAGAGATAATCATGGAAATCACATTTTGCTGAAAGGTACCATAGACAATGGAGCAGTTATTAAAAACTTACAGCAGACTTCTCTGATAAATGCCTCATTTTTCAAATGTGTAGGGAATTGAGTCATATTTATAAAACTAAGAACCATTCCGTAAGCTAGGAAAGGGCAAACCTCTTTATTTTTGCTTACGTTTGTATTCCCACTATCCCTGTGCCTATCCCTGGCGTATGAGGATCTTTTAAGAAATGCTTATTGACTGTATTACAAAGTCCTAAGTGCAGATATGAGTAATTAATTTAACAGTAATATAAATGTATGTCAATTTAGATGTTTAATCATTATTTGAAATTAGGGATCTTTTGTTTTATTTGTAACTTGAGTACTTGAAAAATTCAGTTATGTTAGAAATAAATAACTTCTATAATATCTTACAAATGTTTGATATTTTTATATGACCTTGTTAACATAGCTAAAAAACAAACAGGTAATCAGATTTTTCACCAGTTTAATAATAATGATGAACTTTAGATGTAGAAGAGAAGAGTTTATGATAGGGAACCTGCAGAGGAGTTTATTACAAAGTTGGAGAGTGATATGGTCAAACTTGTGCTGTAGGAAGTTCACTCTGGCAACTGTGTGGAGGATAAATTGGACAATGGAGAAGAGTTGAGGCAGGGAAACCAGTTAGGAAGCTCCTGCAGTAGTCCAGTTGAGAGCTGAAGAGGGCCTGAAGTAGGTAGGGTAGTGGATTTGTCAGTATGGAGAAAGAAATGGCTGCAAGATGTGGAGGCAGAATATACAACTGCCTGGGGGAGTACGGGGGCTGCGGAGGTGGATGCTGATGAGAGGGACTGAATGTGACTGAGGTAGGGAACTTCCTTTGTTATCCCTTCCTCTCAGTATGTAACTGGCCTTCCTCATTTCCTGTTTGTAGTAATCCTTAATGACAGGATTTCACAGTTTACCACTTGCAAATTGTTCTTAACTGCAGTCCCCTGTTCTCATTATGTACATTTCCTCTGCCCTTATCTCCCATGCATTGTTGAAAGTGACATGCAGACGTTGGGTGGGTGAGAGCCCTGAGCCCCTGGGATCAAGAAGAGTCAGTTTAACTTTGATCTCAGAGACTCACTAGACGAATGACACTGGGCAAGTTACTTAAACTCTGCCTCAGTTTCTTCATCTGTAAAATAACCTAATAGCCCCTAACTCCTAGGAATGTCCATGAGAATCAAATGAGATAATAATTGTAGAGCGCTCAGCACAGTGCCTGCACATAGTAAGCTCTATGTCAGTGTTACTTATTTGTTGTTGTTATAGAGTCCTTATAGAAATTCGGCTTGGGAGGGAGATTCCTCTGGGTTTTTTAAAGAGTGTACCAATAATATGTAAGCTCTGGCAGGTCCTGCGGAGCTTGAAGAGATCTTGAATGTGATTGTGGCAAGGGACTGTGGACTTTGTATGAGAAACTGATACAGGGTGATAGGATTTTCAGTTGCAACCGCTCTTGAAACCCTTCTACCAAGCCATAAAAAAGAATGCTGTTCTTTACTGATAGAAGAAACCAAGGATCTGTAATTTTTTGGCATGAAATATTGAAGCATAATGGGTATAATTCTTATGGTTGTTATTCTTAATAGGTTTTCTTCCATCCTCATACTTGAGTGGATGTGTGTGTTGGGTGGAAATTTGGAAGGGAAATCAGAAGTGGGACATGACTGTTGGTCCTAACTATAGGAAACACAAGCTTTAAATTGAGAATATAGGATGAAATCTCTCATTAACATTGAAAATATTCTTTTATCCCCTAATATATTATCTTGTTTTCTTTGTCTTTCACATACTTTTTTCTTATCCTTTATTCCCGAGATTGAATGCTAAGGGACTAGACTAACAATAAATAGGTCTTCCACAGATAAACTAATTTTTTTTTATTTCTTAAAATTAATTTTATTTATTTTCAGTGTTCTACAGTCACTACCATATAACTTAGATTATTATTTTTTCCTCCCTCTCCGCTCCCTCCCCCTTCCCTGCCCGAGATGGCATACGGTTTTATGTAGGCTCTACACATACTTTCCTACTAAATACATTTTCACTATAGTCATGCTGTGTAGAAGAATTAAAATGAATGAGAGAAATCATGTAACAAACCAAAACATAATACAAAAAAAATGATCTGCTACATTCTACGATTGAATTCCGTAGTTCTTTCTCTGGATGTGGAAGACATTTTGCCTTAGAAGACCACTGAGAATTTTTTTTTAAGTCCTTGCATTGCTATGAAGTTCCAGGACTACCAGAAAAAACTCTCGCACATTCTGGTCGTTGCTGTACACAAAGTTCTCCTGGTTCTGCTCCTTTCGCTCAGTCTTTCCAGACTCTCTGAAGTCTTCCTGTTCATCATTTCTTATAGCACAATAGTATTCCACTACATTCATATGCCACAACTTGTTCAGCCATTCCGAAAGTTGATGGGCATCCCTTGATTTCCAGTTTTTGGCCACCACAAGGAGAGCTGCTATAAATATTTTTGTACATGTGGGACCTTTTCCCATTTTTTTGATCTCTTGGGGATACAGTCCTAGAAGGGATATTGCTAGATCAAAGGATATGCACATTTTTGTAGCCCTTTGGGCATAGTTCCAAATCACTCTCCAGAATGGTTGGATCAGCTCACAGCTCCACCAACAATAAATTAGCGTTCCAGCTCTCCCACATCCTCTCCAACATTTATCATCTTCCTGTTCTGTCATGTTTGCCAATCTGATAGGTGTGATGTAGTCCCTCAGAGTTGTCTTGATTTTCGTCTCTAATCAAAGTGATTTAGAGCATTTTTTCATATAACTATAGATATCTTTAATTTCTTCTTCTGAAAACTGCCTGTTCATATCCTTTGACCATTTATCAGTTGGGGAGATAAACTAATTTTATAATTCTCTTTAATATTACTTCGCTATTTTAAGTGGCCAGAATTTGTTGGTATGAATAGTCTTTTTCACCAATGCAAATTCAGCACTATTGTAATGTGGAGATAGGCTTGGAAAGTTGCTGTGGCTGAAAATTTTGTTGCCCATGTAAGAAGGTTATTTTAAACTTCAGTCAATCAAGAAACATTTATTAAGTTCCTACTATGTGACAGCACTGTGCTAAGCACTGAGGGTACAGAAAAAGGCAAGAGCTTACAATCTAATGGAGGAGACGTTATGTAAACGAATATATTCAAAGCAAATTACATACCGGATAAATAGAAATAATTAATAGAAGGAAGGCACTTGAATGAAGAAGGGATAGATAGGAAAGACTTCTTGTAGGAGATTTTAGTTGAGATTTAAAGAAAGTCTGGCAGGTCAGTATTGAGAGCAGAGAAGGTAGAGCATTCCTCACCATAGGCGACAACCAGAGGAAATCCCCAGAACTGAGAGATAGAGTGTCTTGTTTGTGGAATAGCAAGGATCAAAGAATATGTCTCATAGAAGAAGGTGAAGAAGACTGAAAGGTAAGAGGAGGCTAGGTTATGTAGGGAGGGCTTTGAACGCCAAACAGCATTTTGTTTGGTCCTCAAGGCAGTAGGAAGGCACTGGAGTTTATTGACTCGGAGAGGGATTGGGTATGATTCGGAGTGATTGAGAGTGATTAGTGGCTGAATGGAGAATAGTTTGGGGTGAGGAAAGATTTGAGGCAGGCAGACTCACTATAGCAGACTTCTGTGATAGTCCTTGTGTACAGTGATCAGGTCCTGCATTTGAGTGGTAGTAGCATCAGAGGAGACAAGGGGGTGTATTTGAGAGAGGTTCCAGACGTGGAAACTTGCTAACAGTTTGGATATGGGAAGGTAAGAGGTAGTGAGGAATCCAGGATGACTTCTAGGTTGTGAACCTAAGGGGACTAAAAGGATGGTGTTGCCTTCTATAGGAGTAATGAAAGTTGAGGTTAGGGGTAGGGTTTAGACCAAACTTCACAGGACAGATGCCCTTTATAAAAGGATTTATTCTGTAAAACTTGGACTCAGTCAAAAGACTGCACCCTAGAGGGACCTAGAAGACCACATGTAGCCTCAAGGCCGCAGGTTCCCTACCCCAGTTTAGACTTTAGGAGAAAAGTAATAAGTTCCCTTTTGAACATACTGAGTTTGAGATGGCTCCAGGACATCTACTTCAAGATGTATGAAATGCACTTAATTTTCTTTAATAACATTTTTGTTTTATTATAGTTCCTACTTTCAGGAAATAATCTAGGAGCTTTTTTTACTTAGTTTTATTGTAGTTTAGAAATAAACTATTTGTATGATTTCTGGGACTTACAATGTTTAAAGACTACTTCCCTTTAATTGTTCATGTGAGAAAGAGTTATAAATTTGTTTATAGGTTTTATTTTTAAAAAAATTGATACTAAAATATTTTCACCTAACAGAAATTCAAACAGGTCATTCGAAAGTTACAAATATAGAAGTATTGTACATTTTTGTTTGTTTGTTTGTTTTACTTTTTAGAAAAGAGCAGATACTATAAAAAGAAATTATTTACACAATAACCAAAATGATTTTACAAACTATTTTGCCTGGCATTTAAGGCACGCTATAATCTCGTAGCATTTCCAGGCTCATATTGTCCCCCTTTATATGTATTAACTCTTTTCCCATGCTGCACAACCCCTTTCAGTAACATCATGGAAGCAAATACTGTATTTGCATTAATTTTGGTCAAAACTGCATCAATATAGTATTATAAATTCTTTTATATTTCACGTTTGCAAAAAATATTCCTGTGTTAGTTTACAAATGATCAAAACTGGGTTTTAGTTCTGCGAAGCAGCATTTTCTTATTAGTTTTTGGTATAAAGCCATTAATTTTTCCATAGATTATCAAATTCTCACTATAAATTTTCAGACTCTCAAATAACAATATTTAGGTTTAGAGTTGATAGGATATCTCCTTTAAAGTATCTTCAGTATCTTATTATTATGAAAAAACTTTAAAAGTTAGCACCAATATATAAAAATAAATTGAAAAAATTTTATAATTTGTGACTGGCAAATTTGGTTTCTTGGTCATGAAAATTCAACTCAATGTTTTTTTGTCAATATGAACAATTAAATAGAGATTTAAAAATGCTTCACTAGTTTGACAGATAAAAACATATTTTTTAGCATGTTAGACAATTAGAATTTTGTAAATATGCACTGCCTTGTATCACTTAATATCATTACTTGAATTAAAAAGTCATTTTTTTGTTACTGTCAAATAACAAAGCAGCTTTTAGTATATTTGAGTGACACTTGTGTCAATCATTGAGCTTTACTGCAATAAACATGAAAGCTGAATACTGTTGAATCAAAGAATAATTTTAATACCATAACTTTACAGTATACTGTATGACCCACTAAATTATATTTTTGTGTTCATAGATTGGAAGAACTGGCTGTGATTTGTGCTAATTATGATATTCCACATATAGTCAACAATGCGTATGGAGTACAATCTTCAAAATGTATGCATCTCATACAACAGGTAAAAAAAGGAGTTTTTAATTAAAAATTAAGTTTTCAAGTGTAATAAAGTTTATTACGTTTTAAAAACAAGGTACTTTTGGAGTGCATATACTACTTCTGTTGACATATTAATCACAAAAACTTAGAATACCAGAAATGCCAGTTCTGAAAAATGTGGAATTAGAGAGTGTGGAGGCCAAAGTAAGATCATAGAGAAAAGAGGAACTGAAAACACATAGATGCATAAATTTTATTCTTTAAGAGGAACACCCAGAGCTGAAGTCTTCCTTTACGTATTTAGAATGGGGAGAAATATCCAGTGCTCCTATTTCTTACTCCCATCTCAGTGCAACATGGGGTGTATTCATATTTTACCTTAGAGAAAATAAGCATTTAACTTGGAAAATTAGATGTCTGACTCAACTTGTAGCTTTGCCATATACTAACTGTAATGACCTTGTAGAATGCTTGAACTCTCTGTGTTTCCACATCTGTTAAATGAAAGGGTTGAGATAAATGATCTCCACAGTTCCTCTGTTCTTTAACTGTGTGTTACCTTTAAGCTCCTTCATTTTTCCAGCATACTCTTTCTTACTGATAGTCTCATGACCTCACGTTGTGAACTGAGGTTCAGGTACCTAACGGCAACTATTTCTAGACCTTAGACCATCTGCCAATACTTTTCCCAACTAAAATATATTGACCTCAGTCTGCTTTTCGTTGTTATATATTTATCTTTCTGATGAAGGAATGGGAGTGGTGACACATAGTTTTGCTTACTGGTACATTACTTCTTAGCATTCCTGCTTATAATATAGTCTCAGTTTTTCTTTTAGGACATCTTAAGAAACATTTAATAGCCTGAAATTGTGAAAATGTAACTCTGACCTTAACACTTTTGTTCTTAGCTCTTTTTACCATATCCTATGAGTCTGTTACTTTTTCTCTTCATTGTGCTACTTACTGGTGGGATTTGTCTCTGGTCAATTTGGGTTGTGGGGTAATCAAAATAGTGATTTACAAAGGATGTTAAAGATTTAAAGAGTTACACTATAGGCTGTAGTACTCTGTTTTCAATTCCACTTGGTTGTTAGGCTTTTGAGCTCCAAAACAAGCTTTTTGAGCTTTTATTCCCTATATTTGGACCTTCAAGTCAATATGACCAACAAGATGGAGGACTGGACATTTTTTCTGATCCTCACAAACTTTCCAGACCTCTCCAAAACAGAAATAAGTCAGACGTAAAGCAATTTCAACTCTCTCTGTGGTCTAGGACAGTCGTATCAAATTTAAATAGACTGTACCTAAGTATATCATTAGGCTACATATTGACTTTGTTTTAAAATGTAATGATATCTCTCTTTTATTGTATTTTTATTTATTTTGTTAAATATTTCTCAATTTCATTTTAATCTGATTTTAGCTGCACTCAGGTGTGCTGTGGGTTGGGGGTACATATTTGAAACCTCTGGTCTAGATCACTGAGAACCCAAAGAAGGCAAAAACTCCATGAACACCAACACCTAACTTGTGAGCCCTCAACAGCCCTTCTTCTGCTGCCCACCATTCTCTCAGTAGCAAGGCTGCACTAACCAACCGAGCCCATGGACTTATGACAGAAGGCAACCTCATATCCTGTCTTCCCTTCATTTCCAGTGCCTAGAGAGTCCAGCTCCAAATTCTCAAAAATGTACTGTGATCATGATAGCCAGTAGCATGATAGTAATCATATGCTGCAACCCAGCTCTGTGAGAGCAGAGGAACACAGGGAATGGGGCAGAACATGTGTCTAGGCTTGTAATGTACCTCCTCTCTGTACTCTACTCCCGGCCTCTGCCCAGTGCCACAGAGATTCAAATTCCAAAAATTTAAGCCGCAGAAATTTGCCCGGGCTGATAGTAGCAAGATGGCAGTGCTCTTTACTACAGAGAACTGAGGACTAGAGGGAACAGAGCAGGACATTCTGTGTGTGGAGCTGTGTAGCACTCCACTAAGCCTAAGAGAAAGAGCCCAGCATTCAGCCAGGGCTCATTTTGTTCCCCCCAAAACCATTTAGAGCAGAGATCTAGGCTGGTAAAACAGGAATTGCCCAGAGTAGGAGGCTGAGACACTTGGAGATCTAGCTCCCAGGGAAACCATCATCAGAAGGGGAAGGAATTTAGAAAGTGAGCAATAGGGGAAAATAAGGGGAAAAAGACTAAAAATACAAAAATCTCATGAAGAAAAAAACTCAAAAGACCGTGAGTATAGGTAGATAAACCAATAAGACAGACGTGATAGCTGAAGAAAATATGGCTTCTAGATCTAATAAATGAGTTCAGTATTTATGAATAAATACTGTAAAACAAGGGAAAGTGATTCAGCATCTAACAAATTTTTAACTTTTTTAGTTCCAAATTCTCTCCCTCTGCCCCTTTTCCCCTCCTTGAGACCGTAAGCAATCTAATATAGGTTATACATGCGGAGTCATGTAAAACATACTTCCATATTAGTCATTTTTTGGAAGAAAAGTTGAACCAGAGAGAGAGAGAGAAAGTGAAAAATAGTACATTCTGTCCTTCTTTAGACTGCACCAGTTCTTTCCCTGGAGGTGGATAGCATTTTTCATCGTGAGTTCTGAGATTGTTGTCTTGGGTCGTTTGCAGCTCTTTATCATACTGTATTGCTGTTCATTTGTATGATGTTCTTCTGGCTTTGCTTATTTCACTCCGAATCACTTCATCTAAGTCTTTTCAGGTTTTTCTGAAATCATCTTGCTCCTCGTTTCTTATAACACAATAGTATTCCATTACAATCTTATACCACAGCTTGTTGAGCCATTCCCCGGTTCATGGGCTTCCCCTCAGTTTCCAGTTCTTCGCCACCACAAAAAGAGCTGTGATAAATACCCTTGTGCAAATAGGAGCTCTGCCCTTTAACCCTACATATTTAGTAGACCACGGAACCATGACACGTTCCTGAGTAATTAAAAGAGAAATGAAGATTGAAGGCAGAATTTACAGCCTGTGCAGTTGGATTATTGGCAGAATACAAATAATTGACCAGGGAAGAAAGTTGAATTTGCAGTGGCTAATCTCAACAAAGAAGCAAATGAAAGAACAATGGATTGGGAATGCAAACGTATGCAAGTGAAAGGCAGTCTAGAAGAAGAGAAGCAAAAAGAAATAACGTTAAAAGAAAACATGCTCTCTATACAAGCAAAGTATGTTTCCTGTGTTCCCAGGTGTTCTAAAGAGCACATAGGGAGCTATATGTTAAAATATGGTTATAACACATATTTATTGGAACTGTTAATACAGATAGGAAAGTTATAGATGCAAATAAAGAAAAATCTGTGAGGAGGAATTGATAGTGTCATTTATCAGATGAGGGAACTGAAACATTAAGCACAGGTTGTATAGCTAGGCACTAGGACTTAGTTTCATATTTCTAATTTATTAAGTTTTCTAGTTTTCACTAGGATTTACTAAAATAATTATGTGATATGGAATTATACAAAGAAGTATTACTTTTAGGATTTGCAAAACAGTTTCAATTTCTTTGATCTTAGGGATTGTTTTGTTTTGCATTAGTCATAGTTAAAGCCAGATTTGGTGTTTAAAGTACTCATGTAAAACAAGAATCTCAATTTACCAAGAGCTTCAAGCTCAGATGGATAATTGTGAACCTTCTTTGGAATCTGTTTAGTCATTATGAATCTTATGGACAATGGTCAGAGCTTCTTTCTTTAAGTGTAGAAAATACTATTGGTACTTACTATTAAATCTTAGGTGTGTGCTTTGGGACACCAGTGATTCCAGTGTTGTAGGGAGTAATTAAAGTTTGTAAGTTTCTATTGCACGGCACTTCTTACTTGTACTGAAAAAGATTAACGTGTATTGGAATATTAGCTTTTGTTAAGATTCATTTGGGACAGCTGAGTGGTGTAGTGGATAGAGCACTGACCCTGGAGTCAGGAGGACCTGAGTTCAGATCTAGCTTCATACACTTCATAACTCTGTGACCCTGGGCAGATCACTTAGTCTTGATTGCTTCTTCCCCACTCCCCCCAATAAAAAGGATTCATTCCAAACAACAGTTAAGAGAGGAAAGTAATAAAATGTAAATGTGTGCCCATAAGACTCAGAGCTTCTAAGTTCCTGATTTTTGACCATTGAAAATGGCTTAACTTTCCATATGTGTTCTGCATTTTTTTACCTAGACCTTCCACAGGCCTGGTGCTATCTCCTTAGACTTTGTTTGAGAACTTTCTCCTTGGATTGGAGTGCTTATCTGCTTTTCTCTGTTTTTCAGGGGAGAATGAGAAAACATGAATCTTCTACTGAAGTTACTGTTCTGTTGTATATGCCATGTGCATTATATAAGCCATGCTCGTTCTTGCTTCTTTATATTAATTTATATTTCACCTACATGGAATACTCTCTTGGTTATATTTTCTGCCAGTCCAAGACTTCTTTGAGTTTCTTTTAGACTTCTTTGAGTTACAGTTCAATTCCTACTTGCATCTTTTATTATTCAGTTGAACATTTGTTAATAGCATTTAAGGCTCTTGTCATTCTGGCTCCAAACTACCTTGTCAGGCTTATTTCTCATTGTTCCCAATCATGTACTCTACCTTCTAGTCAAACTGGTCTACTTTGCTAACCCTCAAATTTGACACACCATCTTGTGACTTTGGACAGACTTGTGATGCCAGAAATGGACTTACTTGCTAAACTAGACAGAAGGATCTTTGAGGATAGGAATCTTTGATTCTTTTTGTATTCCCGCAATTCAAGGAAAAATGGTGCTAAATATATGTATTGACTTGATGGAGTGTAAACTTTTGTTGCGTGGATAAAAAAGTAAGTTATTCTATACTGTGACAGATTTATAGATATTAATTAACATTTATTTTCCATGAATAGCTTAAAATACTACGATTGAAATACATATTTATATACTGCTTTACTTCTCTAAAAGTTAAAATTAGTTTATAAAGAAAAAGACTAATATTTAATTCTGCTAATTAGCAAAATTAAGCTTATAAAAAACAGTATTTTTATTTAACTTCATTTAATTTGTACTTATTTTAATAATATTCCTTTGCATTTCATTACTCCAGTTATTCTATATCTTATAGTAACCTAGCAATAAATATTTACTATTTCATAACATTTGATTTTAGGGTGCTCGAGTAGGTAGAATAGATGCCTTCGTTCAGAGCTTGGACAAAAATTTTATGGTTCCTGTAGGTGGTGCTATCATTGCTGGCTTCAGTGATTCCTTCATTCATGAAATCAGCAAGATGTATCCAGGTAAATAAGCTAATTGTCCTTCAGCAGAAGCTGCATTTATTTTGCTCCTGTGATAACTTTTCTTTCCCAGAGCATTGTCTTTTTATGAGAGTAAACTGTCCTTTATTGTTGCAGGAAGAGCCTCTGCTTCCCCATCTTTAGATATTGTTATTACCTTATTGTCACTGGGATCAAATGGTTATAAGAAGCTTTTAAAAGAAAGAAAAGTAAGTGTGTTTTCAATTATAAATATACTGCATACTGCAACACCAGTTGTTAGCATGTACTCCTGTTGCCTGGGAGGAGCTGGGAATGCTGATTTGAACTAATATCAGTGTTCTAGGGGACCTTCTCTGATCTGTACACAATGTAAGCACATATACTTAGTACCAAGGATATGTGAATCATTTCCAGAAAACCAACTACTGCAATTTCTGATCAGGTTAATTACAGTTTCGATACCAGTTAAAAGTGGAGGCTCTTAAAAATATCAAGAAGGTGATAAGGAATTTTTATTTACATTTCTGTACTAAGATTGAGGAGCTATTGACATCTTGAGGAGTCAGCCAAGAGGGAAAGTGGTAGAGAAGGGATTTGACTCTTGGTCTTACTCCACAAATCTGCCCTTGCAAAAGCTGTTCTCATTGTTGGTATGGAGAGGCAAGAAACCCTCAAAATTTTTACTTTATCTTTGTCTCTGAAGATGTATTTAATAATAAATACGTCCTGAATTCTGTGATTTAACTGCCATGTGATACACAATAAATACTAAATGAACATTACAGAATTGAGAAAACAAGTGCTCTCAGGAAGGAGAGATCACTATAGCAATCAGCGAATGCTTTATTAAGGCATTGCTGTTAGAGCTAGGAACATAAAAAGTTGGTTAGACATTAGGGAGGAAAAGAGAGGGGAAAGTCTTTCTAGGAGAAGCAACAAAGTAAGCAATGTCTTGGAAATAGGACTATGAAGGTCTGTTCAAGACACTGTGAACAGGCCAGTCTGGTGAGAGTAATTTTGCAGAGAGGAGTAGATTACAGCCAGATTTTATAGGATCTTACTGCAAAGTAAAATGGTTTGGGCCATTATTCTTATAGATATTTATTCTTATAGATCGTTATTGAAGGCTTTTGAACAGGGGAGTGATAAGCAGTGTTTTAGGAAGATAAACCACTTTTGTGTGTCACTCTGATTCCTCATGGGATGGAAGGAACCTTGGCTTCTTGAAAACTCTGCCAGCACAATGCAAACTCTGGTCTCAACTACCAGATGAGAAAGCTTTGACTATGGTCCTGTCATTGGACTATAGCCTAATTAACTGGACAGGACTCAAGACTGAAAGGCTGATTTTTTTGGTGACAGTAACTCATGAAATTATCTAATCTACTAAGGCATAGATGAAGTTTCATTTTACATTAGTGGAAGAAATAATCATATCATTGATGTCACATCAGATATCTTTTGAGGTATTGAAGAATGTCGTGGCACAGTATATGCTGGGATGGAGTGGGAGAGAAGTTGAAAGTGTTAAGAATGGTTCTGACTAGTTATTTTTTTAATTAAGTTATTTTATTTGTTTTTAGTGTTCTACAATCATGTCCGTATACTTTTTTCCTTCCCTTCTCCTTCTTCCCCTCTCCCTCCCCACTCCCTCCCTGAGATGGCGTACAATCTTACATAGGTTCTACACATACATTCCTGTTAAATACATTTTCACCTTAGTCATGTTGCATAGAAGAATTAAAATCAATGGGAGAAACTGTAAAATAAGACATAATACAAAAGAAAATGGTCTGCTTCAATCTGTGATCCAGTTCCATAGTTCCTTCTCTGGATGTAGAAGGTGTTTTGCCTTAAGAGTCCATTGGGAATTTTTTAAGTCCATGTACTTCAATGAAGTACTAATTCTACCAGAAGAATTCCTTGCACACTGTAGTTGTTGCTGTGTACAAAGTTCTCCTGGTCTGCTCCTTTCATTCAGCATCAGTTCATAAGTCTTTCCAGGCCTCTCTGAAGTCTTCTTGTTCATTATTTCTTATAGCACAATAGTGTTCCATTATATTCATATACCACAATTTGTTCAGCCATTCCCCATTTGATGGGCATCCCCTTGATTGCCAGTTTTTGGCCACCACAAGAAGTTGCTGTGAATATTTTTGTACATTGGAGACACTTTCCCATTTTTATGATCTCTTGAGGATACAGTCCTAGAAGAGCTATTGCTGAGTCAAAGGGTATGTATATTTTTGTAGCCCTTTGGGCATAGTTCCAAAAAATTAGATCAGCTTACAGCTCGACCAACAATGAATTAGTGCAACTCTCCCACATCTTCTCCAACATTCATCATCTTCCTGTTTTGTCATGTTAGCCACTCCTGGTAGGTGTGATATGTGACCCTCAGAGTTGTTTTGCTTTGCATCTCTCTAATCAATAATGATTTAGAACAGTTTTTCATATGACTATAGATAGCTTTAATGTCTTCCTCTGAAAACTCCCTGTTCATATCCTTTAATCATTTATCAATTGAGGAATGACTTGTATTCTTGTACATTTGACTCAGTTCTCTAAATGAGGCCTTTATCACAGACATTAGTTGCAAAAATTTTTCCCAGTTTTCTGCTTCCCTTCTAATCCTGGTTGCATTGGGTTTGTTTGTGTACAAACTTTTTAATTTAATGTAATCAAAATTATCCATTTTGCACTTCATAATGTTCTTCATCTCTTGTTTAGTCAAAAATTTCTCCATTATCCATAAATCTGACAAATAACACTATTCCTTGCTCCCCTAATTTATTTATAGTATCAGTCTTTATACCTAGATCATGTATCCATTTGGACTTTATTCTTGTGTACAGTGTCAGATATTGGTCTGTGCTCAGTTTCCACCACATTATTATCCAATTTTCGTCAAACAGTGGGTTCTTATCCCAGAAGCTGGGGTTCTTGGGTTTATCAAATAGTGGATTGCTATATCCATTGACTACTGTGTCTTAAGTACCTAACCTATTCCACTATTCTACCTCTCTATTTCTTAGCGTATACCAAGTCTTTTTGATGATTGCTGCTTTATAATACAATTTGAGATCTGGTAGGGCTAGATAGGCTACCTTCCCTACTATTTCTTTTTATTAGTTATCTTGATATTCTGGACCTCTTGTTCTTCCAGATGAATTTTGATATTATTTGTTGTAGGTTGAGAAAATAATTATCTGTTAGTTTGATTGCTATGACATTGAATAAGTAAATTTTTTTTTTAGGTAGGATTGTCATTTTTATTATGTTAGCTCAGCCTACCCACAAGCAACTGATATTTTTCCACTTACTTAGATCTGACTTTATTTGTGTGAAAAGTGTTTTGTAATTGTGTTCATATAGTCCCTGGGGTTTTTTTTTTTGCAGGTAGACAAGGCAAGCAGTTTGACATAGGTAATACATGTTCAGTCTTACAAAACATTTCCATATTAATCATATATGAAAAGAAAACATAGACCAAAAAAACCAAGACAAAGAAAGTAAAAAAAAAATTGCTTTGATCTGCATTCAGACTCCTGGAGGTGGATAGCATTGTTCCTCATAAGTCCTTCAGAATTGTCTTAGATCATTGTATTGCTGAGAATAGCTAAGTCATTAACAGTTGTTCATCCTACAGTATTGCTCTTATTGTGTATGCTGTTCTTCTGGTTCTGCTCACTTCACTTTGCATCGTTCATGTGAGCCTCTCCAGGTTTTCCGAAAGCATCCTGCTCTTCATTTCTTAAGCAATTACATTCCATCACAATCATGTACCATATCTTGTGCAATATCCCTTAGTGAATTTATGGGAATTCCCTCAAAATCCAGCTTGACATCACAAAAGGAGCTGCTATAAATATTTTTGTATATGTACATTCTTTTCCTTTTTGTTTTTTATCTCTTTGGGACACAGACCTAGTAGTGGTATTTGCTGGGTCAAAAGATACGCAGAGTTTTGTAGCACTTTGAGCATAGTTCCGAAATGTTCTCCAGAATGGTTCAATCAGTTCACAATTTCACCAACAGTGCTTTAGTGTCTCGATTTCCCCACATCCCTTCCAACATTTGTCATTTTCCCCTTCTGTCATATTAACCAATCTGATAGATGTGAAGTAGTACCTCAGAGTTACTTTAATTTGCATTTCTATAATCAATAATGATTTAGAACATTTTTTCATATAACTGTAGATAGCTTTGACTTCTTCATCTGAAAACTTCCTATTCATATCCTTTGACCATTTATTAATTGAGAAATAACTTGTATTCTTATAAATTTGACTCAGTTCTCTACATATTTGGGGATTGGGCCTTTGTCACAAAAACTTTTTGTAAAGATTTTTCCATAGTTAATAATTAGTAATTGTGAATTTCTCTCTCCCTCTCTCCTTTTTTTTCTTCCTCATCTTTCTTTTCTCCTTCCTTTACCCTCAAAAGGGGATGATTAAAGGGGCAGCTCCTAGAGAAGCTTGAAGGGAATGGGACAAAGAACCTTGGTAAGAAGGACAATATCCTTCTGTAGGACTCTAGAGCAAAGGAGGAGTATTGGGGATGATGTTGAGAGACTTTGAATTTAGAATTGAAGAGCATAAACATATACCGTGCTTATGATATATGGCTTCACTTATCTTTGTAAAGTATATGAGATGTGGTCTTTTTCGTAGAGAGTGGGGAAAGGGAATGTAAATCCTAGTTTGAGAAGAGAAATGAATGTTTGGAAAAGCCTCAAGGGAAGTTCAGTAAGATGTCAAGGGAAGATTAAAAGGATTGTCATACAAAATTAATTGAAGGCTTAATTGAAATTAGATAATAAAAATTTGTGGTGGATTTAGTCAATATGATTGTACAGTTTTGTCCAGCAGTTGTCCTGCAGTGTGACTGCTTTTTTATCTTACAACTCTAAGTTCAGTACACCTTCTACTATACCGTAATTTTAGACATCTTTTTAGATATATGTGCCTTATCTCTCCACCTAGTTCTGTAAAGACAAAGAATATGCCAGGAGAGATGAAGGAGGTGATGGAAGTAATGCTGGGTTCAGGTTTGGAATAAATTGCAGTAGAGCTAGTTTACTACAGGTCGGTATTTTGAAGGGAGAAAAATGAAGCCAGAGAAGCAGTAATAGATTAGGAGAGAGGGAAGTTGCAGAGTAATGAGTTTTGAGAGGATGAAGAATAGTTTTGAGGTGAATAAGGGATAGGGAGAGAGAAAAATAAGAAATTGTGGTAAGAGAGGAAAAGGGTAATAATGAAATTAAGGATATGACTATCCCTCTGTGTGACTGAAATGGAGTGAAAGTATGGGTCATAGAGATTTAGGAGGGTAGTAAACTGGGCACCAAGGGTATTTAAGAGGTTCACCGGTATGTATGTTGAAATTTTTAGGTAGAAGAGAATGATTTGAGGTGTAGAGGAACACTGAATCAGGTATTGAGCTCCTTGAAAAAGGTGGAAGAATGATTTAGGAAATTGGTAGAAAACTACCTCCATGATCTGGATGAAGTAAACCACCAAAAAGGAGAGGTTAATGACTGTTTGCAGCAGGAAGAGAAACTGAAAATTTTATTAAGAGACTCCATTGTGTAGGGGAGCACAAGAAAAACTGACCATTAATGGAAAAGGGTGCCTGACAGTGGAGCAAATTTGCTACGATTTCTGTAGTGTTTTGTTTTTGTCATCATTGCACTGGGATTCCTAGCACCACAGTCTCTGTGGTGCTATGCAAAGTAGAAATGACCCTTAGGAAAAGGAAAGGAATTGGGGCTGGACCAGACTAAATATAAAATGAGAAAAATCAATGCTCCAGTCCATTGGTGTCAGACAAAATAGAAACAGGCCATTAAACCATATATAAAGGATCCCTGCGGCCTTTGACTTAGAAAACCACATATTAGCATTATCTATATTCTACAGCATTTTTCTTTATTTTGTTAAATATTTCCCAATTATATTTTAATCTCAGTTGGGCAGGACCGGGGAGTATTGCTGGCCATATTGGGCTTCATGTTTAACACCTCTGTTCTAGGCAGCATAATCTTTGGAAACCTAAGAAAAAACATGTAGAAGAGTCACAGGATGAGAAGGCATGAGTGAAGTACAATCTTCACCAATGGAAATACCTGTATCAAATAAGTGGAAATCGTAATGGAAATCATAATGACTTTTAAATAATGGGTTCAAGTTTATAGAGATTTATACATATGTTATCAACTTAATCAGTTTAAAATCCTATATATTTTGTTTATTGAGAACAAGGAATATTTGTTGGAATTTTCCGAAGTAGTGAAATACTTATTTTAGGATTATGTCTTTACAAATAAATAAAACTTTAGGTTTTAACAACTTCATCTAACAAGCAAATCTTTTCATTGAAAATGTGGATATTCTCCATAAACCATAATTGCAGATATGTATTATAAATATTGGTTTTTTTATTGAATTTGTTGCAGAAGTAAGGGTCTCTTTTGTTTAAATGTACTTGCTCTTGAACTGTGAAAATTTAATAGTGATAGTTTATTGGTTCAGCTCTGGAGTAGCTAAGGCAGAGCTATTATGCTCTCAGCTAGAGCTATTTATATACTATCACTGAGAACTCCTTTTTATATTATTGGTGTTACTGCCTCCTAAAAAAAGCAGTGTTAAAAGAAAACTTAGGAATTTTTTTTATTCTATGCCCTTATTCGCAGCAATGATATTTTTAGAGGTTATTTCATCCAAGCTTAGATCTTTGCAGGAAAGGCTTTGTCTTCTTTGCAGTAAAGGCAGACAAGAACTCAGCTTGAAATCTTTCCTTCTCAATCCTTCTGTTTTGAAGGGGTAAAAGGATCAGACAGAGTGGAACTGAGTGTGTGACTTGAACCCCTTTGTCTTTGGCCCCCTCCTGATGAAGAAATCTACTTGATTGATGAGAAAGTTGCCTGAAATTGTCTGCCTTTTAGAAAGAAGTCTAAATTTCAAGAAGCTGCTTCTGAACTTCTCTATGCAAAATGAAAAATAAACCTTAGTGGGTATCCTTATTTCAGTTTTGCTTTAAAAGAGACTATTTATTTTGAACAGTTTTTTCTTCCAAAGAAAAACGTTCTAGTGTAATAGGCCAGGTAAACATTCATTTAGAATTTGTTCCTGTGAACATCTGTTGGACTGGTTACATACCAAGTATAAGCTACTGCAATTTAACTGGGCATCTATGGTATGAAATAGAATGGACAGGAAGTGCTGCTATAGGAACATAAAATATTTCAAACCATATTTTTAATAGCAATAGTTATTGATATTTACACAGTATTCTGTAGTTTACACAGTGCTTTAGAATGTGGTTCTCACAGTAAACCTTTAAAGAAAGTGGTACTGGTTTTATTTTCCTTGTTTCACAAATGAGGAAACTGAAGTACAAGGTTAAAGGACTTAACCAAGGTCACTCAGCTAGTAAATTTAAACCCAGATTTAATGTGATTAATATCTTGGTTAATAACCCAAATCTAGCTCTCTTTCCACTCTACCATATTTCTATGGAATATTTTAGACACCAGCTAGATTTGTAGTCATCATTTTGGCTTACAGAATTAAAACAGTGGTGCAACTTTATTTAACCAGAGCCTTCAGATAGCTTTAGTAATAGAAGTTCCTACAAACAGTGGTTGTAGTTACATAGGAAATGATATATCAACTTTTTAAGCTGCCTACATCTAATGATAGTATTATGGTAAGCCTTGTGATCTCAAACACATGTACAGTTGTGTGTATGTGTGTGTGTGTGTGTGTGTTGACCCCACTGGGTTCTACTTGTAAGGTGAGGGTGGAATAAAACTGAAGGACATGAGGTTTAGGGCGAAGCCCCTAGTCCCAGTCTCTAGACCCTGTCCAAGTATGATAAATGCCAAGTTCCTTCCCTTAGGACATGGAGTTCATATACTCCCATTCCTTGCTCTCTGCACTCCCTAAGAGGAATCTTAGGAATAAAGGTAGTTTCAGACCTCTTGTCCAGGATTTATTACTAAGGCATCCCAACATAGTGCCAGAAGTTTGATATGTCAAAGGGAATTCCTATGAGGCAGTTAAGAAGTAGAAACAGGTGTGAAGCAGTCAGATTTATTCTGACCAGAAATATCTTTAGCAGGAGGAGGGACACTGTCTTGATGGGTCATTCACAGTTCAGTTGTAATGGGAGAGATTTGGCCGTATAAGGGTGAGGGGGACTTGTATAGGGGATTGAGTGGAGTTGTCCCTTCTTTTCTTGACTCTTAGTGGGGTTAGATTTGTCTAGAGCCTGTTGGTTAATAATATGGTGGTGTAGGATGTATATAGGTTTTGATATGTTAAGTAGGCAGTTCCGAGATGGTGGGGAAGGATTCTAGTAGTGAAGGAGCAGAGGCAGGGGCTGTTAATGACTGGCAAGCAAGGTACTCTAGAGTAGATGAGTCAAAGTTAAATGTGTGTGTGTGTGTGTGTGTGTGTGTGTGTGTGTGTGTGTGTGTGTGTGTGTGAAAATGTACGAACACTGTATTAGACTTCTCATACTAAATTGAAATCTTTGATTATTTCTTTTTTTAATGAACTATTACCTATATAATTGCACAATAATTATATTCAAATGTGAAATTCCATTTTTAGCTTTAAAAAGTGAAATAGTATGTATTTCAAAGGAACCCACTAATCATTGTGTCATTGTTTAGGAATTTTTAAATGATTATTTAAGACCAACTTTTGCAAGACTTGGTGAATTTTTGCCTCTGTGGGGGTTTTGGAGACATTATGTTTCATGACTGCAAATCAATTTGCAAAAAGTCTACTGAAGTGTAATACTTTAATATAATTTAACATGCTCATGTTACCATTGTGTGAAGTTTTTTTTTTCCTTATTCAGAAATAAAGCTGACATTAGCATTCAAGTATATAGTTCAGTTTATCTCTAGTGAGAAGTCTTTTGAAATTAAGTTAAATATAGTACAAAGGGCAGAGAGAATCAATATTATTTCATTTCTTTTAAGAAAGACCTTTCTGTATATATCTGCTTGGTGTGCTTATAAATTTCTCATTATAGGAATATTTTATAATATATGTCAGTTATAGATTTAGCCATAATAAAAAAATAGTACTGGTTCTGAAATCTTTTATCTGTCTTGTAAAAAATTGCTTAGCTGAGTCTTTATATAGGAGATAGATGCTTAGTTTATTTTTAAAATAACTTTTAAATACTGTGGATGTTAATGTAAAAGCAGTTAAATCTAAACACATAGTAAGTATCTTTGTACCACTTGCTATAAAAATAAAACACTGTGGCATAATAGATTTCTGGATATGAGACCAGGAGACTGGTTTGAACCCAGGCTTAGATACTTACTAATTATATGATTATTGTCAAATTACTTAGTGAACTTCAGTTACCTCATCTGTAAAATAATGATAATAGTTATATAGCACCTACTATGTGTCAGGCACTGTGCTAATATAAGCACTTTATAATTATTATCTCATTTGGTCCTCACAACAACCTTGATAAGTAGGCGTTTTTATCCCCTTTTTATAGATGAGGAAACTGAGACAAGCAGATGAAGGGATTTGCCCAAGGTCACACAGATTTCTAGAACTGAATTTGAAATCAGATCTTCCTAAATCTGGGCCTCTGCTCTACCTACTACATCACCTAGCTAGAAAAATAATTCTTGTATCTGTCTCAACAGGATGCTTGTGAAAAAACAAACTTTGTAAATGTCAAATTGCTATATAAAGTGAATTATTATCATAATGATTAAATAATTGGGAATTCTACTTACTAGAAAACACCACACTAGGCACAGTAGGTGCTTGGTGTATTTCAGTTCTCCAGTGGAACTGTTAATTTCCTCATTGTGCCTGTTTCAGTTAATGTTACAGATCTAGAATCTATTCATATGTGGCTATCCTGTTTGATTCTTATCCATTTCCTTCCATAAATTCTTCATGAGATTTGGGAGGGAGTCACCTTACCTTGCTTGTATAGCAATAAGCAGTGCTCATTGATTATTCCTCACCCTTGATACTTTATTGGCCCACGTTTTCTGGTCATCTCTCTTGTGGCATCTTTTATGCCACTTTACTTGTACAGTTTTTTATTTTAGTTATATTGTAACCTAATCACAACTTTCCTGTGTCTTTCCATTGCCTTTTGGTTGACATTCAATTTGAATTCTCAGGAAGCTGATATTCCATGACTTGTGGTCACATAGCCTCACTAGAAGAATGTTTTTAAAACAATGGGCTTTTTTTTTTTGTTTAGGGAAGAATCATGTTACTGAAAATCTGATGTTATTGTCTACTCTCCTCCTTTTCAACTCACAGTTTAGTTCATTGTCCATGGACAACTTCTGTCTAAGATACGTACTAATAATGGACTGCCTCTTTGGGTTTTTTATCCAATTGCATTTCATAAGCAGGAGACTTTCTTTATCCACTTAGTTTTTCTAATTTAGATAGGTTGAATCCTCTTGAATGATTTTAAATGGCATTTAGAAGTCTCTGCAGTATAGTTATACATAACTATCAATAAGAGTAATGTGTAGTTTTCAGTTGTTTCAACATTTTTATGGTCTAAAGGTTTTCATATTGCAGGGACAGTTGAAACCATGTTACCAAATATAAGGAGTATTGCAGCAGTTTATACAGTAGCATTAACAATAATGACCAGAGTGTTTCCATTAGAATATTAGAAATGAGCATTGAGCAATTATCTTTTTAGCGTGTCAATAAATTCAAAAGAGCTATAGGTATTTCTCCTGTTAGGTCTTTGGGAACAGTTTCCATTTACAGAAATAGCCAAAACAAGGGAGTACAAATTAACTATAAATCATGTTCCTGAAATTGTACTATTATGGAATGGTTATGGCAGCAGTAATAGAGTCAGAATTTACAAGTCCATATTAAAAAAAATCACCAGCATTAATATAGTACTTTAAGGTTTGCAGAGTACATTGCCAATATTATCTTATTTGATCCTCTCAACAACCTTGGAATGTGGATGCTGTTATTTCCATTTTATAGAAGAGGAAATTGAAGCTAAGGCAGGGTCTTACTGCGTGTAAGTTGTCTGAGGCAGGATTTGAACTTGGATATTCCTGACTTCAGTATTTCTTTGTCTTTTGTAAAAGGCCGTGCATGTTTCTAGTTCCTGAAAGATGTTGCCAACATTGAATTTATTTAGCTTCATACCTTTTTTTTCTGCTCAATAAAATGTCACATTGTTAAGAAATGGAACTAAATTCATTATTGTCTTTGTATTTCCATTTCTTAGCTTAGTGTTTGGTATATAGTGAATATTTAATAAATACCTGTTGAATTAAAAAATGAATGAACACAAATGAATTTTACTACATGGGATCAGAGATTTGAGACCTACTTTTAATTCCTAAAAAAATCTTCAGTTCCTGGGATCTATGGATGGGTTAATTTACATGACAGGTTTAATGTTACTTTCAATTTATTTTTTTCTGTTTATGTGAAGTTTAGCAATTAATAAGTATGCTTCAAAATTTTTTTGAATGCCATTTTCTCTCTTTTTTTTTTTTGGCAGGAGATGTTTTTATATTTATCCACTGAAGTAAAAAAACTATCAGAACTCCACAATGAAAGACTGTTGGATACATCTCATAATCCTTTCTCTATAGGTAATTTTCCTTCTTATTTCTCATAAATATTTCTGACTTAATGAGCCCTAAACTACTTTCTAGAAGGAAATGAATCATTTTTGGTAGCTGGATAGGCTTTCTGGCTTCATGTGTTTCACTGGCTAAATCCTCTCATCTAGTAAAGTTTCACATAATTTTTGCTTGACTTATTTCTAGGGAGTCTCCTGCACACTAAGAAAATCTCAATCAGAACAGATATATTCATCATAACTACTTACACTGCTTATGTATATCCACTGTAGCAAGTAACAGGAATTCATTGTGTAATACCTATTAGATCTTATTTCTGACAGTCTATTTTTAGAAGTTGTATTGTTTTTTGTGCCAGTCATTTCTCCTTAATTTTTTTCCTCCATTAACCTTTCCTTTTTAGAACAAAAAAATGTAAGTAAAACCAAATAACATAGTTAACTGTATCTGAGAATATGCAGTGTTTAGGATCTATAGTCCACATCTCTCCTGAGAAGCAGGAAGAGATAATAGTAAAAAATTCTGCCAAATAACAAGCAGATAGAATAGGAAAGAAAATTAGATTTTTTTCCCTTACATCATTGACATATAATTTTGGAGAGAGTAGATTTTGACATATAATTTTTATTGACATAGGAAACTTGTAAGAAAATTCCCTTTACTCATACAGATTGACAATTTAGAAACTTAGAAAGTAGGCTTGCTGAGAAGGGTAAGATTTCTTTACCTATATTTTTTCAATATAGTTTATGTATTATTTGGATTAAATGTGCCTTAAGTGTTTGGTAAAATTCACTTGTAAATTCATCTGATCCTTTGAATTTTTTCTTAGGGAACTCATTGATGACTTGTTCAGTGTCTTTTCTAAGATACGGTTATTTAAGTATTCTATTTCTTCTGTTAATCTAGACAGTTTATATTTTTGTAAATGTTCATCCATTTCACTTAGATTGTCAGATTTATTGGCATATAATTGGGCAAAATAGCTCCTAATAACTGCTTTGACTTTATCTTCATTGGTAATGTGTTCACCCTTTTCATTTTTGATATTAGCAATTTGGTTTTCTTATTTTTTAATCAAATTAACTGTTTTTTTCCATCGAACTACCTCCTAGTTTTATTTTTTACTTTAAGTTTTATTAATCTCTCCTTTGATTTTCAGGATTTCTGTTTCTGGTGTTTATTTTGAACTATAATTTTGTTTTTAGTTGTATGCCCAGTTCATTGATCTTTTTCTCTTTTATTGATGTATATATTTAGAGATATGAACTTTTCCTTAAGTACTGCTTTGGCTGCATCCCATAAATTTTGGAATATTGTCTCATTGTTGACATTCTCCTCAATGAAATTATTATTTCTAAGATTTGTTCTTTGACCCATTCTTTCTTTTTCTAAAATTAATTAATTTTTAGTTTTCAACATTCACTTCCGCAATATTTTGAGTTCCAGATTTTCTCCCCATCTCTCCTCTCCCCCACCCCAAGATAGTATACATTCTGATTTCCCCTTCCCCCAACCTGCCCTCCCTTCTCTCACCCCACTCTCCCCTTCTCTTATCCCTCTTTCCTTCTATTTTCCTATAGGGCAAGATAGATTTCTATATTCCATTGCATGTATATCTTATTAACATTTGCACATAAAAATAGTTTTTAATGTTTATTTTTAAAACTTTGAGTTCCTCATTCTTCCCCTTCCTCCCTCCCTACCCACCCTCATTGAGAAGGTAAGCAATTTAATGTAGATTATACATCGGTAGTCATGCACAACACTTCCATAACTGTCATGTTGTGAAAGACTGTGTCTCCCTCCATCCTATCCCGGCCCCCACTTTTATTCTGTTCTTTCCTTTGAGCCTGCCTCTCCTCAAAAGTTTGCTTCTGATTATACCCTCACTCCATCTGCCCTACCTCCTATCATCTCCCCCCACTCTTATCCCCTTTCCTCCTGCTTTACTTTAGGGTGAGATAAATTTCCATACCCAGTTAAGTATGTATGTTATTCCCTTCATAAGCCAAATCTGGTGAGAGTAAGGTCCACTCATTGTGTCTCACCTTCCCCCTCTTCCCCTCCATTATAAAAGCTTTTTCTTGCTTCCTTTATGTGAGATAATTTATTCCATTCTACCTCTCCCTTTCTCCTTCTCTCAGTACATTCCTCTCTCACCCCTTAACTTTATTTTTTAGATCTCATCCCTTCATATTTAACTCACTCTGTGCTCTCTCTGTCTGTCTCTCGCTGTTTCTTTCTCTCCATATAGATACATACATATGTGTGTGTGTGTGTGTGTGTGTGTGTGTGTGTGTGTATTCTCTCTAACTACCCTAATACTAAGAAAGGTCTCATGAATTACAAATTTCATCTTTCAGTGTAGAAATGTAAACAGTTCAACTTTAATAAATCCCTTATGATTTCTCTTTCCTGTTTACCTTTTCATACCTCTCTTGTTTCTTGTATTTGAAAATCAGATTTTCTATTCAACTCTGGTCTTTTCATCAAGAATGCTTGAAAGTCCTCTATTTCATTGAATGTCCGTTTTTTTCCCCTGGAGAATTATATTCAGTTTTGCTGAGTAGGTGATTCTTGGTTTTAATCCTAGCTCCTTTGACCTCCAGAATGTCCTGTTCCAAACCCTCCTGTCCCTTAATGTAGAAACTGCTAAATTTTGTGTTATCCTGATTGTATTTCTACAGTACTTGAATTGTTTCTGTCTGGCTGTTTGCAATATTTTCTCCTTAACCTGTAAACTCTGATTTGGCTACAGTATTCCTAGGAGTTTTACTTTTGAGATCTCTTTCAGAAAGTGATCAGTGAATTCTTTCCATTTCTGTTTTACCCTCAGGTTCTAGGATATGAGGCAGTTTTCCTTGATAATTTCTTTGAAGATGATGACTAGGTTTTCTTTTTGATCATGGGTTTCAGGTAGTCCCATTAATTTTTAAATGATCTCTCCTGGATCTATTTTCCAGGTCAGTTATTTTTCCATTTCTCATTGTCTTCTATCTTTTCATTCTTTTGATTTTGTTTTATAATTTCTTGATTTCTCATAAAGTCCTTAGCTTCCATTTTCTCCATTCTAATTTTTCAGGAATTATTTTATTTAGTGAGCTTTTGGACCTCCTTTTCCATTTGGCCCATTCTGCTTTTTAAAGCAGTCTTCTCCTTGTTGGCTTTTTGGACCTCTTTTGCCATTTGAGTTAGTCTATTTTTAAAGTGTTATTTTCTTCAACATTTTAGAGGGGCTCCCTTTAGCAAGCTGTTGGCTTGTTTTTCATGATTTTCTTGCATTACTCTCATTTCTCTTCCCAGTTTTTCCTCTACTTCTCTTACTTGATTTTCAAAATCCTTTTTGAACTCCTCCATGGCCTGTGACCAAATCATATTTTTCTTGGAGGCCTTATATGGTAGAAGATTTTGACTTTGTTTTCTTCTTCTTGTTGTATATTGTAAGCAAAGTAAGATTCTGTAGTCTGATTTATTTTTCCCACTGTTTACTCATTTTCCCAGCCATTTGCTTGTAAGGTAGGACTCTGCTTCCATTGCAGGGGGTATACTGTCCCATGCTTCAGGAGTTTTGTGCAGCTATTTTCGGAGATATTCCTAGGGACTTGTAAATTTTCATTTCTTCCATGGTGGTATGATCAAAGGAGACGTGTTTACTCTTCTCCTGGCCTGTACTCTGTGAGTAACCACAAGCACTCTTTTCTTCCTTCCAACTATGAGGACTGCCACCCAGGACTGCGACTCAGATCGAGGCACAGGCAAAGCAAGAGAATACTACCACAGTACCAGCAGAGAGATCCCTACAATCCCCCTCTGATCAGCAACTCTATCCTCTTACTGTCTTTGGGATGAGAGCTCTGGAAGAAACCACTGCTACTGCTGCTGCCACTATCCTAGGGCTGGGGCCAGACCATGCTTCTCTCTCATGCAGTTACAATAGACCTTTCCTACTGGCCTTCAAAGTTGTCTTTGGCATTTGTGGGCTGAGAAGTCTGGAAACTGCCACAGCTGCCTGTAATTCAGTTCTCTGAGGCCTGTTCCAGGTTTGCTGGGGGCTTGGACTGTGCTGGCATGTTTTGTTCTGGATTGAGCTCCTCTCTCAGTCTGGTGGGACAGACCTTTCCTGTTGACCTTCCAGGTTGTGTTGGGTTGAAAATTAGTTTGACTGTCATTTGTGGGTTTTGCTGCTCTAGAATTTGTTTAGAGTAATTTTTTACAGGTATTTAGAAGGACTTGGGAGAGAACTCAAGGAAGTCTCTGCTTTTACTCCACCATTTTGGCTCCACTCCTGACCCATTCATCTTTTGCATTAGATTATTTAATTTTCAATTAACTTTTAGTCTGTGTTCTTATGGCCCTTTATTAAATGTAATTTTTATTGCATCATGGTGTTGAAAAAGGTGTATTTAGTATTTCTGCTTTTGTGCATTTGGTTCTGAAGTTTCTGTGCTCTAATACATGGTCAGGTTTTGTAAAGGTACCATATACAGCTGAGAAAAAGGCATTCTCCTTTATATTTCCATTCTCTTTGCTCCCAAGAAGTAGCATGTCTTAACTTTTCTTAGATTCTGTTCATCTCCTTGATTTATTTCTTATTTATTTTATGATTAGATTTATCTGGTTTTGAGAGGGGAAAGTGGAGGTCCCCCACTAGTGTAGTTTTACTATCTTATTATCTCCTGTAATTCATTTAACTTTTCTTTTAAGAATTTGGATGCCATACCATTTGATATGTATATGTGTGTATGTGCATATATGTGTAAGTATGTATATGTGTATATACATACATCCATACATACCTATACATACATATATATACATAGTATTGATATTTCTTCAGTGCTTATGGTTGCTTTTAACAAGATATAGTTTGCCTGCTTATCCTTTTTAATTAGGTCTGTGTTCACTATCTCTGCCTTTTTTACTTCAGTTGAAGCATAATGGATTCTGCTCTAGTCCCTTGTTTTAACTCTATGTATGTTATCTATTTCAAGCGTATTTCTTGTAAACAACATATTGTTGGATGCTGGTTTCTAATCCCATTCTATTATCCACTTTCTATTTTATGGGTGAGTTCATCCTACTCACATTCACAGTTATGATTGCTAACTGTTCATTCCCCCACACCTCCTATTTTCTTGGGTTTATCTTTCTCTTTTTATCCTGTCCCTCCTCTTAAGTTTGTAACCACTGCCTTCTTTTATCACCACTCCATTTCTCTTATCCCCTTCCCCTCCTACTTACTTCCCTGTTGGGTAAGAAAGATTTCTATTGCCAGGTGAGTATGAATATCTTTTTTCTTTGAACCAATTCTGACAAGCTGAAAGTTCAAGTGTTACTTGCCACTCCTCTATCTTCCTCTCTATTGTGAAAGCTCTTCCTTGCCTCTTTTATGTGAGATAACTTACCCCATTGTACTTCTCCCTTCCCCATTCTCCCAGTACATTGCTCTTTCTCACCCTTTAATTTTATTGTTTTGAAATCATCCCATCATAGTCAACTTGCACCTGTGCCCTCTATGTATACTCCTTTTAACTGCTCTAATAATGGTAAAGATCATAGAAATTACAAGTATCATCTTCCCATGTAGAAATGTAAAAAGTTTAACATTTTTGAATTCCTTATTTCTCTTTCCTGTTTTCCTTTTTATGTTTCTCTTGAGTCTTGTATTTGAAAGTCACATTCTCTATTCAACTCTGATCTTTTTTGAACTATTTCATTAAATATCCATTTCCCCCCAAGGGATTATACTCAGTTTTGCTGGGTAGGTGATTCTTGGTTTTAATCCTAGCTTCTTTGGAATCTATCATATTCCAAGCCTTCTGATCCTTTAATGTAGAAGCTGCTAAATCTTGTGTTATCCTGACCATGACATATGATATTTGAGTTGTTTCTTTCTGTGCTGCTAGCAGTGTTTTATTTTTGACCTAGGAAGTCTGGAATTTGGTTAATATTTCTGGGAATTTTCATTTTGGGATCTCTTTCAGTTTCTACTTTGCTCTCTGGTTCTAGGTTATCAGGGCAGTTGTACTTAATAATTTCTTGAAATATGATGTCTGGGCCATTTTTTTATCATGACTTTCAGGTAATCCAGTAGTTTTTAGTGATCTCCTCTTGATTTATTTTCCAGATCAGTTGTTTTTCCTATGAGAGATTTCACATTTTCTTCTAGTTTTTCAAAAATTTTGTTTTATTGTTTCTTGAAGTCTCATGCAATCATTAGCTTCCAGTTGTACAATTCTAATTTTAAGGATTATTTTCTTCAACTCTGTCTTTACACCTTCCTGTGTTGTCTTAGACTGGAAGAATGTCTCACTTTTTGTTTGGTATACTACTCCAAAATTTAATTTGATGTGTTATTTTAAAGTTGTTTGGAGAGGAATGTTGGGAAAGTTCAGCTGAGTGCTTTCTCTGCCGTGTCGTTTTGGCTCTGTCCTCAGAACTCTGCCCCCCACTTTCCTCCATCAGTTATCCTATTTGTAGCATGCTTTTCATGTTAATTCTCCTATTAGATTGTAAGTTCTATCTCTAGTGCTTAGCAGAGTACTTGCCTCATAGTAGGCACTTAATAAGTGTTGATTGATTGGCTTAAAGGAAAAAAATGCATTTTACCAAGGAATACACAAATACCTACAAAAATGAAAAGAAAAATGAAGGATAAGAAATGCTAAGGAAAATGAAATAAAAGGAAAGAATCGGGAGAATAAAGAACTTAGAAGGAAAAAATGTTAAATTTATTCAAGTAATAAAGTCCCTGAAAATTGGAATAGACTAAACAAATCACAACTCCATAACACAGTGTGAAATACTATACCACGGTCAAACTATTTTGAAAATGTAAGAGCTGATCATAACCAGTTGGAAATTGGAAAACGTGTCAAGGCCATGCCCTTTAAGAAGAATTGGACTCCCGGAAAGTGTATTTTTTTTAAGACCAAGACACCATTTCAAGAAATCACAAATGAAAACTTCCCAGATCTCTTAAAACCAGGGGGCACAGTAAAGATACAAGGAATTCACCTCTCACTTCCTGAAATATCCCCCTCCCCCCAAAAAAATCCCAAGGGTATCCTTGTTCAATTCTAGAGCATCCTTGTCCATGAAAAAATATTGCAAGCATCCGCAAAGGAATTCAAGTACCAAGGACAGTCAAGATCACACAGTACACAGCAGCCTCTGCTATGAATGTTAGGGGATCTTGGAATACGCTACTGAGAATTGTGGCTTGACCTGCAAAGCTGAACATCGGCCCTTTTATGCAATAGAACACTCCAAGAATTTCTGGTATGAAAAGACCAGAGCTGAATAGGAACTTTGAAATGCAAACCTAGAGTCAAGAGGAACCGTAGAAAGGTAACCCTACTGGAACAACTGAAAGGGCGTGTATGATGCAGTGTTGACCTTCTAATAGGAGCAGAAGAAATAGTTGTTTGCTCAGCTTTAATGTCTTCAGTGAGATTGGAGTTAAGGAAAATCTGGGTGTGGGTTCTGTTCTGAAGATCGGTAAGAGGAGGAGGAATACACTGGAAGAGATGAGTGTAGAGCTTGCTCTTGTAGTTGGACTATGTAAGGGAAGTATACAGAAATGGAGGAAGCAAAGTGGGAAGGCACATCAGGGAAATCTCACTCTTTCTGAAGTAAAGGAAAGTTGAAAACACACCTAGTGTGGTTTACAAAAAAGGGAAAATAAGAGGGGATAATTATGGAAGGAAGACTGCAGTAAGAAAGCCATGATGATACCATGGAAGTAGTAGCCTCTAATAAAGCAGATCTCCTGTTCCTGAGGGGGAAGTTAAAAGGGAAAGAAAAGGATTAGTATCTAAGGGGGAGGGGAATACTTATAAACTGGAGAATGAGAGAACAAGGGAAGGAAGGAAAAAAATTAGGATCTAAGGGGTAAGGAAATACCCACCAACTGAAGAATGGCAGAACAAATTATATGACTGTAATGGAATATTATAATGTATGATGTTGTAAGAAATGATGAAAGAGAATTTCATAGACACCTGAGCAGCATGCAGAGTCAAGTGAACAGAACCAGGCCTACCGTTGTTTGACGACATAAAGATGGTAAAGAAAACAACATTGGAAGATTTGGCTAATCAGTGAGGTGACCAGCCCCAACTCCAGAGGACTGGTGAAAGATGTTCTCTGTTTCCTGAGAGAGAGGTATCATGGAGTCAAGGTTTCAAAAAGATATATTCATTTTGGGACATGGGCACCACGGATTTCTTTTGTCTGACTTGTTCTAATTTGTTAGGAGGGATTTTTTCTCTTGAGAGTTGATGAGAAGTGATGCCCCCTAAAAATGTACTATTGAAACATTTTTCAAAGTGTTTCAGCGAACAAAAGGAAGTGTAGACACAAGTTTTGAAACTAATGTATGGAATTTATTATATGCTTCTTTAAAAAAGTGTTATAAAATGGTGATTCATGGTTTCGAATGCAGTCTTTTTATATTCAGTATATATAAGAAAACATTCTAGTATTTAAGTTCATAATTTTTAAAAATTAAGACAGATAAAGGTGCCCAGTTTTCTAAAAAGCAAAAACTGATATGAAACGCTTTATAAAAAACAGTTACTTCTTATGAATGATGAGCAAACTAAAATTCAAGTCTCAGAATTGTTATCCTTGTTCGTTCCTTTCAGTCATGCCCTACTCTTCATGACCCCTTTTGGATTTTTTTGAGGGACAGAGATAATTGAGTGGTTTGTCATTTCTTTCTCCAGCTCATTTTACGGATGAAGAAACTGAGACAGACAGTTAAGCTTCTTGCACAGGGTCACACACATAATAAGTGTCAGAGTCTGGATTTGAACTGAGGTCTTCCTGATTCCGTTGCTTCCCAGTCTCAGAATTGCCTTTTTATAAAAGAGGCAGCATGGGGCAGTAAAGAGCACTGAACTTAGAGTCAGAGAACCTTGTTTGCATCCCAGCTCTGACACTTTCCAGCTATATGAACATAGACAAGTCATAAATTTAAGGGATACCCATCAGTTGGGGAATGACCAAGTTGTAGTATATGATTGTGATGGAATACTACTGCTGTAAGAAATGATGAGCTGGTTGATTTTAGAAAAGAACATGGAAAGACTTGCAGGAAGTAATGAAGAGTGAAATGAATGGAGCTAAGAGAACATTGTATACAGTAAGTAATAGCAATATTGTTTAAGGAATAATTGTGAATAGCCAAACTATTCAGAGTATTATGAATGCTCAAATCAACTACAAAGGACCTATGAAGGAGGATGCTGTCCACTCCAGTGAAAGAACTGATAAGGTTTTACATATATAAATATGTGTCGGTAGTTTGGGAGTGGGGGAGACAGTTCCGCACTTAAAATGTAACCAAAAAACAAATTTAATCTAATTTTAAAAGATATGCATGTTCTACTGCCTATTCCCTATGTATGATGTTCCATCTCCTGCCTTTATGCAAACTTTCCTCATATCCAGGATACTGTCCCTTCTCTGTTTAATAATATTTTTCAAAATTCAGGTGCCATTTCCTCCTATACAAGGCCTTCTCTGCCCTTTCCCACCCACTTTTACTGGCACATTCTCTCCATCCTATCCTGCCCCCCATTGTTTCTATTCTGTCTTTTGATCCTATCCCTCCCCGAGTGTTGACTTCACATTGCTCCCTCCTCCCATTGCCCTCCCTTCCATCATCGCCCCCAACCTGCCCCCCCACTTTCCTGTATTGTAAAATAGGTTTTCATACCAAAATGAGTGTGCATTTTATTCCTTCCTTTAGTCAAATGTGATGAGGGTAAGCTTCATGTTTTTTTCTCAGCTCTCCTCTTTTTCCCTCCACTAAAAAGTCTCCTGCTTGCCTCTTGAATGAGATATAATTTACCCCATTCCATTTCACCCTCTCTCCTCCCACTACATTTCTCTCTCACCGTTTACCTTAATTTCTTTTAAGATATGGTCTCATCCTATTCAGTTCACTCTGTGCTCTCTGTCTCTGTATGTGTGTGCATGTGTGTATGTGTGTGTGGTCCCACCAACTACCCAGATACTGAAAAGTTTTAAGAGTTACAAATATTGTCTTTCCATGTAGGAATGTAAGCAGTTCACCTTTGGTAAGTCCCTTATGACTTGTCTTTGTTGTTTACTTTTTCATGCTTCTTCTCATTCTTGTGTTTGAAAGCCCTCTGTTTCATTGAAAGACCATATTTTCCCTTGAAGTATTATACTCAGTTTTGCTGGGTAGGTGATTCTTGGTTTGAGTCCTAGTTCCTTTGACTTCTGGAATATCCTATTCGATGCCCTTCGATCCCTTAATGTAGAAGCTGCTAGATCTTGAGTTATCCTGATTGTATTTCCACAGTACTGGAATTTTTTCTTTCTAGCTGCTTGCAATATTTTCTCCTTGACCTGGGAGTTCTGGAATTTGGCCACAATGTTCCTAGGAGTTTCTCTTTTTGGATCTCTTTCAGGCAGTGATCGATGGATTCCTTCAATACTTATTTTGCCCTCTGGTTGTAGAATGTCAGGGCAGTTTTCCTTGATAATTTCATGAAAGATGATGTCTAGGCTCTTTTTTTGTTCATGGCTTTCAGGTAGTCCCATAATTTTTAAATTGTCTCTCCTGGATCTATTTTCCAGGTCAGTTGTTTTTCCCATGAGATATTTCACATTCTCTTCCATTTTGTCATTCTTTTGGTTTTGTTTTGTGATTTCTTGGTTTCTCAGAAAGTCATTAGACCCCATCTGTTCCATTCTAATTTTGAGAGAACTATTATCTTCAGTGAGCTTTTGAACCTCTTTTTCCATTTGGCTCATTCTGCTTTTGAAAGCATTCTTCTCCTCATTGGCTTTTTGAACCAACTCTTTTGCTAATTGAGTGAGCCTATTTTTCAAGGTGTTATTTTCTTTAGCATTTTTTTGTGTCTCCTTTACCAAGGCATTGACCCGTTTTTCATGCTTTTCTTGCATCCCTGTCATTTCTCTTCCCAGTTTTTCCTCCACCTAACTTGCTTTTCAAAATCCTTTTTGAGCTCTTCCATGGCCTCAGCTCACTGGACATCTACCTGGGATGTCTGGGATACAGAGGCCCCGACCTCCACATCTTTCCCTGATGGTAAGCATTGTTCTTGTCATCAGAAATGAAAGGCGGGAACATCTGTTCCCCAAGAAAGTAGCTTTCTATGGTCTTATTTTTCTTCCCTTTTCTGGGCATTTTCCCAGCCAGTTACTTGACTTCTGAGATTCCTGTCCACCCCTGCCTAGATCTGCCCAGCTAGTGCTTGGGGTCTGAGATTCAAATGCTGCTCCCCAGCCTCAGGACTTTCAGGGGCGGGAGCGGCTGCTATTCAATGTGAGCTTAAGTTCTGGTGCTGGGGTGGGGACAGGGCCGCCTCCCAGGCTCAGTTCCCTCAGGGGCTTTATGCGGAGATCTTCAGTAATGGACCTGAGTTCCTGTCTGCTTGGGGAGTCCTGGGCCACCGCTTTCTCTGCCACTGCCTCCTGAAGGGGCCCGAGTCACGGAGACACCCCGCTCCCCTCTCGGCCAGCCCAGACGTCTCTCTCACTGACCTGTAGCGCCTGTGGGTGGAGGGACCTTCTCAGCCACCGGAGATTCCGTCCCTGATGCCTGCTCAGATCTGCTCTTCTGGGGGCCGCACGGCCAGGGCAGGGCAGGGGTGGGCTCTGCGTCTGATGTGCGACGGACACCTGGGGACGGCTTTCTAGGGCTCTCTGGAATGGAAATCTCCTCCACTGCGTTTCTGCGTGGCTTGCTCTGCTCCAGAATTTGTGGGGAGTTCTTTTTACAGGAAATTTATGGGCTGTGGATTCGGAGCTAGCATATGTGAATCTTTCTACTCCGCCATCTTGGTTCCTCCCCCCTTACTGGCACATTCTGTTAAAATTACTTTGCATATACTTAGTCATTACTTGTGTAGCTATTGTATCGTATGTAAGCTCCATGGGGCTGGCACTGTTTCATTTTTTATCTGTATCCTTGCTGCTTAGTTCAATGACTTGCACGTAGAAGACACTTAGTGTTTGTTGAATTTAATTTAATTGGAATCACATTTCCTGACTTTCAGCATAGCTTCAGGGATCTGTATAACATAGAAAATATTTTTTGTCAATAGGTATTGAAAATCTCAATTTAAACCCCAAAATTTACTTCTAGGAGCACTGAGGTTTTTTTTTAACTGAATAGTTTATGGGCATATAATTCACACATACAAACCTCTGCAAAAGAAGATAGGCTCCTTATACCACTTATGTAGTGTGTGCTTAGTCGGTAAAAGCAAATATATATTAAAATATATTCCACTTAGGAAATTTTCATAAACTGCATTGGATTTGAATAATTAGGCAACTGTATCGAGGATATCATTGTTGTTATTACTTAGCTTTCTTACTAGCTAGAAAAGTTATTTAGGGATGCTTTTTAGTCATTGAGGTAGTTATAGTCAAATGAAACTGCATTTCTGTGATGTTGTTAGTAGATGTGCACCTTGAATTTTGGCTGTAATTTATTTAATACTTTAAAAAAAATTTCAGCTGAAAATGACTAAAAGATGATGGTCCCTCTACATAGCACATCTAGTAAGTGCTTAATAAATACTTGTTTCTTTTCCCTGCTGCTTCCCTGTTCTTGAAGTTTTTGCATTTTCTGGAAAAACTAAGGCTATATTAAGACCCTGTTTTTTTTATTCAGCTATGTCCCTTAAAACATTGGATGAGCATTCTGACAAATGTGTTACACAACTTGGATCTATGCTTTTTACTAGACAAGTGTCTGGAGCCAGGTAAGCATTTTTGAGAGAGGTGATTTGTGTTTTGAATTTGGCTTTTTAAGTTTGATGTTTAATATCTGTATTTTACATAACATTCATATGTTAAATATATTATAAAGCATACTTGGGGACTATTGAAGAGAAGACTGGTTCTTTCCAAAAGTACTATTAAGAACTTGACAATGTCATCTAGCCCATTGTCTCCATTTTTAGATATTTTTATACTTGAAGCATTCTAGAGAGAACATCTTGTCTATTTTTTTAAAGATTTCAAAGTTTAAAAAAATCAAACTCTTGGTAAATAGGAAACTAATTATTCTAAGGTGATTATTTTAAGTGATTGCAAGTATAATTTTTTGTGTTGTAAACAAAAATGGTGATTTTACCAGCAGCTTCTAATAAAAAAGTAATTGTCAAAAGTTGGTTTTTGAGTTAAATAGAGTGTGGAATTCTATTTCTGGGAAAATTCACTTGAAAATTTTATCTGTGAATGTTTAACTTGAAAAAAAATGCATACGAAATCTGGATCATTTCATTTAATTTTTTATTAGGTCATGGAGAAAAAAGAACTCAAATATTTTGATGTAAATATTCTTTATTTGCTTAAGTTAAAGAGTTTACATTTCTTTGTGGAGTAGATAAAGGGCAAGGATTTCCTATCAGATGATAAGCTCTTTTACCTTTGATTACTCCATGTTCTTCTTTGATGAACTTCTGCTGTATGCATCTCAGTTTGGTTCTTTTAAACTTGTCATCTTGACCTAACCTTCAGCTTTGCTTTTGTTTGTTTTTATATAGGTTGATTTTTTTTAAACTGACTACCAAATGACTCTAGTGCATAGGATTGTAGGTAAAGAGCTTGAAGGGATATTAGGCGGCACTGTGTTTAAACTTTTCATTTTACAAATGAGAAAGGGAAGTTCAGAGAAGGGATGTGACTTGCCCAAGGTCACAGAGGTAGTGCTCTCTGGTTTCTAAAGAAGTGCCTCTGGTTCATGGAGGCCCTCTGCTGCAAGTGTGCAAATAAAAATCAGACATTTGAAACTCTTGTTAAGAGTTGACTGTTAATAATTGCCTGCCTGCCCCGCTACCTGCCACCAGTATGAGAACAGCAAGTTGGATCAGGGACTTGACTGTCCCTTCTGTGTCACTTAGAACGCATGCTCAACATAGTGCTGAGGACACAGTAGAAAATAAACAAGTGCTTGTTGGTTGAGGGATGCAAGATATTAAAGTGGGCTCACTGACGCCAGCTAACAGTGGCATAGGCTTGTTTTTAGGGACTCTTACAGTTGGACTAAGGCTATATATTTATAGTAATGTTGATGTATGGGGTTTTTCTCGACATGTGTGTGTATGTATGTATATGTATATTATATATCTTATACTTTGCATTTTAAAATGTGTAGGTGGTGTGATGTTAATAGCATCAAATGTCTTAAGTAGCTAATAATTCACCAAATTTTTCCTTTCAGGGCTGTGCCTCTGGGGATTCTGCAAACTGTGAATGGCTATGCTTTCAAAGGCTTTATGTCACATTCGAATAACTATCCTTGTGCTTACCTCAATGCTGCATCAGCAATTGGAATGAAAAAACAGGATGTAGAATTGTTCATAAAAAGGCTTGATAAGTGCTTGAAGTCAGTGAGAAAAGAAAAAAGCAAAGAGAATGATAATTGTAATGCCACTGAAGATGTGAATATTCAAGAAATGACCTTAAGTCTGGATAAAGCACATGTTCTCGATGAATGCAAAGAGGTTTATTCCTGACATTTGCAGTGCTTCTGTTTATAGTTTGAAGTAAATCTTAAATATAACTGCAATGGATAATCATAATTTTTTAAAATTAATCATTCCTTTGAAAATATTTAGTTAATGAACTTGAATAGAGAGTGTATTGAGTTAACAAATGATTATTATCTTTTGATTCTTGGGCAGTTTCATAATTATGCCTCAATCTTTATAATCTTCCGTAGAATAAAATACACTTAACATTTTTCTAACTGAAAAGTAGTCAGCTATGCACTTTTATTCAAGTAGTCCTTACTAATGTAATGATAATAAAATTGCCTATAATTCTCTTTGAAATATTTGAGCTGCTCTTTTTCCTCACTATGTTCCCTTATTTACACATTATATTTGTCTGGTTATATAGTTAATATTTTGATTGATAAATAGGCATAGCCTAAGGAAGAGTGATTAAAAACATGCTCATTATTTTGCTTTTATTAATGTAAATAAAATTTTTAAAAATCATTAAAATAAAATTTCAAGAAATAGTGAATTTTTCAAATTTTCTGTGGTGACTTTAGTTATTTAATTTTACTTTTTAATGAAATGCTTCCCTATGGGTTCACAATGTGTGATGGAGTGACCAAAGTACTAGACTGGGAATTAGGAGGCCTGTCTTTTCATCCCAAGTTTGTCATTGTCTCATTGTATAACCTTGAGGAGGTCAGTTAATCTTTGGGCTTCAGTTTCCTTATCCATAAAATTAAAGGATTAATATTTAAGATCCCTTTCTGTTCTAAAATTCTTTGATCTCAGATTCCTTGAACAAATATCCTGTATTTTGATATATAAGAAGCATAAGTGATGGTCAACATTAATACTTCCAAAATTGCATTTTTATTAAAGCAAATTTTTAAATGCACATACACATCCTTTTTTTTGAAGCTCATAATATTTGATCTTTTGAATCTATCTGCTGTAAGGTAACATTCTTACATAATCTTTTGGAGGGCAGCCAACACTAGGATTGATTGAATCAAACATATTTGGACATAAGCATCTGCTAGGGTAGAAAATTATAACATAGTGTGAAAATAGTTGCTTCTCATGAGGTGTTCCTGAAATTTTTTAACTTAATAACTGTGATATATGTAAAATATTTGGCTTATGTTCCGTATAGATCAAAATGCCAGAAAAACTCCCAATTGAGACTTAACTATACCTTTGATTTCATGCTTGCATTTTTTTTGATTGATTTGGCAAATTAAACTTACTTTAAAGAGAGAATTTTCTGGTATTTGGGCTTACATGAAGCATTAGTTAAACTTTGTTTATTGTCAAACATTGGCTACAACTTATACAAGTTCCACTAAATGTAAAAGGAATATTTTATAAATGTAATAATGTCTTAAAAATCTATCTTCCTTAAAACACTTAATTAGGAAATTTTATATTACAAGCATCACATTCATACCTATGTTTTTATTGGGAGTTATCTTTTAAATTCCAACAATATTTCTAAAATTAAATTTACTTTTGAATTTTTGACTCATTTAACATAAATATTCCTGAATAAAAACATTGTGCAATGATCATGTTGGTTTTTTTTAAATTTTTACAGTTTGAAATGGGATTGTAGGACAAATAAAAAGCTAATCAGATGTAACAGAATCTCTAGAGTCTGGGAAAGGAAATTAAGTAATGATGCAAATGTAAATGCTGGCGTTGCTGTTTAATATACATGTAAGCCAAAATTGTTTTATAGAACAAGTCATCTATATTGTGTGATCATCATTTAGCTTAAGATTAGATTAGATTTCTGGTTTAAATTCTTATTGACACTAAAACAGCTTTGTAATCACAAAAATAAAAAGTATTTTGAGCATGTTGTCTAACCCCAAAACATACAGCGTAAATGTATGTAACACATAACATACATTGTTAACAGTATATAACGTGCTCATGCACATGTGATTATATATTATATATTGTTTATGGCAAATTTTTTCTGTGGCTGGGTTCATAATTCAGTTGTTATATATTAATTCCAGCAGAGGTATTTCCTATCTCTGCATAGAAAGATTCTTAAGTTACAGTAAATCCAATGGCCTAGGCTAAAGTGATTTAATTTTTTAAAATAAACAGTAGTGGAATATCTTTGAAAAAACCAAATGCTGATTTTAATATAACATAATTTTAGCAAAATGTCTCTTACTGCTGTATATGAACATTTTAATGTATTTGAGATCAGGTTTTTATTTACAATTGACTCTTTTAGCCTTATGCTAATGATTTTTTGGTTTACTAGTGGAAAAAGTGGCACCAAAAGGAGCCCAGTATCAATAACTATAACTTTTAAAGATTTAATTTTATTTGTTGATAATCTTATTAAGTAGTTGAATGTAACTATTATTTAGCACAGTAACATTTATATATTAGAGAGCTTGGTGATGATTTAGAGGGATAGATATTTTTACTTCCATCTCATTTAAACTTGTATTGACCCATATAACTGATAATTTTCTAAGGCATATTTTATTTAACTGCACATAACATGGTATGGTATTCATGCTTAACTTGTGCTAGTCAAAATTAAAAAATAAATTCTAGTCTTTGTATCATGCTATTAAGTCTTTTGAGTTCAGTAACATTTAAAATTCAGATTTGGCATTAAAGTTGATTCACATTTTAATATTAAAAAAAACTTATTCTTATAGTTAGAACTATTCCACATCCATTCCAGGAACTCCCAAAGAAATTAATCACTATACATATAAATTTGGATTAAAAACTTTCCATGTAATAAAAATTTGAGGACTTGAAATGGTTATCTTTTTTTTTTACTTAACTGATTTTTTAAAAATAGCAAATTTCTAGCATTGAAGTTTGGGTATCAGAAGTGTTACAATGTCTTTAAGAAAATGCAAATCGGTTTTCTTAAAAAAAAGTATTCATACTTTTAACAGTGACACAAACTGAAAAGAGCTGTTTGTAGTTATAATAAACTTTTTCTGTAGTCCAGCACATTGTATTAATTTTTATTTGTGTATCTAGTCCTTTGTATGATAAAGAATTATCACCTTATCCTTTGGTACCATAATTTTATTTTTATGCTCTTTTTAATTTTTTGGATGCCACAAGACAAGTGCAAGATCAATAAGCATATTTTTGTAATTTCTCACCTAATGTACATTGTTCCATCTCAGGCCATACAGAAATTCCAGGAATGTTTGTGCTCTTTTATTGGTAGCAATTTGTCTTGGCTTTAATCTTAACTAAGATGTGAAGAATTGTCTGTTTTTGTAGAGAATGGGTTTTTTGTTTTACCATTATAATGGGAAACTGATACCAGTGAATGACAACTAATCATTCATCTTCTTGTTTTGCCGAATGAAACCATTGTGTCCAGAAATACTTTTGGTGTTTGATGTTAAAAATAAAAAAGCATACATACATAATTTTTTTTAAAAAGTCATCAAATACTAGTGAATTGTGTTTTATTTTGTCCTATGTGCAAATAAAATCTGAAAGGACCTCTATCAAAATCTTTGCTTTTTTTCTTTTATACATTCTTGGCACAGTTTATATCTCTGGTCAGTTATTTAATTTCAAACTTGTTCAGAAATCAGCTACAGTAGCCATACCTGTAATGAGAACCATGAACCATGATTCTTGATTTTTTTTAAAAAAAGGATCCTAGCAGCCACTGCAAAGGATTTGTTAGAGACAGGAAACTTAAAACCATTAAAGGGTTTTCTAAATCATGTAGTCCTTTATTTGGAAATGCAGAAATTATGCAAATCCACATCACTGTCCATTCCAGACTTGCAAAGCTTCATGTTTGAACTCTGTAGGTATAATTTTAATTTAATAAAATTAAGCTGCATTAAGTTGAATTGGAATTCCATTTCTGTTCCCCATTGAAATCTAGTTTATCCTGTAGGATTTTGACCATTATTGTTTTTTAGTCCCTGGCCTAGCTTTAATTTTAAAAAGTTAATTGATTTTAGGTAAATTTTCTGAAACTTTTCAGGAAACAACTTTTTCAAGCTTTTTATTTGGGAGTCTTTCAATTACCCTTTGCATTTAATTTTGAAAAATGCCTTTAAACTCATGTAGAATATAATTGGCTTTTATTTTATACAAGTGAAATTTTCAGGTCACAACACTACAAAGTTAACATGATGTATCATAAAGTGAGACGGGGACTGAACCTGTGATCTGCTTGATACAGAAAACTCCCAGATGAGGAAACTCTGATAATGTAATTTAGCACCCTTTCTATATAAGGTTGTTAAATGCCTTAGCATAACCACATAACCATTATATGTGTCAGAGATAATTCCTGAATCTAGGTTTTCCTGGGTCCAGGGATGAGTTCTCCATGAGGTCACTGCTGCTGGAGAGGAACATAGATGAATTGACTGATAAAATTGGTTATATGTACATCTACCTATATGTAAGAGACCTTATATCATTTATATTAATTGATCAAAGCTTTTGATGCAATCAGCCAAGCATAGCAAATCAGTCACTCGATAAGGTTATTATTATACTAAATTCACAATAGAATGACTAGTTATATTAATTTTGTTATTTAGTTTCTGGTCTGTTTCTTATTACCAGAGGAAAAGCAGGTAGGCTAGTGTTATTTAATCTATTCTGCACAACCGTGCTTGAAAATGCAGCAAAATCCATCTATTCTTGTAGACTGTTTCAAACTTTGAAACTGATGATGAACTACTTTAAGTAGTTCAGAAAAGTATGCTGTTGGTGTTCTCTTGGATAAAAAACGGCCACACGTAGTGTATCATATTGTAACCACTGTCTAATTACGGGTTAATCACTCTTTAGAATGTGTAATCACACACGTGAATAAGTACATATATAAAGTATCTTGTCCTGGGTGGCCATGACCCAGTGCTTGACAATTCATAATTATCACTTAAGTTTTAATGGTATAATGGAAGGTTTATTCACTTGCATATTGCACTTTTGGTGTTGTATCTGTTTTGTGTGTTTGTATGTACACATAGCTATATATCTAAATGTATACATAGATAATTCCTGGTTGTCACTAAAGTGATGCTAAGTAATTGGAAAGTTATACTAGATGTTGCATCAAGTTTAGAGTCAAGCTTAGCACTTTGTCTTTACTGGGACAGAGACAATTAAAGGTTCTATGAATCTAGCCTTAGATTTCCAGGTTTGGAAGAAATTGATATTGTCTAAGTCACAGGGGTGGGGAACCTGCGACCTTGAGGCCACATGTGGCCTTCCAGATGCTTGTGTGCAGCTTTTTGACTGAGTCCAAGTTTTACAGAAGAAATTCTTTTATGAAGTCCCTAGACTAGGGGGTGAAAAGTTGGAGGGAGGTGATTTAGCAATGGGAGTTTCTAGAAGAGGGAAAGCCAGCTGCTAGGTGATACTGTAACTCTCAGTAAAATCAACTACAAGTACCTATGGTGGATTAGACCCTGGTATACAAAACTCAAATGGAATAATCCCTGCCTTTGAGGAGCTTTTATAGGGGGAGAGAAGATGTCCATATACAACTCTATGCAAGGTAATTGGGCGATGGGGGCCAGGGCAGGACAGGAAAGGATGGGAGGAGACACCAGCAGCCAGGAAGAGGCATATCAGCTGGGCTTTGAAGGACACTGAATTCTAAGAAGTAGAGCTGAGGAAGGGTATTCCCTTTCAGGCATTGCAAAGACAGGGTGAGAGGAGATGGGACATTGTGAAAAAGAAACATCAGGAAGGCCCCTCTGACTGAACCACAGAGTCTGTGAAAGGGAGAAATAGGGAGACCATGGAGTTTGTAGAGGGTCAGAGACCTGTGCTTTAGGCAAATTGTTTTGGTAATTGTGCAAAAAGTCTTAAGGTAGGGAGACCCATCAGGAAATTATGTAAACGTGTAGGAAAATGTGATGAAGGCCTAACCTAGAGTAATCGTGGTGTGGGTGAAGAAAAATCGCCATTCTAAAGAGAAGTTGTGGAAGTAGAATTGACTTGAAAGGATAGTAGTACCCTCAATAAAAACAGAAAGCTAGGAAGGGTGGTAGTTTGGGGGGAGGAAAGGTGATGAACTCTGCTTACAGATGTTGAATTTAAAATACCTATGGGCAGCCAGTTGGAAATGTCCAACAGGAAGCTGGTGATGCAGAATTGGAACACAGAAAACCAGTATCATTGGTACTGTTATACAGAGTGGCTACCATCTTAAACTGCCCGTTACTATTTTAAAAAATTTAGATTTACTTTGAAATTTTTTCATTTTTGGAATCAGCATTGGTTTTAAAATGAGTTTCACTTGATAGCCATCTTTTCCAGAAACCAATTTTTTTCCCCAAAATATGAAGGATATCTGTTCAGTTCTTTTAATAAAGCAATACATAGATGAAAACAAGAAACATTTTCCTTTTCCAAATAGTAATCCATGCCTTAGCTATGCACATCTTACATTAGTAAAATATTACATAGTAACATATTTTACATTTATCCTTATATGAATGGAATAGTACACCCATGTCTGTATATGTACGTCTGTATCAGTCTGTAGTGTGTCTTAATCTATGACACATTTGATTGTTCTGATTTAACCAAGCCATTCAAAACAGTGGAATCAGTTGTGTGTAGACACAACTGTAGTTGTGTGTGTTGAGTTACCATTTTTTCCAAACTCAATAGTCTCAAGTTCTTTAACCTCTCCTCCTAGGGACTCATTTGGGATCATGTGACATGGCAAGGGACCTAAAAGATCACGTTAGTCTAAGCCCCTCATTTTACAAATAATGAAATGGAGGCCAAGGGAGGAGCAGTGCCATATCCAAGTAAGAAAAGTTGTAAATTAGGGGAGATGGGATTTGAACTCAGATTTCACAATCAGAGAATTTCCCGTTAGACCACAGTTTCAGTCCTCAAAGTAACTTTTATTGCTTTTCTATAATTCTCATTATTATTCTTTTCATTGTTTTAAATGTTCCTAAATATAGTATTTTTTCACAAAAGTCTAAATGGGATGTAATGGAAGAACTGCTCAACTCTTGTATATCATACTTTCAGCATTGTCTCTGGCTTTGCGTATGTGTACATATACCTATACATACATATGATATATGTACATATATGTGTGTAGATGTATGTAGATATTTTGAATAATCCCATATTCCTGACTCAAACTGAACTTGAACGAGAGCATGCTTACTTTTTCTGCTGTGTTGGTACTAAAAACTTACACTTAGGTCATCTGTTAGGTTGATAAATGTACTGATTTTAATAGCCACTGAACTATATCCTTCTTAGGTAACCCTATTCCTGTTTTGAAACTAGACCTGAAGTTCAGCTATGGTACTTATAGGTCCCAGGCTTATTTTCAAATCAGACACAATGCCTAGAGAAGATGAGACTTGTTTAAGAGTCATGTGACCCTTCCGTAACCAGTAGATGACAAAGAGGTACTTTGTAAGGGTGGTTCAGGCCCCCAAGATTCATGGTTTGCTGAGATCCAAGTTCTAACTCTGACCGGTTACATAAATTTCAAGGTTACTTCAAAATTAGATAAATGAACTCCTTTGAATGTTGAATCTGCAGATGTTTAAGTCATGAGTTACATCTGTGACAGTCTTCTCATCGGAACTGTAACTAGTAATTTTTGACCCTGGGGCAAGCAACATCGTACATGACATGCTAAACAAAGATGCTGCCTGTAAGAAAAGACCCCGGATCAGTGTATGTTTGTATGTATGTAGATGTGGGTATGGAGGAAGGGAAATAAATAGGGTAAGGTGTGACAAGGCTGGGGAGATCACTTTCTATTTTATTTAATTATTCTCAGTTTCAGTTTCTTCATATATAAATGAGGGGGAACCGGTCAATCTGAATGGTTCATTCTGCTTCTAAATTTGTGGTTCTTCCTTCCTAACTAGGTGTTAAGCTCAGTTATTTCAAGTGCTACCAGTGCCCTGGTAAAAAAAAAAAAAAAAGCCCCAAATTCCCTACCCTGCTTTCTATTCTGGATGCTTTCTGATTTCTCTTCTTGGATCTGACCCATCCTCCTCCCCACTATCTTCTCCTGCCATTCTTTATTTACAAAGCCCTTGTAAACTGTCACAGAACTTTTCTATATAGTCAGGAGACTTCCACATAATGACCTCCTGCTAACTTTTGCTCCAGAGCCAGTAAAAAACTTTTCCATTTATATTTACTAATTACAGGCAAATGGGCCTTGTAACATTAGGAAATTCTCATTTTTGTTTGTATTTACAACCATCATCTATTTTCCATTTATTTCCTTCTATTGGTGCTAAGTGTATTTTTAAGCCAACTCAGTTTATGCTGTTTCCCAGGAAAACAAAACAAACAAAAAACTGCTTCCATTGCCATCCCCATGGAGCCCAGAGCTTCCTAGGCATGAAATTGACTGACGCACACAAAGGCAGCAGGTGCGGATACACATGTCACTAGCCACTTTTTTTTTTAGTGCATGTTTATAATCAGCAAATGAATGTGGCTGGTTAAATGGTTCCCTAATACTGATGGAGAGCGGATGCCGTTATAACTTGAACTCATATTGCCATGCAGATGGTGAAAATAAACATCCAATTTTGTACACAGTTTTGTTGGTTTTTCACTTTGAAAAGATCAACTCTGTGTCAGGCGTTCTCTGCCACCAAGCTGCTCCAGGACAGGACAGTGCTGTTTGCTCTTGGCCTTTCTCTTTGAAATGGGACATGGCATGATTCCCTGGGAACTGGGGAGGGCTTACAGTCTATAGTTGCTCCCTTGGCTTCCCAGGCAGCAGAACATACTTTCACAGAACCCAAATGTACATCTGCAAAATGCATCTGCATGAAAAAAAAAGTTTGAGTTTGCTCACTGTAGAAGCACATTTGAAAACCTCCCTTTTAGTTTCAGTGGAAATATTAAGAAATACTATTTCTCTGACCTAAAACCTTTTTTCCTCTTAGGAAAATGGAAAGAACAAAATCTAAGACCTTCCTTTGAAATGGAACAATTCTTGTCTAGATAAGATGATTGCCTCTCTACTACCTAGAGTAGCTGGTACTATGACCCACCTAAGGATGGTGTCTGTTTTTTGAAATTTAAGGTTAAGATAATGGTTATAATTCAATTCAAGGGGAAGTGGTTCAGGAAGGAACTGTTAGGATCTTTCTTCAAGATTCTTCTAAATGTTCTCTGAAAACTTCTTGGAGCAGAGAGTCACGTCAGAGGCTATGCTAGTTTTGATAAAGTGGCACTGTGGGTAGAGCATTGGACCCTGGAGATAGAATGACCCGAGTTCAAATCTGGTCTCAGACATTTACTAGCTGTGTGACCCTGGGCAAGTCATTTAACCCTGTTTGCCTCAGTTGCCTCATTTGTAAAATGAGCTGGAGAAGGAAATGACAAACCACTCTCCTGTCTCTGCCAAGAAAACCCCCAAAAGAAGGGGAGGGCTTCATGGAGGACATGGAACTAGAGAAACAGACATAATTGAAATGACTGAGCAGCAACTCTTCCCTCAAATTAGAAATGGTTTAGATATAGATTAATGTTAAATTCAATAAAAGTGTTTCTGGGGGACTGAAGCCTAAATCAAAGAGTACTATGTTAGAATTAATATTTTTCCCTTTGCATTGAAAACATTCATGCACACCAACTTTCCCATCTTTGCCTTCTGAGTTCTCTCATTTCTGCACTGGGACAGTTCTTGTATTCCCACTCCACTTGGTTTCTGACTGTCTACCTCCTCATGTCTTCAAGGAAATGGGACATGCCCTCAGGAACACTGAAGCCGGCATCATTTGTCTTTATTCCCCAGGGACTTCTCTTCACATTCTTTATTCCTTCCTTTGTACTTCCTCTTGCTCCGTCCCCATAAAAATCTACTCTTGAGAAAGGATTTGATCAACTTTTCCATGCTGTAAATTGTCAGCTCAATTTACTGAACATTTATGAATCACCTACTGTGGGCAAAAGCACTGTTCTGTATAATAGAAATATAAAAGTGAAAAATGATGCTGCTGCTTGGTCTGTCTTTTATTGTCTTAAGGGGTCATGATACATATGCAAATAACACTATAAAGTTTAGAATGTAACTTGTTCCACAGAGAAATCCAGACAAAATACACTAGGAAAATTTGAGGAGGTAGAGGAGAAGGGGAGGGCTTTAAGATGAGAAGGGAAGGGCTTCATGGAGGACATAGAACTAGAGCGGAGCTTTGAAGAAATGAATGATTTTAACAGGCAGAAACAAAGGAGGAGTGCTTTATGGGTCTGGGGGATAATATGCACAAATACACAGAGACAAGAGAGGGCAGGACAATATCAGAGAACAGCTAGTATTCTGCTTGGGCTGGAATGTTGAATGTGAGAATAGTATAAAATAAGAGAATTATAACACCCCTGCTCAGGTGGGTGAGGGCAGTTTCCTGAAGAACAGTCCTGGGATGCTGCTGACATGTGTAGGGAGATGTGGCTCTTGATTGACTAAGGGAACTTTGAGCTCAAGATGCTCCTTATAGGGGAGATGTGGCAGACATGGAGGAAACAGACTTTGGAAAGATTGGAGAGAGAAGAGTTAGAGAGATGACACAAACTTTGGAAAGTCTAATGGGAGTCCCTAGAGCCACATGTGGGGAAAGTTGTTCCTTGATTCCCATGCTTGCATCCCTAGAATCCAGTATGAACTTATTTCTCTGCTGGGAGACCCTCTCCAGTCATCCCAATCAATATCTCACCACTGGACCTCGATGGCTCTGGAGGAGAAAGTGAGGCTGGTGACTTTGCATAGTCCTCCCTCGCTTAAATCCAATTCAGTTGCAAGTCATGGTATCACCTTCCTGTTGTCCAGGTCCTCTTTGAGAACAAAGAACATGGTTCTCTTTGTTTGAGAACAAAGAATAGACCACAACTTCTCTGAAGAGAACTTCTTCCTTGGTCAAGACGCTGAGGTTCTATCTCTCTTCCAAGTGGACAAGTCTGTGTATTCTATTGCCTGCCCTAGTCTGTATAACTTCCTTGATTTCTGTTTTATTTTTTGCTATAATAAATATGCTTGCTCACTATCTGTGATTGTCTTTCATGCAACAAGAGTTTACATGAAACACATGGGAGAGAGCTAAGGGAACTGATAACAAGCAAGAAAAATGTCCCCCACAAAGGCACCTTCTCCCACAATACCTCACTAGCGGTGTGGGGAAGGGCACCCAGAGAACATTCACGACCAGCAAAGATGTTTGACAAAAGCACAAATTTAGGGAACACATGTAGCCAGGAAATATAACACGGGAGTAAGTAACACGTCTGATGTTGCAAAGCTTCTGATGTTCTCTGATGAGGTAATCTGGTGTGCTGCTTTCTCTGCTGAGCTCAAGTTTTCTGGTGTTTTCTTCTATCTGCCAAGATGCTCTCTGCTGAATGCCACCATTGCTGTTGCTATTACTGCTCTTTGCTATGTATCTCCTTTGTAATAAAAGTCTCCTAAGCCAGTGAGCTAAAGAAACCCTAAAGTCTTTTAAAGTCTACTTTTTAGATCAAACTTGCTTTCTAAGCATGCACTTTCTAATCCTAATCTCCCTATTTGGCTAACCTTTGTCAGATCCTAATAATCCAAGTCCCTTCCAGACATTTCAGGGTCTCCATTTAGCAGTCCTGGCCAGGATGTGGTATGGCTGGGGGCCCCTCTTGAAATGATGGTTGGGGCACTGATCATGGGAGCAAGGCCTCATGGGAGTGATTTCTCTAGGTTAGGAAGGCTGCTGATGAGGACATAGAGCATTCTGGAGTGAGTCAGTCAGGGAGTTGTGTGCTAAGCTCTGTACTGTGCACTGGAAACCAAAACAAAACAGAAACTAGTCACTGATGTTAAGTAGCTTCCATTCTCCTGGACATGGGACAGTGCAATTAAATAAGTGCAGGCTAATTTGAGTTTGAATGAATGCTGAGAACAATCCATCACATTTAGTCATCGAAACATAAGGCATTGGAGTTCTTTATATGCCTCAACTGGAAGGTTGATTGTTTCCCTGAAAATGAAAATGTTTTAAGATGAGTTTATGGGTAGAAAGAAAAAAATGAAAGAAATGGAATGGGAAAGGAATGGAAGGAATGATTTATTTTTCATTTCATATTGTCTTCTCTCATTGCTACTATCCCAACTTCAGTTTGGTTTAATACAAACCACTACCCCATTTAAAATTCTATATTTAATTAAAAAAATACTTTTGTCAACATTTTTTGTTTTCAGATTACCTTCTTTTTAAAATATATATCACCTCTCTTCTCTACCCATAGAACCATTCCTTATTTTAAACTTTTTTCAAACAAAAATTTGTCTTCTCTTCTCATATCCTAATGTTCCTCCTACTCCCCCACCATTGAGAAAGCAAGAAAAATAAAACCCCTGTTACAAACATATATAGTCACACAAACAAAAACTTGCCACGTTGGTCATGTCAAAAGAAAAAAAAAGTTGTGTCAATGTTCAGTCTGAGTCCAGCACATATCTAGAGGCAGGTAGTGTGTTTTATCATCAGTCCTCTGCAATTGTGTCTGGTCTTTCAAAGTTGTCTGTCTTTGCAATATTGTTTTTATTATATAAACTGTTCTTCTAGTTAGGTTCACTTCACTCTGTATTAGTTCATATAACTCTTCCTAGGTTTCTCTGAAACTATCCCCTTCATCGTTTCTTACAGCACAATACTATTGCATCACATTCTTATACCAAAACTTGTTCAGCTATTTTCCAATTGATGGGCACCCATTTAATTTCTAATTCTTGGCAATTGCAAAAAAGTCTGCTCTAAATTTTTTTGTAAGATCCTCTTAGATCTCTTTGGGGAATAGTTGTAGTAGTAATACTGTTGTGTTAAAACTTATGCACAGTTCAATAACTTTTGGGGTATAGTTCCAAATTGCTTTTCAGAATGCCTGGACCATGTCATAACTCCATCAATAAAGCATTAATGTATTTATTTTCCCACAGCCCTTCCAGCATTTGTCATTTTCCTTTTTTTGGGTCAACTTTGCCAATCTAATGAGTATGAGGTAGAAAGTCAGAGTTGTTTTAATTTACATTTCTTTAATTATTAGTGATTTCTGGTATTTTTTTCATATGGCGATTTATAGCTTGGATTTCTTCCTCTGAAAGCTGTCTGATAATGTTTTTTGGTCATTTATCAAATGGGGAATGGCTCTTATTCTAAATTTGATTCTCTTCTTTATATATCTTTGAAATGAAACCTTTATCAGAGAAACTTGCTGCAAAGATTCCTCACTTCTCACACACTTACCTGATTCTCCTCTAATTTTAGTTATGTTGGTTTTGTGCAAAAAAGTTTTAAACTTTATGTAATAAAACATGTCCATTTTACCTTCTGTGATCCTCTATCTTTTATCGGGTATTAATTCTTCCTAGATTTGACAGGCAATTTCTTTCTTCTAGTTTGTTTTTGATTTCACCTTTTATGTAACAAGTCATGTAGCCTTTTGGAGCTTGGAATCCTGGTATACAGTACAAGATGTTGGTCTATAAGTAGTTTCTGCCAGACTGCTTTCTAGTTTTCCCAACAGTTTTTGTCAAATAGTGAATCCTTACCCCAGTAGCTGGGTGCCCAGGTTTATCAAACGCTAGGCTAATGTCAAGCCATCCCTTATAAGAAAGGGGATTGGGAGAGAAAGAGAGAGAGGGAGAGAGAGAGAGAGAGAGAGAGAGAGAGAGAGAGAGAGAGAGAGAGAGAGAGAGAGAGAGAGAGAGAGAGAAGCAGTTCAGCAAAACCAACTGACAAATCAGCAGTATCTGACAGTATATGTAATATTCCATACCCACATTCCCCTACTTACACAAAAAGGGGGAAGAGACACATTTCTTCATCTTTCATTTAATCAAATAATCTAATATAGCATACAGATTTTCTTTCCATTTGCATTATTATAATCAATGCCTCACCCCTTTCTGTAGTAAACAAATTGCTTGTGATATTTCTCCCCAAAAAACCCTACCCAACTCTCCATATAACTCGAATCACACAGAAGAGGGGAAAGGGCCATCTGTTCTCTTATCAGCCTTGAGGGACTGTGGTCTCAGTCCTTGCCAAGTTTGGACCTTAGCTGACCTCACCTTTTTCCTAAGACCTATTTGAAACCCCTTTAATTCTCCTCTCCTTTTCCTCCACAATCTCCTCTTTGACTTCTGCCTCTCTCCTCTCCTGTCTTTCTCTTTCACTTTCTTTTTCCTTTCTCTTTTCCTTTTCACTTTCCTCCTCCTCTACCTTTAAAATTTTCCTTCTCTTTTCTCTCCACTTTTACCTATTGACCTTCCCCTATGTTCTCCTCATCCTTGAGCTCTAGGTGACTGTTCTTTGCTGATGCTGTCAAGGAAGAGAAATCTATACTTTCACTCCCATTCTGACTGCTGTCTAGATTAGGCCTGGGATCTCTTAAATGATCCGTGGAAAAGAGTTATTCCAGAGCACTCCTTGAATCAGCACTTCTTGAAGTCCCCAAATAGAGTGTTCAAATAGGGTTCTAAATAAGGAATAAAAGAGGGAAGGAAGCATTCTAAATAAACCACTGTGACTGCGCAGGGACCTCAGGTTTTTATATATACATATACATATACATATATATATATATACACATACATATATATATGCGCGCACACACAGACATAAATGACACACATATAAAATGCATATAATACAGTGTATATATACATATGTGTACACACACACACACACACACACACACACACACACACACACTAAATACTCCAGTAGCTGGGGTCTAGCTTTATTAAACTCCAGGCTACTGTCTAGCTATCCCTTATAATAAAAGCTAAACAAGAGATTAAAAATGCAATTCAGCAAAACCAACTGACAAATCAGCAGTATCTGGCAGTATATGTAATATTCCATGTCCACAGTCCCCCACCTCTACCAAGAGGGAAGGAAGCACATTTTCTGATCTTTTGTTTAAGAAGGTGATCTAATATCAATAAGGTTAACAAGTATATAATATGTAATTATGTGTATAATATATAATATATGTGTATTTACATATGTGTATATACAGGCATAATTATATATGAATTATAATGTATTCATACATCATATACATATAACATATACACATATATGCAATACATTTACATATATTTACATATATATCTATATAATGGAAATGAAGAGGCATCTAGTTAGCTCTGTGGTTAGAGCACTGGACTTGGAGTCCAGCGTTCGAATTGGACCTCAGATACTTACTAGGATTGTGACCCTGGACAAGTCACTTAAGGTCTGTTTTCCTTAATCCACTGGAAAAGGAGATGAAGAAGTTCTCCAATATCTTTGCCAGGAAAATCCATGGGTCCATGGGGTCATGAAGAGTCTTAGATACTACTGTAGGACAGCAACAACGAAAATGAGAAAACTCATGAACAAAAACAAATAAATACAGAAGATCTAGAGGAATAGGGCCAGAGGGTCCAGAATAAGCTAAGTGCTAGGGAAAATGTTAAGACCAATAAAAGGACTCTATTCAGAGAAAGGACAGGAAGGAATAGCACTGTGATTTTGAGAATACTAGAACCTGAAGCTTATTGAGCACTTCCAGACCTCAAAGGACTTCACACACGATGTCTCATTTGATCTCCACAATGGCTCTGAGGGACAGATATTGCATGCATTATTATTGCCTTCTCAGGGTGAAGATCCTGAGCCTCAAAATGCTTGACTTGTCCAAGATTACAAGAAGAAGGTGATCTCATATCAAGAAGTTAAATTTATTTTAGTTTAATTCTATCCAACAAACAGTAATTGAGCACCTACCATGCGCAAACCACTATGCCTTAAACAAAGACGAAAATATAGACTTGTCTTTAAAGTGCTTATGCTTCACTGATGGATGCAAGATGTCTACGGATAAGCCTGTAGGAGATCATTTGAAGAAAGAGAGGAGGAGAATCCAAAAAGAGCTTTGAAGAAAGCTCAGGATAATAAGATGGGGAAGTGAGGAGAGAGTGCATTACATCCATGGGATAGCCAGTGAAAAAGCACAGAGATGGGAGATGAAATGCTGAAACTGGTAAACAGCAACTGAGCCCATTTAATCAGGATACAAAGCACATAGAGGGTGACAATGTAAAATAAATCTGGAAGGGTAGGTTGGAGCTAGATGTGGAGTGCTTTAAATGTCAAGTTGGGGATCAGTAGAAGGGAGTCACTGAAGACTTTGGAGCAGGAGCATGATATGGTTAGATTTTGATGCATTTGTAACTGGAAAGGAATGAACCTGAAATCTGGAAGACTAGTTGGAATAGTACCAATCCAGGCACAGTATCCAAGCAGTATCAGAACTACTCAATTTCCCTTTTGTTTCCACCTTTTCCATCAACCAGAGTGTTCTTCTATCTGGAAAAGTCACAACAAGCATCTTTAAGAAGGACTCAAAAGTCCAAGAGAGGTACAATAAGGGCATTCAAGTTTCTGGGCCCAGATGGATTAAGTTGAATTCAACAAACATTTATTAAATATACATTATGTAAAAGGGACATAGCCCATTTGGACATACTACAATTCTTTATTTTCTCCTTCTCTGATGCACACATCTTGTTATATTTTGTTATCCTTACTTTTGTTTCTATAAACTATAAACTCCATGAGGGCAGGAGATACACCTAATCTAAAGTTTGTATCTCTCTCTCTGCCTCTGTTCTCTACACATTTAATCAGTATTTGTTAAGTTAATGTTTGTTGGAACCATACCATGCAAATCCCGTTTCCTTTTTTTAAATAAGTTAACTAGTCTAGTAATAGTGATGATGACAATATACATTTATATAATGCTTTAAGTTTTATGAAGGGTTTTACAAATATTATCTCATTTTAACCCCACATCAACCTTGGGATAAAGACACTAGTATCATCCCCACATTTTTCTCCACATGCAGAAACTGAGGCAGACAAAGTTAAAGTGACTTGTTCAGGGTCACACCGGTAGGAAATATGTGAAGTCAGATTTGAGTCTTCTTGACTCCAGACCCAGCATTCCATCTACTGTGCCACCTAGCTGCAATGTCAAATGCGCAGAGTACCTTTATTTCAAAAAGACATTTGATGAAATTCTTTCTTGATAGCCTAATGGGTAAGATAGAAAAACATATGGGACAAAGGGCAGTTAAGTTCTTAGCTGAGTGAATGAATGTAGCTAAAACATCTGACTGATTAGTGTTAACTGGCGGAATGTGTATGCATCTTCTCTAGGACTGGAGCGGAAGCAGGAAGCTGGCAAGAGTCCTAAAGTATGAATTCTTGTACCTCACCCTAAGCACAAAAGAATGCTGATATTTCAGACCTTGATTGCCTCTATCAACATTGAACCAGAATATCCACCTAGCACCATTTCTGGCTTAGAGTCAAGATCTCTGGATCTTTGCTTTTATACTGGTGTGTATCTCATTGGTACCTTCTTGGTAATGATCTTTCACTGCTGTGAACTGGCAGCAGTTGTATTCACTGAAGATTTTGAAGAAGTCAAATAAAGACCTCTACAGGACAGTCCTGACAACACCAAGCTATGGAAATCTGCTCATGGCTTGTCACATTCAATATTTTTAATCAACAACTGAGGAATGCTTCCCTTCTCTAGCCTAAACAACTACAGTTCCTCAGTTGTTATTATTACGATTTAGTTTCCAGATCAGTCTGGTCACCTTCTCCTGGGCTCCCTTGCATAAAATTTCTTCTATCTTGTTGCCAATATCACTCCTCCATTTTAATCTTAGATGCATCCCCTCTCCTGCCTCTTCCGGGTCCTTAGTTCATCAATTTTCTGTCTCTCTGTGTCTAGCTATGTGTCTGTCTCTCTCTGTATCTCTGTCTCCATGCCTTTCTGTCTCTGTCTCTCTCCTCTCTCCCCTTTTTCCCCTCTTAAATCTCTTCCTCCCATTTAAAACTTCCTCAGTCATTCTCTATTTTAAGAAAGCCTCCTCTAAATCTTGCTATAGATCATGTTGAGTTACTATCACATCATTCTCCATTCCACTGTCAACTTTTGAGACCACACTTGCTATCCTTATTTCCCTCACAGTCTACGTGATCCTTTACATCTTTGCTTCCCTTGGCATTTTCCCTCTTACAGAAACAAGCTCTGTTAATAGCACTACCACACTCCCTATCACCTAGGTTGGAAATGAATCACCCCTCTTGTTTCCCACAGATCATTAAACCATGGCTATTTCACCTCTAACTTATCCCCTAAATCCATTGCCTTCTCTTCATTTTCACTGATACCACCCCAGTTTCATTCCTCATCACCTTCTGTCTGGACAATTGCCATAACGATTTTGTTTTAGTTTTAGCTTTAATTTCTGGCCATTGTCTCTTAGCTAGTGTCCCTGTTTTCAGGCTCTTCTCCCAACCCCATTCATTATACACCCTGATGCCACATTAGCACTTGAAAAATGCAATTCCAATTATACAACTCCTCGGTAATAGCCTAACATTCACTATGAAAAAATACCAAGCTTTTTTGCCTGTTATTCAAAGCTCTCCATGTTTTGATTACAGGAGAACTCTCCAATCTCATTTCTCAACACTTCTCATTTCCTCTACAGTCCAACTGGAGTAATAGTCGTCTCCAGAGCATTCCCTTCCATATTCTCTTTCTGTGACTTATGAGTTTGGAATTCAGAATCTTCATCTGAATCCTGCATTTCCCACTTACCTTAGTCACTTAAAACTCCCACAGTTTCCACATCTGCAAAATGAGGGGGGTTACGCTAAATGATTTCTGAATTCCCTTTCAGCTCTGAACCAAATCTTTTCATCCTATCCATAATCCCTGACCTGACATGTCTTTCCCTGGTCACTTCTACATCCTCAAATCTCACCCATCATTCAAGGTCCAGGTCTCATTTCCTCCAAGAACTCTTCCCTGATGTCACCTTCCAGAAGTAACATATTCCTTTTCTAAATTCCCAGAGCACATTGTATTTTTCTTATTGCCCTTTACCATTCATTATACCTTATATTTACTTGTATACATATATTTTCTCTCCATGTGGATTGTAAAGACCATGTGTATTTTTCTTCCTTGTCTCTCCCCGCACCCCCAATACCTAGCATAGTGCCTTGCACCTCGTAAAAGCTCACTAAATTATCTTTTGAAGGAAGGAAACAATGTTTGAGATGATTATAGACTGGATTTTCAACATAAAGGCATGGTTCTGAGACGTTAGGGAATCAGAAGGAGGAATGCAGAGTTAAGGTTAAGTCCAAGTAGTAGGAGATTAGTGGTGTCTTTATTGGATTGGGAAAATTCCTTTGGCTCTTTGCTCTTGCCTAAATTAAATGGTGGATTAAAGGAAATGCATAAGGAATTTCCTGATAACATGGGAAAATCCAAGATGAGTTTTACTGCAAGCCCCTGAGTGTGGAAACGCACATGAACTTGTCAACCTTTGTGCTGGGATTTTATTTCTAGGATAAAAGTCAGTAACTGAGAAGGGGCTGTCAAAGACAAAACTGCAGTTCAAGCAGTTTTTGAAAGCAAGAAAGAATGTATAGAAATGATCTGAAAAAAATGAGTTTGGCCAAAGCAGATCAAGACATTGAATACTAGTAAGTGCCCTATTGAAACCAGTCTTCTGTGTGTGTGTGTGTGTGTGTGTGTGTGTGTGTGTGTGTGTGTTTATGTGTGTGTCTCTGTAAACCAGCTTGCAAATGGTGTTTTAAAATATGCACACTGCATCACAGGGAAATGTGTGTATGTAAGTGAAATGGAGTAGAACATAGATCATGGACAGCAAAAAGCTAGAATCTTGGCTCCACTAGGGTTACTCACTGCAGCTGCATTGGGTTACTTTATTGCCATATAACTGGATTTTATTAAATTAAAAAAAGGCCCAAGCCTCCCTTTTCTCCAAACTGATATTAGAATCCTTACCTCTGACCTGTCAGTGCCCACAGTCTCGAGGAAGTCTTCTCTCCCTATTGGAAATTATCTTTCCTTCTGATAATAAATCTCGGATACTGATCATGTTCTGCTTTGGATTCAGCTGATTTGCATAGGAATTTATTAAATATTTGTTAAATTGAATGTGTCTTAAATGCCCTGCTAGACTAAGCTCCACGAGGGCAGAGACCTCTACTTGCTTTTATAGCATGGTCTTTTGCATGCAACGAGTACTTATTAAATGCTTCTTAATTTGTGGTTGAATCCTCTTTAGTCCTTTCTCCTTTCTCCCTCAAATATATTATTGAGAAGCATGGTACATATTTTAAGCATTTTCTTTGGGCAGAGCTCTTTATTAGACTGTATTAAATTTTAAAAGCATTTATTAAATGCCTTCTATGTAGAGAACACTATGTCAGCAAAAATGAAGCAGCTCCTGTCCTCAGCTGGGGGGATATGTTTTTGTTGTTTTCATTTTTTACTATAACATTTTTGTAAAATTTTATTTTTTTCTCCTTACATGTAATTCATTACATATATTACATGTAAAATAATTTTTAATATTCATTAAAAAATTTTTTTATTCCAAATGCTCTCTCTCTGCTCCTCCTTGAGAAGATAAGTAATTTTCTATAGATTATCCATGTGTAGTTATGAAAAACATATTTCCATATTAGCCATGTTACAAAAGAAAAAAGACTCTCCTACCCCCCAAAGGAAAGTATAAAAAGTTTGCTATGATTTTCATTCAGACTCCATCAGTTCTTTCTCTGGAAGTGGATAGCATTTTTCATCATCAATCCTTTGTGAATGTCTTGGAACATTGCAATTGCAGAGAATAACTAAGTTATGCACAGCTGATCATCATACAATATTACTGTCACAGTGTACAATATTTTCCTGCTCACTTCACTTTTTGTCAGTTCATAGAAGTCCTCCCAGGTTTTTCTGAAACCATCTTGCTCATCATGTCTTGTAGCACAATAGTATTCCATCACAATCATATACCACAATTTATTCATTTCCCAATGGATGAGCATCCCTTCAGTTTTCAAGTCTTTGGCACTACAAGAAGAGTTGCTATAAATATTTTTCTAAATATAGGTCTATTTCCTTTTTAAAGAAAATTCTTTGGAATATAGACCTAGTTGTGGCATTGCTGGGTCAAAGGGTATGCACAGCTTTATAGCCCTTTGAGCATAGTTCCAAATTACTCTCCAAAATGGTTGGATCAGTTCATAACTCCAACAATTTTTCTACATAGGAATAAAATATGTGCACATATAAATAGAGACTATATATATAAAATAATATAAAATAATTTCAGGAGGATAAGAACACTAAGAACTGGAGTGAGAAGGAGAATTAGGAAATGTCTCAGGTGGCCATTTTGTGGCTAAAGTCCTTGAGAGATATCTACAATAGATGTCTCTACTTCCTTTCCTCTCACTCTCTCAGTTCTTTGCAGTCTAGCTTCCAACTTCATTATTCATTTTAAAGTGCTCTCATCAAAATTACTACCAATCTCTTAATTGCCAAATCAAATGGCTTTTTATCAGTCTTCATCCTTCTTGAACTTTCTGCAGCCTTTGACACTGACGACCAACCTTCAGTCTTTGCTTCTCTCTTCTCTCTAGGTTATCTTGACAATACTCCCTTCTGGCTCCCTTTCTACCTATCTTACTGCTTTTTATCAGATTCTTTTCTGGATCTTCATTCAGACCACACCTGCTAACCATGTATGTCCCATAGGACTCTATCCTGGTCCCTTTTCTCTTTTCCCTCCATACTATTTCACTCAGTGCCCATTGACTCTTGTCTACTCAATTATCATCTCTCTGTTGATGATTCTTAAATCTGCTTATCTAACCCTAACTTCTCTGTTGACTTTCCATCTTACATCTCTAACTGCCCATTAGACATTGCAAACTGGATCTCCCATAGACATATGAAACTCAACATGTCCAAAACTGAACTCATTTTCTTTTCTCCTAAACACTCCCCTCTTCTTAACTTCCTTATTGAGGGTATCACCATTGTCCCAGTCACACAGGCTTATAACCTAGGCATCATTCTCAGCTCCTTACTCTATCTCACCCTCATATCAAACCTGTTGCTGTTGCTTGTCAATATTATCTTTGTAACATTTTTAGTATATATCCCCTTTTTCTCTTTTGCCATTGCCACCACCATGGTAATAGTCCTTCATCATCTCATGTAATAACCTACTGGTTTGTCTTCCTGTCTCAAGTCTATCCCGGTTCCGTATCTTCCACTCAGCTGTCAAAGTGATTTTCCTAAAGTGCATATCTGGTCATGCCACCCCATTCCTCCAGCTCGTTAAACACTAATAGCTTCCTATCACCCCCAGAATCAAATACAAAGTCCTCCCTTTGGAATTCAAAGCCCTTCATAATCTGCTCCCCCAGTCATTCCAGTCTTTTTCCACTTTCCACCCTCAAATTCCCCGCAAGTCACTGACTTCCATACTGTTCCTCAAACAAGACACTTTATCCCTCAGTTCTGAGCATCTTCACTGGCTGTTTCTCATATGTGCAAGTTCTCTCTCTTCATCTCTGCTTGCTGCTTTCCCTGGCTTCCTTCCATACCAGGTTAAAAATCCAACCTTTTCTGGGAAACCTTTCCCATTCCTCCTTAGCTCTAGTGCCTTCCCTCTGCTGATTATTTTCGATTTATCTTGTATATATCTTCTTCATATATAGTTGTTTCCATGTTACCCCTCCCAGGAGATTGTGAGCAGGGACTGTATTTTCCTTTCTTTATATCTCCACTGTTTAAGACAGTGCCTGGAACACAGTAGATTTTTAGTAATTGTTTATTGGTGGACAGAGTGTGGGAAGTGGTACCAGACCTCTGCCTTGAAGGAAGCTAGGAACCTGGGGGACTCTTAGAAGGAAGTACATTATAGAAAAAGGGTGGTAGCCAATGCAAAGCTGCCAATGTGGGGAACAACCCGCCGAACTGAAAGTGGGTGCGGTTTTGACTGGAAACAAAGGATCTTCTTTCTCTGGAATAATAACTTTGAGGTAAAGAAGGAGGTAGGGTAAAGTCTAGGGCTGGTATAAGGTAGTAGAAATTGTTGGTGAAGGGCAGAGCCAGCTGGAGCCAGCTCCTACTCACTCACAAGACCTGATTGTTAAATTTTCAACCTGAGGATTTGCTCCTGGGAAATTGGAAAATGCTACAAAATCGGGGCTTTATTTATTGTTTCGTTGATTGCTTTAAGAAAGTAATAGAGAAAATGTCAATGATGCGATTAAACTTAAAAGTGTTGCAGCCACTCTTTTCCACCACCTTCCCTGCCCCAGCTCATTGTTAAACATTTACTAGCATACCATTGGTTAAGGGGCAGGTTACTTTTAAAAGTAGTCCTACTATTTCTTAAGAAGTTTCAACTTCATGTCCCTAGTCATTTTCTTTAAATTATCACTACTGATCTATCATTTATTAAGTAGCTGCTCACAGACCTGCCTGGGGAGTTGAAAAGGAAGTAGAAGAGACTTTCCATGTTCTCATTTTCCTAATCAAAGGAAGTCAGATGGAACTAATTATGAGCCCTGTCATGTCCTTGAGAAAGTCTAGGACCTGGAGCATTAACAGACCATGAGGAACCCATAAAGAGTTATAAAGAACATCTGGGTGTAGTCAAGGACAGCTGAGAATTATGAGGATGTGAAGCTCACTGGGGAGAGCCAACAACTCCGCACTGGGAGAGTTCCAGGAGGCAAGTCTAGGTAAGATTAGGAAATAGATCTGTGCCTGTGAAATCTCTCCACCTGCTGAAGTTAAAGTTGAGAATGGATCCAGGGAGAGACAACTGAAGTTATAATTCTATTTTTAAGAAATGTCAAATCAAAAAATTATTTTTAAGCAGCTTGGCAGGGTTAGGGAGGAGGGAAGATAAACAATTTATAGCCTCTGACCTCTGGAAATTCACATTCTAATCCATAACCAAAGGGATACAACATATTCCAAAGTAGATATGATACAACATATAATGCGATAAGATAAAGAAAAGGTGCTATGAGAAATTTGAGGAGAAAGAGATCACTTTTATTTTGGGAAGTCAAAGAGGCTTTATTAAGGCCATAGAAATCTCTAGATCTTGAAGGAAGGAAGAGACTTAATAGATGTTGGGTGATATCTATTCCAAGAGTAGGTGATGGCACAAACAAAAGCCCAGAAATGGAGGAGGCAATTTCTAGGAAATGGTTGGGTAAGATGGGAAGGAAACTATAAGACAGAGAAAGAACTGTGGAAATCAATACCAAGAGAAATAAGGGGGAAAACCAGAGACAAATCACATGGTTTTGGGGGCCTCCATTTCCTCTTCTATAGGACTAGATTATGTGATTTCTAGAATCCAAGGATTAAACCTCATATGTGGACACAGATCAAGGATAGTTATAGGTATGATAGTCTTGTAGGGAGTCCTACAAATCAGATGTTTCTACTTATAAATTATTGGAAGCAGTTATTTTCTGGTGCTTAGTCTATAAACATGCAAAGACTTAAAAAAGGAGTCAGAAAGCATGTGGGTGTGTTTGTCCATCATTGCTGAAGAAGACCATGCCATCAGAGAAATAATGACATGACTTGCGCTTGACTTTGTTTTGAGTGAGGGAGGGCTGTGCAGGTCACCAACCTCACTTCTCCTCCAGAACCATCTGAATCCAGTGACCAGATACATGAAGGGGCTAGAGTAAGGGTGAAGAAACCAAGCAATGTAACTGGCACTGTGGAGCTTATGCTGAAGCATCAGCATGCACAACTGAGCTGCCAGGACTAGATATTTATTTGTGTTCCTTAATTCCTCAATCCTGTTGAAGTAGCTAGTCTCCTGCTTCAAGACTGGCAGAGGAAGAACCAGGTTATTCTTTTCTCTTTTATAAGCAGGATAGAAAACCTCGTTCTTCATTCAGTTCAGACATTTATTAAGTGACTACCATGTCTTCTGGTCCTGAGTTAGGCAATGAGGGAGATAAACAGATGAACAAGATACTCTCAAGCAGTTCCTTCTCTAGGACAAGCTTATAAATCTCAACCCCCCTTCCCTATTTCATGTTTCTTTCCCCCCAAAAGCACTTCATCCTTTTTTCTAGGTGAGGAAATATTTTAGAGCTATTTCTGTGACCTAGGAGCCAAGAAGATCTCGGAGGGTGTTCATTTCAGCACTAGAGGGTGAACAGGGACCATTGTGTATTACAGGCACTCCGTTCACTTATGTGTTACAGTAACTACAGTTCTTACGAGGTCCTCCATGTTTTATAGTGATATAAGCTGCTGTAAACTCAATCTTTGACCTATGGAAAAAAGCCACATTACTTTTTCCCATTGTAAACATGGTTCCTGGAAACCATGGAAGAGTCTCCTGCAGTGAAGTGCTCCCTGCTTAGCATCTTTAAGGCCCATCTCAGCCTCCCTCCTCCAAGAAGTCTTCCCTGATAACTCCTATCCTATATTATCCTGATATCTGTGCCATGCATTATGGTGCTCGATTATATAGCCTCCTCATAAGCTGTCTCACATTGTTCTCTCACTATTTCATGTATGTGAGTCTAGTTGCCCCTAACCAGATTGTAAGATCCCTGAAGCAAGTACTGTTTTATATTTCTCAGTCTCTTATAGTGTCTTGCATAGTGCTTGGCATATAGTATGCATTAAAAAAAAATACTCCATTGCTTATGCTGTGTTCCTTTAAGTGAGTCATGCTACTAACATATATAGGCAAAGCAGAATTAAGGAGAAAATGTATGCATTTGTTCTCTTACTGAGCCAATGCAAAAGGCTACAATGATGACTTTATCTGTTTACTTGTTTGTGTTTTCTTTTAATAAATACATTCTGAGCTTTGGAAACACTCAATACACACTATCAAATTGTAATGACAATAATATATTTTAAATCTTCAATGAATATCATTCATGTGGGATATTCCCTTCATTGGTAGGTTCTCATTTATGTCTTCTCAGAAAATCTTTATAGATGATCTACCCACCAGGCTGGAGAACTTTATCTTAAAACAATATATTTTGTGTAGTGTTTGGATTGTCCACCTATTTCTCATTATTAAACAAACACTGAAATCACTGCAGTCTTTGAAACTGTTGTCTTCATGATCAAGATTGTTTCTGTATTTTTTTTAAATGTGTATTTGTATTTTGTCTCCTTGAAGAAGGGCAACTAGGTGGCATAATGGATAGAGCATTGGGCCTGGAATCAGGAAGATTCATCTTCCTGAGTTCAAATTTGACCTCAGATACTTACTAGCTGTATGACCCTGGGCAAGTCACTTAATCTTGTTTGCCTCAGTTTCCTCATCTGTAAAATGAGATTGAGAACAAAATGGTGCACCACTGTAGTATCTTTTCCAAGAAAACCCCCCAAAATGGGATCATGAAAAGTAGGACATGACAGAAATGAGTTGACAGTAACAACTCCTTCAAGGAACAAAAAAAGTTGAGAGTTTGCTATGTTGGATTCTTAAAGGCAATGAGAAATGTCATTTCATAGGATTTTTGGCCAATTCATCTTTTAATATTAATAAGGAGCATAAGCAAAAAGATCACTGTGGAGTGATTGGCAACTTCTGTGTCAATGGTTGTAACCCAAGATAAAGAGGAAGAGAAAGTCTATAGAGAACTTGGCAAGAGCCTCCAAATCAAGTCAACATATACTTAGATATTCATTGACTTCAGTGTGAAAGTGGGCACGGGGAAAACTGATAAAGGTAGGTTTGAAAATATAGCTCAAGTTTGAGAAATGAAATGGACCCAAGGCTTATTACAGACTCCTCAGAAACCTCTCATTTATTTATCATTAATGCTTTCTTCTTTTTTTCACTTATAGCAGAAGAGAATCAGAAGATTCTGGACATGGTCAACACAAAACATCTCACAAAATATGAAATAGACTATTAATAGTTAGAAAATGATTGATATGGATGTGGGAGTTACTTCATAAGCAACTGTTGGTGTTCAATCAGGCCATCAGTTACAGCAAAGATCAAAATCAGCATAAAATTAAAAGTAGAAATGAGTGATTAAACTAGAAGAAGTAAACAATGATGAAATCCGTAACAGAGGAGATAGAATCATCTGTGGATTGAGTTTTTAATGAGCAAAAGAGAGAACATTAATAACCACTAATCTGTACACTTCCTTTCTCATCCATGTAAGAATGGTCTATACACATAACAAGGGTATCCTTGATGAAAACAAGTGAGAGGTGCAAAGGTGAATGACTATCTATAGCAGACCACATTTTTGTAATCACACAGTTAACTGAGTGCTGAAGTAATTACAAGATCCCATTACATGTATGATTTGTTTATTATAAAAAAGTGCAAAATATTGCCCTAAAAGCTGTTATCTAACAAGGACCCTCTCATGCACATATACACATATGAAGATCATATAAAATTTCCTGATAAATACAACCATCCCATAAGGCAAGTGCCATAGCTATCAGTATCTCTACTTTATTGACATGATTCCAAGTTGTTTTCCAGAAAAGTTGTTGCTGATTCACATGAATGTGCCTGTCTTTCCACAATCTCTCCAACAGTGACTATATCCATCCTTTTTTTTATCTTTGCCAATTTGCTAGATATGAAGTTAAAACCTTATAGAGTTGTTTTGATTTGCAGTTTGTCTTTTATTTAAATTGTGGTTCTAACTACCATTTTCTACCCTAATTCTTCCCTGTCCCTTTGCTTCATGGTCTAACAGATGCTTTTGCTACATATACCTCCTCCCCTCTATTTCTGACTGCTGCATACCAATGTGGTCTATTGGCATTTACTTCCCAGCATGC